>JAINEB010000035.1:0-2400000 GCA_022840565.1 Eubasilissa regina | reverse complement strand
ACTTGTTTAAAATGAAAAATTCATCAAGTAAAATAAAGAGTTTCGAGTTTCGAGCTATTTTTTTTAAGTCCCAGAACTCGAGACAGTACAGAAACATAGAATTCTTAAGAATTTATTTCCGTGTTGTCTCGACACATAATCCCTAATCGTGAGGTACAAGAGTGGGTGTATACGACGTAGCGGAGCGAGACAGATCGGGATTAGTCGCGACTCCAGATGTCTGTATGGTCAGTTGATAATGGTGATGGATTTGCATCGTCATTCCCGTATCTATCAAAAAAAAAAACTATATGAATTTCAACACAAAATTCTGTGATGTCTATGGAATATGACGGAATGACAGGCGCACGCGCGTTCAAAACAAACTCGTATGAGGATATGTATTCGTGTGGAGAAAAAAATGAGATGAGAATGCATAAGTATGGCAGACCACGAGAGAACGTCTTCCATCGTTCTAAGAACATTTTGTAATCTGTACTAATGTAATCGGAATAAACACTAAATTATATTTGTAAAAATAAAACACTTATTTTTAACAATTTAACTCAACAACTTGTACTTATATATATATATTGTGGGGGACAGTTATACATTTTTATTTGCATGAGATGAAAAGGGACAACATTATCAATTGTAAATCTGAGAATTTGCGTACATTTTGATGGTTTCTAATAATTCTATGTAACCATTCAGTTTCAATGATATTTTAATGTCATAGGTAATTTGTAGAAGATGACAGCTATATAATTTTACAACCTAAAAATACAATACGGCAAGAGACACATTTTTGATATTCTGAAATTTATGTATGTTATATTCAACACGAATTATATATTTTAAATGAATGTCGAATTGGTGATGTTGTTGCACATCCTCGGTAGATCTATAACAGAACAGAGGTTTCGGCGGATCAAATCCTCGACTTGTAGATTACCGGATGGATAGTGTCTGTGGGAATGCGGATATTGTCTTTCACTTATTCAAACAAATTTACATTAAATGTAATTTAATTTACCTTACGTGCATGGGCATCTACATCTCATCTGTTGTATCATCTACATCTCAACGTATATGTAACTCCGTTAGTCTGTACCGCGTACTGCGTGACTCGAAGCATCAATGTATCTCTTATTTTTTTCCACTTTCCGAGTGTTCTTGATAGCTATGCATACAAGAAAAATAACTGTGCATTACTAAAAATTCTGGGAAACAAATATAAATTAAATAATCTATAATATGAATCGTGAACGTATATTTACGGATTTATTGCAATTAGCGCCATCTGTGTACCGGTAGAAACATTAATGGCTTAGTTCTAAAAACTACCACGACAACTAAACTAACTAAGGGGCGCTAGAAGGTCTAAATTTCAATTAAGCTACAATTCCTTTTTTTATATTTGTTTGATTTAATGTCGCGTTTTTATTAGCTTTGATAAGTGGGATCGACAAGGGAGCCTTAGTTTCTAAACCGGTCTCGGATAAGGGAGAGTCCGTCCTTTCTAGCTATCCTTTTATAATTACCGTGGAAGAAGAAAAAGAAGAAGAAGTGTATTAATAAAATTCAACTAATAAAATACTTTAACTAAATTTAACGGAGAAACGGTGGACCAGTTGTCGATCCACCAGCCGCCTGGACAGCAGGTGGGCACCCTCGACCGCTTGCATCCCTTAATATTCCTCCATGAAGCCAGGTTGTGCGAATTTAAAAGGAGGATTCTCGAGAAACTTTCTTTGCTCTGTATTACGTTCTTCGCCTCACTCCCTCCGAAAGTAACTGCCCTGTTTTTTAAAGCAATTTGTTCAAGAAAGGAAAAATATTACCAACATTAATTAGGAAGAAACTTTTGCACTAATTTTACTTTTTTCCTCCGCCACTACAGGGTGTTCGTAAAATCTCGTTACCGAGTATTCATCACTTTGCATACTGTGCGTTCCAGTATTTGCCTTATATTAAATATTAGTGTTATAAATACAAAACTTATTATGAGAGATGTCTGTTGTTGGGTATTTAAACTCGGTCTGCTTTACAGCAATTCTCTGTCTATTACGATAGTAATTGATACCCAGACTAATACAATGGTTACACTAAAAACAAGTGTTTACTCGTAGAAGACCCGTAGATACGAGGCCACTTCTCAGATCTGCACAGCTTCTATCTTCTCTAGGCTTCTACCAACTCGCGCATCTTGCCCGGCACACAAAGCAGTACACGCATACACACACACCCATACATCTGTCAATCTCACCGCGTCGCGCTCTCGCGCATAAATTTATATTTTTGAGGAATTAGAGTGAAGCTATAGTTTAATTTTTTTTTAATTAATTAAGAGATTTTAACAGTGTAATTAAACATAATAGAACTAACATAATATTAATAACATATGATATTAATTATAAAAATCCACAGAAATATTCAAGCACATAATGTAGCAGTTTAAGAAGATAAAAAAAAGGTGGGAGAAAGGGTTAGGAGGTTGAAACTATCGGTGTGGTAAAGGGAGAGCAAGATCTGTTTTTTAGATAGTGATTGGTTAACTTTTCCTATACAGTGCTAAAATAATAACGCACGCTCCGATGCTGTAAACTCAGTGTACATGGAAACTTTTAAATCCGATAAATATTAATATTTTACATTTATTATTGTATTCATCATTAAAATAATAGTTATACGTGAATAAATTATTTTTTTCTCATTGAGAAAAAATATTGGTCGTAGGGAACGATAGCACAAAGACGTATAAGACACGTCTAACTCGGCCAGCGTACGCTCTGCCACTAACTAAAGTGATGATCGACATTCGGCATCCCGCGCTCCGCACGCCACACCTTCGGCACCAATCCACATGTACACATACACATATTGACAAATTCACGGCAGGTTCTTCGGGAGAAGATTTTTTATTGTTGCGTGTAGTAAATACTTATACATTGTAATTATATAATCCTACAATATGTGAGCTTTGTATTTAGTATATTTACAGAGATTTTCACATAATTAGAGGCAATGTCAACTCAGTTTACGTCATCGGAGAAGAAAAGTTAAATTTGAAATTGGAAAATATGTAACAGTCAGTACAACACATAAAATACAGTTATAAGAATTATGTGCAACAGTTTGCTCTCTATCTGCTCTGCCTAATTTCAACAACCAATTTGAAACATCTTTTTTAAAGGCCGTAATATCAGTTAAAGTTCTAATATTATTTCCAATTTGATTGTATATTCTTGAAGCTTGAAAGGCGAACAATCTTTGACCAAAAGTAGTTTTCATTCTTGGAACGATTTTAAGATGATGCATATGATGCAAGGCTTCATGACACCAGAAATAGAGGACGTCCGCGGAAAACTTGGCACGACCAGGTAAACCAAATGCTTCTGTTAGAAGCCTCAACAATCGACGAGCTTGTGTGAGAAGATGTATTAATGTGGATGAGGCGAGAATTATGTGTCAAGACGGAAGGGTGTGGCGCTCTGTCCTCTGATGGTAAGTTAGTTAGTTAGTTATTCAACGCTGCACAAGAACGCGAATTCCTGATATTTCAGTGACACTCAACAATGAGCATACAATGAAGAAGAAGAAGAAGAATAAATAAAATATAAATAATCCAGCAACACCCTGTAGCTATGGTTAACATAATTTGGCGGGTAGTAAATGAACGCTATCACCCGGTTACCTGCTTCTCCCGCGGCTCGCCAACTTTTAATTAATAACAAACTAACAAAGAGCACTATCTCCTATCTGCCATATATTTATTACATCGCTCGCTCATAAACCCGTCCCGGGACGGACACTCGTATAAAAACTATTACTCTAGCCAGGCTTTCTGATTTCTCGATGATTTTTATTTTTCGAGAAATGGGAATTCTCGACTTCACTTTTCTGTAACGCAGTAAAGTATTATAGATACTTACTATTATTGTTGAAAAGAAAACGTAGATCCCGCGCTGAATAGGATCTACCGAACGAATTGCGCGATCTTCGAGTCGTGGGTCCCACGGATTGTATTATCACGATTCCAGTCGTAAATCAGAATCGCCGAACAGGGGGAGGTAAAGAAAGGAAAGAAAGGGATCTGGAATAACAGATAAGGGTCGATAATGAGAGGGAATCCAGTCGAAGGACCAGTCGGGGAATCGGGAATCTGAAGGACTCTCGCTCGCCTTACCTCGTGTATTACGCCTCGTGAGATCACACAGGTAGCACGCGGGAAGGCAGATTTCCGCTTCCAAATGAATACGGCGATATCACTCACTTCATCCGCGACTAATCCAATCGTGGTGTCGCAACCAAATAAGTATCGCGACGCGTTAACGTCTGCTGACATCAAGATCACTATTCACACTGAAGACAAGCAGTTAGGAAAAAGGATGGGTAGGAATTGTAACGCGAAAGGTGTCAATAATATGAGTTGCGGCCGATTCTCAAGATGCGCCAAAAATGTGTTCTATGAATAAGGAACAATCGTTTATTTATATTTTTTCGATTTAAGCATATAAATATTATTGTCATAGTATATGATTGAAATATAAAATAACTATATTTTTAATATGTGTATGAATTAATATTAGATAGATGCCATCTAAAATAGATTCAGACATTCTCGTTCATTGTTTACTTTATAATAGAAATAAGAATTCTCGATTTGCATTTTTCTCGAGAAATTCTCGAGAAGAAATACTAACTGTAGCTGACTTACCTGTAAACCATGGTATATTTACGCTCTGCTGAGGCAGATGCCGGAGCACATCCTCTGGGAATGTGTGATTAAGAAGAAAACCGGGCGGCCATGGTGTAGGAGCAGCGAATAGAATGTATACGAGAAGATCCGGGCTTGTCGATTCGCAAGCGTTAAGATCAACTTAAATAATGATAAATGATAAACCAGTCACCATCACCTAATAGCTATACCCACGCGCTTCTATCTCCTCAAACCTGGCATCTAGCGCGTGGAAGCTAGATGCCAGGTTTGAGGAATGGATGAGAATGTTGGATATTTAGATGACATTATTCGTAAGATATGATTTTCCCAATTGTGCTCTTTCAGTGAAATATACATTCATTATCATGCGTCCTGTAGATTTTAATTTTTCAAAGTTTCATAACTTATGGCGCATCCTGTATATAGAATATCTAATGTTTGAAACTGGCCCAAGACGAAAATGTAAAAATATAATCTCCACTCTCATCACTTCACTCTAGTGAAGTATGTAATTTTTTAAAATTTTCTTTTTGTATTATTTTTTAGTTATAAAAAATAGTGCTCCCTTACTAAAATAATTTTTTGTCTTTTTTTATACAGTTCTCATCGTTAGTATCGTTTAACATTTATTTGTCTAATTCTTTAATCAATTTTATAATTAGTTTCTTATTTCTATTCAACAGTTAGTTGTATAATTTTGTGGAGTAATATTGCATTTTGAATAATATTTTTTATTTAGTATTTTGTACTCTAAATACAGAGTTGGAATTAGTTGTCTTTTAAAATGTATCTCTTTATGATATTCAGGAGACCATTGATTGTGCCTTCTGTGTATGTTCCACGGGTCGAGAAGTTGCCAATATGACATGTCTCGGTAGTTGTTCTTCTGGCATTCGAAAAACGTGTCCAAGCAACCTTAATTATGATCTTTCTATACGTAAAACTAGGAGTAGGAACTCCATGCCAAGTGTCTCTCTTATGTCTTATTACTTCTCACTTGGTCAAATTATGTAACTCCTCTTACTCCTCTAATGTAACTGATTCATACTTTATAACCATACTTTATTTACCATTAACATACCTACCTATCTCCCCCCCCCCTGTGAGTTCTCTTACCACAGAGCACGTTTTCTCGCAATGCGTATCGAAACTGCTATTATGTATCACAGTACTTTTAAGTATTCTGAAGTTCAGAAGAGTTGTGAATATGTAGAAAATCTAGGTAAGTCGTGTTCTTCTTGGTTGATCCTCGAGCTCTTATCGTTTTATCCCTATATAAAATTTCTACATCCTATTTTTTCACCCTCTTGTGTGAACAACATCTTTAAAAATAGACAAGTTTTGGTGGTTTTAATAATACTGAGAAATCTATTTTGATCATTTAATTTATTCGTACCCAAATGCCGAACAGCCTGTAAGATATTATGTGAGTTCTGTTAAGAGAATATAAATCATCTCGAGGGGGGTGAAAACCACCCTTAAACGTTAGCGGCTAATAGCCCCGCGACAACACATCCACGTCTCTGTAAATTTTCACAAGTTCTAGTAACAATATTAGCGCAATAACAAACTTATCCGCTATAATAAAATCGTGTCTTCCTTTTGTCATCCCCGTCTGCTTCCGCGGGCGTCGGTATCATATTCAAATTTTATCCAAAATACAAATCGGCGATCCTCCCTTCGCGGTGCACCCCCGGCCGGGGGTTGAGGCGGGCGGGCCCGCCCCCGGCGCAGCCGCCCCACCAAATAATATTTCACAACACCACCTGAAAGTGTGCGAGTGGCTGCTGTATTTACATACACCAACTTTACATCAGGCCTTTCAAAATTGTTGGCCGCCTTTGAAATAATTGGTAATACTCCGAGGCTCTACATCCAAGGCAAGACTTCCCTAGAAATTATTTTACATCTTGGTAAATTGGGCCTCGGCACGAGCTCAGAAACTAATTTTCGTTTTCATAAATTGAGCTTTGACGCGTTAAATGAAATCAATTTGAAGATAAACAAAAAACTCATCAAATACCTAAAAATATAAATACCTAATCATAGTCGGATAATTCAAATGGAGTATATTTATCAAAATCAACTTAAATTCATTGATATTGCATGTTCAAAATCAGGTATAGTTCCAAAATACCCTAAAGCAGACAAAGTACAAGTTGCTATTCCTCCAAAAATGAAATCAGTAAATCACAACGCTTGTTAATGATCACGTGATCTAAAATTCAGTATGGCTGCCAGAACGATATATACGGACAAAAATTACATTACATTACAAATTACTGAATTGTCTCTTTAAAAATTGGTATAGTATAAACAAACAAAATTTGCTTTCAAAAACAGATAGTCGTTTTAACAGGTTTTGGAATTAGGGGCTACATATGTATTCGTTAATTACCTTCAATACTACATAGAAGCCAGTTTCTAGAACACAATCCGATCCCATAAACACCGAAAAACAAAATGCAATCTGCATTCTGCGTGCACCGCCGCACAATGACATTCGACCTTGGCTGGCTCAAATAATTTAAGCTTAATCAAAGGATTCACTACTGGATATCTGGATGAATAGAAATCCCTAAGGATATATAAAATTATAACCTCTATTCTGACACTTCAAACCTTTAATAGGAGGCACCAAAGTAGGAGAGTTTTCAGTTTTGTTTTATAGTGTGTGCTTTCAGTATTTTTCTACAACCCTCTTTACCTCGAAGGTGGCGTGAAAGCGAGTGAATTGATACTCCGTACAAGTTTATCCAATTGAAACTTTGTAAGCCGTATAACGTGAGAACAGTTGCTCGTACGAAAAAAATGTAAGAGACCTATTTTGTAGAAAATATTATAATGTACAAATGTTATTGAAACTATTTTTGTCCATCGACCAATAGAACGCGAGATAATTACAAAAAAAGAGTGACCTTTGACACTTTGATAATGTATATAATAAAGGATGTTTTTTTTAGAGGTACTAAACGTTAACCCATTCTCCGCGGGTGACTCACATATGAGTCTCTCGCCCTCCCGCCGGTGAGGAGCGGTAAAAATCATACCAAAATTATTTGGTATCTTTATCTTACCGACATTTGTCTATATTTGTCAAGGATTATTATTATTCTAAAAAAATACGAAATAATAAAAGTCTTCGTATCATCCAGTATTGCTCAGTTTATGCGTGTAGAATATAATGCGTTTCAAACTATAGAGTTAAGTTTAATGTCAATATTTAAAAACTTGTAAATAGTATGCATTAGTCTCAGAAATCAGCGCCCGCGTAGATCACTACTTCACTCTAGTACGTATGAATATCATTACAAACGGCGCTAGTGATGGTATAGGGCACTGTTGTGTTCTCTCATGGATAATTTTATTTACACTATATTGTAATTATAGTTCTAATTTCTGCATTTTTTTATCTTCGTGAGGATACTTGAGAATATTTGTTAACGATTTCTTAAAAACAAATTATACATACATTGCATTATCGTACTGTAAAAATGTAAATCATAATGCCACCAAAGATGGCCGGAAGAAAAATGTCATGCGTATTTATTAACGTGATCAATGGGTTAAAATGAAATAAAAAACATAAAAATCGTAGTAATCGCCATGGTATCGGCTTTATTGGAAAGATAATTTTATTACCTTTCGGTTATTAGTGTTTAAATATGATTTCGCGCATATGGACGCCGCGGCTGGCTCGAATCTGGATGTTCGAAGATCGGGATGTTCAATTTTTGACCACTTTTTAGAGCAGCTGGGGCTGAATATCGGCAAAAATGCGACGACTATTGGCGTCCAAGTTTTCTATCATCTCTAGTTTATCATAGTACAGCGACGATAAATGTATCAAATCACACGATCTTGGAGGCCAATTCACAGGTCCAATATACGCTCATCGAATGTTTCCTTCCGTGGCGCACGCTGTGTAGCATGTTGTGCCGTCTTGTTGAAACCACAGCTCTTCCACTTCAAGATCTTTCCGCAAAATCTTCAATAAAGTGGATGGACACAATTCCAATCCTGTGCACTATGGTGAATCGACTCATTCAGTTACTACCTTCTACTGCAGCAACAACTCAGAATATGCGTGGTGTGAAAACGATACATGGTTATTCGAATTTCTTGCGATTACGATTATGTCAACCGTAAAATGGACATAGCGCACGGTAAGTTTCGCGAACTGAACCACGATTTTCGAAATTAATTTATACAATTTGCAAGCGTAAGTCTATTTATGGTGAAATGGTAAACCAAATTGTCACTGGAAAAAGATTTGCCAATTCGAAAAAAAAACACCCTGTACATAAATATATTTTTTAAAGCATCAGCTTAGATTTTTAAGATATTAAAAAGCCTATGAAGTTATTAAGAGCCTTCGGGAACCTTTTTTTAAAAAATAATGACTTGGCGGCGTCCTATGGCTTGTGTTCACGGAATTAGATAAATCTCAGTACCGCGTATACGAGTTAAGATTTTTATCTAGAGATAAACTAATATGACGTTTGATTTTACAGAAAATCTCTTTACGCACATATAAACGTTACCTAGAACCATTGATATCTACAGCTATTTATTCTGATAAGACAAATCGAAGACATCCAATTACAAACATTTATTACGTTTTAACTACTGCTGAGATTCATATTCATTCAACTGACGAACGGAATATCACTGGTCAACGGACTAATATTTGATGCTTAACCTAAAATAAGCGTAAAGTGAGATGCGAATTTATGAGACATGGTGTGTACACCTGAACTTTTAGATCCTGAAAACTGAAAACCTGCTGCCCATGATAGAGTGCAATAGTCGAGAAAAAAAAATAAGAAAGATCTCGTCTCGTCTCTCGGAACCAGTGGACGCACCTGTACGACATATGGAAGGGTTTGAGATGGTTCGAGGAGGATAGAGCTCCTCACCAACGAGGAAAATGGCATCTCTGACCAAAAATAGCATGTTCTAAGAATAAACAGTCTCCCAAGTATAAGTGTGTTTCCCTACAAATACACAAGCTTGTAAAAATCAGCAACTACGATGCGAATGTTCCGGCTTTATCCGGGACAATTCCAAAGTTTCGAGCGCGCACAGTTTTAACTGAACAACCAGACAAACTGAAACTTCACCGTATCAATTTCGTACGTAAACACACAGCTCACTGCAAAGCCCGCCCCGTTGTTGGATCTGAAAAGTTTGAGAAGTTTGGAACGCCAGCGAGATCGGAACATCCCCTTTCAGAAAACAAATCGTCACATGGCTTAATTTACTGGGGGTGCGGCTGTAAATCATGCACGTGATAACATCCCCCATATTCCAACACCGCTCGCGACCCTTCCAGCTGAAACACATCCGCCGAATGGTATTCGTGCCGGGCTATTCGTTCCAGGTGTTAAACATTAAAATTGCGGGCTATTTTTGAGGCGGTTTGTCGCTAGATTTTCGGCCACCTTTTATCGTGGGCTGTTTTTAATATTCAGTACCTATGCAACCAAAAGATTAAACAGGCCTGTGTTAACACACTTCCCTTTCCCCGATCGGCTTCCTAAGCAGATATCCACGCAGACCACGATAGAATTCGGGTGCGTTATAGTGTAATATTCTGTTTGTTACGTGTGCTCTGACATCACCCTGGTGCTGTAACGCCCAGGCAAGTTTATTTATGTCAATTATTCGTGTGACATTTTAAAATCTATCGCGTCCCATATCTCGACCATTTAGATACACGATATTGTGTCGAAAGCTTACATCTTCGAACAGTACGCAGACATCTGCACGCGTGAGGACGATTATCGACACCACATCACATTCCTGTACGGACGCCATCGTAGAGTCATATTGTGGTATGAGGAACTCATAATATAACCATCCCGCCGTATCGCGCCGACATCCGAAAGATTCTTAATAAAGGAAAATATGTTCATCTCCAACTTCTGTGCATTTCTGATCTCCTGTGGACGGCAGTCCCAGGCCTTCTTTCACTTCCCCAGTTGTGTGATCCCTTGTGCAGATCACCTACACCACCAATGAAGGTTTTATTTGTATATGCCCGATAAGGTACTTATGTGAACTTTATAACTCAAGCTAAATTCAGTGGGTGATATATATATAGCTTACGAGGCGTCAATATTAGGGGTTAAATTCTACAAATAACTTTATAACATGTGTTGATTGAATATATTTTAACTACTGAGAGTTTATATTCCAGTAATAATAATATATGTGCATGTTTGCCGTAGTCACAGGCAGCAGCTGCATCTAATATTAAGTATCACTACCACTCATCATTTACTATGAGATCCTTTTAATGCATAATGCCTTTTCTTGAATAGACTGATTGAACATTATTCCATACACTCTCAATTGAAAATGTCCTCACTCGCTAATGTCTATACCCACTGACCCACATGAGATAAGATCACCTCGCAAATCTCCGACACCTGAGCTAGCAATCAAAATAATATTAACTACCTTTTAAATATGAATTAAATATACTAATTAGAAAGATATACATATAAAATCAATTTTATCGAAAAATATTGTTGTTGCGCCACCGGGATTCGAGTCTGGGGAAAGTGCATTATCCAACTATGCTACAGCGACAATATTTTTAGCGACAAATTTTCGAAACTATATGTTACCTTTTTGATATTAATACATTTAATAGTTTCATTATTTGAAAGAGCCGTCTACCTTATTTATATGTATATCTTTCTAATTAATATATTTAATTAGTATTGAAAATATCGCAGACCGTCTGTTCTGAATAATTACAACTTCACAATAAGAATGTGTTCTCCTGATAGCTACCTTTTAACTATCGAGCCGCGTTACACTACTGGCACCTAGGAGAAGTGTATATATTAATTACACCAGCCCTGTATTGAGTATATTTTTCTGATTCTTATTAATTTAAATATCAATGATAATTCAATGTTGAAGATGACATCGATGATTCAGAACCATTTTTCGTACAATCCAGGAGTAGACTCTGCATCAATGTTTTAATCAGACCAGTCCTTCATGTCGATGACCTTCAGGGGATCTTTTTTCATAGTGTACTCATATCTACTAACACGGCCAAAATTTAAGTTTCGGAGCCCTATACTGCTGAATAATGTGTGCTATACGTAAAAATGACAGTTAAGAAAAATATTATAATTTTAATACAGGCTTGTTACAAAGTTTACTATTGTATCTAATATTTTTTAAATATAATTAAATATTAATATTAACATGTAAAAAAATATCACAATAACATGGTAAGCATGGAAAGATGTTTGTTGGATGTCACATGAAGGTACAGGAGAAGAAGCGCAGTATTTAATATAATTGATTATGCGGCAAAAAAATAGCAATGGGCACGCTGTCAATGCTGTCATTCAGCGGTACCCGAGGAAAATTAAAATACGAAATGAAAAAGAATTAATATGAGACTTGGGGAGGTCTTCATCCAGCAGTGAACAGAAAATGGCTAATAATTATGATGATATCCCGTTAAATTCTACAATAAGAAAATCAGCTTTATATCTTAACAGTCTATTGGGGGAGTAGTTAAGATGGCACGGAACTGGCTTTGTAGTTTGTAGTAAATAAATTTAGTACCTAACTTAAATTTGTATTGAGTAGTAATTTGAGTTAGGTACTAAATTTATTTTTTAAATAATTGTTTTTTAAAAAAAATTTTAAAAATAGATTCTGGAGAAACAATACTATATTTTTAGTTAGTTATGACATCCTGTAGAAGGAAAAGTGTTTTCCGAAACCGGTAGATGTTTTTTAAACTCAATTGTGGTTAATAAAACTAAGAAAATAAATAAAAAATATGAATCTTAACCACCAAGTTAATATTGCTAATTTTAAAAGTATAAATATTTTAATTGTCGACCATTGAAAATCGTAAGATGACGTATTCAGTAGAAATTGTATGAGAGATTGGATTGAGGGCAATTTGGAATGTGACTACTTAATCAAAATCAGCTCGAGAGTTTAGAGCTGGACTGACGTATCGTGGAAATTTGCCAAAATTAGTTTTATTCGCTAGAACATTCGTTTTGGCTCCCCAGACGTTGTATTAAAACTTGGGGTGACAATTTTTTTTTTTTGCTGGCGTTGCCAAATTGGCAAATAAAAATATTTTCACATTTTTTTACGAAAATGTGGGTTTTTATTATTCATTTATATCAGAAGTTATACCACTAGATTTAACTTTTTAAAATTATTACTTAGATAGGACCTTAATACTTATATAATATAATATAAGGTTAAGTGATCACTTTATATATATATATATGAAGAAATAAGGAAAGAATGTAAAGCTGTTAGTATAGTGAGTAAGATTAAGAAATGATCACTTAGGTGGTTTGGTCATATGGAAAGGATGAATGAGGAGAGAATGGTAAGAAAGATATATGACGCAAGTGTTGATGGAACCAGAAATAGAGGACGTCCGCGGAAGACTTGACACGACCAGGTAAACCAGATAATGGAGGATGGTTCTGTTAGAAGCCTCAACAATCGGTGAGCTTGTATGACAAGATGTATGAATGTGGATGAGGCGAGAATTGTGTGTCAGGACAGAAGAGTGTGGCGCTCTATCCTCTCTGCCTACCCCCACGGGGAAACGGCGTGATGGTAAGTAAGTAAGTAAGTAAGTATATATATATATATATATGTATAACGTTCACCAATTCTCACCCCGCTATCTCCGCATTTATCAAATTTTTGAAAGTAGTATATATGTTAGTACATGGACTCACTTCAAGTACCACTACACCATCGCCATCTATGGATCAAATTTGATAATTCACTATTTCTTTTTTTTTTAAACAGCATATATGTCATCACTAATAAAAATGGCTTCGTCTCAATGAGATATCTGATATTTATTTAATAACAGTGCCTTTGTAGGTAAAAATCCAGTTATTGTGTGTTCTTGGACATATTCAAATATTTCTAAAATCCTGATATCTTTATTATTTCATTCATTAACATTTTTCTCAAGTCGTAAAAACGGCCCCCAATCATTTCTCCGCATCTGGAAGCTGGAGTTGATCATAATTATCATTTCCTGGAAGATTAAAGAATCTATCCCGGGGGGGAAATGAAGCAATAGAGTGTTATCTCTTATTTTGCAGTTTTTTATTTTACGAAAAAGCCCCGTCCTTACCGGGATTATGTTTTAGTGCCGTTTTTACCGGGCCAACCGCCCGGGAGATATTTAACATTCCGATAACATTGTCGTCTGGCGGTGATTAATACTTCAGACGCTTCGAAAATATTACAAATAATACTATTGTTTAAATTTATTGAAGGATGCTATTTTAATGTGGAATATTTGTCACGAAAACTGCGTTAGAAATAGCGTGTACGATATTTTTTATACTTATACCAGACGTCTCCAAAACCTCTTTATTTATTATATTTATACGATTCGATGTAAATTTTATAATAACAAGACAGATTATTGAACAAGCATGGCGAAGAGTATTGAAAATTAAAACGTATCAAGTAATTTTGAAATCAAAAAGATTTTAGAGACGCCGAATGATCGTAGCACCTCTGACATGCTCTGCCATCTTAGCTGCTCCCTTAAAAATAGAGTAGTGTTAAATTGTCACATGTTTTACTTTGGAATTTAATTAATCAATTTATATTTTTGATTTCACTAATAATCAGTTACATACTAAAAATCTAATTAGTTTGGAAGTATTCCGATATCTCTGACATGCTACGCAAGTGCTCTGCCATTTTATATTGCCCTAATAGCCTGTAGTGTCGTCTTATAAGTGTATAATGTGCTGATATTTTTATGTTAAACCTTAATGTGATGATTTATGTAGATATATTTTTTAATTTTATTAAAAAATTCAAAGATTCATTATGAAGTAATTTTTAAATATTAGCCGGTTTCGAAAAACACAATTTTTTTAGCAATATTAGAATATGTCCAAGAACACACAATTACTGGATTCTTACCTACAAAGGCGCTGTTATTAAATAAATATCAGATATCTCATAGGGACAAAGCCATTTTTTTATTATATTTAATGGTAAATATAAAGAAATATGGAGTAATTACAGGACTTACGATCTGTCTTCGGCTGACTTAATTGATCACTTTGTATAAATATAACGTTCACCATTCTCACTCCATCAATTTTCACATCTATCAAATTTTTTAATGTTGTATATATGTTAATATGTGGACTCGCTTCGAGTACCACTACACCATCGCCATATATGGACTAAATTGTATTATAAATAGTTTCGTCTCTATGAGATATCTGATATTTCTTTAATAACAGTGTCTTTGTAGGTAAAAATCCATAGTTATTGCTAAAAAATATAATATGTTATTTTAGTCAAATTCTACCTTAAAATTGGATCATTATCAAAGCAAAAAGGAATGCTTTGAACCGGTTATGTTTTAAATGTTCCTTCAACGTCCACAATAGAAAGACGTGTCGTCCCGTTTAACCACTTCGGACACCGGCCATTGTTTAGCATCGACTTAACATTAGTCAGCCTTTACATGATTAACCCTTCGCCATCATCAATCAGCATTATGAGGGTCCACTGTCTCACCCCGCACGACCCTCGCCTCATTATTTTACGCCTGCATTAAGGGCGACCCGAGCCAAAGTCCCGAAAGGGTTGATGGCGAAAACGCTTCGCTATTTCATTAGCGGATTCGGCGTTTACCGCTGTCATCTACCTTTATTGAACCAATTTAAAATTAATTTAATGTATCGATAATAATTTGGTGACGCCTGAAATTGGAATCAGAATGACTGTGCGAAATCGAGCCGAGCGATCGGGCATTAACATAATTTGATTAATAAATTTCCATCAGAAGTGCAATACACAAAGAAAAAAATTACATAATTTAACCTCTTTTTTTCGTAATCAAAATTAAAAATAATTATATAATCTTTGAATTGAGACACGAAAAATTATAATGATTTAGTTCTATAAAGAGTTAAATTTACAGAAAAATATCGACTACCTCCGCATATTCATTCCCCAAAGAATGCATTCTGAAGACTGCACAGTTAGCTAAAGCGTGAGTTTTGACATTACCACTGTAATACAACAATGGATTGTGCCTCGATGACCTCAATGGTGCATGAAAATCAAGCAGACCAATAATCTGGGGACAGTCTATCATATCACTGATGATCGCTGATAATTTTAACAATTTCAGACGGCTAAGGAGATAATCATAATTGATATCCTCGTATATTAATTACATTACTGCTATGTCGGAAGAATGATATTTCGGTAACTAATTGCTAAAAAAAGTTTAAAACTTAATAATACTATGTGAATTGTAAAGTTTGTAATGTTTGTAATGTAAGTAATACGTTTTTAATCAAGTAGCTTCCATCACTGATTTCAACTACATTTTATTGACAGTGAGCTTTCAATTATGTTTTCACATAGTTACATTTATTTAGTCCAAAGGCTGATGCAGTGTTGTAGCGAGCACTCCGTACACCCCTGCCCATAAATATTCTACTATACAACATCTGATGAACAAAGTAGTGAAGGTGTTTACACGCCTTGTTACTCTGATTGGGACCATTAGGTTTCCTGGTTGATAATATTGTGCATGTGTGTGTATTGCCGCCTTTTTTTGGGAAAATGCAAGAAACGGTTAACGATACTTCGACCAGTCCAGAGGTCCAAATATACAGAAATTCGGTCAAAAGAACAACAATATCAGAGCAAAAAATCAGCACGTACAATAAAAAGGTTAGTGCAGTGTTCATGTATCATATATGCCCTCATTGTCAATTGGGAACCTGGGAACCAGCTTTCGAAGGAAATTACGGGAACAGAAGGTATGCGATACTTTCGTTATCACGTCACATATTGCTACAGGCATCCACCATAAGCATTTCAAGAGAACAATAACAGTCACAAAATGGCAATAGCCTGTACTTGGTTACTTGCACTGGAGCCGATATAAGAAACAAGCTAGTGTTTGAACCTACAGACACATACTCATTTAGTGTTAATTCGAACTGTAAATCCGGATCTATAGGGTCTAAATGAACGAATTGCGCGATCTCCGGAATGGAATACGACGATTCTGGTCGTAAATTAGAATCACCGCAAGGTATGTGAGAAAATTAGAGAAACCTTGATACAGGATGGGGTCGGCGAGAAGATAAGGGCTCTAATCGAAGGACCAGTGATCTCGGACTGCTCGCTTTACCTTGTATATGACGGCTCCGTAATATCTGCAGTCCCCGTCGAGATCACGCAAATGGCGGTCCATGGAAAAAACAGTATCGGCGCCGTCTAGAATCAAAATTGAAAATCTGCAAAAAATCTGCACAGTGAGAAAAGAGCGAATGATCTGAATATAGACGATGCATGGGAACATATTAAGGTTACTCTGTGCGAATCAGCGAAGGAAGCCTGTGGCATAGCTACCCAAGAAAGGAAGAAAGGCGACGACGCATGGTGGGATGATGGCAAGAAGAAACTTGTGAAGAGTGAAGAGAATACAAATGAGGAACCCCTCGAGAGGCTCTCTGGGGTAAGTATGAATGACAAAAACCGTACGAATGGAATAAGTATGGAAGAAATAAAGTATACAATAAAGCATATGAATAATGGTCAGGCTGTGCTATTGGGTATGATAACGTTGCTGCAGAGTATATCAAGGCTGATAGCCCATTAGTTGTCTCGTGGCTTCATGCGCTCTTCAATCAATGCTTAGAGAAGAATCACACTTCGTTAGATTGCTCCGAGGAGAGCTGTTATTACACCTTTCTACAAAGGTAAAGAAAGGGTTGCGTATGGTATGTGGTAACTATAGGGCTATAGTCTACTGATCTATATTTAATAGAACTCCAAAGTATTTTGACTAATCATTTGCGTCTTGCGACCCTATATTTTTTTTAAATCAGGGCATTCTGTTCTATATAATATATTTTTTATAAAAATCCGAGTATTCTCGATAAATGCCCAATTCTGTAATCAATTTCACATTTATTTACGGTAAATAGCAACAATACGTTACACTAACTTGATCCTCTTCAGGCCAATAAATACTTCATCAATTAATTTAATCCTCGTCACAATCGGGACTTGAACACTTCTCCGCTTCAAGCCGGCCGATTCCAGCGACGGTTGCTCGAAGGTGGTTTCCTAATTATTTCCTTGGATGATTGTCATTGTTCCTCTAATTGATATAATCAGAATGATCCCAATTGATCCCACCTTTGTGTCGGAAGCTGAGCGGGGAGGAGGCACTTACATATGTATCGATTAGTGAAATCGCCACCCCTAAATTACACCCCGGTAGGGTTGAACCAACTTTTCAAAATATTTATAATAAACCAAGATATAAAGAATACAAACAAATTGTGAAATTCTCTGGCCAATACTGATCCAGCATATATCTCATCTATGTCTATACTCGGTATTGACACGAGGACTTGGCCCAGGATCCCTGATGCATCTTGGTTTAATTGTTATAAATCAGTACACCTATTTTTTTTGTTTAAACAATAAATATTTATGACTGCTGTTTGGTTCCATGTATGCCAGGTATTGGATACAAGCGAATTTCGATATACATAAACAATATTTTTTATTATTTTTTTATTTTTTATTACACTAACATTCATAAATGTATTGTTTGTTTATTGGATGAAATTAATATCCATTTTAGTCACCATGGAGTTTAATCATAAAGAAGTATTTTTCCCTTAATGTGCCAGGTGTTAGCTGTTTCACCTTACCCATACAATTTTATTTTTATAGATGATTGAACTTTGTTTATTAATGAGTAACCTCTTATTGATTAATTTTTAAACATTAACTGGTTTTGAAAAACACAATTTCCTTCATCAGGATGTCAAATTAACCAACCAAAAACATATATGTTATATTATAATGTATAAAAAAAAATTAATATAGTAATAATTTTAGTAATTAAATTGTTAATTGATGATACAGAATTATTAGTATAGTACTTGTGGTAAATTTAGTTGGTTATTTACATACAATAATTTTACATGCTTTATTTATTTCTAATGATTCTAAATTATTCAATTTAAGACCAACATTATTTATATGTAAAACAGACAATTTCAATTATTATAAATATAGTTAAATAATTTATAAAAATAAACTTAATAAACCACAAAGTTCAATTTTTAAATATTAAAAATATATAATTTTATCTGTTATTAATTATCATTGTACGATATTGTATGAATATGTACATGGAAATAAATAAATAAATATGCACACGAAATTTTTTTTTGTATACTTATACGACAATTTGACACCATATTCTAATAAGAATTGAATTGAACGAAACAAATTTTACTAGGATACCCGCGTAAAAAAAAAGATCGATAATAAGTTATATCTGTCTTGAAGGATTGCAAAATGAAGGCCGCACATCGAGGCTCTAGCTATTATTGTTGCATCCCTTATTCGGATTAGCGGCGTTTAGCACAGGAACAGGCGTGGGGTGGGTCGTGAAACGGGACCACGTTTCGGGGGATGAACTCGCAACTGGGGGAGGAAAATGGGTCACATCCTTGGATCCACTAGCGTTGTAAAGCAGTCAACAACAAAAATATTGTCTCTTATAATAGTCTTTGACCTCATTCTAGTCATAGCTTTCCATTTAATAGGAATCGGACAAGGATTTTTTTTTTTTTGTAGATTCATCTCTAGTGTCAGACCTTGGGCTGAAATATAATTGGGTTGCTTTCTGTGCCAAGACTTTCTCATTCCTCGCTGTAAGTACTGATACGCCTCACCGACGTCACGGCACAGGGTGGTGCCAAAAATGATACATGTTAAATTCAATTGTGTCGAAAAAATGGCCGCGTTTTTTATTTCAGTTATAAAAATAGACTCAGAATCATGGCGCCATCTAGAAAATTTAATTAAAAATTTAATATGAAAGTTAATTAGTAAAGCTAATTGTTTTCAATATTTGAATATGTCCAAGAATACACAATTACTGGATTTTTACCTACAAAGCCACTGTTATTAAACAAATAATAAATATCTCATACACGAAGCTATTTTTTTTTTTAAGGAAAAAATATGAAAGTATAGGTAAATACAGGCCTTACGACCTATCTTCGGCTAGCTTAAATGATCACTTTATATAAAAATAACGTTCACCATTCTCGCCCGTTAATCAATCTCCATATCTATCAAATTTTTGGAAGTTTTATATATGTAAATTTGTGCAAGTTTTCAAATATTAATAGTTTTATATTGGTCTAAATAATATTAATTTTTTAGACGTATTCTAGTACAATGTTTTAAAAACATTTTACAGATAAATAATATTGCTTTAAATAGTTTCAATAATAATAAGATTCTCATCGTGACATATATGCCGTTTCAGGGAAAATTAATATCAAATTTAGTCCATAGATGTCGATAGTGTATTGGTACTCGAATCGTTTCCACGTATTAACATATATGTAACTGCCAAAAATTTGATTTATATTAATGGGTGAGAATGGTGAACGTTATATTTATATAAACTGATCACTTAAGCCAGCCGAAGACAGGTCGTAAGCCCTGTAATTACCTATACTTCCATATTTTTCTCTTAAAAATATAAAAAAATTGCTTTATGAGTTATCTATTATTTGTTTAATTATTTTCTACCGTAGTACCATAAATACAGTTTTACTCATATTTTAATAATTATTACGTAACTTCGTATGCCTTATCCACCTTGCATTACTCTGTTTACTATAGCCCGATAAAGTTTACAGTAGACTGGTTAAAACGAATGCCTTAGGTTCTTCAGCCATAATGTTCTCCTTCTTCCAGAGTCCCGACTTCCAGCAATCTTTCCATACGTTATGAGGTACTTCTCTGGATATAGCATTACATGTACAATTTTATCGATAAATATTGTTGATGCTATCGGGATTCAAACCTGGATTTAACCAACTATGCAGACAGTACTTTTGACGATAAATTTTCGAACCCATATGTTACATTTTTCAAATTAATACATCTATCGTTCCATTATTTGAAAGCCATCTACTTTGTTTTTACGGAATCTCAAATACCTTTGAGTAAACCGATAGCAGGCGCTATTAAATTTTGGACACATTGGTACAACATATATATTATTAAGGAGAATACATTCTTATTGTGAAGTTGTAATTATTCAGAACATAGAACAGAACAGTTTGTCATCTGCTATCGGTTTTCTCAAAGGTATTTGAGATTCCGTGAAAACAATGTAGATGGCTTTCAAATAATGGAACGATAGATCTATTCATTTGAAAAGTGAAACATATGGGTTCGTAAATTTGTTGTCAAAAGTGTTGTCTGCTCTAATATAGCCTGTTAATGCACCTTCTCCGGATTGGAAATAAATCCACGTTCGAATCCCGTTAGCAACAAGAATATTTTTTGATAAAATTGATTTTATATGTATATTTTTCTTATTAATACATTTAATTAGTTTTAATTTATTTGTTGACCGTTGAGTCAATGATTATATTTGTTGCTACTACAAATATGTCGCGATTATCCTATGTTAGTTCTCACCAGATTTATAAGATGCTTTTGAGGTGTTCGTATATTATGTTAATGTACTTCGTTTGTTTTGTGTAATTGTCTTTGTCTTTTACTTCACCGTCAGAGATCTCGTTTTAGTCGTGAAACACTTGAAAGTTTGTTGCGTTGTTGATATTAAGTTGGTGTACTGTTTTGTACACTGTTTCAGGTAGTTTTATGTAGTTCTAATTGTAAAATCTTTTTTTTTTTGTGGTTCCCTTTGTCCCGTCATTCGAAATCGACTTTTTTTGTACGCATACACCAAGATCTTATGTCCTCGATTGTATTTTGTCCTCATTCATTCATTTTTGTACTTTTATCCACCAGACATGAAGTCCTTTTGGATGTGGGTATGTTTTGAACCAGCTTGACCACGTGATTGACAACCAGGTGGCCAATAATTTGTGATTCTTTTATGATTTTCGCGACCTAGCTTGACCGCGTGATTGACTATCGGGTTGCCTGTAATCTCTTGTTTTATAGGATGTGGGGATGTTGAAGGGTAGCTCGATTAGACGATAGTGAAGTTCACTGATTTTTTGAGTCCTAAATTGCGTGTTTTAAAAAATATGTTGATATTATACTCGCCACCCCCCTAAAACCTTCGTATTGCCGCAAGTTCACCCTTTCGACCGAGGGTCAATCCCTTTTGGAAACCTACGATTAATCTTTATAATTTTGTCGTAATTTGTCCCGGAAATTTGAGCAGGAGATTAATATATTGCAATTTGTAACTTTTCCTTAGAAAGTAGACCAAGTTTGAAGGACGATTTTGTACGTGGGTTTATTAAAAATATTTTTTTTTTCATTATTGATTGATCTACACCACGTGTCGTTTAGTTTACAATTCGAAAACCAAGAGAGGCCAAGTGAACACCAGTGCTATGAGTAGGCAATTAGAGGTCACTAAAAGAAAGTTTGTTGGTACTCGTGAAAGAAATCGATGAAGCCGATTATATTCTGTTAGTCAATTAATTAATAGAATTCGAAGTGTAGCGCTGAAATAGAATGGCGATAATTATCTGGACAGGAAGAAAACAAGCTGGTGACATTTTGTAAGAAATAAAGGAAAATACATTTTATCTCGAGGACAATGGCTAACAGAAGTGGAAAATATTTTGGTCGTAGTCTCTGGCACAATACATTCAGAAATATAAAAGAAAGAAGATGAAGATATCGAATAGAATGGAGCAGAAACAGAAACTATCATCAACATCAATTGTTTTCAATCTATTGTCATGATAATTATAAAGGTAATACTAACATGCTTATTACAGCGTGGTCGGGTTATTTATGCAAGACCCGATTAACTTTATGAATACAAAAAATAATGTTAACAGAAGTAAAGAAAAAATAAGAAGACGCTACTCTACAGTCGATGCCATTCTCTGGTCAGGGAGCCAGCCTTCCCTGCCCTGAGCTCCAGCCGCAGCTTTACGCCAGCAACTCGATGTCTCAAAACCTTCGAAAAACGTTGTAGATGTGCTACAATAATGGGTCAAACCAAACAGTATTATGTATGAGTTGTTATATTGAGTTATTCGTTGCCACAGAATTTTGATTTAGAATTTAGGGCGGCCTGTATTCGTCCAACGATTGTCCGTCTTACAAGCAATGTGGTCTGCCCATTGACTTTTTTTTTGAGATACTCAACTATAACAACTATTCTTGTCTGTTCCTTTATCCATACGTTTCTTTTCCTGTCTCTTCGTATGATGTTCAACACACATCTTCCCGGGCCCCTTTGCTGGACCTCTCTTCTGTTGAGAGTCCAGTAATGGAAGTATACATTGATTAAACACTTTTCGTTTTAGATCCAGTGGAAGATCACTTTTAAAAATCCCAGCCAACTTTGTTCTGAAAAGAATTTCTTCGGAAAAGCAAAAAATCCGGCAAAAATAAAGATCGATCGAAATAGCTTCTACGACAAAGGAATGTCCTTTAACCTTTCCCTTGGGGTGCTAAAATAAAAACGCGCGTTCCGGTGCTGTAAACTCAGTGTACATGGAAACCTTTGTGTCTGATAAATATGAATATTTTACATTTATTACTTATATTTATCATTAAAATAATAATTGACATATATTTAAGTGAATATATATATCAATTATTGTGTAAAAGTGCTAAAAATGAAAAAAAAAACCATTCGTCATCACGAACGACAGCATAAAGACGCATAAGACACGTCTAACTCGGCCAGCGTACGCTTTCCCACTTAAGTGACGATCGGCATTCGGCACCCTGCGCCCCGCGCACAACGCCGTCCGCACTTACACATACGCGTATTGACAAACTCACGTCAGGTTCTTCGAGAAAACATTTTTTATTACTGTGTACGGTAAATATTTATATATTGTAATTATGTTATCCAATACATAAATATATTACGGAGGAATACCTAAAATATGAATCCTGTATTTAGTATATTTACAGAGATAGATATTCACAAAATTAGAGGTAATATTATCATCAACAGTATTGGTAGTTCAAGGTACAATGACTCAGATGAAGGTAGCGATAGATAGAGTTATTGAATGTTAAATTTTACAAAACAATTTCCTTATTGTACGTTCTAACCAGTGGTCTAATCAGCAATTAATCTCCAGTAGCTTAATTCAATCGGCTAACGGGCTCGATATCTCTCCTCGAAGACACGATCACCTTTTTTTCCATCTGACAGACCCTCAATCACTTTTTCCACCGAGTGGTCCTCCAATCACTTTTCTGGCTTCACCCCTTACAACTGCCTCTCCGCTGATAATAAATACCTTTCGGATTATGTTGGACTCGATGGGTGTACTATTTCTCATTTCTCACATATTTCATATATACAGGGCGTAATAGTTATTTTCGTTTTTTTTCAATGTATTTATTTATTTCTTTGTATCAGTTCTGAAATATAGTGGCCACAATCAGACGAGAGTTATGCACCTCCACAAGTTTCGGTCTTGGGTCGGCCTTACACCTGACTCCGGGACTTCTTCGGCCCAAAGTTACTCACAGGATAATCTCCATTTCTTTTCTGTCTGAATCTGAATCTTTTGTTCAGATTCAGTTTGTTGAAGATTTATTATTAATTTATTATTGGTTATCTTTGGTCAGTATAATATTGAAGTTTTTCTCAGTTCTAAAATGTGTTTTACTGGCAAACGTGGTCAGTTGAACCGCCACTTGTGGGTCAGTAAGTAAAACGAGATTGATCAGCAAATCTTATTTCTATAGCTAATAAAATACATATGCAGCAATATGAGTAATAAAGATTATATTATTTATTTTATTCTGCTAAATCTAACCAATTCTAACCTTTTTATTGCCGATCAATTTTATAATCCCGCTGACAAAGTAATAACTTTGTTTTATGGCTATTTATTTAGAATTCGCATAAATATAAAGCTGACTAAAGATGTGTTTACTTACTGATAAAATTTAGTTTGTTCGGTAACCACATATTGAGGCTGATATTTTCACTGCTTTGATATTAATAATTAGACAAAATACTTTGTTTAAACCACTATTTATTTATTATTCTACACGTAGTAGATAAATAACTACGACATGAAATTAAATATTATTAAACAAATTGTAATTAATAATGATTATATTATATTAATAGATAATTTGTTAAACAAAAAGTACAAGAAAAGTTTATCAGAACATATATTTACCCACATATTGTTGACAGTGGGAAGCAATGGAGAAAAATCCTGCTTTTAAATAATCTTACTTCAAATTCAATTATAAAAAATATCCCAAATTCTATACATCTAACTTTTTACACTAATAGAAAATTAAATATTAAATAACAAAGATAAGGACGATATTTAAAAAAAATCGGGGGTCTACAAATTAATTTGCAACGATTGCAATTATTTTTATATAAGTAAAACTTGCAGAAATGTTGATATTAGAATTAAGGAGCATTTGGGATGCCACTTTTGATAAGAAGTGTAACACATAAGTTCGAAAATTTGTCTTCAATACACTGTGTTGGTGTATCGTAATCGGTTAATGCAATTTCTCCGGATAGAAAGATATCCAGTTTCGAATCCCGGTAGCAACAGCAATATCGATAAATATCACAGAGCTATGTTCTGAATAATTTCAACTTCACAATAAGAATGTGTTGTTCATAATAAAAAAATTTGATGTTTATAATTCGGCATAAAAAGAGAAAATCCAAAAAATATTTTTTTAAATTTCCATTTAAAATTGACAGATTAATCTAACACTGAAGCTTCGACAATTACCTTCGTCACACCCGGTACATATTTTTTATTTGTGTACAACACCGGCTCAAGTTCAAACTTTTAAAATAGAATTATTTGACACGGCTATTGCTTTGTTATATACAATGTGTAGGTAGTCATTTTTTTTAACTTCTTGGAAAATATTCGATATCTTGATATATGGCAGAGTTACAGATGTTCAAAGTCGCGTGTTTTATAAACGATCGGTTTATACCGTTTTATCGTGTGACGTCACACCATCCGTTTTTCAACAAGCCCAACTTTGAACGATTATATGTTATCTAGATTTTTTTATTTTTTTTTAACATACTACAAAAGCCCATTTCTGACATGCTCCACTACCTCATTACATTACAATAATCAAATTTTCTACTACAAACAACATTGAATATTATTTTTATCAGTACCATAATTTCAAAAATTACAGTTTATTACAAGTGTAAAGAACAACTGATTTAAATATAATTACATAATTTTTGAAGAAAATTATTTATGTTGTATTGGATGCTAGATGATGTGAGAGTACGGCTGGCTCCCAATCCCACTCATATCCTCGTATTCACGTGTATCACGATGTATCGTTAATTAATGTATTGTGTGGAAATATCGTACGCAGACAACAGGGACGATCAAGATAAAACGCTACTTACAGATCACTGAGTTTATTATACAAATTTACAATCGAGGCTGTATTTAGCGAATTGCTCCGGCTGCGATCAAGCGGATCGCTTGATGTATACCGGCGTGTCACCGGATGTATTTATCGATGTTGTTCGGAATCGCTCACTACACTGTCTACGCATATTTTTATTCATTCGGTTGGCAGCCTTATTATTTGCATGTTGGTACCTATTATTGCCCGTACGAGTGTAAAGTTGCCGATGTTTTATCATATAAGAATATACAAATAAGCCACGTTAGTTCATTATTTCGCCGGCGCATCTGGATCAGATCAGAGCGTAAGGAAGAAGAATACAACTCACGACGAGCAAAGAAACAACCATCTTTAATATCGACTTTCAAATAATCTATCTAAGGAATTCTTTAGTACAACACGCTTATATTAATTATATCACTTTGCGGTTGCATCAAGATTAATAAAAGCATTAGAAATAATCTTTGTTCCAAGTCGATTAATGGTAAATAATTAATGAAGATATGGTTGGAAGATTGTTTGATAGAAGAAAAAAGCTAAGATTAGTATTAAAAAAACTGCAAGTAATCCAAAGGAAGATTTATAAAACATAATCAATATTTAATGTATGGTTGTGAAATTATTAAATGGAAAAACAAGAATAAAATTAGACTAAGCAGTGTGGAGACTGAGTTACTCAGGCGCACATAACACATCTGGTAACTTCATTTATAATAAAATGAATATTGAACAATTTAGAAGTGAATTCTAGCATGGTGGATTAAAAGTAATAGGATTAAGAAAAGGTCGCTTTGATGGTTCAGTCTAGTGAAACGAACGAACAAGAACAAGGAGACATCGGTATACATAGGGTACGTATATAATATACGATGCGAAGTGCACTTGAAATAATTAAAATTGATTTTGGAAGAAAAATTATGACATCTGTGGTCCATAGATGGTTTTAGAAAACGAATTGTGGCGCAGACGTTACAAAATATGATTAATGAGCTAAGGATCTCAAACACCACAAGATACGGGAGTTTAGGAAGGCATGTACGAATACGAAAGAGGGAAATGAGCAGTCGCTGGTAAACGCAACACTGTCAATGTTGTTGAGAGCTGTATTAAGAAATTAAGTTGGTGTCTTTGACAGGAAAGGAGATATAAATAATGAAAACTTTCTGATGAATTAATAAGGTATCTCCGAAAATTTTGTTATTTGAGTTGAATGCGGGTTATTTTATCTAAATCGACACACGAACGTGGATGCATTGCATCGATTAGAGGTGTGATGTCACTTCTGTTTCAATTCGGTAAGTAATATTTGAAATAATTGAAATGTACATTGTGCTTTGTACTCTTTCCAGTAATTAAATACGCGAATAAATAATAAACACACTTCAGATTCAATTTGTTGAAAAATTTCTGCGGCGAGCTCCAACTCTTTTCACGCGAGCTTTTTGATGAAACGCCGCGCTCACGCTCGGAGGACCGCATTGTGTGAAACGGTACAAATTGTAAAGTGTCCCCCCCCCCTCCTCCCTGCCCGCAACCACCGCCGCCACGCCTACATGACAGCTGTCACTTGTGTGACAGCTAGCCCCGGAATATTTCGCCAACATTCCGCCCGGACCTGCCCGGCACCGGCCCCCTACCTTCGTCCGACGAGGGGTAGTTTTGAATAAAATAAAAGACAATATGGTGCGGGCGCGAGGGAGAATTCTAGATGAGAGATTGAATTGTTTTAATGTGCTCGCCAGGGTCCAGGAGGAACCTTTGCGATGCTTTAGCGATTGGTCTGGTTTGCAATTCGGGAATATTATAGTCTTCATAATTTGCTCATAGCAAAATAAATACGTTAATAAGGATATCACATTCAATAAGATATGATTCGAAACCTCGAGATTATCTTCAAATCAAACAAACCACGATATTTTAAGAAAAAACAGACTATCAATCTACTACCTATCCAAAAGCAGCCAGCGACCCTGAACTCAGTCAACAAAGCAACCCCAAAGTCTTAGTGGGAATCATACCCCATCTACTTTAGTCACGTCATCACATTTAATAAAGAAGTCGAAGACCAACAGTCAAGAGGCAAATAGAAAAACAGCTGAAAGTATCGGAATACTCAAAATATTCCGCGATATCTTGTAGAAGAAAACCTTTAAATAATGCATACTGCTGTCCAGTAGGCATTTCAAAAGTCCACGAACCAAACCCAGAATCTTTAAGGTTATTAATAATTCTACACCTTGGTCAAATTATCACAATTAACCTTTACCATACCATGATATAAAATACCCAAACGCAGCCATGCTGTCAACTCGTGTTACCGTAAATAACTGTTAGAAAAAATATTTTCATTAGCTTAAATGGCTTTAATGACACGAATTTACTCTAAATATTGAGCATTCAATTTTGAAAAAAATGATTAATAACATAATTTAGAACATTCATTAAGTCCTATACAATGTGTCCTTCCTTCATATCTCTCTTCATTTAATTAGTAAGAAAGAGACAATTATATTTGTATGTTTGTTGTTCTTTTCACTGTGAAAATAGTGTGTGATCTCTGTCTTTTATACCACAAACTGTATTTTTACCAACGTATTAATTTTACAACGGATTGAATGAAAAAATAATTGTTTTTGTACAATTCCCTTTTCATAATTGGTTTTTCACTAGTCATTCCTGAACGCTAATATTTTCTTTAGGATTATCTAAAATATGAATTTTATGATGCATGTATTTTACAGGTTTATTTATGACGGTAGACCTGTGTTACTGCATGGTTTGGGAAGGGTTAACAAAAACATACCATTACATACAAAATAAAGACTGTTTTTTCTCGTTTCGCATTCTTTTTCAAGTGCCGGTTTTTCAATCATCATAATATTCTAACTTTTTAATTATTGCTTAGAAATATTTATAGGAGTCTTGTGTATGCAGAATTCCCGTCTACGTACTATCTACTAGGGTATGGCGAACGTGATACAAATAGGTCCTAATATTTTTTACTTAGGAAATAACGTGGGAATCAGTCACGTGATCGACTTGCAGGTGTTCTTTTTTGCCGTTAAATGGTGCTCACAGGAAATATCGAATATGGGGTATCATGTATTAGCTTGTTTGTAGATAAATGGAATCTCAGATAATACTGTTATATACGTTCGTAAAAGGTATCGATTCCGGTATCAGTAAAGATATTAAACACAATGTGAAAGTATTTAAGTATTTTTTACTTAAGAAAATTAGTCGCATGACTGGCTTGCAGGTATCCTTTTTTGCCATTAAATGAAGCTCACAGAAAATGCTAAATATCGAGCATCATGTATTTGGTTATTTGTGGGTCAATTTATTCTCGGATAATACGTTCGTAATGGGTATCGGTAAAGGTAATAAAACATAACGTGAAAGTATTTTCTACTTAGGAAATAACGTGGGAATTAGTCACATGTTCGGCTTGCAGATGTTCTTTTTTACCTTTAAATACGGCACACAAGAAATGTCGTACATGGATCACAGTCACCATCATCAGATACACAGGACCAGAGATAAATGAAGTATATATGCATGTAGAATTTGATTATTTTCACGAGGGCATATTTTAACAGCTGGTTTCATTAAAGATTCCTTTTACATAAAACTAATTTCAGCTTTAAATCAAATTCTGGAAAGTTACAAAATTTGGGGTCGAATATTCATTTCAATGTATAACTCACTTCCGGAATAATTAAGCCTTTTGAATTTGCTACCCTTATTTTTAACCTTGAAAAGAGTTTATCCGAAGTTACTTTTGATAAATGATTGTTCTCTTCCACAAACTTTGGTTATATTATTTGTTTGAAGTAATTCTTAGTGGAATTGGAGAGCCAGAATTATAGTAATTATCGGTAATTACGGCCCAGAGTTGTCGCAAAGTTTCCGCTCTGGAATTCGCCCGCTATGTTTGTCCTTGTCACTTCTGATATTCATTTTCTAATGTAATTAGAATAACTACTGGTACTAGATCTTATTCTGTGCAGACCCGGCGGCAAAAATACTGGGGCCCGATACTCTGATAGATTTGGATCGCCCCTTGATATTATGAATTAGGGTCGTCAGTTTAGTGAAAATATATTTTCATGATGATTACGTATGTTAATTTGTAGGTTATGTTCACTCAGCGTTTACGTGATCGTTTGATAATGATCGCGGAAGCTGAAAATCCTGACGAGCCGGCCTCCCGGACGACTGCGGGCGCACGTTATCGGCACCCGACGACCGGGAGCGTTTTTACGCCTGTCAGGAGCGCTGGTTTACGCACTGATAAATAGCGATAGACCTCCACAGTGGCATTATGATGGTAAAGGAACACAAAATCCATTCATTAAAAAATCTGTCTTATAAAAATCATAAAAAATGAACTGTACCGCCCCGAAATACAACATTATTTTAAACCATTTATTTTTTTTAATGTACATTGCACGCTTTGGGGAATGAATATGCGAAGGCAGTCCACATTTTTGCTATTAATTTAATTCTTTATAAGACTATACTATAAAATTTTCTGTATCTCAACTCAATGGCGACAGATAAATTGCTACTTCACATTTTATATTCATTTTTAATTTTGATTATGTAAAAATTAAAAATGATTTGCACATCTGTTGTAATTTTCTATTATTTTACAAATTATGTTAATGTCTGAATAGGGCGTGTATAAATAATAAAAAAATAAAAAATTGTATATTTTCTGTGAGCGAGAAAAGCCCTGAAAGGAGAGTAAGCAAGATACCTACACTACCTTTACTTACAAGCACATGTTTATATTATACACACAGTGAAATAATAAGGACTGAAATATGTTTTCATGTTAAATCGAATAAAATAAAGTAATCCTTGGAAATAATCATAATACTAATATATACTACAACTCAAAATAAAGGTACTCAGCTAATATCAGCGTCCTTGCACAAAGGATTATCGAGATGTACGAAATATTGAAAAGTCATACGCAACTCGTAATTTGACTTCAAACGTATGTCATAATTTGAAATGGTATTACAAGTAAACTAATATTTGGATTTGCACCATTTGCAATTTATAGCATTTATTAATAGAGCATTAAAATCCAATTTCCAATCAAGAGTCCAATAGGAGACTTAGATGCACTTACTCCGACTCACCTTTTTTGGACTAGAATATATTTTAAGATAACCGATGTAATCTGAAAGAGGTCTAATTATTACTTTACACGGTACCGTAGGGGTCCTTTTGAACTTCAGGGCCCGGTACAGTACTTTTTAGTCCTCTCCTGTCTACGGGTCTGCCTGGTGACTAGAGATTCGAATCCGGGGTGAATGTTCATTCTGATATCCATCCCGCCGATAAAACTTAATTTCATCTCTCGGAGCCGGCTCGCAAAAACTGCGACCTCCGATATTACGAAGCTTAATTCAAATACCACTTGATCTAAGGGTGTTATTTAAATAATCATAAATATCAGAAAACTATTTGACCGCTGTTCAGCTAGTTCGTCGTGCGCCGTATGTACGTACACTGACATAGCGAGTGGCTGTGCACCGCGTCGGTGATAACATCGGCGGGGCACACGTCGCTAGAGGTCCTGGCTGTCATTTGAATATGATCACTCTTTAACTCTTCTTTCACTTTTCAGATACACACGATCATTAATACTCTCAGCCATTCCTGCACATAGTTTTGTAACAATCATTGATTCAGTGTTTTCTAAGAAAGTCATCAAGTCCTATTTGATTTCATAATCTCACATTTTCGAATAAATCAGTTGAGAACTACGGAATACCATCATGTTAACCGCCTAAAAATTGATGAATTTAACGAAGGACCAACCAAAACCTAGAAGAAACACGACCCACCTGAAAAATAGCGACTGGATTTTAGTCATCCACTAGATCCACATGTCTTCTGCTCCAGGAAACGTACTCCGTTGTTCCGCACGAAGTATTCTCAAATTTCACATTTCGTTAATAGCGCGAAGTGTGACACAACAAGCACTGTATGAAGATGTACAGGTTTTGGCCCGCACAGCGAAACCAAATACACAAATAGTGCACTGTCAGCTTTACACAGCAGGATGATAATTGACATAAGCTAATAATTCGTTCCCGTGCAGTAAACGAGTACTGTCAAACTTTAACATTCAACTGGCCCAAAATATAGACAACAAAAAACCACAGAAAAAGTTGTGTTCTGGGTATAGGTGGGGGAAACAGATAAGTAAAGAAAAGAAACTACTATATCTACATATGTCATGGTCACCAGCGATCCATGAATAAGTTATAAAGATCGTAAAGAGCTGTTACGAATCCATCCTTACCCGAATCTGTTATAGAATCGTGTCAGTTCCTTTCGGCAAAATATAACTGATTGGAACTAATTTAGGCGTTACCATAATAAATGTTGCGGGGCTGTAAAATAGTGTTGCGAATCAGCCAGGAATCCAACCTTTCCAATTATGAAAGATCCAGAATCTGAAGGGTCAAGGGAACGATGATTAGAAGAATAAACACGGTTAAGAGAGGAGACAAGAGAGTCCCGTATTCATCTACAGGGTAAACAGCATTCGAGGGCTGTTTATTCAATTATACACAAGGGTTAAAAATAAACACCCGCGCGTTTAACGGACCCTAAAATCTTAACACTAATCCGGTTAACTTTCCGGTTAATTCAGTTAACTTTTACCTCCCGCGTCCGGGGTCCCGAAGTTAATGTGCTGTGTGCTCGCCTCTTTTATAAAATCAACGTTGGACAATTTATTTTGTTTGCCTAACATAACGGCCCGGATTAAACTATATTTTCGGTATTAGCTTTGACCTGTCAACATCGACCGGAATATTGAAACAAATAATGACGTCGTGTGTGTAAATACGTATTTAACGCTAAATGAAATTTCTTCACATCTAAAATCGTCACGTAGAAAGATACGCTCTGTTTATATATTTGAGGATTTGAAAGTCGTCACTATATAGGTGGTTGTTCTGCAGTTATGGATAAGCGAATGAATGTGTATGGGTTTACAGATGAATGCGAGACTCGAATCAAATGGCTTTTGAAGGTTATGTGATTATTGTGAGTAGAGTGGATGTCCCAATATTTCATCCACAACTCTCGTACTCGTTTGAATGTCGCAGAAGATATTGTGTACATGTGAATGTGGCAATATATAGGCAACGGATACAAAGCTGTTGTCTGTGTTACCGAGCGTTACTGACCGCATTGGTGTTGTTACATGTCGTCGGTACTAAGTGTCTTTAAGGCCGATGGAATTTGTGGCACCTACTACATAAGTCTAGCATCTGACCACATATATATATACTTATAAAACCAATATATATTTAAATTAAGATTTTCGCAAGTACTAATGTATGGAGCTAGAGTCTCTTTAGATTAGATAGCGTTTTTCGTAGATGGTTTCCCTGAGGAAACCTTGATGATACGTGTCATTGTCAAGGCTTCGCTGAACTGAAAAATAAACAAAAAAACGACTAAATCGTGTGAAAGTGAGTCAGAACAACTAAATCCTATAAGTATTAGGGATTACTGATCGATGATCATCTTAATTGGTAAGAGCATGTAGGTATGTCGCGTGTATGCATCTAGGTGTTCGTGTGGAGTATGATAGACAGTAAAGCATCAGAGGTAATATAGAATGAAATGAGAATACTCACAATTTAAATTTACTGAATTTATTTTAGGTAAGGAGCTAGTAATTGGGTATTGGCAGAAAGGAAACTGAGCAAAGATTCATATAAATGATCACATGAACAGAACATAATTTCTTTATATTATTTGTTTTGTTTTGTCTAGTGTTTCAATCATGTTAGAATTCTTTTAAAACCCTGTTTGCCCCATTCCTAGTATTTTTGGTTTAGATAAAAATATATACATATAATAATAATGATTTTCATATTTGTATGACAGACAACGAATGAACCTGTCTCCTTTAGTACAGACTTCGGTCGAGTTAAGAAGACAGTGAACATCTCTTACATTATGACGCTTGTTCGCCTTGTTTGTATACTTTTTGTATTTTAATAAGTATAAATGTATATTTGAATAAGAATGTTTATAATGGATAATATGTATTATATATTATATATTTAACTAAATCGATGATCGATGATGCAGTACTACAGTGATACGGTACTACTGACGTAGTCAGTACCGAGGAGAGAATAAACTGGCTTGTGCGCGGCTCTTTTCGAATGCGCTCGTGGTGTTGGGTGCATTCAACGCGTCACGGATTAGCATCGCCTTTTTTTTTAAACGGAGTTTAATTGACCCTCGACTGATTGGGGTACTTTGCGTTCTTGTACTTATTAATTAACAATTCTATATTAGTCTGGGGAGGAGCAGCAAAAACATTTTAACAATCGACTAAATAGCAATTTTTAGATATTCATTGGATCTTGTTTTATCTTTCTTTATACATGTAAAATGTGAATTAATATGCAATTTGACTTCAATCTGAGCAGGTACCGTATTACTGAAAAGCCCCTTCAGAAGTTTTCAATCATCCGAACGCTATTTTCGTCTAATCTCCTTTCATTTCCCTCCGCGTCTCTTTGAAAAATGAACTGACTGACGGATGGAACAGATTCGGAAAATCACACAACTCAAGCTGGAAAATGTCATCGCGAAAATATGGCTGTATATTCTCGGCAATCTATTATTTTGACTATAGACTTTTCGCGAGAGATTGATTTCCCGTGTATCTACCGGCACTCGAAAACAAATATATTGTTTTATTTATTTATTGTATTTTCACGACGCAAGTGTTATATATAATATAAAAGGATATTTCCCGTTTTTCTCTGAGAGCATTATTAAAGCTTCTCTTTCAAAAATAATTCATATTTCCGCCATTTTTATTATTCATTTATATCAGAAGTTATAAAACAGAATCGACTTTTTGTTAAATTACTACTTAGATAAAATATTTACACTAATGTGAAACTAATAAACTGAATTTTATTTGCCTTGATTAAGATAATACAAGCATTTATAAGAAAGGCGTTGTGGCGCGTACTTTCCGCGTGCCACAAAATTGCCATAGTATAGAAAATTCTTGCACATACGAAATATATTTTCTTATAATTGGAATTCGAGATTTGAAATTTATCGTGATCAGTCCGATTAACTGATTAGTGTGGGACGTACTTAGCAGTGTGTGTGTGTGTGTGTGTGTGTAAATCATAGTGAACGGTGAATTCATCAGAGTCGCCTGTCGTGCACTTCAAATTTGGGTGAGAAGACAGGTGCTAGGAAAATGATCAAAGAGTTTCAAAACAAAGCCTGGAGTATAGCCAGACTTTACAGCAGGACGGAGCTCCATCTCACACAGTCAGAAATACAATAATTTTTTTTCGTTGTGAGAATGTTAATTTCATCGAGCCAGGCATGTGGCCGCCGAACAGTTCAGATTTAAACCCACTAGATTATGTAATGTGGGATATTTTGATGATTTCTGATTTATATTATAATTAATTATATTATGTTTTGAAATAACTCATGTGTTACGAGATGTTCTCACTTTTTTTGGGCCACCCTATATATGTACCTTGTATTTCATCTAAGAGTAAATAAACGCAGCACTGGTAGGGCGCGGGAAGGTCTAAATTCAAATCTGTTTTCTAAATCTTAATTCTTCTTCTTGCATTAACTTTTGTTTTTTATTAATTGTAGAATTCGAGTTACTTAAGTTTTGTGTGTGGAACCGATAAAAAAAACTTGCAAACTTCTACAACGGTTCCGGGAAAGGGTAGGTGGGTCCCCTCCTTTCTGACGCCCCTTTCGAATAATGAGGAAAAGATATTCATGAACGATTTCACTCTTCTACGGGCATTGAATAGTTCACCTTCTACCCTCTCTTTCACAAAGCTTTTACTGCATACCATATCACAAAGCTCACCTTTCATGATAGTGTGAATATTATATTGCATTTTTGTATTTATTTATTCGTAATATAGTGCATACACATGTAAATATACATATATATATATATGCACCGAATACAAACAAAATCAAAATTATTCCTTATCTTGCAAATTTTTGCTTAGTTTCATAGTTACGTAGTTTTCCTCCTTTCTTATATCATCTGGCATTTCATTAAAAATCTTCATCGCACTATACATCACCGATCTATCATATATATTAATTGTTCTTATAAATTCTGCCGACATTTTTTAGTGAGGGTTTTAAAATAAATACCATAAAATTGAAATATATATTTTCTGCTTAAAGGTCATCATATTTAGGTCTTTCATCATTGCACTGATCCGGGTGTATCTATATTTTCTTAGTATTATTTTCAAAGCAATATTGAAAATTGTTGCATTAGTCTAAAATATAATGCTGCTGTTGCTGCTGCAGTAGTTAATAATAACAGAGTTACACTATTTTAATTCGGTACCTTTTCACCCTTCCGCAGACTTCTTTCTTTTTACCACTACCCCCTTTTTACGGAACTCTCAAGGGGACGCTTCTAAAGGACTACAAGGACAGCTGCTTGACCACGATAATAGATTTACACTGTACCAAACGCTTCCATCCCCTCCACGAGGGATTGCGATGGGGGGGGGGGGTAATTAATCATGTTCAAATGAGCCGGGCGGGAAAAAATAAAGCGAACTACCCCATTCACACCGCCCGCGCGTCTCGGGGCGAAATGAATGAATTGGCCCTTCCTGAAGTATCCGCGAGTAAAAAGTTTATTTTTTCTAATACAAAAGTGTGGCAAGTCTGAGAAAAGTTTTTCGGCAAAAGTAATGTTTCGCGTTCTTGGAAATTTTTTTTTTTTGGGTAATTTCTACAATGATCCTTGTCAGTTTTGACAGCACCTGATAAATTCCTTTTTAAAATGTTTCTCTCTAGTTTCTTCGTAAATATTATTTTCCGGACTGTTACTGATACTAAATAATAAAAGACATTTATCGACTATATCTAGACATTAATTATTTCCAAAGACAGATATCTCATTTTTAAGATAGTTAGTAATAAATTAACAAAGTATAGTTACATAACGATAGTTTGTCAAAGTTAAAACTTTATCTTTTCAATCAAAAGTCTTAAAACACCGCCCCATATAAAAATTACTATCCATAACGACAACTGTAACGACTCATGCCCAAAAAAGAAAATCAAATATCTCGATGTACTTATTGAACAACATTTAAAATAGCACAGCCCACAAAAGAATAAGAAAATGTATTTGTATATTCATAAGATTAAGAAACATTTTAAGTATAAATAATTTTAAAAAAATATATTTTGCTATTGTTCACTCACTACTCCAGTATGGAATAATTGGGTGGGGAGGAGTATACAATAATATAATGAACTCGGTAAAAATAATACAGAGAACAATAATCAAAGTAATATTTAAAAAATATCAACTTTTTCAAAATTTTTTGCAAAATCCCAGTTCCCAAAATAAAAAACATTTACAGAAAAATCTCAATTAATCAAATAATTAAAGAAAATTACACTATTAAATTTGAAACAAGCACATCATTAAGGTTTAAAAATAACTTTGTAATCCTTAAATGTAACACCAAACACTATCAGTAAAATTTTATATATTTAGGGATAAAAAATTTCAATAGCTTCCATACACAGATTAAAGAAATATGAGATATAAAAGAGTTTATAAAGAAATTAAATGAATACTCCAAAAATACATAATTAGAAAATAAACAATATTACAGAACACTTCAGAAGCACACAAATAGATAATAAATAAAATTTATAAAATATTATATAAAATTATTATAGTGTAACTCCCTCTCCAAACACAAGAGCTAGTCTCTTTTTTGGAGAGTAAAAACCGTGTAATTTTAATAATGTAATAAAATACTCAATTCGTGTAAAAAAAAAATGAATAAAAAAGATAATTCAGGCGCTTAAACGACGTCCCCAAACAATTCTTAAACACCAGTTACATATATATTATATATTAAAAAGAAATTTTCCTGATCGCACAAACAAATAACAACAATAACATCGTAAACATCCCAATTATATACAAAGTAAAGATTAGTGATTTCGCTTAGCGCTGAACTGCCGACCTGAAAGGACGTGTTTCGCGATCATTTCAGAGTGACACTTCACCGATAAGTTTGGTCCTTATGGTCCATTTCAGGACCAACAGATGCGGGACAACCAAGAAACATTATACTCAACATATAAAAATTTAACATATATTTGTTTAATTTAAAGTTTCCGTGAGCACTAGAATCGGTATCTCTTCTAGATTAAATTGTGTTTTGTGTTTCTTTTTCCGTTTCGATAACACATGCATTGTCAAGTCTTTGTCTCAAACAGATACGGTGCAAGTAAATAAATCTACTACTTCTTCAATATTAGCAAAATTTATGTGTTGCCTCATTTTAAATAAATAATTAGACAAAATACTTTGTTTAAACCACTATTTATTGATTATTCAATATGTTTCGATACTTATGGTCTCTTGTAAAGAAACAATGTATAATGAAATTAAAAATACAAGCATGGATAAAAACAAAACTATAAAGTGGTGAATAAGTAAGAACTAACAGGTGAACCAATTTAAATTGCAAAGAGGATTTGGTTATTTATAATATTTAGCTTGTTATTGACACTTTTTCTCATTTCTAACATTTCAAATTTATTTAACAGTAAGCCCCTAGTATTTTTAAACCCTTGTCAATATCAAATTTGTGTAAATAAATAAATAGTGGTTTAAACAAAGTATTTTGTCTAATTATTTATATAAATCTATCACTCATCCCGCTGATCTTTATGCATGTCAAAAAAAAATGTATAATTAAAAAATTAATACTCCTGCATTGACGATATGTAGACAATGTCTACATTAAAAATATACAATCTTCCTTCATTCTTTTCATTCATACACGCGATGTTTATAGATAAACTGATTGATTTTTTTAATCTGAAGAAATTATTTCAGCGCTAGTAAAAAGCAGAAGTTATTCCGGCACGTATCGAGAATTGTCGGCTGCCATCGATTTCTTGTAATGAGCTTCGCAGCCGGCTAGGTGCCGAGATTGGGATTGCAATTATGCCGCCGTGTGCCGCTGATGGGATTCGAACGCCTGATATATAATTAATGCAGTCCCCCCAGCATCCACCCGTACAATCTGGGATCAAATCTTCATCAGTATGGGATAAAATATGTAGAATTAATTACGTGAAATGCTTTAACTATCTATATATAATATAAAATTTTACGTGTGTCTGTTCCATCTGCAAGTCTACATCCTTTGACTGATATAAACCAAACCTTTCTTCCTCACCGTGGGTACAAATTTGAGTACCATGTGTTCCATGAGGTAGTTAGGAGAACACATTCTTATTGTGAAGTTGTAATTATTCAGAACAGACGGTCTGTGATATTATAGACTTTCACAATAAGAATGCGTTCTCTTAATAATAAAGTTGTATCAATGTGTTCAAAATTTAATAAAAATGAATTGATAATTCTGGCGTCTGCTATCAGTTTACTCAAATGTATTTGAGATTCCGTAAAATAAGGTAGATGACTCTTTCAAATAATGGAACGATTAATATCAAAAAGGTTCGAAAATTTGTCGCTAAAAATATCGTCGCTGTAGCATAGTTGGATAATGCACCTTCCCCGGTTTGGAAACAGTTCCAGGTTCGAATCCCGGCAGCGCAACAACAATATTTTTCGATAAAATTGATTTTATAAGTATATCTTTCTAATTAATATATTTAATTCATACTTAAAAGGTAGTTTATATTATTTTGCTGGCTAGCTCAGGTGTCGGAGAAATGTGAGGTAATCTTATCTCATATGGGTCAGTGGGTATAGACTTTAGCGAGAGAAGACATTTTCAATTGAGAGAGTATGGAATAATGTTCAATCAGTCTATTCAAGAAAAGGCATTATGCATTAAAAGGATCTCATAGTAAATGATGAGGGGGAGTGATACTTAATATTAGATGCAGCTGCTACCTATGACTACGGCAAAAATGTACATATATTATTAGTGTTGGAATATAAACTCTCAGTGTTTAAAATTCAATCAACACATGTTATATAGTTATTTGTAGAATTTTAAGTGACGTATAACCGTCTCCGAATTCAGTACAACAACTCATACAGAATACTGTTCGGATTGGCGCGTTATTGCAGCGCATCTACAATGTTTAACGAAGGCCGTATACATGGATTCGTTCAGCTTCTGAGATATCGAGTTGTTGGTGTAAAGATGCATCTGGAACTCAGCACCAACACTCTGGTGCAACCGGCGCTCTCATGGAAAGCTAGTTCCCTGATCACAGAATGACAACGCCCACAAAGTAGCTATATATACAACAATGGCCGTGACTGAAGTAGTTATATATGTAATATTTATATTTTGTGTGCATATGTGTGTGAACTTTTTATTTTTTATTAGCTTTTTTTTATTTATTAATATTTTCCTTGGTTTTCTTTTTCATAGCATTATATTTATTTCATAACTTTAATGTATAACATAATATATAATATCTATATGGCGAACAGGGTTAAAAAAAACCTGATCACGCTGGAATAAACACATTATTATTATTAACCCCTAATATTGACGCCTCGTAGGCTATATATATCACTCACTGAATTTAGCTTGAGTTATAAAGTTCACATAAGTACCTTATCGGGCATATACAAATAAAACCTTCATTGGTGGTGTAGGTGATCTGCACATGGGATCACACAACCGGGGAAGTGGAACAAGGCCTGGGACTGCCGTCCACAGGAGATCAGAAATGCACAGAAGTTGGAGATGAACACAATTCCTTTTATTAAGAATCTGTCAGATGTCGGCGCGATACGGGCGGAATGGTTAAATTGTTAGTTCCTTATACTACAATATGACACAACGATGGCCTCCGTTTAGGAGTGCGATGTAGTGATGATAATCTTCCTTGTACGTGCAGATGTCTGCGTACTGTTCCAAGATGTAAGCACTCGACACAATATCGTGTATCGGAACGGTAGGGATATGGCGCGCAATGGATTTCAAAATGGCCGGGCGTTGGCACGTAAAACGAGTGCACACGAAGAATTGATGTAATTAAACACGCCCGGGCGTCACAGTGCAAGGGTGATGATATAACACAAGTGACAAACAGAATATTACACTTTTTAACGTCAATTATATTAATGGTATGACTGTTAAAGAATCGAGGCAGCCGGAAAATATAAATATTGACGGGAACGCACCCGAACTCTATCGTGATCTGCGTGGATCTGCTTAGGAAGCCGATCGGGGAAACGGAAGTGTGTTTTTACGCTGCGTGCAGTGCGCGTAGCTAGATGTATAACAGGCCTGTTTAATCTTTTAGTTGCGTAGGTTTTGAACATTAAAAACAACCCATGACACATGGTTCCACAGACATCTCAACTTTCGTCATCTAGAGACGGCACAGCAAAGCTTAACACACCCGGAAAGGCTCCCAACTTCCACCAGCCATAAATACCGACTGCTTGCAACAATAAAGTACCGACTGCTTGCAACAATACAAACGCTGCCGAGTGCGCCGAGACGAAGGATTTTATGGATGGGTGACTCGTTGGAGCTCCTTAGGTGGGTAGTTAGGTCGGCCTGAGTGGGTGGGACTCCACCTACGTGCCTACCTTTCACTCTCCATACCTCGTGTTTTGCAACTTCGTTAGTCTGTCCGTGTAAGTGTGACTCAATCCATTTTGTGTCCCGTCTACTGTCCCTCTTTTGGGAGTGTTTTTTGATGAATGGATCCCTGAGTGTCTGCCTTGAACTACTTCACCTTAATTTTCCATCTGTATATAAAATTATGTTCTATGGATTTATGTTATATGATTTTTATGAATAAAAGGTCTGAATTTTAAAATCTTTGCGATAATTGCTAATAACCCCATTTATTTTCTTCTCATTTTTCATTTCACATATACTTAAATATGTTATTGAATTAAATTCGCGTATTTTTATTAGCTTTGCTAGTCTTAAAAGCCCTAGCTTCTAAACGGGTCCCGGGAAAGGGTGGGTCATCCCCCTCCAGCTGTACTCTTTAATAGCTCTAGCAGCTCGTCATCACAACAACGTGGAGATCCCAGCGAGGAAATTATACCTTTAAACGTAATAATTGATCATATTATTGTTAAGACCAATAGTAATGATAGCGGTCCTACAACTCTATTTTGACCAAGCTGAGACTAACGTAGGGTTTTATTGAGTGACTCCAAAGGTCTAATTGGGAGGTTGATGCAGCGTCATGCATACGTATGTAAGTCTTTTTTTTTCTTGTACCCTATCCGTTCAACGGACGTTAACTATCATCACATTATTCACTGCTCTACAGTATACTGGTCAAACTATTACCTTAGTGATTTAGTTAAAATACCTTTTAACTTTTTTCCACTGTTTATTAATTTTACAACCATTATCGGTTTCAGCGTGTCACGGCCATCTTCAGACTGATACATTTTTCTCTTAAGCTAGGATATTAGAGGTATTTTACGGTGAGTCTATATAGTGTACTATTGTAGTAGTGAGTGTTTAACCCTTCCCAATCCATGCGGTAACGCAGGTCTACCATCATAATAAAACCTGTAATATTTTAGTAAATACATGAACATAAAATTCGTATTTAAGATAATCCTAAAGAAATCGTACAAAAACAATTATTCTTTCCATTCAATCCGTTGTAAAATTAAAACTTTGGTAAAAATACCATTTGTGATATGAGTGAAAGAGATCACACTCTAATTTAATTTCGAATAGAAACACAAACTTACAAATATAATTGTCTCTTTCTCACTGATTAAATGAAGAGAGATAAGAAGGAAGGACACATCGTATAGGACTTAATGAATGCTCTAAATTATGTTATTAAACATTTTTTCAAAATTGAATGCTCAATATTTAGAGTAAATTCGTGCCATTCAAGCTATTTAAGCTAATAAAAACATTTTTTCTAACTGTTATTTACGGTAACACGAGTTGACAGCATGGCTGCGTTCGGGCATTTTATATCACGGTATGGTAAAGGTTAATGGTCCTGTGTATATAATTCGAGAGATCGGTGATAATTTAAATTTAATATCGGAATTTTTCCTCAATGTTGTACTTAAAAGATATTAAAGTTTTCAGATGTTATTTTATTCGTAACTCAATTCGTTCATCTTATTTTGGGCATTCTTCTGTAGATCAAGTGCTTCAAGTCTCCTCATCATTTCTTTGGTACGTGTCCTTGCTTCCATTCTGATTTTTATAAAATCTGAATACCAGATCCAACCAGTCAAACCCAGTCAATCTTAAATATCTACTATTTATTTTCGCTGAAGTATGTATTCGTATTTGACATTATTGTGACTGTATATTAATATTTCTGTATTATTATTTCGGTTGACCTGCTTTCGCTTGCCATCCCTTCTTAAGTTTGAAATAATTATTAAGGTTCTCGAGAATAATGGAATGAAGTTCTATTATTTATTTAAGTATTTTGGGCGATAATATCACGATCGGCTGGAAACGTGCAACGTGGAAACTGAAAGAGTTCCGCAACACTCCGGAAAGTTTGGTGTGATCAGCATCCAAATTGAAATCTCCCAATAGGACACGAAAGGAACGACTAGGGAGAGTAATAAAGGAGAAGATTTGTGTGAATAGCGGAGATAGACGAAGGGAAATCGGTTTAATTAAAGTGTGGGGGCGAGCAGAAATAAGAAATCGATGTTCCGACACCGGGACCGCCATAACTTAACCAAATTTTAATCGTGGAGAGAAAAAGGTTCTCTTCTTAAATGGGGGATGTTGTGGCACCGCTTCGGGGGAAGGAAATGGGAAAATTAATGGATCGAGTGAACCATTTTCCTTTATTCATTTGACTAATTGATTTTTAGTTGTGAAAATAATTTCAGTTAGCGTTTAACATACATATGTCCCTTTATATTATTAAAGTGGTCTAAGTCAAGAAATTTAAAAATAAGAGTTTATATCAATTATTTTGCGTCACATTATTTTTAATTAATATAGAATGATGCAAATTGATACAATGACCTTTAAGCCGAAAATATATTATAATACAATGGTATCTATTTACAAAATGATCAATAAGAAAATATCAGCGGAAATTGATGCAAATCAACATGAGCACGAGCATCGTACAAAGGGAAGGGATAGACTGAGACTGACATTCAGGAAGAAGGCCAAATCTCAGAAATCGATGAAATTTTTTAATGAAATGTCAGAAAACATAAGAAAAGAGGAAAAATTGAATAGATTTAAAATGAAACTGACTAAATATATAAAAGATAAATTGTAGTAAAAGAAAATACTTTAATCTTGTTTATATTAGAGTATATATAGGAGTGCTTATGTATGCACTATGTTAAGAATTAAATAAATAAATATAAAGTAACAATTGTGAAAAATTTTAAACATTATTTTCAGTGTATTAGTATCAGTGTGTTAGTCATTTCGACTTTATTTTTTTAAATTTTCTTATAGTAATATAAAAATATTATTTTAATCAATTCAAACTCAAACCTTTCAATATTTTGAAACGAAAGAAACATGACTTAGACCATTTTCATAATGACGGGCACATATGTACAGTCGTAATAAAAAGAAATTAAAATTAATTGGTCGAAATAAAACAATTTTTTTTACTTACCTACTCAAATATTTATTTTAGAATTTCCATGAATCTGTCTTTATGCTGTGTGGATACGATGCTTGGCGAATTTAAAGGGTCTAAGGGTACTGTAATGGTTTTTTCAAGGCGGGTAACATTGGCGTAACAAGGAAGCTGGTGGATACATGGAGTGATATTGAAATGATTCAGACGATTCTAGAAAGAGATTCATGAAAATCTTTTAATAATTTAATAATTTTCTATTAAATAAAAAAACAATCACTTTCCATGAAACCACTAAACTTATTATACGTCACCCGGTTTCGCTTATCTCAAGCTTCATCAGGACGTATTTGAAACTAATCATAAATACAAAAAGAGTGCACTTATATATACATAAAGAGGGAGATAGAATATAAAATTACGCGTGAAAGGGAGAGACTGAATACATATATAGTTAAATAGAATATCAAGAGAGACCGAATATAAAATTATATGCGAAGGAGAGAGAACAGAATACAAATACAGATAGACGGAACATTAAGGGATGGAAAATACAGTGTTGATGGATATTAAATTGATTTTAAAGGAAACATACCTAATATGGGGCTAATATAAAGTAATTGTTATTTTATTTAATAATATGTCAAACCAACAAAGTGATTGCTTTCTAAAAAAATATAAAGTTTTCTACTCGATATCACTTAGTAGTACGTATAATAAAAATTAATTTTGCTTCCCCGTAAAGGTAGATGGATAGTTATACACTATTGTCCTAATACACAGCTCTCGTCTCATCGCATTCATGCGTCGACTACGACGGTACATAGAGGGCATCGCATTAAAGGTGAAGGACTACAGACACGGCCTGGCGCGCAGCGGTCGACGAGCTATTGCTTTTCAGCGCTTTAAACCCCTTTATATATAAAAATGTAAATGGGTACTTGACCACTACCTTAATTTTTGACTTGACAATACCTTATTTTTGTCATATCAATACAATCTGCAAAGCATCTAACTCCAATTTTCTAAAATGTTCAGGAGCAACAAAAAACTATTTAATTTTTTAATTAAATGTGCTACGCAAATTCCAAAACATACTTTGGTAGATTGTTTGTGCAGAAATAGGGTGGCTGAGAAATTTTATTGATATTTTGATTTATCTCGTACTTATAAGGAATATTTGGAGTTAGCTGAATTTCTTTACCAAAATTGTAAAATATTATTGGGAGTTAGCTGATTTTCCATGATAATGTAGAGATGTTGTGATTATGATTTCCGTGGACGTCCTCTATTTCTGGTGCCATCGTACGTATTACTTATTTATTATTTTAAAACACGTGTTTTAAAATTGATGGCAATTTTTGGCTCCACCCATGGTCAAAAACGGTTTTTTGACCATGGGTGGAGTTAGCTGCTTTACAGATTAAGGTATCTTTATTGAGTTACATCATTTTGTAATGTTAAAGAAATGCGTCATATAGCTTGAATTATATTGAACAGTGATGCCCTTTTGACTATATAGCCCGTGCTTGCTAGTCCAGCTTAAGTCGCTCCCCTGGTTATCACGTGATAAGAGAGTCCAGGAAAAGTATATTATTTTCATAACATAATTAAAGTGACGTTTCCGTTTTTAACTCTATTTAAAAAAAATATATCTCCAACATTATAATTAGCTAACTCAATATTATTTAAATAGGTATATTTAGTTTAAAAGTTAGCCACTTCCATATTATTATTTTGAGAGAAATTTAATTATTAACCTTTCCCGTACGGTGCTAAAATAAAAACGTGCATTCCGATGCTGTTAATTCAATAGACTTTTCCGATTTTTAAATCGGATGAATATGAATATTCTAAATACAAATTAAATGTATTCATTAAAAATGTATACATATAAAATCAATTTTATCGAAAAATATTGTTGTTTGAATCTGGATCTCTTCCAATCCGGGGAACGTGCATTATCCGATTATGCTATACCAACACATTGGATTAAATCCCGGTAGTAGCAACGATATTTTTCGATAAAATTGATTTTATATGTACATCTTTCTAATTAATACATTTAATTTTGAGTGTGTGTGTGTGTGAATATATCAATTATGGTGTTAAAATCCTAAAAATTAGGAAAAACATTAATAATCGAGAACGATAGCATAAAGACGCATAAGACACGTCCAACTTGGCCAGCGCATGCTCTGCACTAAAATGACGATCGGCATCCAGCACCCCACACCCCGCGCACTGCGCCGACCGTACCACTTCACAAGTTGACATTGACAAATTCACGACCGGTTTTTCGATAAAACATTTGTTATTGTTACGTATGGTAAATTCTTACGTATTGTAATTATTTTATCCAATACATAAATATTTTACCGATTAATACTTAAAATATGAACTCTGTATTTAATATGTTTACAGAGATATTCACATAATTAGAGGCAATGTTAACTCAGTTTACATCACCGAAGAGGAAAGGTTAATGCACTTCTTATTATAAATGATAATAGGTAATAGATAGGGTTTTTAATGAAACTTTGTGGAATTCCATGATTATTTTGTAAATTGAATTGAAACCCTGTTTCATCCCACTATATTTTATTGTATTAAACTCCCACCTCCCTTAACACACTTAATTGTTGTCTGAAAATGTGTTTAACATTAGTTGAATTGTATTATTGATAATGGGAGGACGTTCCCGAAAACTTTCTAATTAATTAATTTATTGTGGAATAAAACGGTGTTTCAATTCAATTTATAAAATAGTTTATAATTTGGTTTAAAATACTAATACTGGTTAAATTCTAACATAAATGGCGGCGAGCAAAAGCGACTGATTTTGAATGACCAATTCACATCAAAAAGAGCTAATTTAAAAAAATAATACATGTATCATAGAGACGAAGCTATTTTTAAGTATGGGTAATTACAGGACTTACGACTTGTCTCCAGCTGGCTCTCAATCTCCGTCAATCTCCATATCTCTTAAATTTTTTAAAGTTGTACATATGTTAATGTGTGGACACACTTCGAGTACCACTACACTATCGCCATCTAGGTTTACATTGTAAATGAAAATCCAGTAATGGTGTGTTCTTGGACGTATTAAAATATTGCTAATAATATACTGGTCAAAATAAGAAAATATATAAAATTGAAAAATATTGATTTTTCGGGCGATAAAGAAAATCGCTTTAATAATTTCAGAACTATATGAGAAGAATATAACATTAAAAGTAATGATAAAATTTCTACTAAGAATCAGATGGAATTACTTTGTACAAACCTGTCTGACCGTGGCGAATATTTCCCAACTACTTCCAGCCAATGTTTCATTCGGCCTCGTGCTGTAACCTAACGGAATAACTTATCGGAAAATGTCTGAGGGTTAGAAGTGACTCATAAACCATGACTTGGAAGCGGCTCACGTCTCCTCGAGAAAAATAAGCATCAGGCATTAAGGAGATACGCACCTGACTCTGTGTGCCGAGCAGGGCTCACCTGCACACACGCCGATAGATGTTAGTATGTATGTGGTCCCCGCACGTAACACGGTAGGTACGTCACGAGGAATATCGCCGCGGTTGATGAAACTGAAAGTGTGAAAAAAAAAGTAGATCCCGCACCGATGTGCGATCTAGGGAACGAACTGCGCGTTCTTCGGATTGGATTACGACTATTCCGGTCGTAAATCGGAACCGCCGAAGGGAGGGCGATAAAGGAAGGAAGGAAGGAAAGAAGGGATTTGGATTAACGGGGATAAGGATCGATGATGGGAGGGAATCCAGTCGAAGGACTAGTGGATCTCTGGGAATTGGGAATCAGAAGACTGCTCGCCTTACCTCGTGAATGACGCCTCCGTCACTCCCGCAGTCACAGCCGAGATCACACAAACAGCACGCGGGCGGAAAGATCACTGCTTCCAAATGAAGACGGCGATATTACTCACTTCACCCACGGCTCACAGGATCACAGGATCAAAATACAATGCTGACGCACCGGAGTTGAACAAAATCCACACCGCTAATGCAATCGCGGTGTCGCAACCGAATAAGTATCGCGTCGCGTTAACGTCTGCTGACCTCAAGGTCACTATTCACACTAAAAACAAGCAATATAGAAAAAGGGTGGGTGGGAATTTGTACGTAGAAAGGTGCCAATATAGGTCGCGACCGATTCTCAAAAAGCGCCAAAAATGTATTGGATGAATACGGAACAAAATTATTATGACTTAGAAAATAAATAAACTTTATAGAGTTTATGATATTGTGGGGTAGATGATTGGGTTGACAATTATGGGGGGATGATTGTATCGCCGGTATGAGAAGAATGCTTTAGAAGACTTTTTCATTTACCGCCTGATTGTCATTTTTAATGCTACTAGGCAGCTGTTCGATAGCACCCCGCATATTGACAGGGCGATACCGCACAGCTGCCAAAACAAGACTTGTCCTCATTGTCCCCGGTTGACTCACTTTATTAGTTTCCCTCTGGGCTTTGCCTCTGGAATTTAACCTCTGGTTTTTGCCTCTGGTTTATGCCACTGGTGCATACCTCTGTATTTTACTTCAATTTCAACTTTGGATTTACCTTGGAGTTAGTCGCCTCACTGAAGGCGACAACTTTTATCATGATAATCTACAACAAATCACATCTACGAATCTCATCGCGTCGGCCTGGATGCTGTGGGCTAAAACGTGATGTAATGCCAAGACGTCTGGTGTCCCATATAAGAAAGACGTCGAACTCACGCCCAACCCGACGAGATAAGGATTTGAAGTCTGGATTTGTTTTATTTCTTATAATCTTATATTTTTCTTGATTAGATGTCTTACTTTTACCAAAGACTAACATATTTTATTTATCACCTCAAGGTATTATTATAATTTTTTCCCAGTTTAGGACGAAGGCAGAATGTGACAAAAATGAGGTGTGCTTAATGTAAAAGAACCCGCCGATCTCATGTTGTACACTGTCTACCCGATGAAAGGGAAGGACGTAGGTCGTCTACCCCACAATGGTTAAACACTGTTGAATAACATGTTCAGACGTTCAAATGCACTCCAGATCAGGTTTTTTCTGTGAACAATATCTTCGGATATCCCTCCAAACATGGTTATTTAACACAATTCCTAGGTAGACCTAGTTAACAATTTGTTTCAGCTAGTTGAATGTCTCCCGTGCCAATAAAGCAGTCATCACATCATCACGTTTATCCCAAAACTGATTGAACACATGAAATATGCGGCAGATAGATAAACGTGGGAGACAACCCTTGAACGCAATTCACATTTACAACACGCCCGGTACCGACACCGACCTGGACCATCTGGAAGACCCGCTCACAAGCTCCGCTAACTACTTGCGCATGTTTTTATGATTCACTGATCTCACATATAAGATCATACATAAGAATACAATGGACAACAAAAATCGGGGAGGCATTCATCCAATAGTGGATAGTAACGACTGATGATGATGATAATCATGATAAAATTTTGTACACAATAAAACCGCGGTATTCTGAATTCGCGAATCCTCGCGCCACAGTGTTCTCCATCACCTGTCAACAGGTTCCCATAATTTATGACTCTCCCCCGAGCAATCACGGCGGATCCGACCATCAAAGGACGATAAATGTCTTTGAAACCATCGATCACTTAGGCAGACACACTCTACTTCCGAGCAGACCGTCTTCAAACACAATGAGCGGCAGTCTGGTGAACGAGCGCCCCCCGCGGTAGAGGCTTAAATTAATATTAATAGTCCGCCTGAAATCCCGCAACTGTCTCTTTCATATTTCTGAACGATTTTTTCTCATTTTTGACGATCATGTGTCGCCTTTAGGCGTATTAATAATAACGGAACGGTTTTATAAAATGAGCTTTACTCAACGGTTAAAAGCGAGTATCGCGTCGCGTAACACCGACCCATCTTGTGAATCGGTCATGTCAAATTTGTTTTATTTAGCCGAGACATAAAACACTTTATTTATTGAATTTTTCTCTTTTCTGCGCACTTAGACTTCTCATATATATATTTAAAATATGACGGATTGATGTGAAATATTCCGCTGGTGGATATGCGGCGCGGGTGGCATACGAGACAATGCCATCTACGAATGCGAAAGAAAGAAATGGGCAGCAAAATGTGTTATCTTGGATTAGTTAGCGACTCTGAACGAAGAAATAAATAAAAACCAGCTAAATAAAAAATTAATTTTTGTTTTTTTTTTCATCTCTTGTAGAGTTTCATCAAAGCTGTTAATTTTATCCACATCAGACCACAAACAACAAAGTTATTGAGGATGAAACGTTTGACCGTTACGCTCGTAGTCACTCTGTCGGACGGATATATTTTTAAATATATATCTATAAAACTCAATATCTGACTGTATCCCGATATTCTTCTAAACCCTTTGACTGATCTATATCAAATTTTGTACATCCTTCGCGAAATATAGACATACTCCCCTCTCCCTATCACTACCCCACCTTCTCCCCCAGATAAAAATGTGTTTTATATGAAATGCTCCAGTACATGATGGCGGAGTAATGCTATCCTTTCCAAATTTTGCATAGTTTATTTTTAGGATCCTCCACAGTACGTTTCATACCCTATCCCCCTGACCTCTGTCCGTTTTCGTCATCAATTCAAAATCGTTATTGTTTTGAGCCTATTTTTAATGTTGACACACGTCGAATATTGACATCTTCGTTCCAATAATTCAGTCACGATATATATATATCAGTCCATGTCTAGCTGAAATTCGAATGTCAAAGGGTCAATATGCTTGGTTCTATCGAGATAGATTACCGCCGCGCCTTAACGTTATCCGGACCGGGAAACCGAATTCGCCTGCATTTGACCGCCTCCAAAGTGCAGCGAAACCTTATTGCTTTGGTGCGCGTCAAGATGAGTGCAAGGTAGCGTTCAGCTTATAAGATTGAGATCAAGATACGACCAGCTTCCTTCCGTCCTTATACCTTTCTTGATCCAAATCGGGTTACGTCATTTAAACAATAACCAGTTGAGATACAGTCCACCACGGGATCTATATATTTCCCACCATTAAATGACATATATTTCTGAATCTCAGATAACGCTGGGTACGGACTGCTGGTGTTATATATTTCTATATTATTTAAAATGATTCAAAAAAAAATTTCGTAAAATTGTTTTGAATATTTTTCTGTTTAAAATATGAATTTATATGAATATTTAACATATCCATGAATAAATTTACGTCTCTACACAGATGGATGCACCTTGAGGGGGTATTTCCAGCGATACAATATGTGACTCAATTATGCGTATAACGTACTTTTTCCCTTTTGCCATTCAAGCAACATTACATAAGTGATTTCACAAGAATTCCATCTTTCAAAAAATATAATACAAATCTATTTAAATATATAAATATATTATTTTTAAATAAAGATGCGTACACGGAATACATATCACATCAATATTCTTACTATTTTCAAACTAAGCTAAACGATTGTGCTATGAAAATAGGACTAACTGTGCGCGATCCCCCGACCACTAGATCACTAGGCCAGCGTCCTAACCACTAGACTAACAAGCTACTTTTATTTTATCTAGTATAGAATTCTCGTTTCATACAATTTGTTTTATTTTTTTAATGTGAGGTCTGTGAGTTGTTATCTGTGTGCATGTGTGTGTGTGTCGTGCGATGAGAAGTGCTAGTGGGATGTCTGTGTGTATATGCTCGATTGCTTCTGAACTCCGACGCGATCTAGTACTATCTTTAGGTCTACTATACTGTTGTAAATAGTCTGTAATCTTGTTTTAGTAAATTCGTGTTAATTGTCACATTACAAAAGACTTTTATTCAACTACCATAGAATACTGCAGCTGGTCATACAGTACATTACATAAAACATTACAATCAACAAAATTGCATGCTGACTGAACCGTTGAAAAACTTAAATTTTTATAATTGTCGAACGCGAAGCATAATAGATGTAACCACGGAAACGATGACACATGGCAAAATAAAAAATTATGAATTTCACCTGCCTTCGATGCTTGTCTCGTTTGGGGTATTAAAGTAGCGCCCCTATGCCATGAATCTCCGTTTTCTCGGTACTTCCAACTCGATTCATTAATTTTACTTCTCTAAAATGACTTAGGATCTATATTTAGACCGGATTTATACAATATTTGGATCATATTTAGACCATATTTAAACATGATCTATACACAGCTATTAAAATGGTTACTTAGTATTGACACATAATTTCTCCATTATCAAAGGGAACTTTAAACACCAATAGCAGCCTCAATTTTTCTAATTTTTAATTAATTTTTTTTTAAATTGTGTTTATTAGTAGTGAACCTATGTTGCATTTTGCAACTAAATAATTTCAAGCTGAAAATGAGTGCGTACAATTTTTGTTTCGCAAATAATTATGAATTACCCTGTACATGCCTTTAAATAATGGTTGATATCCATCACGACCCCGTCGTAAGGGCAAATGTCAGCTATAAGTTGACTCATAGTATTGAAACCGTGATAATGGGAACAACCTTAGGGTTACCGTTTGGGGTCTAATTTAGACACTAATATATTGTTTTATAAATTAAAATTTTTCATTAATAAGACAAATATTTTGTTCGACTTCTTCGTTTTACTCTCTAAAATACAGTCGTGATGATAGATCTACTATAGGGTATTTCAGATGATAGCGTGTGTTCGATCTCTATGATTCATGGATCGCCGATAGCCGTCTAGCACGCGTAGATATAATGGTTCCTGTCAATTGTCTATCTACTATCTCCTCTTCCTATACCTAGAACATGACCTTTTTCTGTGATTTTGTTCTCTATGGCTTTGAACCAGTTGAAATTTGGAGTTGAAACTGACAGTTATCGTTTATCGGTGGTACGACAGTCTGTGAATGTCGCGTAAATTATCTTCCTGCCGTGTGAGAATGATAAATTAACGGAGAGTGAACTTTGTATTTCTCGCTACCGTGCATGCCGATTAGTACATCTTGTGCATAGTGCTTGTTGCATAACACTTCGCGCTATAATCGAAATATATGTTCAAAAGCACTTCATGCGGAACAACGGAGTACATGTGCTGAAACCAGAAGAATTTCTGGTTGGTCATTTAGTCCTCCTGTTCCCAGTTTCCGTTCTTCCCCCAAATTTCTTCCACCCTTCCTATTACTCGTATTTTCCCAACCCTTTATTTAGACAATATGGATGATCTGTCGCCATCTGTATGGTATGTGGCATTTCTTGTACAATCCAGGAGCGAGCTCTGCATCGAAGATCTAACCGAATCTATCCATCATTATGGTTCTGTCACCCTCCCTTGGACTACTATTTTGACATAGTGTCCTCACGTCTAGTGGCGTGACCATAATATATGAAGATACGGAGCAGTGTAGTTAAGGATAGACACTATGATCGAGGTATGCGTTCTACGGTATATATATCATCAAAACCGTTTATCCTCTGGCGTTCCCACTCAAAGAGTATGCATTTCAGTTGAAGAATTGGGATCATAATATACCAGTATTTGAGTGAAAATTAAAATTATATGGTGATGCCTTCCATCATGCGCAGAATGCGCCCAGCAGCACGAGCGCATAGAGCCGCGCACAACGACTTTTTTATTATCTCTCTGGTTTGACCATTAACTTTCAACGGTTGTAACTTGACTGTAATAAATTCAGTGTACATAAATCGTGAGTACTCTACATTTATTACACTATCATTCTATATTTATCAAGCCATGCTCAATTCGGGTACATGTTCTCGCGACGCATATACTTACTGAAGATATCCCTTCTGATACAGTATACTTACTGAAGGTATCCCTTCTGATACAATATTAATAATATATGTAGCGCCTAATTTCAAAATCCCCTAAAATAAATCTGCGATAATTTGAGTTAAATATGCAGTTTTGTAAAAAAAATTGAAACAGAACACATTGTTTCTCGCAAAAGCGACTTAAATCCATTGATATTGCATGTTTAAATCAGGGTTAGTTCTAAAATACCACAAAGCAAACAATATAAGTTGCTATTCCCCTTAAAATGAAATCAGCCAATCATAACGCTGGCTGCCAGAACGATATATACAAAAAAAAAAAATTCACTACAAAATTGTCTCAACAAACATTTTGTACATTTGCTTTCAAAATATACGTTTTCATTCATAGCTCAAAAATACGTAAGTCGTTTCAGGAGGTTTTGTAATTAGGCGCTACACATTGGAAATCTTCACGTTGGTGAGCCCTTTCAACAAATCCTCATTTGTTTTTCTATTCGAAAAATGTACGTTCCATTTAAGTATGTTCCCCCTCAACCAATAATTTCATACTGGAGTAGTGAGTGAACAATAGTACAGTTATTTCTCCTTAAAATGTTTCGTAATCTTATGAATATATAAAAAATACATTTTTTTATTCTCTTCATCAATTCGCAAATGTGACAGTGCTATTTAAGACGTTGATCGATAATTACACGAAGATATTTGATTTCTTTTTTAGGGTTTAAGATTATATTTGATTCGTTATATGAGGCCATTTTGTTGCAGTTGTTGTTATAGATAGTATTTTTTATGTTGAGCGGTGCTTTAAGACCTTTGATTGAAAAGAGAATGAAATTGGTTTTTTCTGAGTTTAAAGAAAATAAATCACTATCGAACCAGGATTTGAGCGTTTTCATGACGTTATTTCCCGGTTAACATGTTCGTTTACAATGATCAGTGTTACAGTTACAGAGTTACAGTGTCGTCAACGTACGATATCATTTTTCCAGTCAATTTTATTTAGAAAATGTCGTTGATATAAATTGTAAATAGAAGTGGGCGCAAAACTACCCTTGCGGTTCACCAAATTCACCGATTTTGGGTTGGCTTAGAGTTTCCTTTATTTTTACGTTTTGCGTTCTTTCGTGAAAATAGCTTTGAATCCAGTTTAGTGCTTCTGTCGTCTATATCGACGGATTTTAATTTTAATGTTAGTTTGTTGTGGGAGATATTGAAATAATTAAATAGATCATTTAAATTATTGATAATTTCAAGATCTGGAAGGGCATCGTCATATCAATCAATTGTTAGATTTGTTTTTTCTTTGTCTATCTCAAGGTCAAATTTTCAACCTTCCAATGTGATAGAGTAGTGTAGCGATCAAAGTTTTATCATTTGTCTACCTGAGATTGGAAATCTTTCCGCTCCCAATTTTTACTCCACCATAGAGGTAACACGTCAACATATTTCAATCCCCAATATGTCTTAAAGTTGCCTTGAATTATATTCCAGTCAGTCATCGACAGGTTATGTTTATAAAACAAGACCCTGAGCGAAGGTATTTCCGACAATTTCATGACAAAGGTATTGGAATTATGAGACGCAGCCCGACAACTCCTCCCGAGAATTTCATCATTGTATTCAGTGTTTTGATTAGCAATTAATCAAATTGTTGAGCATTCTTGACAGCTGTCATTCAAAGGGCGCAGGGGTGACACTTCACGAAAGCCCTATCTTTGTTATTCGTAAAAATAGGGCGGTCGGCGCCAACGGGGTTGCGAAATTATTTAAGGGAAATCAATAATTGTAAAGTTGCCCTGTGAACTTAGGAAGCTCGTAATGGGTGTGAAGTATAAAATATCCAAAAGGCTTCAATTAAATTACATAAGTATATTTCAATTTTATATTTATACGAATTTAATTAGTTTTCTTACTATCCATGTTAGAAATTTATGAATATAATTAGAGCCATTGCAAAACTTATCCACGCGTTTATTTTCCTGTCCCTACACGCGATGTTCAACATACATCTTTCCATTAGTGATGGAAAATCGTTATTGTGATGAAGATTGGTAATTGAGATTTAACGATGATTTATAACTAAAATGTAACTGTTGAAAATGAACTTTCTAGTACCATTTATCGAAGTCATTACTCAAAAAATCACGAATAAATGACAGTTTAAAAAACTACTTAAAAACTGTTTAAATAAATGTGTAACTGACTATTTAAATTATCGTTTAAATAACGATTTACTACTTTCTATGCCTATTTACTTTAACATTTTGAACCCCTTTTTGTTAAGAGTAACTGAAAATAAACATTGGTTTCACATGTGGTGAAACGGACACAAGGTGTCATTCGGTTCACAGTACGTATGACGACACAGCAGGCGCAGCTAGTACTATCAGCGGGCTGTAATTCCAAGCGCTCCATTGACCAATCACATCTACCGAAGGCCTTTGTTCACTACAACTTTGTACTCGCTTTCCGCCTTGTAACTGTTATTGACCATTATGTAATCAAATCAGTGTACCACAACTACCTGTCTGCTCTATTCCTATTTCTCTATAGTTCTCTGTGTTGTTTTATACCTTTTTCTCAACTTGTATATATCGTTAACCATTATACCATAAATTGAGGTCTCGTCATGTTTTTCTATTCAGATTTTATCGCTGTTCAAATACCTACATATTCTTAATGTCAAACCATGTAGAATATTAAAATGACGTGAATACGACTAATAATAAAGGTAATTCGTAATTCTCATTGAAATCCTTCTGAATGAACACGTACCCACTACCTCAATATATCTAATATAGACAATTAGACTCGCAACCCCGATTCTCTTGTTTGTTTCATCGAATATCCGGAACTGATTTATAATTTTAATATCCTAGAAATATCGTGTAAAACACGCTATGAAAGTTAATATCGCCGTCTATAACGTAAGAACGGCCATTCGTCATGAGACAAGCTTCAAACTCTGCAAACAGTTTGACGCAGCGAGAGTTATTGCGCTGGTCTCCCGGGGTCCCGTGTCCTCGCATAGCAACGGCCATTGTTATCTATGGCTTTGACTATTCGCATGACAGCCGGCTATATATTTGAGGGATCTCAACCATTTTTAATGGCGCCTCGGTCGTCAATCACGCCACAGTTCATAAATGGCGTCAATCGTCTGAAATATGGGATTCTATTAGTCAACATTTCTTACTTTTCCCTGGGGTGAGTAGTTCCACCCTGGAAACTTAGTTCATCTTGATCGGAAATGTGCTAAATATTACATTTGACATTATTTAATTATTAAAATTAAAAATTAACTAATTGTTTTATATTTATTCCGGGAATTTAACAATCTATTTTTACATTATATTTAGAATCGTGAAGGTTCTACCTAAGCTTCAAAGACCTGTGTGTCAAACCGGACATTTTACAGGCATTCCATGCCGCCGAGTACTGACAGACTTCAGACGACAATAAATCGCGACGCAACCGATCCGAGAAGCCAGCTGAAACCGCCTCCAGTGAGCTTCGCTAGTCACTTTAACTTACAATTTAACATAAATTTATTTGTGCATCATTCTGCAATAAACGCAACCGATTGTAAGTCCTGTTTCATTTGGTCAACCTGCTCTAGCCGCAATACCAACACCTCACTCACATGCACGCTCCGTAACATTAATATACATACGTGAGAATCAGGTGAGGTTCTCACCTTGAGCAATTCTTATATACATAACCTTAAACATCATTCGCTCCATTTGTTTTCATGTTTTATCCTACAAGGCTTATTCAAACGTGTCCAGCATCAACATTTCTTCTCCAGTCAGTTCCTTTATTACCGAGGATCCTGCTGATGAGATCACTTTCTTTCTCTCAAGTCTCCGATCCTCTCTACGAGCAATGTATCCTAAAAATTGGAGAAAACGTCTCATTAAAGATAATCTATCTTAAAGCCTTACTAGTTCAACATCCAGTTTGTCTAACTAGTGACGTCTGCGCGCACGTGTCGAGTCTCACTGTTAAATTGAACGCCGTGTATACGGGTGGATGCCATCAATCTCCAACCAATCGGTACAAAGATTTATCTCAATCAAATCTGTGAGACTGTGTGAGTGTGTTTTGATAATCAGATAACTGCACATAGGACAACTGCACACTAGACAACTGCACACAAAATTACAGAAAATTGAGTAGATTAATATAAGTTACCTCACGATTGCTTATATTCCTAGAAGATAATTAAGTTGCATTAAGTTAGATTAGGTTAGGTTAGGTTAGGTTAGGTTAGCCAAGCGTCACGGCAGCAGAGTAATCAGTTGATTTTACTCAGTGCTTTTTGAACCAATTTAAAAAAATTAACTGTTAGGTAACAAAAATAGACACGGTTTAATGTTTTCAACGTATGTACATATGTCTATGTGGATTTTATAATAACTAATGTAACAAGTCTGTCTTGTTGATTTATCATTTGTGTATGAGCAGGGCCGCACTGGGCGGCTGCCGCGGAGCCTTGTCAGGATGCTCAGCAAACAGCGCGGTGACAACTTTACACGACGATTTATTAAGTTGAGCCAACTTTGCGATAATTACACACTAATTATTTCACTTACTATTTCTGGTATTAAACAAAGTTTTGCAAGTGATCTCTGAAACATGTACCGGTACTCGTCACGTGGCGATGTTAAACCGTTGTGACTGTGATTGTGACGATAATTGGTTCGATTTGACGATGATTAGTAACTATCATTTTTTAGAGAGGTTTAGAGTTTAGATTTTAAATAACGGTTTAATAACTGTTTAAATAACTATTTAAATAACTGTTTAAATAACTGTTTAAATAACTGTTTAAATAACTATTTAAATAACTATTTAAATAACTATTTAAATAACTGTTTAAATAACCGTTTAAACAACTGCTTAAATAACTGTTTAAATAACTGTTTGCATCACTGTTTACATCACTGTTTAAATAACTATTAAATAACTGTTTAAATAGCTATTTAAATAACTATATAAATAACAGTTTAAATAATTATACAAATAACTATATAAATAACTATTTAAATAATTGTATAAACAACTGTTTGAAGAGCGGTTTAAATAACTGTTTACACTACTATGTCGTTTAGCCGGACAAGTGGCTCTGCTCACTGTAAGTCTCGAAGGCAAATTAAAATACAAATTATTACAATTAGCACACATTTTTCGATCGTGCAGTGACGTGACAAAAAAAACGTGTCCCCGGCATATATATCGTACCATCCCTGCATAGAATATCTTTATGATTCAAAAATGTATTAATAATCTCAGCATAATAAATATAACATATAAATACAATGATCTCCCCAGCAGAGAATCGAACCGACCGAGGAATATAAATAAAATGTGAAAATATCCGTATATAAATACATCTGAATCTCTTCATTAATACTGGCTTACTGCAAGGAGAAACTATTTTTTTCAATAAAATCGAAATATCAATATTCTAATTTGATAATAATATAATGTATCAAAAATGTAAATGAATCAGAGACCATTACATACGTTGTGACATGCCCGATAGAGTATCAGCGCGTCCACTGGTTTCACCCAAGGTAGAAAGTGAGATTGTGAGTACTATGAACAGAATTGGCTATTGTATCTCCCGCCTACTTTCAACAGTCATTCTCTAGGGAAAATAAATAAAATAAGAGAGAACTTTACAACATTATAATTTAGAAAAATTATTACACATTTAAAATAAATGAGAAAATAATGTTAACGTTATCAAAAGCTTTACAAAGAATCGCTTCGTTAAAACTATTTTTACAATTTTATAATTTAAACAAATTATACAATGGAAACAAATAAACAAAGATAAAAACGTTTTCACATTATTTACGAAAAAACACTCCGTTAAATTACATTTTCACACACAAAGTAACATCCATCAGCAACATAAATGGAATTAATTCATTAGTTCAAACACAGCTAAATAAATCAACTTTCACTTCTATTTTGCTTGAGACGTCGTTCACTGCGTCATATGTAAGTATGCGTTTTTTGCACCCATATGAAAATCGTAATCCTACTCTGTCCATGCACAATCCTCCAAGAGGATTTACATCTTTTCCTATTAAAATTAGAATCACAAATCACAAATATGAGTTGTCTACTTTGCTTCGTCAACAGAAATGCTTAGATAAAGATCCTTTCGCACAGTAGTGTTGCCATTGCCATGACATGTCAACCATAGAGGGCACTATCGGCGGGTAGGTACTGTAGCGTAAAAATAACAATATGGTAGAGTAGCGTTAGTAAAAATCCACAGACTAGTAATTGAATAAACATGATATGAAGTGTATATATAGGAGAGAGGTTTGGAACATTGTTTGCATTCAACACACATGTATCCAACGAAACATAAATCCAATATATATAATTAAGTATTTACTCTTAGAAAATTAAATGTTTATGTAAAAAAAAGACGTATTTTTTACATTAATGCACATTATGTTGTGAGCGTTTAAATTTTCGTTCCAATCGTGTCATATTTTTAAAAAAAGTCGCGGTGCTCTTTGTTTGCGTGAGTGCCACCAAAGTAAAAAAATTTGGGACAAGGAATTTGTGTTAATTCATGTTTATTTATTTGGTGGTCTGTGTAAAAATCAGAGTTTATAAATAATGAATACAAGTATTCCATGTTAAATAATTTAATCAAATTTGTAATCATTTTCATTTCATTGGAACAAATTAAATTTTCAAGTATTTGAACAACAATCGCGGGCAGTATTTTTTGAAGCATATTTAAAGAAAATACTCAACATTTTATAGCGGCCATTGTAACTGATGAGCGCCAAAATTTATGTACCGTACGTAAGTTTTAATTCGGCACTTCAAATAAAAATAAATACAGCATCTCTCTCGGAGCTCGAGATATTCCTCTGGTGGATTTCATTTGTGTTTAAGCAGGGGTTAAATTATCAATTAAATACGACTTCCTTTGCCACTTATCATTTTTCATTTGCTATAAAATAAACGTTTTTCTATGAATCTACCATATATTATTATAATCTATGTATTCTTCTAGTGATTGTCTTTTTATCGATCATTGTAATGTTTACAGTAGTTCAAAATAATGCCAATCAACTATTTGTAACCCTATCAATCTAGCTTTTGAAGAAAGTGTTAACTATATATATATATATGTGTTTGAATGTGAAGCTCACTTCTACGGATAAGAAGGGTTCCTGGTTCAAGTCTGGGTGGAAACAAAAATATTTTTACGATAAATTTATTTTATCTGCATATATTTCTTTTTGAATCATTTAATTTGTATTAAATATATTTTTCGCACGGTTTTGTGATGCACATACTAATTATTTATCTGTATTCGAGTGTGTATCCTGTATCTGATTTACAATACTCTCTATATGATATGTAATACGCTTCGGAAATGTACATCAAGTAGTTCTCAGTATTCAAGGGACTAAGGAAAAGATGTAGGGATGTATTTACACCCCCGCCCTCCGTCCCACCCCTTCTGCGTATTTCCCTTGATTTATCGAAGGCTGTGTCGCTACACGTAGGGCTGCACCCGCCCGACATCCCGTCTTAGACTCCTTCTTGATCTTTGATCCTGTTGTATCGTATTTCAGGGTATTTCTGAACAAAGTTCCTTCTATTTTTTTAAATGTCTCGGCAGTGGTTTTCAGCTAAATAATTTTAAATGATGTTATTAGAAATTATTACGGTCCAAGGTCAAGATACTGAAATTTCTTGTAAATTATGAATAAATTATTATGTACATATGTCCCGCGGAATGGTTTACGACAATTCCGGTCGTAAATCTGAATTACCGAAAGGTATGGGAAGGAAGTAGGGAAATCTTGGTACAGGATGAGATGAGTGAGGAGATAAGGTTCTAGTCAAAGGACCAGTAGGTTAAGTAGTAAGGTTCCAGTCGAAGTATTAAGTATAACGCCTCTACAATCCCTGCAGTCGGCGCCAAGATCGCGCATCAAATAGCACGCGGACGAGCTGATGTCCGCTCTCAACTAAATACGACGATATCACAAGTTCACTCACGGCACAAACAATACGTGATCAAAACACAATACAGTGCTGGTGCACTGGAGCTAAAATGTCCACACCGTGAAAGCTATCGTGATGTCGAAATCGAACATGATATCGATCAAGTTGACGTCTGCAGGAGTCAAGGTCACAATTCACACTGAAAAGCATGAGAAAATGTAAAGATGGGAATTTAGATGCGGAATATAGCAATAACGATTCGGAAAAACGCGTCAAAAGTATGTTTACGAATTTGGAACACATACCTTTATTTAGTGTTGTTAATCATTCGAAACAATTTGGAGATGTTTATCATTGGGGATAAGCGAAAATGCAGTAAGGAGGTGAAGAGGATCCTGTTTAAATCGTTCTTCATCAGCATGTATACTTACGAGCTCTGGTCAAAATATAAGCGAGTGACGTACAACCGTCTCCGAATTCATCTACAATATTTACCGATGGCCGTATGCATGGATTTGTTCCGCTTCTGAGACATCGAGTTGCTGGCGTAAAGCTGCAGCTGGAACCAGCCGAAGACAGGTCGTAAGCCCTGTAATACCTATTCTTCCATATTTCTCATATAATGTAATAGCTTCATAAAATAACAATACCTTTGATAGTTACCTTAAAAATGCAGTAATTGTGTGTTTTTTGATGTACTCAAATATTGTTAACAACGTAATTTCAGTTGCTTACTTCATGTCACTACCTTTTCATATTCTTGTTAGTTGATTTATGAATTGAATTTCCTACCCACTGTCATCGGTGTTCATGATCAGCGCGCCCAAATAAATAGCATCTTGAAATGATCCCTCCTTCCCTTATTATTCCGCATTATTTCCGTGAGTATTTTGGCCAACCCTGTCGGCTCGCGGTACCGGTATGATTATGATGTTGTTCCTTCCATAAAATTTCATCCCGGATCGCGACCTCGATCCACAGACATAAATACACCCCTACACGTGGATGTGAGCTGTTTTTCCGTTCGCGTATATATTAACCTGATATATGACTTCCAATGCCTGTAAGTACATAGTTACGGCCTTTTGAAGGATAGCCGACGAGTCGTAAATTTTTTCAATGCGCACACAGAAATATTATATTTGATGCCCATATATTTTTCTCGGCGTTTTAATTTAATATGAGATTTGAAAGTACCGCTCCTACTGCACCGAGATAAGTTGTGATTGGTGTTACATTATAACGGTGACTGATAACTGTGATTTAGAACGCAATCACAAAAGGTAAATCTTTAATTTATAATATAAATCAAAGACCTCTCAAACCACTTCACTTCAGCAGCAGTTAAACCAAATAAATGTTTATAATTTAATGCCAATATTGATGAAGATACGTTAACATCGAAACCGGTTGACGTATAAATAACTTGCAGTGGTCTTAACAAAGTTAAATATACATTCAATTTTAATGTCTCATGTTTGTCTAACTCTCAGAATAAATAGGCGTAGGTATCTATGATTCTAGGTGACGTTTGTACTCATGTATGTACGAGTCTCGCTGTTAAATCGAACGTCGCGTGAACGTCGAACATATATAATAATTATTGCTTATTACCTATGCACTACCCCTTCACCCTATACTCAGAACGCAACCTTTTTCTGTGGTGTTCTTTGTGGTTTTTTGAACCAGTAAGAGTTGAAACATTCAACTGACAGTAATCGTTTACCGATGTCATACGACAGACTATGAAATTGTGTTAATTATCGTCCTGCTGTGTGGGGCTGACGTTATATATGTGTGTTTCGGTTTCTCGCTATGCGTAGCTAAAACTGTGCATCTTGCTATTGTGTATGGCGCTTATTGCATTATACTTTACGCTGTCTAAGAGTATTTCGTGTAACGGAGTACGTGTCCTGAAGCCAGAAAATCTGTGGATCCAGTGGAAAATCCGGATATCTAAGGATCATTTCACAGGTGCGTAGTATTTTCCGGTTCTGGGTGGTCTAATCCTGTTCCTCTCTTAAATTCCTTCCACCATTTCTACATCTCATATTTCTCCAACCCCCTTGTTCAAACACAGATTTTGCGTCAGTGGCGGCATCAATCGTTAAACATAGTTACATATCTATCAGTTACATATCTCGTATATAGGACAGTACTCGCATTTATATTATACAATCCCATAAAATATAATATACGATCATATTTGATCTAAAGGTTAACAGATGAAATTGACATTAGATCGTACTGTGGAAATTCTTAACTTTAAATTTTAGTTAAAAGTTTAAAAGACAATTGTTTCGTGCTTCCATTATGCCTGTGAGTTAGTTTCAAAGGAGATGTCGTGAGAAGAGTGAGGAAGGAAAATAAGTTTAATACCGTTAAGATGTTTTCGTGTCTTAATAACGTTGTATTATATTTTAAAGTTGAAATATAATGATAACTAAACGTATTATATTCGCTACAACCGTCTTAACTTTCATCTTTAATAATTAGTCTAAGTTATAAGGAACTTTTAAATCAATACTTTTGTCAGAAGATATATTTATTATTATCGTAATTCTTGTTTTTGAGATAAAATATATTTTTTACTCTCAAAGCAGGAAGAGTTATTTTTTAAATTGATACATTATCTTAACTTCTATATAACTAAAACATGTTATATATGTAATATGCCAAGTGTGATAGTTTAATTCTCGGAATGCACATATAAAAGATTATATACTAGTGGTTACTGTCGCCTTCAGAGTACTCCACTTGCACGGCGTTCCCATTTCTGGAAGCAAGTTCGACCCATACTTATGCTGTATACTCAATAGCTAATTAACAACTTGCTCTATAAGTATGAAATTACGCATGTATTAGTTCAAACATATTAAATTACGAATACTTAGGTGAATTTGATTAAATTACGTCACGGGTGGGCGTCTTTCCTGGAATTAATCGGTCACAAAGACATTCTTTGTGAGACATGTATTTTTTCAGTTAGAAGCAAGCATCTTTTGTTTTTTGTATTTTTCTAAGTAATATGTCTCATTTATTTTCATTATTAAATATTTATAAAGTGATAACATTCCTGAGTTTGTCAACTATTTAATAGAATCTTACCAACATTTTATATAATGTATAAATTTTATCACTGGTATTTTGTGTTTGCCTTTCGAGCAGTATAAAGTGATAATATTTCTGAATTTGTCAACTATTTAATAGAATCTTACTACTATTTATACAATATACATATGGGGGGTATCAGATAATTTAAATACGATGTGTATCAATTAACCACTTAAAAAGAACGAACACATTATAACTAACGGAATCCAATAAATAGACCACCTTTAAATGTGTTTCCTATGTACAGAGAGCGTCATCAATCATTGTTGATCCTATTTTGGTCTTCCACCAATCTTTGCCATGTCACTCCCACCTTATTCATTCACCTCGGTCTTCACCCTTGACACCTTTATCTGTCTCTTATAGCATACTTCTTTACATAGTACGTAGCTTAGTAGTGCAGATTTCACTGTCACATGTTAGATGGTTCAGAAAGTTGCGTGTTCACGTGTCGTGATCACCAGGTTGTGAATCAGAATTGTGTATTCAAGTTTGCCTGCGTTTTGTATTTAAATCAAGAGGCTTTGGCAGGTTATGTGAATAATTAAACTGTGATAATGTGTGAGTGGTGAATGCTCCAGCATTCATCCATCACTCGCGTGTCCGTTTTATAGTCGAGTAATATATCGTGTATGTGTGGCCAAATCAGGCTTAGTGAAGTAAAAAATTCCAAACTGGTCCCTCTCATCAGTTATATATTTTTGACATATTTTTTTCAAATAATTTATCAAATCAATAGTGAAAAGAAGTTGTAAAAAATTTAAGTAAATCCGACCTTAAACACTTTTCTCCCGAGGTCCGGGCTGAACCATCATTTAAAGGCTGTATATTATTGTGGGTAAGCTAATTCTTTCAGTTCATACCCAGCGTGTAATGAAGGTCCCTAAAGAAATTCGCAGGGACAACAAAACGAAACCTTTTCAAAACGAGAAACTTCCCCGGGGGTGCATTTGGGATGCTGAAGGCTCTGTCGGTATTGTTTACCTGAAGAGATTTTTTTAAATAAAGTACGCCTACCGGTAAGGCTTAACTTTATCTGTTAAATTTTTGTTTTGGTGCAGAGCGTAGTGGGGATGAGAGGTACCTCAAAATGTAATCAGGTAAAGTGTTCCTTGAAATAGATTTTTTCTTCTGATGTATGTTTATAATATTATCGATAATTTCTGGCCTATGTTTTTATATATTTTTCAATGCCCTAATCGAGTTTTGGCTTTCTAAATCTTCCGCCTACATGATTCACGGTCTTCTGCTGCTTATTTCTAAGTTTTTACTTGAACAGGTTATATCTTCACATTATATCTACAGTAGAGCCTTGACCGTACAATGAATCTCTCCCCTCCTAAATTTCCATCAAGTAACTATTTAGGGATTCGCGAAACATAGATTTGTTGACAGTTTTCTATCGAACTGTGGTTTGACATATTAAATAAAATAAAATACAATCACTTTGTATGAAACTACGAATTTTATTACACGCCAACCGGTTTCGCTTGGCTCAAGCTTCGTCAAGACGTATTTAAAACTAACAATAAATACAAAAAGAGTGCAGATAGAATATAAAATTATATGTGAAAGAGAGAGACAGAATATATATATACAGTTAGATAGAATATCAAGCGACATTCTGTGTCAGCAAAACTGATCGTAATGTCAATATTCGTGTCAAAGAACATCTTAAATGTTTAAACAGTAATGGTGTCTCAGAATTTTTCAACCATATTATTGAAAATACCATTATTTTAATAATAACACAGGGGTCAATATCCTCCATAAAACGGGTTTGGCCTCCGGTTGGACAATTTAGAAGCCCTCGAAATAAAAAAGGCAATAAATAGAGGTACGCCAATTCTTAATAATTAAAGTAATTTATCCATTAGTCCTATATTTGGTATGTTTCCTTTAAAATCAATTTAACATTCATCAACACTTTTTTCACCTCCCTTAATGTTCCATCTAACTGTATATGTATTCTGTCTCTCTCTTTCACATGCAATTTTATATTCTATCTCCATCTTTATTTATAAGTGCACTCTTTTTGTATTTATTGTTAGTTTTAAATACGTCCTGACGAAGCTTGATCGAACGTCGTGTATTATAATTCATGGTTTTGTACAACGTGATTGTATTTTATTTAATCTAATTTGATTTTAGTTAATAAGTATATTGGAGGTTGCTTATACTTATCAACCTCAAAGTCTCCGCGAGTCTATGTGTCAACCTTTAGCGAAATAGTGATATAATTTTATATACAGTCCGCTGCATCCAGAGATGATTGAAAGACCAAAGTGAGTCACTTTTCTTGTTCCTGTGTTTCTGGCACCTAAGGTGCGATTGTACCAAGCTTCATATTGTAGTGAACCACGTCGAAGGATGACATATCCATGAAATTACTTCGATAGTCATGTCATAGTTTTCGATTGGTAATGTATGGAGTACGTAATTCAAAATGATGTAATGTAAAACCACTCACTTGATTTATCTGGCCTGCAATCTTCGGATGGTGTTCCGTGGACTTCCGGCTGGCCAGTCTCTGATACTTGAACCGACAACAAAACGTGATCTGTATCTCGCCGCCGTTAATACTGTGACCCGGGGCGTTATTATTTTTATACTTAGATAGGTAGGCCTGGTATTAAAGTTAGAATATATGCATTCCATTTGTGTAAATTTAAAAAAGGAAACAAAACTGCTTCTGTTCAGAGACGATTTCGGAGTCGGTCATGTATTTGAGAGCGGTGATATAAAAACATTTTGTGTATTGTATTTTTTCGGCAGAGAAAGAAGAAGAATCGGACCGAACAAGTGGAAAGCAATCAGATCAGAGAAAAGTAGAGGAAGATAGTCTTGAGTCAATCGTGAGGAACGAACGTGGACGTTGATTAATGTTTTATCTTTGTAATTTGTTGCCAGTGGAACAAAATAATGAGTTTTTTCCAATAATTTTCAATCACTCACGTCATACAGCATTACACCTCCCTACCGAATACTCGCCAGATACTCGCAATGAACGATGATCGAAGAATCTCTATTCCCGGCATATCCGGAGCCATTCCGCAAATTGCTTTGTAACAAGATTACAGCGGTGACAATAAGAATCGATATGAATATAAATTCTTGTTTATTGTCTATTGATACATTTCGTGTGACTGTGTTTGCATCTGTGTGTGTGAAAATACACGATTGTTACTCAGGGGTGTGATAGAAGCTTAGACAGAACAAAAGAGACAGGGGAGAATCGCGTGATTTAAGCTACTGGAAATGTTTGTGTACCGATGAAAAAAATACCTCACCATTATTAAGTGATATATTATCATTCTTATGTGTACAGTTTTCTGGTCTAATCTGCCGTGTATATCTGACCTTTCCGTTGCAGGGTCCGTCAGCCGTGTACACAGAAGATTCTGAATCGCCGTGAAAACTATAACCATAAAAGTTACTACGCGTTAATAGTTAACGGAGGCGTTTCTTGTTCCTAATGTTGACTACAGCGAGCACTTGTGCACAGTGTTCACTTGCAACGTTTGGCAACCACAGAAGGGCCATTTGTGATGTCGCCAAATTAATTTAACAATTGACAATTGCGACGACTTAACGATGTGTTATAAAAAATTATATGATAAAGACACTAACTAAGAACGACCGCTAATTAACATAATCAAAAATTAAACGATGGGACAGGTAGACAGACGGACAGGCGATGTGAAATAGTGGAAGCCGGCGATCACTCGAACAAAGATTAACATTGTTTACAGGGGACGCCTCCCTGGCTTCTGTTTAAGCACCTCGCGGGAATTCAGGGATTAAAATGAATGATAAATGTCTTATTGTTCATGGCTAATTATAAATAAACGGCTATTATGGCCGCTTCGCGGCCAATAAGGTCGCAAGGCTGCCATTCCTGACCGTTGATAGAGCTTTCTGCAAAACAAACCACACGTAAATAAAATGTCTATGTAATTAAAATTATTCCATTTTTCTAAGTTAGCTGTCCAAATAAATACAAATTACGTATAAGAATCGTGGATAGACAATTTATATGATAAGATATCCCTCTTACCATAGACGAACGTCGATATAGGATTTCGCTAAAATATTAACCTTGATATATTAAGAACATGTTAGTTTTTACAGACCCGGCAGTTGAATTAAGCACTATACTGCCATATTTACTTTACCGAAACCGACATCCAGAAAGTCACAGATGTAGACGGGGAAACGTAATAACATTATGGATAATTGCATAACTATACTAGGGGAGGCTCCGTGTGACAGTCCTACAGTGACCATCTTTCTGCGTTTTATTTTTTCTTCTAACTTCATCATCATCGCTAGTTGGTAGTATGGTAGTAGTGGTGAATCGCTCCTGTTTCTTGCAATAAGTCGTACTACTGTACGCTCAAGTAATGTTCGAGAATCGACCTTCCGGACGGTTGCTGGCCGCATTAGTATTGTTACCTGGAAGTGTATGAGGCGATAGACCTTGACACGCTCTTTTGTTGAGAGTCCATGTTGATGTGTGCCTTGATTGAATGCTGTTCAGTGAACGAAGTAGAAGATCACCTTTGAATGCACTATAGCTCAGCTTTTTTTGCCAACAATTTCTTCGGATATTTATTCTGCTATGAAAATTCATTGTCTTATGTACAACAGTATATTGAATTACATAATTGCATCTCTCGATTAACTGTTTTGTACATTTAACATTGCACTTTCCTTACTGTTATACCGGAGGAACACTCTGCTATAATACAGTGAATTACTAGTGTAGCAGGCAGGGTACCCAAACACATGTCTTACTTTCTTACTGATATATAGTATTTACTTTACCAAATTTTATATGGATACCCTCGATACATTTGCCTGTTATTAGAAATATGACGCAACACTCATAGTAATGAACTAGGTGAAAATGTATACTTAATGAATATTAATTTGGAAGAGTAATACGTCAGACCGTTAGACATTATTTATCAATGCAAGTACATAATACATGTCAAAAGTAATAAATGTATTATTATTATTATGTAATTATCGACTTGTCCAAGCTGTCCAAATTAATATACTATTTTTTTTCTTTCAGGTAAGCAAAATCCTACAAATAAATAAAGAAAATCTAAACCATTCAACACAAGGTAAGATAATTCAATCTCTTAATATCTAGTATTAATGTCAAACACGACAACTTTCATAATTCTTATCAGGCATCAGTCAAAGTACAGTCGTACAATTTTTTTTTAAATTCTTAACTCCCTTAAAGTCCTCCCTTAAAGTTTGGCGATTTGACTGACTCGTGGCATTTGTGAGGTATTAAGTGGACGGATTAATTTAATAATGCTGACGTCGTCTTGTTGTAAATAGCTTCACAACCCTTTAACCCTTAAAGTGCCGCTCGGTCTAGACAAAGCGAGACCACCGCTTGAGCACCCCGACATGTCGCGCAATCATTTTTTTGCAATAAAACACATATTAAAACGTTTAACGTTCGAATAATTCCAAATTTTAATATCGTCACATAATTTGGCCAAATATTGGAATGTTTAACAGTTTTATTAGTGAAAATTTTTTAATACAAGATTAACAGCTGTTGATATTTTACGATTTTTCAGGTCATAAAAAAGTTGTTTTTTTTTTATTTCGAATCGTCGATTAAAAAACAATAAAAAACACATATTAATAGGGTTGATATAAATATTATTTAGTAATAAATTATTATGTTTATGATATAAAACTTGATTTGAAATAGTAGATGAAGCCTCAAAGCATGTGAGTAAATATAATAAATTATTTTAAATAATTTTCACTTTTAAAATTAGCAATATTAACTTTGTGGTTAAAATTCGTATTTTTATTTGTTATCTTTGTTTTATTAACCACTCAATTGAATTTAAATACATCTACCGATTTCGAAAAATACCATTTCCTTCTTCGGGATGTCAATCCTAACTAAAAACATACATTATTGTTTCTTTACCAGAATCTATTTTTAAAAAAACAACAATTATTTAAAAAATAAATTTAGTACCTAACTCAAATTGTTACTTAATACAAATTTTATCTAATAATTTTTAGGAAAAAAATTTTGAATGGGTAGTAAAATTTAGTTGGTTGTTTATAATTTTTTGATTAGTTTTACACGCCTTATTTATCTCCAACAATTCCAAATTATTTAATTTGTGACCAGCACCGTTTACACGCAAAATTGACAATCCCAATTTGTTATCAAAACCATGATCATTTTCCATCAAATGATTAGAAAATTCTGAAAACCCACTATTGTTTAAATATCTCAAATGCTTCCTTACTCTTTTATTAAAGTTTCTACCCATTTTACCAATATAAAATGCATCAAAATCCTTGCAACTAAGTTTATAGATACCATAATTGTTAAATATCTAAACACCTACCACGAAACATTAGACCGGCATTTTATATAAATAATAATATAGGAAATTTACTCATAAATTCTAAAGACAAAGATGATAAAAAAAAACTGAAAAAGAAAATTGTATTTTTCGAAACCGGTAGATGTATTTAAACTCAAATAAGTGGTTAAAAAAACAAAGATAACAAATAAAAATATAAATAATTTTTATTCACTAGCGCAAAGTATTTTAAAAACGTCGTAAATTGATCATATGTACTGCAAATTGAATGGTTATAACTCTATTAATTGTTAACATTTTGCTAATTTAGTTCAACGCAGATTTGTTTCCGTAATCTTGCCTTCAAGATTATAAGAAAATATATTTCGTACATGCAAGAATTTTCTATATCAAGGCAATTTTGTGGCACGTGGAAAATAAATTTAATGGTCGCGGTCTTTCTTATAATGCTTATGTTTTCTTTAATTATGACAAATAACATTGAGTTTATTAGTTTTACATTAATGTAAAGATCTTATCTAAGTAATAGTTTTAAATTTTTTTTAATGTAGTGTATAACTTCTGATATAAATGAATAATAAAATGATTGAATACAAGCGCGTAAAGTTGATTATCTCGTGTAACACGTGTCACTGACACGCGAATTTCTAAAAAGTGACAAATCACTCATGTTTGACATTTACATGTACCGAATTAAATGTCACCATAGTAATGAAATGACGTAATTGTTTGTTTACATTTCTGAAAATGTTTTTTTTTTACATCGATTTGTTTATTTATTTTTACATGGTTAAGTGGATTTTGTACACATGAAAATGTAGATTGTTCAAAAACAACATTGTATATGGGTTTCAGGCTGATCTGAGTTAAATTGAAAATCTTCTCGGGCATCTAATGATTTATTTAAACATCCATACAAATAATTAAAAATACTATTATACACTGTTTCTAAGTGAGCTTCTTTATAACAACACTTATATTTTTTATAAAATCCACCCTTTCCCGGAACCGTTCCAGAAATTTAAACTCGTTTGTCGCTCTGTTGGACCTAACAATGCTAACTTAACTTAAAGTAAAAGTACTGTCGCTGTAGCATAGTTGGATATTGCACCTTCCCCGGTTTGGAAAGAGATCCAGGTTCGAATCCCGGTAGCGCAACAACAATATTTTCGATCACATTTCATTTTGTATGTATATCTTTCTAATAAAACATTTAATTAGAATTCGTAATATATTCATCCAGCTTATTTTAAGCATTCTTCTATAGAGCCATGTGTCTGTCTTGTGTTCAGTTGTCAAAACTCCATGGCAAATGCACACATAGTCAGCTTATCACTATTTTGCTGTGAAATTTTCAGTCTAGATTTGACTAGAAGAGGCAAGCAGTTAGCGATGTTGAAGCGTGTTAGAAGTCCGTGCACATGACAAATGAAAAAATCGCTAATATCAATTTAAAATCGGCTACTTTTTGTTGAAACACCCGTTATTCGAGTTTCCGGGCCTTTGGAGGTTACAAATAATTAACAAGGGAAGCATCAAAGGCCGCTCCGCGAGACGCTCAGCCCAGAGTGCGTGAGGCGCCGGCGCCGGCGTCGTCTGGGTATCCAGTTAAACGTCGCGCGGCGGGTTTAATTCCCTCGGAATATTCCCGAACTTTGTCAATAAATTTCCGGTCGAGCTCGTTAAAAAGTTATCTGCCGCCATTTTAATTGCCGCAATAGCATGTGACAGCGGTTAAATGTAATCCCCTCCATATTTATGACAAAATAATCCTCGAAATCTTTAAAAATGGACGCTCTGATAGATTAACGGCATTTCTTTATGGCCGACTTGCTACGGTCTCTGTGAAAGGCTCGTTTTAAGGTAGTGTTGCGCACTATTATTTCTGTATTATCGTAATCTTTTTATGTGCTGGTTGTAGAGAGATGTGTGAAGGTTAGGTATTTAGAAGATTCAGAATATATTCGATGAATATACGTACGATTTATTCCAGAGAACAGGTCCCAAAATATTAACCGTATCCTTAGGCAGATCCACGGATTACTCTTGTGGCGGACGTGACATAACTATGCCGTTATACAGATGTTCTTCGTTATGGTATAACGTGGAAAAATGATCGCGAGTACATAACCTTACACATATTCTTTGACCGTTTAAATGCGTCACATTATATGTGTTTTTTTGAAGAAGACATTATTATTATGATATTGCAGTTTTTCAGAACACAGTTCTGTCGTATTTTAATACAAATTAAATGTATCAACTAGAAAATATACAGAAAAAAACAATTCATCGATAAAATATTTTAGTTACTACCGGTATTCGAACCTGGATCTTTTACTATCCGGGGAAAAGCGTTACCAGTTACACCACGCCAACCGAGTAAGTTGACGACAAATTTTCAAACTTATATACCGCAGCTCTTTCTAATTGATATATATCTGTTATTCCATTTTTATTAATATAGATGCGATAGCTTTTTAAAATCCGGTATTTTTTAAAACATTGTGAAGTACGCGATATACCGTCAGTGCATCCACCGGCTTCACCCAAGGTATATCATGATCATGAGATTGGAGAGTACTATGAACAGAATTGGCTATTATATCTCCTACCTACCTTCAACAGTCATTCTCTAGGGAAAATAAATAAAATAAAAGATAAATTTACAACATTATAATTTAGAAAAATTATTACACATTTCAAGTAAATGAGAAAATAATGTTAACGTTATTAAAAAATTTACAAAAAATCGCTTCGTTAAAACTAAAGCATAAAACACAAAGTAGCTCCATTCGAAGCATAAATGGAATTGATTCATCGAGTTTAATAACAGCGACATAAGTCTACTGTTACTTATATTCAACAACAATTGGTAGGTGGAAAAAATTTAATAAAAGTTCATTTTTAGCAGGTCACTGGACAAGTTTTGCTCCACGATGAATATAAAATTTAAGTTATTTTTATAAGTTGACATTGCTCACGGTGAGATATTGATGTAATAGTTTCTCCTTCCATATGGAGAGAATTCGAACGGATGGAACCAAATCGTGATCGTCATCACCTACCCTGGTCCACGGGCAATCCTCCAGGACTCTCATACTGGCCTTCACATAGTTGAAGTGATGAATCGTACGAAAATGGCGCCTCCCTGTGGCTGTGGAGGTCCATTGTCAGTAAGAGATGTACATCCTGCAAGAACCAAGCACACTAACAACACGACACGATGCCTAACGTTAGATATAATTATCCTCATCCTTCCTTTTAAATATGGAATCACATGTTTGTAATGAATACGTTACACGAGATGCAGACAGCGCTCCTCATGTTCGTTAACGAAATGCTTAGAGAAAGATCCTTTCAAAGCGGCAGTGTTGCAATAGCTGTGATATGTTAAGCATAAAGGGCACTATCGTCGGGTAAGTACTATACGTAATGTTATACCATTTCAAAGGTGTTCCTCTTATTCCGAGTTTCGAAATTTTGCTTATATCTCTGTCGATGATTTCAAAAGATATTTTAAAATCTTCTTCCAGGATAAGATGGAGAGCCATTTCACACGAGTGATTATTTCTAAAATCACATTATACCTCGCATAGTATTTTCAGTTTTTCTAAAAAGGCTACAAGTTGTTATTTTATGATATATTCAAGAATTTTTTCATGTTTAAGTAGTGTATTCGCTGACCTAAATTCTTCACATTTATTTTAATTTTTAATTGTTGGTATTGCAGTTGTTCTGAATATGTTCCACGATCGAGGAAACGCTCCTAAAGTGAATGATCCATTAAATATGTTTAAGAAGTATTCTCCAATGACCGGTAAAGATTATTTGATTGGCTTTATTGTAATTCCATTGGGACATGATTTTGATTTCATTTTACTTAGTTATTGCTTTTCATTCATTTTGTGTAATTTGTTCATTGTTAATCTCTTGGGTTTTTTTCATCTATATTAAAATTTACAGTTATTTCTTATACTTTTTTGTATGTCTCATCACATAGATGTTTCTTTTTATCCATTCTAACTATATTCGAGACTATCCATCCACGTTTGTATCTTATTATTTTAAGTTTTTATAATTCTTTTATTTTGTCATTTTTCTCCTATCGGGGGTGTGTTTCATCTTCTCCTCTACTCCCTGCCTAAAGACACATATGTTTCTATGTTTCAACTAATATTATTTATTAGCTTTTAATAAAAATTTTAACTATTTGAAAAAAATTGATTAATTATTAAAATAAAACACAACGTTGTTTACTTCACGCTATACTTTAATAAAAAAATTAAAACGTTTTCGACGCTTACTGCGTCATCTTCGGTAATAAACTAAATTTTAAAATTAGAAAATAGACTATCGACTACATGGGGGCGGGGCGGTACGAGAGCGATGTTGGGAAGAGGGGGGTTTCGATGAAAAGTGAAAGTGGTTGTGGACGGTGCCAATATAGACAGGAGAGTAGATGTAATAGGGGGTGTTTTTATGTTAAGTACATTTTTATTAATATTAATCTCTATACTTTCTAGTAAGTCTAATTTTCTCCCCTTTTTGCATATATGTAGTACTTCTACGTTGTTATGGACAAAATGATATTATTTTTTTATCCTTAGTGTTACTTTAATCTGTTATATGTGCTCTCTTTTTATATATATTTTGTATTTAATTTATTTTATTTTATATTTTTTTGTTTGTACCTCAATAAAGTGGAAGATGTCCGGGTCTTGCGGCACCCTCCAGTCACTAGGTGCGAGACGTTATTGCACAGTTGTCATAGTTGCATTAAATGAATGCCAACCTGGTTGCTTATGAGTTGGATCATGTGGGAGCTTTTGCTTATAAACGGATCTGAATAAACTGCCTTCCATGACTAAATATGACTTCCAGCAACCTTTTCCTGCATTATGAAGTGCAAGATCTCGTACTTCTCCGAGACATTAAAAGTTACATTACAAAAAGTTAGTACAGAGTTTGTTACATTACAGAAATTAGAAGCATGTGCCGGGCGATGCAACTGAGGTATAGTGTGAAAGTAAAGTATTTTAATTAATTTTCCCTCGCCGCAAGGTGTTCGCTTCTCCGGCAACTGTGCGGACCGAACTTTTGTTTGCCGAACATTAATATCATACGCGGCCGAACTTTTTTCCCTAATTATATCAAAAACAAAAGCGGCCCGGCCTAAGTTTGCGGGCCGCCGCCCCTGCCCATACAAAGCAGAGCTTATTACCCTTGTCCGTACATATTTTTTACCCGCCGGAGCCGACCGGCGCTAATCCGACTCGAGTTCGACGAAGGTTCGCGTTTTAATCAATCGCGGCTGAAAGTGGTTCGCGCCAGGACTGCATCACGCCTCGGGCACATTAAGCCCTTGCCTAGGGCTCGTGCGAAACAAATAAATATTTTAATGCTAATGAAATGTATCATTATGACGTTATATTTGGTACCTACCCCGCACGAGATGTTCTGGAAGTTGACATTTACCAAATGGCAACACTGCACCGCGTAAGAAAAAAATTCTCGGCAGCATTATTTTCTTTTGACAGTTTTGCGAGCACGAGAAAGTTGTTCCGATGCTAAAAATCACGAAGATGTGATTTCGTACTGAATAAAAAAGAGTGAGAATAATCAAATATGTTGTTCTGCACCATACTGTGAGATTTGTTTGCTATTTTACTTGTATTCTTGCAGGATGGACGCATCCTTTCCATACATGATAGCAGAGAAGTCATGTAGATGACAATATTTTTTCTTCGTGAAGGATTTCTCATGAACAAAGCAGGATGGGGATACGATTTGGTCTCCTTCGCTACATAATTTTACAGCTGAATTTGTTTTACAACAGAAAAGGACGCAAGGGATTCCATGTGAGTTGAAATGGGAGATGACTCAGCATTCCTGACTTTCTGATAAGTAAGGGAATACAAGTATTTACGTGTACTTTGGAACATCAACTCTGGACGAAGACTGTGATTCGCGACCGAATGAACGAAGATACCTCGCGTTTAAATGGTTGTAAAACGAATTTCTATGTAAATTGTTAATATTTGAAGTGTTATAGTCTTTATTCTCACCTTTTTAATTTCAATTAATAACTTGATAATCTTGTTGATCACATTTATTTGAATATTTTCATATCCAATAAATCTAAATGTTTTATCTCACCTTTAGTTTTAAATAATAACTTGTTGATTTAAATGTTCACACGGTAGTAAGAATTCTATTATGTTATTAAGGCAAAACTTGCCAATCAATCTTTCAATATGATCACATTCAAGTGACAGAATTCTTACAACTTATGATTGATATGTTTTCGTATCTGATTAAATTATTATAAAAACTTGAAATTAATCTTATTATTTTCCCTGAGAATGGTAGCTAATGTGAGTGGCAGGCGACATGGTAAATTCTGTGCATCAGAACCATGTACCTCATGCTATACCCTGAGCCAGCCATCCAGACTCAAACCCTTCCTATCCGGAAAAGTGCACTGACCCATTGTTTGTTGCACTTTCAAATTGAAACATTTGTTATCATATTATTTGAAAGCAATCTACTTTATATAATATTTACAGAGAATCTCAAATATATTTGTATAAATCCGATAAGAGACGCCAGAGTTATATTTATTTATTTATTTTAATTACATTTTGGAAACATTAATATAAGTGATGACTAATTCATGTTTGTGTTCAGCATCGCGTGCGCGTACAAGTTCAAACGAGTTTGTGTTTGAACAGCGTTTTGTGGTACATGAAAGTTTGTACAACCTGAACGCCGCACGTACCACAGAATGCGTTTTCACTCAGGCCTTAGTCTAACTATTACTATTTACTTATTTACCGTCACACCGTTTTCCCGCAGGGGTAGACAGACAGGATAGAGCACCACACTCTTCGGTCCTGACACACAATTCTCGCCTCATCCAAATTCATACATCTTCTCATATTGAAGCTTCTAAGAGAGCCATCCTCCAGTATCTGGTTTACCTGGTCGTCTTTCGTGGACGTCTTCTACTTCTGGTACCATCAACACTTGCGTAACATATATTTCTTAGCATTCTCTCCTCACTCATCCCTTCTATATAAACAAATCGCCTAAGTGATCCTTTCTTAATCTTACTCACTATACTAAGGTCAGCATTACATTATTTCCTTATTTCTTCATTCTTTACTCTGTCATAAATGGATCTGCCACATATACGCCTAAGTGATCTCATTTCCACTGCATTCAGTCTACTTTCGTTCCTCTTCTGCTAGCTCCAGGCTTTACTTCTAAACATCAGTGTCGGTACCAGGACCGGGTACGGGTTACTAACTATGTAATACGATATAACCTTACGCTAATACTCGTACTTCTAATTTGTTTAAATAACATTAACAAAATATACATATTGTATATGTCTTCTTCTTTCGTGATACTCGGCTCGTAATACACCTCCACAAATACTGATCTTATAAACTCTTCATTGCTGACTTCGTAGTCTTTTCAGTCCTCCATCCAGTCTATCCAGTTCTTCTTCGACCCAAAGTTATGCACAGGATAACCTTAAAATAAATTTTCTATAAATTTTCTAGGCTCTCATAATGTGCAGAATCATTTGTTCACTACGGTAGAGATAGGACTTGCTATGGTTGGATTTATTAGACAATCAAGACATTCATACGTTGTGCTATCCGCGGGATGCTTAACAAATCAAAGTCCAAGACTCCACTGCACACACGAATATTAGAAAGACAAGAGTTGCTAACTTCATGTCACTGTCTTTCCATATTCTCTACAGTTGATTCATAGCAACTTAAGCTAATTTTTTTTAAGTAATACAGTGAAATCTCGATCTATCGTTCCTAGAATAATCGTTTCCCCGCATGTATCGTTCATTTCTTCCAGTCCCGAATTAATTTCATACAAAACAACCAAAAATAGATCACACGGATCGTTCCTCTACGCATATTTTTACCATATTAATCGTTTAAATTACACAGCATATTTCGTAGCTAAATGCTGGGTTTCGATTAGTAAACAATGAGCGGAATATTCGAGAAAGAGAGAGAACACTGCTGCTGACTGCCTCTTGACATAATACAATACAAAGTTAAGTTTTTTTTTTTTTGTTTCAGTGAACTTTTTAATTTTATTTAAACACACTATTTACATGTGAATCATTTAAATACGTTCAAGTATGAAAAATGTTACTTTTTTCTATATTCCCGCATTCATTGTTTTCTCGCATTCATAGTTTATTTCAACAAATCCCTTCAAAAACGATAGATGTAGGTTTCACTATAATACGTAATAATTAATTAAATTTAAATTAAAATATCCGGCCTAGGGTCAGTGCCGCCAGTCCGTCCCTGGTTCGGGCCTTCGCTATCGGTCAATGTCTGTATGTATTACACGCTGTATTGTATATTATGAATGAATAAATTTTCTTTGGTGCGATAAATAAACCCTTATCCCTTTGAAGGTCCAAATCCTTTGATGTTTTCGCTTATTTATATTTATAACATTTGTATCGAAACATTCCGAATTACGTTCAATAACGAAAAAAATGGCGTTTGATGTTTGAAGTTCATACGTATGCCTGATATTGCTTTATATTTTCCCTAAGCATTATATATTATATAGAGCCATTTACGTAAGATCTAATTGCGCATGACTAAATCGTGCAAAACTTCCCTTTTTAAATATGTTATAATTTTAACGTTTTTTTTTCAAAGATTCTCATGTACGTCACGCCACCAGTTCCAATGACCGCCAATTATAACACTTACTTACCATCACGCCGTTTCCCCGCGGGGGTATAGCGCCACACTCTACTGTCCTGACACGCAATTCTCGCCTCATTCACATTCATACATCTTCTCATACAAGCTCGCCGATTGTTGAGGCTTCTAACAGAACCATCCTCCATTATCTGGTTTACCCGGTCGTGCCAAGTCTTCTGCGGACGTCCTCTATTTCTGGTTCCATCAACACTTAACACTAAATCTTCTATTATGTATATACGTATGGTATAGTTGATTTAAACAAATCATCAGGTGTACAAAAAATATTAATTTCTTTATATATTCGTTATACAAATGAAAAATTTAATAGGAAATTCATACATTTCATTGAAAGGATGTGTAAAATTCATTTAAAATATTAATTTATGACATCAGGTTAACATTTTTTTTTAAATAATATACAAATAAATCCTAAATTTAAAATTAAATCGTCGAACTGTCATACAACGTTCATTAATATTAAAGACGATCCAGTTCAGAAAAAGCGACGATCAGATCAGATCCAGAACGAGCTCGTAAAGTAACGAGATTTTACGATTTAAAGAGAGAAAACTGTTTCAATTCTAAAAGTATTTGTTCATTCTTGAACATAATTTAGATGTTAAAATATATCTTACAAGTTTAGTAATATTTACTAAAACTATATTCCTACAAATAACTTATTTAAAATGATGTCTATACTTTAGCAGTTTTTAAATGTCATATGTTATTTTCAATAGATTAAGAGAATTTTGTTCGCGATATTTCTGTATTCATCTTAATTTAACAGTTAGGTATATGTATTTGGACAGAGAATACAGTACTTGAGATACTTGATTTACAGTACAAGTTACAAGGTTGAAATGAAACCATCTTGTCAGAGGTAGTTCAGCAGGGGATGCTCGACGTTACGGCCCGCTGATAGCGCTAGCTGTGTCTGCTGTGTCTGCTGTGTCGTCATACACAAACGTTTACGTACAATATGTGAATATCTCTCACTGTGATAACTGTCTTTTTGCAAATGTATGTATGTGTGTTGTGTCATGAATGTTAGTAGATGTGTGGGAGGCGAGCCTTACAAGGGGCCGCCTCTGGTGGAAGAGCTCTCTTCCATCACAGCTTCTTATGAATAACAAATCTATAATAATTATTGACTGTAATAACGTATTTTAATAAACTGAATATTGGGACCTGGAAAAGACTGAGTTTCACTTACAAGGAATCGGGACTAGACAATAATCAGAAGATAGAACTCCAATCTGTGGTAATTCAAGATCTATTACACTTACGCTTACGGGATTTATAATAATATGTATATAAAGAACATTATAGATAATCTAAAGACATTTTGACCTCTAGAGTAGATCAATGATCAAACAAATAATGATTTGTCCATAATCTTATGATAATTGTCAAAGTTTATCAACTATTGTTTAACATTATGTATGATTGAAAGACTAGTTGGGGTAAATCGTTGCTCGCTTTTCCGCAGTTTCATAAGGGTGTGGATCTCACGATGGGAAATTCCGGGAAGACCAGCAGATTGGAATGTCCTATGTCTATTGTCCTTTCCGCCGCTTTGGGAGAGTATCGCAAATTAGAAGAAGTTAAAAATTGAAAAATACTGCATTTTCAGACGTATTCTAGTATATTTTAATAATTCGATTGAATTTCCTATACACATAAAGGATATTGCCTCCACTTCAAATTAAGTCTCAGCTTCAGCGACATCTATACTATTACATGAGAAAGGATATCAAATTTTCAAAAAATGTCAATAGATGTCGACAGCATAATTGGTAATAAATATGTGAAATGTTCCATCTTGACTTAATATATACAACTTTCAAAAAAAAAATTGATAGATGTGGTAGCGTGGGTAAATAGGTGAACGTTACGTTGTGTAAAGTGATCACTTAAGCCAGCCGATGACAGGTTGTTAGCCCTGTAATGCCCAAGACTTCCATACTTCCATACTTCTTCTCTGTAAGACATCTATATCTTGATGACAATTCCCCAGGAGATAAAACCCAGTAATTAGTTCCTACAAAGATTTGGACATACTCAAAATATTATTTTAATTATTTATTTCCTTATTTGTGCACCATTTATATGTCGAAATAAATTATAAATATATTAGACTAAATATATTTTGAAACATTGTGTTGTGTAATATAAAAATATTTTTTAATAAATTCAAACGCAAACCGTAAAATAATTCAAAATAGAAGAAACGTGACTTAGATCACTTTCATGGTAATGGGCACATATGTACGTACCTAATATCTAGTTACTAATACAGAAATCGTATAGGGACGTCGAAAGTTGTATTTTTTAAATTCACAAACTAACTGTTTATATAAATGCCTTCGATAGCTGGTTCCCAGGTTTCCGATTAACAATAAGCACACACACACAATATATGAACTGAACTAGCTTCTTTAATTTTGCTCTCTTTCTGGTCCGATGTTGTTGTTCTTTTAGCTGGGCTGTCTTCTTTAGATTTCGGCCGACCGAAGCGCACACCGGTTGTTTTATTTGGACCGCTGGACTGGTCGAAGCACGGAATGTAAAAAGAATGACGCCTGTCGGTTACCGTCTTCTTAGCTATCCGAAAAAAGGGCGGCAATACTCATACACACACATGTACATTATTATAAACCAAGAAATCCGGTGATGCCAATCGATGTAACAAGACGCGTAAACACTAGCTTCTTGTTTTTTTTTTTTATGTAATACATCTTAAATAATCGCGTATAGATTCTCGGGAGTTAAACTGTTTTTGGTTTTTTTAAGAGGAACATAAGTGAAAACATGTATAACAGTTCCGGGAAAGGGTGGGGATATTTTAATTTCCAAAAGTTAGAGTTAAAAGGTTAAATTATATTTAAAATGAAAATTACTTTCACTAATTTGTTATTTATTATATTGTTTTCTATGCTGACGCATCATATTCAGCAATGTTACTAATACTAAACTTAAAACTAAGTGCTGCTTAGTGTTGAGGAGTGGAGGAGAAGAGATTAAAGTTGGGTGGGTATAGGGGCGTGGTCAACAAACGCAGGAGAGGGGACGTAATAGAAGGTGTTTGAATATTGATAAAATTTTTGTTACAATTAATCGTTAAGTTTTCTAAAATTTCTAGTGTATTTCCTTTTTTATAAATATGTTCTAATTGTACACCATCACTGTCGTCGAAGCGATGACCCTCGATTCTTGCGTTAAATATAATTTAAAATGGGCTTACACGAGAAAAATATACCTTTATATGTTGCTACGAGGAGCTGGTATTAAAAGGGGGCTAACCGCAGCCTCTAACCGGGAATAATCCGTGAAACCTTTGAGTTATAAATGGCAAACCTTCCCTTATATATCTTCACCCCCTGATTGTAACCGAACCCGAGAAAACCGCACGAATGAGCTCACTGTGTTTGCTGAAGCCCTTGCGACGCTTGCTGAGGAGTTATGGACCAGATGTGTCATAACCAGATGTATCATGACCAGATGTATCATGACCAGATGTATCATGACCAGATGTATCATGACCAGATGTATCATGACCAGATGTATCATGACCAGATATATCATGACTAGATGTATCATAAATTATGATGCCCTGGTTATTGGTTGTATCTGTTGAGCAATGTATGTCTTTATCGTTTGAAGCGGTAACTTTACAATTAGACATTTTAATTATTTAACTATAAAATACTGAAATAAATTGATAAACTGTATGACTGGATCGCCGATATGACACTAGGTTTATTTTCTAGACGCAGTTTACAAGTATTAAATAGTTAAGCTGTATGTTAAAAGTTACAACAGGGTGAATATTATGTTCCAGGCCGGTGTTGTTTTTCAATAAATAAATAAAAAATGTAATTTAGTTTTTATTAATCAATTATTTAGTTTTTTACAATTATGTATTTATATGTTTATTTATTTATTTATTTACATATTGACATACATATTTTTGTTCTAACAGAGGTGAATACATAATAAACATAAAACATAATTAATACTCATAGTTTATTGTGTGGGATGGAGTAGACTTCACCTCTGATATATATTGCTAGACTGAAGTCTGTGTTAAAGTAGCCAGTTTTTTTTTCGTGCTGTTGTGGTGTTATTTAAGTCATCGACAGGAATAAAAAGAGAATTAAAAATATGTATAAAAAAGTAAAAATAAAATTAAAATATATGTAGTGGGAGTGTTGTAGGAATAGTGAATTATTAGTGAAGGTATTGTATAAATTATATAAGAATGTTGGATATCCATGCTTCTGATTCATCTCTACCTGATTGAATCATATATTGGGTCCATATTTGTGTAATCTTATTGGAATTAAACGATTTCCAGTTGGTACTGAGTGTGTTGTATAATTTCGGAACTAAGAACGTGTAAAATGTCGTTGTTGCTCTCGAAACTTGTGTGTAGATGTTTGTTGTTTGTCTTGTGTTGTGTCCATGATTTATTGCTTGACATGCAATATGACATTGGCCAAGCGATAATTCATATATTTTAATCATATTTTTCGTAACATTCTCGCACACTTTTCGTGTTACTGGGTGTTCTACATGACGTATCGTAATGCTTGCCCGCCAGTGTGCAATGTGACCTTGACGCCAACAGACGTCAAACTGATCAATATTGTTCGGTTGATCTCGACACCGCGAATCACCATCCCCCATACAATCTTAACATCGAATTTTAATACTAATATTTTATTTTATTTTAATATAGTTACCCCTTGTAACAAACTGGTAATATATTATATTATACTTGATTTCTCGAACGGTGTATGTTTATGCATCAGAGAGTTTAATTTTTATTTAAGGGCTGGTGCGATACACGTCTCAGAGAAATTGTATTATTTAATCCACTGGCTGATATAATTTATTAATAAATATTGTGCTGTTAAAACATAATGCCAACAAACATTGTTGTTCAAATATCATTTTATTTATCTAGCAGGCTTATGTTTGCTCAGTGCCAGGTTAATATTTTCCTCGCAGCGTTCTCGTTCATATGAAAGTTTTCTAATTTCCGTTCGTACTGAATCCGGGAAAGTAATAAGGAAATGTATGAGAAGAGGTATTTGTAAGAGTTTTAATAGTCTTCGCTTATGGTTCAAATAATTTTTGAAACCAAAATCAAACTCGAGCAATCTTTATCCGCGCGTTCTGCAGCCGTGATCTTAATCTTACATTACGAATTCGAACAGTCTAATATTTTACTTGCCGAAGAAGTGATAAGGCGACTTGACGCATTTGAGATGTGGATCTACAGAAGAATGCTCAAAATAAGCTGGATGGATAGAGTTATGAATGAAGATGATATGGGTCCGATGAATAAAATAAAAACAAAAATTCTTCAATTTCTCGGACATGTGATGAGACATCTAGAGAAGCGGGAGATCCTCACGATGCGAGAAAAGTCGGTGCCCTGGAAGAAGGACAGTATCATACTTGAAGAACCTAAGGCTAATTTTCTGGATGATAGCCAATATTCGTTGAACGAATAGGACACGATAAAGAGAAATAAGATATTTTGAAATCGATAATACTGATTGTGGATCGTGCTAATTAACCACAACAAACTTCCCAAATAGCAGAATATGAGGTAGTTCAAAAGGCTAATTTAAACTGGGCAGGAGATTCAAAGACCCATACAACTAGCTAAAGTCGTAAAGTCTAGATTAGGACAAATACTTGTTTTGCGTATGTTAATTACTTGAACGAAAATAATGCTCTGTTCCCCCCCCCCCCCCCCGACCGGTCCAACGTCCAATCCCTTCGCCACACGGCCACGCTAGTCTAGTTGATTGGCGGCTTTATATCAGAACGGTTCGAACTCTGCTACAAAAACTCTGAGACTTATACGTCTATGCCTTGTGTCGGAACCTATGACTAAATAGTGTGTAAATTTAACAATATACAGTCCACATATCTTGCGTAGTCCAAAGACTTGTACAGTCCGCAATCCGGACAAGCGAAAAATAGCCTCAATCTTGCAACAGATCCAATCATAGTAGGCGGTAAACAAGAGTTTTCTACAAATTAGAACCGAAATAATTAATGGTGTCACCAGAATCTCCAATTCAAGTACTCGAGTATACTCGTCCATTTTTTTAGTACTCAATAATCCGACTCAACTTTTAAATTTTGATTTTTTTTTAAATCATATATCGGTACTTACTGGCCGGTCAGGTATGATACGGTATGATTTTTTTGCAGAGTTTCGGTCCTCGGCTGTACTAATGGGATCCAACGGAACAATTTATTTTGTGTCTTCGTGTCCTCCTGACATATCTTATCAATGGTAACAAACAATATAAAATATCGAAAAAAAAAATTTTTGTATTTGTACTAATCCGTCAGTGGAATTTATAAACCAAAACATATGTATATATTTTACAATTTTAAGAAACTAGATACGTTTAAAAAGCGGACGGAACAATTATATTTATTATTTAACTCCACTGTTAACAATAAGATCGACGTCGAATTATTAAAACAAAACTACGCATAAATATAAAATATGACATATTTAATTCTTTATTGTTTTTAAAATTAAAATAAATGTTTAAATTAAGTTTATTCTCTCATTTATTTATTTAGAATTAGAATTATTTTGGTACATTGGAGTAATTGGAGTCTTTATATGTCACTGACCAACTTTGCTATATATATAATTTAGTTAAAAGACTTACACACTTCGGACAAAAGTCCCCTTGCAACTGAATGACGCCCCTATATTTCATCCCCTTTATTTGACAGGTGTTTAAGAAACACTGTTTCTGTGCTATTCGAGAGGCATATTGGAAAAGAATTGGATAATTTCATAGAGAATTCTCGAACGGAAAGTTTACTGAACTTCGTCGAATTATACAAAAATTCGTTTGACTATATCGTGCACGTGTCGCGCAAATGCGTGAGAAAAATTTTGTATGGATTTCAATGCGAAAATATTTCTCCGTACAGAAATAATATTAAAAAGGCTTTCTAAGAAAATAAATTTATTATTTAAATTGCGATAATTTCAATGAAAGAATTTCTTTTACAGATTTCGCAACAGAAACACTACCTCTGCTTGTGGGCAGTGGCGGAGTTCATACCGCCAATAGTATACATAAATAATTATTTTTTTATGTTAAATAAAACATAATCACTTTTTATAACACTACGAAATTTATTAAACGCAGACCGGTTTTGCTTAGCTCAAGCTTCGTCAAGGAGTATTTGAGACTAACAATAAGTATAAAAAGACTGCACTTAAATATATATATATAAAAGGAGACAGAATATAAAATAACATGCGAAAGAGAGAGACAAAATACATATCCATTTAGACAGAACATCAAGGGAGGGGAAAGAGGACTACCACTATTACCTACCACTATTCACTGCTTCTTTTATATCAATGGGCTTAAAATTGTCAAATCTCTCATTTATTTTGTGATTTTATGGTCTTCATCGTTCCTAAGTATGCATACAAACGTTCTTATCTCCCAATAACTAATGGTTTACGATAATCTTTCTACCACATGGAGGTAAATAATCCATGAATACTTTACCTTATGCAGAAGTAAGGTACAATATTTGTACTTATAGTATCAATTTGACGTGAGGCTCGTTTTCATATTGATTCCAGGAAACAGCCAGAAAGAAGCTATGATAGTCAGAGCTAGAGAGTTAACGTCACATTTTTGTATTGAAGTCACGTAACTTGGCCACATTTCGGCAGAAATCCACCATATAGTGTTGTCTTAGCTACTTTGCAAAACTACCGTCTGTGTTAGAGTAGACAGTATTTTTTCGTGCTACTGTGGTGTTATTTAATTTAAATAAAAAGGATATACTAAAATTTGATAGAGATTTAAAAAAAAATAGAGTCAATAAAAAAAATTGTGAATGTGTTGTAAATCTAAAGTGAATTATTAGTGTATTGTATTGTGATTAAGTTGGCATGTTGGACAGCGATGCTTTTGGCTGATCTCTATCCAATTGAATCATGTATTGTGTCCATATTTGAGAAATCCTTTTGAACGTGAACGATTTCCAGTTAGTGTTAAGTGTGTTGTACAGTTTCGGAGCTAAAAGCATTGATATAATTGATATAATATCGTTGTTGCTCTCGGAACTGGTGTCTAGATATTTATGCATTGTCTTGTGTTGTGACCATGATTTATTGCTAGGGATGAGTTATTGTTAAAATGTAAATATTGTACGAGTCTCAACATATTAATTAGTGAATATTTACTAATTAAATGTATTCATTAGAATGATATACATATAAAATCAATTTTATTGAAAAATATTGCTGTTGCGCTATCGGGATTCGAACCTGGATCTCTTTCCAAACCGAAAAAGGTGTATTATTCAACTATGCTACAGCGACTGTACAATATATATGACTGTATATGTTACACTCTTCAAATTAATATTATTTGAAAGCTATCTAATTAATTAGTATTTAAAATATCAGAAATCTATGTTTCGAATAATTATAACTTCATAATAAGAATGTGTTCTTCTCAATTATATAAATGAGTGTTATGTTTGGAATATTGTACTCTTTAAATAGAAGATCTAAGACTTAATATACGATCACACAAAAACGCGTTCTTACGTTATCTTACCAGGCATCGCGTATATTAGTCCTAGATTCAATGTTCGGCGGTATGTTTCGATATTTTATTAAAATATATTTTTACACTTTACTAAAATATCGAGTCCGCCACTGGCCACAGGTACAGAAATCCTTAATTTCTTCAAATAGCGGGAGGAGCTGCTCTTCCCCTTTTGTGACGAGGGTCGTCCAAAAAGTATTTAACTGAATCCACGTCACATTCGCGGCCTTGCGGGGTAATCTCTCCGCGAGCGGGAAAAATCCATTTTCACTTTGCGAATTCCCCTCATCCGAAGGCTGCACTAATTCTTTTGACGGCGAGAAAAGAAAATTGTTTGCGAAATTTGGGAAAATGTCGCCTCGCATTGTTAGCCGCGTGTTTTCTGAAAAAAGACAAATATATTTTTAATGAATCTCAGATTTTTAGTTTTAAATTAATATTACTTAATAATTAAGATTACTGTTTTCAAACAACTCAATTTTCACTGCAATCTCAACACATTTTTAACTCTTTGATTCTTAATTATATTTTTTTTTCGTAGAAAGCAATCACGAAATCCATCAAACCACGAAATTCATCAACCGATTTCGCTTGTCTCTAGCTTCATAAGGACGTATTTAAAACTGTTCATAATTACAAAAAGAGGGCTCTTATATATATTGTACATGATGAGGAAGATAGAATACAAAATTACATGTGATAGAGAGATACAGAATATATATATATATATATATATATATATATATATATATATATATATATAGTTAAATAGAACACCAAGGGAGACAGAATATAAAATTATATGTGAAAGAGAGAGACAGAATATATATACAGATAGACCGGCCATTAAGGGAGGAGAAAATAGATATAATTTTATATTCTCTCTCCCGAACTATATATGTATTCTGTCTCTCTCTTTCACATGTAATTTTGTATTCTGTCTCCCTTTATATATTATATAAAAGGGCACTCTTTTTGTATTTATTGTTAGTTTTAAATACGTCCTGATGAAGCTTGGGATAAGCGAAACCGATTGACGTATAGTAAATTTCGTGGTTTCATACAAAGTTATTGATATTTTATTTAATATTAATTATAATTTATACCTAATTTCTTAGTTATATGTATACATACGTATATAGTTTACTAGGAAGTGTTACGTATATAGTTTACTGGGAAGAAAGGAAGGGATGAAAATTTTTTTCAATTATTTTTGACATTCATTTCATCCGAGTCAGTCCCATATGACCGAGGATCACGATTTCTATGAACTCCCGGTCTCTAGACTATGCTACTGCACTCCTCCACCTATCACCAGAGGAGTGCATGTTGCTTTTTCCACTGGGTCACTCCAACGGTTGGAGATCTTCCTCTTCCTCTTCGTCCTTCGACGTGGCTCACCACTAAAATTTAAGGCAAATGGATGAGAGTCTGTCCTTGATATTTAGTTCCTGCGGAATGGAGACTGTTTGGGACATATATTTATTTGATTATTAAATCTATGAATTATGGTGGTGAGTGCCAAAATTCTTTTCTGTCCAGAGATTCTATCGGCAACAGAGACATTCGTGCGTATCGCCGTCCATGGTATGCGCAACATGTTTCTCCAGCACCACATCTCAAAGGCATCAATCCGTCTTCTCTCCCTTGCCTGCAAGGTCCATGATTTCACACCATATAAGAATATAGAACGCACCAAAGACTGCACATTTGGGATGTAATATTTATTTAAATTAAAAATGTAGGAAATCATAATATATATATATATATATATATATATTAAATTGACAAAATTAACTTTGTGGTTAAAATCCATTGTTTTTATGTTTAACTTTGTTTTATTAACCACTTATTGAGTGAAAACTACATCTACCAGTTTCGAAAAATATAATTTTCTTCTTCAGAATATGAATAACTAATCAAAAACATATTTTATTATTCCTTTAACAGAATCTATTTTTAAAAAATAATAATTATTTTAAAAATTAATTTTAGGTACTCAAATTGTTGATACAAAAATACTAGAAATTTTAGAATAGAACTTGTTGTTAAATTAAGTTGGTTGTTTATAATTTTTGTTTAGTTTTATATGCTATATTTATCTCCAACGATTCCAAATTATTTCATTTATGACCAACACCGTTTACTTGCAAAACATATACGTACTGAATTCACAAATACTCCATGGCTATCATGGCGTGAAATGTCATAGTATAGTTAAAACGTGTGAATTTCTATGTAGTTTTAAAAACTAAGTTTAACTTTTATACGTACTGAATTTGGTAGTCACCATGGCAATGGGTATTACTAACTAGCTAAGACGTTTAGATTAGGAAAACACATTCTTATTGTGAAGTTGTAATTATTCAGAATTATTTTTAATATGAATTAAATATATTAATTAGAAAGATATACATATAAAATCAATTTTATCGAAAAATATTGTTGTTGCGCCACCGGGATTTCAAACAATGGAACGATTAAATATATAAATATCAAAAAGGTAACATATAGGTTCGAAAATTTGTCGGTAAAAATATTGTAGCTGTAGCATAGTTGAATAATGCACCTTCCCCGATAAGGAGAGAGATCCAGGTTCGTATCCCAGTGGCGCAACGACAATATTTTTCGATAGAATTGATTTTATATGTATATCTTTCTAATTAATATATTTAATATGTTTAGAATTCATATGTGATTACTAATTTTAATGCATTAATTATAAATATACACATATAAAATCAATTTTGTCGAAAAATATTGTTTTTGCGCTACCAGGATTCGAACGTGGATCTCTATTTCCAATCCGGGGAAGTACACTACCAATTGTGTTATAGCGCCGGCACAAATTTTCTAACCTATTTGTTACACTTTTTCAAATGAATACATCTATCGTTCCATTATTTGAAAGCCATCTACGCTTGTTTTTACGGAATCTCAAATACGTTTGAGTAAACCGACTGCAGACGCCAGAATTATCAATTCATTTTTACACACATTGATACAACTTATATTATTAAGGAGAAATATCATATTTAATTCATTTTTGAAGATCAAACTCTTGGAAACTCTAAAATTGTTGCCTATAAATACGCTTTTTTTACATAGTTACAAAGGAACTAATGAAATAAGCACAAAAGAGTCAAGTCTCGCAAATGTGTAATAAGTATACCGTACGATTCGGTTGCAGCGAGTTTGAAAATTAATCTCACCCTCCGTGACGCGAAAATTGTATTCAATTCGACATTTGAATAAGTACTCTATAGAATAACGAAAGATTTATACGATTCGAATTTAAACTGAAACTTTGCCATAGAAACGTAGGCGGGAGATTTATGCCTTTTTATTCGGGATCCCGGGAATTCCACAGAATATCAGAGGTGTTCGTCGGCTCTATGGGAAAAATATTCCAATATTATTTGTTCTACCGTTTCCCGGGAGTGGTCATCTGTCAATAACACTTCGGTGTGGAATTTCACCATTGGAATAAGAGACATTCCTGTTGAATATCGAAACCATTAAATGAATTTTAGATTGGTATTGAGAATTTTAATATAAAGTATTTTGTACGGTATTGTAGTAAGTATTTTTATTAGCCCGCAGGCGCTGTGTGCTCTTGGAACAACATTATATTATATTATTACATTAATATGAATGTGGGAGCAAAAATGGACGATTTGATTGTATGCTGTTCATTGAACGCCAATAATGAACAAGAACTGCAGAATCTAGGGAGTAGAATGTACGATGTATGCAAGGAAAGCGACCTCATTATGGATATTAACAAGTAAGAATAAGGTATTCGAGAAGAAGGAAAGCAAGACATCGTGCAAAATACTTGTAGATAATGAATGTTTGGAACGAGTAGATGAGTTTGTGTATTTGGGAAGTATGTTTGAATCGAAAGGAGGGTGACTGCAGGGATTAAAGTGAACGGCGCTTTGAATGGAAATTCTAACGGGAATTCGTCAACCGACGCAAGACTAGCGGTGCACAATGGAGTCCTGGTACCGACACTGATGTATGGAAGTAGGCTTGGAGCTACCAGAAGAGAAATGAAAATAGACTCAATACAATGGAAAGGAGATCACTTAGGCGTATATGAAGCAAATCTATTATATATTATCTATAGAATGGTAAGAAAGATATATGACGCAAGTGTTGATGGCACCAAAAATAGAGGACGTCCGCGGAAGACTTGGCACGACTAGGTAAACCAGATAATGGAGGATGGTTCTGTTAGAAGCTTCAACAACTGGAGAGTTTGTATGAGAAGATGTGTGAATGTGGATGAGGCGAGAATCGTGTATCAGGACAGAAGAGTGTGGCGCTCTATCCTCTCTGAAACGGCGTGATGAAAAGTAAGTAACAAAGTAACGTCATGCATTGTTAAGTCTGATCGTAATATCATTAAATTTATTTTTTAAACTTTCCTTTTATGTAACGCAGTTTTAAAGAGAAAATTATTAACAGAATTTTCTAACAAAAAAAAAAGAATTTTTACCAAAATATCCGATACCTTGTTATTTCAAGGTCACGAGGCATTTGCGTTCTGTACGTATAATTGTATTTGAAATAATATTTTATAATATTATTATTATTACCTATTTTGTTAAACAGTATCGCCAGATTTTTATCGACAGCACTTGATAAATATCAAAATTTTAAAAAATTCTCGAACATACGCTCTCAAACACAATCTGCTATCTAGTCAGACGTTTTTCGTATTTTTAATACAAATTATATATATATATATATACATATAAAATCAATTTATTAAAAAATATATATTTGTTGCTACCAGAATTCGAATCTGAATCTTTTCCTATTTGTATTAATATTACCAAAAATAATTTACGTCTACTAGTCTACTTGGAATTTTCGATCACTTTTAACGAGATGCTTGAATTGAGTGTGCTTGACATTTTTGAATTTTTTTTTAAATGATATTTTTCCAATCTAAGTTATACATATATATATATATATATATATATATATATATATATATATATATATATATATATATATTTCAACATCCCGAAGATACAATTATATCGAAACCAGTCGACGTTAAATTAATCAAAACGGGTTAAACATTTTTTTTTTAATTAAAAAATATTAATACAAATTAAGAGAGGCTACAAATCTTTCAGCTTACCCATATACATACGTATAAATCATTTTTAGCTCTTTATAAAATAGATTACTTTTGAGTAATTTATTTTTCATCAGTATTTTAATTCACTGCCTTTATATTTTATTTTGTTGTCTTTGAAGTCTGCTCAAGTTTTGTTTTATTTCCGATTCCGTAAAAGGTTGCCCCTATGTTACTTTTAATACGGTATGTCTATATTTTTGATAAAAATTCGAATACCTTATGGAACTTCTGCATCTCAAACCGGTAATTACAAATCAAAAGATAATAATACAAATTATTTTAAAAAAGACTACAGATTATCTAAACAGAAAAGTTTTAAAAAATTTTCTAGTTTTAATTTTATCTTCTTTATATTTAAAAAAAAATGTTTTCTTATATAACTATCAAACTTGGAGCAAAACTAATGAACATGTTATTTTAAATATATCTAAATTAAGAATAGGATAGAGACATGCATTGTACATTACTCCTAGACTGTATAACCAACTGTCAAAACCAATTAAATTAGCGGCAAATATAAATGTATACAAAAAAGAGGTTCTAAAATGACTTAAAGGTCTTCTAAATTATTAAATAATTATCTATTTGACTTCTTTCTGATTCCCAAATTCAAATCTGATCAAATCGTTGGCATTTTTTTACATGTTGTTATTAATTTTCACATTGTATTATTATAGATTTTGATTTTGTTTTAATATAAATGTGAATAGCCACCCCCATAATTCAAGATTATTATCGGGGGGTGCATAGCTCTGTTGTATTATTTTGTTAAGCAACTAGACCAGTAATTTTAAATTGCGCCCAACGTGCTCTCGTCCTAAAAGCGGAAGTGGTTTTATTTCTTGGAACAGTGTATTATTAGCAGTATAACCTAACCTGTTTGTTCCGAGCTGCACCCATGGACAAAAACTGCGAGGTATTGGTAACAAAATTGAAATCAAATCATATAGACCACAAAACTTGGAAAATATGCCGTATGGCTCTTGTCCACGGAACGAGACAATGCTATAGAGTTAAGAGTCTTTGATTTATAGTACTTTACGTGGAGAATTACAAAATTCATATAATTTAAAATATAAATAATATTTTAAATTATATGAATTTTGTTATATTTTAAATTATATGTTTCGACTAATTGGAATATTTTATTGATACCGAATTGTACGTTAAATCCAAAAAACTACTTGTTTACCAGCACGCCGTTTTTCCACGAGGGTAGTCAGAGAGGATAGAGCGCCACACTCTTCTGTCCTGACGCACAATTCTCGCCTCATCCACATTCATACATCTTCTCATACAAGCTCGCCGATTGTTGAGGCTTCTAACAAGACCATCTTCTACTTCTGGTGCCATCAACCCTTGCGTCATGTATTTTTTACCATTATTTTCTTATCTATACATAAATTACGTAAATATTTATTTCGAAGTACGTAGACTTAAAGGTCAATATTTTCTGTAACAGTGCAGAATTTGCGTCTATTACTTGAACATTTTAGTATATTATATGTTTATTTTTTCTAAATACTTTTACAATTTCAACATCTTAATTTTAACTGTTATTTTTATTTATTTTGGGGTATGTATTTTATATTAACAACTCACCAAAAATCATCTTAATATTTTCTTTCAGTTCTTATGTAAACAAGCAGTTATATAGTGTATTATTTACACTATGATTGATCAAATATCTGTGTATAAAGTTAGTATTGCTTTTAGGAGAACACATTCTTATTGTGAAATTGTAATTATTTAGAACAGATGATCTGTGATATTTTAAATATTAATTAGAAAGTTATACATATAAAATCAATTTTATCGAAAAATATTGTTGTTGCGCCACCGGGATAATGTATGGGATAATATCAAAAACGTAATATATTATATACGTACGATATTGCACGTTTCTCGATTAGGAAATAGATCCAGGTTTGAATCCTGGTGGCGCAACAACAATATTTTTCGATAAAATTGATTTTATGTGTATATCTTTCTAATTAATTAATACATTTAATTCATATTTAAAATATTATTAAGATTAAGATGTCTCACAGAGACGAAACTATTATTTTTATATGAGAAGTAGGGAAGTCTTGGGTATTACAGGGCTGACGACCTGTCATCGGTTGGCTGAAGTGATCACTTTACACGATGTAACGTTCACCTATTTACCCACGCTACCACATCTATCAAATTTTTGGAAGTTGTATATATTAAATCAAGATGGAACACTTCACTTATTTATTACCAACTATGCTGTCGCCATCTATTGACATTTTTTGTAAATTTGATATTCTTTCTCATGTAATAGTATAGATGTCGCTGAAGCTGAGACTTAATTTGAAGTGGAGGTAATATCCTTTATGTGTATATGAAATTCATTCGAATTATTAACATATACTAGAATACGTCTGAAAATGCGGTATTTTTCAATTTTTATCTTCATGTTTTGTTTTATAATATAACGTATTTGAAGTCTGGGGCGAGGGCGAATCATCGATACAGTGTTCATTTATGCGGTTGGATATTTTTTCGCATATATAGCAAATATATCGCGTTCCTTCGCTCTATCACTTGCGGCTGTGCTGGTTGGTGTTGCATCTGAGATCTATGTGTGAAGAACACCACACTGTTCTATTTTTTTATCAGTTGATAATGGCATAGATAGGCGAAACGATTTAATTAAATATGATACCAAAAAAAAATCGTGTTTGATTTATTGTGTTGATTAACAATTACGTATTAAACACTTCCCAAAGGTGTTCCCGAACAATTTGTGAGAATTTAATACTTCCCCGAGTGTTGGGGATTAAAGCTTTTAACAATTAATAACAATTTACATTTCTAAACATACCCCCCCCCCCTGCCCGCTTCACCCCACTTATTAACCCCCCCGCCGCCCCGCAATAATAATTAATTTTTCTCCGCACGCCAACGGAGCAATCCCCGCTCAGACGGTATTAATTAATTCCGTGGATCGGGTCCTTTCTGTGGACGTGGAACTGGTCGGCCAAATTACAAGCGGAGTCACTCGTGTTTGTTCAGCTGGCACCACAGTAACATTAGTCAAGAAAATTGAGTTAAAAATAGCGTGTTTTAAATTTTCTGATATGTCTTCCATTAAAATATTATGCTTCCCCATCTGCATACATAACTTTCTGCATGTGCCTTCAGTAGTTTCATCTGTGGCTGTAAAGTGCTTACATATACATATTGAGAATCTGTCAACCAATCCTAGATAAGAAAAGTATCCTATCGTCTCGTCTACGTCTCATGGTCATATCGCGTCACATTCTATGGTAACAGTTTTTTTTTACTTATCTATAGTAGAACTATCAAACATGACATGAAATGTCTTTAAGTGGATATATATATTTCAAAGTTAATGCGTAAGAACCCCGTTTGTACAATACAGAAGCGGCGATTATGACCTCTACGCGCCCCACGGTGACCGCTGTACAAACAGGACTTTCGTAGAACCTATATTTTATCTAAAGTAATATAATAAGAATGCACAATGCACTATTGTTGAAGCGATATAATAAGGGATTTCCGCATTGAAGAGATTGAGAGATCAATGGTCTATTGACCGCAAAGGGTTCACAGAGCTGCCCGCAGAGCCTAGCAACAAGTATATGTTTATTTACTAGTCAAGTTATAACACTGTAGTTATAACCATTCCGCGCCGCCGAGTACCACAGGCTTCAGACAGCAATACACCGCGACGCAACCGGTCCGAGAAGCAGCTGAAGCGATCGCCCTGGCCACCTTCTCGGACTCATCTCTCGGCACCGCCAGTGTATTTTGCTAGTCACGAACTTACTTACAATTTAACATTTAAAAACATTGTACATCTATTTGTGCATCATTAGACAATGAAAGCAACCGATTGTAAGTCCTGTTTTATTTTATAAACCTGTCCATGTCACATCACCGACATCTATACCCACACGAGGAAGCTTAGGGCTTTCGGCTTTCACCTTAAACAATCTTTCTGATATGATTTCCTAAAATACTAATAGTACCTTTGTCACAAACCAGCATTAAGATATTTGAAAGCTGCTATTTTCACTATTTTAATTTAGTTGAGTATTTAACCATCGAGGGGTGCAATTCCTCTTATCATCAAGTGTAATTTATAACTGGCCTAAATGCAGCTTGGTTCTGACCTATTCGAATCATATATCGGGAAGATGCGTGGAAGGGAGAAAGAGTTTTATCCGTTAGTTATGATGAGTTGTGATTTTTAGAGGTGTTTTTTTAGAAGTTTGTTTTTCGAATTGGCAACACTTTTTTCAGACAGCCAATTTAACAGCTGACAGTTGATTTGAGCTCAGTTTGGTTTGTTATTTCACCATGAATATACTTATACCAGAACGACGCTTGCAAATTTATTTCGATAATCGTGGTTCAGTTCGCGAAACTTAACGTGCGCTACGTTCATTTTATGGTCGACATAATCGTCCATCCGAGCTAGTAATTCTAATAACCATGGATCGTTTTCTCACCACGTATACTCTAATTAATAATACGCATCCTCAGAGATGTCGTACAGTGCGCACCGAAGAAGCTGTTGCTGCAGTGGAGCGTAGTATTGAGGATGAGTCGATTCGCCATCGTGCACAGCAACTGATCCATAATTACTGACTTTTTCGTTCCCCAATTAAATGACATTAATGTAAAAGAGCTGTGGTTTTAACCTTTCCCAAACCATGCAGTAACACAGGTCTACCGCTCTAATTAAATCTGTAATATGTCGGTAAATATACGCAACATGCACTTCATATTTTAGATAATTTGAAGTAAAACATTTGAGATTAGAAATGACTAGTGAAAAATCAATTATGTAAGGCGAATCCTATAAAAATAATAATTTTCAATTTATTCCGTTATAAAATTGATAAATTGACAAAAATACCATTTGTGGCGAGACTGAGAGAAATTACACATTAATTTCATAGTGAAAACAATTGCAAACATACGAGTATAATGGTGTCTCTTTCTCACTAATTAAATGAAGATAGATAAAAAGGAAGGTTGTATTATACAATGCGATCTTCTATACAGAACTTGATGAATGCTCCGAATTATAATATTACATTTTTTAAACGTACTTAATGCTCAATACTTAAAGTAAATTCACGACGTTAACTATTTTTTCACTTTTTAAAGGCTAATAGAACTCTAATTTCTTACGGTAACACGAGTTGACAGCGTGGCTGCATACGAGTATTTTATATCACGGTACGGTAAAGGTTAACAAGACGGCGCAACATGTCACACAGCGCGCGCCGCAATCAATTTATTAAAGGAAACATTCGATGAGCGCATAATGGACCTGTGAATTGGCCTCCAAGATCGTGTATTCAACACTATTGCATTATTTTCAGTGGAAATATGTGAAGATGCTAGTCTACGCCGATAAACCAGAGATGATAGACGACTCGGAAGCCAACATTCGTCACGCTCCATGTAGACTGAATTCCCAAGGACGCGGCTAACGATCGGCATACCCCCCGCTTCTTTCACGCTCGTTGCATTGGTGCACCGAATGAACCAAAATGAAAAATACTTTTGGGACACACTGTATATTCTCCCTTTCATAGCTAAGGGAAGTTCTAAATCAAAATAAAATCAAACGCGTATCGACCGAAATATATGTAAATAAAAATACCCACAACTGAGTTATATAATATATAGCTCAACATAATATTGTATATTGTATATATTATAAATTGGGGTGAAAGAATTTTGAAATAACCTAATATTTCACATCTCGATATTTATAATTAGTTGAGCTAGAATTATACATTAAAAATTGCACATACAGAATACTGTTTGGATTGGCGCGTTATTGCAGCGCATCTACAATGTTTACCGAAGGCCGTATACATGGATTCGTTCCGCTTCTGAGACATCGAGTTGCGGGCGTAAAGATGCGGCTGGACCTCAGCACCGACTCTCTGATGCAAGCGGCGCTCTCATGGAAAGCTGATTCCCTGACCAGAGAATAGCAACGCCTTCAGAATAGCTACATGTACGACAATGGCCGTGACTGAAGTAGTTATGTATTTAATATTTATATTTTGTGTGTACATGTGTGTGAACTTTTTATTAACTTTTTTATTTTATTTGTTAATATTTTCATAGCATTATATTTATTTCAGAACCTTAATGTATAACATAATATGTATTATCTTTAAGCGAATCGGGTTAAAAAAAACCTGATCACGCTGGAATTAACACATTATTATTATTATTATCATTATTTATGAATTAATTGCAGATTAGAACCTACGTAAGATCTCGAAATTTAGCCCTTAAACAAGCCTCACTATTCCACCTGAATTTCTTTGAGAACTTCTGCGTTACTCCCACTTAAACTAATGTTCCTACGCTCTTCCGAGTCCCGGACGAATTTCTCTCCTGAATTTCGTTTGCAAGACAAGTCGTTTCATTACTGTGACAGAATTTGTCTATTGACAGCAGCTTCTCTGATAGTTTAGTGAAATATAATTATTTATGTGTCAAACTTTGCTCCCAACCGATTTATTATAAAAGATCTCAAGTATTAACGAAAAAAGTTTTTTGGGCGTTTAAATATGATCGGCGTGTGTATTAATTATTCGCAATAGTTGCTTTTATCTATTTGATACTCTATTTATCATAATATAACATAAGTGAAATATTATCCCGAGCCCTCGAGTAATAAAAAATTTAAGTGACAGATGGTGTCTGGCTACTGAATACTTGACAAGAAAATTAATCGTAAATATTTTTAATGTTTTATAAAAATTATTTTCGATACCTAGAAGTATCTATCTATGAACTGTACTCTAAAAAATTAAAAATAAAATCTTTTTTGTCAAGAGTAAAAAACATTCACCTCGTTATATGAGTGATCCAGAAAGTAAGGACCTTTTAGATTTATGGTAATTAAAGATGAGGTTATGTTACGAGATTCTGAATATGCGTTTGTGGGATGATGTCGTGTTGATCAAAAGAACTTGCTAATGTGTGAATAGTGGGTGCCCCGATAACCACCCGTCATACACGTTCGTGGTAGATGATCGCAGAGTGTATTGTGTAAGTGTGTGTGGCCAGAGTTGATTAAGAAACGGATCTCGCTGGGTATATATTATATAAAATACCTGTTCGGAGATAGGTAGTCATTAGATTCCATTAGCTAGTTATTGTTGTTTTTAATTGTGAAAAATCTTAATTACCACAGGTTCCCTCGGGGTTCCATCTTCTGATTACTGTCTACTTTCTTGGGTCCCGATTCCATGTAATATAAAACTCAGTATGTTCAGGTAACAATTATAAATTTATTACAAGTTAATACAATATAATTATACACTTTAGAGATAAACTTGTTATTCAGAAGAAGCTGTGATGAAAGAGAGCTCTTCCCCCAGAGGCGGCCACTTATAAGGCTCGCCTCCCACCACTCATCTACTCACTTTCATGACACACATACACACACACACATATACATTAACAAAGTGACAGTTTTTATATTAATATTCTTGAAAACTGACATGTCCATAAGTAAGAAGTAAAGCAGGACTACTAATTGAGACAAATTAAATAGTAATAAACAGAAAAATCAAAAAGGAGAAAAGAAGATAATAAATAAAAGTAACTTAGTAAAAATTTAGATACAGACTAAAGACATATAAGAAGTAAGTAACATTAATGTAAGTACATTAAAGAAATCGAGTAAAAAGTAATAACAGGGTAAAAGTAGGTTACAATTAAAAAAATTATAGTAAATATACGGTAAAATGATCAGAGTAGACTAAAAAGAAGAACTGGTAAAAATACGGTAAAAAGCAGGATTAGTATAGAAACTAGTAGGAAGCAAACAAAACATGATATGTACGAAGTAGAATATAAGGACAGCAAAGAATTATATAGAACGAGTAGTTTTGATCATTCCAGCTGACTTCTTCCAGCTGACTTCTTACAATTTTGAAAAGTCATTCCTTTGTAAGCACACAGAATTGAGGATACGACACCGTTGCCATCTCTTGCGGTAGCTTATTGTACATCCGCGATCCTATAAAACATGCATATCTTTGAGCAAATGAGGATTTTCTTAACAGGACAGCTAATCTTTTTGAGTTTTTGCCCGAGTACACTTAGAATTTATGATAAAAAGCAGGGTTCATGTATGTCTTTCAGCAGCGATTTCAACACTAAATAATATACTGTTTAAAGGTTTTTGGTGAAATTTTATGGAAATCCATGATCATTTTGTAAATTGAGTTGAAACTCTATTTTATTCCATTATGTTTTATTATCTTAAACCTTAAAACATTTTCGGAAACATCTTCTCATTATCAATAATATAATTAAACTAAAGTAAAAAATATTTTTAGGTGTTGAGGGTGATGAGGGTAAGGATGGAGTTAAAATGAATGGGAATGTGATGGACGATATTTGGATGTTAATTATTTAAAATTTCTAAATTCTCTAAGATGTCTAACTTTCGTTCTTTGGCAAAACTATGAAGAAGTTCTAAATTATTATTGCTAAATGAGTAGCTTTCATTTCGAAATGCAGACTGAAGTTTTTTATTCCCTTTCTATGTTCTTCTAATCTTTTTCCTATTTCATTTGCATTAACATTCAACGCCCATTACATGCCCTCTTTTATCCATTTTAACTCCACCCCCTCCTCTACTTCCCTTAACTCCAGACACACACTTAATTACTGTCTGAAAATGTATTTAACTTTAGTTAAATTGTATTATTGATAATGGAAAGGGGTTTCTGAAAACGTTCAATATAATAAAATATAGTTGATTAAAACAGCGTTTCAACTCAATTTACAAAATAAATAATATACGTATTTGGCGCCCGACGGCTTTAAAACACAATTATATTTATAAAATCTCTTGCACGACACTTGAAGGGTTATGTAGATATTATATAATGTAAAACATCTCGTTACTTATGCAATACTCCTAACAAGTTCCACGATTTGCTTAATATTACTCCTCCCTTAATGGACCGCTGGAAGACACATTACCGCCAGCCCCCCCGCGCGGGGTGCTCGGTACGGGGTGTGGTGCAACCCCTAATTTACTAGCGTGCTTGTGTCTTGTATAAATTATTTAAATATAGAATTATATTAACGAGTAAGACTAACGATGGTAATATAATCTTCTTCCGTCAAATTTCACACAATATATAATACATACAGATATCATCACACAATGTTACTGTGACGTCACGTAAGGGTGCGTTTCCGCGGTATTTACAAAAATCATTTTATGTTTATTTCTTCTAGAAATACTACATGCTTTACAGAAGGTCTCATAATGCAGCATTCAATGTGCTTTCTTTAATCGCGACCAGGAGACTCAGAAAAATTTGTTGCCGACACGATTGTCGGCAACATTTTGATCAAACTTTTCTTGAAAATTAATTTTGCAAATATCTCGGTTAAGTTCGTTAACCAGCCTTTCTAGCATCATGTTTATAATTAGCGGGTGTTCGATTTAAAAAATCTAGTTACGTAAATATAGTGTATTACTCATACGCATTAGATTTTAAATTACTATTTTAAACTAAGTTTTGTATCAAAAACACAATAATTTCTCTTACTAAATAATACATATTTTCGACAGGCAAAATGACGCAAGAAAAATTAAAAAGTACTCATTAAAAGGACCGTTAAAAATATATTTAAATTATAAATTATTATTAGATAAATAATAGGTTATCTCATAGAGACGAAGCTATATTTTATTATATTTTAATGGAAATTATTTGTAGGTGATAATTCAGTAATTGTGTGTCAGAAATTATTATGTTTTTGATACAAAATTCAGTTTTAAATAGTATTAAAAGTCCTAAATCGCGTTAATAAATACAACATTTTTATTAAATTTGCTAAGCATTTTAAAAGCAACAAAAAATGATAATGAAATCATGCAAATTTAACAATTTATAACTCTATTAATTTTAACATTTTGATAATTTCATAAATACTGATTTATCTTCAAAATATTGGCTTTGGATTTGAATTTTCTGGAACACCGAAAACAAATTTAATCGTAGCGGCTTTTCAATTAATTTCTACATTGTCTTAATTATTGAAAATAATATTTAGAAAGTTAGTTTTATATTACACTACATTTTTATCTGACTTATTGTTTTTAATGGAAAGAATGTAAAGCTTATCTTAGTGTAGTGAGTTATAATAAGAAAGGATCGCTTAGGTAGTTTGGTCATATGGAACGGAGGAATGGTAAGAAAGATATATGATGCAAGTGTTGATGGCACCAGAAATAGAAGACGTCCGCGGAAGACTTGGCACGACCAGTTAAACTAGATACTGGAAGATGGCCCTGTTAGAAGCCACAGTAACCGCGTTTGTGTGAGAAGATGAATGAATGTGGATGAGGTGATAATTGTGTCAGGCCAGAAGAATGTGACGCTCTATCCTCTCTGCATATCCCCGCTGGGAAACGACGTGATGGTAAGTAATGTTTTTAAAAAATCTAACTTGGTGTATAACTTATGACGTAAGATAAAAAATCACCCATGTGAATTAGTATTGAAAGGGAGCCAGTTTAAATTTAAATTCTTCAATTTTGACTCTATAGTTATAGCTATAGTTGAATTCCTTAGGCCAACGCTGAGAGTGCAATTCTTCAGCGACAATGGCCGGGGTGCGGCATGCAGCGAGTCAATGACTGCAGCCCGCACGACCCGCGCGCTACTGTTGCACTTCGGAGTGCATTTTTGTGATGTCATTTGCATTGGAATTCTGCATTCTCCGTAATCAGCAATGAAGCGGTGGCCGATTGAAGAATGTTTGTGGAAATTGGATATTTTAACATAACAGTTATTTCACTGCCGCGGCTAATACCTTCTTCCGACAACAAACGGTCAATCAATGTTACCATTGAATGTGTTTTTTCGGAGACTCTCCTAATAAATTTTGTCACTAATACTTTCTTTGAAATAGCGCGTTAGAAATTTTCGTAACATTATTATTTATATTCATAATAATATTTCGCTTACCAATCTAAATTTGTGACCTTTGGGTGCCGACTTCAACAGTGTCATTATGGCCGTATAGTGCTTGATTAAACGGCCAGGAACGTGTTTATAATATGTTTTATATCATCTGTCATATTTTCTTTCGTCTATGATAAGAGAGAAATCTCACCATAGAAATTGTCTATCCACGATTCAAATATGTCGTTTTTGTTCATTTTGACAGCTAATCTACAAAAATTGAATAATTTTAATTATGTGTGGTTTGTTTTGAAGAAAGCTCTATTATTGAAATATAGATTATAGTAATAGTTAATTGCTTATCTACTAGTAGATTTTTATTAGAAAATTACATTTGAAAATCATATTCAATCGTCCGGATCCGAACAATTTCTACGTCTGCTATGCAAATTTGTTATCCTAGTTGACATTATTATCGACTTATTTAACCTTGCCTTCCCGAAGCGGGATATTCACATTCCCCATAGATCCCTTTAAACTCGATAACTCACCGATTATGCAAACGATTTCACTCTTATTTTTTGTAATCTTCACGGAAGTAGTGACGAAAATTTTATCATTTTTTGTTTTTCAAATCTCTAATCGTATAATATTAAAAAAATATTATTTTCGGTCCAGTGATCTTCACGCGGCACAGACACCTACGCATGTCAATACCAAACTTATCTTTTAACATAACTTATCTTTTAGTTTTAGTGCTTGTTATTATAGTTTCATTCTAACTAATGCACTGGGTAGCCCCTTACCACAGATGCAAACGAGGGAGACAGCTATATCGCTTATCGCGACTCGCGGCATTCGGACAAGAGACGGCCGGCGAGATGGTTGGGTTCGCGTCGTCCGTCACGAACTTTTTATTATCGTTTGTATGAATATGATCTGGGGTATTTCTATACCCCGCTTCGCACCACACGGAAGTTCTGGTAGCCTAGTAACGAAAAGGTTAAGCTGGGTTCCATTTACGAATCCCACGAATGACTGTCGAATCGTTAGTTACATAATACGAACGTAAGCAAAACTAGATAAATAAAAATAAAATTATACCAATTGGGCCAGCAATTATCATAGATAGCTTCTCGGATCAGTACAATGTTGAAAGACAGAAAAAATATTTCGATGTTCAAATAAACATATTAATGAATAAATATAAATATAAGAAAAAAATGAGACAAATACAAGAGAGCGCTATACAAGAGGAAGAGATAGAATGGGACTGCCATTTAGGAAGAAGACACAAAAAAAATTAATGAATAAGAAATAAGTTTTTTTTAATTCAAACATAAACTAAGTAAATATGAGCAAAATAAATATAATAATAATACATTTATTAAGTTCACTTTTTACATGCATTATGTACTTAAATTGATAAATAATGTCTAACAGTCTGACGTATTACTCTTCCAAATTAATATTTATTAAGTATACATTTTCACCTAGTTCATTACTATGAGTGTTGCGTCATATTTCTAATGTCGACAAATGTACCGAGGGTATGCATATAAAATTTGGCAAAGTAAATACAACATATCAATAAGAAAGCAAGACAAATATTTGGGTACCCTGCCTGCTACACTAGTAATTTACTGTATTAAGTGAGTTATTATTTAGTAAAAAGGAAAAAAAAAAAATATATATATATATATATAGTTTACATTAGAGCATACTCGTATATATAGATTGTTACGATGCGTTCTGGCTGTTGCGAATAGAACGTTGACATGAAAATGTGTGTTCGACTGGAATTGAGTCCTGAATACTTACCTTCAGCGATAAATATATTTCAGTGTTGTGTAATTCGGACTTGGAAAGTGGTTAATTTATAACAAGATTATTTAATACAAAATAAATATCAAGTGATCGATCTCTCCATTCTAACATCTGTACACAAATCATGACAGGGATAGGGAACAATAATACACCTAACATTTTAAGCATGATTCTTATGAGATTAATCTCGTCTTCACGGTGGTAAACTGTCGTTCGCTCTTGACATTAAAATGATGGTCACGTAATCTCGAAATCCGTGCGTCGTAACTACTGCACACGCTTGATCCTCCATCGTACGGGATCGTGGCCGTCACGCTGGATGTGCCAAAGATTCCTCCATCCCGAATGAAGACTGCCTTCCATCGCACATCCCAGCTACCCTTAACGCGGGGCTCGAAAAAGGAAATTGTCATTTATGCATTGGAAGAGAGTACAATGCAAATTAAATAATACAATATTATACAAATCATACACTACTGTCAACAAGATTTCTCCGCGAGGGTAGGCAGAGAGGATAGAGCGCCACACTCTTCTGTCCTGACACACAATTCTCGCCTTATCCACATTCATACATCTTCTCATACAAGTTCGCCGATTGTTGAAGCTTCTAACAGAACCATCCTCCATTATCTGGTTTACCTGGCCGTGCCAAGTCTTCCGCGGACGTCCTCTATTTCTGGTGCCATCAACACTTGCGTCATTTATCTTTCTTACCATTCTCCCCTCATTTATCTGTTCCATATGACCAAACCACCTTTCTTAATCTTACTCGCTATACTAACATCAGCTTTACATTCTTTCCTTATTTCTTCATTCTTTACTCAGTCATAAATAGATTTGACATATATACGCCTAAGTGATCTCATTTGCACTGCATTCAGTCTTCTTTTGTTCCTTTTCTGCCAGCTCCAGGCCTCACTTCCATACAACAGTGTTGGTACCAGGGTTTTATTGTACACCGCTAGTCTTGCCTTGATTGACAAATTCCCGTGGATATAATTCCATTCAAACCGCCGTTCACTTTATCTCCTGCAGTCGCCCTCCTTTCGATATCATTCTCAGCTTTTCCGTTTCTATCAAACATACTTTACTTCCCAAATACACAAACTCATCTACTTGTTCCAAACATTCATTACCTCCAAGTATTTAGCACGGTGTCTTGCTTTCCCCCTTCTCGAATACCATCACTTTCGACTTGTTAACGTTCATCCTGAGGTCGCTTTCCTTGCACACATCGTACATTCTACTCACCAGATTCTGTAGTTCTTGTTCATTATTCGCCATTAGTACTGCATCATCGGTGTTCAATAAACAGCATACAATTAAATCGCCCATTTTTGCTCCTACATTCATACATTCCAGTTCTTTCGCACATTTATCCATATACAAGTTGAACAGCCATGGAGACATTACACAACCTTGCTTGACACCATATCAAACCATGGTGCGAGTGTTCCATTGATTCTTACACACGCAGAACTTCCTTCGTATAGGGATGCGATTGCGTGTACAAGTTTAATATTCACCCCGTCATCAAAGAGTACATTGCATAACCTTCCCCTTATAACTCTGCCATATGCCTTCTGTAGATCTGGTGATATCAATCAATCTCAATCACCTAAACTAATAACAATTCCGATACTACAGGATAATATTTGAAATGAAATTCCTGAAATAATACGCGAGAATGTTATGAAAAATATGGTTAAAAGAGCGCGCACTTTTGACGTTACCGTTGGCAGTTACTTGGCCAATATCATACATCATACATAATTGTAATAAACTATATAAATAATAAATAAAAACTAAATTATGTTTCATTATTAGAAAACATAATATTCATCGTGTACATTTAATTATCGCTCTGAACCTGATTTCTGGAAACTCAGCAGTGACGTCACATCCGATAGCTGGTCAATGACAGTGATCACTTCACTCGAAACGTCGGTCATCAAACGTGCCAACGAACTTGAGTCCTTGAGACGATACCCGGTGCAGACGAGTGTGAACGAATCTACAACAATGGGGATCCACTCTGGCGACCGCTTCTATTCGTGATGAATCATGTTGCTTCGGCTATAGTCTGGCCGTCATGAAGGACGAATCGCTGAACCTTAATGCGAGAATCCCTGTGAAGTCAACCACGACACACGCACAGCCGTGAACCTCAATTATCTGTCTGATTTTTGATGTGCAAGCAATTGTGGCTTTTTGATGTCATTTTATCCAGTACGTTTTGACACTTTATACGAATTCACACCGTTCGATAATTAAAATATGTCTCTTTCCATCAACGGTAGGATGGTTCAAAACTTCTTTATAAACTCAGTACCTAGACTACTTAACTAAAATTTTACTATTAAATAAAATAATAATAAATTTGTATGTAACCACGAAATTTATTATACGTCAACCGGTTTCGCTTATCAAGCTTCATCAGGACGTATGTTTAAACAGTAACAGCCTCCGGTTGGACAATTTAGAAACCCTTGAAATAAATAGCAGTGCGCCAATTCTTAATAATCAAATTAATAATTTCCTTTAAAATCAATTTTATATCCATCAACGCCGTATTTTCCCCTCCCTTAATATTCCGTCTATCTGTATATGTGTTCTGTCTCTCTCTTTCACGTGTAATTTTATATTCTATCTCCTTCTTTATGTATATATAAGTGCACTCTTTTTGTATTTATGATCAGTTTCAAATACGTTCTGATGAAGCTTGACCGTTTGACGTATAATAAATTTCGTGGTTTCATACAAAGTGTTTGGTGTTTTATTTAATATAATATGTCAAACTACAAAGTGATTGCTTTTTTATTTATTTATTTTTAATTTGCTTTCAACAAAAATATAAAATTTTAGTTTTAAAAAATACAGTAAATACATATCTACCCTACACAAAGTGGAATAGCTAACAACCGTTTACAAACAAATGTCATACATCGGCTTGAGTTCATTTAGAAAACATTATTTAGAACCATAGATACCTACAACTATATTTTCTGAAAAGATAAATAGAGGGCATTAATGTATAAAAATTCATTCCATTTGAACTGCTGCTGGGCAGATTCAAACTCACACAGCTGACGAATAGCTCATCAATGAACTTATATTTGACGTTTGACGTAGACTACGAAAGAATTGAATGTAAGATTGTCTCGAGACTGTCCAAATCTATATTTTCTACAATTAGTGCGTGGCAACAGGTCGAAAAATCTCCTCCACGGACTGTATCCTGTAGCATAAAACACCTCCAACCTCTTTTCTAGTATTTAATACCTCCAAATTTATCTTCTACTCCTCGGTCGTGACATATCCAAAGAGATTAGATAGGAGAGAGAGATTACAATTCGTTTTCTCAACCTGTTATTCCAGTAAAGAAAATATTTCCGTCGCTATATTATCTCAACGGGCCTTTATCGCACAACAGGTGAAATGTTCAATGGCCCACCTCTCGTCTATTGACGGCTACGTTGAACAAAGCATAAAACGGAAATATCAAATACTTTGACAGTTTCAAAACAGTCTGCCAAATGCCGAAGAGACAGGGTGACGACAGAGAACCAATTTAAAATTAAAATTTAATAATTACCGTTAGAAAAATGTGTGACAAGAAAGTCACAAAAGAAATACCGCGTTACCACTATCGTTACCACGTTGACTACATATATTAATGAATACCAATATAACCATTAAGGTCTGTGATATTTTAAATACTAATTAAACGTATTAATTAGAAAGATTGATTTTAATTTATTACTAAACATGGTTCAAACCAAATATTTATTTTAACCTTAATAATATATTAAATGTATTAATTAGAAAGATATACATATAAAATCAATTTTATCGATAAATATTGTTGTTGCTGCCGGGATTCGAACCTGGATCTCTTTCCAATTCGGGGAACGTGCATTAACCATCTATGCTACAGCACTCAGTACTTTTGACCCATATGTTACACTTTTCAAATTAGTACATCTATCGTTCCATTATTTGAAAGCCAAGACGGAATCTTAAATACTTTTGAATAGTCCCGGTAGCAACAATATTTTTCGTTAAAATTGATTTTATATGTATATCTTTTTAATTAATACATCTAATTAGTATTACCAATATAATTGTCGTTTAACATTAAACTATGTAGACTGTAGATGTTGAACTTCTCAGCCAGTTTCCTAATTGCTCAACTTTCGTCATCTTCCACAGCCGCCATAAAGGCCTGCTCATCAAAATCCGTAGATCGACCCTTTCCTGACTTGTCGTCTGAGCTTTGAAGCGAACAAACCACTCTCGGCATGCCCTTTCGCTAATCGTTCCTTCCCCGAAAATATCGATGAGATCGCGAAATGACTCGGCAGCTTTCAATTCTTTCTCCAAGTGGCGCAGCATCATGTGGATGCTTTTGTCAAATTCAAAAAACAAAACATCCGATAATTATGCATCCTAATTCACATTTTCTAAGTGCCCAAAAAAGTGCATAAAAGTAAAAAAGGCATGTACGAGACGAAACCATATTTGGTTCGATTCTAAGTAATTCCCGAGCCCTGGTCTTAAAGGCCAGCGGCGGAGGACATCAGCCATGAAATTGGCGCCAACGCGAGTCCTAATTGTTCTATTTTTAAGCCTTTATTATTATCTGCCATAATTTTCAATCTGCTGAAATCCAGTAAGGCTTTTGAGACGACTGTGATTGATGGCCAAGCGACGCGTCCAGATCTTTTCCGGACTCTTCAAAAATCAAAGAATGGTAAATAAATTGGTTTCTGCGCAAATCTGTTCATCCATCTATTCAACAATAGATTGTAAAAATTAAATAATCGACTTAATCGAAAAGTCACTTAGACCTTTTCTAAGTATTTTTAATATCACAATAAGCTAAATAAATAACTCAATAAAATAAAATGATAGTGGACAAGCCACATCATTCGGAGGACGGACAATAGTTGTACAAATGCAGTCATCCAGTGACGTCTGAGGGTAATAAAATCTAAAACCGCTAGATTGACGAAATAAACAAATTCTATTGTGTCAACTGGTAACAATTGTCAGAGAAAAGTTGAAAACACTTGGGGAGCCCTTCATCCAGCAGTGGATAGCAAACTATTTTTTTTTTTTTTTTTAAATACAGATGCGTACACATAATATATGTCACATCAATATTCTTACTATTTTCAAACTAAGCTAAACGCTTGTGCTATAAAAATAGGACTCACTTGGAACGAGGCGCCAACCTCCGACCACTAAATCACTAGGCCAACGTCTCGACCACTCCACCAACAAGCTACTAGATATTAAAAACTAGCACGTAAGGTTTCTGAGTATAAAGAAGCCTAACCACGCGACACGCAACAGTCATCAGAGTGTACTACACGTTAGAATAATTGTGACCGAAGTAGGGTTGGTTAGATAGAAAGGATGGGTTAGATAGGAACTAGGGAATCGGGGGACCTTCGATAGCGTACCAGGATGGACTCACGGAACCAAAGGACAGCTCGACTCACCTGGTTGATGACCCCCTCTCGATGATCTTCCGGAAGTTCACCCACTGTATGAAACTGCTGCAGCACAAAAACTCTGATGAGTTTCGCGTTCACAACACAACAAAATGACACAGCTGTGTTTGAAATAGTGATTCAACACGAATAATCACATGAGAACACTTCCTTTCCACGAATTCTAAAATAACCAGTCGAGCCAAAGGAACAATGTGTACTGATCGGAAATAGGCTTAGGAGTAGTAATAAACTAAAAACTGGTGGCAATATACTACATTTAACAATAATTTTTAGGAGAACACATTCTTATTGTGAAGTTGTAATTATTCAGTCTATAATATCACAGACCGCCTGTTCTGAATAATTACAACTTCACAATAAGAATGTGTACTCCAAATAATAAAGTTGTATCAATGTGTCCAAAATTTAATAAAAATGAATTGATAATTCTGGCGCCTGCTATCAGATTACTCAAAGGTATTTGAGATTCCGTAAAAATAAGGTATATATATTTTGTCTTTTTAACTAATAAATATTCCCAAAAAAAAGCCGCTGAAAACTAGTTTAGACTTATAAATAAATTATACTTGTGAAAATAAAAACAATTTTAAGTGCTTACGGTAATAATGGGAATTTTGGGAATGGGAAGATAAAACCCAAAAATCACATTATTACTTTAAGTACTTAAAATTATATAGCTGCCCTTTTTCACTAGATTTCATATAAACATAAGTAGTTTAATTTAAAATGGTTAGATTTATAATGCCTTCATAAGGCGAAACGCTCGTGGAAATTAAACGAGTAGAACTAAAAAACTAGTGTTTTTATTTTCGTATGTATAATTATGGATTTCTACAAAATAGATGTGTAAATAAATGATCAATTTTGAGCTAAATAATAACTATATACCACATTCATATTATTGTTACATTAGACGAGCGTTTTTTGCTTTATGGAGATGAACTGGTATGATACCACTCCCATAACAGTTTCGTGTAAGGGTGGGTCCCTTTCTGAGTATTAAGATTGATGGGGGTTGCTATTTAGGCACCGGTATGTATTGGGTAAGTTCAACATCGCCGGGCAGTGATACTGGGGGTGGAGGTGATAGCCTTTTTTCTCATGATAGACACAGAAACAATATTGTTTGAAAATATGATTCCGTACATAGTTTTACGTATAAAACATACGGATACATGAAGCCTACAGTGTATAAATAAAGCTGTTGTAGACACGACGATCTAACGCAAAACTAGTTCTGGAAACGGCTAATCATCCAGGATATACTGGAGTGCTCCCACACGTTCCGTGACAGCGTCCTGCATTACTTAGCATTCCGTTCAGCATCAGCGATCAGATACCACCAGTGGCGGCAGGAACTTCAAAAAATATTAATTATACATTAATTTAAAATAAAGGTTCATACGGGAAGAAATGTTGCGTGGTTTTGCGTAATTTGGTCCAGGTAAGGGGAGGTGAGATATCCGGGGGAGTGGAGTGAAATGGGGTGATTTTATTTTCTTAGGAACCAAGAGTGTAATCAACAATATAAGCATGTATTGATAATATACTTTTATATAGGGGTGAGGTTCAAAAGAGTAACTTAACCAAATTTGATACGGATCGGTCGATGTCGGATTGTATGGAAAACAGTCAGACAGGCGTTTTTTATATTGTGAGGGTGAAAGGGGTTTGTCTCATACCTACACCGACAAATTCAACAAAGAGCATGAGATGTGTGGTTCACCTACTTCAGGATTACTTACTCACCTTTAACTGAGAAGTGGCCTCAATAGCTTGTGTGAAAAAATAAAATAATTGAATAAATCTGAGTTTCAACAAAAATAATATATTATAAAATAAAATATATTATGTATGAACTGTAGGGGAGATTGGCAGCACAAGATTTTATAATATTGTTCAATGACCAACTATATTTTCATCGTATATTAAACATCCACATATCTTTTTTTTGACAATTCAGATTTTCATTTCCGTTATTATGACACGCATCTATCTTACATGGAAGTCTCTCACCAAATACTGTTTCCTCTTCTTTTAATCGCCACAGGTCATGCTCGTACTCCTATTTCTCGTCCAAGTTGCATGGTGAAAATGCCATTTAAATACAATTCCTAAATACATTTACAGATTATAATATCAGATCTTAATGGATGGCATTGATAAAATGTGGTACTCACTAAAAATAATTAAATGGCAGTACTTTCGTAACGTCACAATATATATTTTTTAACATTTCTGTAGAATATAATACATACAATAAATACAGCAGTGCCATTTTGATAACGGTTTTGTAGTTTTGAATGCATTAATTAGATAATTTAGAAATTTTATAAATTCAAAATCACCTAATATTAAATCTGATATAATCGTTCCTAACAATTTATATGATATACCCCCATTTTCATGTCTATTTTCTCCCCGCACATCGCACGACTCTGCCCCACCCATTCATGTCCGTCAATTGAGTCTGATACAGTAGAATACAGTAGAGTCGTTTATAAAATATTATTAATCATTTAAAAAATATAATATTGGTAAACTAGTGCACGAGCCGCCACTGGATGCCTGCACCCAGCCTCGTTACGTACTCTACAAATGTCCACTTGATCTATTTCTCCAGCGTCATGGTCAGGGCTAATCTGTTCTTTTCATCTTGTTCCAGGTAAGCTTACTGCATCAGCTACTTGCAGGGAGGAAGTGAGATCGTCTCGGCGAGTTCGATGGCACCCGCATCAAGATCTCTTTAATGGGTAAATACCATACTGAATTATGTTTAACTATTCAGGATTCAGATAAAAGAGAGGGTACATTTTAGTATGAGACACATTTAGTATGAACATGATTCTTATGTCTTCGTAAAAAAATTTTTTCATTTGAGATAGGTACCTTACATAGTGTTACGACATCTTCCAAATATGGGATTTGGCGTCCTTCACAACTTCACAAGTGTTCTTCACCGACTCCTATCCCTGGCCCGGACTCTTCCATCGTGCTCCAGTCTTCTTTCACACAGTCAGTCATATTGGGTCGCTTCCTCTGCGATATCCACTTTATGATTATTGGTGTCTTATCAACTAGCATTTTTTTAACATGGCCAGCCCATCACAGTCTTTGTGACCTACAGAATCTTACGATTGTTTCTTGTTCAATTTCAATATTTAATATTCTCTTACTTTAAAGTCGTTTACGCTGTTCCTTACTTCTTACGTATCTTTAGTCTATATCTAAATTTTTACTTATTATCTACTTGAGACACAAGTGCTCTCCACCAACTCCTATACCTGGCCATTCTTCTCCAGTTCCCGGACTCATTTAGCTCCAATCCACTTTCACGCGGCCCACCTCTTCCTCGGTCGATTGGTTCACTTGGTCATAATCTTTGATATTCTATCATTTGGCATTCTTTCAACATGGCCAGCCAGAAAAATTGATGCAAATCAACATGAGCACGAGCATCATACAAGAGTAAAAGATAGTCTGAGACTGCTGTTCAGGAAGAAGGCTAAACCTCAGATGTACAATGCGATGAAGATCTTTAATGAAATGACAGAAGATACAAGAAACGAGGAGAAACTACATAGATTCTAAATGAAACTAAGCAAATATGTGAAAGATGAGTTGTATTAAAAATGAACGTTTTAAACTTATTCATATTATATACTTATGCATGCGCTATATCAAGAATAAATCAATATGATAAGAAAAAATACAAGCGACTTGCTGAGACTTCGAATTTCCAACTGGATGGAAATTATGATAATTTAGAGGATTTTTTCATGTCGAAAACTAACATTAATAAGTATCGAATATATCAGGTGTTAAAGAATAATCCACAACGCAATATACACGGCAGGAAGGATATCGCGAAAGGAACTCATAGCAGGAAGGATATCGCGGGGGTTATTCTGTAGCACAGCCTACTCTGTAGGGTCTGAGGGCGAGCAGCAATAATACCTCGCGGCCAGCCCCGCGATAAATTAGGGAAGAGGGAATTTCATTATTAAATGCCCGAAGCCTCCGTTAAAAATCCACCCTGTCGCCGGGCGCAGGGGCGGTTTATGTATTTGGAATTAATTCCGTCCCAAATTTTGACATTCCGCGAAGCGCGCTTTGAACTTTATGACACACGTATTTCAAATTAACGTAAAAGTTCACGGACTTCCTGTTTTGCTCCTAATCCACAGGGTCTTCCAGAATATCATGTCCCTTTTATCAATAAATATTTCGGCGGTAGTGTGACACCAAACCCAAAACTGTTACAGAAATGGTTATTCTCGTGTCAGTTCCTCTCCATAAAATAAGGTAACCATAACTTAAATTAAACAAATAATAGATATCTCATAGAGTCGAAGCTATTATATATGGAAGGGAAATGGAAGTACTCGAAGTGAGTCCACATATTAACATATATACAACTTTTAAAATTTGAGAGATTGGAGATTTATTGGTGAGAATGGTGAACGTTATATTTATATAAAGTTATCACTTAAACTAGTCGAAGACAGGTCGTAAGCCCTGTAATTACCCAATTTTAATAATAGTGCCACCACCTAGTTAGTCCACCACCTCTACGAGATCGTGTTCCACCTCTGTTGTCACTTTCAACCGCTTTATTTCTCAATCGAGATGCTAGTACCTGAAATCGGGTGTTCGAGGGTGTAGTACCGAAGTGTATCACCTCCGGACCTTTCCTCTAGCCTCTATTTAACCTCGGCCAGCATCAGAAGACCCACACCAGATATGTCAGGTCGGCTAAACACGGTTGCAATACAACTGTGCATCTATACGTGCGTGAACTGAACCACGTATGTTGCTCCATATATAAAGCGCACAGCAGAGGCTTACATCCCTCACTCTGGACGTGTTTAATCTTTTTAATGGCACAAATAAGCCATACACTCTAACCGACATGGCATGACGTAAGCTAAGAAGGAGCCTTTTGTATCTAGTGTCACTCCCAAATATTTAACCTCACTTTCAAGCTTTACTCTTACGTCACAGACTCTCACTAGTCACTAGGCACTCTCTCCTTCAATATCGTGGACATTGCTTTATGAGGAGCAAGATCAGCTTAGTTAGAACTGTCATATGTCACATTGTTCATGTAAATGCCTTCGATAGCTGGTTCCCAGGTTTCCGATTATCAATAAGCACACGTGTGACATATGAACTGCACTAACTTTTATAATTTTGCTGTCTTTCTAGTCCGATTTTGTTGTTATTTTAGCTGGGTTGTCTTCTTTAAATTTCGACCGACCAAAGCGCGCACTGGTGGTTTATTTGGACCACTGGAATGGTCGAAGGATGGGATGTAATAAGAATGATGCCTGTCGGTTACCGTCTTACTACTCAATTAATTACTGACGACGGTAGCTGCGAGCCAGAAATCAAACGACGCATAGGTATGGCGAAAACTTCCATGTGCAGACTTGACAAAATATGGAAAGACCGCAGTCTCTGGTCCGTTTTTTATTTTTATAAGATGTAGAATCATGTACCCTGAAGGCAAGGAGGAGAGATGGATTGATGCTTTTGAGTTGTGGTGCTAAAAACAGGTGTTGCGCATACTGCGGATGGGATCAAGGATTGCCTAAGACAAATCCTTCAATTTTTGAGCATCTTGCGAGAAAGGAAAATAACTTGTGACAAGCCACGTCGAATGATGTAGAGGAAAAGGAAGATCCCCCACCCGTTGAGCCGACCAAGTGAAAAAGGCAACAGGTACTTATCTGGTGACAGCCGTAAGAGCAGCATAGTCAAAAAATCGCAATTCAATCAGGAACCGGCGTGGTCGATGAGTCAGTTATCACCGCCATCGACCATTTAAATCGAAACCATTGTTGTCATTAGCGGATATCCCGCCTCCAGATCGTGATCAACTACTCAAAGTAATAGTATGCATATTTAAAATGTATACATAATTTCCTGATCACGCTGTATTTTTAAGCGAAATTTAGATACTGTTTTGAAGTTCAACCAATTCTCATTTTTAATCTCTTTTTCGGTGGAACCTGTTAAATTATGCAGAGGTCTGTGTTGTTTGAATTTTAATTTAAATATCGTTAACGAAACACAATATGCTTTGATTTTATCCGACGTATATTTTTTCGCGGACGTATTGAATTTTTATTGTAGGTAGGTAGGTACCTAGGAATAATTTATACAATACTTTTATCTGAAAAAATGTATTTTTGGAAATGCAGAATTTATCTTTTATCAAAGATATTATCATATGAGAATTTTTTAATTTGAAATCAATCAAATCGAACTTCTTACCATTAATGCGGTGAATAGATAACTACACATAGAACAACAGGAGCGCACGTAGATAACTGCTTATAATGTAATATATTAAGACAGGTCAAGTTAGGTTATTTAATAGAAAGTCACAGCGGTAGAGTTTAGCTGATTATGTGCAGTCGGCAGAGTGTGCACTTGTCACTGTATGCGGTTATCAATTTAGATCCATGGAATGAGATAAATCTGGAGGGAAACTCAAAGATCGACTTGAGATTGATAGAAAGAGACAATAATGTTTACCTGTACATACTGTTCGATTCGACATGTTCACATTGAATCATAGATGCCTACAAATATTTATTCTGAGAAAGGTAGACAAACAAGGCATTAAATTACAAGCGAGAACATCTTTCTGATTCCCATATTTAAATCTAATCAATTTTTCAACCTTTTTTTATATTTTGTTATTAAGGATCTTATCTTGTTTTATATAAATGTGGACAGCCACTCCCATCATTCTAGATCTTTCTTATTTGTGGGTGCATAACTCTATTGCTGTATTATGTTATCGAATACATATACTTATATATATATATGTGTGTGTATATATAAATAAAAATATCTAAGCAAAAGCAACTATAATATAATATAAAATTGTTCTTGAAGCATTTCTTCTATGAATTTTTCTACAAATTATAAAATATAACGGTTGCTGAGATACCCATTAATAGGACACCCATTTTGAAAGACATTTATTATTTACAATTTTTATCAAAAAGAGCTAAGTTGGATTGTTTAATTAATTAACATAATGTGTAAAGGCTGTGTGAGAAAAAACCCGTATTAAAAGTTAGAAAATTAAATAAAAATGGATATTGCTGACTTTTCAGTTAGTGTTAATTTAGATTTTTTATCAACTCTGAAATAATCCAGTTAAGTCGCCTGAAAATCCATGTGAGGGTCGCGCGGGCGGGTTGGCGCGATGCGCGGTGCGGGGTGCGGAGGGTGGCGATCATCCCCTATCCGCTCGTTTGGAAATAGCTTAGACTAAATTGTAGCTAATTACGCCGTGTTACGGGACCAGGACCTGATCTCTTACTACCCCTTCCGGGTCACCGCCCCGGTGCGGGGAGGCCTGCCGGCCGCAGCGTCATAACAATATGCCACGTCATATGCCTGACCACGCGGTTTTAACCACGTTTTTTTTTCATAATTGTTTTTTAATTAAATAAATAAATATTTTTTAATTTTTTAATATATAATAAATTATTTAATTTAAAAAATATATACAGAAAAAAGGACATATTTGATTATCACAGGGATACGAATCTGCCTGGAAAATGCGTTACCTCAAATAATCATTTAAATTGAAGATTTAATTTAGATTTGGTCATATTTTTAAATGACACATCTATTTATTTAACTTAGCGTAATGATAATGCATTCTTTCGACAAGATAAATTTCCATTACGTCACGTTAACCATATAACTTTACGGCAGTTTTTTGAGATTTTTAATATGTTTATAAGGGTTACTTAAAGATATAGGGTACGCCTATGTCTTTAAGGTTGATGTGAGCCTGGTTTCCCAACCAGGTAACTGTAAGGCGCATTCAGAGCCACCACAGATTCAATGAAAATATAAGTTTGAAAGCTTTTAAACGGAAATAACAGATTACTTATTTAAAAATACTATATATAGTCGTATATATAAGTCTAAAATTTGTGCAATGACATTATTCTGAAGTATCTGATATCTTAGCCACATTTTTGAGGTGACCCAACGAGCCATGTAACGAACTTACGAGGGAATGAAGGCTTTCACAGAGTTAAGGTACATTGTTCGCTCACAATGCTTCGGGGTCACAATGGCTCGCAATTCTCCGTCTGGAAAATTGTTTACCGCATATATCGAAAACATATATTTTAGTTAAAGATTGTTTTTATTTCTAGATCTAAGTATATATGAATTTAAAAACAAGATAGCACAAAAATATAGTGTATTATATAAAACACTTATTAATAAAATTAAGTTCAATAGAATGAACCAAACCTAATCATCATTAAAAAAAGAAGTAAAAATGTTCACGAAATAAATGGAATGTTGGACAAATCAGTCTCACAGTAACATTTATTAAAAATATGTTTTTCAATACATTTGGCGAACAATTTTTCAGGCGGCAAATTTTGAGGTAGCAATTGTAGCCGCGAAAATTTGAGACAGCAATCGTACCCGCGAACAATTGAGGCAGCAGTTGTAGCCGCGAACAATTGAAACAGCAATTGTAGCCGCGAACAATTGAGACCATTTCTACGACAACACTGTTTATTAGTTTTGGGTAGATCTAAGTTATATATCTTCTTGGCCATCCAATGGTACATTAAACAACCATGTCAAATAAATTAAAATAGTATTTTTAATTGAGCTTTCCTGAAACAACACTGTATGTCAATAAGATCTGTGTATCTATCAACATTTGTAGAAATTGATATACAGTGTTGTTGCAGAAGGGGTATCAAGTGTGTGTGAACAATACAATGTTGAATAGTAGACATACCGTACAAGATGTAGTTTGCAGACTAACAAAGCTGAAATGGGCTGGATGCCAATCGTCGGGGTAAATGTTTAATTTAATAGTCAGGCTGCTCGGCGAGATGACGTGCAACCCTCTCTGCCAGTTAGCTGGACGCTTTCAAAGGGGGCGATAAACAAAGAGTGATGATATTTAAATTAAATACAATTCCCGTGAAATTGACTTAAATTTGTACCCCGCAAGGGTTGGATGTCGCGAGGACTAATGTTCTCAAATTATCGTCGGGGTCGGAGCCGGCAGCCGGGAGGACCTCCCACCCTGGCGGGGGTAGCTGGCACCGCCGCTAGCACCCCCGTGAGTTAAATTTTTAATGAAACATTTCATACGAATATACAGTGAATTGCTAAAATCTGGAAATCCATTAAACAATACTTTTTTGTTGAGTCTGCCGTGTCGAAGTTGACTAAAATTTGGATGAACCGCTGCGTCTGACGAAATGTAAATGTGCGATTGGTTAATATCCTAGCGTTCTGCTGTGAGGAAGCAATTTGCAAATTTTCAGTTGAGATAAGTATATATTATTGTGTATGTTTGCACAAGGGGGTGGGGAAAATAAAATATGTGAAAGGAATGGGAATCGAGAATAGGGGGCGGTTGAAGGACCACCCAGAACCATAAAACACGACCCACCTGTGAAATGCACCTTCCAGTATCTTCTTCCGCTGAATCCACAGGTTTTCCTGTTTCAGGACACGTACAACGCTATTCAACATGAAGTACAATTGAATATATACTTTCTTTTAACTCTTCTCAAACCATGCAATAACACAGGTCTACCATCGTTATTAAACCTGTAATATTTCGGTAAATACATGCAACATAAAATTCATATTTTAAATAATCCTAAAGAAAATATTACCGCTCAGGAATGACTAGTGAAAAACCAATTATAAAAAGGGAATCGTACAAAAACAATTATTTTTCCATTCAATCCGTTGTAAAATTAATACGTTGGTAAAAATTCTATTTGTGATATGAAAGACAGAGACCACACACTATTTTCACAGTGAAAAGAACAACAAACATACAAATATAATTATCTCTTTCTTACTAATTAAGTAAAGAAGAGAATAAGAAGGAAAGACACATTGTATAGCATTTAATGAATGCTCTAAATTATGTTATTAATCTTCTTTTTTTTAAATTGAATGCTAAATATTTAGAGTAAATTCGTGCCATTAAAGCCATTTAAGCTAATAAAAACATTTTTTCTAACAGTTATTTACGGTAACACGAGTTGACAGCATGGCTGCGTTCGAATATTTTATACCATGGTATGATAAAGGTTAATGATACATAATATACTTGATCATCATTGCCACATCTACAGCCTTACTATGTGCAAACTAAGATAAACGCTTATGACTAACTTGACGGTCTACTGGAACGAGGCTCGAACCCCCAAATCACTAGGCGAGTATCGTAATCACTAGACCACAAGCACGTCAATTTCATTTGACTGTTGGGCTGATTTCTAAAATGCTCACGAATTTATTTTTTATGTTGTATTAGATTTATGAATCTGTTTTATCTTAGACGATCACTCGGCAAGTCTTGTGCACTTGTTTAGTATTCACCAGTCTCGTGTGCAGTTGTCGCTAAGCAAAACGAAGCAACTGATACATGTCGACCTTCACCGATAAATCTCTGCGACACAATTTATAGTTTATTTTGGGAATGATCTATTCAAATATATTCATACGTATTTTTCGTAAAATATGTGGTGACTTTTGCACGTTACTGTGCCCTAGTACCTATATACGTTATTCTCTCGTAAGTGGGTTTACAGCACACTCTATTTCGAGGCAGGTAATACGAGTTTGCAAAAGAATTATCGCTGAAAAGAGTTTTGCTTCAGGTACACCCATATACAAGGAGACTGCTCGGATTCTAAATTCGAGCGCAGCGCACTTCAAGCCGGTGGATTTCCGCCAAAAGCGATTTGACGGTGCATTGTAGATCAGTACCTCCGTGAATGGTCGCTCTTAACCCCCAGCTAAAAGCGAGCGCTCTGATTGGAAGAGCTTCTTAGACTGCACCATTTCATCATTTAGTAATGTTTTGAATATCTCTCAAGAAAAAATAGTTTATTTATTTGTAAGAATTTTATAATAATGATTTTTGTATTTTTTTTTAGTACTTTTTTTCCCTTCATTGATGTTCTGTCTATTGTCCTTATTTATCTCCCTCTTTTTTCTCTTTCGCGTGTAATTTTATATTCTATCTCCCTCTTTATGTACACACGAGTGCACTCTTTTCTTATTTATTGTTAGTTTTAAATACGCCCTGGCGAAGTTTGAGCTAAGCGAAACCAGTTAGCGTTTAATAAAATTTTGGTTTTATATAAAGTGATTGTATTTTATGTCATGTAATGTTTTATGCGATAACCGTGGGCTGACCTGAATTTTATAATATTGCAGAGTGTTTCGTCTCCTGACAAACCTCAAACCGGTAGCGCCAGTAGTAATCTTCTTTGTTCTCAGGTTGTCAGATTTGTCTTTTGACAAATCCGTACAGTGCTAGAAGTGATGGGTCGACAGTTGAACTCTTTGTCATGTGACAATTAGTAGTTTATGAAATACACAAGATATGATACAATATTACAAGTTAAGGCTTTCACGTTGGAGCAGTAAGAGAGAACTCTGACAGGCGCGATTCCCTTATAAGTCAATCTTTCACACGTGCACACACACACACACACACACACCTATCTCTTCTCACATAGTGCTACTGCCGACAAACACACACATACACAAACACTCGGACATTACATTTTTAATGATTACTATGGAAATGACAGAATGACAATAGACAACGTAATTAAACCTCAGCAGTATAGGGTTCCGAATCATCACATATTTTGGCCATGTTACCAGACATAAGGGTTGATAAACCAGGAAAGAGTTCACCATTTAAGAAACTAGATCTCCCGAAAGGTCACCAGCACGATAGACCGTCCTAGTTAATACTTCGATGCAGTGTCCACTCGCCGAAATAGGTGGCATCGAATCATAAACAAAAAGAGAAACGCCAAAATTAAATGATAAACGAATTATCTTTGATACAACTAATATATTGTTAAGAAAAACTTTTTTTTTTTGTGAAGTTGCGAAGTTGATTGACGCGGTGATATTTGTTTACAGACAACATCATCGTCACAATCATGATATAATAATTTAATTAAAATATTGTCAGAATCCACTAATTGAAAATGTCCATTGTGACGAATGTTTCAACAGCTCGCCGGTTGCCATTTTAAATGTGGTCGCCGTGCCGAAAAATATTTTCAATTAGTAGAGTTTAACAAAGTTAAAATTAAATTATGCGATTACGAGTTATAAATAATTAAAATTGAGATAAAATAATTAACCTGATCCTGTGCAAGGTTACTAGAGACAAAGAAAGTAATAATTAAATTTTATAATCCTACGATGTAAAGTCACGAATACCTTACTACTTCGCTATTATACATATCCTAAAATATATATCATCTACGTCGGTCCCTCGTGACTTAGGTGAATGAACTCCCGCCATCTTGACTATGCTCCTCCACTTATCTCGGCATCTTGCAGATCTCAGAGCTGTCACCACGCTGTTGCCTTTTCCACTTTTTCAACGTGACCCACTACAACAAGCACTTCGTCACAATATATATATATATATATATATATTGTGACGAAGTGCAGTTTTCCCAGTTTAGGATGAAGGCAGAATGTTACAAAATTAGGTGGGTACGAGTTGCTAAGGTGAAGACCCCGCGGATATTGTGCTCGTCACTGACTAGCCGGCAAACGGGAATAACGCAATAATATTGAAACCTGACGAGCACAATATCCGCGGGGTCTTCACCTTGGCAACTCGTACCTGCCTAATTTTGTAACATTCTCCCTTCATCCTAAACTGGGAAATATTTATTAGTTACTCCTAGACGTGATAAATAAAAAGATGTTAATCATTATAAAAATGGCATCTAATCAGAAAAATAACATGAACAAATGAAATAAATAAAAATAGAATCCACTTTAACTAATCCTCATTTCGTAGGGTTGGGCGCGATTTCTACGTTCTTTGAGCAGGCGCGATGGGATCCGTAATCGGAATTGTAGATGATCACATCACATCAAAATGTAACCTACAATGAGGCGAATATACGAAACGGAGAAACCCATGGCGAAACCAAAGGGAAACTTCTCTTTTCCCTTAAAAATTATGTTATGTTAAATTGTGTTCCAAGAGAAATGAGTTGTGGTTGTAGAGAAATGTTTACCTCCAGCCGGGTAAAGCAGGATATGTTAGAGGATTTGGAGGGAGTAGATTGAGGTTCCGTCAGGAACTCCGATCTGCTCAAGCGTGGCAGGAATCTGGAGTTGTTTAGGACCTTTGTTCTCGTGTAGGTCTCCATCTGAGATCATCCGGAGAACTGCTGCTGCTGAGTAGCTTCATCATTATTATTCATCTCTTTTCTCTTATTCGTGTTATCAATGCTCACTTTAATAATCCTGCTTGTGTTTCTCTTTGATAATATCTCTTGTTCACTTTATTTTTATTTTCTACCTTCTGTTCAAATATGATCTGCTATGTACTGTTCTTATGGGTTAAATCTGCCGACAGTGGTGCGTGGAGGGTGAGTCTCCTATATGGGATGGTTTCCTAGGGTGTGCCTCTTCACTTTCTCTCTGTTCCTCGGCCTTGTTAATTACTATTATTATTATTTACTAATAATGTGAGTCAACCGGGGACCTATTATGACCTATGACCTATTAACATTGGCAGCCCAACGCAGGCATTATAGTATTGGCAGCCCAACGCTGCTCACCTATAAATACACCCTAAATAGGGTGAATGCAGTTTGTGTAGAAAATTGGAATAAAGGCATTATAAGCAGGGGTGATATAATATTTACGTGTGCTCGATGTGCACATTACCGGAATTTCCAAACATTGCATTGCAGTTGACGAGACAAAGAAACCTTATATTTCTTGTTTCGATTGAAAATTCGTGACACTGTTTTCAGGCTCAGGCAATTTATTCAAAGCCTTCATGGCTCCAAGAGTATACCCAGAAATGACGACGGTGGGCATGATCGGAACTGTATTATTTTTATACGGTCGATTGATTGATTCAGTATAATTTCTTAGAAAATACATCATTGGAAAACGGACACAAAATGTTTCAGAGATGGCTTCAAAAAATACGATTTTTTTTTGGTTTTGACGAGTCGCTTGTATAGGCGGATTATAACTGCCTTAATAAATTTAATAATCAAATATTATTTAATCATATTGAAATTAATTATAGAATTAATTAATAGGAACAATGTTTTGCACACATAGATACCTGCACACAGTCAGCTTATTATTAGGTGACCGTGACATAATATTAACTAACCTAACCTATCTTAAAAGAATGTAAGCTATCGTGAGGTAAGTTAGTTTACAATCTATCAATTATATTTTATTACAATAATATAATCGTTCTTAGCAACGATCGATGCAGCTGAATGCACCAAGTAACGCAGCCAGCGGCACCGAGCGTTATGCGCATGTCCTCTATTCTAACAATGGATTAGTTGGTTGGACCATTGTAATTTAATGTAAATAAATTTAGTAAAAATAGTGTTCTATTATATTTTAGTACTAAGAGACGTACAGACTAAACCGTCTTTGGAGGCGGATTAACATTCGCATTTCATCCTTCCGATATCATTCTTATCTACATTAACATTCATATCCACATTAACATTCATATCCACATTAACATTCATATCCACATTAACATTCATATCCACATTAACATTCATATCCACATTAACATTCATATCCACATTAACATCCATATCCATATTAACATTCATATCCACATTAACATTCATATCCACATTAACATTCATATCCACATTAACATTCATATCCACATAGAGTAGATTGGACATGCATGTTATCGACGACCTCTATAATCGTGTATTACATAAGTGCGACAGCGATGCGGCGCGTTCTGTAACTTCGGTGTAAATCCTCACTAAGTTAAACAGTTCCCGCCCGTCGCCAGGCGGGCAATAGTTTCGAAATAATTGCTTAGCTATAAACAATTTAATCGCCACGAAAGTCCCCGCAGTAATCTCTATGGCATCAGCAATAGCGGACTTCAATACGAGGAGGCGCTTTGCGGTCGAAGGAAATCGTTTTTAATATCCATTTACGGTTGGCTTCTGATGACATTTTCTCCGAGTATTGTATTTTAAATTGTTTGATAGTATGACCCCTCTGTCTTGGGGTGGCCCCAGTGGCGTAACTAAAAATATTGATCCCCAAATAGAATATTATGATTCGAAAAAAATATATAATTGAATATTCATTTTAAAGAAAACACGTTATTATTTATGAAGTTGTAATTTTTTTCAGAACGCTGTTCTGTGATATTCAATACAAATTAAATGCATGAAATAGAAAAATTTACATACTGATAAACTTAATTTACCGAAAAAATATTTTAACTACTACCGGGATTTGTATTGAATTAAATATTTGCAGAACCGAACGCCTGGAAGATTTTAATTTGCCATTACGCTACCGATAAGTTAATGAAATGTGAAAATACCGCTATACAAATCTGATTTCGTGCGTATTTACGTAGTTAATGTTAATTTACTTCATTGGCTATGATAAAAACCAACCCACGGCAAAAAAAACACAATTCCACCATTAATGACAGTTTAAACCGCCACGGAAACGGTCTCTTATATCCGTGACGTAAAACATCAAACTTTTCAATTATTTTTTCACCTTGTTAGCCATGTTCACGATTGCGTCAATGATTGATGGATGATCTCTCACGTAATGAAAAATTCATTTTTTAATTTCATCGTGATATTAATTTCCTAAATATACCTACCTAAGGATACCCTACAAAGCGCTTCCATCGTTCCCCGCCTTGCGCCCTTTCGGAGTTTACAAGACCACAGGGTCACATAGAAAAATTCGTGTAGTTTTTGATTCAAGTGCTTAAAACTGCAAACGGTTTTTTCTTTAAATGATTGTCTACTTGCGGGTCGCAAGTTGCAGTGGAATATCACCGATATAATTCTTCATTTTCGACGTCGTATTATAGCGGTAATTTTAGAAATTAAGATGATGTTCAGACAAGTGCTCGTAGATCCGGCATACCAACCGTATCAGTTGATTGTTTGGAGAGACGATCTCGAAAATAAATTGCAAATGTATGCTTTGCGCACTATCACATACGGTATAAAATATTCTTCGTATACTTTCATGAGATGTTTACATGATCTAGCTGAGAAAGGAGAGACGCAGTATTCCCTCGCGGCGATTGCGCTTCGACAGCGAACCATCCGCGCCGTGCGTAACGCTGGGACCGCGCAGAGAAAGTGTATTCAAAATTTCCGGAAGTGCAGTGATCTCTCGGTTCGGCACAACAAACGTGCTCGTCAACCGGAGGTGAAGACGACGCTCAACCCAGGACTTTAAAGCAAGGTAGGTTAGATCCATCTGCCCTTATATTCGTTCAAACTTCCAATTCGAGTTGTGTCAACTGATTAATATTACTCTCGATACAGTCCACGGGATCTTATTCCACCATTTATGGTCCAACGAAACAGAGGATTGTATAATCTATACGAACCTTCGATCTTAATTTTGGTACTGATAATTTTAAATAACGATAATGAAAATTTATTTCATTGGAAGAGCTCAATTAGAAAAATAATAAATAATCTCGTCTAAATGTCCACCAACCGGTCGCTGGCATTCCTCGAATGATGACACAAAACGCTATATCTTGCCGAATATTCGCCATATGTTGGGTGAATGTGGCTGGATTATTATGTATTATTATTTAAGTTAATCTTCCTACCGACATAGCAGCAGAACGCTAGATAGTCGACAATCCCGGATATTCTCGTACACTGTCTTCTCTTCTCTTCTCCTGCTCCGTGGCCGCCCGGTTTTCTTCTTATTTAGCATGAAATAGGTCTCCTTAAACTTCCTGAGCCACAACTTAATTCAATTAACACTCTACATTGATCCACACTGGGTAGTGAGCGCGAAACAGGCACCGAACAATTACATAAGAAGCGTTGTTTTTGTAAAACGTGAGGCGATCCACTGCGACTAAATTTCCAAATACCAAACTCCCGCATTCCTCTTCTGCGATTTAAAAAGGTCTGGACCAATCCATCGGTCGCCTTCCCTAAAGAAGATACATATTGGTATTTCGAAAGACGTATCCAAGTCACTTGTGATATTTCTATATATAGCAGTAGGGGCTCTATGCCGAAGGTTTTCGAATTAATATAACTCCTGCACTCAATTAAAACTTTTAAAAACAGCTCGGTAACAGTTTTAATCAACTCGGTAACTACTCGACATTTAACTTTATCATCACAGTATAAATGGATCCCTAGCAGCCCTGGACAACTTCGTCTACCTATCTCCCGTCGCTTAAAAAATTTACTAAAATGTAAATTAATGTAATGTAAAAAACAATTTTTAATATTTAAAAACTCCCATTTTCATTATTTAATACCCCATTCGAATGAAACTGGAGTACGTCTGTTATTAATATTAATAAATTAAATTTTCCACTTCTCTCTATTTCAACACTGGCAATATTCAGTCGCACGCGCTGGCCACACCGGCGAACAAACACATTTAAACTCCGAACGCTGCACTCCGCCCTGTTCCATTTTTAATACGTTTCCCGCCCGCCGCCATTACGAGGCTGCAGTTTTGGCGCCAAGGAAGCGGAATATTTGCCGGGCTGTCGAGTGGCCATCCAGTCAGTCGTCTGCACATTTGACACCTTCGGAGATTGCTTTTTAAATAGAATTTTAAAAAACAAAATATCGCTTAATTTTAATACGCCAAAAAAATAAGTTCATGTTTTATTACAGCTACGAATAGCATATATATACACTGATATGATATTACCAAAGATTCAAAGACACAGTGGTTGTGACATAGACCTTGAACACTGGGAAACCGTGATTGAACTATCAAACTACAAGGAACCCACAAAGAGGATAGCTTCTGAGAGACGTACGTCAATTTGATGTAGATGAATCTAAGTTAATCACCGTATATCGGTTTTTACAAATGTTGATAGATAGACGGAGCGTTGGAAGTTTTGAATGACATACAGTGATGTTCCAGGGAAAATCAATTATAAATTGTGTTTAACAGTAGTATTACCATTCGAGGCCCAAGAAGATATTCAACGCATATACATTTATAATTCAGATCTGCCCAAAAACGATATACAGTATTGTTGCACGGTTGGTCTCAATTATCAAGATATAGATGTGAATAAATAATATTTTTATTGAATTCAAATAGTTGACGTAAGTAGAGTACCTACTTCCTGTGCATTTTGTCCATCCAATATCAACCTGAATACATACCTGTCCCACTCTGGCAAACTAATGACGTGGGAACAGATTGCCTTCCGACACCGAACCGTCAAGATCTATGTTATTTTTCTTAACGTCCGAAATTAGCGCCGTGCGTAACGCTAGGACAACGAAGAGACGATTTTCTAAACAGCTCGGGAAGTGTAGTGATATCTCGGTTCTTCACTAAAAAGATGCGAGTCAACTGGAGGTGAAAACTTGACATCCAATCCAAGATCAAAATCAAGGTGCCAATTCCATTTTCCAATGTTCCTCTCTTGAATCCAATTAGGATTGCGTCAACTAATCATTATTGTAATCGATACAGTCCACAGGATCTTATCCCAATATATATTTTACTAAACGCAATCTTCTTTTTCTTCTTCTTCTTCATGTCCCCTATCCGTTGAACGGACGTTGGCTATCATCATTTTGTTATAGTATTATAGTGAATGGTTATGGCCGGCTTCCCAGGCGGCTGCACCGCGAAGTATTATAGTCAGATGTATTTTTAAAATTATGACAGCCTATTCAGGATACGTACAGCTTGTGGTGACAGTAGCCTTCCACGTCAACATGTTTGTAATATTTTTTTCATGATCTACATAAAAATATACGATTTGTTCAAAAAATATTATTACCCGCAGTTGAATCCTTCCTAACCGTTAATGTGTGAAAAGGCGACACACGTCGCGATGTAAAGGCTGAAGAGTGGCAGGATGGAGAGGCTCTGTGAGGGTGTTTGCAGGCAGTAAGGGTAAGTACCTCGAAAGGGGGCAGGTCCCGGGGGTTCCCTTGAGCGTCATTTTGCCGTTCCGGAGTTGGGAAATGGTACAAAGAAGTTTAATATTTGATACTAATAAGACTCTCGACTCTGTTTATTGAAGGAAAAACCAAACGTTTGGGTTATATTTTTCAACCCTTTTTATTTGAATTCAGGGAGGCTCGTGAGTTTATAAGTCAGGAACCTTTATATTTTACTGCATCTGTCTTCTCACATAGTGTTTACACATTATGTTAGGGATAATCAAGTGGCCTTATTTTTTTTTAAAAGGACATCTAGAGGGGGGGGGACCCTCCGTTTCCCAGAACCGGTTTAGAAGCTAGGGCTTCCTTGTCGGTCCCACTCGTTAAAGCTAATCAAAATACGCGTCTTTAATTCAATAACATATTTAAGTATATGGCTCAGGGATCCTTTCATCAAAAAATATTCCCAAAAGAGGGACAGTGGACGAGACACAAAATGGATCGAGTCACGCTTACACGGACAGACTAACGGACTTGCAAAGCACGAGGTATGGAGAGTGAGAGGTAGATGCGTAGGTGAAGTTTCACCCGCGCAGGCCGGCCCAACTACCCACCTAAGGCGCTCCAACGAGTCACCCATACCCGAATAAATTCCTTATTTAAAACAAGATTCGTCCAATTACTAATTAGGTCTGCATTCCTTGGCGGGCGGTGTTAAAATCCAGTCAAACCACCAATCATAATCAAATGGACTGCATGATGGAATGTTGGAGGAAGAGACGGAGATGATATAATACTAAAACCGCTCACCTTTAAAGCCCCACCAATCTCTCCGTGATCAGTTATGTAAAATCTCTCGACGGATGCTGGGAAGTTTATCACTTTTTACACATGGAAATTGATGAAGGGTACCGTCGGCCACTTTGCAGGTGCTTCTCTGGGTAGTTAGTTAGTTTCGCCGTTTGCAGTGCGGTAATCAAATTAACGCTGATTGCCTCACTGATGGGCGAGACCAAGTAGGTACACAAGCACAGTAAGTACAGTGCACACAAGCAAAAAAGTTGTGCATTACTAAAAATTCTGGGAAACAAATATAAATTAAATAATTGGTTTAACATAAACGAAAACATTATTTTACATCTGTGTACCAGTAGAAACTTTAATAGCTTAGTTCTAAAAACGACCGCTGTACCCATGGCGCTCTTTTGTATTCGCCGCATCGAGCTATTCACACTATTTATATTATAATGGAAACTAGCTCGTTTTTGGTCAATACATTATGAGAACACATTCTTATTGTGAAGTTGTAATTATTCAGAACAGACGCTCTGTGATATTTTAAATATGAATTAAATATGTTAATCAGAAAGATATACATATAAAATCAATTTTATCGAAAAATATTGTTGTTGCGCCAAATAAATGCCCCAAAAAGTTGTATCAATATGCCCAAAATTTAATAAAAATGAATTGATAATTCTGGCGTCTACTATCAGATTTCTCAAAGGTATTTGAGATTCCGTAAAAATAAGGTAGATGGCTCTTTCAAATAATGGAACGATTAAATGTATTAATATCAAAAAGGTAACAAAAATGTAGCGTAGTTGGATAATGCACCTTCCCCGGTTTGGAAAGAGATCCAGGTTCGAATCCCGGTGGCGCAACAACAATATTTTTCGATTAAATTGATTTTATATATATATCTTTCTAATTAATATATTTAATTCATATTTTAAGCTGCTATCAGTTCACGTTTTATTAAGACAGTGGGCAGGAAATTCTAAGACATTGCTATCAGTGACATGAAGCTAGCAACTATAATTATGCTGGTTCATACTCTCGTCATTCCAATCGTCATGTATGCAGCATAGATTTGTACAGTCCGCAATAACAATGTTCGGTATTGATAGATCCACAGATCTCCGATGGCCGTGCGCGACCTCTCAAACCATGACTTTTTCAATGTATTTCTATGACTTTTGAACTGTCAAGGAGAGCGGATGCTCTGCTCACAATTTTGGTCAAGTTACTTGTTGCTAGTGTATTCGGTTCCTCGCATGTGCGTGCCGAAACCGCTATTGTGAATCACAGCGTTACGTGCTGACCATCGTAGAAGGTTCCCGATGTTCAGGAGCTGTGACCAAAGGAGATAAAATTCAGGTGAGTCGTACTTCCTGGTTAGTCTTTGAGCTTTGTCCTGTCCGTTTCTCGAATTCCTACCTACCTGGAAGAATGCCACACCGGAGGTGGACAGTTGCGATGCATCTATTTGCTGTGAAAGTGACTCAGGACCGGAACTTGTTGAGGTGCATTACTAATCGAATCTCATCTGATTGAGGAAGGAAGAAAGAAGGTCCTCATATATTTATTGGCGTTCACTTGAAAATCTTAAAAATGAAAAAAGAACCTGAAATGAATTCGGCTCCAATTTAAATATATGTTAATATCAATAAAACATTTTTAAATGTTTTTCTAACCACCCAGTTCACTAGAACGCACTATGTTATTTGTTAAAAAACGTTGTTTTTTGAAATAATGAGAATCAAAGAGTTTTTGATTTAATTAACCTGCAATGACCTATATTCTTTTTTATATTCAACCCGAATGAAATCTGCATTGCGTTGCCTCCCATGCAGCTGCGCAAGCTTGTACAGGAGCACATATTGTTGTATGTACTTCTTGTTTACTTTAAATCAAGTGTACATCCTGCGCGTGAGTTGGGGCGGCCGGGATAGCCTTTACCCACCCTGGTGCACGGGTCCAATGGATAATCCAATCTGAAATCTTCATTTTTATATCATTAGACAGTTACTTTGTGGCGCAACATGATTATTTTATTTATACGTTAACTTAACTTTGTACTACACATACATTCGTGTATATTTTTTTACGACTGTTTTGATAGATGTAAGCGTTGTACATTGTATTGTCACAGGTCTATTTTGTAAGATTTCACTTGGTATTTTTCCAAGGGGTGACGGCGATAAATTTTGTTTAATATGTATTGTAAAAAAACCCGACCCTTATTGCTTTCGCTTCCCGGAATCACTCGGATAGGTACCCGAGAAGTAAACCTTTTTGGTGCGTAAGCGGTTTAATCGTGTGACCAAATTATCACTGTCTGCGGCCATGACAGAAGTATGTTCCTCGGATCGGTCCTTGTCTCTAAAAATTATTTGTCTCGCTTAGAAATGTATGTATGTGAAATTAGAAAAGCTATTTTATTTAATGAAAAATATGGGATAATTACAGGGCTTATACGACCTGTCTTTGGCTGGCTTCAGTGATCACTTATATATAAGTGATCACTGAATATATATATATATATATATATATAAACTTCTCAATCTTCACATTTATCAAATTTTTTAAAGTTGTACACATATGATAGTAGTACACCGTCGCCATCTATGAACCAAATCTGTTAATTCATTTTTCCCTTTATTTTTTTAAACGGCATACATGTCATCATTATGAGAATATATGTCTACACTTGAGCGATTGATAGATTTTTCGAATTCTTCAATACCGTATTAAATCCATTGATATATACAGCAGTGAACAAAAGATTTGTCCAATTCTTCAAAGTGGCAACTTATATATATTATATTATCTCGGGCACAACTTCGGGCTGAGTGCTACAATGGTTAAATGTATTGCATCTGACTAGAGAGACCCTGGCGTCAGCTGTGAGGGCTTAAGTCTCATCTGATTGAAGCCAGTATATAATAATTCTGACATAAAGAAGAAAAGAAGAAGGAGCAGTTGATGTAGGTAGTCATGAAGGTTCGAAGCCAATGAAGATGATAATTATTTTTATAATTCTTGCCTGGTTTTTCAGCCGCGTCGTCCACAATCCCAGAAACTATTAACTTCCTGAAAGCTGAAATAAAAAGCTGAAAGTTCCATTAAATAGTCGTTTGAGCATAATATTCTTCAATAATTCTTCGATTCGTTGCGTCGCCGGATCCTTTTTGCGGGAATAATTCAATTCTCCCGCAGAGCGCGACGTTCCCGAACCCGTTCCCGCGCCCGTCCCCGTCCCCGACGCCGTCGGGTAACGTAAAAAGAAAACGTCGCCTCTCTGGGAAAATTCCCAGTGTTATTACTTCGTGAAATGATTCAATTACCGCCATCTTACGGGGGGTAGCCGAGTCTCTATATTCCACGGCGGAATATTTCACGGGACTTGCTAATCGAACTCGGTACTCGTATATATATATATGTATATACAATAATTATGAAACCAATTACTTGCTCCAAGAATTTCACAAAACTAAATGTATGTACTCGTATATAGTATGATATAAAAGCAGTGGCGTCTCCTTTATATTACCCACCATTAATGCATTATATGATATAACTATGTAACTTGCATAGAACGGAGTTTGATCACAACTTTCCTGAGCATAACGATTTACCATTCAGTTTTTTCCCTACGCAGTCATTTTTAAGTTATTAAGCTCGTAATTTCACTGTCTTTCTTTACCTAAGCGACACTTTTCTGAACTGGATCGCCTTCTATATTAATGAAACATCATTTCAATTGGAAATTGGAATTCATTTTGGAAAAATATGATCCAAAAGTATTTTTCAAAAAAAAAAATCTGTAATAAAATAATAAATGGGTTTAATAAAAAAACGATTATTTTGCATTTAAGTAGTCTCTGGGAATTTATTTCTTAAAAATTATGTATTTTAAACGTGATCCGTTATTTCGCTGGCACTCTTCTAAACGGGAGGCAAAATTTCTGAGAACTGCTCGGCGAGTATTCTTCGTGATCGCTGCCATTCTCGGATATTTTCTTTTAATCGGTCCAGAAAGGGAAGATTGTTACTGTATACCTTTGATTTAAGGAAAATGTCCATTGGTGTCAAGTCGGGTTTACGTGAAGGCCAGTTTATGTTACCTCATCTGGATATCAATTTTCCGGGGAAAATTTTACGAACAGCTGGTAAGAACACACTCCATATCGACTGAATTCCTAAAAACGCGACTAGCAATCGGCATATCTCACGCTCGATGCGTCGGTGCAGCGAATGAACCAAAATGAAAAAGATTTTTGGGACACACTGTATAACGCCAACACTAAGTACTCCCACCTTCACCTCTACCCCCTTCTCACTGTTATATAGTTAAACTCTCTGAAATCTCAACGAATTAAAATAAATAAAACTCACAGAAACTGGTCGTTTATTGCACTGAATCTACTTTGATTTTAAGACATATTACATTGCCCAATTGGACGTGATCCAACGGAGTATAGAGAGATCAACTATAAAGTGTGAAGCTGGACGCTGGTCTTCTTAAAATACGTCTAGAGAACCGACGGTCGGGAATCTTCAGGCTGATCCCCACTATTGGATAACGATCACTGCCGCATTTAAGCTAGGGCTTCGTTTAGGTCGCCATTTGCATGGCGAATGCGTCGCCAGATGACGTCATGTCTCACGCCCACCATTATATGTATTGTCGTTATTTTGCACGATTGACGCTATTCCTGAGACAATCCTAACGCTATTGATAGTATTAATAATGGTTGCAATATTATTTATTATGTTCAATGATTATAATCTCTTTTTTTTTAGTAAATAATGGTTTCTTATTTGGGGTTCGGGACAATCGGGGATGTTTTTGATTGGCGACCATGCATAGTGGCTTAGATGCTTTTGCGTTGAACTATGATACACGATCGCCTGTTTAACAAAAAAAATTGTCTATCTAGCGGTGACTGAGTAAGACCGATATGAGAACTGCAGCTCGCATTGTGATATATGCAAGAGGGATTGGAAGAAGCAAACCGTGGCTCCGTTAGGAACTATAACCTACTACCCGGATCTGTTCCGTGCCTTCATCATGGTATGGGTGTCCAGGTGGGGAATTTTGAGGAGTGCAGGTAATGGTGTTCGAGCTGCGAGTCGACCTCTTTGTTTTTTGTATTATGATCTGTCTGGAGGTCCGTAGAGAGGTGTTTTTTTAAACCATACTGTATTGTACGCCATGATATCACCACGTGAGACCTGAATATTTTATTTATTCGCTATATATAATAATACACGTGTAACTAACATTTTTTATTATTGTATTTCTCACCTGTAATAATTTATTGTATTACATAATTAATAAAGAAGTTAAAGAAGAAAGAGAGGGGTGTATTTTGTTTTGGCGGTGGTTTTGGCCGAGTAGGATCGATATAGGAGCATTTGCTCATACAACGGTCCTAAGTGTGGTTTACCTCTTATTCAGTTTTCTTTGTTGACGACACTTGAAGTCTAGTGGGAATGACACCTGGCTTCTCATACAGGTAGTTTCAGGTTCAATTGGACACAATATATCCGTTTTTTTTTCAAACCTGCATGTGTTTCACTACATTAATTAACCAGTATTAATTTTTTTTCTAAATACATAATTTTTTGTCCCACTGGCATAGTTTTAAAACATCCGCCGTCACTGCTTATATTGTAAAGGAAATGGGAGGATAATTAAAGAGATGAATTATTAGTAGGTCGGGTTGTATGAGATGTCTGTTTGATTGATCTGGCATAATGGGGAAAGATGATGGAGCTTCGTGAATTTCAGAATCGCTCGCTAAATTCAAATCAAACACCATCTCCTAGACAACACCCCCGACAGAACAAAACGTATTCTGTAAGCATTTTAATATCAAATTTTAGGTTTAAAAATGTTTTGAAATTTATGCTAATTAAAAATGGAAATCGGGTACCAACACTTATAAATGAAAATGAAGTCTGGAGCTTGTGAAAACTTGCCTCAGACACGTGTAACATACCATTTGAATTCGAACTGTAAATCCGGATCGATAGGATCCAAATGAACGAATAGCGCAAATCTCCGGGAATACAATTCCGGTCGTAAATCGGAATCACCGCAAGGCATGGGAGGAAAGTAGGGAAACCTTGGTACAGAATGAGGTCCGTGAGAGGGATAAGGGTTCTAGTCAAAGGACCGGTGATCTCGGAAACCGGAATTCGGAAGGACTACTTACCTTACCTTGTATATGACGTCTCCATAATCCCCGCAGTCGCCGCCGAGATCGTACAAATGGCACGCGGATGAGCTGAGATCGAACAAATATCGGTCACGTTGACTCACACTAACAAGACAAGCGCGAGGAAAGGTTTGATTCGAAAGACGCGCCACAAGTGTGTTTTACGAATTCGGAAGACCATTCCTGCAATAAATATGTTTATCTGATTCGAAAAAATATTCATAATTAAGAATCTCCCGCGCGACAGGCAGATACTAATCAATTACAGTGCAGTGCAGTGCAAGTCAAGGGAGAGAAAATGGATTAATGCCTTTGAGATGTGGTGTTGGAGACACATGTTGCGCATATCATCAGTTTAAATAACAACCTTATTAATTAGAATCCTACGTCCATTCTGCGCGCGACTGCAGAAAGAGACATGTCTCGAGACCGTTATTCCACTCGCCAGTCCTCTGTCTAGCACCGTTGAGAGGCAAAAATATATTTATAGTCGCAAAAAACCTCCCTATACAAATTTAAAAAATAAAAGACATAAAAGAGTTTAGAAAGAAATTAAATGAACACTTCAGAAGCACATAATTAGAAAATAAACAATATTATAGAACACTTCAGAAGCACACAAATAGACAATAAATAAAACATATAAAAATTATATAAAATTATTATAGTTTAACTCTCTCTTCAAGCACGTGAGCTCTTTCATAGTCTCTTTTCTGGAGAGGTAAGCGAAAAAAAAAACATGTCAATTTTAATAATGTAAAATAATCAATTCATGTTATAAAAAAAATTGTAAAAATGTCAAATAAAAAAATTTATTAATTCTGTTTTTTTCTGTATTGTTCTAGGTCAGTCAATTGACAATACGTATTAATTCAAGAAAAAGGGAACCTAGGTTGGTACTTAATACATTTAATATTTAATTTGTTTTGCAATATCAACATTAAAATAATTTTCGCACTTGACGTAAGCCACGCGCGAGCGTATTTCGAATAAAATATTTGTATCGTCCGGATTAGTACTGAAAAAAAATGCTATTCTTGAATCAACGGTGTGATTGTGGTTGTTATTCGATAATATCAGTGATTGAAAACTGTGACTTTGATCACAGTTTTCAATCACTGATATTTTCTAGCATAAATAATTATAATATTTACCTGAAAAATAAAAACAGATTTCTGTACATGGCGTTGATTCGAGTGATAATCAATAGAATTTTAACGAAAAAAAAATTAATCACGAATCACGATATCCCCAGATATTCAATCACTAATAGTGACTGCGACTCAAAGATATCAGTGATTGACTCACGGCTCGCGATTTTGAGTTCATCACTAGTATGGATGTGGAGAAATATCTCTCTTTCTCTGGACGTTTCATCTTTTCAAATCCGTCTCTCTGTGTACAATAATATTTTTATTTTATACCGTAAGTAAGGTATACGTGTAAACGATTCAGTAAAAATATAAAATATGATTTTGTATAGTTTTAAAATATTATCTCAGATATATGACGTAGTGCGAAACTGATCTCTATTGTTGTTTTTTTTTTTGCAAATATTATACAACCCTCCAACAACCCTTTTTTTATCAGATCCGAATTATGAATGCCACAACGTTGTATATCTTCTCGGGAATCCAATAATATATTAAACAAATATATTAAATAAACAAAAATATTAATATTTTTTTTAAGTGAGCTTCCCTCCAACAATATTGTATATCATCCAAGATGGCCGCCGCTCTGTCAATCTATTGACATTTGCAAAAATTTATATACAGTGCTGTGGCGGTCACATGTAAAAATGTGACCATGATTTGTTATAAAGTCGTGAAAATGTTTAATTTTGAAAATCATTTTTAAGGTTAGGAATTAAGGCTGCTCTAGAATATCAGACTAAGGGCCGGATGAGTGTTCATTAGTAACTTTTTACTAACGCCCGTGGTTAAATCGTTTGCGGGTAGTTCGAACGTCAAATTTACTATTGTCAAAGCATAGATGAGATGTATATAGTCGTGACAAATAATTATGAAATATACTTTATTTTTCGCCTCTGCGTTCGTAATCTGTAACTTCAGTGAAATTTTTCTGATTATGTGCTAATAATAATAAATATTAAAAATTCCGTAACTCTCGATTAGGTTGAGTGTACTAAAAATTGATCGGAAACGTCCAGAGCACACAAACTGCTTGAAGTGCAAGGAATGACTAATTAATTAAAATGAGAGCTGATTGGCGACACACTGGATTAGGCCACACCCCTTCTCCAAATGCGTTTCTGCGCAGATTTTTTAAAGCGCAAACTTAGACTGGCCGTACTCTACGTACAGTAAGGTACGGACGACGCAGTGTGTGGGGCGCAGGGTGCCGGATGCCGATCGTCACTTTAGTGGCAGAGCATGCGCTGGCCGAGTTAAACGTGCCTTGTGCGTCTTTATCCTGTCGTTCGTGATGATCAATGTTTTTTCTCATTTTTAGCACTTTAACACAATAATATATATATATATATGTCAAAAATTATTTTAATGATCAATATATGTAAAAAATGTAAAATATTATTATTTATCCGTCTTAAAAATTGCAAGTCTACATGTACACTGAGTTCACAGTAAGGGAAAGGTTATACAATGAAATCATGATCGAACAAACTCTAATCATCAAAATAGCTGGATATTGAATGATTAATTATAGTATACTGCAACTTTCAAAGTATCAATGTATCAGATGACTTTTGAAACAGTTGTGAAGAGTCCGCCATATTTAACTATCGATTCTCGTTTTTACTATCGGATATCGGAGAGTAACATGAGTTTGCTACGAGATGTACTTTTGAGAGGTTTATAATTTTTTACCAACGATCAAACAAAACGTTTTATGAAAAAATTTACTTTAGTAACTATTTTTACTAAAGTAAAAAGTTACTACCGATCACACAACCGGCCCTAAGCCGACAAACACAATACGATAATAATTGTAGATATATGAAAATTACGCAAGTGCTTCCACACATTGTATTGTTCACTGTTGTATCAGCTATGTGATCTCTTTGTAACGAAGAGATTAATATAGAGTCGGTAGGTACGCCCTACGGTAGCTTGGATATTTTGGACAAAGAATAGAGTGGCTACATCCGTATCTAGCAATAAATAATAATGATCATTGTTTTACTCCGCGGAGGCTCGTACAAGGGTGATTCACGCCTACAGCCTGAAAACGAAGAAATAATATTGAATAACTAGTCCCTACGCGATACTGTCTTCAAATAACACTAAATCAAAATTATTGGACGCCAAAATGCACCTGAAATATGGCGACATCATAAAATTTAGCGACATTAGAAAATCAGAAAATAATTTTATAAATTCGATCTAAATTTGACAATCTCTATTATAAATACGTTGAATGACGTGGGCCAATATTGAAAATATCGTATTTTCTCAGATTTTTTATTAATCGACAAAAAAATTGCTAAATAATTGAACCAATTAAGTGTCTATATTATATTGATATTTAAAGGTTTGCGTTTGAATTGATTAAAAAATATTTTTATATTACACAACACAATGTTTCAAAATTTATTTAGTCTTCTAGATTAGTAATTTACTTGGACATATAAATATTTCATGTAACTTATAGGGAAATAAAAAATAAACACTAGCGGAACACCCTTAAACATTAACGCTTCAAATATTTCACAATTGTTAACAATTAGCATCATATTATACTCATTTTTTAAATTTTCTCTGAATTAATAATTTACTAGATACAGTGTAAGACAATAATTTGAATAATAAGACGTATTAAATTGACACAATTGCTTATTGAGTTGTAGGTAATTTATAGTAATAATAAAATAATTTTACACTGCATAGTAAACCATAAAAGAATGATAACGTTATCTTCTATTGCAGGAATGCAAAAAAAAAAACAGTAAAACTATGAGAAATGAGAGAAAAACTTGAAAATAAGAAAAATAAAAAAAGGATAATGACAAATAATATTAAAGAGAACACATTCTTATTGTGAAGTTGTAATTATTCAGAACAGACGCTCTGTCATATTTTAAATACTAAATTAATATATTAATTATAAATATATACATATAAAATCAATTTTGTCGAAAAATATTGTTTTTACGTCACCAATTCAAACCTGGATTTCTATTTCCAATCCGGAGAAGTACACTACCAATTGTGTTATAACGCCAGTATTTTTCATGACAAATTTTGTAATTTTTTTATCATTCTGGGCAACAATTTGAAAAAGTCGAAATAAAAAGAAATATAGGTAAATAGGTAAGTAAGTAAATTATCACATTTTACGAAATGTTCTCACTTTTTTGGGTCAACCTATGTATATGTGTTTTATGAATAGAAGCAATAAAGGTTTGACAGGAGAAACATCTCTTAATTAATTCCTTGTAATTCTGTGTCCCATTCTTGTGTCTTCCTTCATAAAACCGGATTCAGACCAGTAAAACCGTGATCAAACACATAGAATTGTAACACTACAATGAATTTATTCTCATCTAGTTGCAAAAGTTGGATTATACTTAATAATTAAACGTATTTAACGCGCTCAGGTGCGTGCACTGACGTCACCTGACGTAGCTCATTATTATGGAGCATTCGCATCCTTTCCTATCATAACTGGCATGTCCCGCCTCTCACCTGTTAGATTTTCATTAGTTGCGGCTATTTTCGTTAATGTAACATTTCACCGTTTAATTAAACCGATAGACTAGCCAGGGGTCACTACTGAAACTAGTCAATAAGGCTCCCTAGTACTTGGTAAATCAGGGTAATTAATGGCGTTCGCGCTAAGGGTGCCAAATAGGCAGCTGCGATAGACGGTGCGACGTAACCTGTAATAGTCAAAATAAGATGTTCAAATGAAGGTTGCCATGAGTAAGGTATTTCTTTGTTTCTTAAATACTTTCAAATCATAATATTCAAATTGTATATGTAATCACAGAACACAAAATAACCACATTTATTTTCATCGATAAAAACCAATTTAATTATCTTAATCAATTCCCGATATATCGATTCCCGCAAATACCTCGATTTTTTGTTTTTTTTTTTAATACATCTTTTGGAATTCGTATCAGATTTAGTTTTTAGACAGTAAAAATAATGAATATATATTATTAAAGAGAACACATTCTTATTGTGAAGTTGTAATTATTCAGAACAGACGCTCTGTGATATTTTAAACACTAATTAAATGTATTCATTATAAAAATATACATATAAAATCAATATTATTGTTTCTATCGGGATTTGAACCAGAATCTCTTTCCAATCCGAGGAAGGTGCATTAACCGACTACGCTACAGCAGACAGTACTTTTGACGACAAATTTTCGAACCCGTAAGTTACACTTTTCAAATTAATACATTTACTACTAATAAATCTCTAATACCTTTGAGTAAACCGATAGATGTATTAATTTCAAAAATATAACATATGGGTTCGAAAATTTGTCGTCAAAAGTACTGTCTACTATAGCGTAGTTGGTTAATGCACCTTGTCCGGATTGGAAAGAGATCTAGGTTCGAATCCCGGTAGTAACAACAACATTTTTCGATAAAATTTATTTTATATGTATATCTTTCTAATTAATACATGTAATTTATTATTAAAGTTAATATAAATATTTGATTATAAACCATGTTTAGTAATCAAATTAAGCGAGCGTACGTCAACAATGTGATTCATTGTATGTCACAACGCTCTCAACAGATTAGAATTCTTGTATATTTGTTTGATCACAAATATTTTACGGAACCTTACACAAGGAATACAGGACACGACACGCGTTGATCTATTTACTATTTTATTAACTCGTGGCCTTGCAATGGATATAATATAGCCGCGCAGGGTCTAACAAAAGCAATTGGCAAAAGCCAATTGTTTTCTGTAGTTAATAATAAGTGTATATTATCTATATAGATAAAATTGAATGTCAATTTATCTGTCTATCTGCTCTGTTCATTCTTTTCGCTCTTTGACAGATATTAACCAAATTTTACGTAGTAACTCTTTAGGACCCTGCGCACTTAAAATATAAGTATTCGATCTTCATGACGGGTCTATTAATTGCGGTTGTCGCGTGCGTGCCGGAACGCACCCATGTAGATATCATGCTTCCTATCCTCGTATCTATCTGTTCGCTATTGTACCTTAGATCATAATATTTTACTACGGTGTGTTGTCTATAACTTTTTACCGTTGCTGATATGTATTGAGCATACTTCGTGCGCATCAGCAAAGTGGTCAATTAAGAGAAGAAAAATCCAGTCAAGAAGATCAACACTGGCAGTTAGGTCGTGTTCTTTTTTTGTTTCTGGTTGGTCCTGTATGCCTTTCCTATTTCTATTTATATTTCTTGCGTATATAATACACTCTTACTTACCTATCCATCCCCTCCACGCGATATAAATATGTATTATCTTGGACGCCATCATTTCCAAATTTCGCTCAATTGCACCATAATCATCTCACCCTCTCCTCAGCTGGACCTTTAAGGAGCAATGCCGGATATTTACAATTATTAACAATATAAAATCAAATTTAGACACACTCAGTTGAACAATCGTAATAATATTCCAAATTATATATCATTAATCATGACTTATATCAAAATGTTGACTGCGCCTAGACACTTTTTAAAAAGTGATTTGATCAAAATCGCACCCAAAGATTGTCTCAATAAATGAAGGCTGCCTTTTTGCAATGTGTTTTTATTTTGGTAAGGTCCGCAATAGTGCACTAACCGTAATTAATGTTGAACGAGCTCGACACCGTTGCAATTCCTTTCGCTTGTCAGCCTTGAAGCCAGCACCAGAGTGCTGCTGTAGACATTCCAAAAAAGACTAAGGTTATCGCATTATCAGGTTTGAAGGAACCGTCGATGCTATTCAAATTTAAAATTTTAATTACGCTCTCGGTGCCATATTTCCCGTAGATTTTAACGTAGAATATCGATGGATTGAAGTACAAATTTGCATTATTATTTTTCAATTTTACAAGAAGAACAAAAAACTGTTTATTTTACTGTATGACACATTTTCTATAAATGCAAAATGACTACATCTTATTCCTCTGTTTACTATAAAACCTTTAATTATTTTTGTTTTTTAAGGGCGTCTAGATGTGTTACATTTAATGACAAAAGGTGCTTATGGTAGATGAACAAATGTTTTCACAATTTCAAAGTATATCCAAAATAATATATTTTCTTTAATTGCAAAATGTCTGCATCTGATTTCCCTATTTACTATAAAACCTTTATGTTAAATTTTTTTTTTTTCCAATAGTTTTTGTTCAATTATTTATTATTAATCAAATTTTTAAACAAAAATTACAACATTTTATAGAATGACGTATTCTCTATTATTGTCAAGGACTTCATTCCATCTTTCAACCAATTTTCGAAGCTTTTTCTATAAAAATCGGCTGGTCTGGTACCGAAATAGTTATCGAACCAATTTCTGAGCTCATCGTCGTTGTTGAACGTAACGCCACGCATTTGTTTGGAGAGCGACCGAAAAATGTAATAATATGACGGAGCGAGGTCGGGATTATAATGAGGAACCGGCAGGATTTCCCAGGTGACCTTCTCGATGACCATTATAACCTTGATTAAAGGCGAAAAAAGCCATTTGTCGAAAATATTTGTTTTTCTCAACTTGACTTGGATTATTTAAGCAAAAATGGTATCGAATAGTTTGTTATTTTTTATCAAAATATGGCGAGTAAATAGTTTTTTTTTAAATCGCTTATTCTTATCAGACGACCCAATATTAAAATTAATATAAATTTTTTTGACTTTTTTTGAAAATGCATTAAATATAATTCTCGAAGCAGCCATACACTAATGCTTATTATTTAAATCAAAACAAATTAGATGATTTACTTAAATTAAACATTAATTTTAACTGTCAAATAATAACATTATAAAATGGCCAATTCACAATGAAAATATGATTTTGACTTATAGACCGTCTGTTCTGAATAATTACAACTTCACAATAAGAATGTGTTCTCCTAATAATAAAGTTGTATCAATGTGTCCAAAATTTAATAAAAATGAATTGATAATTCTGGCGTCTGCTATCAGATTACTCAAAGATATTTGAGATTACGTAAAAATAAGGTAGATGGTTCTTTCAAATAATGGAACGATTAAATGTATTAATATCAAAAAGGTAACATATAGGTTCGAAAATTTGTCGCTGAAAATATCATCGCTGTAGTATAGTTGGATAATGCACCTTCCCCGGTTTGGAAAGAGATCCACGTTCGAATCCCAGCGGCTTAATAACAATATTTTTAGATAAAATTGATTTTATATGTATATCTTTCTAATTAATATATTTAATACAATTATTTTAATTATGACTATGTATGTACGTTTTTCGCGTCCGTCCTAAGATGGGTTTTAAAACATGTTTTAAACATTAATGTAAAATGATATTTTACATTGTGGTTTTTATTCATTTTAATATAAATTATTTATATATGGGGAAGGGTTTAGTTAATAAATAATAAATAATAAAAATATTTACTCCTCGAAAATTAAATCTGTAAATAAAATGAAACATGACTTATTATTTTCATTCCAATCGAGTCATATATTTAAAAAAAGTCGCGAAGCTATTTGATTGCGTAAGTAGTACCAAAGTGATCACGTGGATAAATATCATATTGAACATATTGAAACAAGGAATTTGTGTTTGTTCGTGGCTTTATGTTTGGTTGTATGTGGGTTTTAACCTCTTTATGAGTTAAAAATGTAAAACTTTTGAGATTGTCTGTTTTACATATTGGTCTTAAATTGAATTATATATAATTATCAGAAATAACTAAAGCATTTACAATTAACATTATAAATAACCAACTAAATTTAACCACAAGTATTATCCTAAATTATTTTGTACCATTAAGTCATTTCCACATCTTTCATCATCGTAATCGTACGAAATGTATTTTTTAAATAATTGTTATTTATCAAATAGATTTTTTTTTAAATTAGAACGTCCAGTATTATGAAAGTGGTCTAAGTCGCGTTTCTTTCGTTTCGATATATTAAAAAATATTTTTACATTACACAACACAATGTTTCAAAATGTATTTAGTCTAATAGATTTGTAATTTATTTCGACATATAAATATTGGATGTAGCTTGTAAGCATGTTAATGTTGAAATGACTTACTTTATTATCAAAATTAACACTAGCGGAATACCGTTAAACGTCGAAACAATACACTGAATATAACGCTTCAAATTTTTCACAATTATTATAATAATAATTTGAAACAATGTGACGCGAAATAATTTATTTTGATTAATTTCATAATAACATTTACTATCCGGCGGGTCAAAATAAAATATGTTCGGCGGTGGTGGGTCATTTGTGTTTTATAGGAGATTGTTTATAGGTATTTCATTTTAAATATGATTTAATGAAATGGCATGATGTGCCGTAATGTTTCTGCTAAAAAATTAATGTTAAAAATAAAAAATATTACGAATAATGCACATATTCTCACGCATCAACAGACGCCCTACACAGCCAAAATACAAACATCCACTGAGCATGTGATCGGAACCCGAACAGGCAGCGTCATAAAACTTACAGGTATGCGCAACGCCCCTCAAATAATTATATTACTGGCATTGTCTAGGGGCCGCCAGACAAAAATAAGTCAAAACAAATACATGGGCGCATACCTGGTATCCTTTGTCTACCCGCCGTATGCTCAAAATGTTGACAATATATGTTTCGGCGTAAGCGCTGAGATCCAACTGTCTTATGTCAGTTTTTGAGCATTTTTTCACATTTTTATCAGTAACTCGTTTGAATCTCGTCCGATAACATTTATTTGTATCTCAAATTATTTAAAAATATTTAATTAAAGATTAGCTAGAAGGAAGACAGCATTAAACGAATATTTGTAGCGTAATTCATATTTTTACAAACACCCGGGTCAAATCTGACCCACCACCGCAGAGTATGTGATAATGGGCACATATATGGTTTTAGATAGTTTATTTGACATCCTGATGAAGGAAATCGTTTTTTCCGAAACCGGTTGGTGTATTAAATTTGACTTATAAAGTAATTAAAAATAAGGTTTTAAATCACTTATATTACAACGATATTCATTACAAGTGTTCATACGAGGTATGTCCGCTAGGGTAAGTCCATATTACGTAGGACACAGCTCTAAGACCTCCTATAAACTTGCCCATTAGTCCCGCTTAGACTTGAAGAATTTCACAAGCAAACCACCCGCTAACGGGGCGCGGTGACACAGGACACGCCGTGATGATGTACGTCGCCGAACTTCCGGCCGAGTCAAGCAGAGAACTTTCGCCCGACCTAGTTCGAGGCGGCCTTGAAAGTTCACGGGTCTAGCCCCGCAAATGGGGAGAAAATCCTTTGAGCACCTTAGGTCGCTTGGATCCTTGTGAGTTGAATTAAAAGCACTAGAGTAAAGGTTATCTCAAAAAAATGTTTGTAATCAAATAAATACGTCATACTCGTTACCACGGTGACTACATTCAGTACCTATAAACGTCAAACTTGCAAATTAACAATTTTTAGAAATTCATTATTTTAATTACCATGGTGACTACATATTTTTAGGAATATTTGAATATGTCAAAGAACCCACAATTAATGGATTTTTACCTACAAAGGCACTGTTATTAAACTAGTATCAGATATCTCAAGACCTGTCTTCAGCTGGCTTAAATGATCGCTTTATATATATATATATATATATATATGAAAAATGAATTATCAAATTTGGTCCATAGATGACGATGGTGTAGTGGTACTCGAAGCGAGTCCACGTACTAACATACATACAACTTTCAAAAATTTGATAAATGTGGGTATTAAGGGGTGAAAATTGGTATATATATATACATATATATAGACAGGTCGTAAGCCCTGTAGTTACCTCATATTTTCCATTTAATAAAAAATAGCTTTGTCTCTATGAGATATCTGATATTTATTTAATAACAGTGACTCTGTAGGTAAAAATCCAGTAATTGTGTGTTTTGCTGAAAAACTGTACAATTACTAGCGAGTTCATTTTTAAATGAAGTCCCAATACAAGAGAGAAATGTGGGTATCGCCTGGTCTCTCCGTCTACTGCTGCTTCTGGTGTCCACCGGTAACAACTTGACGTTGCAGTTCAGCAGAGTGTGACCGCAGCAGCAGCCGCAACGCACGCTACCGCATGTCACGGTCCAAATAAAGGAGTTTTGGCTTCGCGAAAAGCAGCCAAGGCCGACCACCTCCCGGCTCCAAATGTCATCGTGTGAATCATTCTGATCCATGAGATCATTTTTTTGAACCGCCTGGACCGGCAGTGCGGGATCAAATTAGTTCAACACATTCACGACCTTCGAAGCACCATCAGAAGTGCAAAAAATAATTTTTTAGAACAGATTTCTTATGTGTGTAGTGTAAGTTTGTATTGTACATTATTTCTAGGACCAATTTGCAAAAGTTGATTTTGTTAGTCTCAATTTAATGCATACATAAGTAACTATATATATATAGGGTGGCCCAAAAAAGTGAGAACATCTCGAGTAGCACATGAGTTATTTCAAAACATGATTTAATTAATTATAATTCTTAATGGAATTTTTTTACACAATATTTATCAAAACACTCCATATTTCATAATCTACTGGGTTTGGCCACATGCCTGGCTCGATTAAATTAATATTCTCACGACGAAGAAAGATGATTGTATTTCTGGCTGCGTGATGTGAGATGGAGCTCTGTCCTGCTGTAATGTCCAGCTATTCTCCAGTCTTTGTTTTAGATTTCGATCAGAATACAGTCTTCTGCAGTGATATTTGTCATTCTGGGCGACAATTTGAAAAAACCAAATATGAACAATGAGAAAATTAATAATCAAAGATGGCGACCGGAAAGTGTAGAAATAAAACGTAATATAGGTAAGTTTGTAAATTAGTAAACTATTTAAGAATTAAACTAATTTTGATGTAATTATATCACATTTTACGAAATATTCTCACTTTTTTTGGGCCATCCTGTATATATATATATATATATATATTCTCATCAATAATATGAACAGGTAAAAACAATTTAAATAATATATATATATATATATATATAGAATATAAAATCTGAAAAAATGAATGCGATATTTTGTGTTAAACCGTTATGAACAGCAATAGAAAACTGAACGAGAAATCATATCCAAAAATTACTCATATCAGTTTTTGGCACATATTAGACTGCGGACAGATATTTTCGTACTGTAATGTAAAATGCATTAAATACGTAAAAAAGAAAATTATCCCTCTACGATTCAACGTCGAATATATCCTTCGCAAAAAAACTTTCGACCACGGCCAGCGACCAAATTTATTTATCTGCTTCAAACAGCGACACCTACCTGGAGACTTTAATCAGTGACATCTATTGCACAATGCGGAAATATTGTTAATGAATATTAATATTCATTATTACTAACAATGGATACGATCACGATAGATGTATACGCTAGCGCAATTATAATTGTGATTACTTTCCAAGTATCACAAGATTCTCTCGGTGTTCTATCCTCTTATTAATGACTAATGACTGTAAGTGAAACTCAGTGTATCCAAGTAACAATATTAAGTTTATTACAACAAAGTATTTACAGTCAATAATAATTACACACTTCAGAGATGGACTTGATATTCTGGAGAAGCTGTGATGAAAGAGAGCTCTCCGCCACTCATCTATTCACTTTCGTGACACATACACATACATTTACAAAGTGACAATTTTTACAATAATACTACTAAAAGTACCCGGCGTTGTACGGACTTTACGCAGAGTTAATAGGCTTCATTTTTTTCGAAATCAGATATAGACAGTAATTATCCTCTTATTTTGAACATCAATAAGTACCAAAATTCTGCTTTAAGGGGTGAAAAAGGGGGATGGGACCAGTTTTTCGAAATTTCACGTATACAGTAACCTTATTCTTAAGAGTTTTGAAGGTCAAATGTGCAAAATTTCATCAAGCTCGGTATAAAACTATATATTTGTGTATAAAACAAATACATCCACAGACACACTTCGTTACACATACATAAATCTGTAAGTTTAGTATGGCTAATGTGACGAAATGGTATCATTCAATTTATTTAAAATATATAATAATAATATATATTTATTCTTTAATATTTTTTTTGTTAAACAATTATCATAAATATTATTTCTGCCGTTTGTTGGTTGGCCGTGATAATATTTCGATTCAATTCGGTTTATCATTGTCCACATTCCAACCCGCAACTTCGCTAATATAGGTCCCTTGCATACGCGCGTACAATTCAATTTTGCTTGAATTTCAACCGCAAAATTCTATAATATCTGGCGAAATGATCAAACATCAAAAGCGTTCTATTTTTGGCTAGGATCCGAACCTACATCTCTACATTTGAAGGTATCCGGTGGACTAAAAATTATCAGTCATTCGAAAATTATTTTTAAAATTTTATAATCATATTTTTATTTCATTAATACCTGGCGATATTCATTATCCTTTTGTGATCATGACATCCTCCATCTTGTTCTGCAGTCTAACCTAACCTAAAAGTCACTTCTATATTTGCAAAATTACTTTGTGGCAACGTATTATATAAATAATAAGAAAAACGTTTTCTTTAACCTTTCTTCTCCGATGATGTAAACTGAGTTGACATTGCCTCTAAGTATATGAATACCTCTATAAATATACGAAATGCAGAGTTTATATTTTAAATATTCTTCTGTAATATATGTATTGAATAAAATAATTACAATATATATAAGTATTTACCATTCGCAACAATAAAAAATGTTTTCACGAAGAACCTGACGTGAATTTGTTAATACGTGTATGTGAACTCTTGGAGTGGTGCGAAAGGCGCAGTGAGCGGGGCGCGGGGTGCCAGATGGCGATCGTCACTTTAGTGGTAGAGCGTGCGCTGGCCGAGTTAGACGTGTCTTATGCGTCTTTATGCTGTCGTTCGTAATGATCAATATGTTTTCTCATTTTTAACACTCGTATTATAAATAAATGTAAATTATTAATATTTATCCGACTTAAAAATCGCAAAAGTCTACATCTGCACTAAGTTTACAGCACCAGAACGCGCTTTTTTATTTTAACACAGTAAAACCAATATTTATTGATACATAAACAAGTTTCAAGACCTATAGCCCCTTCTTCAGGAAACAATGAACTCGTATAGGTACTAAAATTAAAAATACAAGCACAGAGAAAATCAAAACTATAAAACCATAAGTGGTGGGTAACTATTTAGAAACTACTGTGAAAAAAAATCTAACTGCAAATTCACTTGTTAATATCAAATAAAATAAAATTTCCAAAAAATGATTGGAAAATTCAGAATAGTTGTTGCTATTTATATATCTCAAATGCTCGTTAATTTAATAAATAGTGGTTTTAAACAAGGTGTTTTTCTTATTATTTTTAACCTAAAAGTGTTTATTTTTTTATTTCTCTCAGCATACTGCTTTCCATACCGCGATGTGTCGTCTAGAGCTGTAAAATCTTTGGTCTATGTGCTAATGTAAATTCAATATCGAGATCCATCATCGGAAGAACTCTCATTACTAAAATAGCGAGATATTCAAAGATTAATGTGACAGATGACTTTTGAAATAGCTGTGAAAAAGAATCCGCCATTTTTAACTAACGATTTACAATTTTACCATCCAATATTGGAGGGTTAAATTAGTACCTATTGCATGTACTCACGAAGGGTGAATATTTTTTACCAACGATCGAACAATCGGTAACAACATTTACCACTAATCAAACGACTGACCCTAAGACACATATTACTATGAAAGGCCAATCTTCTTGCGTAGTTTTCCTCTTGTTATTTCTTTCTGGAATTCATTGTCTTGACAGGTGACTTGTCCTATATATATTTACGAGTGAACCAATTCTAAGTACACACTGGTCTACATCGAGCTACCAATCTTTCATAGAGCGTTATGACGTAGCCAAAACGTTGAAAAAGGCGTCGCACGCATCGTACTACCCCTGTATAGAATATGTTATTTATTACAGATATCCTCCTAGTTGGTGCCTACAAAAATACTCTATTGCGCTGTTTTAAATTAAATTTTATAAATACATTCTGGGGAACCTTTAATTAAATATACTCATAATTTTAAAAAAACACATTTCTACATTGTTTCTTTAATTAATAATTAATTCATTCAACAATTGAAACCACCCCTGCACCAACACTGTATATCTATTTTGGGCAGATTTGAGTTATGAATGCCACAACGCTGTATATCTTCTTGGACATCCAATGGTTTAATAAGCAGCCATATTAAATAAATAAAAATTCTGTTAAACACAATTTCTTAGTGAGTTTTACTGTATATCATCCAAGGCGACCGACGCTCCGTCTATCCATCAACATTTTTAAAACCTGATATACAGTGTTGTTGCAGGAGGGTCTCAATTATAATCATAGCTAAGATGATAGAGTGCTCGCTTAGCATATTAGAGGTGCCGGGATAGTTTTTAATGTAGATAAAAATAAAACACTAATTAAAATTTTAAAAAGAGTAGATAGAAATATTCAAACACTATTTTTAATGGAAGCTTGTAATAAAATATTTTCTATGATGATAAATAAATCACTCTTCGTTATTTATTTCCGACGTAATTAATATTATAAATAAAAATGATCGTTAAAATACACAAAAAGAGCCTGTAGGGATGTGCGCGGTCCACACTGTACCGGTATTGCTGCGGAATAGAATAAGGTATTGTTTGAGCTCACATACAAAGGGCCGAACTGGACAAGCGGGCTGTCCGGCGCCCGTCAAATCGCACATTGTTCCGCTGGACCTGGCGGCAAACAAACGGATGCGACTGCCCAATTATGAGACTGAAATTTTATAATAATGTATTTAAATAGTACTACATACACGACATGGTATTATCTCTATCACGACTGTTGATGAGAGAGGCTCTGCTTTATTTTAGAACTTTAAAACTCTCTTTATCGCCTCTTCGCTACAATGCTATACTAACGCGATTTTAAACTATTTTAATATAAGAGCAAACTAATCTGCCCTTTAAGTGCCGTCTTTATTTATTGTAGTAACGGGTACATGTAATTCTTAGGGTAACAAATAGTCGTCTCTTTAGATATCCATCAGATCTTATATTTAAAGAGTACAATGCCCTAGACATAAGACAAATCTTTATTTGCATCTTTAACTATGTTTCAAACGTCAATAAATACCGATCTATTAAAAATATGAAAATGTCTATTGAAAATTCAAGGTGGTTATTAGCAATTAAGATTTTTTAAATTTTAGACCCTCCATGTCTCTTTAAGTGCCATCTTTATTTATTGTAGTAACGAGTACATGCAATTCTTAGGGTAATAAATGGTCATCCGTTTAGATGTCTATCAGATCTTATATTTAAAGAGTACAATGCCGTAGACATAAGACAAATCATTATTTGCATCTTTAACTATGTTTCAAACGTCAATAAATACAGATCTATTGAAAATATGAAAATATCTATTGAAAATTCAAGATGGTTATTAGAAGTTAAAATTTTATAAATTTTAGACCTTCCAGTGTCTCTTTAAGTGCAGTCTTTATTCATAAAAAAATTATATTACAAAAATTCATAAAAAACATAGTAATACATACAGATGGAAAATTAAGGTGCAATTCAAGGTAAACACTCGGGAATCTATTCATCAAAAACACTTCCAAAATAGACTAGATATAAAATGGATTGAGTCACACTTACACGAACAGACTAACGTAGTTGCAAAAACACGAGGCATGGAGAGTGAGAGATAGGAGCGTAGATGAGTCCCACCCACGCAAGCCGGCCTGACTACCCACCTAAGGAGCTCCAACGAGTCACCCTTACCTGAATAAATTCCTTATATAGAACAAGATTCGTCTGCATTCCTGGGCGAGCAAGTCCAGTCAAGCCACCAAACATACGTTTACGTGCATCTCTATGTATCTCACAAGCCCACAAAACATGGTCAGGCGTATGTTCCACTCTCCCACATGTACACCACGGGGCATCCACAAGACTAAACCTTACTGTACCTTGTATATAACCCCTTCATAATCCCTGCAGTCGCCGCCGGCAAATGGCACGCGGATGAACCGATCTGTGATCCCAATTGAATACGGCGATGTCACAAGTTCACCCACGGCACACAAACAACAAATAATACGTGATCAAAACGCAATATCCTAAAATACAGTTCTAGTGCACTGGAGCTGAAAGTTCACACCGCAAATGCTATCGCGATGTCGAGATCGAACAAATATCAAGGCCACAATTCACACTGACAAGACGAGCATTAGAAAATATACGAATGAGAATTTGGACGCGGTTTATTTATTTATATATATATATATTGACATACATATTTTTGTTTTAATAGAGGTGAATACATAATACATAGTTTATAGTGTGGAATGGAGTAGACTTCACCTCTGATATATACTGCGTTATCCTGGCTACTTTGCTAGACTGAAGTCTGTGTTAAAGTAGCCAGTTTCTTTTTTGTGCTGTTGTGGTGTTATTTATCGACAGGAATAAAAAGAGAATTACAAATATGTGTAAAAAAGTAAAAATAAAATAAAAATATCATAAAAATATATGTATTGGGAATGTTGTAGGACTAGTGAATTATTAGTGAAGGTATTGTATAAATTATATTAGAATGTTGGATAGCCACGTTTTTGATTCATCTTTACCTGATTGAATCATATATTGGGTCTATATTTGTGTAATCTTATTGGAATTAAACGATTTCCAGTTGGTACTGAGTGTGTTGTGTAGTTTCGGAGCTAAGAACATGTAGAATCTTTGATAAATGTCGTTGTTACTCTCGGAACTGGTGTGTGGATGTTTGTTATTTGTCTTGTGTTGTGTCCATGATTTATTGCTTGAGGAGAGTTGTTGTTAGTATGGAAATATTGAACGAGTCTCAACATAAAGATTTGTCTTATATCTAGGGCATTGTACTCTTTAGAATTGTTTTTTGTGCTTGTTTTTGCTCTTCCTCCCCAAACTAAAATTGCATAATTAATTAAGGAGTAGCACAATGCAAAGTACACCGATCTTAAGAGTTTGTAATCAACTATACATCGTATTCCTTTAAAAAAGTAAATTAGTTTTCTTATGCGTTTAGCTATGTTCGATATGTGTTCTTTCCAGTTAAGATGATCATCGATCAGTACTCCCAGACGTCAAACAATTTTGACTCGTGTCAATTTTTTACATTGGCATGAGGAAGTCGTGTTCTTGTTTATTTTGCAGTCATGTACGATAAGTGTAGGGCTTTGATGTGGTGTTGTTCTTTCGTTAATACAGAAACATATATATTTTGATTTTTTGTGTTAAGTGATAGGAAGCTCGTGTCAAAACATGTTTTCGCCTCGTTCAGGCCATCCTGTGCACTAGTATTGACCTCTTCCCAAGACTTACCCTCAAAGCAAAGCACGGTGTCATCCACGAAAGTGATTATTTTTCCATTGTTTAGGGTCGTATTACAAAAGTCGTTAATATATACTAGAAATAATATAGGGCCTAAAATGCTTCCCTGTGGAACACCGTATGTTATCAATGATGGATTGCTATATTTTTCATTGTTTCGGACAATGGTCACGACTGAATCGTAAGACCCGTCAAAAGGGTGTTTTACGAATTCGGAACAAGAGTAATAATATTGTTTTATTTATATCCATCCATTAAGACGGTCATATTTTTTTGTTAATTTTGTGCACTCTCGGTCTCGATGCTCTCCGGCCGCACCGTCACTATAAGCGACACACTGCAGAGAGGGGTTGACCCGGTCGAGAGGGAGGCTGGCGTGGACCCCACCCGATACCGATCGACGCCGGACCAGGTGACCGGAGGCGGACAAAGAGCACGAGAGACAATACACGGAAAGTTTGGACACGCCGAGCCATTGTGCGCGCTAATTAATTCCAACACTCGCAAACTTTGACGCCATTTGATGGTGATGGAGGATTATGAAGGTTGTCACCTGTTGGTATCTTGGAAACTGACGACAGCTGGGGAAATGATTATTTTTTCATGTTATACAACATGATGTGTTCTGTGCGCTATGGCCTCCACCATCTTTACCGAGTCCGCCCAGAGAAGCTGAACGCACCCAGCATGATGTCACTCACGTCACCTACTACCAGCCATAGAGACACAGTGTACCCACGGCGTGCAGCAATAATACAAATGCGGCATTTGGACAATCAACAGCTCCAGAAACTGCCTCTAATAGCAGTAACTTCTTTGTATAGTTAATTTCTAACTTTATACGAATAACTTCAATGAATTTATAAAGTAGTCTACGTTACTATAATCTACCGCCTGTCATATATTCATATCCAAAAATACGCTCCACAATAAACTCCGCGATAACAAACGAATCCGAGGGAATTTTGGTGATTATTGGGGCATTCATTCGATAAACTCACAAAAACTGCAATATTTTAGATCTAGAGTCAACATACACTCACAAAAATATGATAATCATTAATAGTTTCTAGACTTTATTTCCAGTACAATTCAGTACAATAACTCATACAGAATACTGTTCAGATTGGCGCGCTATTGTAACGCATCTGCAATGTTTGCCGAAGTCCGTATACACGGATTCGTTCCGTTTCTGAGACATCGAATTGCTGGCGTAAAGCTGCGGCTGGAGCTCAGTACCAACTATCTAGTACAAGCGGCGCTTTCATGGAAACCTGACTCCCTGACCAGAGAATGGCAACAACTATAGAATAGCTACAGATACAATAATGGCCGTGACTGAAATGTAGTATCTATATTTTGTTCATATTTATACACCCGTATGTGTACGAATTTTTTTTGCTTTTCTTTTCGTAACATAAATAATGGTTCGTAACTTAAATGTATTATATAATATATATTATCTTTATGGCGAATCGGGTCTTCATAAAAAAAAAACAGATCACTTTGAAATAAGCACATTATTTTTATTATGGGATTTTCGCAATGAAATCTATATTTCATTACGAAAATCCCATATTTTATCGCTTTAATAATGCACAATATAGTAAACTCTTTATTTCCAATAAGAAAAAACAATATATTAGTAATATGATATACGCTATGTACATATGTACACCTGGAGCTATCAGAATGTTATTAAAAGTATAAACATGATAAACATAGTGAACTTAAAGGACAGGTAAAAAAAATTATCTTAAAATCACATGTGAATGTAATATTTTATATAAAACCATTTTGAACCGCAGTGCTAAAATGATCGAGTCATCATATCTAAGAATTTTAAATATGCCGAAGAAAACAACCCCTCTACGGCCCAGAGCCGAATATATCAGTAGCAAAAATACTTTCCACCACGGCCAACAATTATTTAATTCTGCTTTAAACAGCGACACTTACTGGAGGTCTTCATCAGTAACATCTATTGTACAATACAGTAGATATCACTGATTATCATATTTGTGACCGACGCCAGTCGCCGATCACAATGGTGGGTGATGGAATCGAAAGGCATAAGAAAATCCTTCGATAGCGTACCAGGATGGACCAAAACTACAACTTGACTCACCTGATTGATGACGCCGCCTCCATGATCCTTCATGACACTGCCACGGTACAAAAAACTTCACGGTCCACAAACATGATATTCGCAGTGGTATATGAATTAGTGATTCGACACGAAATGATCACCCGAGGACGCTTCCTCGACAAAATCTCGACGAATTTGAAGAAATCAAAAACAAACCAGTCGAGCTAAAGGAACAATGTGTACTGATTGAGAGTGGGCTAAGGGGTAGGAACAAAACTAAAACTGGTGACAATAACACTACAATTTATGGAAGTACGCGAGTATACCTGTACGTGTTCATCTATTTAAAAAATAATAATTACTTATTATAATTATAATGTTCATTCTTATTTTTTTACTAATCTGTTCTGATATATAAAAATGATATGTTGCAGTTTATATCTGAACAAATTTTAATACAAAAGCACAACATACTACGTATGAACATAGTAACATACAGGAACACAAAAAAATATTAACAATATATTGTATTTCGATTTTTGAGGTTTCTAAGTTCTCGGTGTCGTTTTATTAATATCATTATCTTCTTCTCATGCATCTTAGTTTTTTTATTCCTGACTATAAACCAAGTTGAATACTGAAATATCTGAACACGAATGATAGTTCGAAATTACAACATTAGGAATTCGCAGTGAATTAAATTCAGTAAATAAAATATCTTATTTCCGAGAAGACTCTTGTATCTCTGTAAGGAGTGAAGCGTGCAAAAGACGAAGATGTATGGCGCCACCGTTAGGAAAAGTCCTCGCAGGACCTCAGTTAATTATTCTCCCCGACAGAGCTCTCGGTCGAGAGGAGAGAGGCGAACGGTGAGACGAAGGGAGAGGAATGGACCAGAACTTAATTAAGATGCCTGGCGCGTTGACAAATGGTTCCGGACGGTAATTCAGGGAAAATAAGATAAAATAATCACATCTTCTGGTCTTTTCCGGAAATGCCGCAATAAAAGTTCAATTTGTTATTTTTTTTTTCTCCGCGCTGAGCGCTGATTTTTTAAAAGAACGCAATAGAAATTTATTGATTAAAAAATTGGTTCAATGAAATTTGAAATTTTCACTATGAAACTCGTTAAATTTAATGAAAATTCATTATTATTGAAATGTTGCAATTTTAAGATAAAATTTTGTGATATTTTAAACAAATTAGAAAAATAATTAGTCATTGTAAACCGTCGATTGTGACGATGATTTAACTGTTGGAGGCTTACTTCCTAGTGCAGCAGTCATTACTCGAACAATTAAGAGTACAACAGATGCCTATGAAATGTATTGAAGAATGCTACGCATCCCGTGGACAGTGGACGATGCGCGAATGCCTCGACTCTGCGACAAATCTCCAACCACGGCAAGCCCTATTTACACCAGTCAACACAAGATTCTTCCAATCCATCACCAAAATAAGATTATTCTGCGCATTACTTTGGGCAGAATAAAAACTGAATGTTGGGTGCCACAACGGTGTACAGACGCGACGCATCTGACTGGAGTCAGTGTAACCAAAAAATAAAAATAATCATTCAAAGTGTAGTAAACTCGATAGGTAGAATATTTCAGCTAATCATTTACAAATTTAACTTAAAAGCTTAACATACAATTTTACAATAATAAATCCAAAATCAAACATACAAAAATAAATTCAGTTGTTAATATTTTTCCTAGATTTTAAAAGAGCTTTCGAAACCATCGACAAAGATATAACAATAATAATAATAATGTGTTTATTCCAGCGTGATCAGGTTTTTTTTAACCTGATTCGCCATAAAGATAATACATATTATGTTATACATTAAAGTTATGAAATAAATATAATGCTATGAAAAAGAAAACCAAGGAAAATATTAATATAAAAAAAATTTAAAAGTATAAAAAGTAAAATTTCACACATATATACACACAAAATTTAAATATTACATATATAACTACTTCAGTCACGGCCATTGTTGTATATGTAGCTACTGCCGAGCTATTGAGAGCGCCGCTTGCACCAGAGAGTTGGTGCTGAGCTCCAGCCGCAGCTTTACGCCAGCAACTTGATGTCTCAGAAGCGGAACGAATCTATGTATACGGCCTTCGGTAAGCATTGTAGATGCGCTGCAATAACGCACCAATCCGAACAGTATTCTGTACGAGTTATACTGAATTCGGAGACGCTTATACGTCACCAGAGCTCGCAGGTATACATGCTGGCGAAGAAGGATTTAAACAGGATGCTCCTCACCTCCTTACTGCATCGGTAGAAACGCCGTGACAACATATTTGCATAATATATGATATAATAATAATAAAAACTTTGAAAACTCGGAATATGGGGAACATTTTTGAAATAGTTTAAGGAATACCTAATAATAGACACCAAACCATTAAATTAGATGACTTCATACCTGACCCCTTCCTTATATCATCAGGAGTACCACAAGGGTCAGTTCTTGGACCTATCCTTTTCACTATCTACATAAATGAGATCGTAAAAATGCTAAAAAATTGCAAAATAAGATTATTTGTAAACGATACACTTATACGCATAGCGGAAGATAATTATGCAACTATACGGAATGAATTAAACTATGACTTAAATAACATAGCAATAAGACTGAAGAAAAATAAACTAAAACTGAACATAAACAAAATTAAATTCATGAATATTACTTACCATCACGCCGTTTCTCCGCGGGGTAGGCAGAGGATAGAGCGCCACACTATTCTGTCCTGACACAGAATTCTCGCCTCATCCACATGCATACATCTTCTCATACAAGCTCGCCGATTGTTGAGGCTTCTAAACAGAACCATCGTCCATTATCTGGTTTACCTGGTCGTGCCAAGTCTTCCGTGGACGTCCTCTATTTGTGGTGCCATCAACACTTGCGTCATATATCTTTCTTACCATTCTCTCTTCGTTCATCCGTTCCGTATGACCAAACTACCTAAGTGATCATTTCTTAATCTTACTCACTATACTAACATCAGCTTTACATTCTTTACTTATTTCTTCATTCTTTACTTATTTCTTCATTCTTTACTCTGTCATAAATAGATTTGCCACAAATACGCCTAAGTGATCTCATTTCCACTGAATTCAGTCTACTTTCGTTCCTTTTCTGCCAGGTCCAGGCCTGGTTGGATAATTCACCTCCCACCGTTTGGAAAGAGATCCGGGTTCGAATCTCGGTGATGCAACAACAATATTTTTTGATAAAATTGATTCTATATGTATATCTTTCTAATTAATATATTTAATTAGTATTTAAAATATCACAGACCGTCTGTTCTGAATAATTACAACTTCACAATAAGAATGTGTTCTCTTAGTATTTAAATATTGGCAGAATTTATACGAAAAATGGATGCAAATCAACATGAGCACGAGCATCATACAAGAGGAAAAGATAGACTGAGACTGCTGTTCAGGAAGAAGGCTAAACTTCAAATGTACAGTGCGATGAAGATCTTTAATGAAATGCCAGAAGATATAAGAAAGGAGGAGAAACTACATAGATTCAAAATTAAACTAAGCAAATATGTGAAAGATAAGCTGTAGTAAAAAGGAACAATTTAGATCTTGTTTATATTAGAGTATATATAAAAATTCTTATTCATGCACTATATTAAGAATAAATATATAAATAAATAAATACATCGAAAAGTAGTTTATCCACAGTTTGAAAATGGTCTCACTGCTACAAACTAAACACAATCTGTCTGTTTATATAACTTTCAAGAATAAATAGTTGTAAATAATTATGGTTATAGGTGATTTTTGGATACACATTTCGAGTCTCGCTTTGAGTTTTTGTATGTTTCTACCAATCTCAAGCAGATCTCTGAATTTATCTTGGGATCAAAATCTCTGCACGCGTGCATGACACTAATATATATATATCAAATAACTCTCTGAGATATATTCATATTTCATCGAGTCTCAATCTGTGGATACAGCTCGGTAATGTTATACCTTATTTAATATTTGAAGCATAACTCGTACTGAAGTCCGTTATAAGATTCTAAATAATACAAGCTTCAATCTTTCTCCGCTAGTATTCTGATTTCCTGCTACGAAGAGCGCATATTAAAAACAGAACACAAAGTAACGCATTTACACTGTATACATTGTTGCCGAGGTTGGCAGTTATTCAAATCCGGGGCTGCCATGTATATGAAATTGCAAAGATAGTGAACCATTTACAGAATATGTTCGTAGTAAAATTGCGAATTTCACTCGTGCCGTCTTCAGGTCGTAAAACTGTTCGGTATGGCTCCTCGGCATCGCAGCAGTACCGCAGTAAATGCAGTGTTATTAACTTCATAAATCATCAAAATTGCCTCGACACTCGCTCATACATTTGTCCAAATCGTACCCGAGCGGCTGTTACTCCGCGAGATTAAAATTGCCTTTGTCAGAATGTCCTACAAGAAATAATATTAAATAATGACTTGAAATATTCCGATTATTTCAGCAAATTCGTTAATCATTTATTAATTTTTAATCACGCTGTAATATACACAATGAGGTGTTTTAAAAAATAAAAGTTTATTTTTTTATGCTTACGCATATTTTTTTATTTTTCATTTAAATAAATTTTACTGGTCGTTACCATTGATCAACGCTTCAGACCAAACATATTACTGAATGCAGCATAAATAAGCCACGGATGGATTGAATACACCCCTCACCCGACCCCCATAGTACTGTAAACAATAGAAACATGTTAGTATCGCAACTAGAATATTTGAGTACTATAACGTACTTTTTGTTATTAGACTGAATTTTACAATCGTGCCATATAATGGCGTCTACCAGTGAAAGTATTATTAAAAATCAGAAAATGACAGACATATGGCTAACAGCTTACACAAACTTTGTCTCGATCGAAATTACCGTCTGTTAAAAAGTTTTTATTTATTTTTTTATTATTAAAATTATAAATATAATACAATTTCAATAATCAGTGGATGTATATGATGTATATTTTCTATGAGAGTAAGACTCGTGTATAGAGAAGGAGTATATTCGAGTTAATTTATGTTTCAGTTAGTCTGTGTTCATATTTTTTTACTTCAGTTACAAATTTATGACAGTCCGTAATTTTTCTAATTGTGATGGGGAGATTGTTAAAAATTTTGATACCTTGATAAATATATTTATTTTGAATTGCGGTATATTTTAGTTTTGGGATATCAATTTGATCTCCATATCTTGTAGATCGGAATTCGCTTCTATTTTTAAATTGATTTTTAATTTTGAAAATTTGAATTATCCAATTTTTTTGTATATGTCTATTATTTTAACACTATAGTGAAGAAAAACAATAACCAATTTGTGACTTCTACTGCGTGTGTTGTTCTGCAAACATGGGTAAATGCAAGTATTCCTACCATATTAAAGAAAGATCTTATATAAAAAATGTATCAATATTTTATTGAGTGGAAAAAGTTAACTTACGGTGAACGTTTTTCAGTGTTTGATTTCTTCTCCTGACTACGACTTTATCGCCATCATTATCGAGAGAAGCGAAAATCGGCAAACCATCCCCTAATAATCTCCCCGATCTAGATAGTGGACTAACCATATCAAACAACGGAAGATCACGCATTCGTATCCATCATTCAGCATCGTCCAACTTCAGCATGAAAAGGGACAAGGGATGACCGCAAGAATTAGAGTGTTGAAGAAGAGCAGCGGACGAAGGCAGCCGAGGGCCGGAAGCCTCCCCTGGCAGTAACTGAATTACGCGGGAAATGATGTGGTCCCGAATTCATATCCGGTCTGACCTGAGAGTAGGTATTCCGCTAGAGCGAGGTTTCATAATGTAGAGAATTATATACTTACTATCATATACACATGCCGTGTAAGTATAACACACCACGTAGTGCACAATATTTTAGGGGTAAATAGGAGTAGGGGTAGATTAAAAATATGTGTCGAAAATGTTCAGTCCCTAACCATGTCAGAGATATAAGAAATTACGCAAATATTTCGATCAATTCAAAATTTTACTAATTTCAAATTATATATTGAATACGTAAATATAAGGTTATTGAACTTCGACTGTTTCTCAATTAAAATCAGGCGTCAACAACCTTTTTTCATCAACCAAGACGAGACAATTGTCTTAATTAAGGAGACGATTCGGGTTAATGGGTATTATTATTTTAAAACAAAATTCTAATTCTCATAATTATAAAAATAAATATAATTATGAAGTTTTGGTTCATTAAAAGTTTTTGAATGTTATTTATTAGCGTTCTCTTGCGCCACAGATTCTTTCTCGTTGGTCCACACCTGACGGATGCGCGCGCGCCTTTTAAATAACGGAAAGGATTCAGACCACCTCTCCATCGCCCACGCTACACATGTTTACGTTTTGTAATTTATTTTTAAATATTATACTTTATTTGCGAAACTCAAGTGGGTCACTCGGTGACCCGCGGGTCATAGGTTACCGATGCCTGATCTAGAGAAAATATGTATTTGGTTATAAAATCAATATTTTAATCAATCCTTCATTGTTCAGGACTTCACTTCACCTTTTCACCAATTTATCGATACCTTTTCTATAAAAATCGGCTGGTCTAGTATCAAAATAGTTATCAAGCCATTTTCTGAGGTCATATACATGTCACGCATTTTATTAGAGAGCGACTGAAAAATGTGATAATCTGATTAGATAGGGTTGTAAGGTACTGTACGACATGATTTCCCAGTTGAGCTCCAGGATGACCATTTTAACCTTTAGTCTCGTCTTGACACTCCATTAGTCAAGCCCAAAAATTAAGAAAAATTATAAGATACAGAAAAACGGCGATACTATCGTTTTAGAGAATAAAAAATTCTAAGAAAAAAATTATTAGACGACCTATTAAAATAATAATGGGTCAATTTCCCAAATATTTATATCGAAATTCCTTAATGATTTTGTAAAAATCTCATCAATAAGATTTTCTATAACGATACAGAAACATCCAAGCCCAAAATATGCTATGTTGTACCTTATATACAGGATGGCCCAAAAAAGTAACAACATCTCGTAACACATGAGTTATTTAAAAAAATAGTATAATTAATTCTTTGTGTAATTTTTTTTGCACAATGTTTAGCTAATCAGATATCATCAAAACACCCCATATTTCATAATTTAGTAGGTTTAAATCTGGGCTGTTCGGTGGCCACATGCCTGGCTCGATGAAATTAACATTCTCGTGACGAAGAAAGTTGATAGTATATCTGGCTGTGTGTTTAGCTATACTCCAGGCTTCGTTTTTCTATACCCCAACGTTTTTCAATTGGCAAATTTTTGATCAGAATCCGGTCTTCTGCAGTGATATTTGTCATTCTGGGCAACAATTAGAAAAAACCAAATATAAACAATGGGAAAATTAATAATCAAATATGGCGACCGAAAATTGTCGAAATAAAAAATAATATAGGTAAATAGGTGAGTAAGTAAATGAGTAAACTATTGAAGCTATTATTGATATAGTTAAACTAATTTTGATGTAATTATATCACATTTTACTAAATGTTCTCACTTTTTTTTGGCCACCCTGTATAATATGTGCTTTCTAGTATTCTGGCAGTTATTTAAAATACGTCTACATAGCTTTCTACCGATTTTTTTTTTACTTTGATAGCATGATGTATATCAAAATTAGAATACCTGAACAGTTATATTTCTAGTAATTTTGGATCACCGTGTAAGTATAAAAATTATTTAGTTCAATTTTAAGGAGCAATGCTATTATTTGTGAGCTGGGGGAGAAAATAATAAAAACACTACCTTATCAGTATAGAGCTACTGGGAGGGTCTGGCTTGATCACATTACTATTGTATTAAGACACATGAATTAGACAAGATTACTGATAACAATTATCAAGGTAACAAAACAAGGAAAAGGATATAAATAAAACAATGTTATAACTCTACATTAGTTTATTAGCACTACTCGAGTTTCGAGAGAAACAGTTACAGTTTCTCTCGAAATTCGAATAGTGCATATAAAGATCCATCCATGGTGATGAAACTCTACAAAAGTTAACGCCGATTATATCAATGATATAAAAATATGATATTTTACAACTCGTTATGCATAGGTAGATAGAGATTATATTGGATATGTAAACTCTGAAAGCTGTTTGCAATCCAAAATGATGTTGATCTTATACAGAATTAAACAGTATACTATTTTTTATGATTGTGCGCGTGCTATATTTTATTGTGAAGTCGCTTGATCAGTAGATTCGCTCATAATAATTCAAATTTTCGCGTTTTTTACGAAAATATAGCTCTTTATTATTCATTTATATCAGAAGTTATACACTAGATTTGACTTTTTTAAAACTATTACATATATAGGACCATTATATTCATTTACTATTAATAAACTGAATGTTATTTGCCATAATTAAGACAATACAAGCATTATAAAAAGTCCGCGACTATTAGATGCATTTTCCGCGTGCTGCCAAATTGTGTTAATGTGGTAAATTATTGCATAAACTAAATATATGTTTTTATAATCTTGAAGCCAAGAGTACGGAGACAAATCTCAACTAACAAAATGTTAAAAATTAATAGTGTTATAATCCATTAAATTAGCAGGACTTATTACCAATTTTCTGCGTTTTTAAAATACTTTGTTTTTTTAATTAATATACTATATTTACTCACATGTTTTGAGGCTACTATTCAAAACTTAGTTTTATATCAAAAACACAAAAATTAGTTTTTAATAATATATTTACAGTCTTATAAAAGACGATAATTTTAATTGTCTATAGAACTTCTACACGCCGCTCGATCCGGCCATGATGGTCGTCGAGATCGCGCTGTCATTATTTTCGTTAAAAAGTTCCAAAAATACATGTTTTCACGCACATTTTATCCACAATGAATTAATATTGAACTTATTCAAAACATCAGCAGTAAATTTCATAAATTTGATGTCTTTTTACTGGTTTTAAGGGAAAGTTTTCTTGAACAAAATAAACATTTTATGTACGTTATTTTTATGTAAGTTGGAATTAATTATTTCGTTTATATAGAACACTGTTTTATTTTAAACAAAGTGGTTTGTTTTATAAATATTAAACAAAATAATAAATTTTTTCTTAATTAAATTAATAATTAAAGCTGTCATAAATTTTTTTAAATTTAGAGCATTGATATAAGCAAACATATAAATATATGTAGGTATTTTGTCTGATTTCACTACATTCATACATATGAATTATGTACCTAATAAATGATTTAATTTTCGATCGATTTATTCAAATAACAACACATATTTTCTATTTCATTCAATATGATTCCACATGCCAATATGAAAAAAGGTGGAAAATACTCCCAACACAAGTTATATTTAATCTAATGCGAGAAAATCAACAATCTTATTGTCGTATCTTTCTATTCAGACCTTTCTCTCTCGCATAATTTACGTAACAAATAACGTAATTAATTATTTATTATAATTTAACTATTAGCGACATCTTGAAAGCATAAAAATGAAAGCTCGCCCTGAATTATTAAGATATATTTCAATCGAATAAAGGAACAATTTTTCGAATTTTCCACGCGGCTCGCCACCTAATTGGTCAGCAATTTACGTAACACTTTGTACTTTGGGTTACAGAAAAGTTTATGCAGGCGAAAGCCGTGAAGGGGATGAATTTAAAAGCATCCCTTGGTGAATGTAACAATTTTTAAAAAGATCACGATTCCCGCTTATGTAGACGACGCGGGATACGCGCACGTTATTCGTGTATTTATTTTGAACCTTTTTTACGATAAGTCTTGTTTTAATAGGCGTCCCTGTAATATGATCGTATCAAATCTGTATTCTATTATATATAAAAATAATCATAAAATTGTGGCTGTAAATAAGAAGTGTCTCTGAGGTAATGTATTGGCGATAATCCATAATGTGAGATTTTTTAAATAAAATATTTTATTGCACGATTAAAAAAATACTGTATATCGGTTTTAGGCAGAACCGAGTTATGTATATATTACAGGGCATTTCAAACAACCATATCAAATAAAATAAAAACTATTAAACACAGTTTCTAAGTGAGTGAGTACTTCCTTGTAATAACACTGTACAGGGTGGCCCAAAAAAGTGAGAACATACAATAGTTTACTCATTTACTTACTTGCTTATTTACCTATATTACATTTTATTTCGAAAATTTCCGATCGCCATCTTTGATTATTAATTTTTTTTTTGTTTATATTTTCAAAATGTTGCCCAGAATGACAAAAATCACTGCAGAAGACCGTATTCTGATCAAAAATTTGCGAATTGAAAAAAATTTAACAAAGCCTGGAGTATAGCTAGACATTGCAGCGTAACTGAAAATGACATCAGGACGGAGCTCCATCTCACACAGCCAGAAATACAATCAACTTTCTTCGTCGTGAGAATGTTAATTTCATCGAGGCAGGCATGCGGCCACCGAACAGGCCAGATTTAAACCCACTAAATTATGCAATATGGAGGTATTTTCATGATTTCTGATTAGCTAAATATTGTACAAAAAAAATTATATTTAAAATTATAATTAATTATATTATACTTTGAAATAACACATGTGTTACGAGATGTTCTCACTTGTTTTGGGCCACCCTGTATAACAACCAAGATTGTTGCAATTTAAACAATTCAACCAATTGAAATCAAGACTACAAAGCGAATCAGATTAAAGTAGAAAATTTTCGATCATCCACCATATAGTCCGGACCTTGATCCGAGCGACTTTCGTCTATTTTCTAAGCATTTTCCTTTGAGTATAGAACGTTGAAGAAATGGAACTTGCCGTTGACAATTAATTTAATGGACTAGCGATAGAAGACTACAACAGCGGGACTTAAAAGAAATATAGCAGTTGATTAAAATATATATAAAATTGTATTGTACGATATTTCCGGATTACCCTCGCAGTTTTAATTTACAGCAAAATGAAGGTGAACGATACATCGGCAAACTTCAGATATAGTCAAACTGTATCTGAAGTTTGCCGGTTCAGTGCCCCGGAGCGCAGGAAGGGCATTTCCGCTTACATCCCTCACAATTTCATTCCGGTTCCACCCTCTGCCACCTCCCCAACACGCCTGCAGCCCCCCCTGTCAGCCTGTAATTAATTCTTCGTGCCCTCTCATTCATTTTCTCTACCCGAAAAGAAAATAAACGCTGTAGCGCTACTGAAGTTTTACATGATCGTATAAATACAATAATTATAATGGATTCGATTTGAATGACGGTGTATTTTTAAGACACTTTAAAATATTTATAGAATAAATATTTTATATGTAAATATTTATAAATAGACCATGGTCTAAATATGAAGTTAAAAATTGAAAAATACTGCCTTTTCAAACGTATTCTAGTATATGTTAATAAGTCGAATGAATTTCATATGTAGTCATAAAGGATATGGTCCCATACTTCAAAAAATTTGTCTCAGCGACATCTATACTGTTATATGAGAATGAATATCAACATTTTCAAAAAAATCCATAGATGGCGACAGCATAGTTGGTAATAAATAATTGAAATGTTCCAACATGATAACATATATACAACTTACAAAAATTTTATAGATGTGGAAGCATGGGTAAACGGGTGAACGTTACATCGTGTAAAGTGATCACGTAAGCCAGCCGACGATAGGTCGTAAGCCCTGTAATGCCCGAGACTTCCATACTTCCCATTTAAAAATAATAGCTTCGTCTCTGTGAGACATCTATATCTTAAATATCTCTTCGTTTTCGTAAACTTTCTCTAGTGCTGGTTTTGTCAATCTTCCTGATATTTTAACTGGCTGATGTAGAGAGATGAGTGAAGGTTATGTATTTAAGATTTAAGTATGTACTCCGTCAATAAAAAGTCAGGATGTTTCGCATTGTATTTATTTTAGAGAACTTGTTACAAAACATTTACCGGGATTCAAACGTGGATCTTTACCTATCCGGAGAAAAGCGTTACCTTTATACCACGCCAACCGAGTAAGTTAAATTTTTCAGTATATCTGTCTAGTTGTTACATTTAACTTGTATTAAAATATCACAGATCTATGTTCTACGTAACATGCAACTTCACAATAATAATGTGTTCTTCTTAAAATAGATAGATCACACTTTTTCTTTGACTCTCCGAGTAAAGTGTGTGAAAAAACTGCGTTAGAAAAGTGTACACGGTATAATGTAAAAATATGCAATTAACATAATAAATTTTCATCTTTATTTTTTCATTTTTCTTCCTTCGTGTCAGTATTGATACAGTGGCCTCAATCAGATGAGACTCAGCTCTTAATGCACCTCCAAAGGTCCCGGTTCTGGATCGCCCTCACAGCTGAGTCCAGGGTCTTATTTTTCTAGCCTGTCACTTTGACGCATAATGTGGTCAAATAATTGGAAGAATCTTATTAGAAGTCTCAGGGATCTCCATAAAAAAATAACACTTCCGTAGGTTCTTCAAGACTTTTATTATCGATGTTTATACCGCCACCAAAAACGGCTCCTAACTATATCTCTGACTTACGTCGTTCTACCCACTAATTCTCAAACACCCCGATGCAACTCGCGGCGCTGTGCGCGCGCGACGCCGGCGCGTGCACGTGACACGAGTGTATCAGCCGACCTTGCGTCACACTACTCGTAAATCTTTTGTTCACTGCTGTAGATAGAGCTTAATGTAGTTGGATTCGTTGCAGTATTGAGGCTATCCATGGGATGCGTAACATCCTTCTCCAGCAAAACATTTCAAAGACGTCTATTTTCCGCTTGTCGCTATTGCGGATAGTTCAGGTCCCACAGCATACATGAAGATTGGAAAGACAAGAGTGTTAATCAACATAATTGTTATTTAATTGATTTATGGAAACTTTAGCTAATTGTATGAGTCTTAAAATTTCCTACCCACTGTCACCAGTGTTGGTGAACAGCACCCCAAATAAATTACCACTTAAACTGCCTCATGTCCGGCTATTTGGGAAGATTGTTGTAATTCATTTTTCACCAAGCAAAAGAACGCCATCTGAACTTAAAATTAAATTTAGATTATTTTTAGAGAGACTGAAAATAGTATGATCTGTATAATACATATGTCTGAGACTAATTACATATATTATTAGTTAACTACGTTTAAATTGCAAAGCCTGATTATTAATCTTTTAATTCTTTTGGCATCGCCCACTTTAATCAACCCTTGCCGGAAGATCGCCTGAAGAGGGTGTTTAATATGCGGAGGGCAGGGATCCATTATGATTGGGGATGAAATATATATCGACGGTGGGGTAGTTAGGTTTTACGGGAAGCTTCGGCGCTCGGGTACTTTATTAAGGGAAACACTTTTTATTGCCGAAGCGCTCCCGCGAAGGGTGAAATTTGAATGCGTTCACTCAGAAGAAACTATCTAATAAGGTACTCCTTTAAGGGTTAAAAATTCGCGGGGTAAAAGCACTTTACGGAATCGCTGCAGGGTAGGATTTCTCAACCCCCATCGCCGGCCACCCAACCTGGACTATCGAGTTTGTGCAATGAAGTGACATCACTTGGATAACTCACCACACAGCGACATTTCATTTGCGCATATATGTCTAGTAACTACGAGTAAAAGAAAAATATTATTTAAATAAATAACTATCTGAGACACGGTGTTCCGAATTAATAATTAAATAATTGTTATTAGCAATATTTATATGTCTAAGAACACACAATTACTGGATTTTAACTTACACAGATATCTCATAGAGACATAGTTATTTTTTATTATGTTTACTGGAAATTATGTGGAAGTATGGGGTAATTACAGGGCTCACGACCTGTCTTCGGCTGGCTTAAGTGATCACTTTGTATATTTATATATATTTATATATATATATATATATACGTTCACCAATTCTCACCTCTCAATCTCCACATTTATCAAATTTTTGAAAGTTATATGTATGTTAGTATGTGAATTCGCTTTGAGTATCACTACACCATCGGATATATATGGACCAAATTTGATTTTATTGTTGTTGCGCTACCGGGATTCGAACCTGGATCTCTTCCCAAACCGAGAAAGGCGCATTATCCAACTATACTACAGCAACAGTACTTTTGATGACATATTTTCAAACACATATGTTACACTTTTTCAAATTAATACATCTAATTCTAATTAATACATTTAATTAGTATTTAAAATATCGCAGACCGTCTGTTCTGAATAATTACAACTTCACAATAAGAATGTGTTTTCCTTAATAATATTGGGTGGCTATCAGTGACCAATGATGGCTGTATCATTTTCACTTCATTTGATTCTGCTGACACGATGGTCAGCAACGTTCTTTTCTAATTTATTAATTATTTATTTATATATTTTTCAATCATTCACCGCATTGGACTACTTTCAGTCTTCTTTCAACTACTTCCTCGGGTTCTGATTCCACTTCCATATATCAGCGATGATACCAGAGCTTTAGCTAATGTCGCTTCAGACGACACATTCCAATTCCGTAGATTTATAATGCAGAGAGAAAAAATATATTGCCTCTGTCGCGCGAATATTAATGTCGATAATTTGTAGCAACATCTTTGTACTCACAAATATCTATTGCGTGCGTATCGCGTTCTCTGTTACGTAATTTTACTTTCAACTTAAACGTATACTTTTACAAGCAATTGCACATGAACAAAGAAGTGGTGCATGTGTAAGAACTATAAGCTATTCACATCACGTGATTAATAAGGGACAATAATTATTGGTACTGATTCATAATTCATATTTTCATCAAAAGAGCCTTTTTTGTCACAAAGTTTAGCAAAAATGAATATTTTTTAATGATATTACTATTATTATAATATATTTATTTTTTTAAATTCTGTTTGAAGATAATTCTTCTGTGACACCTGTTTTATGCTTACTTCCGCGAGATTGAGCCTTTTTTCTGTTTTTAAAAATTCTGCTGATGAATAAAATTTCAACCATATTGTCCTCGTTTTCTTCTTCTTCTTCTATTACCGTATTTCACAACATGCCTAACCATCACTTCTTAGGATTGGTATTACAAGATATTTAAACATTAACACATTTCAAAGAAATATGGTTTTTTCAAAATATTTAAATGAAGGAACTTTTCATACTACAATGAAAATATATATATATTACATTAATTCCATTACTATCATTGTCTAACCTTATATAATCTGATTAAATTTTTATTTTTTTACTCCTACAAAACTTAACTATCTTATTTTTAAGACCTGACCAATCAGAATCAGAATCACCGCAAGGTATGAGAGAGAAGTAGGGAAATCTCGGTACAGGATGAGATCGGTGAGGGGATTTTAGTCGAAGAACCAGTGATCTCGCCTTACCATGCATACGACGTCTCTGTAATCCCCCCAATCGCCGCCGAGATTACACAAATGGCACGCAGATGAGCCGATCTCCGATCCCAATTAAATACGGCGATGTCACAAGTTCACCCACGGCATACAAACAACAAACAATACGTAATCAAAACACAATATCACAAAATACAGTGCTGCAGTGGTGCACTGGAGCTGAAAGTCCACACCGCGAATACTACCGCGATGTCGATATCGATCAAGCTGATGTCTTCTGACATCAAGGTCACAATTCATACTAACAAAACGAGCATGAGGAAATGTATGGATGGCAATTTGGATGCGGAATTGTGTCATTGTGGTCGCAGCTGAATCAAAAGACGCGCCAAAAGTGCGTTTTACGAATTCGGAACACTAATTGTAGCGGCTGTTCGATAGCGCCTTCCACACAGTGACAGGGCGATACAGCGCAACCGTCTATAATAAAAATTTCACATCCATAAAGTTTTAATTGCGTATATGTGTTATAAATGTACATTTTATTATTTTTCCGACTGTTTATCGCCTGCGGACAATATTCCGCCATAATACAGTGCGCGTGCTTAGTAGGCGGCCGCGACAGTAGGAAAATTTGCATCAGAATTATCGCGCTTACATTTCCTCTCCCGGGTGGTCGGCAGCATCCGTGTTTTGGGGAAGATGCAGCGGATTAAGAGCCTCAATACGACACCCTCTCTGTTCGCCGCAAGCGTGTTAAATAATAACTCAACAAAATTCAATTTTTCACTGAACTTGGATCATTTTAGTAAATCGCGTAGTGTGTGTTCTATTTTATTTATTTATGGGAATATTTGTTTCCCTTGAAGTTTCCACTTGGTCATTTTTGAAAAAACTAAGGTCATGTTCACATAAATGATTATTAAACTAACTAACATTAAGAACAAATATATATATATATATATATATATATATGTCATTCGCGTCGCGTCACAAATATATTTTATTCTACTTTTAAAATTAGCAGTATTAACTTTGTGGTTAAAATTCATATTTTTATTCGTTAACTTTGTTTTATTGACCACTTAATTGAGCTTAAATACATCTACCGGTTTCGAAAAATACCATTTTCTTCTGGTAAAAAAATAATAATATATGTTTTTAGTTAGTAATGACATCCTGAAGAAGAAAATGGTATTTTTCGAAACCGGTAGATGTATTTAAACTCAATTCAGTAGTTAATAAAAAACAAGAATATTATATTTTATCCTATGCATTTTACGTATAAAGAAGCTCTATATACTTGCCTTACAGACCTGGTCATTTAATCGAGCACTTTACAGCCATCGTTACTTTGGCGCCAATGACAAGCTGTTTATGTAAATGCCTTCGATAGCTGGTTCAGATTTCCGAATTTTGCTGTCTTTTAGCTGGGTTGTCTTCTTTAAATTTCAACCGACCGGACTGGTCGAAGCACGGGATGTAATAAGAATAACGCATGTCGGTTACCGTCTTCTTAGCCTTCCGAAAAAAGTGCGGCAATACTCACACACACACATGTACATTATTATAAACCAGGAAACTCGGTGGTGCCAATCGAAGTAATCAAGGAAGGGGGAGCGTAATATTCAGACTAGATACCTACCACAGCAACACGGCGTTCTTTAATCCAATTTTACGATTATGATTAGTATACTAGAACAGTCTCTGTATATAATTAAAATTGAGAATCAATTAGACTCTAAAAGTTAGATCCGACATCTTAAGATGGACTAACTCCTTATTTGCGTGTTATATTCTTCGCTAAAACATTGTAGAAAGTTCAAAATATTCTGCGGTAGAGCGCAGCGCAGAATCTGAAGAAGATTTTAATTAATAATTATAGTACCCCTTTAAGAGCCATTATTGTGCTTAGTATGTATAGCGAGACCGGCGCCGCGCTGAGACTGTAACAATTATTGCTGAATTAATTATAGAACGGTAAATTGTTTTTTTTTGCAAATTATATTCTCCGCTGACAATATAATTCCCAGTTTGATATAAATGCTAATTAGTTTTTTAATTTTATTCATTGTTTGTGTACCATTTCAATTATTTATTTTTCCGCTTTGTATTCTGGTCAACAATTGTCAACTGGGCATTTGATATTTCTTTCTTCTCGGTCCGTGATATCGGACGATCCCTGAGATAGGATAACGTGATATCGCGCTTGTTGTACGTCATACGTCACTCCACTGGCCGTTGATGTTCTATTCGTTAGTTGGAATGGTGTTTTGAGTGTTGGTGAGAATGAAACGCGCTGTTTAGCGCTTTAGAACAGAGAGATAAATGTATCACGCTTCTGAACATACATACTGATACAACATTAACACGATCTTATTTTTATTGTTCTGAACTCAAAAAAAAATGTCATTAATACCTACAAAAAAATCAAAGAAACATAAATATTTTTCTAATTATCGTCTATGCAATAAGAAGCGCTGTTTTCGAACATTGTTGGGAGTGGTCCAGCCCACCTTGCGGTGCGCAATAGCGAAATTGCATCTGACTGCAGCAGTTGTGGTCGAGAAGTGTCGGGGCAAAGCTCCTGGGAGCAGCGCTCGACGCCTGCTTCGTTACCTATAATATCTTCAGCCAACCAACCAACTTGGTGCATGCACAAGGTACACAGGGTCCCCGTAAAGCTATTGATCAATAAATACGTGCCGTTATAAGTAAGGGATGTGTTCGATATTTAGGTCCGCGGATCGCTGTTTGCCGTGTACTGTCAAGAAATGTGAACGTGAAACTACTTTTACAATTGTGTATTCGGTTTCTCGCTGTGCGTGATAAAAGTTACAATTACTATTATGTGCGATACACTTGCTTCGTGCAATCAACGATGTTTGTAGTTACGTTCAGAAGACCTGTGACCATAGCTAAGAGAAAATCCAAGTAAGTCGCGTTCTTCCCGGTTAGTCCTGTCTCTGTACTAAATTGCAAATTGCATCATTTCCTTCTTTGTAATATATCCATGTTTATTTTCCATACAGTGCCATGAAGAGCAGCAGAGATATCACCAGACGAATATCTTCATCAGACTGGTCATCGCTGATTTTTCCATTCCATTTCATCATCGGATGTCTGCTTCATATCCTCCATGTTTTAAAATGAGAGCATATCGACCTGTTTATAATCCCATAAGGAATTGATCCTTGTAAGAGTTTCAGAGTGTAAAAGACAATATTTTTAATAGACGCTATAAAAGTGCATCTGCGCCACGCAACCTACGGTAAAAATTTAAATATTCATGATCGGTTGTATCGCACCCTCCGTACTCTCCGGACCTTGATCCGACACTCCAACTTTCTACAATAACGTAGAAGTTCATAACTTTGGTAATAATTTTTCTAATCAAAACATTCAAAATTCTTCGAGGAATTAATAAATTGCCATTTAAACGGGAATAAGAACTACTCAAAAATATTCTAAGATTTTTATATTCGTTCAAAATCTTTTGGGCTATTTTTCCGTATATATCCAACATTTCTGACTGACGTTTTGGATCCCATTGCAGGGTCTATCGTCAGGTATGATGTTGCTTTTGCTGCTTTATGTATATAATCAATGGTAATTAAATTATTAAATATTTATGAATACAATAGTATTGTAAAAATTAATTTATCTAAGATGTGCTGCTATTACATACGCAGTGAGAAAAAAATTAATATTTTCGTAGAAAGCAATCACTTTGTGGATTGATACATTAGATTAAATAACTGTCTTTCATTCTACATTATATTCGTGTCAAGGAGTATCTTAAATATATAAAAAATAATGGTTTTTCAGAATTTTCCAATCATGTTATTGAAAAAACCATTAATTTAATAATAACGAAGGGGTCAATATCCTCCATAAAAACGACTTTAGTCTTCGGTTAGATAATCCAGTATAAAAAAAGGCAGTGAAAAGTGGTATTTTAATTCTTAATAACCAAATAATTTATCCATTCTTATTATATTTATTCTGTCTCTCTTTCACGATCGATGAAATAACCGAAACCGGTTGACGTTTAATAAAAAATGTGGTTTTACAGAATGTTTATACTTACGTTGTTTTGCCAAAAAGACACTAATGCGTGTTGTGCCCATCGCCAAATTGGAAAACTCAAATCGACCTAACTAGGCAATGCTCGTGAAGCTCGAGTATAAAACACGAGCACTCTCACGATAATAAGAATAAAAATAATAATTCATTTGAATACATATGCGTATGTTCAAGCAATTATTTCAGATGGGCTTTTGATCAGAAGGATTGTGCATGCGTGTGATATGACCAACCGCCCCCAATTCGGCTTTCATTTGTGTTCGTATATTTCTGTACTCTCTTTGGTTTACTTGATAGGTATTTCGTGAGCAATTGAAACAAAATACACGAGGAGCACTGATTTTATCGAATTAGGTATTACAATAATTCGCGTATAATAATTATGAGGTGGAATGAAAGTACAGGGGTTGAAGTGAAACGCTGTTGATGGTTACAGACACGTCAGAGGAGTGACGTAATGCACTCGGCGCCGCTGTGACGTTACGCAGAGTTGTTCGTTCTTACATAATTTAAAAGAAAATTGTTTCATATGTGTACTTTTAAATTATGTCAAAAAGTGTAAACTTTAATAGTTTTATATTTAAAGAAATAAAGGAATAACAAATTTTAAAATAATTAGTCAAAGTGTACACAGTATTAGTAATGTTTGTGTCACGTCACGGTTTCTAAATAACCACATGTGGTAGTCTTTCAAGATCATGTTGTCAATTACACACACTATTATATTTCTGAATATCTACCAGGTGAGTGGGGTGATCATATTTTGAACACGTGCTCGATCAAATTTTTTTTTCTACATTGCATATACGAAGGCATCAAGATAATGTTTTCGTTGCATGATGGCTTCCAAACTTACAGTTGTCTCTGCTGTCAGTACTCGGAGTAGTGTCTGTTGCTGTAGTCTCATATTGGCGGGGTACACTTTTGACACATGCTCGATCAATTCATTTTTTCGTGTTTTTATCGCATGAGTAACTATTTTCTAAACAGCAGATACCGGGTGATGCTTTTCAGGAATGTAAAATTCTTTGCAGCACCAGAAACCAAACACGGAATACTCGTAAACTGTTTCATCGTATCCGTGAAAATCTACATAGACAGATTTTTTTTAATTGAATTGAATCAAACTCCATTATTTCCCTACCCCTGAATAGAAGTTGAATAGGGGCTGCCATTGGCTGCACCAGTTGTAGAAACAACTTTTTGGTTTGCGAATCGGATTGGATTGGAATGCTCGACCAGCGTGACGTCACCATATTGAATCCATTGAAAAAGCTCGTTCTCTCGGCCGATTTTCCATTTAAATGTATCGTCTGTATTAAGGTACGAGCCAACTCGTAAGTCCATAAACGTGTATCAGTGAATCATAGTTTTTTTTTTCTTTTTTAGTTTCAGAATTAATTATTTCTAATACAAATAAAATTAATATTTAAATTTCTAATACAAAAAAAATATTTAGTTACAACTGGGATACCAACCTGTACCTCTTTCTGTCCCGATAACAACTAAACATTTTTTCGATAGATAGATTTTTTTCTGTATTTCTTTCTATTTGATTTATTTCATTTGTATTAATTACCACAGAACTATGTTCTGAAAATGCAACTTCACGATAAAAACGTATTTTTCTTAATCGATTACTTTTACATTAAATTCGTTGTTTTAATCATAATATTAGTCTATGTGATGTATCTATGGGATGAAAGCGCGAGCGCGGAAATGTTGGTACGATGAGAGTGTGTGAAAGAGATAAATGTGTCTTGCTTCCGAACCATTGAACTGTGAACATCTTATATTGCCCTGTACTACATTGTATATACATACTTTTGTTACCACGAACGAGTATTATTCTGACTATACAATCCCGTACACAAAGAGTCAACATCGTCTGCATCATCAGCACGAGTTAAGGATATAACAGTATACCAGACAGGGTACTGATGAAGCGTTTTTCTTTGCTGTAAAAACTAAACAACAATGCTCCATCATTTAATGTAAATTCAGCCTGTCTCTCTCTGTATTTCGGAACCTGTGTAAAACAAATCAACCCCTCCTCCCCCCCAATATAAAAACTCTCGCATACAACATAGATATCCTCTCTCCCCTTCCTGTATAATGTTATATTATTTTTAAATACAAATTAAATGTATTAATTAGAAAGATATACATATAAAATCAATTTTATCGAAAAATATTATTATTGCTACTGCGATTCGAACCTGGATCTCTTTCTCTTGGATTGCTTTCAAATAATGGAACGATAGATGTGTCAATTTGAAAAATGTAACATATAAGATAAGAAGATAAGAAGAGATCCAGGTTCGAATCGCGGCAGCAACAACAATATTTTTCGATAAAATTAATCTTTCTAATGAATACGTTTAATTAATATTTAAAATATCCCAGACCCATGTTCTAAATAATTACAACTTCACAATAAAAAAATTTCATAGTTACACATAAGGACCCTGCATATAAAACATTGCCACTCTCTTCTAGCAAAACATTGCTACCCCACTCTGTCCCCCCGACATAAATTTTATGACATCATTCATTCAAAATTTTGCATTGTTATGATTTAGATATCCAGTAAAGTAAAAGCTACCCAGTAAGATAACCAATAAAGTCATGTTACCCACCCCTGCCTTCTGACCTCACCCGCGCCTTCACATTGAACACCGTTGTTGCCGGATGTGTCTAGCGATGTCGGCAGGCATCCGTCATAAACTGATACAAGTCAATTTTTCGCCTCGTATCCAAATAGTTTTCCCACTGACTTCCGAGAGGGGATCCTCGCACTCGGTATCCAGAGATTAAAACTTTCCCAAATTTTACGTTTTTGTTGAAAAACCCAGATTATAAGTTTCCGGTCGACCCTTTCGGGCGCCCGTGTGCCCCGAAACAGCTGTCACCGCAAATAGAACACATTTAAAGTTTAGCCTGCTTAAGCGGTACAAGTTTTAAAATGTCGCGCCGCGCCGAAGGGGGAACGAACACGTCCACTGCCTGGCTGAATAATCCGACACCAAACTATTATACAACACAGAATAAATTTTCTGAATAATCCGATAAAGTTTTGCTATATTTTTTGCATGTAAACACAACCATAGTACGTAAATTTTATGAATACTATTTAAATAATTAACTAGCATCCGACGTTCCCCGGGATTCTAATTGATTTATAAATTTAAAATATAATTAAAATAGGGGATGGGAGTGCTATTGAGTGATCATATGCGAGATGCATACTAATAAGGTAGCATTGGATTATAAGTAGTAATTTAATTGTTAAACAGACTCCCAAGAGTGCTGACCATCTGAATCTCATGAAAGACAGTCAATCATTGGTCAAAAATTTCACGGGAGTAAATGCGGGACTAAGTTATCACGTCTTTCACGTCGTAGTTACTGCGCTTGCCGTGTGGGTTGTTGAGTCGAGGTCGAGCGCAAAATAACGAATTTTTTTGACTTGTTGTGAACATGAAGACTTCTGTGTAGTTATTGTGCATTTAAATCAATTAAATCTGCCAGTTTAAACTGTATTTCGACAAATAATAAGTCAACTTACAGATAAATATTTCAGGCCATAATTGACAGAATTGAATCATTATCCCGCATATATTACCCGGCTGTATGCATCTGGGAACCTACTTTACTGAGGTATGAACAAAGTTCTGTGCACAGACCGAAAAAGACTGCAAAATAACGATGATTTCCAATCGTCTCAGACCACCCTTGCCATTGTACCAAGCCCTCCATTATTCCAATAGTCTATATGGGTGGTAACAAGGGACGAAGAGAGGAGAAGAAGAAGAAGAAGAGTTGTTGCCCTGAAGACCCTCGTCCACATCAATCTCTTTTAATTAGACAAGCACTAGTGGCAGATTTTGATAAAAACTCAAAGATGGAACAAAAATGTTTCAAATACTTTTAATTATTTCACAATTATTCATTGAATTTTGTCATTTTTCCGGTGCACATTACATTTCTCCCCCCCTGTAGTCTACATCAATGTATCTTATCGTTACAAACTTTCCCTATACTTTAAGAACTTGCGTAAATGTTAGGTCTAAAGTTGTTCAATGTTCCGCACGAGGACATCAGACGATGCTTAAATTTATATCGCTCTAACTTTAGTGCCGATACTTTCTAATCCATTGTCCAATCGTAGCGATACTTCATGCGCGTCCACCCCTACTCCGCCGGCTGCTCGGGTCTGATGCTTACGGCAGATTGCTTCAGTGAGATATTTTCAAAAATTTACCATTTTCATGAGATTTGCGGTGGAATGAAACAAAAGGATAAGTCTGGTCCTCTGGTGTAGGATATCGCCATTAATCGGAATCACCGCAAGGTAGTGGAAGAAAGTAGGGAAACCTTGGTACAAGATAAGGTCGATGAGGAGATAAGAGTTCCAGTCGAAGGACCGGTGATCGCGGGAACCGGGAGTCGGAAAGACTGCTCGCCTCACCTTGTACATGACGCCTCCGTCACCCCTCCAGTCGCCGCCGAGATCACACGCGGATGAGCCGATCTCCGATCCCACTTGAATACGGCGATGTAACAAATTCACCTACGGCACACAAACAACAAACAATACATGATCATAACACAATATCACAAAATACGGTGCTGGTGCACTGGAGCGGAAAGTCCACACCGCGAATGCTATCGCGATGTCGAGATCGAACAAATATCGATCAAGTTGACGTCTGCTGACGTCAAGGTCACAATTCACACTGACGAAACGAGCATGAGAAAATGTATGGGTGGGAATTTTGATGCGGAATTGTGTCAATAACATGAGCCGCGACCGATTCTAAAAGCCGCGCCAAAAGGGTGCTTTCGAATTCGGAACAATATGTCTTGCTTATTATCTATACCAAATGTGCATTATTTTGAATACCATCCTTTTCAAAATTTGCTTAGTTGCACTCTAGGCCCCTGTATGAAATTAAATAATTACAATGTACCCCCAGATATCGCACCCTCTTTTGAACCTGCTCAAAATATCGGCACCCACCCACAACTACCTCTAATATAAAGTTAGTGAAGAAATTTAATAATTCCGATTTGTGCCATTCACAATCAATACTTTCACTTTTTTTTACAACATGAATGTCTATCTGTCTCGCTCTATCGCAAGAGACGGGACACGAGGCGCTGAGTACGCTGGCCGCGACCAGGTACATGTCAATTATTTGCCGTTTCGATGGAAACTTTTGACAAATTGTATTTGTTTTTGACCGATTTCAGTACAAGTGGGACACTTCGGCGTTGAAGAGATTATTAATTTTGGAGTTATAGCGCCGTGCGCCCGGCCCGAGAAATAAATGTAGAGAAATAAATCAGGATTTTAGGCGGAGGTCCCCCAGACTCTCGGCGCACAGATTTTAATCTTAAAATCCCGGCTCGAACTTTCGGAGGCGGAGAGACCGTCTGGGAAGCTGAGCGAGGCTCGCGGGAAATAGAAAATAAGGAGGTCCACACCGGTCTCGTGGCGCGTGATATTTTCTACACAATACATATATATTTATTTCCATCAACGCCCTTGCGGGCTTTTTACGTAAGAATAAATATTTATTTTATTTAAATATAACGGCACATGTCAATATGACCAGTTAAAATATACAATAAAAAATATATATATAAAAACTAAGTTTAATTTACGTACAAATATTTATTTAGTACAGGTATACTCCTGCAATGAAAAATATCAACGAAATTCAACTTACTTTTAAAATTAGCAATATTAACTTTGTGGTTAAAATTCATATTTTTTATTTATTATCTTTGTTTTAAGATGACAAAGATGATAAATTTAACGATTCTGGCGTCTATAAACTTAGTTGCAAGGATTGTGCCGCATTTTACATTAGTAAAACGGGTAGAAATTTTAATATAAGAGTAAGGGAGCATTTGAGATGTTTTAACAATAGTGGGTTTTCAGAATTTGCTAATCATTTAATAGAAAATAGTCATGGTTTTGATAAAAAATTGGGATTATCAATTTTGCATATAAACAGTGTTGGTCACAAATTAAATAATTTGGAATCGTTGGAGATAAATAAAGCATGTAAAACTAATCAAGAAATTATAAACAACCAACTAAATTTAACTACGAGTCCCATTCTAAAATTTTTTCCTAAAAATTATTCGACTAAATTTGTATTAAGCAACAATTTGAGTTAGGTACTAAATTTATTTTTTAAATAATTGTTGTTTTTTTTTAAATTTTAAAAATAGATTCTGGTGAAGAAACAATGATTTATACTTTTAGTTAAGTTATGACATCCTGAAGAAGAAAATGGTATTTTTCTAAACCGGTAGATGTATTTAAACTCAATTCAGTGGTTAATAAAACAAAGATAATAAATTAAAAATATGAAATTCAACTTGTTACCAAGCCGATGCATTCGCGATTTTGGAGAGTTAACAGCATAATTATTCCTGTGAGTACCTACAGAGAACACTTAATGTTGTTTCATTTGAGTTGGTACTTCATACGGAACCATTTGTATCAACTCACGCTATTGAGCATTTTATATAGATATACTATACGCTCACATCTCTTCTCCGGGATATTTTTTTCAAATGAAGTAGACTCATTAAATAATCGTAATTTATATTTTCTATCGGAATATACAATTTAAAATTGATAAATCTTAGAAATTTATGTTGCACTCTTTCGATTTTAATAATATTTGGAGTGGAACTTCACTATTATTGGGAGTGGAATTTAAATAAATTCCAGCTACTTCTTACAATAGATGTGTATAAAGCTGTTAGAGAGCGGAGCGAGTTAAAGTTTTTGGCTGTTCTTAACACAAATCCTAAGAATTTCATCGCTTTGTTGTAAATTTTGTCGTAATGTTGAATAAATGTCAATTTTTGGTCGAAGAGCTCACCCAGATCCCGCACAACTGCGACTCTACTTAGATCAACATTGTTAATGCTGTATGGAAAAAGGAGTAGAATTTTACTTCTTCTGAAACTTATTCGTTTACATTTTTCTACATCGAAATATAGTTCGTTAACACAGCACCGCATATAAAGCAAATTTAGGTTAATTTTCAAAATAATAGTCATTTATTTTAAAAATTGCTTCATATATTTTAAGATCATCTGCAAACAACAGAGCATGAACTCCATTAAAAATATCGACAATGTCATTTATGAATAGTAAAAATAATATATATGTATATAGGCATGCAGTAGGCGCAGTGGCGTGATTATGCCAATGCAGTGCATTGGGGTTCACGTTAGATAGGTGCCCAAAATGTTCGCGTTTTAACATGTTATCCATTTATTATTTTTATTTTTTACCTTCTGTTCAAATTTGATCGGCGATGTATTATTTTTGTAGGTTAAATCTGCCGGTAGTGGTGCGTGGAGGGTGAGTCTCCTATATGTTTTTCTTCTGTGCTGTCTCCATGTTATTATATTCCATTTTAATTGTATTATCATTTTTAAATATAAACATGTTTTGTTATTTATTTAAATGTATTGTAAATATCTTATTTACTAATATATTAGTAATCAAAAACAAGAAGTTTAATTATAAACATTAAAAAAGTTTTTCGCGAGCATTATGAATGTTAGAAACCAGACCATTGCCGTGCATAGAAATACCTAATATGTCATTAAACCTCTTAAAGATGCTCCTAACCTGTGTTTACTAAAATGTGATTACCCACTGTAGGCCATAGATACTCGTACTACTGTGGAAATGAATTGGACATTAGCAATGAAGTATACAATATATACAAAAATAAGATAACTGAACAAATTATAATGCAAAATACATTAAAGCATTACATTTATAAGACGTATGTAAAGGGTGTTTATTTTGGAGGTAAAGAACTTTAAAATGAAATAAAAATCGTGGTTACGGCCATGGTATTGGCTTTATTGGAAAGATAATTTTATGCCATTAGTTGTCAAACCAATCCAAAGGTGTTAAATCACACGATCTTGGAAGTCAATTCACAGGTCCATTACGCGAAATCATGCGCTCATCGAATGTTTCCTTCAATGAATTGATTGTGGCGCACGTTGTGTGCCATGCTGTGCCGTCTTATTGAAACCACAGCTCTTCCATATTAATGCCATTCAATTGGGGGCCACACAAAAAAGGGAGTAATCATGGATCATTGACGTTCTGGCCAGCATCATTTTTAAAGAAAGTACACTACGGCGATACGACACAATCGAGAATGGCTTCCCGCCTGCAGAATACTCTGTTTTTTTCTGATACATAACAATACATACAGTCATATTCGCAAGTACCTACTCAGCGATAGGCCATCGCTGTGACGTTTTACTAAGACGTCTTTATTTCCCTGAAATTTATTGCACGGGTTTTTCAGCGCCACGCCGATAATTCACATTTAAATTATTGACACGTGTCTTATCATATCAATTATACGGCGACACTGCAGCGACCTCGCAATTCTGTGCGATACACCTTGTTCTTTTAAGATCGCGTATTTTTTTCCAAGAGTTAGCCTCGTTCGTAATACTTTTTAATAAATTTAATAAATTTCCGAGGCCCGTTGTATCTCGCCTGAAAGAAATTCAATTTTCCCGGTATGATATCAAAAATTATTCACGCGTAATAATATGATCCTAAAATATGTATATTGCTCTAAATTACGCGGCCGATGGAGTAAAGTGAAAAATGAGCCAATTTTGCTCCAGCTTCACTGCCGGGGGTGAGGGCGTCTGGACCAGTTAAGGCCGAGAAAATTATTGTTATCGCTGTCCATACTAATGGAGGCTTCTCCGCCGAATACGTATTGCCGTGTTAAGTTTTCTAACCGTCACGCCGAGGGGAGATATTACAGGACCGCGAGCAGCGCAGTGACGGCGGCGGCCGAGACTTCCCTTCAAACTAGAGCGGGCGGGTGACTCTAAAAATATGTATTTATACATAAATATGATACTTTGTATTAGTATAGTCAAGAGGTTGGGAATTCGTGAAGATCGCCATCTTCAGTCACAAGGGAGCGATATGCATGACGATGAACTGAATTTATTCAGTTTTTCAAATCACAAAAAAAATTCTATATGGGATTAATATTATATATCGTCGTCCATCTTTCAAAGAGCCGCATCTCAAATTTATTGATTTTACAACAATTGTGTGGAATTTTTCACTATTGAAGAATAATAATTAAAAAAATCTTGCTGAGTTCAACGCATATTTATTGTTAGGAGAACACATTCTTATTGTGAACTTGTAATTATTCAGAACATAGGTTTGTGATATTTTAAATATGAATTAAATATATTAATTAGAAATATATACATATAAAATCAATTTTATCGATTTGGAAAGAGATCCAGATTCGAATCCCTGCGGCACAACAATATTTTTCGACAAAATTGATTTTATATATATATCTTTCTAATTAATATATTTAAAATATCACAGAGCGTCTGTTCTGAATAATTACAACTTCACAATAAGAATGTGTCCTCCTAATATCTTTTATATTTAGTCAGTTTCATTTTAAATCTATTCAATTTCTCCTCCTTTCTTATGTTTTCTAGCATTTCATTTACTTCCTGAATGGCAGTGTCAGTCTATCCTCCCCTCTCGTACGATGCTCGTGCTCATGTTGATTTGCATCAATTTTTCGTGTTATTTCGCTGATATTTTCTTATTAAGGATTTTGTAAATAAATACTTACTTACTTACCATCACGCCGTTTCCCCGTGGGGGTAGGCAGAGAGGATAGAGCGCCACACTCTTCTGTCCTGACATACAATTCTCGCCTCATCCACATTCATACATCTTGTCATACAAGCTCGCCGATTGTTGAGGCTTCTAACAGAACCATCCTCCATTATCTGGTTTACCTGGTCGTGCCAAGTCTTCCGCGGACGTCCTCTATTTCTGGTTCCATCAACACTTGCGTCATATATCTTTCTTACCATTCTTTCCTCATTCATCCTTTCCATATGACCAAACCACCTAAGTGATCCTTTCTTAATCTTACTCACTATACTAACATCAGCTTTACATTCTTTTCTTATTTCTTCATTCTTTACTCTGTCATAAATAGATTTGCCACAAATACGTCTAAGTGATCTCATTTCCACTGCATTCAGTCTACTTTCGTTCCTTTTCTGCCAGCTCCAGGCCTCACTTCCATACATAAGTGTCGGTACCAGCACTCCATTGTGCACCGCTAGTCTTGCCTCGGTTGACAAATTCCCGTTAGATATAATTCCATTCAAAGCGCCGTTTACTTTATTTCCTGCAGTCACCCTCCTTTCGATATCATTCTCAGCCTTTCCGTTTCTATCAAACATACTTCCCAAATATACAAACTCATCTACTTGTTCCAAACATTCATTACCTACAAGTATTTTGCATGGTGTCTTGCTTTCCTCCTTCTCAAATACCATCACTTTCGACTTGTTAACATTCATCATACCATTATGTTAAAATATATTTTCTGCTTAAAGGTCATCATATTCAGATCTTTCAGCGTTGCACTGATCTAAGTATATCTATTTTTTCTAAGTATTATTCTCGTAGCTTTATTTTGCAACACTGACAATTGTTGCATTTCTTCTTCGTTAGCCAGATACAAAATGCTGCTGCAGTAGTTGATGTGAGGAATAATAACAGAGTTGTATATATGTCAGGATATATGTGTGCGGAATGCCTCTCACCCCGCAAATAATGTTCCAAACCCCTCTCCTATATATATACTTCATATCATGTATGTTCATTTACTAGTCTATGACAGTGTGAGGAGTATTTATTCCATAAATATAACTGATTACAATCATTTGTAAGAATGGCACACTAAAATAAGATGAGTTACGTCAGAGTGTGTTGATGTACTATTACTTCAAAGTGTGTTGATGTACTATTACTTCAAAGTGCATTGATGTACTATTACTTCAAAGTGTGTTGATGTACTATTACTTCAAAGTGTGTTGATGTACTATTACTTCAAAGTGTGTTGATATACTATTACTTCAAAGTGTGTTGATGTACTATTACTTCAAAGTGTGTTGATGTACTATTACTTCATTAAAATAAAATGCATATGTGCATGTTTGAATGGATTATGAGTACACCTTTTTGAAAGATGGACGACGACACATGTCTAGATTGCTTTTTAAAATTAGCATTCCGTTTCAGAAACTGTCACTGGTATTTCTATACCGAGTACACCACGTCCATGCGCATTGTCCAACTATAGCCCCGATACTATTTCACCGTAAGTGACTTTCACAGATAGCGATCGCTTAATATTAATTCTGGAGCCAAAAAAAGCTAAACAGAGACCTCTAATAAAAGGTTTGCTTAATTTTCCCGGGGAAATAAAGGCCTAGATTGTTCTGGAATATTCCAGGGGGCGTTTAACGTTCGTACATAATTCAGGGGTATATTTAGACCAGATCGCTAGGGGACGATGAGATGATCAACTATTCCAATTTTAACCGTGAAAATCTTGCTCCAAAGTTTGAGATAACGGTCCACCTCGAACTAATGATTAGAGCGATGAAATAATCACATAAACATGTAACTAACTATGAAAAAAATAAAAATTTAAACGCTCAAATGGTATAGATACCAGATTTTTTTTATTAATAAATCTTAGCGTTAGCTTTCAATATATTAATAAGACGATCGCGTCATCTCAGAGCTACTGGTATACAGAGAGGGAAAATCTTTATGATTCACTGATGTATAATATCAATAGACTAAATTTTACTAGTTTTTTTATTATTATAACTTTATTTCATGCGTATTGCGTAATAATTTTTAATTTTACGCAATACGCTTTCAAGTAAAGTAATTAACATAGTTAATTAAAGTAAATTAAAAAAAAATATTACAAAACATTATTATTGTGAAGTTGTAATTATTCAGAATAGACGGTCTGTGATATTTTAAATATTAATTAGAAAGATATACATATAAAATCAATTTTATCGAAAAATATTGTTTTTACGCCATCGGGATTCGAAGCTGGATCTATTTCTTAACCGGGAAAGATGCATTATCCAACTATGCTACAGCGATGATATTTTTCGCGACAATTTTTCGAACCTATATGTTACCTTTTTGATATTAATATATATTTAATCGTTCCATTATTTGAAAGAGCCATCTACCTTATTTTCACAGAATCTCAAATACCTTTGAGTAATCTGATAGCAGACGCCAAAATTATCAGTTCATTTTTATTAAATTTTGGACACGTTGATACAACTTATTAGAACACATTTTTATTGTGAAGTTGTAATTATTCATGTATAGTTGGATAATACACCTTCCCCGGTTAAGAAAGGGATTCAGGTTCGAATCCCGGTGACGCAACAACAATATTTTTCGATAAAATTGATTTTATATGTGTATCTTTCTAATTAATATATTTAATTCATATTTTTAAAAAATTATCAATAATAATTTTTTTTTAAATGTAATACAATATAGAAATCAAATAATTAGATAAGAATGTATTTGTGTGTGTTCACTGATGTCTCTTTATTTTCTGTAAGGCTTAATAATTATTTTTAGATATTATTAAAAATTCTTGGCACAACACATTCTCTCCTTCTCCCACCGCACACATTACTCTCATGTACTCTCATGGTTCGTCCCGAGAATCTGCTATGGTGAGGGCAGAATTAATATTTACATTATTTATCATATCTTCTAAAATTATATCATATTTTACCTTTTTTTGCCAACCGGTAAGATTTTGCAAATTGTAAATTCTTGTGTTACACAAGAAACCAACAACTTTGTGTAAAACACTTGATTAATTTGACTTCAATCAGTTTTGATAGTGTTGTATCTTCGTCAGAACGGACGCACACTAACTGATCCATAAAATAAAATATGCAAAGAAATTATCTGTCGGGCGGAAGCGTGGGGAGATTGGGGATAGAAATGGTGACATTAAAATAGGAAATTAAATTTAATTTGTTATTTATTATATTTGATTCAGTTTTAGGGTGTTTTTAAATTTCTAAATTATCTGTAATAAGGCCTCTGATGTTTGTATATAAAATTTACTGTATCGTTATTTAAAAGTACGCCCTGTCTGTAAAAGTTAATGAGGAAATTCAGAAAAATTATCATCTGATACAAATACATTTCTATTGTTTATTATCTCATCGACGAAACGTCGGATACACGCGGCAGATTAGCCCAAAAAACTTTACAAGAAAAAATGAACAATTTATATTGAGTCCAATTACTCAAGCGCCAACAGCTCTGTCCCCATTTTGAAATATTCAGCTAGGATTAAAACGTTTAACTCTAAAAGCACTTTTCTGTTGGACCTCTCTTGTTTCAACTTCGAACGTCCAATCCCCCTAATTGAATCCTCGCCGCAGCGGCTCAAGGGGCACCCAAACTCCTGCTGGGCGAAGTTTGTTCAATCATCACGATTGCAGTTGAAACGAACCAATTAGACGCCGCGTCCTGCACAAATAGGCACCATTGTCAACCCGATCTGCGGAACTTTGCATCTGAATCCCTCGTTAAGAGGAGTTCGGACCTAACTCGTGCAAATATAAGCCCCATTTGCAGTAATTTCCACGTCCATTTGGTCAAAAGAAAATACAGACTAATCTATCTGTTTGTCTATGGTTGCGTTTTGAAAAAAATAATAAACTATTTGCTGTCATTTGATGTACATTTTATTATGTAATAGCTATAATGTAATAATTGATAAATTTTTCGGAAATATGCCCACTTAGGGATCAAGAAATATGAGTCTATATCCCTAGTCTCTGGAGACCTGCATCTCACATAGATTTTTAAAAACACAGGGCTTAATCCATTCTGAATATGAATTAAATATAATAATTAGAAAGATATACATATAAAATCAATTTAATCAAAACATATTATTGTTGCGCCACCGGAATTCGAATCTGGATCTCTTTCCTAACCGGGGAAGGTGCATTATCCGATTATGCTACAGCGACAATATTTTTAGCGACAAATTTTCAGATTACTCAAAAGTATTTGAGATTCTACTGAATTTTTTGAATGAGAGAGAGAGAGAGAGAGAGAGAGAGAGAAGAGAGAATGAGAAGAAGAAGAGAAGAGAAGAGAAGAGAATGAGAGAGAAGAGAGAGAGAGAGAGAGAGAGAGAGAAGAGAAATGAATGAATACTGAAGATTTTTACTAAAATAAGGTAGATGGCTCTTTCAAATAATGGAACGATTAAATATATTAATATCAAAAAGGTAACACAGGTTCGAAAATTTGTCGCTAAAAATATTGTCGCTGTAGCATAGTTGGATAATGCATCTTCCCCGGTTAGGAAAGAGATCCAGGTTCGAATCTCAATATTTTTCGATAAAATTGATTTTATATAAATAATATATTTAATTAATATTTAAAATATGACAGACCGTCTGTTCTGAATAATTACAACTTCACAATGAGAATGTGTTTCTATTCATTGAACGGTAATAGAAAACATTTTAATTGGCTGTCAATGAGAAAAGTAGATGTGACGTACGCGACATGTAGTAATCTTGAACATTCTAATCTTCTAGACTATTTCTTCTCATCGTTACCCGAATAAACTTAAAATTTTGAAAAATATAATTACTAAAAATTATTTACCATTTGTGTATAATGTTGTCTGACACACATTACAATGAGTTTCTAACCAATTCTGGATTACGCTCTCTTATATAGCAATCAATCATAGAGCGTGGTATAATTGCTCGGGGTGGAGCGACTATGTCTGCAATTAATCCAATAACAGCAGCTCAAAAAATTATATTAAAAGTTATCCTCAAAACCCCAATCACAATGAGCACCGACGAAATTTTTCAATAAATGTCTTTGATATAAGACAAATATATACTGATACTATCCTTGAATACATATATAAATACAAACAGACACATTTTGAAACAACTCAAAATATAATTTCCACACGGACAAATACACATTACTTACAAACCCCAAGAGCACATACAACAACTAAAAATATTTTGGACCTTAACTATTTAATAGAATGCTAAAAGATTTAAACCAAATGAAATGTCCCAAGAACATGAAACTATATATCAAAACTTGGATTCGCAATATGGGTAGAGCCAGTATTGGTGCACTCACCCAAACATATTGACTCGTATCTATATTGATTATTGCTACAAAGTGATCCAAAAATTAAATCCACTTTAAAATTGTCCTTCATATACACCCACTATATAGTAATAAATGTAATTCTAACTACTACTTGTAATTCTAATTAATTGAACAATTGCTTGTAAACTATGCCCGTCTCGACACAGAATTTCTCTAGTGAGACGGACACAGTCCAAACAGATTTTAATATAGTTACAAATAAAATAAATAGTGAGAATGTGCCGAGCTTACAATGATTTGTTCACTGACATTGATATATTTTCTATTTCAATATCAGTATTTAAATACCTAATTAAGAATATTATTCGATAAAACGTCTTTTTGATGAATCATTTTTTCTTGTTTTTTTATGTAACTAACTTTTTTACATTGTACGTTGCTTTTTTCTCGTGTCGTTTTTTGGTCCATGTTAGGATATACGTTATTTGTAACCATTTATTTGGTCTATGTCCAATACCAACAATATATTTATATCTGTGTTATTTGATCTATATCCAATACCAACAATATATTTATATCTGTATTATTTGGTCAATGTCCAATACCAACAATATATTTATATCTGTATTATTTGATATATGTCCAATACCAACAATATATTTATATCTGTATTATTTGATATATGTCCAATACCAACAATATATTTATATCTGTATTATTTGATATATGTCCAATACCAACAATATATTTATATCTGTATTATTTGATCTATATCCAATACCAACAATATATTTATATCTGTATTATTTGGTCTATGTCCAATACCAACAATATATTTATATCTGTATTATTTGATCTATGTCCAATACCAACAATATATTTATATCTGTATTATTTGATATATGTCCAATACCAACAATATATTTATATCTGTATTATTTGATATATGTCCAATACCAACAATATATTTATATCTGTATTATTTGGTCTATGTCCAATACCAACAATATATTTATATCTGTGTTATTTGATCTATATCCAATACCAACAATATATTTATATCTGTATTATTTGGTCTATGTCCAATACCAACAATATATTTATATCTGTATTATTTGATCTATGTCCAATACCAACAATATATTTATATCTGTATTATTTGATATATGTCCAATACCAACAATATATTTATATCTGTATTATTTGATCTATGTCCAATACCAACAATATATTTATATCTGTATTATTTGATATATGTCCAATACCAACAATATATTTATATCTGTATTATTTCTAATAAAAAAAAAACTTTTTAATTAATTAATTAATGCACCGTACCAAAAAAAAAACTCTGTTGTGTTAAATATAATATTCCCCTTCGCTCCGAAATATTAATTATAATGACATATCTTTCTTTCTTATTGCAGGTCAATCCGGCTTCTACTTCGGTCAGCCCGACAATCGCTTCGTCCCCAACTTCCAAAGCCAGTCGGGAGGGCCTTACTTCGGCCAGAGCAACTTTGGGCAAAGCCAATTCAGGCCATCAGACTATTCCCAGCAGCAGGTGTTCAACACGCAGGGCAACCGAGGCTTCCAGAATGCGGGATTCGAGACGAGCAGACAGCCCCATTTCCAGAACTCTGCCGGACGGAGCCAACAATCCGGACAGTACTATTTGAGTCAGTCTGACTTTGCGCCTTTGGATCAGACTCAAAGTGACCCACTGCCGAGGTCAAACGCATTCCCGAACAGAGGGCTCTCTCCGACAAGTTACCAAGTCAACCATCCAGCATCGACAAATAGGCCAGAATTCTCTCCGTTTGCTCAAACGTCACACAATCACGATCCGTCGAAACCAGAAATGTTCCTTGGACAGATAACAATCAATAATCCGGATCCGTTCCCGGATAATCCAGGAGACGTGCATAATTTCAACAGCCCGAGAATAAGACAACCGGGTCAAAGCAGCTACAACACAAATATACTGCGATCTCCTCCGGTAGACTTCGACTCTGACTTTCCGAGTGCAGCTGAACCCGTCAATCAAGATATCTACGAATACACTGATAAACCTACCAAACACACGACTTACAGTCCAAGGAAGCCTGAATTCTCGAGGAATAAGCCTCTAAACAGGGGAGCGCATAATGCCAGGCCGAGTTATTTCAATTCGCCAAAAGAAGACGTATTCGAATCTCAGAGAAAACCGATAACAGCTTCCGAAGAAAACTACTTCAGCAGCAATGAGAACAGCTTTTCCAACACCCGCAACAGGTTCAAGCCCAAAGGCACCAGCACCACGACGCAAATCCCGCAGACCGAAAGGCAAAATAGATTTTCACCATCTACCAAATCACCTAACAAGGGCCTAGCATTCAATATCAGGTCTAATAAACCTGTATTTAGTCCGAATAAACCACATTACAGTTCCACTACAGAATACAAACCCTTATTTGATCTCGCTCCTTTGCTAGAAGATGAGATACCCAACGAGCATTCGTACGGAGATAGTTTACGTCGTCCAACAAACGGTTCTGAAGATGTTGAAGTGATAAAGTCAGTTGAAGTTACTACCCAAGAGCCAACTACGACTGAACAAGAAACTGAAAAAGAAATAATTGAGGTGGCGAAGTCTGTTGATGAGCCCGTGCAAGAAATTAACGCCACACAACACTCCGTAGTAATGGACAGTGAACACAGTGCTAATGTTCACAATGAAACGGTAATTGAATATGTTCCTGAAACAGAAGCGTTTGAAGAACTATCGGAAGACGACGAAACGCAGACTGAAGATAGTCAAACCGAAAATATTAGCGAAGCCAATCAAGATTTACAATCTTCTGAAACCCCTGAGTATTACGACGAAGAAGTAGAATATATCGATGAATCTGAAAACCCTATTAATAATAATAAGCCAGCAAAAGAAAATTTGAGTAACAGTAACAATGAAGAAGCTAACGAAGACACAGAGGAATACGAAGAAGTTGAAGAAGATCACAAAGACACTCCAAACGATACACCGGTAGTTAAAAGTGAAACATTTGAAATTCTAACAATGAAACCGAAACAAACAATGGTGAAAGATGACAACTTCAAAGAATTTGTTGACAGTTCACTCATCGACAACACAGAACCTCCTACGTACGTAACAGAAGAATATGTAGAAAATAATTCTCCAGAATTAACCACCGTCGGAGATGAAGGTACAACGACTGATCCACCCCCAATTCTGATTGGACAAGAAGTTGTTTCAGTTGTAACGACAAAGAGCGTAGTCAATGGGACATTTTCCATTCCAGAATACACTAAACTGCCTCCGAAGAGCACTTCAGAAATGAGCGTGTCCACCGAAAAATCTGACACTTCAATAAAATCACAGGAAAATAACAAAAACGACAAACAAACCACGACAGCACCAAACTCAACTGAAAGTTGGGTTGTTGTAGCTTCCGTTCAGACGAGTAGAAGTGTTTCAGGCGCGAGGTTTTTACCGTTCCCGGGTGTCGCTCAAGAAGAGAAAAAACAAATACTTTCAGAACTGGACGATGATAAAGCTGAAGACGTACCTACGAACGTGCCTGAAGACGCCACGGTCGAAAACGTCACCGCTCCTGAACAACACACTACAACAGACTCCAACACAAAATCAACAGAAAGTATTATTGACAAGTTGGATCGCGTTCAATCAGAACTATCCAGTGGATTTTTATCCGGCGGCTTCAAAGGAGAAGAACAAGACTTTGCTGTTTTGACCGAAATGCCGCACGAAAAGCTCGCTAAAGAGGAACCCACAACCCCTGCTGGGCCTTTAAAAATCTTCACCGTCAAAAGTACAACTACAACATCAACTACGGAGAAGTTGACTCCTGAGCCTCCTCAGGTCACAATCAAGAAGTTCTCTCCTTATTCTCGCCCTGTCACAACATCTAAGCCTAAAACAAAGGTTCCATCATTTGAAACGATCAAAATGGACGATTTGACTGGACTGCTCCCGTCTGGCTTCAAATCTAGACCAAGTTTCAAGGACAGGAAAATAACCACCACAACCGAAGAACCGCAGAAGAAAAATGAGAAACAAGAAACTCAAAGCAGATCATTGGGCGGCAGTTTGAAAAACAATATTGTGATTCAAGCCGACATTTCATCTCTTCTACCGAAAGGATACAAACCGCCGAAGGAAGAAAAAGCCCCATCGCTGGAAGATCTATTCAAAAATATCAAATCAGATTCACTGAACCACCTTCTGCCGTCAGGTTACAAACCAAAGCCAGAAAATAAGACTGAATCATCGACAACGAAACCGAAAAAAGTGGATTTAATAGCCGGCGCTGAGCCAGTTCCTATATCGGCTTTCCTACCTAAGGGTTACAAACTTTTGACAACATCCACAGAAAAACCTAAAGCCATAAACAAACCTCTAGATATCGCTAAACCAGCAGACATTTCTGCATTCCTTCCTCCAGGTTTTAAATTAGATTCGAATCAGAATGCCACCTTGCCGGTGAAGATCGCAGACATCTCCTCGCTTCTTCCTCCAGGATTCAAGCTGGAGAAAAAGGAGGGAAAACCAGTGGGGAACACCCAAGAAGCGGTGTCTACAGTTGAAGCTACTACGAAGGGTTCTTTTAAAGTAGTGTTCCCATCGTCGCGACCAGGGGCGGGAAGACCGGGGAAAAGACTCACTACTCCAAAGTCGACTAACGAAGCTGGAGGTCCAGTTGGACCTTCTACGCCTTCACCTCTTAAGAAATGGCCAACCAGGTAAATATTTAAAAAAATTATTGAAATCCTTTTTTTTTTTAATTTTTATTGCGCTTCGTCGCTATTGATACTCGTACATTTAGTGCATTTTCTTAAGGAATCCGACAGATGGAAGTACAGATTAGTAAAAATAATAATGAATATTAATATTCATTTACAATATTTCCGCATTGTGCAATAGATATCACTGATTAAGCCTTCGGTAAGTGTACCTGTTCAAAGCAGATAGATAAATTAGGTCGCGACGGATTAATGCGTCGCTGGCCGTGATGGAAAAAATTTTTTTACAAATATATTCGGCGCTGGTTTTTTTTTTCATATTCAATGCATTTACATTACATTACATTGTCAAAAACTGTCGTAAATAATATTTCACTACATTTATCAATTTACGCATTGTGCAATAGATGTCACTGGTGTATTATATTTCATTTTAAGATAGCTATAGATGTGCATGTGTATCATCGTATTATTTTTTCTTATTGGAAATAAAGACAGAGTTAACTACGTGGTGCGTTAAAACAATATAATAAGTGATTTCCTCATTGAAATATACATTCTACGAAAACACTGATCGCGTAGCGGGCACAATAGCCACCGCAGAGCCTAGCAGCAAGCAATCGGTGCTTAGCCGATTGCTTTTCTGCTAGTTATATATTATTGTTTTTATTTAGCTATTGAAACTAGATGACGATAAAAATATGGAACACGATAAAAATTTATTTGATTTTGTATTATTTGCGTGGAAACCGAAAGTCCACCCAGATAGTAATTGTATCAAAATACAGCACTTTAAAAATTATTATAGCACTCACGAAATGAGAAAGTTTTTTTTGGATATTAAAAATCGCCCTTCTCTCGCAAGACTCGATTACCCTTTCCAGTTCTCGAAAAATGTAAAATACTTTTTTATTTTTTTTAAAACGAAGACTGCTCAAAAATTCAGATAAAAAATATTAGCTTTTCAGAAAATTTGCAAATATTTTAACCCTGCTAATTGCGACCCTTTTAACATTAAAAATAAATAAATAATCCTTTTCCGACCATTACAGTCATGACTAGTTGTAACAGTGGCGTGCAGTAGATATAGATTTAGGTTATGCTGTTACCAATGATATTATTCAATCATATATAATATATGTTGTAGGTAAGATTACGAACTTCCGTTTAACCAATGTCTTTAGACAAAATGAATCTGTCGTTTATACAACCCTACGATGTATTTATTTTTAATTTTAGAGTACTATTAATAGTGTTTTTAAAGTTTAAATTTGAACGTAAAATAATATCCGTAAAATAATATCAACATAAAAAATGTATGGACGTTTATAAAAAAACTTTTTATGACTGAACATGATTCTTTTATTGTTTGAAAATTTTTCACGTAATAACTAAACGAAATAATTATTTTTATTAAAGGATAACGTACGAAATAGTTTTTCCAAATCAATAACAAAATTTGTGCACCTCGAACGCAAAGAACGGCCATGAAATCAACACCTAAGCCTTTCTAATGTTATTCTTTAAAAAAAACAGCATAAGTAACGACCCCATTTTAAACAAGTCAACCAAAAATAATTTTCAATTCAGTAAATAGCCAATTGTATGACTTGAGTAATTCACTAGCTTAAAAATAGAAGAAAGTAATGTGAATACAACCGATGCATTGTTGTAGCACGTCGATAATAGTTATGGTTGCAGCGGTGGATTGTCGTGGTAGTTTTTAGAATTAAGCCATTAAAGTTTTTACCGGTACACAGATGGCGCCAATTGTAATAAATAAATCAGTAAATATATTATATGTTACATTTGTTATTAAGTATTTCTTCCTCGTCGGTGATTAAAAAATACTATATATTTCAGTCCACGAACCTTCTGTAAAAATCTCGTATGGAGATTCTCGTACGTAAAAGAGTACGGAATATTCAGACGCGCTATTTATATCGTTCTAATATTCTGAAAGAGCCTCCGATAAACATCCTATGCTAAAAGTAGAGTAAGTATACTTAATATTACATCAGTCGTGATAGCCGAATCTCCGTGTCCACGCGAGAGGGTTACTTAAGCGGCTTGAACTGGTGCGCTAATTCAAATTCGGGATGTCATGGCTTGTGAACCGTAAGTCCGATCGAGACGAAAGTGTTAAACAATAGCTTACAGGCCAATACAGTGCAAAGACAATAACGAAAGACAACGTTTGTGAGATTATGGTGAAAACTTGCGGCAATAATAATTTAATAATTCATAAGACATTAAACAATAAAATCACAGACCAATAAGTGAATAGCCATGAAATAAAGTGCACATATAGTAGAGGGGTTTGGAACATTAGTTGCGGGACGAGGGGCATTCGACAAACATTATTTGTAGAAACATAAATCAGATAGTTTATGACACATTTATGCCACAGTTAAAGTATTTAATCTGCTAAAATTAAATATAAGACGTATTTTTTAGATTAACACATTATATATTCGTTCCAATCGAGTCAAATATTTAAAAAAAGTGGCTGAGCTATTTGATTACGTATGTGGTACCAAAGAGAATTTCAAACAATGAAACAAAGAATTTACGTTAGTTCTTATATAAAACGTTAAATTACAGATATATAATATATTCCATGTTTAACATACAACAAGCGTTAAGTGAAGCGCAAAACTGCAATTATCTGAGGCATGGTGTGTACACGGGGACGACAAAACGGAGAATTGTATGTGAGAAGAGATTGTTTCGACTCTAAAATCTCTACGAATGGTCAATTTTATGCGGTTCGGAATGAAAAGGTGTTTTAATAAAAGTGTTGTGTAAATGCGGGTAAAATACAATATGCTGAATGTACATCAAAGAGTCCGGTAACACAAAAAAATATATAAAAGTTGTCGAAAGGTACGCAAAAAACATCGTAGACCACTTAAACACCACAAAGGGATTTCAGCTGCACGTCAACATTTTTTTGGGAGCTATTTACTTTCCTCGAGGGTTCAGACCGCTCCACGAGAACTTGACCAACAAAGGAAATCATTTTAAATAATAATATTATCTCTGTTCAGGTTCTGGGCCTTTTAAACAGAATTAGTTTACTACGGTAATAAAATAATTATAATATTAAATTGGCCAAAGTATATTGCGCGCTCGTATTACAGTTAAAGTAATAAAATATAGGTTTATTTTAATGTTGGATAAGTTTGTTCAGCGGACACGCCTTGTTTGTTTTTACCTCTGCCGGTACTGGACTCTATAACCCGCTATGCGAGATCTCGCTGTTCTTCCAGTAGACTTGGTGTCAAATTTTCATAAAATTTTAAGTCATTTTTGTGCGAAAACGGGTTGTTCGATCGTTAGTAAAAAAATATTTACTTCTCGAAAGTGCATCCCGTAGTAATCTCATTTTACTCTGCAATATCCGATACTAAAAACGAGAATCGATAGTTAAATATGGCGGACTTTTCACAGCTGTTCCAAAAGTCATCTGACACATTGATGAATCATTCAATATCCCGCTATTATAGTGATGACAGTTCGTGTGATGATGATCTCATTGTTTAATATACATTATTACACATAATACACCACCAAAATGACAGATATCGGACGCCTACGCAAAAAAATCCATAGATAATGTTATTTTCCGTCATGCCTATAGACATCTCCATCTATGCTTTGACAGTAGTAAATTTAATGGATTTTTACTACGAGCGTTAGTAAAAAGTTACCACTGATCGCACGATCGGCCCTAAATGTATATTCTCTATATAACCGTACACCCTTTGACCGATCTAAACTAAATTTTGCGTAGTATCTCTTTAGGATCCTGTGCAAAACATACGCACCATCCTCCCTCCCCCTGATATAAATGTGAACTATATTAAAAGCAATCCGTCTCAAATTTTGCATAGCTTCATTGTATATGTGTTATTTTTAGTTGTATAATTTATATTAAATAAAATAACAATCACTTTGTATGAAACCACGAAATTTATTATACGTCAACCGGTTTCGCTTATCTCAAGCTTCATCAGGACGTATTTAAAACTGATTATAAATTCAAAAATAGTGCACTTATATATACATAAAGGGAAACAGAAATACATATATAATTAAATAGAACATGAAGGGAAACATAATATAAAATTAAATGCGAAAGAGAGAGACAGAATACATTTACAGATAGACGGAACATTAAGGGACTTTTTTTTTGCTTAACCGTCAAACCGGAGTAGGTGCATTATACAACTATGCTACAGCGACGATATTTTTAGCGACAAATTTTCTTTCCTATATGTTACCTTTTTGATGTTAATACATTTAATCATTCCGTTATTTGAAAGAGCCATCTACCTTATTTTTACGGAATCTCAAATACCTTTGAGTAATCTGATAGCAGACGCCAGAATTATCAATTCATTTTTATTAAATTTTGGACACATTGATACAAATATCACAGAGCTATGTTCTGAATAATTACAACATCACAATAAGAATGTGTTCTCTTAACAATAATCGATAAGCTTATCGATAGAACCCTGACGAAAACATAGCCGCCACATTAGCTACGATAATGACGACACAAGTAAATATACAAATAAAAAATAAACGTCAACTGTTCTCTCGAAGGGCGACCACCGAGTTCACCGGCTGGCCGACACCGTCCACGACGCCCTTCTCCATCGAGAAGCTCCTGGAGGCGCAGCGGGCCGCCGCCGCCGCCAAGGAGGCGGAGGCCGAGGGCGCGGGGCCCAGCTCGGGGGCCCCCGGCAGGACCAGCACCACGCCCGCCACCACGACCCCGACCACGACCACGACCACGATGCAGCCGACCACCCCGGGAGTCTGCACGGGAGAGTGTGACCTCGCGGCGACCATCAAGATTGTTGGAGGTCAGTTTTTGTTTTATTTTTATCCGTATCCGCAGCTAACCAGTATTAAAATCTCTTTCTCGATCAATGTGCTCATGACTGAGCATCGCGGTCCTCTTTTCTGCTTCTATATGCCTCAAATTATTGAAATTTGGTGTCATAGGTAAATATTGTTATTGACTTCAACTTGGGTTCCATTCACAATTATGTTAATGGAATTTTTTTGAATCAACAAAACAGTGCATTTTAGTGTAATAGTATATATTATACATTGAGAATAATTAACCCAGTTTTATTTTGTAGAAATATAATTCTCATAGCTTTTACAACTGATTATTTCAATATTTTTCATGATCCACACATCCTCGTAGTTCCGCCGAAACTCCGATCGACGAAAATTCCTCGAATCGACATTAAATATTGCCGAACTCATAAAACTTTATCTGTTTATTTTTTCAGGTGTGAATTGGGTTCCCGAACTTTTGGACCACAACACGAAGGAATGGCAACTCCTGGCCAATGAAGTATCAAACGAGGTACGTAATTACATGCAAGTCTTACAGCTTTGGGGGTTAGAACGGTGGTTAAATGAAGTAGATGTTTGTTTGCGCGTTTTGAGGTTTATTACATTATGATGAAAACAAGAAAGACATAGAATGAAATGAATGAATGTGAAATGAAGTGAGGCGGGTTGGCGGTCTCGCTCGGCTCTCGCGAGCCGGCAAGACCGCCGTCGTGAAACGCTGAAACTGGAGAGACTCTCTAGCGGTGAATTTCGAGTCAGGCTTGTAGCAGCAGCCGGCAACGCTGTCGCTAGCGTCGATGCCGACTGATATGGTGGTGGATTTGAATTCCGGTCGCTACACAGCTATAGTCGACGATGGGAACTCTGATCTGATGGCGGGAAGCAGCTATAAATGAGATAAAGGACATCGGATGATTGGACTCTCACATCTGCAGCAGAATTGTAAAACTGTACCGCCAATCAGTAATGGAACCATTTTTTTGCTCTTGCGGATACGACGCCGCACCGGCACGCCGACTGAAACCGAGCATGAGAGATGACAGAGAAGAACGAAGATAACGTGACGCTTGGTAGACGAAGCGTACACGCACTACTCGTATTGCAAGACCTTACAGGTTAAAAATTTATTTTTAAAATTTCCTCGTCTTGCAAAACACTCGCAATCCAAGGTATTACTGTAGAATGTATATAGATGAAGGTTAGAAGAATTTATAAATAATGTAAATACAAATACTGACCTTCAACATAGCTATTCTACTAGATCCTCTGGTCGAACCTTGAGAGTACCGATCGCGAACAATGTGTACGATGAGAGAATGTGTTGTGCAAAGAATATTGAATACAATCAGTAAAGACTTAATAAACATTGTGAAAAATAATGAAACCCCAATGACCACCCTAAAATAAATAAATATCTAACAAAAATCAAGCTGCTACTCATAATGTTAGGTCACACTTGCATATTTACGATCGTGCTATAACTACCCTCCCAGCGGTACCGTGCCGGAAGCACGACACGATCTAACGTGACCCGCACTCGATGCAGCGACAAGTTTCGCATTGCCTGTTATTTTGACACGCGCAACACGCTCTCGATTTTTTTATTGCAGTTATGCAAATTGAACGTTCGTTATTTTTTATGCCATCGCCATTTGAATAGTTTCACTTTCGCGTTCGGTGACGTGAGGCAGGAAAACCGTGCAATCGTTCCACATGACAGGCGATACTAATTAATGGCGGTATAAAAAATAATCTGTATCCGCCATTAATTTTTACGCCATTAATGAAAGAAAAAATTATATAATCATTAATTAAGATCACGGAAGTTTTCATTTTCAAGTTGAATATTTATAATCAACTGGTATAAAGAAAGTAACATATTTCAGGTGTTATGATTCTTCGTTTTTCGTCATCGGGATCCTGGGATTGAGGTTATTAGCAGATGATGGCGTGGATAAATATCGCTGCCTATTCGGTCTGTCACATTCTTGCGCATTCCCGGAATGAAGTTATATAAGTCATATGGCTTGACGTCAGTGGTGGGAGAGTTTTTGCGACTGATGAGAGCCTAGTTTTCTACAATACTTACGTTCAGAGATCGTCGGCGATATTAGTGATTGTGGAGGCGATAGATCACATTTCTGGTAACATGACTAACATATCAGAGGATTTGAAACCGTATACTATTATTACTACGCATCAAAATTCTATAAATGAAAAATGACTATGTTATAATGAAGTAATAAATGAAGAGCTGCTCAGTAATACACCTGAAGGAAGGCGATAACAGGTAGACCCAAAATAAAGTGACAGAGCAATATAAATAAAGTCCTATCCATTTTTGACGTCAGCTAGATTAGTGGAAGAGTACTTTTTAGGAAGCCAAGTTGTAAAATCACGGAATATGTTATTCTCCTCGGCAGTGCTATCCAACCGACGTTCGAACTGTGTAAATAAGAAGGTAGGTGAAAAGAAGAATGAAAAATCTGTAAGAATGATGCATCGTACCAATCTTTGCAAATAACAGGATGGTCAGATAGTTCAAGAGGCTATTTATTTGGGAGCATCAGTGCAGTCACGAACACTGGTAATAGTGAACAACTAGCTGCAGTTGCTGTGAACCAACTGTAGAGAATATGGCAAGACAGTGACATCAAACTAGCAACTCCAATTATGTTGTTTTTAAGTAAAACACATTATTATTATTGTAAAGTTGTAATTTTTCAGAATATAGATAATTAGAAAGATATAATCATTTGACATATTATATTAAATAAAATAACAATCACGAAATTTATAACACAGCAACCGGTTTCTATATAGGCAAAACTGCTCGTAATGTCATCATGTTAAATGTTTAAACAGTAATGGTGTCTCAGAATTTTCCAACCATATTATTGAAAAAGACCATTGTTTTAATAATAGCACAGGGGTTAATATTTTCCATAAAAACAATTTAGAAGCCCTCGAAATAAAAAAGGCTATAAATAGTGGTACGCCAATTCTTAATAATCAAATTAATTTATCCATTAGCCCCATATTAAGTATGTTTCCTTTAAAATCTATTTAATATCCATCAACACTGTATTTTACCATCCCTTAATATTCCGTCTATCTGTATATGTATTCTGCCTCTCTCCTTCGCATATAATTTTATATTTTATCTCCCTCTTTATGTATATATATAAGTGCACCCTTTTTGTATTTATGATCCAGTTTTAAATATGTCCTGATGAAGCTTGAGATAAGCGAAACCTGTTGACGTCATATAAATTTCGTGGTTTTATACAAAGTGATAGTTATTTTATTTATTAAAGATACAATCGACTATTTTGAATTATGTCGGTTCACACTCTTGTCTTTCCAATCTTCATGTGTGTAGCCGGAACGCGGACAGTCCACGATAGCGACTAAAGTAAAATGGACACATCGAAATATATTGCTGGAGAAGGATGTTACGTATCCCGTGGAATGTCTCAATAAATACAATTCTTTGGCCACATTACGCGGCAAAGTAACAGCCTAGAATCCTGGGCACCTGGCACGTGGATTGCATCTATTTGAGGAGACCCTGGAGTCGACTGTGAGGGCGACCCAGAACCGGGGCTTGTGGAGGTGCATTACGAGCAGAGTCTCATCTGATCGCGGCCACTATAGTATCAATACTGATATAAAAAAGGAAAAAAGAATGAAGAAGAAATGAAATCTAATTTTAAAGTTAACCGAAAATGAAGACCTTTAAGTTTAACCGAGTGTAAGAATTTTTTTGGTATGAAAGTAATAACATTAAATGATGTCAGAAATTCAGAGAAACGCGCCGTGACGGATAATACCCTCAAGGATTTCGTCCCTGGAAAAACTTTGGAGAGCTCTACACGGTGAATGATTTAATAGCAAAACTTTTATAATAATTTCATTTTAAAATATTTTCTTTTCAATATTGTTTCAGCACCTGAAACAATTTCTCAACTTAATAAATTGCCACTCCGCGCACTTTTTTAACTATTGATTTTCATAAATAAAATCGGGTAAAAATGTTCGGCCTTTCAGAATCTTCTGGGTTATTTTGCCGTATGTATCCGACGTGTCTGGCCAACGTTTCGGGTCCCGTTGAAGGATAGATCGTTGGGTACGAAGTGTTGATTGATATTATGATTAAGTACTGACTTCAAATACCGTGTCGAAAGCAAGTTGTGTTTGTGTTCACGTAAAGAGTGTCTAGCTAAAAATTTTCATGTTTAATATTAAATAATTTTAAAAAATTACAATGTTATTTTCATATTTTATTTATGCAAAATGAAGCTTAACAATGCGGATTTTATAAACAATATCGTCTAAAACCTATTTCTCAACTCATTGCGACTGGCAAATCCGCAAATCCCGCGCGTGGAACAAAACCCCTCCCATTTACCTCACCTTGATGGTTTACGAGCAATTACAATTTAATATTTATTTATGGGTACACATGTAAATATATTTTCCATAAATACATATACACGGACACAACATGCTTTCGACAAGTCAATTCCATTACAATTCTCGCTCATCGCGTCACCGACAAATGGAACATACGCATAACATAAATTCATCCTGCTTTCGACACGGTATTGCAGTATTTTACCACACCATCAACACTCATCCCGTGGGCATTAGATCCGAACGCGGATACGCACGACAAAATAACTCAGATTATAGGTGCATACCAGATCTTTAAATTTTTATTTAACTTATGTGACAGATATAATAAATTTAATTCAAACCTTGTTTGTACACAATAATCTTTAACCATTCTTTAATTATCACGTATCGAAGAAAAACTGATCTAGAATTGTCACGGTCGTAGCTCGAACCTTTCACCCCCAATCATCGGATCATTTGGCGACTGTCTTAACCACAAGACCATTTTCCTGTATCTGATAGTTTTTTTAAATTTAAAACCATAAATAATGGAGCATCAAGTTGAGAAAAACAATCGTTTTCGACACATACTATTTTTCGCCTTTAAACAAGGAAATTCTGCCACACCCACCCCACACTTCCGTCCTAGCTCGACGGAGATTATCACTTTTTCGGTCGCTCTCCAATCAAATGCGTGGCGTTACGTTCAACAACGACAATGACTTCGGAAATTGGCTCCATTGAGACCAGAAAATCAATTTTATCAAAAAATATTGTTGTCGCTACCAGGACTCGAACCTGGATCTCTTTCCCGGGAAATCCGGGGAAGGTGCATTAATCAACTATGCTACAGCAGACAGTACTTTTGACGACAATCTATCGTTCCATTATTTGAAAGCAATCTTCTTTATTTTTACGGAATCTCAAATACCAGAGACGACAGAATTAATAATTATTTTTTATTAAATTTTGGACACATTGATACCACTTATATATTATTTATGGAGAACACATTCCTAGCAATTTGAAAAGTGTAACATATAAGTAAGAAAATTTGTCGTCAATACACTGTGTCGGTGAAGCATAATCAGTTGATGCATTTTCCCTGGTTAGGAAGAGATCCAGGTTCGAATCCCTGTATATCTTTCTAATTAATACATTTAATTTGTATTATCTATTCAATTGCGTATCACGAGCGCGGGGCTAGGTACGGTTGCACCCTTTGCACCAGCTTCAGGGCAACTCTGTTCAGTCATAATTGACAATACATATAAACTCTTCACTTAGCCCCGAGTAAAGCACAAAGTCCTTATTGTAAAATTCAACGGCTTTATTATGCAAATCTCCCCGTAGTGCTTTAGTAACAGGGCGTTTCAAAGTACCGGGTGGGTCCGGCGCCCGACTCGCGCCGACCTGGAGATGTACTTTTAATAACCTACCTGCACCTAAAATGCTCGGCGAACGTCAGAAGTCGGTAGAGAAATGTTACAAGTTAAAAGTTTCCAACTGCTCGCTTCAAACTTTCAATGGTCGCGCTTAGAACTGTTTATTTCAGACAAGTATACTACGGAACACTCGACTTTTGCTACAGTCTGTGTACAAACAATGGCAGCGCGTTATACCGTCGCAACTTTCTTCAAAGGTAGCTTATCAAATTAGATTAATTGCAACAAATGCTCGCGCTTCTGAGACAAGTCTTATAGAACAAATTATGTATTTGCTTTGTGGACGTCACTCGGATGGAGTGACTGATGTTAGTATCTTATGAACATCAAAGGGATTTGTTTAAGGTGTCGCTGTGTGTTGCGTATAACCATAGTACAATCATAACAGGGAGGAGTTTCTGCTGGCATCACCAAAGATGTGGACTGTATATTTTAATTCACTATTTCGTCAAAGATTCCGACACATAATAGACGCGAAGTCTCGAGATTGGTATAATATTGAGGATGGCACAGTGCATTATTTTCGTTCACGAATAAATAGGTATTTACACAAATAAATATTTGGCGGTTAGGTTGGTGGTTAAATGAAAGAGTGATGATTGGCGTTGTTGGTGTTTATTGTGACAGTTTGATAGAACAAGGAAGAATAATGAAGGGATGCAGAAGGTGTTCGCAAACTATGAAATGAAGCGAGTCGGCGGTCTCGCTCGAAACGGGAGAGAGATCGTCGGTGAGGGATCGGGCCAGACCTGTAGCGGCAGCTGGCAGCGCTATATCGGCTAGGACGGTGGTGAATATGAAATCCTGTCCCCTACAAATATATCTCCCAAACACAATGTTTATAAATACCTGTTTCCGAGAAGGCGGCCAAGGAAAAATCGATCGTTTCAGCTGGCTTCTCAAACCGGTTGCATTGCGATGTATTGTAGTCTGGATTTTCGGTCGATACTGGGCAGCGAAGAATGCCTGTAAACTGTTTGGTTAAACGGCCTATATGTGAGGCGCGAGCAGGACCTCTACTAATATTTAGGATTAATCCGATAAGACAAAAGAAACGCGAGATTGCTTACATTTAAAATCAACAAAGGAATATATAGGTACTCTTGAAACAATGAGGTCCTCTAAAACAAATAACTTATTTACTTACTTACTATTACGCTATTTCCCCGCGGGAGTAACCGGAGAAGATAAAGAGATAGGATTATTGACTTTCATACCTCTTCTTCCAGCTCCAGGCCTCACTTTCATACATCAGCGTCGGTACCAGAACTCCATTGTGAACCGTTAATCTTGCCTCAATTGACAAGTTCCATTAGCTATAATTTCATTCATAGCGCTTCACTTTATTCCCTGCAGTCACCCTCCTTTCGATATCTTTCTCTGTCTTACCGTAGAACTAATAAATTGTTTTTAATGAGATACAATGGGAGACAATCTTTCGAACACGGTGAGATAGATATATAATTTTAGGAGGCCTTTCGTGATTCTGGGATACAGAAAGAAGAGTACAGAAAATAGCGGAGCGCGAAATATGAAGAATGAGTGAAGCGAGTCGGCGGCGCCTGGTATCGCGATCAATCCCGGTACCAGTAAAGTGGAAAATAAAACACAAGGATGTTAACATGTTAATAAATTTTTGTAACGCTCATTTAAACATTGATCTAGTGTCAAAATAATTAACAGAATACGATCCAAAATCTCACTAAAATGATCTGTTTTCAGCTGGACGCGGTCTACTCCAAGTCACCATCCTTGAAGAAGTGGTACAAGGGAATCAGGATCGATGGCTTCAGCAAGGGTTCCGTCCTGGTAGACTTTTTCGTCGAGTTGAACGACGTGGGTGAAAAGGTGGACACGTCGGAGCTCAAAAAGCTCTTCCACAAGTGAGTCACTTATCTGATCTTGTTTTGAAGGCACTGCAAAGTCTACTTGAGCACAAAAAAACACGTATATACGTTGTTTGTTTCGGAATAACCTAATTTGTTCATTTTTTTTTCAATAGTAACTAGCGAATAACCCTTACCATGGACGATTTCAGGGTTTTGGCACATTTTATATCAATTCCAAAATATCAACGACATGATGGCGGCTATTATTTATTTAATTCTACATTAGGACGTAGGAATGATTTCAATTTTATAATTAAATTATTACAGCGGACGCCTCATTTTGTTAAATGAATCAAATATAGTGAAAATAATGCGACATGTGTTATTAGAAGCTGTAATAAATCCGATATTTCCCTAATCTATTTATATATAGTTTTAATATTATTATTTCTAATTTAACGCGGAATTTACACTTTTCCTGTGCGAGGTCTCCTGGTCGCAAGGCACCCCGGTGTAAGGGATCTTGTAATTCTCCTACTCACTTAAATATTATTTCGTATTGATTTATATCCTCCTGGCCTCCGTCGCCAGTGTGAACATCTTACTTTCTACCTCTTAATACTAGTTTTTACGCTTAATATCCAAATTTGGCCAACGTGATGGTTCTAGTGGTAGGAATATTCCCCATGTTATGTGCGCAATAAACCTAATTCTTTTAACCCGCGTTTTCAATGATCAAACATCTAAAGTTTACAAATATCCAAAAATTATAGCCGTTCAAATACCTATAGAGCAATTATTAAAATAAATATACCGATTATCTTATAGTACACGACTAAATAACAGAAAACCTCCATTCAAGCGGTATGATATTCGAGCGCACTCGTTATAACACTAATTGTGTATGTATTATTCAGAGCTAGAACGTTAGAGTGTGGAAGAAATTATACATAGAACACCAACCTTGTCGTAGACTTGTCCTCGTGACTGTGGCCGCCTCGTGGCGTCGCCTAGCTGTTCATAAATTATGTGGACATGTGAAACAACATGCGACATGCTAAGTGTCTGCGTCGCTTGGCAAATATGTTCCGTGATTATGATAAGTTCTCTAGACACCAGTCTGTGGCGCTCGCTCGGCTCCCCTAAACCCCAGATTAAGAAACCCGTACGCCTCGTGCCTATTCGCGGTAGGCGACGGGTGCTTAATCCCGAGCCCTCTCACCCACGCGTTCAAAAATTTAATGATGATGATGATCCAAAGTTTTGATTCGGCCAATGTCTTAGTGAACAATATCATTTGTTATGACATTCAAGATGCATGGCCGAGGTCCTTGTATCTCCAATATGTTGCTGTTCAGTATCGGTAGGAAAGTGGCCAATCCGGGGCCGCGTCCACCACTGAAGGTAATTAATTGTGATGATTGTGACATGACAGTACAATTCTCAGGAAATTCCCTTAATTCCTTGGGTGCGTCTGAACACGTAGGTCATGTGACAACGGTGTGGATAGTTTTAGTTTATCTGCAGGATGATCCTCGGTGTCTCGAACAATGCATCTCAAACAGAGCCAGGAACAAATCAGTTAGATGTGTTAATAATGCGTAAGTCCGTGCAAAATGACGCCTTTTGATATAAGTCTCCTTCTCGTCCTTTCAATAAGATACCCACGCTATGTGGTGTGAAATGACTATCTCCCGGCATTCATGTTTAGAGACTCATCTCTCGAGAAGTCCGAAGAGGTGCCTACGGTATGCCGAGGCGTCCTTCCTCTGGGATCCGTTCCGTCCACTCACGTCTTGGCCAGGGCGTGAGGCAACAGCATTCAATGGGCAGACTCTTTCGTCTTTCGTGCCGATAACGCCTCTTGGACGGCTAGCTTAAGTATGCACATCAGTCCCTGCAGCCAAAGTGTTCGATTACGTTTACAGTAATTCCCGCAAGTAATATATATCGCCCAGAACGGAGACCCTCCTCAGCAATTGTAGACCACTCCGAACTCAACGAAAGACTATCTCGACAATCAATTCCTCTGCATCATTATCTGTCACCCGCGACACTATTGTTACTTTGATCACAAGGGAGCAAGGCCCTCGAATAATTTCAGTTTGGGGTGGATGTTAGTACCATGTCAATAATAAAAGCAGTATGATTTCCATACACGTGCAATCGTGCGATTTCAAAGTAAAACAAACACACAAAGGCTCTCTGATAAATTATATCATTTCGACCTGCAAGCCATTACTTCGGATCAAAAATGTAATCTATAAAATGCGCCCCGTCTCTCACCATGGTACCAGCAGCCTGATTAGCGATTTTTAGATTTAGATTTCCGCGGATAAGTAAATACACAAATAATTACGTACATAGTTACATGATTATTTACACAGCCAATAGTAGTATATAATTGGTCCTAAATGATGAGATACATGTAACTAAAACTTGTAAGTGGGTGTTCCAAATTAATAAAACGGACAGTAATTAAATAAAGTAAAATATCAAGTAGTCTAGCGGTTACGCCAGCCCCTTTTTATGAATGAGTAATTACATGATGATCCGAATCACACTACAGGATTTGTTAGCGGTTTTAATTATGTATACAAGCATGCAAAAAGATAACTTAGTATTTCGGAGAGGCTGTAGTCCTCAGCGTCTGCGCCAATCCTGGTCTGCCTTCTAGAACTCGAGATCACCACACTCGCGATTTGGGACTTTTAACACGACCTTCGCGGACCCGGAAACCCACACGATCACCCCTACAACACTTGCGGCGTAATTCTCGAAAAGAAAATCAAATTTCGTTCCCCGAACAATCGTTTACGTATCCGTCTCTTTTCCCGGTTCAAAAGCGACTCTCACGCGTGCAACCCCCTCACTCTCCCGAAACTGACTGTCTAAAGAAGCGTTCACAACCCCCGATCCGCTACACTCCTACCCTGTCGCATCCGCTCTAGAAATTTCTCGGAATTCATATTTTTTTATCAGTTGGTTATATGTGGATCATCACAAAGCGTTTAATCTAATTTTTGATTTTAGTTTTATGTTTGGTAGAGAATCAAATACGTGCGCTTCCTTTGTGACAGCAAATTACCTGACAGTACAGACTACTGACGTGACTCCAAGTTGTGACCATCTTTCAGTTTAACATAACCGCCATATCCACTTTCCACAGGTCTTTAACAAATGCGCGCCCAGGCAGCGTGGTGGAGGAAGTCTCCGTTCCATCCGAATCTCAACCCGACAGACTGACCGGCAGAAAGATCGACGCCCTGGACCCCGACATGATGCTGGGCGACCAGCCCCCTGAGGAGCGGGTGGAGAAGAACGAGTCCTTCCGGAAGGTGGACAAATCCAAGGGGAAACTGGAGATTGGGAAGTTCATCCTGGATCCCATCTACACCGAGTTTATTGGTAATTTACCTTCGAACATACTGAGCCAAGTGACCTCCTGGGGCTTTCCACGGATCATTGTCTGAACTGGTATTTTTCCTCTGAGTTTCAAAGAACATATTCAAGCCGAATCATTTAAAACGGTTCTATTTCAAGCATTCCACAAATAATTAATAATTCTCACTCAGTTACTAACTCAGTAACTCCAGGGTACCTCTCTAAGGTATTTTATTTCAATTGTTTTGAATTTTCGTCAGACTCTCTCAACAATTATTAGTAATCATTAAAAAACATTTAAAATTTGTCCTACGTTAAAAAAAATATACGTTTTTGCTTTGATATTAATAATTTTGAACCGGTTTTAATTTAAAATGACTTTTTAGTAATGGACACTATCAGCTTTGTTTCAATAACATTTGGACACTGCCGGTTTTGATCCAAATAGTTTGAAAATCTGTTGTTTTACAAACTACTGTTTCCGTTTTGGACGCTGCCATATTTGTTACAAAAACAAAAGTGTTTAAGACGGTTATGTTGCCGATTTTATCACTGAGATTTAAATGCTTTCTCTACTGAACAATCGCATTTTTGCCTCAATTTAGCCCTTTTATGAACTCTGCCGATACTGTGCCTCAAGTGATGCACTTGTGTGTAAACATATTATTATTTATTATTTAGCGAAGTATTCAGTTTTCAAAAATAAACCTGATAGAAGATTCGATTCTAATAATATAATCGATTAATAGAATCAATTTTAATATTTCCTATTTCTGTTAACTAGTGTTACCCAAGAGGCTGGACCCGACCGTCGGCTTTGCAGATGACAACATGCTCCTACCCCAGTGGGGCATTGCTGTCATTGTCATAGCTCTCGCTTCTCTGCTGTTTGTCGTCATATTTGGTGTCACGGTGGTAAGAAAATATTGATTATATACAAATTATCCATTATTTTTATATTATATAATACATCATTTGAATTACTGCCATCACTGCACTGTATGAATTTCCAGATACTTAAGGGACTACGCGTACTTGTATTACATCTGGAGAATATCTCGACAAGAGCTCTCCCCGCTGGCCCTTTTACTTGCGTATTTGACACATTGTATACAATATAATACCGTTAGGACACGGTTATAATATATATATTCATATAAGCATTTTTCAATAAAGGCCCATACGATGAACACGGTATCCACTGCCATTTTGGTAAAATCCAAATTTCGAAAGATCCTCCAAGCGTTCAGCAGATGCTGACATCTTCTAACAGAATTATTTATTTCGTGTGTTTCAAATAAAGCGTTCTCATGTTATCGTGAACACAAAATCATGCTGTGTTTTGGATTAAAATATGTATTTAAATTGTGGGAAAAAAAACTAGAATTTTGCTATTGTGACCTTTTAAAAGCTACTTACATTTGCATTTTAATATTAAATTGCATTTTAAATATCAGTTGGTGAACCGTCAGAAGAACTCTAAAGCCAAGCAGCCGATCCCTCTCAGCGAGGACATGCTAAGGGAGCTGGACAAGTCTCACATGGGAACCGACCTGTACTTGCAGGAGCACGAGCCACCGTACCATAAAGTCCGCAGCAGTAAGGTGAGACACTACTTTGTACCTTCGCGTTATTATATTCAACCCAGAGCCGGCCCGAGGGGAGGTATTTTGTATTTGTATTTTGCAGGTCGTCTTGCTTTCCGCCTTTTTAAATTCTATCACGTTCGCCTTATTGACAAAACTTATTATTCTTCCAGCGCGGCTCGACAGCAATGCTGGACCCGCTGGCCTACCCGGGTAACCCCGGAGACTCGTGGCGCTCCGAGTGGGGCCCCTACTACAGCCAGTACAGCACCCAGCAACAACAGCAGCAGCAGCACTACACGCCTGACTCGGGGCGGGGCTCGCAGAGCTACACGGCTAACGGGAACTATGGGTGAGGCCATAAAATTATATCTGCATTCAGTACCTGTTATAACACTCTTACGGCAAACCTTCATTAAAATGTTCTGAAATATTTTTAACCCTAATTCTTTTGTTCTGAGAGAGCCTTCGATAAAACATATTCTGTGTTGTAACAGTTTACAACTTTAACTTCTTTACTTACTGTTTGACAGATAACAATTTCACAATAACAATTTTGAGTTCACCTTACAGATACAGCGGTTCCCAAATCTACGGGTACAACGGAGGGGGAGGAGGAGGATCCCAAAACTACGGATATACCGGAGAAGGGGTGAGAACGCTCTATCCACGGAGAAGATCTGACTTCGACAGCACTTTCTGAACTCTCGGTCACAGCTAAAAATAGTTGCGACAGTGTTTCACCGCATCTGTCATCTGATTATGAATGGGGTGGCACAAAAGATACTGAAAACAAACTATATTGACCTTTATCTCAAATGTAATTGTGCCGTTTTACTATTACTAAATCTGTGTTATGAATTGAGGATTAACTTGAGACGCATCGGTGCCAAACGCACTCAACTTACAATATTACACATTATCATTTCAACCCCAAAAAGTATACAGATATAATTGATATGACACGTGACGGTGACATGTAAAACCTTAAAAGATACATGTAATATTTTATATTGTTTCTTATGAGAAAGGTCGTCATTATGTAACGCAATCATAAAAATATTTTTCAGTATTGTTTGTGTCTAATCCTGTGGAATAAATACAAAGTGCAGTAACATAGGTGAGAGTAATTGAATTAGGTGTTAATGTTAAAACCTTGTATATCAGTGTTAACCGTAGGTGTTAAGGTGTTTTCCCGTATGTTCTAACAGTACAGATCCTATTTATTAAACATGCACGTGCATTTTTGTAATATTTTAAAGTAGTCATTGAATGATACTTTACGATTTGGGCCCACTTTTTCAGTGTTTTTTTAAATTTAATTGAATACGACTTTGATGAATGAATATCAGCATTGAATATTTATATCATCAGTGAACACGTCCACAATGTTAATTGCATAGAAATAATGTGCCAAGTTCATGTTACAGGCATACGATTAACATATATACAAAATTCTCAAAAATATTAGTGCCAAACTCATGTGATAAGCACGTTCTTCCAGCATGTGCCAAAAATTTCAATTTTATAGTGTCTTCATTAATACAAAAACAAAATCTTATGTATCATACTATCCCTGCATATAATATGTTTTTTCGTTGTATTTTGTTTCGGTCGCTTCAGATGATGTTCTTTTGTTTTTGTGGAAATATTTCTTCCCAACAACGTTCTTGTATATTACACTTTTTTAACGCAGTTTCATTAAACACTTTACCGGAAAGACCTCTGAAAAAACATTAAAACATGTTAAAACTCAAGGTCTTTAAACCTAGCAATGTGACAATGATTTATAATTTTTCAAAACAAAACTCGACTGTCGCCATTGTGCACTTTTGAACGAATAAAATTGACTCATTATAAATAGATTGTTATGCAGAAAATATATCAAATTATTTGGCTATAAACATTGCATGAATTTTGATAGAGAAGTAAATAAATTGAATTTATAACACATTTAAAAACTGGGCCAAAATCTCACCAGAAAATATAATAATGTCAGGATTAGTTTGGATTTGGCTTCATCGAGCTATTTCGCATAGCGTTTTGATAGCACCACTCTATTTCTTCTTCATATACTAACGTTGATTGTTCATACAACAATCATCTAAAAGTTACTTGCGTTTCTTTTTTTTTTGTATATTTTATAATATTATTTGATACTTTTCTTGACTTCTTTGCAGTATATAGGAAAATTTAATAGGTAGGATCTGTAATTCCCGGGTGGAACGGTCATGCGTACAAACGTGAATATTATCTTTTTTTTTAACAAAACTACATCGTGATACCGTGTTGTTAAAAGTTACAAGTGTAAATAAATTTTACGGGTGACATGTCACATGGTGCATTTACACAAATGAAACTTTATTCTTTCAACTCGTGAGATTTGTCTGTAAGAATTGGCTATGACATTTTATTCTGCGTACAAAATACGTTTGACAATGAATCACAAGTGGTTTTGCGCTCAACTCATCCGTGAATATGCGTCAGTATTTTTCTATCTATGTATGTATTCTCTCAATACCAGAAGTGTTCATTTAACAGCTCTATTTACATTCTAGGTTAAAGAAAGTATAATAATTATCATTAATAATCAAATATATTTATTTTTATCTTTTTCTTTATGATATGAAATATGAGGGCATGTACGGCCGAGTGTCGGAAGGCAGTCATTCATTGATCACTCCGTACGCATGCCTTCATAACGTAGCGTGTTCCTATATCGTTCGTCATCTGATGCCCTCTGGTTAACTTCTGAATCTTCTACACTCCATAATCTCCAAACTGATTATTCCCGATTGTAATTTGGCTGTTCCACCGCAACTTGAGTATCCTGCCATCGTCACTAATATACCCATTAGATGGGATAATTTAGAATAAGTATTTTTGTAACATAATAATTATTCAATACTCATTTAATGAGATTTTTTATTTATAAATTAAAATTAGACTAATTTTAACAATCATTATTTAAAGTTTTTTTTTAATGAATTTTTCTATTGCTTTTGTATATTACACAATTATTCTTATGTATTTGTAATTAATGAAATATTATTAATAATAATTTTATCATTTTAAAATGAATTTACAATACAACAAAGAGCTACTTATCGACCCATCTACAGTATTCGTAAAAAATGTGACATTTTTAATTGATCTAGTATTTTGCACAAATTTGTGACGTGTTTAAGTGACAGTAATTTTTTAATTAATTTCTTAGGTCGATATGTCATCTTCGCAATACTTTTTGACTACAAAATAATTGTTTAATATTCAAATGCCGAGAAGCATGACATTTTTAAACAGTATTTCGTTAGTATTAAATGATTTTACATGTTGTGCTTGTGAAAATAAATTTTACGAAATGTTTTTCGATATACATGTTTGTAAGTGATAAGATAATTTTGTGACTAAAGTATTCTCTCGTGTGTCAAACATGTACTTGTAGTGAACTTGGATGATGCTCAACTCTTTTGAAAATTAAAAATCCCGTAGAATCCTAGGCGCATTAAAGCCGCCCTAGAAAATCTCGCTTCACCCTTTCTAGGTATAAAAGAATTTTTTTTTTTTATGATAATTATTCACGTTTTACGAATTTCAAATACTTTTTTAACTTTATTACGCTCAGAAAACAGAATGCTCAAATTTTTTATACATCTCTTGAATATTTAAAATTGTATATCTTTATTATTATAAAAATTGAGAAATTTAATTATTATTTAAATAGCCTAATGAATTAATAGATAGGCCTAATTTTGTGTAATGTATAATATTATATATAAATTAGTGTAAAAATTATTTTTTATTTGAATAAATCAATTAATTTTAAATCAAGCAAATAATATGGATGCTATTATTGTTAATGATTAAATTTATATATTTTATTTATTTTCATTAACTAAAATTTGTCTTAAAAGGGGGATCTACCAGTTTTAAATTTTATATTCAATCAAGTGCATATTTTTTTAACCACACACAAGATACAGTGTTAGGGTGATATCCATGTCACCTATTACAATACAAGTATTGCGTGGGTGGTGGGAGTGGGGCTGTTGAGAGGAAACTGTTGATCTAACTATTAAAATGGAACGAGAATGAAACACAAATTTTCAAAAACTAATGTAATGACAGATGTCCCCAGGCTTTAAAATTATTAATTTGTCTCAATGTGCCAAGACGGAAATAAATATTTTTTTTGTATTTAAATCATTTAAAACAAATTTTAATAATTTCTATTTCAATATTTTTTACTTCCCCCTTATAAATGTATTTGACACCTCAAATGAAAACGTAATCATTAAATTAATATGTAAATACATAGTAAATAAATTATATTTAATTAATAAATAACATCGTCTTCGATAATATTTCTTTCAAATTCAAAAAAATAATGTATTTTCATTTAAATTTTAATTGATATCAAACCATAGCTCAATATCTAGAAAATAAGTCATATAAATAAATGGAGATAGAAGATTATTGTCTTGAAAGAGAACCATAGAAGTCTGATGAAGATTTTACTATTGTAATTATTAATTTTGTCTATGGTTTTTAGATTTTTAAATGCTGTGAAGAAAGAGCAGGCACTTAATTGTCAATAAATTAAAGTCAACTAATAGATAAGGTGAATGTATAAGAAATGTTATCAATTTTAAATGATAATAAAGTTGATTGTCACATACGCAAGTGTTTTAATTGAGATGATATTTATGTCAAAGACTTTCAATGCAATAAGTCCAGTGAAGGAAGACAACAGGCGGTGTCACTTTAGAATATTAATTATTTTATCATTCATTGGCGCAAAGAATTATATAAAAACATGCTTGCAAACAGTCTGTACCCATGAAAAATGTTGAATTTTATGTAAAAATATTTAAAACAACATTTCCAATCTTAAGCTGTGGTTTCTCCCGAAAGGAAATTTGTAATCTCTCGCTGCATCCGTTAAAATATTGTACACCCATCTTTTATTCCTTTATAGAACTTAGAGGTCTGAAGTCGTCACATCTGACAACATGCCCTCTACATTCTAGCTTTCAGGGTATTTGATTGTTGGAAAGTTTAAGTATTCTCTGGATATAAGATAGGCTTTAATAACTTCTCCGTAAGGCTTCAGGTGTCGCATTCTGAATGGTCCCATTGTGGTAATCCAGGTATTCCTTAACAGCAGCTTTAATCAGAACAGGCTTTTTAAAGTGAAAGAGGCCACATAGGCTTGGACGAGTTTAAAATGAAAATAATTTATTTTTAAACTTGTTATTTTGTAGATATCGAAGACTTCACTGATTCGGTGAACCGAATCAACTTTAGAAACTGAGGTGGGAGAAGCGACGCAGAGCATCAGCACATAGGCCAGTTGAAAGTTAAGACTAGATGAAAATGACCCGAGCGTCTCCGTTTCGCTTTTTCCTTACAAATCGGTTTAAATCAGACAATAAATAAAAAATGAGCAAAATATATTTAATAATATATTTTATTCAAACAATGCAATATTTTAAATATAAAAAATTTGTGTGGAACTTCAAATCAAATCAAATCATCCAGTATAATTTCAGTCATAAAATTTTAATTTATTGTGTTCCTTCAAAACAAAATGAACATCGACTGACAATTGTGATTCGACTGTCTCTTAATTGTATTGGAGGCCATCAACTTTATTTACATATTTTATATTCGATGACTGTTAAAGAACAAAATACAATACCAAACACGTACGCAGTATGCAACCGTGCGTACTGAAGCCGTCAGGTATACATGTTTTTTTTAAACTTGAAGTTCCACCGCTTAAATCAAATGCAATACAAGCACGTGCATTGATTACATATAGTCAATATTGTAATATAATAGTATTATTTGTATGAAATATCAATTGGCAGTTGTAAATCTCACACTTGAATCTGATTTTACAATGTAAAGTTGATTTTAAACACTTCTTAACATTGGCAAAGTTTACCTATATAACTGTTCAAAAATTTTTGATGAAACTTCGAAAGTGTAGTAGAATAAAACAGTGTTTTGACTCAATTTACAAAATTTACAAATATTAATAAATTTTAAAATTCCTTTCGGAACTGACCGCAAGAATTAAAGAGATTTCGTTTGTGTTTATTTTAACTTTTCATTAATTTTAAAATTTTGTATAGCTTCCATTTTGCAACAAGATGGCGGATCATAAACGTAGCTGAGTTTACAAAGTCTAATTTTTAGAAAAGTTTGTTTGTAATCTAATTCCTTAAAATCCATTACATCCCATATAAGATATAGGTGAACGGAAGTTAGTTTTGAGGTATCCCAGTTATAATTGAAAAAAATGTATTTAAATTTCCAAGAGTTACATCATGAGACCCTATGCACTGTTGAGATGACCAAAGTTGTATTCCATTGATTCAAAACTTAATCACATATACAGTTAACATCCATGTAATTCAGTAAAAAAAATATTTCCCTTAAAATATGGTTTGCGAGCCAGCATGGCCATTGGTCAATTCTCTTCGCAACGTGAAGAGAGTTGATCAATGGCCACGAAAATGATGTTGAACATTAATGTTAGTGGCGGAAAACTTTACATTGTCAAATCAGCCCTTATAATCTAGAATATATTATTAATCAAATCCAAATAATAGACACATCGGGTTGTAAAAATAAATTTATTTACAATTGAAGTCTCTTGTAGTGCTTGGAAGTCAATTCTGGAGTCATAGTGTTAAAGAAGCCGTGTCGACCCGTTCTATATAAAATAACGTAACAAATGGGCCATTTTTGGTTATTTTAGTATTTTACTTGTATGTATTTTTACATAGTAGTAATATATTTAATATATTGTGTTCAATATATAAAATACATATATAGAATACAATATATTTTTTTAAATATTGCTACTTAAAATATGTATCAAATATGCGCAAAATACTAGAAAACTAAAGATGACATAATTGTTACTTACAATACTTTACGTAAGAAGTGTCGCAGTGATTAGAGATATTGTTGCTCGCTAAATATCACGAGACTATAATTAAGAAATAGTGTGCGGTATGTAGTCAGAAATTTGCTGTTGAATACAAGAAGATGAACGAAACATTATCATTTTTTTCAGAATTTAAAAAAATATCAATCCACGATTAAAATCCATACAAATTCACACGGCAAAACAATCTGAACGACGTTGCAATATAAATAAATGAAAAGGACACAAAATACATTAGACACGTTGTGGGTCAACTTTGAAGAACATGCCTGGTGCATCGTCAACATGGAACGTGTTAAGATCGTATATAAGAGTTGAAGAAAGTTAATCAGATCTTCATTTGCAATAACAACTGCATAAAATACGCATCACGTTGTCTCCCCACAGAAGAAAGCAAAAAAAATGACATGCTTTTTCCATGAAAACATGAAAACAAAAAATGCTTTTTCCGTAAACTTCCTATATATGCTTTTTACAACTTATTTACGAGCAGTAACATCAACTCTCAAAATTTGTTATATTTGATCATGCATTTCATGTTTTTTTTTTAAATCTCATTTATTTATGTCAGTAAAGGCTGTAGCAATGTCACATCTTGCCAACATCGATATAATAAAAAATTATTAAATATGTATTTGTTAAACGTTTTCGCAAGTACCTATAATCATCTCAATAATAAATTATGATACAGCCTTAATATCTTTTCACATATTTGTCTAACTCATTCTCAAATCATTTAAGTAAAATAGATTTTATTTTATAATGCTTTTATAACTCCATCATTCAAATATTATAAAAATGCCCGCATCAAATATCATTGCTTTCATTAGGCTAGGCCCGCTAAGCTTTTTTGTGCGGCCCTCAACACATTTATTATCAGGAACATGATTTACAAAATCTGGCATTCTAAATTTCGTACATCTTGAGATTAATTACTATTATTATTCTGTTTTGGTTTATTATTTTTAAAATCTCAAATGGTTTTCCAAAAAAACGGGGGTGGTGGGTTTCATGATATTTTTTGTCATACCAGTATAGTGTTGCGGCCCGCGTAGCTTTACAAATATATATATGTGGCCCGAAGAAAAAAAAGGTTGAGTATCATTGGGCTAGGCGCATATACTCAATTATTATCGCAACTAAACTATTGAGTCGAAATCGATCAAGCCCGCGATTTCTTCTTGACTAAACTGTTTAATTATTGGAAGTGCGCATATAGTCAATCAGATCTCCCAACATTCGTATGTGTACTCCATATGACGAAACGGTCGCGGATCGACTGTTTAGTCGAGTGTATTATGCACGCCAATACAAGACAATATACGTAAGCTGTTGACTGATAGTTGTTCAAACTGTTTTCTCAAAAGGCGATCGATGAAGTTTAATGATTTTTTTGTCGAGCAACTATCGTGTCGGTAATATGCGCACTCCCATATGATCCAATAGCCTTTTGACATACAATAAAATTGTCGTGCGATTAAAAATTGCATGTATGCGCCCAGCCTTAATATTGTGTTGTTATTTTCAAATAGTAAAAAATAATAAATAAAATTACAGTCTTACAACGCAGTGTGTCCATAGATGGCATTAAATTTAAAATATACAGTTTAAAAAAGATTTATTCACAGAATTTAAAATCCCTTAACACGTCAATTAGCACCAATTTAATCTCGTATATATTACGAGACTTATAATCCAAACACAATTTTGAATGTAACAAGACTGTTACTGTAATAATTTATACACAAGGAAAATGTTTATGGGGGTATTCTCATTTGCAAGCGTGAAAAAGTGTTTTTAGAAAACTAATCAAAAAAATATTATACCGATATACGGTTGCAGGGAGTCTTGTTTAATATTTGTTTACTCATAAAATAAATATATATTGTAAAATCTAACGAGTTGAATCATTGACGGCGGAATCTTAATTTGTATTAAATATTTTAGTGATATATTATTTAATAGGATCGCGTTCGTTGAACATTATCAGTTAAAAATTTGCTGGCAGTTTTTTTTTAATAAGAAGAAAAATATCTCATATTTACCAGATTCTAATAAGAGGCTTTATGTTTCTGATGTGATAAAAATTTCAAGTTAATCAACTATCAGCTATTCGAAGCTATGTATATAATAAATACAGTGAAACTCATTTTCTTTTTGACATGTTTATTAGCTCCGACACTCGGGATGCTTTTACTAGACTCTTGTCCTCGCAATCGACAAATATTTTAGCCTGAGGATTAACAGTAATACCATCATCATTTTAAGCAGACACCGTACCATTCTGAGGTCTGTAACATATCAACGTGACAAATTTTTAATTTCATTTTTGAAGTATATTTTTACACACACAAAAAAAAACTATTCATCCAAACCGATAAATGAGAATACCCCCTTAATGAAATTAGATGAACATGTATTATCAGAATTATAATTCACAATGCATTTCAACATACAAATGAATCAGATAATTGAAAATCTTAAAGTATTGAGCTAGTCAAATTTGTTTAAAACATATCAAATGTATTATGACGATTAACTACAGACAAAATGAACAAAGTGTTCTTATGTATATTTATTAGTACATTTTTTTATTTTAATTACCAAAATTCAAAACCTTAACTAAATATATTCAAACGTTAAAGATAATTTAGACATATTGCGTAGTATAAATGTCTACCATACACGTTTACATAATTCATACAAAACATCGTCATAATGACTCATCAAGTAAGGCTCAAAATATTTGTTAGTTTTATGAATATGAATAAATGTGTTAGTCGTACACGTCGTGCTGCATAAATTTGCCAGTGACTCAAACCAAAGAAATTGAAAATAATTGAAGCAATTAGTGACGAATCAAAATGCAAAACTGTGGTAGAATTTAGAACTCGCAAATTAGTTTCAACAAATTTTTCAAATTAACAAACAGCTAGACAAAATTATAAACCTGATTTAGAGCAAATTTGCAGACACGACACGTAGTTATGTATTTACAATTTTATTAATTACGACTCACTTCAAAATAATGACACGCGAAACCCGTGATAACATGTCACCCCAAATATTTATTAACAATTTTATCACTCAAATACGCGATAACAATTGGTGACAATTTTAACAACAAAAAATATTATACAATTTATGAGTATAATTATTACAATATGTCACTGGCTAACATTAAAAAATGCTAAAAATGTTATTAACAAAATATGGCGCTGCACTTGTGGCGCAGCATTGAATCGTTGGCTCCATTTTTTTTTTATAATAAAAAATTGTATCAGACTTAAAAATAAAAGCGATAAATAATTTGGCTTTATAACTTTTTTTGCGTAAAACAAAATCATTATAAAATTTGTTTGCGATTAATATTATTTCAATGTTTACTTAATAATTAAACAAATAATAGATATCTCATAGAGACGAAGTCAATTTTATTATATTTAATGGAAAAATATGGAAATATGGGTAATTACAGGGCTTACAACCTGTCTTCGGCTGGCTTAAGTGATCACTTTATATAAATATAATGTTCACCAATTCTCACCCATTAATTAATCTCCATATCTATCAAATTTTTGAAAGTTATATATACAACTTGCCAACCGAAGACAAGTCGTACGTAATTACCCATACTTCCATATTTTTCCATTAAATATAATTTTAAAAAAGCTTCATAGGTGCCTTTGTAGGTAAAAATCTAGTAATTGTGTGTTCTTGGACATATTCAAATATTGCTACTTTATGATTGATTAATTTAACGAAATTTTCAGTTCTGAGAAGAAACAGTCTGAAAAACAGAGATTAGAAGAATATTCTTTGAAATATGTTATTTTTTATTTAAAACTGATAATTGGACATGCTGAAGGAGTAGAATTAATGAATTATTGTTATTATTATGAATAAGATAATATTTATAATTTATTATTTATTGATAAAAGACACGGTACGGAATGTGACTCTTTACGATAAAGCTGTCTGAAGCAAACGTTTCACAGAAAGAATGAGAATTATCAGAGAAATAATATAATTGTTGAATTTTTTTTTTAAATTTTGAGATATAAATGTAACACTGTGTTTCCGGTCCTAGATTGACTCAAAAATTATAATCTTAACCACCGCCTTTACACCATTTCCCCGCGGGGGTTGGCAAAAAAGATAAAACGCCACACTCTTGCGTCTCGGCATACCACCCGTAACATTGTTCATACTTTTGTATGCTGCACTCGTACACGTTCGTCGATTGTCGAAGTTTCTAACAGGGATGTCGTACGTCGTCTAATAGATCACCTCAGGACATTTGCAGACATTCGTGTTGTCTTCAGCACTCACCTTATATATTTTCTTTACATCATTTCCTCATTAATCGGTTCCACATGTCCAACCCTATTTCAATTCTATTGACTATGCCGCAAACAGATCTAGATTAGCTATTATTAGATCATCACTCTTATCATACGTATATGTTCCTGCTTCAAATACAATACAAACTTGATGAGTTATTTATTTACTCTATATACACATTTCCAAGTTTCACTAGGAACATTAAGATGTTTCAAAGATTCAGTAGTGGATACAAAATATTATTTATTTTTTTTTAAATCTGTATTCAAATGAAAAAAAAATACAAATGAACAATGATGTAGTGACTAGCGCCTGGCAAACTGCCGACAAAAAATAGTAGTACTAAATATTGTTATCCAGCTGTGCAAAATTTTAGTCTCATTAATGATTTTATTATTATATGAATTAAAAAGCTAAAAGTATTTACAATGATTTCATAGAAAAGACTCAATACAAACATCTGTTAAAAATGTGATTTCAAATGCGACAATATCTAAAAAATTTTTTTTCTCAAAACCAGAAACATCCGCGTGCACCGATTTACATTGTGCGAGTCTCGGCGGATGATAATTGAGAAAATCATAAGGCAATCTGTAGTTTTGTCACGTCGAATGGTTTCGCTAAGCTTGTATGACGCGTATCCTGCGCTCGATCTCTCCGCGGCACATCGGGCACAGCGATTCGACAGAATCCGAACACTTGATGCAGCAGCAGAGATGGCCGCACGGTATAAAGACAACCGCGCAGCTATTCTCCATACAAACGACACACTCTGAAGTGGAGTTTTCTTTGATTTCCACTACTTCTTGTATCATATCGATGACTTCGAATTCACTATCTTCAGATAATTCCCGCTTAGGAGGCGCTGACGGGATACGTCCTAGTTTAGAATCTTCCGCTTCCTTATCTTCTAAATACAATTTGATCGCTTTCAGAACGCTGGTTCTATCCAAGCTAAACCTGACACCTTTCTCCCGGAGCGTGGCGTCAGTGAGGATCGACAGTTCGTGTTTGGATGATACAAAATTGACCAAGAAAGGAAGACAATGAATGACTCCCTCTTGAAGCAGGTAGTTAGCAAAAGCCGGATCTAATTGGCGCTGTGACGAGACTATTACTTCGGGAACAGAGTCCAAGAGCTGTTGGTAACGCATCAACCAAAAATCTGTAGATGTTTTCTTTTCGAGATCCATCGCTTGGAGGGTTTCTAAAAGTTGATTTCTTCTGAGTTCCTGTTGGTCCAGAAGATCCACTAAGAGAACCGAGAGCTTGATCCTCTGGTCGGTCAGACTGTCCATGTTGTCATTCAGTTGCAATTTTCTCCTGTCTAATTCGATCGCGGACAGCTTGCCGAGATGAGCCTCGACCAGGGATATTTCTTGAACCAAACCCCAAGTCCTCGCGTCACATTTCTCCAAGAGGGCTCCCACGGCGGCTCTCTGGACCGTCTCATCCTTCAAAAGTCTCTCTACCAGGACGTACTGCAGCTCGTCCCTGGTTCTAAGCATGCTTCCGAGCTGTTCGTTGGAGTCTAATTCGGTCATCAAAAATGATTGTTTAACTTCGCTCTGCGATTCGCCGTAATTCTTCAAAGATTTTTCATACTGGCACTCCTCTTCCAATAAACTCTGCATAGCTTTTAATGTGTCTGCTGTTTTAATATTGGTGTAGTTGGTGCGGCACATTTCCAGCAGTCGATCGTATTCCTTCTGGTCATGTTCTAAGAACTGTTGGATCCGGTGTGGATTTGCAGCGTTCATCTCCAACAGCTGCGAGACCACTTTTTCGACGCACTCTTCTTCATCTCGTATCTGTTTAATAAGCTGACTTCTTTCCTGGTCTCTTTCAGACTGTATTTTGCTGAGATCAGAGTCGAGTTTCATTTGATCTCGAGTGTATTCTAAAAGAAACTTTTCTTTTTGTTTCTTAGCCAATTCACTCATTTCAATCTCCAGCCGGTGCAACTCTTCGTCTTCTTGCTCCCAGTTGGAGAACTGCCCATGGAGCCCCCGATCGTTTCCCAGAGGACTGAGGAGCGGTGGGCTGTTATTAGTTGTGGAATCATTGTCAGCGGAGTCCGGAGGAACATAGCGAATCCCGCATTTTTCACATAAATATTCCATTATTTTATCAGTGCCTTGAGAGGCCACTTCGCTAGGTGGATGTGTGAAGTTTTCACTGTCTATTTCGATCAATTGTAAATTTGTGGCATTGCACAGTTCATTGCACAAGATTTTCAGCTCTTTATTGCCGCAGAGCAAGAGTTTCCGCAGCCGTTTGAGGTTCCCTAGAGTCGTTGGCAAGCTCGTGAGGCAGTTTTTGGAAATGTCAAGCAATCTCAAAGAGACTAACCCTCCGACACAGTCCGGTAAATGTTTCAAATTGTTTTCGCTTAAATATAATTCCTTCAGATTGACTAAGAAACGAATTTCGGTACTTAATTTATGGAATTTATTTCTGTTAATATTGAGCACTTTGAGAAGGAAAAGGTCACTTAGATTCCCGCCGTCTTCAAAAGTAGTGAGGTAATTATCTTCTAAATTTAACGATTCTTTTCGAAAGACTTTACAGAGGGAGAATATGCCAGTGGGGACTGACTTCAGGCGGCAGTCGGCCAGGTCGAAAGACGTGTCTGGGGACTCTCTGGCTAGGTATAGTTTCCTCTGCAGCTTAACCTTGTAGTCCTCGGCGTCGCCACCGTTCCTGCGCCCCAGAGACGTCATTATAGAATGAAATCCGCTCGTAATGGAGCAACCCATCTATGGAGTGTTGCGTTATTAATTAATCAATCGGTCGAGATGTAACTACGGACTTCACACGCATTCCTTATCGAGAACTTAAAACATTACACTTTTAAAAAAACAACTATTATACGTATATTAATAATCGACGATGTTAATATATGAATCACATTATCGATAGCGAATAACTAAAACATTAATTGTCATTATAAACTCTCCATTGTTAGAAAAAATAGCAATTCACATTCCACGAAGGAATCTGTCAAAATATCTTCCGATTTACCACAGACAATTAAATAATCATAAAGCATTGTCATAGAGCATGGAGAGCTGAATGCCTCGTATATATGGCCATGTACACATAAATTTAAAGTAGGTACTTAATACTTCGATGTTCGTGTTGTGCTCCAAAATCGATTGTGACACGGCACACCGGATTCGATGATATTAATTAAGTAATAATATCGTGAACACATACCCTTACCCTTACGCATTTTGTCTTCACCAGCCGCGGTGGTCCAGATGGCGAAGACCGTAAATTTTGACAAGAAGCAGACTAGTTTAAAGTGAAATAAATATTTCTTTGAAGGCATTTTTCCTAAGGTTTATTTTGTCTACGTGTGAAATTGATAAAGGAGTAGATCGCTGATCCACCCATAACATCGATAGATGATGTCCCGAAGTGACATATGTAATCGACCTGGCCCATTGTCTGGGTAGCTTTTTATAACTTTGATCTCTTGGCTTGCAGAATACCGGAGCTCCCTTCCTCTTTCTTTTATAGTAGCATGAAGTTGATAAAAAAGTTTTTAGAAATAGAAAATGGAATTCCTGCTAAAATAGGACAGGAAGGTGTACGCTGTTGCGTATATTTAATGTTTATAATTGCGAATTCTAATTAGCATTGAGGATGCCTCTTGCATGAACTTTTGGAGGTCTTTTGCTAGTACGACGAAATTTTCTCCGTAATCGGTCTATCATAGTGGGCGGGTTCGTGTGTTTGGGTGGGTTGTTGATGATTGTGGGAAGGCAGCGGTTATGGGGGATAAAAGGAAGCCGGTCTAGTCACCATTGCTGGGAGAACTGGGTCTGGGGAACGCCATTGCTTGGGTAGCAGGGATTAAACAACCAAGTGAATATTCCTCTAGAACAGCCGACGTCATAATAAAACAAAGATTATGGCTTCAGTGACCCTTCTCTTCTCCGGAACAGATGGAACAAAGAATTGTCCCTTTTTGTTAAAGTCAATTCATGCGGAAACACATGCATCGACCACCTGGAAGAAAAAAAAGAGAAAAAATCCCTTTCCGACAATTGCTCTTTTAGACTAGCGAAGTGATTAAGTGAGTAGATAGGAAGGATAGAGTATCACACTTGTCAGTCTTGGTACACAATTTTTGCCTATTCTACATTCATACATCTTGCGTCATATATCTTTCTTACTATTCGTATGGCGATTAGATTGATTAACTGGTTTTCATTTATCACTAAGCTAGAAATCTGTTACCCAAGACTTATCTGGACCGACCATTACCACTCTATGAAACTTCGAGATGAGTCAAGATGTTCAAGGGCATAGATATAGTGTAACCTGCTAATAGGTAAATTTTCACTTATTAATAAATTCTGATTCTTCAGTAATATAAATGTCAAATTCATTAACATTAATTTGTAAATAAATGTTGCCTCCAAAGATTTCATTATTTTTGTCAGTGTCAAAACAGAACAATTAAAAGATTCAAATGTATGGTAACAAATATTTTAATGATACCCTATTCTATAATAACATCAACCCTGTATTTTAACACAACAAGAGTTTCCACAGCTCTGTACATGAATTTATATAGGCATCAACAAAAATAATCTTGACAGCGAGCAAATATCAGTCCATTTTTATTTCAAATAAAATACTAAGGTTCAATCTTAAACTACTAAGGGCCAGTTGTGTGATCAGTAGTAACTTTTTACTTTAGTAAAACAAGTTACTAAATTAAATTTTTTGCGAGAACGGGATATTTGATCATTGGTAAAAAAATACTTCTCGAAAATACATTCCGTGGTAAACTCATTTTACTCTCCGATAGTATAAACAAGAATCAATAGTTAAATATGGCGGACTCTTCACAGCTGTTCCAAAAGTCATCTGACACATTGATACTTTGAAAGTTGTTGGTGGGATAAGATCCCATGGACTATCGATTATAATAATGATTAGTTGACGCAATCCAAATTGGATTCAAAGAGGAAACAGATCTGGCTTACCTTGATCTCGATCCTGGATTGAATGTCAAGTTGTCACCTCCAGTTGACTCGCACTTTTTTAGTGAAGAACCAAGATATCACTGCACTTCTGAAGCTGTTTAGAATAACGCTTCTTCGTGGTCCTAACGTTACGCACAGCGTTACTTTTGGACGTTAAAAAAACACAGATCTTGACAGTTCGGTGTCAGAAGGCAATCTGTCCCCCCGCCGGCAAAATCCCTAACTAATTAGTTAGCCAGAGCGGGACAGGTATATATTGGAAGGACAAAATGCACAGGGAGTAGATACTCGACTTGCGTCAACAGTTGTAGTATACGACAATTAATCATTCAATATCTTGCTATTTTAGTGATGAGAGTTAGTCAAATGATGATCTCGTTGTTTTAGATACATTAGGCACATAAAACGAAAAAATTACACCACCTAAGTGACAGATTTTGAACACAGAGATGAAAAAATCCATAGTTTGTAGACATCTCATGTATGCTTTGACAATAGTAAATATTGATTTTAACCACGGACATTAGTAAAAATTTACTACTGATCACACAACCGGCCCTAAGAGGTGATAATAGAAATACTGACTATAGCAGGTCTTGTAGTGGTCATCTGCAGACACCTGTTCGTGCACCAAATCCATACATAAAACAGGTCATGATCGAGTCTTCCCAGCGATCAGTTATCATTAGATGATCCAACTTGACTCATACTCCCGTAGTCTAATCCATTTAACACTCGCAATGAACTTTTTCTAATTTTTTTAAATTAGAAAAAGTTCATTTAATTTTTTAAACTCATTGTAATAAACAAGCAAATTCAATAGGTATGTACAAACCTTTTCATATGACTTCATGAATTCTGAAAAATCGACCAGCCATCCCGTTTCAAAGTGGTTTCAAAATTTAAAAAAATCATAACTGTTAATATTGGTCCCAGAGAAAAAAGTAAAAAAGATACTTTCAAACACAGAAAATATCTATCTGACTCTTGCAGCCAATGCCGGAAGGTATTTTTTTACTGCATATTGATTCAGAAGTATAAAGACTATTTTTTTGTAATTCAAATTTCATCAAGGTTTGAAAGTTAGGTTGTCACCGGATCATCATCCATGCGTCAGCAGCCTACCAGCGTCATGATTATGTATGCATGTGTATGCATTTTAAGTGTAGTTTACTGGGAAGGAATGACATTATAAAATTTCATTTATTAGAAAACGTATTTAGCATTGTGCTTTGTGTACTAGATATGTACAATTTTATTAATTAAAAGTCTTAGGTACCTACCTACCGTGAATGTATTGAATTCGACCTTGTATATGAATTCTAAAAAATGAAAAAATGCAAGTTTAAATTTTAGAGGTACTAAATAAAATATGCAGTTACCATGGTAACAAATATGACATTTGTTTGGTCACTATTTTGTCACACATTTAATCTAGTATGAATTTTTATTTTCAAAGAGGGCTAGCTAAAATGTTATAATGTCAAAAAATTTGTAAATATGGGAGATTAAAAAAATCACATTGGCTATATAAAGTGTATTTTATTAGAACGAAATGAATGTCATAAAATGAGTATAAAAAATCACAATAAAATTTTTTGACAATGAAAAAAACAATTTTTGACACAAATTGTACATTTGTTATGGCAAAACCACGTCAAGTAGATAGGTTCGAGACCGAATCAGACATAGCAAACAATTTGAGTAGCAAAATATAATTTAATTAATTTTAGACAAAAGCCCTAGATAAGGAAAAATTAGTTTTCATAAATGTACTCGTTCATGGTGCACGTCCACGGGCCTCGAGGCACACTAATAAGCGATTCAGATCAGTTAGTTCAATCTGCACTCCATATGAAGTGTAATAACAATGTTCAACCTTTCAAATGCCAATCAGTCGTTTTTCAATGAAGCAAATAAATTTATATTGTTTCAGAAGAAGACTGTTATGATTGGAATACTTATATGATACAATTGGAAATATGTTGATATTTTTATGTTGAAAAGTCACTCACATAGAAATCGCTAGATGATTGACGATATGTCATTATGAGTAAGACAATCAATCTATTAATTTTGTGTTGTGACGGTCGTCTTCCGAAGCAATGATATGATGAAAATGAAAACTTGCCAAGGCATCATGATTTTCCATTAAAATTTCTTTAAACTACGCAAATTTATGTATACAAAAACTGTTTTTAGAATTCCAATGTTTATTTATTGATCACAGATGGCAGTAAAATGTTAAAAACATGGCAGTTGAAAATCGTAATAATCGAGGTTGCGGATGAATGATTCGTGGCATTTAAAAGGTTATATAAAAACAAATTACTGCGTATTATCCATTATTTCGCTCTCTGTAGGTACATACCATAACCACAATTTACCTTATCTAGAGTTTAATAGTTTAAGTACAGCTAATAATAGAGATACAAAATTATACATGTAAAGAATATGAAATAAAAATGGCCAAACCATATTAAACGCAAATAAACTAATTAAATAATACATTTAATAATTACAAAAAATACACCAGCATTCTAAACACAAAACTATGTGATTTTGAGCTAGAAGTGTGGCATTTTTTAAAATTCTTTCAACCATTTTACAATCAAATATGGCGAATTTTATGATGTGAAAATAATTATTTAAAGGGATCATAAAACTAAGCTTAAAAAAGTATAAGAGAAAACAATATTAAACTAAACATCCATATAGATAAGATGAAAACAAGAGTTTATATGATTTGCAGTAAAACCATTAGTAAACATAGAACATGACAAAAATGGTGTAAAGGAAATAATGTATTCAGCTCAACACGTATATGATTTTATAGTTGACAATCATGTGAGGATTAAAATATCAGGGGATGACTGTCATAAAAGATTTCACAAAAATAGCAACTAATTGAAGAAGACTCCGCTGCCAACTAGACGTAGTAGGAGTCTATCAAAAATATCTGACTAAACTTTGAAATAAAATTAGTTTATATTTTCAATTCTTCTATATTATTGAACCATCAAAACTGATTTGGAAGCTAAGCCAAGTTTTCAAAAATTCAGAGAAACGTTAATAGCTTCTATCTTAAATAATCATGTTATTCTGTTGACCTGATCATGAAGAAACTTTAGCACAATAGAAACGTCACAAAGTCTACCAAGATCAAAATTGTCAGAACACAAGACCATCCAATCTTTCTGCACTAATCTGAGACGTGGAGACTGCGACAAAGACGTAGGAAGATAGACGCAACGTGATGCTGGCGGTGTACGGAATGCTGTAGATCGGAGCAGATGGTGCTGAATAGTTTTGACTGTGGTCTCACCATTGTTTCAGCCTCTTTAAAATGCTGACTGCTCTGCCAAGAGCACAACAAAGGAGAAGAAAAATAATAGGAATTGTGATGTTGAACATAGTTTACTCACAAATGCACCGATAATAAGAGTTTCAGCACCGTGCGCAACTGCAAAATGAGTAAGCCAAAGAAGAAGAAGAGCAATGTTTAGTTTCATAAATACGGATTGCACTTGCAAGATGAAATAGTAAAAGTATTCCGAGTGATCGAGAAAATAGTAAAGACAATTTGAATTAACAATTTTATTGGGCGATACTATTTAATCATTTCAACGTCGTGAGCAGGATACGTGTTAATCATATTTTAAACATGGGATGGCAAAGAATCATGACATATGAAAAAAATAAAATAATAAATAACCAGAAAGTAAATTTGACCATAAACAACAGATCAGCGATTCTAGACTACACATAGAAATAATTAAAACACTACATCATAGCCGATAGTGGAGGGATTGAAATGATATTATGCTATCATATTTGAAAAAAAAGCAAGTTTTATCATCGTTATATTTTTTTCACAGATGTTAACAATTCTTCAGTTTAAATATTAAAGCATAATTAATATGTACAACAACACAAACTACATTTTTTTTCAGTAGGAACTAAAAATATCTCATGGAAAATTTGACCAAAAATCTCTTATCAGATTGTATATTACAATAAATATGTAATAACACAAATAAAAATATAATGAATACATTAAAAATAAATTATTTAATTGTGTTTTTATGAGATTTTCAGTAGTATCGAATGTGATCGTGTAATTTTAATCATGGCATCTTTAAAAGTCCACATGTGAAATTTGCATTTGTATTAATTAAAAAATAAAAAAGCGAATTTTTCAAAGTAAAACATCGTATGTACGTATGTGATTTGTTAAAGATTACATTTCTTGTCCCAAATGGGAATATAGAATTAAAAATAATCTCTCAAGCATTACATTTCACGTTGAACATGACGTCATCGCATTCTTGTAATAATTCAAACATAGCTAAGACATATGTTTTTTTTTTTCTACTATCATGTAGTACTTTGCACGGTAGAAAAATATCAAATTCAATTTATGAAATACGCAATCACACTACTGTATCAACTCCTCTTATGCAAAATATTATAACTAACAAATAGGTCATTTTTAGTATTTTTAATACATTTATTAAATGATTCAATTTTTAGGATGGCTCATAGGAGGAGTCATAATGAATGACATGTATTATTGGAGAATGCGGATGACAGCGGTGATCACAAATCTAAACAAAATAACATCTAGTCTATAAACATATAAGGTGAATATGTTAAAAAGCTACCAAAGGAGTTTGCCGTGAACAATGTAAATAAAAACAAATATTTCAACTATTAAAATGCAATTACATTTATTAAATTACACTAAATCTCGGGTTTTCCAAATCACAGCATTTCTACACCAATCTCTCGTTAATATCGCTCTCCGACATTCTAACAGTCATAACGTAAATATATTTTTTTACACATTATTTGCAATGAAACATTTATAAACATATAGTTCTAAATACATACAGATTTTGCTTAAAAAATTATATGTAATATACGTGTGTCATGTAATTACTAGTGATTCCAAGATCGTATTATCATTTGAGAATATTTAATGACTTTTTCAATTAATTAAACTAAGATTAAATTTATGTATTACGGGGTTTACACGGCGGTTAATGTTGATCTAGATAGATCTGAAAGTATACCTTATCCTCTAAATCGCATATGCGACGATTAATAGGATAGCAATCTATATACTAGGTTTCAAATCAAAAAAAGTTATTGAACATTTTTAACCTCAAATATGATCTCACGAATTAATTACATGACACATGATATAATCATTTTTAATTATTTTTTTACATAATATCATAATAAAACCATTTAAATTATCATTAGTTTCACAAAAGAAGCTCAGGTTGTGATGATTATAATTATTTACTAATAATAGGGTAGTCCAACTTGTAACGAGTCTCATTTGAAATATACATACTTGAATTATAAAATTAAGTACGCTAATGTGTATTGTATTTGTTTAAAAAAATTATGCATAATTTTAAATATTAATATTATAAATTGCCGAAATAGAAATATCTATAGTTAATAAAGCAAGACATGAAAATATTTTGTGAGCCATTTATCAGGTAGTATTTCATATGTTTTGAATATTTATATATTTATTATATTCTTAATAATTTGAAATGCATAAAATAAATGTATCTTATTTTTATTTTCCACACAAAAAAAAAAAAAAACTTGAAATAAAATTCAAACCATCTGTATACGAGTGGTGCAAACCAGGAAAATATTTCTATGCAGGAGTGGTATTATACGTGTGGCTGAGACGTGCGACAAATTTTATTTTTATATTGTGTTTCGTACTCTACTTCGGCAAATTGAATGGAGACTGTCAAAAGTGACGTAAAAATATTTCATGCAAAAAATTTATAATTTTTTCATGATTTAAAAATATATATAATTCAAATCATTATCATAAAAAAAAATTCTGTACTTTTTAAGTTATTAAAAAATGTAAAACTACCCCGTTGTTTCTTAATACATTATTATAATCATCGATCAAAACAATTTGTTGGACTGTCCCGTCAACCGTGGTTCTAACAATGTTAACAATTTTAAATTAAATAAATAAGACGAAAATTATTATTGTCAAAAATGATGCAACTGCGTAAAATAAACAACCGAAATCTGGTAACCTTTCAATGTGATGATGATCTCACTCGTTGCGTGCGATCTCACAAAATTTGAATACCGTATTTTCCGGAAAACAGCTCACATTTAATACGAGTGGTCGTGGAAAAACTAAAATGTCTTGAACTTGGACAGCGGTTTGGTAAGTCCATGTCAAATAAAATCATAATATCTCCTAAGCAGACAAGAAAAATATTATTACGCTAAATATCAAAACATTATAATGAATTATTTCTCAGCGTAACATTTTAAGTTAATTACAACAGTGTGTTATTTTCCAATATTGGTCAGTTTCGGAGTATAATTCAGTGGCCACATCAGCACTTGTGACGAAAAATTAAGTGATAAGCTACAACACGGAAATACAGTATCGCCAGCATTCGGACACATTGTTAAATTAATAATGGTAAAAGAAATATGTTCAATACTTAGAAAAGAGTTTACCAACTTACTGATAGAATTCTCAAAAACATCTGTCAATTGTATATATTTACCATCAAGGCTATTTAGGCTACACCTAACCCTACTCAAATTGTTTTGCAAATTTCGTTCATAATCTTTTAAAACTAAAATAAATAATAAGGACATGATATGGCATCCGTAAAGAGGCAAGAAAAAAAATAATAATTAACCGCTAAAATATACTAAAATAGAGAGTGTGGCATTTTGTCATGACTTTGATTATTAGAATTCTACCGACAGTTATCAGGCGATAAAACAAAATACCAATACACGTATAACACTGATAATACATTACTGAAACTGATCACTACTTTCTGAACAAATTATTGTGTTAAATAAATTAAAATTGGACATAACATTAGCATTTATATACAGAGAATAAAACAATATTAACCTGAAGACGATCAATAGAAGAATCAATATTACAGTTCCGATAGAATTTTTAAATGTATATACTACAGCCATCTTGTTGCATCGCTTTATCTTCAACATCGCCTCGTTATTGTTAACTGTAATGATGTCTCCCAATAAAATTAACAACAAATTCGCTAAAGTAATCTCAGTGACTATTTCAACAAACCATTGTGTATATACATATACATATTTTTAACCTTATTAAAATGTCTTGACCATCGAAAAGATTGAAGATAAAAATATAATTTACCTAAAAATTTGGCGCTAAATTAAGGTATCATTCTCGATCATATTGATAATCTTTTTCAAGCTATTAAAGAGGGGTTGATGTTACAATTCCTCATTAAAACGAGATCTTAAAGATTTCGCACGAAATCCATCAATTGTTGACAATGAGACTTCAATTTTAATGAGTGATTAGTGCGAACCTGCAGGGAGACATCACCGGTTAACAGTACACAATAATAGACTGCTACGGGTATCAGATAAAGAGTGTATGAAGCACAATACATCTACTTCTACACAATAGTACAAAATACATCTTTATAATATATTATTTATATGTATTTCGGCAGTTTTCATAGCCGGTGGTGTAAATTATAAAATGGCTATTCGAGACCCAAATGTAAGAATATCGATGAAACATTAAATTATATGACATGGCGTTAGCTCATCTTGTGTGACTCATTAAAGCGGGAATTGTCCCAATAACCTAATCAATTTTTCTACATTTTAGCGTGACTACCATTATTCCTCTTCTATCAGACTAATATACCTCATATAATTAGTGGTACAAGACAAAAACGGTGGATCTCGCATCACATTTGAACCATATATTGATAGCTGATGATTGCCAGCTTTTTTCTTAAAAAGTTAAACATTTCTAGAAAAATTTGGTCATTCTCGCGTCAAACACCAGCAGCTTGGGGAGGCTGTCGGAGTGACAATGTTTTCAAAGACATATATGCCTTAAAGAGTTCCAAAACTGAAGAAAAATGGTGGAAAGCAGGGATCAGTGGATGAAAACTCTTGACCATAATTTTACTGAATTTTAATAATGAATATGATAAATGATAAGAAACGTATTTTTAATGAAATTGTGAAAACAAAAAGTGGTTTCTAATACCTGATTGTGAGAATTCATAAATGTAACGTTAACTTGTCGTGATGACGGTCGACAATCGTACAACTGGAAAAACATTCAAAATCGTGTTTGAGTTTCTCCTTCGACAAATTTCAATAAAAAATGATTTTCAATCCTCCCCTTTTGGCTTGTACTACACTTTTTTTTAATTCTTTTCTATCGAGTATGCCTTCATAGTACATTTCTGTTTAAACAGTCTCTAGTAAAATATTAAAATAATAATGTTTGATTGTCATTTAAACAGTGGCCTGTATTATCTAACTCAATGAAAGTATAATAGTGTAGTGATATTCTATACTAAATTATCATACTTGAATTAAGATTAGTCGCAGTGTACGTAACCTTACAGATTTTACAGAAAGTGTCACGCATTATCAGTCACATAGCTTTCTCAGTCCGCTCTCTAGGGATAACGTGATCTTAAGCGTTGCATAACCGTGCGGAAATAAATCCTTTTTACATTTCTATAATTTACATAGAATTCTTTCCGTGATTTAATCCGGCCGGTTCTTTTCAGTGTAATAATAATAAGTTTCATTACATTTGGGTCGAAATATTCCTAAATTCATAATAATTTAGAAGTTAAATCAACTGTTTATTTTTTCACATTTATCATCCTATCGATGGATTCCCTATGACGGTTGTGATATCCTGGCTCCTGCGCGACAGGTTCTTACTTGCCTCGCAGGGTTTCGACAGCTTGGTGTAGTCGGCCAGCATCGAGTGTCTCTTGTCCCTGTTTCTCAGCAGTCTCGGGCTGTGGGGCTCCGAGTCTCTTCGGTGGAACGTCTCCGCGTGAAGCTGGCTCGTGAGCGGTAGGCTGTCCTGCCTCCGGATGGGCTGCTGCGCGGTGTACAGCGACTGGTCCGGCGGTGCGAATCCCGAAGAGAGGTTCGGCAGGTACGTTTGGAAGGAGGGACGGGAGTTTTGCGCTACCTCTTTTATTGAACCTGGAAATTATATTAAGGTATGATTTATGAACATTGATTGTATTAAAAACCAATACCCAGAACCTTATCTTGAATGAACTCGATGATGGATTGATTTTCTCTAATTATTAATGTGGAAAGCTAATGAATTGTGAACCAAAGTGCACTCACAATGATCCAGGTTGGTTGGGAAAAAAATGACCAGGATAATCTCCGCTTATAAAATGTAAAATAAGTGCGGTCAAAATAACTTTCGTCTCCCAAACGAGTCTATTTTTTTATATGTCAAGATTTTCATTCCATTAGATGAAGAAGAACCGTCAATAAAAGTCAGACTGGTTAAAGCCTCGGTGTTCTCCGTGGCTCTGTCTGTACAGAGTTGAAACATGGACCTTATGAAGGAAAGCTTGTCACCTTCGAGATGTGATGTCGGTGATTAATACCATAGACTGTGATACAATCGAATATCTATATTCTTTAGGAGCACCGTACTGAAAAAATATACTCCACAACAAAAAGATACGAGAAAACAATTCTTTCATACTTTGGGCGTGTTGCGAAAAGAGACGGAGAAATTGGTAATCACGGGCAACATACGAGGTCGGAGGGCGATCTCCGATAAGATTGAGGTAGACCAAGTCCGAGACATGACCGGAGTCTCGCTAAACAAGGCACAGAATCCCGAAGTGCACTTTGCGCTGTAAAAGCAGATTAAAGGACCACAATGCTCAGTCGTGAGCGCATTGATTGAGAGAAAGAAATAACATTTTTGTTATTTAAGAGCATCTAAGGAATTCTTCATTCACACCTTCAGTTTTTCTAATCTTTACAGGCCTTCGGACAGTTATATTGCAGTGTGTAACACGGAAATATAAATAATTTATTTTGAGCTAATATTTAAAAAAATTATCATCCTGGTTGATCCACAACCTGGCTAATACAACTCCTGATAATCGAGAGAATACTGTATCAGTATAAAATAACCGAAATACACTACTAGGCGGCAACAGTTATTATGAGCACATTGGTCCTCGGAGATTTCGATTCTTAATACAATCAATTATACTATCCGAAAACTACAATCTAAATATATGAACGTTTTTAACACCTAAATTTACTAAGTAAATTATTAATTTATTATACATACATAAAACAAATACAATATCAAACACATTTTATAATCCTTTCATTTAAGTAACTAATTTTAGTTTGTTTACTGGAGTCTGCGAACGGTCCATTAACTCCATTTTCAGTACAGATTTAAACAACGTTTAATCAAGATGAAAACAATATTATCTCAAAATTACAAAGGTGATTACTGTCTATGTACCGCCGGGAATGACATAAAGAATTAGGTATCTAAAAGAGTTGGATTATTAATATCACAGCTTGTTACGTCACTCCAAAATTGTAGTATATGACTATCCTGATTAAAATAACCAATGAGCTGAATCTAAAGAGTGGTGAAAAATTCATGCATTTTTGATGTTTGAAAATAGAGCACAATACACAGCTGATTCTAATAACCACTGAACACAATGACCAGCTGTACTGTAATATAACTGTGTATTACACCTAGTGCCCATATTATAGGGATAAATACATATTAAAAATACAAGTCAAAAATGTTCAAGCTGTGTGAGCCTAATCACAACTGTGTCAGAAAAATAAGCATTTTTAAAAAGTTTTAGTTACGCATTATTTTGATTAATTTTAATATTTTATTGATTCCAATTTATATATTAAATACAAAAAATTTACTTACTAACTTACCATCACGCCGTTTCCGTGGTAGTAGACAGAGAGGATAGAGTGCCACACTCTTCTGTCCTTACACACAATTCTCACCTCATCCACATTCATACATCTTCTCAAACAAACTCATCGGTTATTGTGGTTTCTAACAGAACCATCTGGTTTACCTGATTGTTAAATCTTCCGCGGATGTCATGTATTTCTGGTGCCATCAACACTTGCATCATATATCATTCTTACCATTCTCTCCTCATTCATCCGTTCCATATGACCAAACCACCTTAGTGATATTTTTAATCTTACTCACTGTACTAAGATTAGCTTTACATTCTTTCCTTATTTCTTCATTTTTTACTCTGTCATAAATGGATTTGCCACATGTATTTAATTTCCACTGCATTCAGTCTATTTTCGTTCCTCTTCTGCCAGCTCCAGGCCTCAATTCCATACATCAGTGTCGGTACCAGGACCCCATTGCCTCGGTTGACAGCATTACATTCAAAGCACTATTCACTTTATTCCCTGCGGTCACCCTCCCTTCGGTATCTTTCTATCTTTTAGTTTCTATCAAATAAAAAATTTCACAAATATAATATATAAATCTCATACAATAAGATAATTCGTAACAGTTTAGAATTTATGCATAATCCTTGAACATTTTTGACTTGTAATTTAATCAGTCGCATATAAAATATTGTGGACTAGGTCTGTTACACTTTGCATAAGTCATAAGACAGAAAATCTTCCGCAGAGTTCATTCAAGGCTAATATTTATTATATAAAGTACTTGATATATTACACCCCTACAACACATACATGTCGCCATTCTTGATTCAATAATACAAATTACTACGTAATAGTATACCTGATTAAAATTCGAATTGAGGCGTACGGAGCCTCAACAAACTATCAAAAGCCACACAAACAAAATAATATTGATGATCCAGATCTACCAACGCATCAGTATGAAACAAATAGGGAATTTTTAATAAGGAATCAAAATAACCTTTTCTAAAGACATCAGCGATGCGAACCTTCGGAAGCGTACCTTAGATGATGCGGACAGTTACAAGTGAGTTAGTAGGTTAAAATGCTAAAAAAAACACATGATCATGTGTATATCGGACATGTGTATATCGGACATGTGTATTATATCACCCATGTATAGAATATGTTTGATGGCTAGCTTTCTGGCCTTTAATCAATTTTTTTTTAAATAAAATGATAACTGCATATGTATATATTTTATCAACTAGTATTTCATAATAGGAGAGATCACCCCTGCAACAACACTGTATATCGGTTTTAAGCAGATCTGTGTTATGAATGCCACAACATTGTACATCTTCTCGGACATCCAATGGTGTATTAAACAACCATATCAAATAAACGCAAATACTATTAAGCACATTTAATAAGTGAGCTTCACCGCAACAAAACTGTATGTCATCCAAGATGGCCGACGATCCGTTTTTCTATCAACATTTTGTAAAAACCAATACACAGGGTCTCGTGTGACATTAAATATTACAACAAATTTAATGCCATTAAACATATTCTATATTATTACAACTCCAGTGCACAAATCACAAGTTTGTTATGTGAACATAGACATAATGGTAAGTAGCAGGAAGGGTGATTTTAGTTAGTACTCTTGTCAATGTGTAATACCGTGTTTTGTATTGTCGGCAACACTCAAAAGCCCCGATGTGATATTAAACAATGAGATGATTGATGACACCGAAAATACCAATTCCGAGTCGACTGATAACTTACAAATAAATATAGATGCGCCTCTTCTTGTTAATTGTCGCAGAATTTTATGGTTCGTCTCGACCTAAGGTTTACAGGAATGAAGAATGAATATAAAAATATTAAAAGTATTCTCAGTTGTCCGGAGGGGGATCCAAGATGTGAAAAAAAAAAACACCAATGAGATATATATGAAGTCATCTTGAATGTTCCAGACACCACAATAAAATAAAATCAAAATGGTGAATATTTAGTACATATTAATAATGCAATTTTATTTTGTAGATTTGTTAAATTAATTAGGATTTTCACACAAACACCATAATTTAGTATCTTTAATTAACAAATTATTTTTCGTGCTTACTAGCTGACTTACCATCACAGAAAAATTATTTTATCTAATTCATCACGAAGGTTGAGGTATTTTTCGCAGAGTGCTCTTTTTTGTAAATACGGGTTGCAAATTTCTTGAAAATCACAAAAGTTTAAATAACTTCTAAACTGTTAACTTTTAAATAACCTTATTGTCGCTCAATGTGCTTGCTAGTGATGTCTCTTAGCTGTAGGCTCCATTTAAACTACTCTCTTTTGGATATCCTGAATAATGTTTCTATCCATGAATAAAGATTTTTTACAAACAAATATATTTATAACATGAAATAATAACTATATATAATGAAAAAAGAAGTCCCTTAGGATAGAATACCACACACTTCTGTCCTGTCACACCTCCTCGTCAACTGACCACACCTTCTGTGTATGCTTGTTCAATTTTTGAAGCGTCCGACAGGGCTGTCCTCTAATACCTAGCTCACACGATCGCGTGAAGAATCATCCATCACAGATTCACCATCCTTTCCTCACTTCATTTCAATACAATCTCTTCTCCGGTGACAACTTACCCAACGTTCGAGACAGCCACGGCGGCCACGACTGCTTCTGGTTAGCCAATGCCGACTGGTACTCTCCGACAGCTGTGCTCAGTTGATGCATCAACTCCTGAAAAGGGCACATAATATTAATACACTGTAACGAAATAAAATGTTGTCACGTCATGTGAAATGTTGAATCTGTAAAAACGTTAAAATAAAATGGTTTTGAGAATTATTCGCTGGCATCATTGGTAAAAATGTTTGTTTATGAAAAATATTGCTATAGGAACAGAGAGCGAGGTGCGATCAGACACGTACGGGCCGCAGGCAGAGCGAGTTGGCTATTTATGTCGACCGCTTGGCCAGCGGTCGGAGATCAACAAGAAATTATACGAGACCGCCCTTGCATGACGGAGTACAAACCTTCTAGAGCCAGGCGGACGAGATACGGATGGGATGTCTGGCAGAGTTTTGGTTCCTGCCAGGCCAAATTAATGAATTGATGACGACAAGAATGGACATTTTGGGATTGTCGAGATAATGGACGTTCGGCAAACAAGGATTATCATCTCGGATCCTACTTACTATCTTGGACATTGGACAGAGCGGCATGACGAGGGTGAACCAGCTAAGTTATGCACAAATTCTCCAAGTTAATTCATGAAGACTTTGGTATCTTTTCTTTATTAAACTGGGTTATGTGGGGTAGAAATAAGTTAGTTTTTTGTATACAGCAAGAATTCTCAAGAATCTTTTCCAGACTCACCTATTTTTTATGATTTAAATTATTCTGTTTATTACATAATTTTGTTTTTATCGACTAAACGAACACACATTTCCTCTGATGATGATCATCAGATGTCGTATGAGGTAAAAAGGTGATCTGAATCCGGCAGCGTACCCACAATATTTCGTGTTCTCCCCTGACTAGCCGGTGGAGATCGTCCAGCCTCCCTAGGTGGTAGGACCGAACTCAACAACACATTTAACAGCACAGTGACCATTTGGAATCAATAGAACACTACCGCGGCTCGACTTCACACATAGTCCCAAGCGCGAGAATGAAATGCATTCACCTGATTGGTGCACTGAGCTTCCACGTGGGCTAGCTTCACCTGCGCCAGTTCCAATTCCAGCTCCCTCACCCTCTGCTGTGGACCGATATCTCCCTCGGAAATGGACTCAACTGAAACATATTACATATGTACTTAAAATGTGAATAAAACTTCACAGAGTCAATAAAAAATTAAAAACTATCCATGGACGAATTCTGGTAAAATATGCAAGCAACAATCAACGTATCTGCAAGGTAAAATATGCAAGCAACAATCCAACCTCTGTAAAAGAATAGGGTTGTTGATGATAAATGAAGGCTGTATCGATATCACATTTTTCCAATTTCAATGAAGTACGATTGCACAATAAAAAATCTTTCAGAAACAATTTCATAGTTTTGTTAAATACAGTATATACTTATATTATACTTTGATGGGTAGGCCTGGTATTAAAAGTTTGAATATGTGCATTCCATTTGTGTAGATTTAAAAACAGAAAACAAAAGCAAAACTGCTTTTGTTCAGAGACGGCTTCGGAGTCGGTCATACATTTTACGGCGGTGATATAAAAACATTCCGTGTATAGTAATTTTCAGTAATCAGTTGTGCTAAAGTTTCGGAGGCTAGCCAGCCGAGTTTCAGAAGATTAAAGATTGCAAAGAGAGCGACCATCGTAGAAGAATCGGTGAGTTACAGCCCGGTTACGCATAGGTTAGTGTATTTTTATTTACATAGATTGAATGAACATATATTCAACAAACCAATAGAAAATCCAGGACTAGCTATCAAAGCTAATTACGGCAACAATTTATTTAAAATGTTAATCACGGGTGAAACACACATGAAGCGATACACGAAAATAATAATGTAATCTAAATAACTAACAAGGTAATAAAAATATTTAATCAACATTGAAATAATTCTCAACGTGTGTATATTGGTCACACTTTTAATAATTGATTGCGAGCGTAAGCCGTACAATAATACAAAGATTAATTTAAAATGTTGAGTTTTAATGGGTAAAATGTTACCCATTACCCGCTGACAAGATTTATGACGTCAATATAATGTATTAAAAAAGAGTTGCAAATATTCACACCAGCATCGATTGCAAGCCATATATTAGAGGAAACGTAGCATAACAACAATAATTAAAATTATTTAAACAGACATATTTTTTAATTGATTATTTAAAAACAGCATTAAAATACAGAATGAATGTTTCTCATTCTTATAATATTTCATAAGACTCACAACATCTTACTAGAAATGTGACAATACTTCCACTAGCAAACAAATCATCTTGAGCAGCAACTATAGAAAATGCAGTCATTGTCGATGATGGCAATAAAAATCTAGAGATAAAAATGTGTTATACCTTTTTTGTTGTCCGTAGAGTTCAGCTTGGCATTACACGTTATGCAGCCCCTAATAGTTTCCTGAAAAACAAAAAATATATATATTGTTACGTACAGAACAAAGACTGTATTTCTGTATTGTAATCTTTTTCAGGTGCTGTCTTTTTTCAATCTTCTGGATATTTTAACTAAAATAATGATTTGTAGTGGCGTAATGCGTGAAGGTTATGCATTTAAGATTTCAGGATCTACTCTGTCAATAACAAGTCAAGTTGTTTCACGTTGGATTTATTCAGGAGAACTGGTTGGCAGTTGGCACAGTACACATAATAATATCTACCGACAAACGGATGCATAATGTTTCAAGACGTTCATCACATGTAGACAAAATTTGCGTCAATTGGGTGCCATATTAAAGAACCAACATAAAACCTAATATGATTAAGGTGATGTTATAATCTTTCGAATAATGATGACCGAATAAAAATATTGTATTGCCAACCTTTGTGGTGTTGAGCTGCTGGTCAAGCCTGCTGCAGATGTCCTTGTACTCCTGAATGATGGCCGCACTCCTCGCACTCTCCACCAAGGACCTCTCTGTCTCCCGTCGCAGCGTGTCTCTCAACTGCGAAGGTAAGAAATAACGAAGTTAAAGAAGGAAAAAAGGAGTCTTCATCAAATGTGTTACCTGTTCAGTACGACTCAACATTGAGGATAGGTTATATATACATGGTCGAGTTACACAGTTTATTCAAGAAAGGTTGCAAAATGTGGATTTACCTTAGCGAAATGGTGTGCCGTGTCAGTGAGGCACTAATTGAAACAGGCTACTGGGCTTTCTACACCGGTCTAGAGTGTTTGGTATTAATGACAATTTGTGTCCGTGGGAATACAAACACAGTCTTTCTTACTGTTTGATTTTTTAGCTACCCTCGTGACAATTATATATGAACTCAACGATCAAGTATTTTTATTCAAAACAATTCAATAATTTACGCATACAAAGAGAATAAGACTACGAGAATAGAACGCAACCTACCTATTCTATAATCTAGTGTTGAAATATTATTTTGCCTTATCTTCCAGATAAAATACATTATTTTAAATTAATATTTGAAATCTCAACATAGATGAATTATATATAATATTTTATATAAAAATTAAGTACACATTTTTACTAGTCTACATGTTCTAGGACATAATCGTTATTTTTTCTGAACTGGACTGTCTTCCGTATCAATAAACATACCACAAATTGTGTACTCGGTATTGGCGTAGACGCCGCTTGACTAGTGTCAGAAATAATATAACAGTATTTATAGAGACCGGCAAAGAACATACAGCATCAACAGAAATTCGACAAAGCAGGCAGCAAAGCCAGCAGTCCGGATTGCATCTGAGAGATCGGCCTACCGTCCAGGTTAGTGATCATCTGTCTTTACTAGAGTGACACAGTTCTCATACGCAGTAACATTTTATAAATTTAATATTGTTACTTCAGTAATCTGCGTGTGCATAGCGGCCTTGTCCTGCACGAGCTGTTCATTCTGGATGCGAAGGCGTTCCACCTCATTGCCAAGTTGCTCGCTCTCAGTTACCTCTGTAAGCAGAGTAAAACTGTGATTTCACCAGTGTTTTAGTGACATATTCCACCTAATTGTGATTTTTTCTACAAAAAAACATCACTTTGACATAATGAAAATAAAAACTAAGATTTTAGTCCCATCAGTGTATCGTGGAAAAATAATAAGAAAATGCATACTACTGTGTGGGCATACACATTATTAGTCTGCAGTGTAGCGAACGCTCATGTGTTTAGTGAGGCTTGTTTGAATGCACCGCCGACAGTTTTACATTTAGATGTCAAATACAAATTAAATGCATAAATTAGAAAGATGTACACACAGATAAACTCAATTTACCAAAAAAATATTTTAGCTACCACCGGGATTTGAACCAGGATCTCTTCCTATCTATGTGTCTTCCTAATAATGTGTTCTCTTTAAAATATTTAGTTGTCAGTTTGCGCCACTGCTGCACATTCCCACACACAAAAGTTTGTACGTGTGTGCTAACGTGTAACTATTGCAAAGAAAAGAATTTAAAAAATATATAATAAGTCACAATACTGGAATAAGCTAAAAAATAAATACATATTAAATATTACCTTTGGTGAGATTCTCAAACTCCTGCTGATACTTGTGCAGCCTCTTCACCTTGATGGAGCACGCCTGCTTGAGGATCTGTCGGGACACCTCCTCGGCGCGGCATTTCTTGGGCAGTGTCACCCTGCAATTGCGCCATCACCGTATGTTACAAAATTTGTTTCATAAAATACATTTATCAAAAATATTGGTGAAGACAGTGAAAAATTAGTCTCACCTGAAGTACTTGAGAATGCCTTCAAAGTCCAGCTGCATGAGGTCCTTCTTGGAGCGCGCCAACAGGGCCAGGGCCACTTGGAAGAGGGTCTCCATGCCCTGCAGCAGGAACACATCCACTATGTGGAAGACCTGCGCACGTTTATAGAAATAATTTTTATAAAATGATGAGCTATATGTATTTTTTTCTTCCTTGTTGGTTGTCTACAAAGATATTTAATACCCTTAACAACGTTCTTGTGTTGTATGTCTACAGATGGGATTTGTCTTTCTGATTTGTTTGTATGTTATTCTACTCGGCATATAAAATGCATGAGACAGTAAATCATAGTCCGCTTCACGCTCAACTCTGAAATGTCCGAGACTGAGACAAATCTCGCATGTGCCCACGTCATTATATATTTAAGTTCAATTTTGAAAATTTGTAATACGCTATTTCAAACTTCCGTACGACCATCCTTAACTTCAAACATATCTTATTCTTAATAAAATACAATCAAATTTAATAACAATAATATCCATAGATTATGATTCACAACACCACCCACCCAGTATTGGTGCGCAACTGGTACAATAATAAGTTAAGTGTATAACAGAAACTCACCAGCGGTAGCGGAAATCTAGCTGTAAAAAGCGTGAGGAACCACTGCGACGCAAACATGTGCGGTTCCACGCCCATTGCCGCAAAGTGGGCGCGCAGGTCGCCCATCTGCTCCTGGAAAATAATATTTAAAAATATGTCAAATTAATGTGCATAATTCTGGCAAACATCAGACTTCAGTTATGACTTCAACATTAACACTGCATTATGGGATGACATACAATTGGGATAAAAGTATTTAGTTGATATTCTCATTTATTAATTAAACATATTAGATACACATTGCATTTGATTAAGCTTTAGTAGTAAAAATGCACAATGAAACCTCTTCCATATAGTTGAGAACTTTAACTATCTCAGCAGAGCAAATTAAAAGCAAGGTTGATCTAAGCTAAATATTTAAAAAATTAAAAATATAAGTCCTAAGTTTAAAATAAACATTTATAAAACTATTGTCAGACCGACTGTATTACACGGTAGCGAAACGTGTTGTTGAAACGTTGAAACGTGTTGTCTTTATTCCCATCAGTGGCATCCCCTGCAACCTATTGTTTTTGTTTATCTCTGTCCTGCGCTGCGATTATTTGGGGCCGCTGATAGTTCTATCTTTCTTTGCAGGGTCTCTCCATTTGCCTTCATGTTCTCCTGGCTTATCGTCTTCTCTCTAGCACTGTTTAAGCAGATCTGATATATCCACGCCAACTTATCTAAGATTTTTTCATTTGCAACAGGTTTGCTCCAAGATCTTCTTATGATAGCGTTCCTCATTTGATCTCTTAATATTAGCATTGTTAATGTTACAAAAAAGAACCTGTGAATGAATGAACTAATGCTGATAGAATAAAATGTGTTAAATAATAGAGGTAGGTACCATGAAAAAAAAATTTTAAGCTACAAATGAAAAAGAGCAAATATCGTGACTATACTAAAACTTGGTCAATTACATTAGGTTGGACACGAACAAATAATGCAACTTTCAAGGTACCCACGTACGGCACTGTAGCAATCCCAAAGGATGTGACCTTGAGAAAAAAGATAATGTAGAGAAAAAATTTGTTGTTTGTGATTGAAAAAACCAATGGACAGACCTTCGATGGATCATAGCCATGTTCCTGAACACCACGATTAGAAATGCACAGTATTTGGGAACTTGTTAACAACTATGAATCACAAAATTAATAATTGTATACATTACACAGAAAGTATGATTTTCTTCAGTTTAAACAATTTCGCAACATTTTAACCTAATTATGAGATTATTCATGGTCACTATGGTGTGCATAAAATAATTATTGATTTAATTCATTTCCAATTGTTTTAAGATAAGGACAAACCTCCATAAGTCTGTGTAACTGGTATAAGCGCAGGGTCAGAACCTCAAATCCATCTTTGTAAAGTTCCCTTAGCCCATACCCGTACATCAATCTCACCAGCACGCAGAAGGCCTGCTCCTCGGGCATCTGAAATCACGCGACACCAATGTTTCATTTGAAAGAACCCACTCTACTCTACCGTCTCATTAAAATGTTTATTTAAAAGGCATAACTAAATGTGTAAATAATTACAATTGCAAGAATATACAAGGCACTCACGTGCAACAGCAGAGTGGCCGCCACAAAGCTGAGCCCCTGACAGTAGCCGACCTCGGCATCGTGCACGGCGTAGGCTCGAGCCAGCCTCAGCAGCGAGTCCTGCCCGAGTCCGCCGGCCTCGCGGAAGTGGTCGTGCGCGGGGAACGTGCGCGCAATGTCACGCTGGATCACCCCTTCGCACGGGCAGTCCTGGAAACATAAACGCAGTTATTTAACTCTTCAAATACTTGATAAATCACATCTGGCAACTTCCACGCATGTCGTAAATTTTAATTTATTATTTTAAGGCGCCACTTGCAATAATAATTCATATTTTGGCGTTTTTTACGAAAATGTGGGTTTTTATTATTCATTTATATCAGAAATTATTCAATAGATTTGACTTTTTTTTCAACTATTACTTGGATTGGATCTTTACATTAATATAAAACTAATAAACTGAATGTTATTTGTCATAATTAAGACAATACAAATATTATAAGAAAGACCGTGACCATTAGATGCATTTTAGGCATTGTACAAAATTGAGTGAATGCGCTAAACGAATGCGTAGACGAAATATATTTTCTTATAATCTTAAAGCCAAGATTACGGAGACAAATTTGTAGGAAACCAAATCAGCAAAATGTTAAAAATTAATAGAGTTATAAATCATTCAATTTGCAGTACATTTGATGAATTTTTGACGTTTTTAAAATACTTTGTTTTAGTAAAAACATACGTTTTTAAATAATAAACTATATTTACTCACATGCTTTGAGGCTTCAACTACTATTTAAAACTAAGTTTAATATTAGAAACACAATAATCATTTTTTAAATAATATATTTCCAGTCTTATGAAACACGATAATTTTAATCGTCTATCGGACCTTCAGAACCCCGATCAATTCGGCGATGACGGACGTGGCTTTTGTACTCCGTTGGATTTTCATTAAATTTGCCTATAAAACACATTTTATTACAAATTTTGACTACACTATGAATGAATATTATACTTATTCTTGATACCAATTGCTTATTTTTGTAAATTATATAGTTTTGGGCTGTTTTTATACGAAAACAGATTATAATTTTGACTTCTGAACATAATACATGTGTCAAAACCTACGTTACGGATCTGAGCGCTAAGAATCTGACAACGCATGCGCGGCTTGCATCGCATTGCGTCTCTTATCTATGGCATTGCGCATCTAACGCATGCGCCTCAAGGGCATAAAATTCGTTTATTCACATGGTTCAACGTGACATTCGTGAACCTGTGTTTTTTTTTGTTGGGTTTGGTTCTCATTATATTTTATTATACAAATTATTGTTCTGAAATTACTGCCTCCTGTGACTCAAGATGCCTAAGGTCAAAAAGTATCCATTGACACGCTCTACGAAATATTCCAACAAAATTTTAAATGGTTATCTTCTTGGAATAAAAATCGCAACGTAAGTTGATAATTTTTACCATTTCTATAACAATTATCTATTTGATTTAACAAAACAAATTACATAGTTCAATATACATATATTATGTAGTGCAGATAAATTATTTTTTATTGGAAATACATGTCCTTAAAGATAAATAATCTTATCAAAAGAATTATACATGACAGACTTGTCTGATACAAATGTATTTGTTATAGTCATATAAATGAATAAAGATGTATTTTAATATTTTAGACATAAAAATACTGATAACTAAATAACAATAATAATATTATTAATTATTTTCAGGATGTTCCCGAACTGAGTATTGAATGTGCGGACTCGTGTGAACTTCCTAAATTGGATGGCAAAAGAGTGGTCGACGACATACACCAATTCTTTTCTCTAATTAATCAAATTTACTCCCACAAGTCGATGTTTGGGTGCACATGAACGAATATTGAATATGTGAAAGAACATAAAATTTTATTTCTAAATTCAGTTTAAATTGTAATAAATGTGAATCAAATTTTGTTTTGAATACGTGTGAAGAAAAAAAAAACGAAATTCTGAATAACGATAATGCGCTCGATGAACAACTAATTATTTAACAGTGAATAATAATACTTTTGTCATATTTTCATTTATATTTTAATATTAATAAATATGTAATTTATTAAAACAATAAATAAATATTTAAAAAAAAAACTTTTTTTATTACAACCATAGTATGATTATTATATAATATTAGCATAAATAGTTTTCTCTTCACAAATACAGCTGCTTCAAAAGTTGTCAATATTATTTATTAGTATGAATTTACGTCAATTTTTTCCTTATAAATCGGGGGCATGATTGTAATAATCATGTTTATCGACACAATGTTTTTTATCATAAACATAACAATTCTTAGGTGAGAACTTTAACAAATTATTTAATTTTCGCCTGATAATTTCAAATGGCAACACATATGTATTATGAATGTTGAAGAAATGCCTATTTTCTGATAGCTTTATTACCTAGGAATTAAAAAAAATCAACAATTGTATACTTGTCCTTTTCTATTGATACCTTTCACTCTAGCAATATTTACGTAAAAAATAACGCACTTTTATGTTTACTTGATATTGTAAATGAATTAACTATTAGTCTCGTCTTGAAAGGGTATGCAAAATGCAAAAATATCTCGAAATTCAAACTGGAAAAATGAAAGTAGCCTCTTAAGCAAGCGCATTTGTACTTTGTACATGACAAAAAAAATTTTTTTTTCTTCACAAGTTGGGATACATTAGATAATTAACAATCTACTATATTTTTCATGAAAAACAAATACATAATAAAATAAACACCTGTACAGGATAAATCAGCTACTCGGTCCCTGTATTGAATAAAGGAACAACCATCAAAGCAATTGATAATTATTATAACTGAAAGTGATCAAACCTTTGTGATGAGGAGTCTGTAGGTGTCCATTAGATACTGGTATCGGTCTGCATCGGCCAGCCTCTGCCAAACCTCGCCCCTGAGCGCCTCGGGAACTCCGAGCCTGACCAGGGGCCCGAGGGCCTTAGGTCTATCTCCATTCCAACTAGAAATAATATAAACATAATGTTTTATTATTTTTTAAATGAAAACATCCTGAACCAAAAAACTATTGTACCGTATTTTAATTTGAGCTCTTTAAAGCGAAGCAGACCTGAGTATGGAATTATACACTTCTGTTATCGGCAGTTATAGTACACCAGAAAGGAATTGCCACTTAAATCATAACATTGTATGTATTGCCAATGGTGAACATTCAAAATAAATCAAATTTGACAAAATTCTCAGATATTTAATGATTATTCGCTTTGCCACACTATTAGGCGGGATTAACTTTGCCAATAGTAAACTTGACGTTTGAACAAACCGCAAACTTATTTTAACAAGGATGATGGTAAAAAGTTACATCAGTAGTAAAATTTACAATGATAAATTTTACTACTGATCAAACAATCGGCCCTTAATCTTAACTTTAACCTAATCTAACAGTGTTTCTTTGATTGGCACCACTGGGTTTCCTGATTGATAATATTGTGCATGTGGGTATTGCTGCCATTTTTTTGGAAAATGCAAGAAACAGTAAACAACAGGCGGAGCAATTACATCTTGTGCTTCGACCACTACAAAGGTCCAAATAAACCGATCATTAGGAGTGCGCACTTTGGTCGGTCAAAATCTACCCAATCAAAAAAATGACAACATCGGACCAAAAAATCAGCACGTACAATAAAAAGGTTAGTGCAGTGTTCATGTATCATATGTGCTCTTATTGTTGATCAGAAACCTGGGAACCACCTGTCGAAGGAAATTATGGGAACAGTGTTTTTATAAAATAAATTTGTCTATAATTTCTGATCGATAAATAAGGTAAAGAAATAATATTCAGCACGCACCCTCTCAGGACTTGGGCCCAATTCTCCAGGACTCCTTCACAGCAATCCTTGGACACTTCTCCAGTCCCACTGAGTAGAGGTTCGTCGCCATCTACGAAATGAAAAAAATTATTGAAAAGTCAAAACAACTTATAAGTCAATAAAGAATTTAAAAATACTACTGCGAGTCACAGAGATAACAAATAGCAGTTGGTATATGTACGCCCTCATACCTGAGACGTCGTCATCAGGACTGGGAGGGGCCGGCTGGGCCGTCAGCGGCGAGGGCAACAGGCTCGACAGGCTGAGCGTCAGGTTCAGTCGACTCCTGTCCAATTCTCCAGATGTTTCGAGACTCAACACTTCGTAAGTCGTGCCGTATGTATCAGTGGTCTACAAGCATAAAAAAAAGTTTAAGAAGAAGAAAAACATTCCGTGTTGTCAAAATGATAAGTACTCAGAAAGGTCACTAATAAAAATAATTATACCTAAATAATGAAAGGTTGCAAAATAGTGAAGGTTTTGCCTTCAATGGACGAAATCCACCCAAAACACTGGAAACAATGCATATTAAGTACAGAATAAAAACTATATTTCCACATTTTCATATTCTTTCTCAGGTTCCAGTTTTGTAGACATGCGTGTAGGTTATATATTACGATTTCAGGATCGCAGGTACATACTGTCAAAATAAAAAGTCAAGTAGTTTAATGTTGGATTTATTTAAGAGAACTGGTTACAAAATATTTGGCAGCGTCATACATAGGCAAATTTCCTGCATACGTGCTATTTACTAGTGTATGGCGCACGTAACCTAACTGTGGGATAAGGACATGTGTTTTTATGAAATAACATGGGAATAGTCGCATGTATGGCTTGCAGGTGTCCATTTTTACCGTTAAATGCGAGATACAAGAAATGTATATGGATTCTCTAATAGTATGGTTTATATTAACAATACATAAATAATGAAATACCAGAAAACATAAGAAAGGAAGAGAAATTGAATAGATTTAAAATGAAACTGACTAAATATATAAAAGATAAGTTTTAGTAAAAGAAAATACTTTAATCTTGTTTATATCAGAGCATATATAGGAGTGCTTATGTATGCACTGTGTTACGAATTAAATAAATAAATGTTCATTTAACAAGAGTCATTCATCTAAACATTGCCTTTGTATGTATGGAGAGAATAATGAACTAACCGATAGCGATCAAACTTCATCTCTATGATATGCACCTCAAAAATAACGATAAATCAATAACGCACATAAAAGTTGTTTCATACACTGACCTCCTTGAGATTAATAAAAAACTGTTGAAGCAGTGGACCACGTGAAAAGTACCAGAAGCGGTGCGCGGCGGGGAACACGCGCACCGGAGTCTCGATGGCCAGCCGCAGAGGCTCCAGAGTGCCGCGGATAACCAAATCCACGGCCACTGTGAGCCAGGTGGGCGCGGGGTCGGAACTGCCGCAGTTGAGTGCCGCCAGGGCAGACTCGGAAGCAGCCCAGAGGGCGCTGGTGGAGCAGGGTGCGCCGAGGGCTCCGCCACCAGTGTTGCCACCGCCAACCTGAAGACGTTCATTGTGAATATACAGATCGGAGATTTTTCTAATATTGTTAAATGTGCATTTATAAATATCATAATATATTATATAATTGTTACCATTTCAAGTAGCTGCATATCTGAGTGTTTGACGTTTCTCCCCGGAGCCAGGAGCACTCCGAAGCACCTCTCTATGATTAGCCCACCGCCCGGCAATGGAAGCTGCGACACGCTCATGCTCTGGAATCAAAAGACTTGGTGAGTGCAAGTCGTGATGTGGCTGAGGGGGAGCAAGGGTAGAATGGCTTGCATCCGAACATATAATAATCTTTTAATTAAAATACAGCGGGACCTCTACATTTGTCAGCCCCTATATTTGTCTGGTTCGATATTCGTCACATTTTGATAACAAACAAATGTTTCCATATTCGTTAATATTTTCTATATTTGTCACTTGCACCGTCCGACAATGCTGTCTAACTGGGTCAAAACGCAGAATATGGTCAAAAAGTGGCACCCAAATGTTGCCATAGTCAACCAAAACATAAACGGATTCAACGGTAATGTGATTGACTACCTCATGAGATTTTAAAAAACAGACAAACAGGCAACATTGGGCAAGTTCTTTGTTAAATCGGGTGCTACTGAATCATCGGCAAACGAAAACCATCACCAGAATTAGAGTTATCTAATGTTTAAATTGTCTTCTAAATATTAGTAACTTTCCTCCGCTTCCGCTTCTACCATCATGTCTCCTCAGTGCAATAAAGGTAAAGTTTTGACATAAAATTTATACATTTGTGTACTATTTTTGGGGGCTGGGAACAAATTAATTGAATTTCAATTATTTGCTATGGGAAATACTACTTCTGTATTCGTCAGGTTCCATATTCGTCAGGCCCTCAAGGACAGATCAATGACGAATATAGAGGTTCCACTGTACACTGAATTGAAAAAGGATTATTTTACAGAATAGATTAATTTGCATTCTTTGATTCTGTCATGACTGATAGAATAACTAAATAACTTAGATTTTGATATAGCCATGGTCCAAGGAAAATTAGTAAATCTACATAATCACATATGTGAGAATAAAACACTTGTTTTTTGATTCTACTTGTTTAATTTACTTGAGACACGTTTCGCTTTCTCCTTTTCTACATATTACCTATGTGACATTAAAATGTCATTAGTTTTGAAACTGAATGGTTACTTAGACTAATTAGAAGCATTCAAAATTTTATGGAAATCTTCAGAATTCCAATAAATAATGTTGTCCCTTTTCTTCTCACATATTCATCGCAAATAAAATTGTATAACTGTCCTCCACTAGATATAAATACAAGTTGTTGAGTTAAATTGTTTTATCTTCACATACAGCCAGTAATTAATGTTTTTCCTCATTACCTGCGGTTCGAATCCCAGCTGCGCATTTGGGGACACTTGCTGGACAGTTATGACGACCTGCTTGTCTATACCGGCTCGTAGTTTAAAACCGACGCGCTCCTTGGGGACAGCGCTGAACGTACCCTGTAAAGCAAGTGCCAAGTGTTATGGGGAAAAGATATCTAGTTAAATTTCAAAAACAAACTGACTCGGTAAGCGATTGCTTCTCTAGAGCTCTGCCAAATACGAAAATGCTTTATATTTATATACGCTATTAGTGTAAGGTGTTACCTTAGCATCAGCCTCCCTTATCTCCATGCTACACTCCAGCACGTGCATGAGCTGCCTCGTGCTGGGAACCTCGGGCCCGGCCGACAGCATGGAGCCACTCATGGTGCAGGAGCTGGTCATCGAGGACACCATTGAACGGGGTACCCGCTCAAACGCCTTGGCAAAGCAGCCTAATGAATAAAAGTAATGAAGCTATAGATTGTGTTTGTTGTACAATAATACATGCAGATCTGAGTAATGAATGCCACAACGTTGTATGTCCGCTTGGGAATCCAACAATATATTAAACAACCAATAAAATTTCTAAGTAAGCTTTCCTACAACAATACAGTATATCATCCAAGATGGCCGACGCTCTGTCTATTAATCAATATTTATAAAAACCGATATACAGCGTGAAAACATTACATTGAAGACTAAAATATGTTTCTTTATCTATTTCCAAGGGTTAAGTTAAGTCCAAATTAATTATGTATAAAGTTAATTATGGTGATTAATACTAAAGGTTGTAAAATGTCAAAATGTTGACACACTTGATGAAGTGTTTTACTTAAATTGAAAATATACGCACTCATACAGCAGCCAGGATACTCATATAATCAGCATCATGAACTAGAGGAGGATAGATCGAATTGGCGACAATTACTTGAGAAGGCCAGGGTCCACATCGGACTATTGTGACACTAATGATGATGATACTATTTGAATTTATAATTTTGATAAGCTCCCAAAATTAAAGCAGTATCATAATTTTTAAATATGGAGTGCATGCTCCTGATAGAAAGACTCAAATAACGCTTGTCAAACATTAGACATTTGAAAGGTAGAGCTAAAGAATGAGCATTATAAAACCTTTGTGGGCCCCGGAAAGACCCGCCCTTTCCCGGAAACGTTGTAGGAGTTTGAAACTCCCTTTATCGGTTCCACGCTACAATGCTATACTGATGCAATTTAATATAAGACTATTTTAAAATAAGAGCAAAACCGAGACTAATTATTAGTCTAATCTAATCTTTAAGAACTGTCTTTATTTATTGTAGTAACAGATACATGCAAACGATGTTAATATAAAAAGAGTACAAGAAAAAGCAAAAACAAATATAATATGAACAAAATATACAAAAAAAAAAAAAACAGTGCTGGGGATTGCCTCCAAACAAATAATAAAATTAGACAGTGGAACAAGACAGGCATTTAAGAACCGGGCATTTTTAAACTCTCCCAAAGAGAAAAAACGGGACACAATTACGACTTGAGTCTCGCCAATCACAGCGCAGGCCAACGATATTACGCCTACTTTGTGCAGATGATCAATGGATACATCATTAAGGGCAGAGCTGCCGATGAATACGAGCATTCAACACCAAGTCAATTTAGATCAGCCTCAAACAGTAAACTATTTAAAATTGCCCTGTTACATAATATACAGTGTATCAGACCTAGTTCATAATATTTCATGGGTGGATACCTGACTAAACTACAAGTCAAAAATGCTCAAGGAATATGTGCCTAATCTCAACTGTGACAGATATAATCATTTCAAAAAATTCACAATTATGCAGTTATTTCGATTAATTGAAATATTTTATTAATTTCAAATTAATAAAATAAAACAAAGCGGCCAGACTATTTTTTGTTAGGTGATTTAGGACCTGAAGTAAAAATATACATTAATAATTAAACAATTTCGTAAATATTTATTTAGAAATACTTAGACGTAGCTCAACACGATTTTGTAAAAATTTCAAACAATAATATTTTCCGTAACAGTGCAGAATTTGCACATATTCCTTGAACATTTAAATCAATAAATCGAAAATAATAACAATCGATCGACGATCATACTGACGTCAGATGAGAAGTAGGCAAAAAAATAGAATTGGAAAAGAAGTATTATTTTAAATATGAATTAAGTATATTAATTAGAAAGATATACATATAAAAACAATTTTATCGAAAAATATTGTTGTTGCACCACCGGGATTCGAACCAGGATCTCTTTCCTAACCGGGAAAGGTGCATTATCCAACTATGCTAGAGTGACAAATTTTCGAACCTATATGTTACCTTTTTGATATTAATATATTTAATCGTTCCATTATTTGAAAGAGCATCTGCAATCAGATTACTCAAAGGTATTTGAGATTCTGTAAAAATAAGGTAGATGGCTCTTTCAAATAATGGAACAGATATATTTAATTCATATTTAAAATATCACAGACCGTCTGTTCTGAATAATTACAACTTCACAATAAAAATGTGTTCGCCTAATAGAAGTATCATTAACAACTTACTTGACACTTGTGTTACAGCCTCGGCAATATGGCACCTGAAACCAGATACAAATATCACCACCTATCATTGTCAGAGTAAATACAATTAAATAGTATTCTAAAGACCCTATAAACAAACAATTATAAAGAAAATACGCAAGCCAAATGTTAGCACCATCTTGCGTAAACAGTATGAAGCAAACAAATATTTGGTTAGATATCTTTTCAGGTTTAGATAAGATGTCGTAAACCGTGTCGGAGACTGCTGAGATTTGCGTTCAGATAATCTAATGAAGATTCACTTGCATTCAATTGTTTTCCTACTAATCTACTGTAGTTTCTATTTTTTTCTAAAGATTTCGGGAAAATTAAAAATATCTATTCTGGACATCAGTCACATCGAAATCAAGTAACAAAATAAGTATGTGATTAATTATATGATTAAGTCACGATGAATGAGATGAACCAATTACTTGAAGACATGGCACTGAAAGACGGCAGACTCCTTGGTGTCTCCGTGAGACCAGGTAAAAGCGAAGCAGGCGGCCTGCGGGGTCCCCGCAGCCCCTCGGGCGTAGAATAGTATGCGGTGAACGGCGTAGCGAGCCATGACGCCGTTTGTTGCCGCATCATACAAACTGAAATCAACATTTTAATCGCACATATAAATTGTGATTTTTGCAAAAATGTATTTTTTCAAAATGACTTCCACTTTAATATGATTCATATATTTCTGAATAGTTGAGGTTTTACGCATACAGCTTGAGCATTCTCGTTTCAAATTTCAAAATTAAGGGATACACTTGGTGTAATGCACCTAGTGCGTAATATTTTAGAGGAAGATACTTATTAAAAATATGAGTCGAAAATGTTCAACATAATCTCAACCATGTCAGAGATACAAGCATTTAAAAAAGGCATAGTTATGCGATCATTTCAACTAATTAAAATACTTTATTGTTGGCCAAACTATTTTTTATTAGATGACTTAGGGCCTGAAGCAAAGATGTAGAATAACCACGGGTCAGTTTGGCAAATATTTATTCAGTAGAACGTTTACTCAAAGATTAACACGATTTTGTATAAATCTCATACAATAAGATTTTCTACAACTGTACAGAATTTGTAAATAAGTAATTTAGTCAGGTATTCACTTATAAAATATAGTGGACTAGGTATGTTACATAATTTATAATAAAGAATATTAAATAAGATTTTTATGACAGCTGCACCATGATAGGTAATAAGGTATAACTCACACGACGAGTCCTTGCGAGCAAGTGGGCACGGAGACTGCTACGGCTATCCCCATCTGGCTCTCGCGCTGTTCGCAGAACACGGCCATCGTCCGCTGCACCTCGGGCTCGGACTTGGGGGCGTTGATGGTGGCCGCACCCAGGTAGCTCACGCCGCTGAACACCGTGCACTCCTGGTCTACATCAGATACTGGAATATCAACAAAAGCAATCTTTTTTGCAGAATTTTCAAAAAAAAAAAACTAATACGCATTCCCACAGTCATACAATTCGTCATGTTTGAGGCATTCAAACTTCGATTGTTGAGACAACTAACTAAGGGTTATTTTTCAATGTCTGGTTTGAATTTGTAATCATTCCTGCGGCATTTGCAGAATGTATCCAAGCAGCCTCAATTGAGATCTTTCTACAGTAACAGTAAGGGTTCCATACTAATGTTCTATTGAATTCCAAGATATTTCCTGGATTCATAATGTCACGGGAATGTAAAACTGATCTTAGAATAAGATTACAAAAGGATTGTTTAGGTGGTTTGGTCATATAGAATGGATGAATGAGCAGAGAACAGTAAGAAAGATATATTAAGAGAACACATTCTTATTGTGAACTTGTAATTATTCAGAACATAGATCTGTGATATTTTAAATATGAATTAAATATATTAATTAGAAAGATATACGTATAAAATCAATTTTATCGAAAAATATTGTTGAAATATTATTGTCGTTTGAATAATGTACTTTGATAAAATTAATTTTATATGTATATCTTTCTAATTAATATATTTAATTCATATTTAGAAAGATATATGATGCAAGTGTTGATAGCACCAGAAATAGAGGACATCCGCGGAAAACCGGGTAAACCAGATGTTAGGAGCCTCAATAATCAATGAGCTTGTATGAGAAGATGTATAAATGTGGTTGAGGCGAGAACTGCGAGTCAGGACAGAATAATACGGCGCTCAATCCGCTCTGTCTATGTATTAAATTGACCGATTGTTTCATTGACATCATTTCACAACACTCAATCTACTTTCATTCTATTTTACCAGTTTCAGGTTTTAATTCCATCCACATGTGTTAGTACCGTAACTCAATTATAGGAAGCCAAAATTACGATAGTGTCGAGCACATTTACCTTCCTCATCACTCTCAGGCTTCATGTGGTCCTGTTTCTCCGAGGTCGGTGACTCTCCATCCTTCTCATCCTTCACGTCATGGTAGAACTTCGACCCCCCCACCAGTCTGCAGGAATCCTGAACAATGACAAATATTTTGGTGAATAATCACAACATATCCTGTCAGGATCTAACATATTAAAATACAAAATCATTATGAGTAATATAAAAATTAGAATCGATTCTAAAAAGGGCATCACACATTGTTTGAATATAAAGTGGTTATACATATTCCTAGAATAATACAATTAATTGCCCATTGTTTTATACGTGATTATTTTTTTAACACAGCAGACGCCAGTTATGGTGATCACATTGATTTTCAAAAATGTTGATTCTAATATCTGGCAATTCTATTATCCGAAAACTACAATCTACATAATATATACCTAACAGACCTAGTCCACAATATTTTATGGGTGAATACCCGACGAAATTATGAGTCGAAAATATTCAACCATGTCAGAGTTATGAATATTTAAAAAAAATGTAATTATGCGATTATTTTTGATCAATTTAAATATTTTATTGATTCCAAATTATATATTGAATACAAAAAATTAAAGGTCATCGAATTTAGAGCGGCCAGACTATTTTAGTCTCACCTCAGCTAATTCAGCCGATGACTTCATGAAAACCGCGTTAAATTTTTTTTTTTAAAGACACTCTTGATTTACTTTTACGTCACACATACATAAACTGGTGCTTCAACTGAATACGTCACACCACCACTTACAATGACTGCTAATTATACTCTACACACATCCTAAGTCTGAATAATAACGTACTACATAGTAAAAATATCAGGAAGAAATATCTATCTAATTCGGGAATAGACAGAGAGGATAGATGGCCACACTGCTCTGTTCTGACATATCATTCTTACCTCATTCACTTTCAAACATCTCAAGCGTGTTTGGCGTTTTTTTAAGCTTCTGACAGGGTTATTCTTCAATATCTGATTTACCCGATCTTGCCAGGTCTTTCGTGGACGTCCTCTGTTGTTGTTGCCTCTGACACCCGCCTCAAATAATAATAAATAATAATTTATTCAAGCAAAATCAGGTGCAAGGCCTAATCTACCATATAAACATACAAATTATAATATAATATATAAATTTAAAGAAAGAATAAAAATAGAAAGTAAAATCAAATACACATGATATAATAATAATAGAAAATTAATTATGTCCCTGTTATTATAAAATATAATTTAAAATAAAATAAATATTTCAATGCGTCAACACCGAGTGACCACCGAGTAGAAGGTTCGAACCTTATCCAGATAGACCACCGAGTTAGTCATATTATGATTCCAACCGTTGGCTCTGGTACAATGATACCGGAACCAACCTATGATGATATTAAGATGTTAATAACTGAATGTAATAAAAAATGTAATATTGACGAATCGAAACGAGAGTAAACAACTCACAAAACGATTTGAGATAGGGTGTAAATAAATAAACCTTACGGATAATGATTACCGTTTCCTGCTTTGGAAAAAAAAGTTGAACCAAATTTATCGCTTTAGAAGATTTGAATGTATAAGATAACGAATTAACGTATTCTACAATTGTAATATATTTCATTAATATTATTAATATATATGTTAGTCTTCGTATAAAATTATAATAACAAACCAGTAGATAAACATTTTTCTTTTTTTAAGTATAAACACGACACTTTGAAAACCTCTGCCCCTATTTAAAAATTGTGAAAAACTAATTTACCATACTTGCGTTAGTGTGACAGATCACATTGATATATCTTCAATCTTCACGAATGACACAAATCTTATTATGTTAAAAAGACATCAACATGGAGGGGTAACATGTCCGAATATCGCAGCACACAAAACTATTGTGAAGACACAACTGATATTAAATGCTCAATTATTGTTTGTATATGTACAAATCCGTAGACAAGATCAGAGTTCAAACTGTGACTAGGTAAAAATGTTGAAATATAAAACTGACAATAAAATAAAATAAAATAAATTTGTAGATTAATTTATTATAAGTGTCATATGATCAATTGACACGGCGGCTACTTTGTGATGTAACACGATTATTAAAACATTTTAAATACACAAAAAATTGACCTACGTCCAATAGTTTCGAGAGGTCAAGTTTCTCACATTTGACAATAAATTAATAGTCAACATTTACAGTAAAACTCTGTTAATTTGTAAACCTGTATTTTGTAGTTTTACCGAATTTGCATTCTTCAAAAAAAAATTTCCCAAAAATTAATCGTAAAATCTGATTATTCGCAGTTCGTATGCGTTTTGACACCCAAAGTAAATAATTTGTTCACGTATTTCATATACAGTTGAACCCCGATAAGTTTTTGAAGGGACCAATAAAAAAAATGTAAATTGAGGGTATTAAAAAAAGATTATTTATTTTTTATTAAAAAAATCTAACAATGTTTTTTGCTGCATGTTGTTTTTAAATAGTTCTTTCAATATTATGAATTAAATTAAAGAATTCTGGTGGTACATTGCTAATACTAGTCAAATATGCTTTGAGGCCTTCAATATGCCTCATGGAATCATCCTTTGTACGAACTGGGTTTATGGGATGAACAGACACTTCTTTATAGGAAGGTTCTTCTTCTGTCAAGTTTTCGTTTATGTTACTGTTCATTATTTCATCAATTTCCACTGTCCTATGTAATTTCATTGGAGTCAATGTCTAAATAAATCTGTAAGAGTTATTCATAAATGCTTTCCCAGCCATCAATGTAGTCTATGCTATCTTCTACGCAATTTTCTTGCTGATTCCAGCTTGTAAAAAAACAATAAAACAACGAAATGTACAAATTACGTAGGTATTAGAATGAAAAATGTGACAAGCAAACGACCATCACACTCTTGGCTGTATGGCGAAGAGTGAACAAATTTCAATAAATTTTAGACGCAAATTGCGGGAAAGTTAAACGTAAAATAGAGTTTTTAATGTACTAAAACGACACAAGACTGCAGAAATAACATGCAAATAGAGGGAAAACGTGAATTCCGGGCATGTAAAATCGGGGCTCCACTGTATTTACAAATGTTTTGCAAAACTCGCGTGACTGCGCATTCCCTTCATCCCTTCGTAAACATCTGCAGTTAGCACCGCCAATCAGCCACGCTACGCCACTGCCGGGAACTGGGGAAGAATAACCAGGGATAAGAGTCTGTGATGAGCAATCGTGGAGGAGACCAAATTACACCCTGAGATGTGAAACAAAGAGAGTTTTAACTCAATAATTAAAATCATTAAAACTTTAAAACTCGAAACGGTATTGCAAGCCAGTATCTAAAAACGACACACCCTGCTTTTGACGCGGTACTGCAAGCCAGTACTTAATCACAACACCAACAGTCACACATCACATCAGATAATGGACCCTGCAGTGGGATCCGAAACGTCGGCCAGAATGGTCAGATATAATACATGGCAGATTAGCCCAGAAAACTGGGCACAGAAGATTCATTCAAACTCATTATATTGCAGATTTATGAAATGATTTTTTGCTGACATGTGACGTTTGACATGTGCGGTTAATCAACATACTATACGAGTTAAGAATAAACAAATTAGGAGTGAATGTAGAGATGTTAGTACCATAGTGCATAGAATACCTATTTGCGAGAAGAAAAAATATTTTGTAATACAACAAGAACAAAAAAAGATAAACCATGTATTGGTGAACACTCCTATTAAAAGCTTCAACGACTGAAGAATGTGCACGAGAATATGTATCAAAGAGGATGAGATAAAACTGGTAACTAGAACAGAATAGCGTGGCATCCTATCCTCTCTACCTATCCCTGTGGTGAAACGGCACAATAGAAAGTTAATTAGTTAGATAAAGAAATTTTCCTATAAACGTCATCTATATATATTTTTAATTAATCGGGAGTAATTTAAATCAGTACATAATCTACATTATATATCGGACACTTTTTCACATAATCATTTTATTACGATTTTTCTCAATTGTTATCATAAATCACCTTATAAGTGCTGGTGTCATGTCCGTTCCAGAAGAATATCTGCAGCACAGTCTCCATGAGCACGTTCACCATTATTGTCACAGAACAAACGAAAGATTAAATATTCACAAACACGACGACCCGTCAATAAATGACAACTGTTAGTAAATTTCAAACACGGAACTGAACAAATGAGTATAAAAATAGCTAAAAAAAAAAACACCAACAATTCTTTATCTGTGGTTTAATCACAACCAACCTCCTACGCAAGTCATGAGCCTGAGGATATGACAAATAGTTTAGGCGATTCCAAACTTATTTTCCTCAACTGTCAGAACAAGTGAGAAAATGTTTAATATTCTATAAAAATTATATTGTTTAAATATCAACCCCTACTAGGTAATGTATCGTACCTAATAAACATGACATTAAAATACCGTTAGTGTTGAAACTGAATGGTTACTTACTAATTAGAAGCATTCAAAATTTTATGGAAATCCTCAGAATTCCAATAAATAATGTTATCCCTTTTCACCATGTGTTAATAAAATTGTATTGCTGTCCCCCACTATAGATATAAATACAAGTTGTTGAGTTAAATTGTTAGATTGATAATGCCCTTGCAAGGTGAAACGCGTCTCAAGTAAATAAAACAAGTAGAATCAAAAAACAAGTGTTTTATTTTCACATATGTGAGGAAATTTTTAGTTTGATTTGATACATATTTTTAATATATAAATGTGTAATTTTTTTTGTACATTATAATCTATTAGATTGGTAAGAATATACATGCATTTTTTGATTATTGATTTTTTTTTAAATTTTAGTATCGGTTTATCGTAATCATGGTAATATTTTGAAGTGCATTTTTTTATTTAGTAGTTTAGTATAGAGCGCCACACTCTTCTGTCCTGACACACAATTCACGCCTCATCTACATTCATACATCTTCCCATACAAACTCATCAATTATTGAGGCTTCAAACAGGACCATCTAGTTTACCTGGGAGTGCCAAGTCTTCCGCGGATGTCCTCTATTTCTGGTGCCATCATCACTTGTGTCATATATCTTTCTTACCATTCTCTCCTCATTCATTTGATCTATTAAACCAAACTACGTTTTATATTCTCTCCCAATTTTTTGATAACATTGACTTCTGCTTTATTATTAATGTTATTTGAAATTAATGTATGGAAAAGTAGCAAATGAGAAAATATTTTTTGTATGAGCATCAGAAACTGCTTGTAAACTAAAGATGGTTTCGGTGCGGTTATTGTTAAGAAATGTACGGTGCAATGGTGGTTCCAATAGTTTTGTGCCGGGTACAGGAACGTCCTGAAGGTAGTTAGTTAATTCAGAACAACGCACAACAATTCGAGAGCTTGCACCACAAAGTGTTGATCATCCAACAGTTCTAACAGCCGAGAAAACCAAAAAATCATTGTTACAAAGCTTGTTTCACAGTGTGAATTATGAAAATCATCTGCTACGCTCAGCAGACATCTCGCCAGCAGATCATCACACTTGTTTAAGCATTTCGACAACTTCTTTTGGGGTAACGTCTTATCAGCATCCGAGCTGCTGTCGAGAGTCCTTTACGAGTCTAAATCAGCTCTGAAATTTTACACCACCGGAATAAATAAACTTGTAATTAATTGGCAACAGTGTGTACATTCTAACGATGCTTATTTCGATTAATGATATTATCAGATGAGAAAAATCTATTTGAATTTGAAGATCGCAAACTGCAATTATTTTTGTATCAACCTAATACTATGTTATATCAAACACAATATTAAAAAGAAATTACTTGAAAATGTGCCAAATATGTAATACCAATATAACTAATGATGACCTGTTTGTTACTTATGTATGGAGAATTCGATACATATATGCGTGAATGCCAATTAGTAATTAATTATAATTAGAGGAGTGAAATTCTCACAATGATAAAAACCACAATGTGGTAATTAGGGTCAAAGTTGAAAAAGAGCCAAAATGCCGAAACAAAGAAACACAGCTGAAGAAAATTATTTTTTTTATCAAAAAATTATGTTATTATGTGTAATTTATGTTAGCCGAGACAAAAATAGCAGTATATACTGGATTCCTAGAAGCAACGCTGACTGGAAAAATAGAAATGAAAAACAACTGAATGCAGTGGAGATCAGGTCATTCAGGCGCATTGTTACGTACAGAACAAGACTGTATTTCTGTGTTATCGTTATCTTCTCAGGTGACGGTTCTTTCAATCTCCATATGACTAACAATGATTGAGAGATGCATGAAGGTTATGTATTAAGATTTTAGATTTCAGAAGACTAAGCAGATCCACGGCTTACATGCTATTTACTGTTGTGGCGGACGTGACATAAATATGATGTTATACAGTACCTAAGACACCTTACACGCATTCTTAGACACGGTATAACGTGGGAATTCTGTCCTGAATGCATAGCATTACAGAATGCATGTGTTCTTTTAGCTGTTTAAATCTGTCATATGATATATAGTTTGTACATAGTGCAACATGTAATAATTTGTAGGTACCATGCTGATCTTAATGTAATGAGCAGGATTACAACAACATCACTTAGGTTTTTGTCAAGAGGAACAAATGAATAAGGAGAGGATAATGTGAAAGACATAACGCAAGTGATGATGGCACCAGAAATAGAAAATGTCTGCGGAAAATTTGGCATGTCCAGGTAAACTAGATACTAAAAGATGGTTCTGTAAGTTGGTTGGCTAATTACTTAAACAAAGCATTTGAAAATAGTCAAATTATGTTCTAAATATGACATTTGACATGTGACAATGACAAAATGATATGTTTGGATACTGCCCTGACAAAGGAACAGATGTTTTGAAACTGGTCGGTATTAAATCATAAAACTCAAGTGGTCATATACCAAAGTTATTTTATATTATTTATGCAATTCATGTCAATTGTGTTAATAATCATATAAGGATAAGGCAGCACGGATAATATATGAAGTTTCCAAATTCTCTCATATAACACTCCTTTTGCACAAGCTACATTGGCTCTAGTACGCTGAAAGAGTTGAATTTAAATTGTGCGGGTTGATATAAAAGGTGACACATAACATGGCGCCTCTGTAACTACAAGAGCTTCGTATCCCAGACAATTTAAATGGTAGACGTCAAACTCTCAGGTCAGCCTCCACTTCGACCGCAGGAAAGGTTGTAGAACCGACCGACCGTTGCCCAGAAGTCTAAATTTAGTGAACCGGCATTTGCGGTGGCAGGCCCAAAAGCGTGAAACTCTTTGCCCTCCGTCATAAGAAACAATGCATCAGAGACTTTATTTGAGAGACTAAAAATGCACCTCTTCAAAAAAAATCATTTCCATAAGTTCAAATAACAATGCCATTTGCCAAATTGGCCCATTATTAATATATACCTTTGCTTCAGGCCCTAAATCATCTAATAAAAATATTCTGGCTGATCAAAATTCGACGATCTTTTAATTTTGTATTTAATATATAATTTGGAATCAACAAAATATTTAAATTAATCAAAATAATCGCATAACTATGACTTTTTTAAATTCATATATACTAGCAAGATAAGCATAGGCGTATGCTTATCTTGCTAGTAAAAATAATTGTTTGAATTGAGCAATAGTTGATAATCCTCATAACATAGTTTTATTAGCTGTATTGTTAGAAACTTCTTAGTGCCTCTCGTCAAACCATATACATTAAAATAGTATGAATTATCATTATTATATATTATTATTATATTTACACTGAAAATGTTTTGGAACCTCGGGGTTATGACAGCACTCGTATTACCTATCATGATTCATTGTGCAGACAGACACAGACGCGCACTGCCATTAACATAAACAGATATGGCCGCACATATGTGCTAAGAATCAATATTAAACATTCTTTAACCAAAGCAATCTATTGTTAAAGAAAAAAAATCTTTGTAAATATTAACATTTATAGAATTATAATATAAAAACAGTAGAATAATTATGGATTATTAAGTTTTAATCAGCTTAACGGGTGTTTAAAACCGCATCCTAGGATGTTGTTTAATTGTCACTTTTTTTGGACTGGATTATTTTCAAATATCTTCAAATGTTAAGAAAAATAGTTTGATGTTTTAACTTTGAAAACGATTGTTATGAAATATTAAATATCTACCCACATATCAGAAATATTATTGTTCATTTAAATTATCTACAAGTCATTCCATATGAAATCGCCCAATTTTGAAATAAATGGTTGCTTGACCATTTCAAATATTTTTTACAATAGGTTTTTACCACAATTTACCAATTTTTATTTTATTTTTATCTGGCACCATCTTGAATCTAGGCTCAATTTTCTTCACGGCGACAGGCAGAGGAATGAAATGGAGAGGGCATGGAGGGGAAAGGGTGAGGGTGTCTGTATTTTGTGCAGGGTTCTAAAGCAAAATTATAATGCAAAATTCAGTTACAATCTGTAAAAGAGTGCAGTTTACTGTGGATCATTCTGGATCGCAGTAAATAATGTTAAGTCACATGAAGAAGTGAATGGTGCAAGAAATCATGGGTCATTACCATTTGTAATGTATTGCCTCCTAAGCACTAATTGACTAATCATATTAACAAAAATCTGACTCTTCTTCTGCGTTGGATAATTTAAATCAAAATAAAGCAAGACATGTGAACAGTATAAACAAGAGAAAGGCAACTGTCACACGAATAGTACTGGCTCGCCCGTGACACGTACATTATTCATTAGCACCTTATGTACATTAAAAGTACCCATGACAATGATACATTACACGGAATGACCGCAAAAACTACCATAAACAATTTTAACAGCGTACTGAAACAATGTAAAGTTCAACGATAACTAATACGGGACTCTCTGTCAAAATAATGAGGATCGTGTTAACAATTTTTTTTTAAACTAACTAACCTACCATCACAGTGTTTTCCATAGGAATAAGCAGAGAGGACAGAGTGCCACACTTATATATTATTAAAGAGAACACATTCATATTGTGAAGTTGTAATTATTCAGAACGTAGGTCTGTGATATTTTAAATATTTTTTGATAAAATTGATTATATATATTTTAATTAATACATTTAATTAGTATTTAATATATCTATCTATTGGAAAAATCACTTAGAATCTAACTAACCTAAATTATTGAAAATATATTATATATATATATATATATAACTTTCTATAGCTGGTAGACAGCTTTACCATTTAAACTATAATGATGCAATAGTTGTCGTCAGATTTCATTTACATATTTTTATTAGTGAAACATATATTCTTCTGAATGTATCCATGGAAATGGTCCTCTCTTAAATTACAATGTTTCTGTCCATTTCATTAAAAGATAATATTAACATGACCAAACATTTAATGTATAATGAAATCACATTTTTATTTACGAGATTACATATTTTACAGAACTTGTAAGAGGAAGAGCATAAAATCTGACAAAAGAAGATCGTTAAATGATAAATTGTTAAATCAGAAAGTAATCCTGTGTAAAATGATGTCTCCGGGCAGTAATTTGTGAAGCTCTATCCTCTCCTCTTACATTAATACGAAAGAATTACACACACATGTCTATTCTAATTAGAATTGAAAAAAATCTAAATGTCTTACTGCATTAGCGCCAGGAGTGACGGGGGACCTTTCCACGTCACTATGAGGGCCCTCGGTGACTGTGGGGCTTGCGCTATCCATGGCGAGGTCCGAAACTTCCCTCCTGAGGTCTATGCAGCCCGCGGTCTCCGTGCCCACGAAGAGCCCCAACTTTCTGGGATCACTCTCCACTATGGGTGTCTGCGTCTCCAACAGGACCTAGAAGTATAATTTTTTTCAACAATCTAAAAACGTGATTAACAACAGAGTCAGTTTCTCTCAGCAAAGCATCCTGATTGTAATTGCAAAGATTTTACCATTCACTGTTTCTTTAAGGCGAGTTAGGCTCCGAGGTATCGATTCTCATCCCACGAGGCTTTAGTGTTTGGCCGATTTTAAAACATTTAATTTTAATCATTTTATTTAATAAAATATTTCTAGTAAAGTTGTAATTTCAGAACATAGTTTTGCGGTAAAATTAAAACAAAATAAATTAATCAACTAGAAAAAAATTGTTGCTACAGATAGTAAACCTAACTTACTCAGTACTCATATGTCTGGGACTATATATCAGGGTCATTAACCATCTGTTGACAATCTATATGTTAAAAATAGGCGGCTTATTTCCGGAAACTACCAGAAATGTCGCAGATCGGAACACATGGCAGTGGCTGATCTCAGCTTAGTGTCATCACCGTTGCGTCAACCACAAGCGTAAGAGTGAAGAAGAAATATACTATAATTGTAAACAAAACTTTTCACATATTAAAAATAATTTAATTATCATCAAACACTTTACATTTGTACTGTAAGATTTATTCTCGACGTTTGCGAGAGACCCGTCGACACATCTCTCGCAGGTATAATCAGAGACATCAAATTTGTACGCACATTTACCACAACCGAATTCTGTCAATAAATGAAACACAATATTGATTGAGACAGCATCACACTCTCGCCATGCAATACTGTGATTGGCCGTGATTTGATTGTTTTGTTACTGGGTCAATAGTCACACACACAAGCGCACGGCGCGAGTGCTCACTCAACTGTTTCTTTGATAAGGGAACGTCAAATGGGCCACATGCTTTTCTAATCAGTATATTTATATTACTGCACACCTCTGTAACAATATTTAAAACGTTAAAATAAAATATTTATGTAAATTTATTTAATATTAGTTCATAATAACTGTACAAGATAATTTAATATAATGAATATAATTCAACACAAATTAAATTAATCAATTAAAAAGATATATAGAAAAAATATATTTTGTTATTACCGGGATACGAACCCGGACCTTTTTCTGGTGAAACATGTTACTTATTTCATTGCATCAACTGATTACGTTTACGACAAATTTGGAACTTATTTCCAAATATCTAATTCTATTATTCCATTTCTAAAAGCAATCAACTTTATATCGCAAATACCTTTGAGTAATTTGATTAATTTAATTTGTATTAAAAATATCACAGAACTATGTTCTGAAATTGCAAAAATTGTGCTTTAATTAAAAAATATAATCCATATATTTATTCACTTTTAAAATAGAATATGTTTATTCAGCAGGTATTCCAGTCATATTTGTCAAGTAAACTGCTTTAGAAATAGTGCGTAAGAATTATTTTTAGCATTCTTATATTCATATCACTTTAATATTGTTTTTTATTTTCACCAATGCCTTTATGAAATTGTAGCGAGTTCTCTACCATTTTGATGTTTCCCCATTAGGCTGTGGTGACAAATTGTCATATAAGTGTACAATGCTCATTTTTTTGTATTGTACTTTATTATTTATTCAACATTAAATTTAAATACTAATATTTCATTTCATTTAAAGAAAATAATTACGCAGAACTAAATTAGCTAAGCTATGCGTAAACTGCTATTTTTAAATTTTACTTGTATTCTTCGGCAGTGTGGTGGTAAGTATTCCTTGCCTGTCACGCAGGAGGTCGAAGTCCAGGGTTTTTTTTTTTATGTCACGTGACAATATAACCAATTCCTAATTTGAAAGCTTCTAAACATTAAAAAAAATATTATTCATTTTTTTATAAATGCACAGAGACATCTAGTGATAAATATTGAAATCACATGTGTAAACAATTTTGAACCAAACCTGCAGCTCTTTGATAATAACATCGCAATGTGTGTAGTGTAACATCAAAGGATTTGAATTATTGTGATTTAAAAAAACCTAGGATCACATTATTATATTAAAACGAGAAGTCACCGTATTGTTTCAAGGGTAATTTTTGCTTATCAAAAAATGACTCGTCAAAACATAAAAAGTATAATAACTTATTTAATATATTCTATTCAGATTTTTTTAAATCCCGTTTGTAATCATGGCACTCACTCAATTCTACCAGAAAACATATTTTTTTGTAAAAAAATAAAAACTGAGTAGCTCACCGTATTCTCAATATATGCTCTCCAATGAAGACGTATCAGGATTATTCATTTTTTATCAAAATAATGTAGAACTCATCAAAAATGATAAAAAAAAAAACTTTTCAAAGGACGTGTTCCTTTATTTTATTATCAACACTTCACTCGTTATATATAAAGATGTAAAAAAACACAACACGAAACAGTCAAGAATGCGACAAACTCACTTAAACTGAAGGGTGTGACTAAAATCGGAATTAAAAGAATGCTCAAATATTGATTACGAAATATTGCTCAAATTGCAAAAAAATATTATTGTTGCAATGCGCCGTGGATAAAGTAATGTTGCAGTCAAAATTATATCAGACCTGCTGACATTTCAGAATCATAAAACCAAACAGAAAAATATATTATAGATTTCTTAAACATTTTGTGTAGCATCGTGCGCATTTCATGTAAGTAAACAATGAAATATTAACTTCATATTCCATTCAAAGAAATATCTAATTAAAATAATTTGAGAGATAAGTACAATCTTCATCATAATTAACCTGTGTTTTTTTACTGCTTGATGTGGATATTCCTTTTTGGATAAATTTAATAGCGCCATTTTCATAAAAATATTTCACTTCAACGGCGCTTTATCCATTTGTTTCCCACTGCTCTTCTGATGTTGTCGCTCCATCAAGCTTAAAGAAAACCCAACACACTTGTTCCAAGTGCGAGATATCCATTCCAGAACCTTCTCTCTCCATCATCCATATGTCTTCGACAGATATGCACTTGAGAATGCAGATTTAATTTACTTTGATTTTTGGCGAATTTGTACAATCTATCATTAGAGATGTTCCAAGCATAGCACTCTTGGGCAACTTTTAATTTATTTATGACACTGACGGTGAGGATAAACGTCTCAGTTCCGTTGGTAAGTAGCTAAAACGTGCGCTGGTTTAGGCTCTAGTCTTAGAGATTGTATTTTGGCTTTTGAGGTTATGTTCTAGTTATCCAAATGCTGCCCGACACGGCTGAATGTGACTCTTTAATTTTCCATCGTAATTATGTCTTCCTCTCGCATAATCGCATAATCTGTCACAATATTAAAATGTGTGTACAGGGTGTGATGAATACAATTTGGTTATAATAATACATGGTTTGTTTTATCAATTAGTGCAATGAATAATTACATCAATTATTTTTGACAAGCAGTGAAAGGTGTTTCGCCGCATTTTATGTGACTTCATCATTATTTCGTTAGGAAAACTTCAAAGCGAAACCTCAAAAGAGATAAATACCAAAATTATAACCCAATGGTCAATGGTGAAACCACAATTTGTTATCAATTAAAAGGAATTGGTCTACCACAGAACAATCTAACCAAACCGATTGATGCAAAAGACATACATATTTTTTAAAAAATAAGGAAGGCCATGCCATTCTTTAAGAGGTTTCACTTTGAATTATTTTCTATGTGTTTGTGCAGTCATTTTTATATATATTTTTTTAATGTTGACTTTTAAAACTCATCAAATAAACATAAATTTATAAACGGAATAAGTAAGACTGAGTTCATAGACAATCATCTACATTTTGTGTTTTAAATCAACCAAGCTTGATGGAGCGATGAATGACATCAGAAGAATGACAGACAGGTGTATGAGAAAGGCTGAGAACAGAGAGAATTGGCAATCCTTGGGGAAGGCCTATGTCCATCAGTGAAGAGACTCAGGCTGATGATGATGATATGAGCTGCTCGGGTGTAAACCATGGTAAGTGTCACTTTTTTCATATAAACGAGGTTTCACGATGGCCTCTTTTGAAATTATTTTTATTGGTGCTAATATTTCAACCCATTTTTTTAAACGAATAATCTCTAATAACTAATACGTAAACAAACTTTCAAAATGCATCTCAAACGTTTTTTAGATTTTTTTAATTGAAGGTGGTTTTAGAATCTGGTGGTCATAATAAAAGAATGTGTAATTTTCCTGAAGTTGCATCATGAGAGACCTTCTGCAGTTGGTAGTACTTTATAGAAATCTGCCTAATAATAAATGTGTTGTTGCTAGAGATTTTGGAAGTAAAATTTTATGTATTGAACTATCTCCTAGTTTTATGCAGTATTCTAATGTTTCATAGTATTCAAAATGTCAAAAAGTATTCGCTATAATTTGCATTGTCGTTTTGACAATAAATAAGTCTATAATTTCTACAACTATGTGTATATTATAAGGCCGTTCATTGTCCAGTCTATATTTTACATCAAAATGTCAGAACTTATTTGATGGGTCGACAACTTTTTACTAATTTTTCTATGGAATGGGTGCGTGTTTGACCATAGATTCTATAAATATATACAATAATGTATTATAAATATAAAAACATGTAATTCGGTGGGAAACGTATAGCAAAATTAAAAATGATATTTTAAATATTAATTAGAAAGATCTACAAATAAAATCAATTTTATCGAAAAACATTGTTATTGCGCCACCGGGATTCGAACCTGGATCTCTTTCCAAACCGGGGAAGGTACATTATTCAACTATGCTACAGCGACATTATTTTTGACAAATCCCGGTAGCCCAACAATATTTTTTGATAAAATTGATTTTATATGTATATCTTTCTAATTCTAAAATATCACAGACCGTCTGTTCTGAATAATTACAACTTCACAATAAGAATGTGTTCTCCTAATAATATTGATATGATTTCCAATGAATTTGAGAAATTGATGTTTTGAAAAGTGCACTTCTTGTCAGAAATTTGAAAATGGTAATATTTCTGACGGGAATATTATATAGGTATAGTTTTTATCATTGTTTCTGGATTTTAAAACTTAATAAATAGCCTCATCATGTCTGATGTCCGATGAAAATATAGTAGAAATGAAACCGGTTGACGTTGAATTAATCAAAGTAGTTCACGCAAAGTTTTTTTTTTTAAATTAATACTTACATCCAACCACGCAGTTAACATTTTAAACATCAAAACATTGAACTCTTACACATACGTCTGAAGACCTTATCGGCTGACCTCCCACAAAGTTATGTAGCAGTTAAAATTTTGCGATGTTGATAGTACAGTTGTGTGACAACTGCTTCTAGCATCTAACCTAACTTTTTATTATGTTTTGAGATAATTGAAGAGGGAAAAGAGTGGATAATCTGTGGTTTTTTATTTTATTTGGAATACGTAGAAATGCTTAAAAATAAGCATTACTTTGGAAAATGTTTAACATAAACAAATATTCTCGTCCTGACTAAACGCTGCTTGGTTTCATACATTTATTTTCTTTTAACATGAAAAACAAAACTGCTTAACATGAAAAGATTTCTCATCTCAAAGGTAACAACTGGCCGACGCGGCATCACCAAACTGTTTATGACTTTATGACTCAAAATTATATTGACTACACCAGAATAATAATAAACAATAGATATAAGGGGATACTTGAGGCACACCACTCTTACTATTGAGACTACCAGTCAGAAGCATCATCACTGAACTGCTAACTCATAAACAGTTACAAACACATAAATTAACTCTCTATTGACTAGGATGGCATCTGATGATGCAAAAGATCACATCGATAAGGTTTTTTTTAAATATTACTTTAAACATGAAAAATATTTCATGTTAAACAACTTCCACTGTATATATCATTTGTATTAATATAATATATGTACATATTAATATATATTATAATTTTTTTTATGAAAGGTAATAAAATGTGTGATTTTGGTTTATTTGAACACTTTTATTTCTGATTTTAATAAAAATAAATATAATGATTTTGATTTCTGACAATCTGGCTAATTTACGCATAGTGAATCCATAAAGTACAGTGTCTGTATTTGGCTTTCTAAAATTATGGTATGCCTAAAAAATGTTTCAATAAAATTATCATAAACAAATGTAGATAAATGCATTGAGACGCCATTTAAACAAAGCTGCAGCATAATATAAATACACAAGGTCAAACCTCAGTGAGAACTTGCTCAAGTTCCGAAGCGCTGGCCCCCGTCTGAAGCTGGGGAATAATCGTGTGGTTGGGCTTGTTCCCTGCGGAATTCACGAACTCATACTCGTCACTAGTCGTCAAGGATTCGTTCGATTTTATGCTGGCGCTGTCCTCCATTCCGCAGCCTTCGACAACAAACAGAAACACAGCACGTTAGCATAGTAAAACATTACGCGTGAAACAATCGATATTCGTTCGCGAGGCAAAGGCCCGCCGTGCGCGGTTGTTGGGCATATTCAACACAGCGGATGAATGAGACTACGTACCAATTTAATGTGTGTGATGTTTGCGTTTTAAAATCCCTGTTGCACCAATCAGACTATCCATTATTACGTGTTTACATCATTATCGATAAATTTGCCAGTCAAGCGCTGAAACGTCAAACTACCTAAATGTCAGGATTATTACCATTTTGTTTTTTTTTTCCGCAATGGCGACCTTATGGCTGATGGAATCGTACGAGATGACCTTACCCACTGAATAAAAAATACGTATATTTTTGTTTACCATATTTGTAGGACATATGGACAGCCCGTTGTCCTACAAATTCGAGTTGAAAATCAATTTTACTATAACCTAGGAAACAAACGGATCAATTTTAACATAGACTATGTTTTTCAAAAGCTTCCCGGGTACAATGTGGAAGGGAATTTAATTTAGTTCAAAAAGTTAATTTTACCAAAAACCAATTAAAAATGTTTTCATCGCATTTTCAGTTAAGAACTTTATGCAATCGTTTTATTATCATACGAGAGAGGCCTCTCCTTATCCTCCAATCAAACCTACGGTCATCAGAGAATCACACTAAGAAGGGATAAGTTGAATGAAAAAAAAAATGAAGACACGAAAACAAATATCTAATTATTTATTTACTTCTACATGCGTTATGAGCAGGTATACATCCTTAATGCTAACTTAATTCTACCTTAAGTTATTCCGCAATGTTCTGCTGGGGCCTTCTTCCAAAGACGTGATCTTTGGCCAGCGAAGTGCCATCATTGGCAGTTGGCTGGGCTGCTGCTTCAGAGCCAACTAGGCGTCTGATTGTCGAGCTGTCTGGGCGGCTGCTTCTGACCTGGCTTCGTATCTGGTTGTAAGGTTGGTTGGAGTCGACTGAGTAGCTGCTTCTAAGACCAGCTTCTGGGCCCTCCAATTCTTAGACAGACTCCTTCAAATTCTGAGATCGATTGTCACTGTTAACTTTAACGGCTTGCAGCGAGGGTGTGCCTTCACTTTCGCCAGCTGGTCATGCCCCCAGGACTGACACCGCTCATTGGCCACTACAGATGACCGTGAGCTCTGCCCTTTTTCTTGACCCCACCTTCGTCTTATAATTAAATTATGATCATTATTCACTGGTGTCCGTCCACCTTATTACATAATCACTTAACATAGTCATATTAACTAATACTCCGAGTCTGGTAATATCAATAATGATAGTCATCGTTTCCAATATTAACCCTTCCCAAACCATGCAGTAACACAGGTCTACCATCATAATTAAACCTGTAATATTTCTGTAAATACATGCAACATAAAATTCATATTTTAGATAATCCTAAAAAAAATATTAGCGCTTAGGAATGACTAGTGAAAATTACTATTATGAAAAAGGAATCGTACAAAAACAATTATTTTTTCCATTTAATCCATTGTAAATCTAATACGTTCGTAAAAATACAATTTGTGGTATGAAAGACAGAGATCACACACTATTTTCACGGTGAAAAGAACAACAAACATACAAATATAATTGTCTCTTTCTCACTAATTAAATGAAGAGAGATAAGAAGGAAGGACACATCGTATAGGACTTAATGAATGCTCTAAATTATGTTATTAATCATTTTTTCAAATTGTATGCTCAATATTTAGAGTAAACTCGTGCTATTAAAGCCATTTAAGCTAATATAAACATTTTTTTCTAATAGTTATTTACGGTAACACAAGTTGACAACATGGCTGCTTTCGGGTATTTTATATCATGGTATGGTAAAGGTTAAATTATGGATAAACCTATCTCTACATTTACATATTAATTACATTGTTTATTAAAAATAAAATAGAATGTATGATGTATGTAAGGAAAGCGACTTCATTATGAATGTCAACAAGTTGAAAGTGATAGTATTTGAAAAAGAGGAAAACAAGACATTGTGCAAAATACTTGTAGGTAATGAATGTTTGGAACAAATAGATGAGTTTGTGTATTTGGGAAGTATGTTTGATAGAAACGGAAAGGCTGAGAAAGATATTGAAAAGAGGGTGACTGCAGGGAATAAAATAAACGGCGCTTTGAATGGAATTATAGCTAATGGGAACTTGTCAACTGTGACAAGACTAGCGGTTCACAATGGAGTTCTGGTACCGACACTGATGTATGGAAGTATGGACGTATGCCTGGAACTGGCAGAAGAGGAACGAAAGTAGACTGAATGCAATGGAAATAAAATCACTTAGGCATATATGTGGCAGATTTGGGGTTAGGTCGGTGGTTAAATGAAAAAGTGTGTGATTGGCATGTTGATGTTTATTGAGTTGGATAGATCGAACAAGGAAGATATATATTACGAATACAATGAAGAAATGCAGAGATGTAGAAGGTGCGCGTGAATTCTGAAGTGAAGCGGCGGTCTCGCTCGGCGCGCGTGGGCCAGCAAGACCCCCGCTGTGGAGCAATGAAACAGGAGAGGGATCGTTGGTGAGGAATCGGACTAGATCTGTAGCGACAGCCGGCAACGATGTATCGCTAGTATCGTGCCGGCTGAAATGCCAGTAAATTTGAAATCTGATCCCTACAAATGTAAAGCTGATCTTAGTGTAGTGAGTAAGGTTAAGAAAGGATCACTTAGGTGGTTTTGGTCATATGAAACGAATGAATGAGGAGAGAATTGTGAGGAAGATATATGATGCAAGTCTTACCAGAAATAGAAGATGTCCACGGAAGACTTGGCACGACCAGGTAAACCAGATACCGGAGGATGGTCCTCTTAGAAGCCTCAATAATCGTCGAGCTTGTATGAATGTGGATAAGGCGAGAATTGTGTGTCAGGACAGAAAAATATAATGCTATATCCTCTCTGCCAGAAACAGCGTGATGGTAAGTATTAAAAATCTTACATTTAATACAGGGGTTCCTTTTTTTCATGTGGTTTAATTGTTTATTATATAACTTTATATACAATTATTTTATTACATTTGACATGTGAATTTATCTACAATACATAAGTGGCAAACATTGTGATCGGGTAAAGATGGGAGAATTTCAACGATTACGTCAATAAATACGATTATCCATATACAAATTGTACGGCCATGGAGACATTACACAACCCTGCTTGACACCCTTTGTAATGTCAAACCATGGTGTGAATGATCCACTGATCCTTACACATGCAGAACTTCCTTCATATAGGGATGCGATTGCGTGTATGAGTTTGCTATTCACCCTGTAATCAGCGAGTACCTTCCATAACCGGGGAAACAGTGTGATGATAAGTTAGTTAAGTGCTATTTCTTTGCACATGCCACATCTCGATTCCTCGCTGTTAAACTAAGTTGAAGAAATAGCACTTACTTTGATTTATTTAGACTTTATTGACATACATATTTTTGTTGTAACTGAGGTGAATATATTATAATATAACATGATAAACATAAGATATAATTATATTGCAATTAAATACTTGTAGTTTATTATATAGGATGGAGTAGACTCCGCCTCTGATATATACAACGTTGTCCTGGTTACTTTGCTAGAGTGAAGTCTATGTTAAAGCAGCCAGTTTTTTACGTGCTGTTTTTTAAAAAAGATTTGACAGAAATAAAAATAGAGATAAACAAATTTCAATAAAAATGTAGTGGGAGTGTTGTAGAACTAGTAATTTATTATTGTAGGAACTGTATAATGATTATGTTAGAATGCCACACTTCTGATTGCTCTCTACCCGATTGAATCATATATTGGGTCCATATTTCCAGTTAGTACTGAGTGTGTTGTACAGTTTCGGAGCTAAGAACACGTAGAATCTTTGATAAAATGCCGTTGTTGCTCTCGGAACTGGCGTGTAGATGTTCGTTGTTTGTCTTGTGTTGTCTCCATGATTTATTGCTTGGGGTGAGTTGTTGTTAGCATGGAAAAATTGGACGAGTCTCAACATAAAGATTTGTCTTATGTCTAGGGCATTGTACTCTTTAAATATAAGATCTGATGGATATCTAAAGAGACGACCATTTATAAAAGATTAGAATGAATTGTGTAATTACATGTGAGGTAAAAAATCATCATCAAATGATATGCCGTGTCCGCTTCACCATACCACAACCAAGATGGGGAGCGCTTTAGGACATTAAAATAATGAAAACATTAATTTGTTAATGTTATTATATTTATTTTATTATAGTCTTATGATTGTACACAGTAAACCAAATAAATTAAATTAAATTTAAACAATTGAATAAAACAACATTTTATTATACAAGAGTATTTTACAATAACGTAACTCAACATGGAGTACACTGACACTTCATTTCGTCCACATTCCACTGAACTACAGATAATCAATCTCATAAATAAGTATTTAATTATAATCAAGCTCTCATTGTGGCAACTTCAATTATTAATTATTTTTAAAATCATCTCTTAGGACACGTACACGCACACGCACATTCAACTAGTCACACAAATGTGCCAAAAACACTTTTCAACTAATTTCTAGTTACATAATGTGAATTTAATATTAAAAATCAAATATTACAGGCAGGGCCAGCCAGGAAAAATGTGGGGCTGGGTGCTGACCATTTCCATTTATACTACACGTTGACAGTGAAAAATAGGCCAAGTATTGGCCAAATATTTTTAAGCATTAAAATACCCATTTAAAAATTTATTTCAGAAAAGTATTGTCATGATTGGATGTACGCAATAGATTGATTGTAGAATATTGTAGTGAACAAACTCTGTTACTTTTCAGATGTATTATTGTACAAAATTTCATCAGCTCTCCTGTCTCTCTCTCTCCACTGATAGATATTGGCATTTCCCAATTCTCTGCCTTTATCTCTTCTCATTCATCTGTTTTCCGCCACTCTTCTGTTCTCGACCCTTAAATAAATTAGTAAAACTGTTTTTCTTTATTCATCTGTTATGAACGCAGGGTTAGGTGCGGCTACACCCTCTGCACTTGTCTCAGGCCAGCCCCGATTATAGATTTCTCGCAACTACGGACCGCCGTCATCTTGCTAAGTTCTCATAGTGTTTAATTCATATGGAAGAAAACCCAGTTCAAAAAAAGTGACACTTAAATAATATATAAATGTACATCTATGGACAGATCACAGAGAAGCATCTAGAATACTAAATGCATTGGGTTAACAATATTGTAATACGTAATTGATTGTATCAATACTGGTCAGAACTTCATTGTTCCAATATATTTTGATTTATCTGATATTTTAACGTGAGTTTACGCAAGACACGTTACATATTTAACTGCAGCCATCGCACTGAAGGTAGCAGTAGCCTAGGTAGAAAGAGATTATCTTGACTGTGTAACCTCAGAAAGTGGTTGTCATCTTATACAGGATAAATCAACATACTGCAACATGGTCGCCAATCTTCAATAGAAAGCACTATAATACCAAATTAAATGTGCATGTACACCCTGCACACCTTTGGAACATTGTTTGTAGCTTCACTGTTTCAATTTATTTTGATTTTCCAGATATTTCAAGGCGAGTTTACACAAGATATATTATTTAACAAATATGACAACCTCAAGGTATCGCACTGGTGACACCACATATCACTAATGTGAGCGGTCCAAGCTCACTGCGTGAGTGGGCCAGCAAGTCGTTAAATCAGTGACACACATATTTGCACCAATCTAGAGTTAAAAGATTTAAAAAATGTTTTTAGGTTTTTACGGCTGTTGTTGGATCCCATTGTAGGATCATCAACAACATCAGCCTTGATGACCCCACAGGCCTTGAAGTCATGGAGTAGTATACATAGTATACCCTCTGATAAATTGCAACATACTTTTTTATTATAGAAATAGTCTAATATATTTTAGAATTTGGTTGGATAATGTCAAGCGAGTTGTTGAGCAAAATTAGAAGCAAAATGTAAGAGACAGGTAACTGTGGAAAGCAAAAAAAAAAAAAAAACCACTTACATTCAACATTGATAATTAAAAATTTAAAAAGTAATTTAAAATGAATTTTGAACTTTTCTAGCTTAAAAATCAGGATTAAGGTAGCATGTCTGTCATGGGACAAGGTTACCAGCTTAAGTTTCCACATTATCTGATGAAATGATTTTCTTAAAGGACAATAAATTTGAAAAGGCAGATACCGGAAAAAATGTTTTGTCACCAGAAATTAACAATGTTTCAGTATTACATATTGTCTTACTAAAAGTTATCATTTTTACATATAATTTTTATATTATTTGTGCAGTATTTGTAAAAAACACATATTCACATGTTAGGGAAAGTAGAAAGTTTATTCGGCTATGGTTGATAATATTATGATCATGCAACCTTAAACCTATTGGAATATTTTTTCAAATACAGGTGAATATTACGTTCCAAGCCAATGTTGTTTTTGAATAACTAGAAAATGAAACAGAATTTTTTTTTTTATTTGGCTTATTACAATTGTGTATGGAATGTGACATCGGCCAAGTGGCCACCTTTAGCTGCGGCACAAATACGTATATTTTTCAAAATATTCTTTCACATTTTGTATGTTATTTCATTTCGAATATTGTCCTTAGCATCGGAATTGTTATTGAATTATTGGCGTAGACCTTTCCTTTCAAGTACATCCACAGAAAATACTGGAAGCCGTCAAATCAGGTGATCGAGGAGGCCGGTCAATACCACAATTTTTTGACATTATACGGCCGGAAAAAATTTCTCCCAAAATTTCAAGCGTAGCTCGGGCTGTGTACGAGGTGACACTGTCCAGTTGAAACCACACGTGTTGCGGGCCCAATCGACCCAATTCGGCCACTAATAAGTTTTCCAACATGTGACGATAGCGATGACCATTAATTACTATTTAGAAAAAATGTTTTAATGACTTTCAACACGTTGCTGAGGCGCTAGATACACTATAGTAAATTGTAATCAACTGTTCTCTACAACTACCAAATGTGAACTGACAAATGTCTGTCAAACCAAAATGGCGGCCAAATAAAATCGGCTTGGAACATAATATTCACCTGTACGTTTCTGAATATGTAAAGCCTGAATCTCTCCTTTGCTAGAATTTCTCCAAAATGAAGACGATTTAGATAGCTTTCGTCCAATTTGTTATAAGATAAAATCATCGATAATTTATGCCACAAATCATTGGCCCTCAATTTTAAAAACACTAAAAGTATTGGAGTGATATGTCTTTATTTAAAAAATACATTTATTCGATACATGGTTACACAATTTTGAAAAAAATCAATGCAAAGCAATGTAGTGTCAAGAGGTAGACAGTGATTATGGTGTTAGGATGAATGGTAAATAATTTTGAGGAGAGCAAGAATCTGAAATAAGTGACCGGCTGATAATTGACATAAATTGGCACAGCTTAGAAAATGATGTTTCGTCTCTTATCACTGCTTGAGTGATCCACGGTTTTAGTAAAATAAAAAACTTACAATGTGATCTCTTAAGACTGATTGTGTGATCAGTGATGAATTTTTACTACGGTAAAAAAAGTTTTAAAAAATTATGAAAACAGATTGTTCGATCGTTGGGAAAGAACGCAATGGTAAACTAATTTTACTCTCGAATATCGGATGGTAAAAATCAAAAATCGTTAAATATGACAGACTCTTTACAGATGTTTCACAAGTCATCTGTCACATTGATACTTTGAAAGTTGCAGTACACTTCAGTGAATCATTCAATATCCCGCTATTTCAGTGATGAGAGTTAATCCAATGATGATCTCGTTGTTTAATATGCGTTAGCACATAATCCGAAAAAATGTCACCACCAAAGTGACAGGCCTCGAACGCTAGGGCGAATAAAGCCACAGATAAGGCATATTTCATTGCCACACTGTGAAGCGAGATTTCTTATCTAAGCTTTGACATTAGTAAATTTGATGTACCAACAATCCGCAAACGTTTTTTACCACGGGCGATGATAAAAAGTTACTATGGTAAAAACTTACCACGGTCAAAATTTACTATTGACACAACCGGCCCTTAAAGATTTGCCCAATGCAAATATCACAAAACAGATAAACCAAAGTAAACAAAATAAACAATACATAAGCTTTAGTGTGTGCCTAAACTGGTCTGAGCGCTCAATTTACAACATATATGGCACCAAAATACACAATTAAAATCTATTTTCACAAGTATATTTCTCCTAAAATCAGATGTTAAATAGATATATCAGTACAGCTTGGACGATATAATTAAATTCGAATTCTGTAAGTTTTTCATTCTCTAAAGATGAGTGTTGAATATGATCGCTCGGTTGGTTTATACATCTGCAATGCGGCATCAGTCTGCCGATGATGGATCGATGACACAAGTTAATAGTTGGACGCAATCCTGAAATGCTTTTGCAACTTGTTGGCCTTCCACCCGAGCTGCGCCGACCATTTAGCTTGGACTCTCAACATGTAGTGGATATCCCGGGCTTTCCTGGATAACAAAAAGATGGAATTATATTAATTAGTATTTTTGAAGACTATATACGCATTTATTTTGTTGAAGATAAACTGAGCTGAGACGATGAAGTGATGTGACAAGTTGTTAATTTAAAAACTTTTTATTAGGAGAACACATTCTTATTGTGAAGTTGTAATTATTCAGAGCAGACGGTCTGTGATATTTTAAATATTAATTAAATATATTAATTAGAAAGACATACAATATATAAAATCAATTTTATCGAAAAGTATTGTTGTTGCGCCACCGGGATTCGAACCTGGATCTCTTTCCTAACCAGGGAAGATGCATTATCCAACTATGCTACAGTGACAATATTTTTGGTGACAAATTTTCAAACCTATATGTTACCTTTTTGATATTAATACATTTAATTATTTGTCGCTGTAGCATAGTTGGATAATGCACCTTCTCCGGTTGGGAAAAAGATCCAGGTTCGAATCCCGGTGGCGCAACAATATTATTTTTTGATAAAATTGATTTTATATGTATATTTTTCTAATTAATATATTTAATTCATATTCAACAACTTTTTGTATTTTTAATATTTTTTTATCCATCTTTCACACAACATAGTATGAAGATTTTTTTACATATATATTTGTATCATAAGACTTCTTTGCTTTTTTGAAAAACGTCGTTAGTTCTCCATTTATTTATAAAAGAGCCCAAACAAATTGCCTAAGGCAGGGGTAGGCAAAATTTTCATAGAGCCGCAATATACATTTTCACTGAAGCTATATAAACTTGATTTTAAATAGTAGCTGAAGCCTCAAAGCATGTGAGTAAACACAATATATTCATTAAAATCATATGTTTTCACTAAAACAAAGTACTTTAAAAATGTCTAAAATTGATAATATGTCTTGCAAATTCAACAGTTATAACTCTATTAATTTTTAACATTTTGTTAATTTGTCTCAATCGAGATTTGTCTGCGTAATCTTAGCTTCAATATTACAAAAAATACATATTTCGTATACACAATAATTTTCCATATTAAGGCAATTTGATGGCACGTAGAAAATGTATTGAATGATCACCGTCTTTCTTATAATGGCTGTATTTTCTTAATTATGGCAAATAACATTCAGTTTATTAGTTTTACATTAGTGTAAAGGTCCAATCTAACATAATACTTAAAAAAAAAAGTCTAATCTAGTGTATTAATTCTGATATAAATTATATAATAATAAAAACCCACATTTTCATAAAAAAACACAAAAATTATTTTTGCCTTAAAACACAAATTCACAATACAGTGGTGGGCTGTTCAGAAGAATATAATATATAGGAGTTATAAGCTTCAGTACTACACTACTTATAAAACATAATAACCTAAATAATTAAACACTAATACAACACTTTTGGGCTTTGTAAAGTTGACTAGATAGAATGGTGACCTTGACCTTGCGTGCTATATCAAGGCAAGTAGCTATTTGTTCAATTTTAAGCATGATTATAAATTATTGTCAGTTAATTTACTTCTCAACTCATGATGAAGAAGAAGAAGATAATGTTTGTTCCCATAAATAAGTAGAGCCAAAGATTGTGAGAATGCCAAATACTACTTCTTTTATTGTTTCATATGTCTCAGGCAAACTATTCCATGCAAGATTCAAATATGATTGTAGATGAAAATATGGACTGGAGTCAAAGAGTCGCAAATGTCTATGAAAAGAGCCGCAGTCTGCTGACCCCTGACCTAGGCGATGCGAAAAAGAGCCGATGTTTGATATCGATATTGGAAAAGTAAAAAAAAGTAATGCCGCATACAAATAGGTGAGTCGAGACGAGTCCCTTATTAATATATTGGCAGCCCATCTCTGAATAAAAGACAAGTGAAACATCTAACCTGGCCGTGGCCTCGGTTTGCTGCGGTGCCCAGCCTAACATGCGGTATTGCCTGATGACTCGCTGGAGTTTGTCCTGCTTCTTGTGCAGCACCACCGCGCCTGTGTGCGAGCTCAAGTTCTGCTTGTAGTACCTGCCGCAGAATATTATCAATATTTCATAAAAAAATAAGATTAGAGAAATATCACACGTGTAATAATGATATCGCCAGTACAAACACAATCAACAAAATAATAACCAATGTCCGTTAACCGGATGCGGCATGTGATGTCTCGACTAAATACTCAAATTAAAAGGTTTAAATGTTGATATAATTTTTAAATCAATGTCTAACGGCCGGTTGTGTAATCAATATTAACATTTTACCATGGTAACTTTTTACTAACGCCCGTAGTAAAAATCCTTTAATATGTCAAATTTACTACTGTCAAAGACAATCTCACCTCTCAGTATAGCAATGCGAATAATCATGAAATGTGCTCCATTTTCTGCTTTATCTTTTTTCACCCCTGCGTTCGAGACAGATTCAGATTAACGAGATAATCATCAGACAGACTCTCATCACTAAAATAGCGGAATATTAAATGAGTTATTGTCGTATACTGCAACTTTCAAAGTATCAATGTGACAGATAAATTTTGAAACAGTTGTGAAGTGTTCGCCGTACATAACCATCGATTCTCATTTTTACTATCCGACATCGGAGAGTAATATCAGTTTACTACGGGTGTACTTTTGAGAAGTAAATATTTTTTACCAACGAACAAACAACCTGTTTTCGCAAAAATTTATACTATGGTAAAAAGTTACTACTGATCACACAACCGGCCCTAGGTTTGCAAATAATAATACATGTAATGAAATCAATCTAATTGCTACATACCTCAACAGAGACCTGTGCCCGATGACTGATCCTGAAGGCAGGACCAACTGGTATTCCTCATCGTCCAACGAAGATGTTGGAAGTTCATCCTCACCTGCCTCCACCTCCATCTCTTCATCCCCTTCCTCGTGATCGGGATATGACGAACTATTAAGATATATATATTTTATTACATACATAAGAAATTCAGAAACTATGATTTAAATATAAAATATTGTTTCAAAAGCTTCCCGGGTAAAATGCGTCAAAACTGCATTAAAAAAGTGTGTAACATTACACAGTTTCGCAGGTAAGAACGTTGTTACAGATATTTAATATTTTTATAGACACCAATGAGAAATATCACCACAAAATAAAAGAACACCCTGAACTTGAAACAAAATTCAGATGTTTACTGAAACGCACTATGCAGGAGTGGTGGTAGTATACGTGTGTCTGAGACATGTTACACATATTATTTGTTTATTTGATGATTGATTTAAGTGACAAAGGACAAACAATCTGAAAATAATATAAAAGTAATTTTGCAGAATATATCAAAGTGGAAAATTTTTTAAATTACATTTCCGTATCCGAAATAGTTGACTATTTGATACTGCAGAGACCCTGCTCGCGCCTCACAGACCTGGCTGTCAAACCAGACACTTTACAGTTATTCCTTACCGCCTGAAAATCTAGACAATAATCCAACCGGTTCGAGAAGCCAGCTGAAGGAACCACCTCCAATGAGCTTCGCTAGTCACGAACTTTAACTAGCACTTTAACCTTCAAACAGTGTAAATTTATTTGTGCATCATTCAACAATAAACGTCAACCGATTGTAAGTCCTGTTTCATTTCATCAACTTACTCTAGCTGGAACACTAACACCTATACTCACACGCACGCTCTGTAACAATAATATACACTGTGACGTTCACACACACGCGTGAGAATCTGAGGAGGATTAAGACCTCAGACTCGCCTTAAACAAATCTTTTTAATATTCATGACTACAAACATCAATCGCTTCATCCAAGAGACTCACACAAAGCAAATACAATCCCTAAAATACTTAATCATATTGTTACTTTCTGCTACATTCTTCATTTCACAAGTACCAGTCACCCTGTATACAGGAATCAGGTGGATTTTAAATAGGCTATTAAGTAACCTGTAATCGTAGTAGTCTGTGTACTCGGCCAGAGCAGTTCCCTCGTGCAGCACCTTGCAGTGCCCTTTGTCCCTCATGTGCGCCTGGGCGGCCTCCTGCGACCGGAACGCCCGGCCGCGGTCGTTGCACCACAGGCACATGAAGCCACGGGATACCTGCAAAATTAGACCGTCAATTATTTAATTGGATTAAGTCTTCCTCAAAAGCCAGGTGTAGAATTGGGTGAATAATAATAATGTGTTTTAATACAAATTAGAAAGATTTACGGGAAAATTCAATTTATTGAAAAAATATTTTTGTTGCTACGGGGATTCAAACCTGAATCTTTTCCTATTCAGATAAACGCATTAACCGATTACACCACACCAACAGAGTAAGTTGACTGTAAATTTTCGAACTTACATGCTCCTGTTCTTTCAAATTGATGTCATTCCAAATCTTCTTGTATGCTTATCAATTGATTCATTTAATTTGTATTAAAATACCACAGAACTATGTTCTGAAAAAACTGCAACTTCACAGTAATAATGTCTTCTCTTTAATAATGTGTTTATTCCAGTGTGATTAGGTTGTTTATTTAAGTTATCGTTATAAACGTTTGTCTAAAGTGAATATTTATGAAAACGCTCTCTGGCTGAGAGAATTGTTTTAAAAGTGGTTGTAAAGACATTTTGTAAATTATAAATATGAACATCTTAGGGATGTCATATTTATAGTTTATGAAGCTTGTGAAGAATTTTAATTCACAGTTTAATAACATCATTTGGTAATCCTAAAACATGGCTTACATTCAAACAATCTTAATATACATATGTAGATATCGATTCACTATTTGTGACATTTTGTGAGTTGTCAAAATAAAGTTACATTATATTTAACGTATTTATCCTGCTTTGGCTTGCGGAAAACCGGAAGTTGTACGATCACAATTTATCATCGGGATTGAGGTCCCTCCAAGTACCTACTTGAGTAACATGACACATGGTTTATGGTGGCGCTAGGTCAGTTTCAGGCGCTCGGTACTCGCTGAAAATCTAGGCATCAAGCGTAATCTCAGAATGCTACATCAATAATAAAATAATGTTTTGCAATCTACAATTTACTTTGCAAATTCATATATCACTAAAAATTGTGAGCACGCCATAAACCGTAAAAATGATCATATTTTATCAAAATATCTGAGAAAGTCAACAATTTTATTTCTTATCTTATAAGCAATGTTTTATCCACATTTAGGATATTGTGATAACCAGAAAATTTTTGAAATGTTATGCAGTGACCACATCAGGTACACTCGTAATTAACATATTGGACTTAAAGGGTTCGATGCTGTGTAAATATGGTGCGACATACCATATCTGTTCTGTGACAATGTCTCAGAGGTCCACAACGTGACAACTGAATTGTTCATCAGTGTAAATGTGAATTGTATTCAGAAACTCGATGGACAAGAGTTGCTCACCTTAGCGCCAAGGTACTGCATCAGCCCTGAGATGTCAGTGCAATACTCCACGTCGGGTATGAAGAAGGAGTGCCCCACGGTCATGTGCGTGAGCGCCTTCACCATATTTTGGCTGCGGTGGTCACAGAACAGGCAGTCTGAAGGTTTAAGCAGTGAAGTTTGTTCATCTTCCTCATTGTCGTCTTCCCATTCGTCAGAATCCACCTGAATATGATTAAAAATGAAAATTAAATTAGTTCAATAAATAATAATAACATTGTAAAAATGTAAGCACAACACAGACTACCAAATATATAGACATGAACTAACAGAAATTCTTTGTTTCAATATTTTCATTTTGGTGTCACTTACGCAATCAAAGAGCTCCATGACTTTTTTTTTTAAATATGACTCGATTGTATGTATTAATATAAAAAATATGTCTTGTTTACACAAAGATTTAATCTTTTGCTGTTACATAAATGTGTCATAAACTATCGGATTTATGTTTCCACAAATAATGTGTGCAGAATGCCTCTCGTCCCGCAACTAACGTTCTGAACCCCTCTCCTATTCATTTACTAATCTGGGAAGCACAAGCTCTTGAATCAAAGTATAATCCTACACAAACATTTTTATCTTATCTATACTTATAGTCATATCTATTGGGCTGTCGAAAAAGTCATGATGGCATGAGAAGCCATGAGTTTGGGAACAGATGGCGCTAGTTCATTTTTGAGGTACAGGGGTCATTCAGATCTATGTTATTGCTGTCATTTGACAGTTCTAACTTCATTCTAAAAAAACAATTGAACAATTTGGTTAACTTTTGGAGATTTTACAAGGGTAACTAAGGAAGACCAAACTGCATTTTCGATACATTTTACATCCGTAAAGAGAAGAACGCACGTCAGACTTAAGCTGAAAGGAGACTATGTTGAGAAATAATTTTTTTAAATATATATTAAAATGTGTTTCCTTCCCTAACACGGGTACTTCTAATACAGCCCTCATATAGTTCAAAATCGGAGCGTAAGGTTTGAGTCCTGGCGGTAACAATACTTTTTCAATAGATAAACTTTTTTGTATACCTTTCAAGAGATTTAAATAAACTGTTTTAATTATCGCGGAACTATGTTTTGAAGATGGTAACTTCACAAAAAAAATGTGATTTCATTTAAAATTGTTTGGCATAGACTGAATTCAGTTCAAATGATATCACTTAGGAGTATGGGTGGCAAATTAAGAGGGTACATAATAAAGCTGATCTTAGCATAGTGAATAGCTTAAAAAAAAGGTTGCTTAGGTGGTTTGGTCATGTGAAACGAATGAACGAGAGAATGGTAAAATATATATTGCATAATTATTGTGAAATGTTTTGTAACTTTTATGATTTCTGCTTTTCACTCCCGGGATCTTTTAAGACTAGCATCCAATCTAATGTAAATATATCTACAAAGATATTACATCAGATATTAGTCTCTAGCTGATGAAGTCTTGAGTTAATTTTAAAAAATAAACCAATCACCTCTTCAAATTCTTCATCGGTCGCAATATCTTCCGCTTTCACCATCTTGTGGTCGACAATAACAAAGTCTGAATTCTCCGGGGTCTTTTCAGAGCTTTCGCCCTCCGAAACCTTCCTTTCCTTGAACTTCTCCTCAGCCACTTTGTGCTTCTTGCTGTTGATGTGGTTCTCGAACGCGTTCTTGGTGTTGAAGTTCTTGGAGCAGGGCTTGCAGTGCTCCACGGTCTGCTGGACGGCGTCCGCCTCCCTCTGCAGCAAAACTCTCTTCTGAAACTCCTCGGCGGTGACAGGATCCAATTCGGCGACCTTCCTTTTGAGGTTATATCTGTGCCAGTCGGTTTTGTAGTGCTCCCTCTGCAGCTCCGGGTCCCTGAAGCCCACGCGGCACGTGATGCAAGTGTATTGGGGCGTCATTTTGAAGTGTCTTTGATTAAACCTAAAAACTCTTGTATAGTAAAATTCTAAACCTAAACAAGTACACTAAAAACTAAATCAATTCAATAGAAAAACTAAACACAAACGCGCAAACGCGGGCATGCGCACTAACTTCGCAAATCACTACAATCTAACGTCAAATTTTATCAGACCGTTTCGAGTTTTGACGTACTTTTTGACAGCACGAAGAACGCATGTGCGCAATACTTGACGGCCTATTCACCAACTGCTCATATTCGCCACAGGGGCATGTTGTAACATTAAACGAGATACTTATTTAATTTACTTGTGACGCGTTTCGCTTTGTAAAAGCATTATCAATCTAAAAATTTAACTCTACAATTTGTATTTATATTAATGTTAATCTATCGTGGAGAACATTTATATAATTTTATTTTTATTCATTGGAATTCTGTGGGTGTGATATGCCCCAGCGATAATTTGTGTCGTGAGTCGATTTAAATTCGGACCGTTAATTAATCATTAATTTAACGTCAGCAAATACTGGGTATTCGCGTCACACGGAAACCTTTTCTTCCATTATTAGAAAGCCAACCCATTTTTTTCTCGGCCATTCATAGGGGAGATTTATCTTTTCCGTAATTACGAAGGTCGACCACACGCGTCACGCAATAGATTATGTTCGGGCGATAGACATAATAGCCCGAAGAAATCTCAAAATCGAGTCAATCGGTTGCCTTTTGTTTAAGGAGTAAATTGTTCTGAGAAACATCTCACTCGGGAGCAGTTAACGGCAAAACAATACATTCTCACCGGCCGAGACATCGAGTACATCTCACAAAAGAAAAGCCATTAAGTTGCGAGTCCTATTGTCGTCTCTAGGATAATTAACTCTTGGGTAATATAGTACCTTTTGTTGAACTCGGGCCGGAGCTTATATGCAATGGCCCACCAAGAGCGGCGACTGACTATCACGTCTTTTCTCTGTAGGGGTAAGCAGAGAGGATAGAGCGAATACCCACAAGTTGATGTACTCGGATTTACATTTTCCACCTTCATGCACCTTATGTGGTGCGTAAATCGAACTATGCCATCAGAAAATGTTCGTCCCATATGGCAAAACAATCTGAGCTAGTCTCTGATCAATCGCGAATTTAAATCTAATCAAAGTGTGCCGATGTAGCGGCACTTCCGCGGTAATCTATTCTCTACTAATCAACTTGAGTAATGAGGGTGAAGACGGGCAAGGAGATTTCGATATAAATAAATAATAATATAATTATAACTGGCCAGGTAGGAAAAATGTAAGGTTGAATAAAAAAAAGACCAGATCCCATATGTATCTAATGTTGTAGCAAAAAAAATCAACATACTACGTAAAATTGCAGAAAACCCGACCGAACGCGACAGGGAACCGAAGGATACACACCCACGGTCCACCGCAATCTAGCCAGGAGTAGCCGCCCAGCCCGCTGTCCAGCAGATCAGTCAGCCACTCACGCCGGGTGCTAACGGCATCACTTCAACATTAGTTATAAGTATTTCCACCTGCCCATTGAGTATAAACTGTGATTAATAAATGTCTAATTTTTGCATCTTCCGTGTGTTCATATTCACCTGTATTCTCCCTAAAACCATGGTACTAGTGAAGGCGTGATATCTGATGGATGGGTCGCGAAGCTAACATTCCATTAGAGTGCGGGGTAACGTTCTGACGAACGATCAGGAGCATGATATATGTTCTATTAACCATCGATTAATCGAATTATAACTCCTAAAGAACCCCGACTTAAATTATCTGGCACCCAATCACACCAAGGCATTCTCATATCAGGTTGATTCTTATTATTCTATGTTTACAATTCTGTTTCAACACTATTGATATTTTGATAAAATATATTGGTGATTATATTAGTAAAATGTAAAAAAGGACAGTTACATATTTTTTAAATACAAGAAGACAATAAGGCGAGAGAAATATTTTTGGAATTTTGGGGTTTATATAAGTTGTATAATTCTAGGTAATACTTATGTTCAACAAAAATAATATTTCTAAGGGGTCTCTTTCAAAACTTATCCATCTTTTCGTGATTTTACAAAAATGTTGGTTTTTATTATACATTTATATTGTATGTTATTATACTTTTTTTAAACTAATACTTGGGTTGGATTTTAAATATCATTTTCTTGAATAAAGTAAACATTTTATGTATGTTATTTTGTACGTAAGTTTCAATTGAATTTTCCATACATGTTTGTCTTTTAAACATAGTAAAATACTACATAATTATGAAACAAACGGCAATGTGGAGTTTACATCGATAATATTAAAGAATCAAACGCATTTGATACAATAATTTTGAATGAAAAACATCATGTTAAGCGTCAGTCTTGATCTGAAACATATTTATAGATATGAAATTAGAACTTCAATAAATTATTTAATATTCAAAAGATTAATTTAAGATAATTTTAAAATGACAGCACATATAATTTCATCCATCGTATTAATATGAAAGAACGTGGATACAACTCTATATACGACTACCTTTTGACAGCTTGTCTTATATCTCTTATCTATGGCTTGTCTCGAATGCGGGAATATCAAATTTCGAAAAGAGCAACTTGTCAGCTATCCAGGGATATATCATTATTAGTGACTGAGAGCATAGATAAGAGATATGAGAGATGAGAGGGTCAGAAGTCAGGAGGCGCAAGGCACGCAAAAATGCGAACATGGCAATTCCTGAATAAACTTGTACTCGACCTGTGTGTGAACCATCAATAAAATGAAACTACAAATGAATACACCAAGTTTATGTTTAATTTTAAGAAATTTACAATTATATTTATTTTTGTCTCATAAGCGTAAGTAATTATTGCAATTAATTTTAAGAAGAAAGCTGCAGGAATGTAATACAAATAATATTCTCGCTCCTATGTTTTAGATGGATCGCTCAATTGTAATACGTGTTAATCAACACAATGAATCAAAGACGATTTTTTTCAGCTCTATATTAAATTTTTCCAGATAATTGGATGAACGCTTCAACTGTCTAAGCCATTATCAACTGAACAGATCAAACAATTAATTATTTGGAAAAATTAAATATAGAACAAAAAAAATCCTGTTTGATTTATTGTGTTGATTAACAATGGAGTTCTATAAAATGAATATTGTCCATTTTTAAAAAATAAAATAATGTACAGACGTGTATTTTATCTACACAACCTCGCATAGAAAAAATTACTACAGTAGTAGTAAATAATGATAACATTGGATAATTTATATAGCGCCATTTATACACATCAACTGGTTAGTCCTACATTATCTTTGTATTTGAAATGAAAAATTGTTATTTAAACTTATAGATATGATTTCTTTGAAAGGTGCATTTTTAGTTTATTTTTAAATAAAGTCTCTGATGCACAGTTCCTTATGACGGAATGTAGAGTTCCACGCTTTTGGGCCAGCCACCGCAAATGCCCGTTCACTACACTTCTGGCAACGGCTGGCCAGTTCTAGAACCCTTCCTGCGGCTGAGCTGAAAGTTTGACATCTACTATTCAAGTTGTCTGGGATGCAGAGCTCTTGAAGATACAGAGGCGCCATATTACGTGTCACCTTGTAAAAATGAATGTAATTAAATGAATTTGTGAGTACTATCAATAGGATTGGTTCACTTGTGGTTCATGGAATCGATTTGGAAATTAAAAATCAATATGGATTATATGTATATATAATATTAAAACAGTAATAAAAAGTATTAATGGGTATATATTTATTTCAAAATCATTTTACAATATAACAAGTAAATAATGATGTATATTTTATAAATATATAAAGCAAATTAGATATAATCATTAAGAAATGTAAAATCTATCTGTCAAAAAACTTTATTTGTTACGTAATTTATTTTAGAAAATAATGTGCCAAATAAATGGAAATTATTAATGAATACGACTTAGAATTAGATTAAAAAATTGTCAATGTTAGTCTTAATTATTATATCACAGATGTGTTTATGCAGGGTGCGGCAAAAAAACCTCCCGGATTTTAAAGGTCGACAAAAAAGTCACGGTAAATGTAATTCAAAATTTTATTTCATAATCTAAAAGGGCATGAAATTCAGTTTGTTTTCACTTGGTTTTGAAAATGACAGTATCATTTTCAAAACTAAATGAAAACAAACTGAATTTCATGCACTTTTAGATAATAAAATAAAATGTTGAATTGCATTTACCGTGACTTTTTTGTCGACCTTTAAAATCCGGGAGGTTTTTTTGCCGCACCCTGCAAAATACAATCTAATCAGTCAATAAAGAACATTTTTGCAATCAGTAATTTTAGGGAAAGCAAATAACATAGCTGTCGTATAAATTGAGAAAGGGTCGCAGAAATAGTTTGGGTTTGCAGAAGGGGATAGTAAAGATAATATATGAGACATGTGTTGAAGACAACAGGAACAGAGGACGTCAGTGAATGACTTGGCACTCGGACAGACCACATATCAAAAGGCCTCGTTGGAAGGTTCAAAAATCAATGAGCGGTATATTAAGACAAAAAAGTGTTGCATTATATCTGTTATACGAGGGAGAGTCAAAAATTATTTACGCTATCGCCATAACACGCCTTCAAGGTTGTCATACTGCCTCCTGCAGCATGCATGCTTAGAATTGGTATGACTGCAGTTACGTGTGTGTAATTTGATTCCAATCGCGTCATTTGCCTTCCGAATGTTACAGTGTAACCGTCAACCTCCACCAAGGATGACACAGTTGGTTTTAGCGAATAGGCAAATTACCATCAGTGAAGTAATGTCTTCTTTAATCATCATCAACTTTGGATTAAATTTAATTAACTATGTACTTCCAAATCACCTCTAAGCTGATTACAAAAATGTTCTCAGGTTTTTACGGCCGTTCAGAATTTTCTGTGAAGATTTTTCTGGGCTGTTCTGCCGTGTGTCTCCGACCTCTCTGGCCGACGTTTCGGATCCCATTGCAGGGTCCATCATCTGGGCTGAAGTCAGTCAGATTTCAGCCCTGATGATGGACCTCGCAATGGGATCTGAAACGTCGGCCAGAGAGGTCGGAGACACACGGCGGAAAAGCCCCGAAACTCTTCACAGAACATGCTGGATAAATATATAAACATAGTTCGTTAATCATAGAACGCTATGATTAACAATGCAAGAAGTGAATGTTTCAATTCTGACAATTTAAAATAAAATAATTTTAATTATGCATTCATTTTCATTTCAATTATTTTAATTTTGTTCCATAAGGCCGCATTTATGGAACACTAATTGTAATTCAATAAAAATATTTTAAAAAACAATTATATTAGGTTGATCAAAAATCAATTGCCATTTTTTAAACAAAACTTATTAATAGTGAATGTTTTACAAATTGCCAATTTAAATTATCTATTTGTTAACAGTAGGTTATAAACATACATTGTCCGATTCAATTTTATAATATAAGTTCACACTAATACACTGTTAATATCCCTACACATTACAGTTTATTTCCTGGAATGACCGCATATTCACCCATGATGTAATTGTATCAAATCAAATGAGTGTTCATGTTTGAACTAACACGTGCGTTAGCTGATAGAACCAGTAGTTAGTTAGATTTTGATAGACTACAGATATATGCGTAAAAATGGATGATCAAAATTTAGAGCAGTCACAGTGTGCTCCTGACTTGGCTCCTCATGCTTTCTGGCTATTTCCAAAATTGAAAGTTGCACTGAAAGGATGGAGATATGGCAGAATGTGAGACAGGCACTCAACAGTTCCAAGCCTGCTTCCAGAAATGCACAAGAGGAGTACTTTGAAAGTGTGGCCACTAGTGTGTACACTGTAGTTCCACACATATATTTTCTGAAGGTGCATTCCAGGAAATAAATTGTTATACCTCGTACAGCATAACTTCTTTCTGGTGCAAAACTTATTTCGGGTAAAAAGCGTGTCAGTATCATTTTTGTATAACATACCCGCCACAATGTGATCCAAGAATGATATCTGTTTTTAGCTTATCCATTAGATTCTTCTGTAATAATTTATGTAGCATTTGAATGCAATGTTTTGACACTGTCCCCAGTTTTTCGAGGTTATTTGTAGGTTAATATCGAATCATTTTTTCAGCAAGTTGCCTCGGGGTCAGTCCAAAACAAAACTTGTTGAGCCAAAAACGACAAGTTATGAGTGTTTACCCCAACTTCACCATACACTTCACAAATATTTTTAATCTTATAGTACTTTCTTTTTAGTTCATACAACATGCAATGTTAAATATGAATTCTATTTTTGGCTGAATTGTTTAAAAATTCTAAATTAGATTTACAAAAAGACTGGTTGGAAATATCTCAATATAAAATATTAAGTTGCGGAAACCAAAGGAAGGAAAGAAAGGAAGGAAGGTTAATGTGAAGGGTTGATAAAGGAGAAATAAGTGATTAATAAGTTTTCGACGATATTTAACACACTATTTAAATAATCAGCACCACAATAAATAAACACAAACTAGCAGCACTCAATTATATAGATTTTCTTAGGTTTTCACGGCTGTTCAGAATCTTCTGTGTACAGTTTTCTGGGTTAATCTGCCATGTATATCTGACCTTTCTGGCCGACGTTTCGGATCCCATTGCAACCGGACCGGATACAATCCAGACCCTGCAATGGGATCCAAAACGTCAGCCAGAAAGGTCAGATATACATGGCAGATTAGCCCAAAAAACTGTACACAGAATAATATAAAAATTAACTAATCTAACTTAACCTAAATATTATAAAAACTGACTATTAATCACTTATTTCTCCTTTATCAACCCTTCATATTAAAATTGCCATTACTCCGGTTCCGTTAGTTTCTGCAATTTAATATTTTATATTGAGTCATTTCTAACCAGTCCACATAAATCTGTAAATTATAGTTTTTTAAAACAACTATGTATTTTTAATGTACAAATTTAGTCATTATCAGTCAATTTTAGGGTTAGAGTTACACAAAGACAAAAAAAAAACTATCAAATTAAATAGAGAAATGGCAATAACTTTCACATCAATCTCATATAACATCGACCCCTCCTATATAAAGAATCATAACTAAAAAATAGTCATTTTTTATTTATTCTACTGTTTCATAGTTAAATGTAATTGGTAGTAATTTTAAACATGCAATATATTGATTATTGATTACGTCTATAAGTGTTGATGTTTTCTCATTAGAGCCACCACTGTTCAAGGGAAAACCATGTTCATACATGTTTATTCGCGCAAGTCGCCGACATCCCCCGCGATCTATTGTGGCAGATGTGCACTTGAACAAAATATATAGTCGGCATATATTGATGATCAACGTGTTAACACAATATATTACAATAATTACTACTTAACACATACTCTGCAGTGGTGGATCAGATTTGACCCAGGTGTTTGTAAAAATATGAATTACGCTACAAATATTTGTTTAATGCTGTTTTCCTTCTAGCTAATCTTTATTAAATATTATCAAATAACTTGAGATACAAATAAATGTTATCGGACGATTTCAAACGAGTTATTGATAAAAATGTGAAAAAATGCTCAAAAACTGACCCAAGACAGCCTGATTGCATATCAGCGCTTAAGCCGAAACATGCATTGTCAACATTTTGAGCAGGTAGACAAAGGATACCAGGTATGCGTCCATGTATTTGTTTTGACTTATTTTCGTCTGGCGCCCCCTAGACAATGTCAGTAATATAATTATTTGAGGGGCGTTGCGCCTACCTGTAAGTTTTATGATACTACCTGCTCGAGTTCCGACGAGAAGATCACATGCTCAGTGGATGTCTGTATTTTGGCTGTGTAGGGCGTCTGTTGATGCGTGAGAATATGTACATAATTTGTAATATTTTTAACTTTCATTTTTTAGCAGAAACATTACGGCACATCATGCCATTTCATTAAATCATATTTAAAATGAAATATCTATAAAAAAAATCTCCCACAAAACGATTGAAAAACCAAAAACTTAAGGTGTGTCTAAAATGACCCACCATCGCCGGACGTGTTTTGTTTTGACCCACCGAGCTGTAAGTGTAAAAAATGTATCAAATACATGTGAAATACTAGAACTAATAATCATGACCTATTTATAATAAATGATTCTTTGCGTAGGAGGTGTTGGTATAACTTAACCTACAAAGCATACTATCGTTGAATAGATCAACTACCGCCTTAGCGAATTATTCTGTAGAAATAAACAGACAATGTTAATTATAAAGTAGAAAACACTTTTTTGTTGTGAAGTTGCAATTTCAGAACATAGTTGTGGTATTTTTAATACTAATTAAATAAATTCAATTAGAAAGATGTACAGAAATTTTTTTTTTTGGCAGCCATTTAAGCGTATATTATTCAAAGTTATTTGGTAATCAATAAATTTGATTGTTTTTAAAATAGATATATCAATTATAAAAATGACTAGAGAATATATAAGTTTCAAATTTGTCAAAAAACATAATCGGTTGATGTAGCGAAATGTTAACGCATTTCTTCGGATAGCAAAAGATCCAGGTTAGAATCCCGGTAGCGACCGTAAAATTATTTTTTCTGTCTATCTTTCTAATTGACTAATAATTAAATTTGTGTTGAAATTATTTTTGCTCGCATTAAGTAAATTATGAGTTGATGTGTGGACAAATTAGGTATTTCAAATCTTAATTCATAATTATTATTAATTGAACTAATAACTGTTTATAAAGAACTCAGTGATTAATTTGACACTGACCAGTTCCAATATCACTTGTGCTTTATTGACGCATGCTAAAGGTTTTCTGGGTTGATCACATTACTAATGAATAATGAATAAACACATGAATATGTCAAGAGAGCTAATAACAATTATGCAGAGGATAAACATAGAAGGCAGCAGAGGCGTAGAAAGAAAGATGATATCTTGGCTGCGTAAACTCAGAGAGTAGTTTAATATTTAAAATGCTGGAGATCTCATATATCTTGCACAATATAATTCAACTTGGTCGCCAACATTCGATAGAAGATGGCACATGAAGAAATATCTTTGTTATGAAGGACATACACTAACTAATCCATAAAATAAATTAACTATTGGATGTTACAATCTTGGTTAGGGGTGGAGACATGAAGAACATTTCAGATGACTCAGCAACAGAGAAAGGTCAGTTTTTGATATTTGGTTTAGAAATTTTACATGCACACAATAAAGGTCTTAGATAATTTAGAGATTATTAACACAAATATAATTATTAATAAAATTGACGAAATCTAACAAATAACCCTTTTTTATTAAGGAGAACGCATTCTTATTAACATAGATCTGTGATATTTAATACAAATTAAATGTATCGTTTACAAAGATATACAGATAAAATCAATTTATCAAAAAAATATTTTTGTTGCTACCGGGATTCGAACCTGGATCTTTTACTATCCGGAGAAATGCATTAACCGGTTACACAGCACCAACATAGTAAGTAGAAATTTAATAAAAATGAATTATTAATTAATTCTGGCATTACAGGCCCCGGATAGGAAAAGATCCAGGTTCGAATCCCGGTAACAACAAAAATATTTCTTCGATAAATTGATTTTGTCTGTATATCTTTGTAATTGATACATTTAGTTTTATTAAATAAAGCATTATTTAATATATTCCCCTTTTCATTATCCTTGCAGCTGCGCTCCCCATCCGATAGGTAATTTTGTGATGTGATTATTTGATCGATTAGTTACTATACGTCCATCCAAACGAAGACACCGAAGCGGTCAACATCAAATTGATCAAAGCAATCTAAAGAAAGTTATTTATTTTTAAAAATAATAATTACGAATGAGGTAGATGGAATGCGTTTCTTTTTGTGCTAAGGCGGTATTGTTCATTTGTCGACAATATAACACATTATAATAAATCTAGATATTAAAATGAAGAATAATAATAAAATACATTGGAAAATGTTTAACATGAAATATCTGTTAACGTTTCATACATTTATTTTCTTTTAACATGAAACCTTCCTACCACGGAACAGTTACTTTACATGCACCTAGTGTGGCGGCAGGTAGGGCTAATGGGCTTGCGTACAAATAATACTTCCACTTATTGTATTTGCCGACATATTAGTTATGTAAAAAATGTTTACATTATTGCATATAAACATTGCTTTACCGGCACCGAATTGATATGAATGTTGAACATGAAAAGATTTCTGAGCTTAGAATACCAAAACAAATATGCCGATTGTACACATGACAGAATAGCGCAGAAAACTCTACAAATAATACTCTGAATAGCTGTGAAAAACAATTTCAATGATAAGTGTTTAAAATAAATTAGTAAAAAAATTAATCATACAATTTGTCATCCATTTTTCAAAAAGGCGTATCTTGTTTTTTGATAAAATGAAGTTACATTGCCCAAACATGTGCCTATAATCCATTCCAACATGCATATCTGAATCTTATTCCAATGAAGTAATATTACATAAAAAAATTTTGACATAATTAATCATATTTTCAATGTGCCAATCTTATAAATGTCAGTAATAAGTAATATTTATGGAAAAAATGCACCTCACAGTCTTTAAATCAAAAGATATCTGTAGAAATTGGTAAGATTATTTTTTTATAATCTAACAACAATGAAAATTCCACTAATTTTGTTAATGAATTGTATATATCGATATGATATGCCTCTTTGAAAGATGAGTGATGAATTGTTGGGTTCGGTTAAAGTTTTTATCATGACTTTCGATTATTAAAAAACATTTTAGTCACCATGTTAACCATGTTTCATGTTAAACAACTTCCACTAGATAATAATAAAAATGGAAACTGAATAATCAAGAATACACTATCCTATGAAAAAAACCTGGTACCACTCAAATATATATAATTGCCCGTATCCACGGATGCGATATTTTTCAGAGATTCAACTCAAGTGCACCTAAAGAAAACAGTACAGAGTTAAGCATAAAGTTATCTACGAGTCATCACCCATGTGTTTTGCTTGCAGATTGGAATGACGCATCTAGTACACATGTGCCCTTACCGAAATCAAAGTCTCATTGAGATATCGTCTTGGATATGGGCCATAAGATGAACGTAGAAATCATTCTCCATTTCAGAATGATTATGCATATATTGAATATACACGCAAAATCAAAAAAAAAATCTAAAAGTGTCACAAGCAACTCGAATAATAGCAGAGTCAGAGATTGTCATGGAGTGTTTTAGCTGAAAAATGGCAGATAATTAAATATGACAATGCTAATAACATCAGATCTAATTTTTTTAGAATTTTGGAAACTTTTTTTTTTTATGTTATGTAAATAATATTTTTAACAATTTTTAAAATTTAATTGGAGATTTTCTTGACACAAATCACTGATTACAGTAAAACCTCGATAATTCCACATCTGACAATTCTAAATTTTACATAATTTGAAACCCTACAATTTGAAAATTACCATAATACAATAATTTTCTAACACACAGGATCCAAATAGTTAATTACATAGTTGATTGACCCCGTTAATTTGAAAACACCTGTAATTCGTAGTTCAAGATAAATTTGTGACCCTTGCGCTATGAATCAATATCTTCTTATGTCATATAATTCAATTTTATTTAAGGTTATACAGTTTTTTTATGCGTTTGGCTTTTTACCCGTCCCCACCTGTGTAGAGCCTCCTTTGTGTGCTGTGATACTTGTTGATACACCGCCGCCGCTACACACTAGTAATTGTCAAATAGATCGATACACACGCCAGTAGTTGTCAAATAGATCGATTTTAGCAGCCGTCGTACGCTGGTAATTTTCAAGTAGATCGATACAGAAGTTCTCACCTCGACCCTTGTGGATAGTTTGCACTAATTACTCCAACTATAGTGTTTTCGAGATAGGCAAAATAGGCAAAAATCCTCAGAATAGGCAAAAATCGTTTTTTTAATAATTTTTATTGATTGTATTGATTAATAAATTTGATTGAGGTTCTTTTCTGATCTCATGAATTTCGAGTTAACGGGGTTTTACTATAATTGTTTTCGGCTTTAGATTTAAATATTCAATTGCCTTCATCTATCCGTCATCTTTTAATACGTATCTATTGTCCGTCTCGTTGCGTTGCTTGCCTATCCAAAATTGTTAACCAATATCATTTATGAAATCAGAGTTTGTATTATTATGTAACTCTGATATTATAATCATGTTACATATCATTCATTAAATTGTAATCCTGCATCAGCAACAAGCCATCATTCATTGTTACCTCCTTATTGCCAGATGCCAGCTGATAGACTTTTCCACCAATTACTGTTTTACATTCAGGGCAATTGCTCAATTTCACTGGCCCCCCGCAATCTGAAACTGTATACAGATGATTATTTGGACAAACGTACCAACGACCTTTTTTTAAATTCAAGGCATGGACAATCATGACTCTCTCCTCGTTCATTAATTTCAATTCCGGAGTGAGGACTTTACGTATGTGGTTAAGTTTTTTGAAAATAGTTTTATTAACTTCCTCATCAAATGGTCGCAGCGTAGAGACGACGCGTGCTTTGATGTTTTTTATATCACCTTTCATTTGTGCATGTTCGGTGCTCGATAGAGTGATTAGTGTTTGTTCGAGGTTTATTACATCTACAATTCTACGCAACCTCGACATTTCATTGTTTAAATCATGAGAGAGTTGTTCAGAAATGTTACAGCCACTTTCTTTGACAGATTTTAATATAATGTTTGCGTGAAGCCTTACAATATCAGAATCAGGCACCTTTAAGATTTCATAATTTTTTTGTAAATCTTTTAATACATCAAACATAAACGAAAGCTTGTTTATGTCTAGGGTACTCAGTTTAAACAACTGTCTCGATTTATTAGTCGCCATGGTTTTGTTAACTTTTTCTTTAAGTTCCTTAGCCATTGTTGTCCATTGAGATACTGAAAAATAAAAAGCGTATCGTGGTATTAGTTTTGTGAAATTAATTTGTGCAGGGGAAATTGAATGTTGCAAAGTAGCTACAGCTATTTAAAGAAATCATTACAAATATAAAAAGAGTACATTCCTTATTAACTCAATTTTTTAATACACATAAGTTTTTCACAATAATAATATTATTATTATTATGGCAATTTACCACACAGGCTAGGCCTGATCTAAAGAAACCGCCTCACATTTTAAAATAAATAATGTTATTTAAAAATAAACGCAATAAGTACATATTTAAGTAAACATAAAAAATGATGCATTATATTAAAAATAGAATTAAAAATAATATAGGTTTATTTTCAAATGCCACCCGTACACGGCACAAGATATCACGTAGATCACAAACAATAGGTTTTATTTGCGTGGATTTTCATTTCAAATAAGGAATCAGATAATGGCTAGGTCCGAACTCTATTGGAATTCGATGTTTATTGAGGCCTATGAGAATTCTTATGGCAGGCATCCGCCATCGAAGGCCAACAACAAGACATCGTATGGAAGTCAATTGAAATCAAAATGGCGACCGCCTGCACGGTGCATAAAATAAGTACCAAAATGCACAGATTGACGAATAAGCCAAAAGGGAGTTGCTATCTCTCATATATATTCTGAATAAGCTATAGCCCCATATAATACAAATGTGGAGGTCTATCGCCTCCACAGTCTGTGACACTGTTGACGGCCATTGAATACACCCTGCCTATATCAAGGTATAAAATTAGGTTTTATCAGCCCCAAAAACACGCCTGATACCGACCCCAACTTCCTGACAAGTTCACTAGCAAAAGTTGTAGACTCTTTAATGCACCTTTTTTTATCCATAACTGCGTTCAAGCATCAATAATCTTGTGACCACTGTAAGTAGTCTTTCTTGTTCCACCTGCTTTGGCAAACACCCACTCAGCGATATTATTCAAAAGAACGGGAGCACCAGGCGCTCACACACATAACCTTCTGATTCATTACATATACACTTGTACCCACACATGTCTCATAATTTATCTTTTTTTACAACATGCCATTTTTTTCTTCAAACACATTAATTTTGATGTCCCCATTTGGGTGTGAGGTAGGTCAACAGGTTAAATACAAAGTTAAACTATTTAAACATTAAGTGTAAGGCCTGAGTGAAGTAGTATTCTGTGGGGCGTGATTTATTGATTGATTTATGTAATAAGAATGGTCCAAGCATCATTGTTAAACAAAGAAAAAAGTTTGGAGAATTTTCAACATTATATACAATAATGTAATAGTTTAAGGATAAATGAAGTCAAATTTCATGAATACACAAGAACGTCAATGTCGACCTTTGACTATGTATAAAAAAAATATCCATATTTCAGGCTTTAACTGAATTACATATAGTATTTGTTCAAAAGAAATCTCAAACGTCAACACAAAATGCTGTTCAAACACAAACTGGTTTGAACTTGCACATGCGCGCGACGCTGAATGGAAATAGGTACGCTCTCGCCACCACTCAGGACACTCGCATTCATAAACATGAGATTGCTATGCACACTGCAAGTCCCACCCCGCAGTACGCCCGACTCAAGCGTGCACTCAGGCCTTACATTAATATTGACAAAAGCTGAATATGCGAGTCAACCGATTGTACACTCGTCTACAGTTATAACAAGTTTAATGTAAACTCGAGTAGGTGTGGAGGGCTACCGCTTCCGCTCTCGTCATCTAGATGCAGTAGAAAAGCACCCATCAAGGCGGTACCCACTACCCAACTTTCACCAGCTATAAAAATACAAAGTACTGACTGTGTGTGATAATATGCACCCATCAGCCTGTGCCCGGATGGGCCGTCACTCTATTTATTGATGTACCTCAAGTAGCAGCTTCAGAAACCTCCTCCAACAGCGTTAGCGTCAACCTTTGTATAGTTTCAATATTCGCACATTCATATCATATATTTCAGACACACGATACACTCCGTGATATAAAAGAACACGAGGGTATTGGTTGAAAATTGTGGCAACCATACTTTTACATAATCTAAAAGACTTCTAATCACTACATTCCAGTCTAGCATGTGATGTGCTAAATAAAACCATTTTCCAAATTGGGGTGTGCAAAAATCCATTGCGGATTTTGTTCAGGTAAACCACCAAATCCCTCAAATTGATGGCGCCCAACGTGGGGCCCGAACCCACGACCCTGAGATTAAGATTTTAATACTCTATCGACTGAGCGAGCCCGGTCATATTCAGCGCCGTTCTGCTGTATCTGGATGATGAGAATGGAGGCGACAGCTAGAAGTTAAATATAAAAACATAAAATTCTTGACAAACCTTGAAATATATTTGCATCTTTATTTTCTTCCAGTTGGAATAGTTTTTCTTTCAGTTTGAAAAGTTTTCTTTCATTTTTTTTTAAATCACCAAAAACTTTTGTTTTTACAGCTTCTATGTTCCTCTGCGCCTGTTTCACCTCATTGGAATAGCGCGGTGTGCAAGCAATTGGAGTCTTGCAGTACGGACACGAGGGCGCGGAGATCTCGCCATCCGGGCTTTGCAGCACAAATTTATCCATGCTGGTTACCTCAACCACGTGAAGGCAGTCTATCAGTTGGATGAATCTGAAAAAATTAATGAGAGCATGACTTACTTGTGTAGTCGAATGGTCAAACTGCTCACCTTTGACAGAGGTCAGGCGGTCGAAATACACTATTATTGTTCAGAATATAGTCCACCATATACACACAACTTTTTGTTGACTTTTTTCTACAAAAAAAGATGACAATAGAACTCAAAAAAAGGTACCAGAACTCAAAAAGAGACCATGAGAGAGCTAATTTCGAATCCATCCATATTTCATCTGATTCATAAAAACATCATATTTTCTCATTTGTGCGAATTATAAAAATATGGATTGTAATTATGTGCGCGCGAACATTGTCTCGTCTAATTACTTTTGAAACATTAAAAACACTGAAAAAAAAAAAAAAAAAGTGCCATACGCCGTTCCACCGCATTACATGACAAAAAAAAGCACTAGTTATTTAACAACCGGGATATTGTATCCTCGATTAGCAGTTGCTTTTTTGTACAAACGCACACGTGCGCGATTTTCGACAGTAGGCCGCGTGCGCGCATAGTGTGATTTTTGTAACTTTTGCATATTGTTAAACATATTTTCAATATTCCAGGTTAATCGGGAAATTGATTATATGGGATTTTTTTTCACTATCTATCGGGAGTCTACCGATTAACCATTTGCACTCTGTCGGCGACAATATGTTGTCATAGTAAATTTTTTTATAACTTCGTTAGCGACTATATGACTAGATGTATTTTTTTTTCTCAAAAAAGGGTCCTAGTGCCTATTAGGTCAGATATAAACACATTACATTAGTTCTACACATTTACCGCTATTATTCGGACACATACATTGTCAAATATTTATCATTTGAATCATATGAATGTTTGCTATTTTAAATATTATAAATACAATCTAATATTTTTGCTTGAATTAGCATAAAATGCTTTGAAGATGCTGGTATGTCATACCAAAAATAGTCTGGAGTGCAAAGGGTTAAGTTTAACATCAATCCAGCTATTGTGAGTAACTTTATTAGGGAATATTGGTGATTTGTGATATTTTTGCATGTACATATATTCATTTTAAAAACCCATCCATATTGTTTTTGTATAAATATTATACAGTGAGGATAAATAAGGAGTTAATCCTGCTAATACATCATTCTACAATATACAACATACAGGTTTTAAAATGAAGTAATTAAATGACATTAAGAAACAAGCCAGCATTTCAATGCATCTTACCTTGCGTCTTTTTCATCTTCGGTTCCAAAAAATAGCTCTGGAAACTCTTCCGGCTTGCATATTTTACATATGGGCGGACACAGTTCTCCGCACAAGCCTCGGCAGGCATGACCGCAGGTCAGGACTTTCTCGCATGCCTCGGAACACTGCGCGACACTGCACTTGTCGCCGCAGAAATTTGTACACTTTCTGTGGGTGCACTGACGCTGGCATGGATGCTATCGCACAAAACAAGGTTATTTTAGTGGAGGAAAATTTTTTATATTTATATTTGCCTATATAGGTGTCTTATCAATACAGAGTTGTAGGAGCGACGCCTGGATTGAGGACACAGGCTGCCGCAAAGGGCGTCCACCCTGCGCATTTCATTCATACTTCCAGAAACTACGCCCACAAAACTTTGATTTCAAATTAAGTTTACATTTCTTAATAAACCAATTTAATAATTGTATCTCTGCTACCTGTTCTACCTAACCTTTGTAGCCACATACGCAGATGGTATTAAGAATTGTACATAGGTTATGGCAGTAAATTGACCACGATTCTGTTAGTAAAACTATCTGATGATGTAAAACAATTGTAGGAGAAACCACATCATATTTAGATAAATACAAGATTGTAATGAGACAAACTTATTTGATAAATGATTGGGTCATGTCATAATTTAAAATTAACAGATGTCTCTATTCATCCATAAGAACTACAATTTGGATAAACTTGACAACATGTAGAAATTAATATAATCTTCGCATATATTGCCAAACATGGATTAGCGAGAGGTCGGTTAGCAACAAGATGGACCGATCAAAAATAAAGTAGGAGAAGGTGCTGGGGCCTCGCTACAACCAAGAATAACAAATAATCTCACCTTGCACCGGTTACACGGAATACCGCATTTCAGAGAGCACTTGGAATGTTGACAGCGTACTTCGCAGTTCCTCGTACATGGAGGGCATGCTTCACGGCATGGCTCATTGCAGCTGAAACATATTTATTTATCATCATATGTATCGATACAAATTCTCAATCACAATCTTGTTCTTCTTCTTGTGCCCTATCTGTTCTACAGACGTTGCTTATCATCACTTTATTTACTGCGGCCCGGTGCACTTAGAACTTATTATATTAATACATCACATATCGATGAGAGTTCCTGTTTCTCTCGAAACTCGAGTAGTGCTAAATAAACTCAGTAGAGTTATAACATTGTTTTATTTATATCCATCCATTATGATGAAACTATACAGAGTTAACACCGGAACCCTAACCCTTACCCTAACCTTAAACCTATTCCGAAACTGTTATGGGAGTTGCGCACTCTCGCTTCGATTCCACAAAACAAAGCAACGCATGCATTAAATATCTGCAAAGCTTATAAGGAGATTATTATAAAAGGATATCGATTAGTTTTATTTCATCAGTTAGTTAAATTATACTTTGTGGCACCTCTTTACAATGTACAATTTTCTTTTCTTTATTACTATTACATACTTCCGTAATAAGTATGTCTCAGTTGTACATATTGTTGTTGGTTGTTGGTGGTCCAAGAGAAACACTTTTGTGACAATTATTTCATTCATCACCCCTTTTATCTCCCCTCACACACACATATATACACCCCGCCCCGGCGATGTGGCGCTCTGACACACATACACACACATATACATGATCTCAAGGACATCACATAGCTTGTGGATATACAATTTTGGGGATAGTAGTTGCAATAGGCACGAACAATTGAATTGTCAATAGGTAAATTGTTCAATACAAATGATTAAACAGACAAAATCACCTGTGTCCGCAGACCAATACGTATCCACAAGGTTCCTTGCAGTTCATATGCAGCCGTCCACCAACACACGTGCCGCACGTGCCCTTGCACATATGTTTGCAATCGAGAAGCGCAGCCCTGCACGGCTCTTTGCAGTGCTCCATGGTCATGACCGGACCCAATTCCGCATCTAATCAAAGTTTATTTGAACTGTAGAATAATCAAATCATTTAAAGATTCTACAATATTAAATGATTAACAAAATTAAAGATTTTTATTTCTCATAATTTAATCAGGAGTTGAGTAAAGTATTGAGTCACTGATTATGACTGCAGGATCAGTACCTCAATCTGCAGGACTAACATGTTAACTGAATGTGTAGTCGGGATTATGGACTACTGCGGAGTGTAGTTGCACATACAATTGATATAATTTATTACAGTCAGATAAAGTCTGTATATCCTCGTTTTTGTATTCTTTCTCGAGTGCTAGTTTTATCAAACTTCTGGATATTTTAACTGACTTATAATGATTTGAAGGTTATGTATTTAAGATTTTAGGATGTATTCCGTCAACCAAAATTCAAGTTGTTTTATATTGGATTAAAAAATTAAATTGCATGCGGTCAGGGGTTTGAGCCTCATCCTGAAAGACCAGTAAGCGCAGTATCTTAATGACAGCTAAAGTAAACCTTGACTTGGAGGTTTACACAAAAATAGCATGCTTAAGATCCTAGAGCTCACAATTAATGAATTACAATATGTAAGGCAGTATACTTGAAAAGAACTTACCGTAACATCTTTTTGAACAGGGAATATTGAAAATATGTTTGCACAGGGACTCGTAGGGATTAGGCACCAGTTCCTGACAAGTTGATTGGGTACAAATTTGATAACAAAGATTGTAACACGGGTGGCCGCACGGTGATGTCTTCAGACACTTTTTTTCACATTGGCGTTGGTCAGGATCCTCTCCGCAACTTACTTTTACTGTATGGCCGCATGACTTCTTTTTAAATACCTGGTAAGAAAATATATGACATTGAAGATAATAGTCGTATTTCTTTATAATAATTAATGTTTTTTTTTTTTTAAAGACTTGCTTTGGACCTCGTGCACAACGCCTGATGAAGGAAGACTGGTCCTTATGACCCCTTTTTTCATTAATTTCACAATGTTTTCGTAAATTCCAAATCTATTAATTTGATTGAGTGTGTCGGTAAGTACCGCAGTACACAAAGAAGGCTCTTAAAATGAGAACTTATGAAAAAAAGGAATTATGTACGGTTAAAGATATTAATTTACAGCGCAAGGGTCCCAAAACTATCTCCAACTAGGAATTACCAGAGTTTTTGAATTAACGGGATTAATCAACTATAAAATTGATAGTGTGTGTTTACTAATAGTAATATACTGATACAATGTGATGATTTCGCATAACATACTAATATATGTATATATATTGATGTTTCGAAATTAAGGTCACTTATTTATTTATAAATGCAAGCCACATTTTTTTTAACACAGATATTACACTTTGACCTTTTGGTAGCACAGAATGTTGTAAGATAACAAATATGACATTTTCATAAAAAGCCAGTGATATGGATGAGGGCCGTGCGCGTTGTGCTGTTATAAATAAATCTTGGATCATCCAGCAATACCGCTAGTTTTCCTTTTTAATTTCGTCATTGGCATTCTTTGAGAGGACATATTTTTAACGATATTGTCTATTATGATGGAGTATCTTTTTGCATTCGTCTCTCTTGTCACGGATGGTGTATTATCACATAATATAATTACTATTGATGTGATCCTTTGGTGAGGGCTATTAATACAACTATTAAGCTTTCAATATCAGCCCCGGATGGGAATGGAGCGGAATCTTCATAAATTCAGAAAAGTAAGGTTATCTTATACTGAAGTTTTGTGGAAATGTAGATAATAATTATGGCACATGACATGTGCACCTGTTAGATTAAAGAAGTGATTATTTTTACATTAATCTAGAAATATTTAGTGTTTCCTTGTATATTATTTGCTGTACATGATTATACTGATATTACATAATACAGTAAAATCCCGTTGATTCGAAGTTGAGGGGACCGAAAATCAAGAAAAAAGTTCGAATAACGATTTAGGATAATGTACTAATAATATAAAAATTTCAAAAATTCAATTCTTTTTTACATACTAACTTTTTTCATAGCAACTCAAAGTAATTATATACACCTATATATCCACACATTTAAAATTAACAAACAAGTTGTCAAAATACAGTGTAAACAAATCCCAATATTTTTTTTTAAAAAAACACTATTATAATGGACTACCTTTTCGCGCCATTTTTAATAACGACATAATAGTCGAACTTGTCAACCCGCCATTTCTCTGCTGAAGTTAGCGACAAAAGTTTCCAGCGCTTTTAAAACATTTGTTTTGTGGTGGTCGCGGCGACATTTGGCACTCACCTTCCAACGTTAAAGTTCTTTCTGTCATCATGTTTAAAATTGTCGACAACCTCATTAATCGGGTTGCGTATTTTTCTGTTAATTTTGTTTTGGATAATATTTTTTGTCATTCTCTTGTATTAATTCGATTTTTAGCAAATGTCGGCATTTTGTATGAGTTTCACATTAATGCTATTACCGAGGATATAAAATTATCAGTCAAAATTATAAAAATGTTTTAATTTAAATATAATGAAATACAGAAAAGTCTAAGGAACGCATAGCACGCATTCGCGAATTTCAAAATGTCTAACACGTAAATATTAGAAAAAAAACGAATAATGTTCTTTACATATAAAACAATGGCAATAAAATAATTAATAATATACGAGAAAATCTGAGAATCGCTAACTACACATTCTTTAAAATACCTTGACACTAAACTTAAATAGAAAGAGAAATGTCTGTATTAAAATTAATGCAAATTAAATAATTTATGAAATACGGAAAAGTCTGAGGAACTCAACCGCGTACTAACGTTTGCACAACAAAATATACAAACGCTAAGTAAACAAAAATAATGATAGTAATAATACGGAACAGAAGATCGGCAAGCATTGACATCGCAACTAGCAGTTGGGAAAACTAGAGAACTACGTTACATTTAAGGGCCCAAAGATAATATTTGCTATCTTTTTCTAATGTAAAGAAAACGAGCGAGAGGAAAAAGGCATGCGACCTTAAGTTAAAGCGTTGCAGTAAAAATAAATATTACAAGTCGAGGATGCATAAGATATATTTGTCATCTTTTCTAGTATACTGAGAGTGAGTGAGAAAACAAATAATAAGAATTAACTTTATGCGTCGTGAATCGGTATAGAGGCGGAACTACCCGTTTGATGGTCTTGGACTTTGGACAGGCACATCGCGTAGCGCATGTGTATTTTCCAGATTGTTGACATCTGACAAAAAAAAATCAAATTAGGCGAAAAATAGATCGACAAATTCATCTGATAGAGTCCAAAAATACCTTCAAATAACGATATTCGATTTATAAGTACAATTTAGTATGAAAACTTTCCAGAGAGACCACATTCTGCTCTAAAACTTCGACTTGAGGCGAATTTCGAATTAACGTTCTTTGAATACACGGGATTTTACTATATTGCATAATTTAGCATTATTTTTATATTATGATTTTATTAATTTAAAGGTTTAATCTCAGCTTGCTTATATAATTTGCATTGATAAGTTTCATCCGTATAGTGCACTTTCAATTGATTTCAACATAGTTAATTTCTTGTCATTTACCAATCTATTTTTCAAAATTGATAAAAATATAATATTTTCCATCGGCATGAACATACCTAAATATAGAATATTTTATAAGATCTGTTTATTCATTAAGGAAGTTACATTGATTGTAAATTACTTTGAGATTCATGTTTCTTCGATTAGTGAAGATCTGAGAATTCCGTCTCACCTCCTAAAATATATACAGGGTGGCCTAAAAAAAGTGAAACATTTCATAAAATGCGATATAATTACATCAGCTGGTGTGTCTCGAATGGGGAAGACTAGTGTTGGGTTCGTTGAACCAGGCGTCAAAGTAAACTGTGAAAATGTTCTCAGACATGTAGCCACCGTGACTGGACATTACAGCAGGACGGAGCTCCATCTCACACAGCCAGAAATACAATCAACTTTCTTCGTCTTGAGAATGCTAATTTCATCAAGCCAGGCATGTGGCCATCGAACAGCCCAGTAGATTATGCAATATGGGGGTTTTTTACAAAAAAAAAGTCTACCTTCGGCAAAAATTTACCACAGTTGCCATCTGGGGAAGCACTTTATTCACAGAAACATAAACGAGTGGCGTAGAGAAAAGTCACTGAGAAACCAGGAGAATACATCGAACATGATTTCTGATTAGCTAAATATAGTGCCAAAAAACATTGAGAATTATCAATTATGTTTTGAAATAACTCATGTGTTACGAGATGTTCTCACTTTCTCATATGGGCCACCCTGTATCGAAGAAGCATTCAAAACCATATATGTACCATATTGAAAACATTAAAGAAAGAAAAATACACTGTGGTACACAATACCCATTTCTTCTTATTCATCTATTTCTTAATTTGGAATTGAAACTGATGTTATTTACACTGACACAATCCACATTTGTTGTAATAAAAATTGGATACGTTGTCTTAAGCCCCCGGGGTGCAGATATTATATGAAACACAGGTACTTACTTTTGTGAGGCAAAGTTTTTCATCGCAAGCCTCGTTGCAGGGTTGTTTACAGAAATGTCCACATTTTAATGATCGTTTACATTTTTCCGTACACGGGATGGCATTTACATCCTGTTGACAGGCCACCATTAGTTTGTGGGTGCAACTTCTTTGTTTCATTACCTGAACACATAAATATTTGGAAAATATTAAAATAGTCACACGTAGTTAAGAAAAGGTTGTTTGATCAGTGCTATTAAAATATTCACTCATCAAAAGTATATTCAATAGCAAACTAATTGAACCCTTAAAAATCGTTATTTAAAAATGGCAGACTCATCAACAATAAACTATGATTCCACAGACCACCAAATATACACACATGAACTAATACAAATTTCTTGTTCTAAGTGATCACTTTGGTACCACTTACGCAATCAAATAGCTCAGCGACTTTTTTTTAAAATATGACCCGATTAGAACGAAAACGCTTACAGTACAGTATGCATTAATGTAAAAAAAATACATCACTTTGTTCACACAAACATTTAAATTTCAAAGAGTAAATACTTTTACTGTTCCATAAATGTGTTGTAAACTATTGGATTTATGTTTCCACTGAGAATGTGTGTAGAATACCCCTCGTTCCGCAACTAATGTTCCAAACCCATCTCCTATATGTACACTTCATTTCATGTCTATTCATTTACTAGTCTGTGTATTCTATTAAATAATTCTGCTTTTTATTGATTGGCCAAACATAATGTTGAAAAGAATAAGCCAGACCTGTATGGTGCAAGTGGAACACTTCTCCGAGCAAGTCTTCTTGCACATATGATTCTCCGAACAGTCCTTGTTCAGGCGAGCACAACTCATGTTGCACTTGTACTGAAATAAACAATTCCGTTGTATTACCCAAATTGTCTGACAATGAAATTATATATGCAAAAAAATGTTGATAAATATTTATACATGAAGGGTGTGAACAAAACCTAAATTTTAAAATACTTTAAAATAGAAAAACTCGTATCCGAGAATCGATTGTATAAACCTTCATCCCTTCGTAAACATCTGTAGCTAAGTCCACCCACTAACCAATCACGACGCTCTCCTTATCGCAATAACAGTGCTCTTAGAGCTTAGCTGGCAGGGCTGGTGCTGAACTGAGAACTCATACCGTTTTACAAGGATCTGTTATTATGATGATGATTGTAGACCCCTAGCAAATTACGTGTTTTTCTACTTGCCTCATTAAAATAATCTGGTTTTGATGTTTACAAAACATTGTGATTTGAGTATGCATAGAAAAAAATTTAATGTTGAGTCTCGTACTCAACTTATGAGTTATATTGTCGAGGTAATTCAAGAAGTAATAACATGTAATTATGATAATAATTTATTATCGGTAACAATATAATAATCAAGACTAAGTTGGAGCTACGAGAGTGGTGCCGAAGGCAATATAAAAAGAGATCGTGCACAGCGCGCGTCTTCCTTCTTACAGTTCTTGGGCACCCCCTCCCCCCACACGACTTCTACCATAATTTGTGGAAATTTTACTATTTAATAAAATTTAACTTATTTTGTAAGCCGATCGTAAAATTGGTATCAAAGATAAAATGGTAGAAAAATTTGGAATTTCAATTATCTCTTGAAAAACCACGGGAAAATAATAAATGTCAACCATTAACGTCAGGAGTTAAAATTTTTTGATTATTTTTCGCGTACATTTTAAATATTTCAATTTCTGGCAATTTCAATATTTTGATGTACACCGTTCACGATCGATACTCTCATGGTTCGTCCCGAGGATCTGGTAGAATAGCTATGGTGGTCAGTATTCATATTTACATTGTTTATCATTTCTTTTAAAATTATATTATATGTTATTTTTTGTCAACTGGTAAGATTTCGTATATTGTAAATAATTTGTTAAAATCATCTTTATACATACACTTTGTTCTGTTATCTACTATATGTTTTAAAAATTCTAATTTTAACTGTTTAATTTTATCATTATGTTTTATAAATTAGTCCATAGCTACTCACTCCATAACTGATAACCGAGTCGACCATCGCAAAGTACAGTGAGTACAGTGTGATCCGAGAGGTGCATAACCTTAACATATAAAATGCGTTTAACATGGATCCCAGTTTCTTACGTATATCATCAATATGCGGTTTCTAGCAAAAAATTTCATCAAAGGTACGTTCAGGGGTGATGACTGCGGAGGCGATAGACCTCCACACATCTTCTGATAAAATGTCATTGTAAGTCCGAGTGGAACAGCCTGGAATGAAACAAAGTGAATCTACCTCTGTGGCGCGTTCCTCTCTGCTCTGTTCTGGACAACTTTTTCTCCTAATTCATTTCAACATTCTATTTTATCAAAATGAATTGCAAAATTGTTCCCACTACTGCTTCAGTTCTTCTTCTTCTTCTTTTTCAGTCTGACTGCATTCATTGCTGGCCTTCCATGACCGTCCATCCTGTGAGGCTCTCAATCCAACACAAGCCAGTCCTTAAGACAGTGTTAATCCAACACATCTATGTGCAGCTTCAATTTCTCCTAACCAGCCATGATGTCCCCATTTATATTCACATCGCCGGCATAATCTCACTTCAACTTGACAACAGTTCGTACAATATGCTTCAAGTCTTAGGAGAAAAAGCAAAACCAATTATTATTTAATAAAATCTACTCACCTTAAGATGATCAGGGTCGCTGTTCTTATGACAATTACGCTGACAGGCATGACCACACTCCAGCCTATCAGTGCAAGGTTCAACACACTTTGCATTTGCCAAATCATCATAACACAGCTTTGTGCCCTACAAAAAAAAATTACACATCATCTAATACAATATTACGAACTAAGTCTACACTCCGTATTCAGTGTAGATGAGTAAGTTATAATTAATCTCAATTTCCTCTTCCCCAACTTCTACGCATGACTATACTTTAATTTGTTTTTGGATGGCCTGAATGATGCTCCCATTGGTTTGTGCTTAAATGAAACCCCAAACAAACTAGAAATTAGTTGATCTATGTGTATTGCGCATTATGTGGTTGATGCAAATGTTCGCTAGAAGATGACGCAATGTTTCAAATAGACTCTCACTCAATTCCCTTTGCCTCTGGCCCATTGCATTCCTAATACAGTAGAACCGCATTAATTCAAGCCTTTTTTATTCAAAATTACCAAACACTTCGAAGACCCAAATAGTCAGTTCCAAACTTAATCAACCACTTTTACACAAAAACCTCGTTAACATATAGTAAGAAATGATTTTCAGGCCCTCGAGTCATAAATAAATACATTTTTACATGACATAATCCGAAAATTGTGAGTAAGTTATAAAAATTACAAAGTGCAAGGTTTTTTAACCGCGCACATGTAAAGTGTTTTTTATATATTTCACGATACTTACTGAGACAACGCGGATCTAAGCCTACTTTGTGTGCAACCTCATTATTATTCTTAATTTAGTGTTATATTTATAATTAACAAGAATGCAGTCTTATTATAAAGTTGTAATTAGAACATAGGTCTGTGATATTTTAAATACTAATTAAATGTATTATATAGAAAGATATACATATAAAATCAATTTTATATGTATATCTTTCTCCTGGGAACATTTTACACCCTAATTAGTTTAAGTAGTACGTACATATATTTTAATAAATTACATCAGGATTATATATTAGCATAATAAATACTGCGTTTTCGAGACGATTTCGTGGAATATGTCAAAATATTAGTGGCTTTTTTCATGACTTACAATTTTTTATACGATCGGATCGCGAAATTTGTAAAATATTTTTTTTTTATTATTTAGAATTTCTTATTAATGGTACTTTCTTACCACTTCACTTCCTTTAATCCTTTTAATTATCCGTATATTTTAGAATTATTTCATTTATATTGAATAGCAAAGAATAAATCCTGCCCTTAATGTGGCCCTAGTAGCGCAGTTTTGACATATTTTGCCTCACTTAATCTATTGTTGTGCAGATTCAGTACTCACCTGGTGATGGCAAAGTGGCATCTCTACAATAACTGGTTTTTTACACTCGTATGTTAGATGATCAATGCAGCATTTTAATTTAACTTCATGACCACAAACGAGCGTCCTCTTTACAGACTGTTCACAGGGAGGACAATCCTCAAAGCACATCAGGGGACATTCGTGTCCAAGATCACAAATGATTCTGAAACGTAAGAAATAAAAAGTACAAATTAATTTTTTTAATAATCAAATGATACAATGAATCTAAAAAGTGCAGCAGAATACAAAACGGGTCATTATTAGTATTGTATATATATATAAGTCGTTTATTTCCAAACCCCTCTATACTCAAGTCATGTACAGTAAAACCTCGTTATTGCGAAATCCAAGGGACCAAATAATAAAATTTCGAAATAACGAATTCCGAAAAATAAAATGTTTTGAATATTCCGCGCGCGCCATAGAAATAAACGTAGCGAAGTTCCGCAAACAAGACACCCATTGTCAATTTAATATGGGATATAACATAATAAGCCATTCTGCGAACAAATGAAGATTTTCTGTATGAAGAAAACTCTGAATACATAATCTATTTAGTTTTGTTTCAACAGATAAGTAAATTGATTATAATTAAGAAATTAAATTAAAAACATTTTACGAAACTATATAAGATAACCTAAAATTCGGCAATATTTTTGGAAATTCCAAAATGTCATGCAAATATAAAATATAAAATTTTAACTGTGTTTAATTGTAGAGCCGCTACAAGCATTGAGTTTCGCATCGGTCAATCGATCTTCATATTTCTTTAAATCGTAAAGTGACGAATTCGGAACCATAGTTTTTATCGAAGGTTAAAATTTTGTGGGAATTATCACGACCTGAAGCCATTTTAGGGTTCCATAAAATATTAAAAAATGTACTTTAAAGAATAAATTACCAAATACTAGACATATAAATGTCAGTAAACAAACACACGGAAACAATTGTCAAATAAACACACATTAACGAAAATTTTGTACGCAATATTACCGTTCATTGGAATCGATGTAAATGTTCATTTATAATGTAAAAAGTTACATAAGTTGACGATGATAATGCAGATAAAAAACGAAGATCAAAGATAATAATGTGCAGAATTATAAAGGCATCTTGAGCATTGTGGGCCATACACAAAGCTGAAGCGTGCGTGCCCTAAAGTGTGACTTCGGGGGTTTTTATTTTCTCCAGTTGATCTAAATAAGACCCATTTTTAGAGGCGTGAACACGTGTACGCTTCAGAGTGTGGGAAGGGTGCTATTCTAACCTATTTTGATGATGGGCAATAAATTCAACCTTGGACAAGTGGAGATTATGCCAAATAGCTTTATAAGGGCCTATTATGATCCCGAGAAGAAGTTTTACAAGGGCCGCCGCCCGCGCCGACCAGCCCGCTGCGCCAAAGCAATAAAACAATTGACAAACATGATCGACCGAAATATATTTTGAAATATTTTCATTGTAAAAATTTATTATATATTTACTTAAATGATCGGTATTTTTTCATACGGGACAAAAATAATTTTGTTATACATATTAACGAAATTTCATTATATAAATTCATTTTTGTATGAAAAATTGATTGTAGGGAGTTAATTATGAAAAAAATTTTGATATACATAATTTTTTAATATAATGGGATTTTACTGTAATTAGCTATTTACTGAATTGAAAATTCCTTTCGGTTGATTCATTTTGTATTCGTTATGTAATTGGTTATATTGTTAACCTTTAATAAAAATAATTATTTCCTTTAGTTATTACGTGAAGGATTTTCAAACAATAAATGAATCATGTTCAGTCATAGAAAGTGTTCTTAAAAACGTCTATACATTTCTTATATATGTAAGAAGATATTTTTTTATGTTAAAACTTAAACATTAAAAACACTATTAATAGTACTCTAAAATTACAAATAAAAAACATGGTAGGGTCGTACAATCAACGGATTTATTTTGTCTAAAAATGTTGGTTAAAAGAAAGTACATATATATTATATAATATCGTTAGTAACAGCATAACCTAAATCTATACCTACTGCACGCCACTGCTTATCAAATCAAATACGTGTTGAGGTTCAAACAACAAGTATCGATATCAAAATAAAGTGAATCAATGTTAAATAAATAAAAGTTGTATGTAAACAAACAAACAAACATCATAAAACACCCATGATTATGCAGGATTGATGTACACATCACGTAGCTGCGCCGCAGTGCCAGCACTATGCAGTAAGAGCGATGCAACTCCAAAAATAATAATTATGAATTAATATCACCGTATTAGCGAAACGCCATAAAGCGAGGTATACCTGTATAATTACGCTCTCGGACGGATCGGATTTTTATAAATTTACCAAGCATGATGCGTAAAGCCACGTATTGATGAAAACATAATACAGTAGAACCGCGATATAACGAAACCCGATATAGCGAAAAATGACGTATATCGAAAAAAAAATCGAAATTTAGTCCCTAAAACCAATTTTTCATACAAAAATGCATTTATATAACGAAATCCCATTAATATTTATAACAAAATCATTTTCGTCCCGTACGAAAAAATGCCAATACATTTACGTAAATTTATAACGAAATAAAAAAATGTTAAAAGATGAAAATATTATTTCGCACTTACAAAGTCGCGCCGATGCATCTGCCGTATGCGAACGGTTTTATGGCCTTTTCGGCGTTGCGCGGCGGTCGGCCGACAAGGTAGTAAAACAATTCAAACTTCTTCTTGGGTTAATAGCAGGCCCATAAAACCATTTGACATAATTCTTGCGGCGTTCTCTGACACGTTTTACGCACGCATACACCTCTAATATGATTGCAACCCAGACCCAAACAGCTGTAAAATACAAAAATTAACAGGAACCCCCCGAAAGTTGCAGTATGTACTTATTGGAAATGACAGTCTCAGTGTAACGTCTATAGAGTTAAGTTTGTTCAGCTTTTAACGCGATTATTGCATGACCGAACTGAATATTTACATAAATTCATTTTTGTTTGACAATTGTTTTTGTGTGAACTCGTCAATAATATAAATAATTCGTTAAAATATTTTATGAACTATTTTTGTACGGTATTTTGTATTTCTATTAACTATTGTTTTCGTATATTTTAAGTGTACAATGTTAACGATAATTTTTAAGTGAACAATTTTAACGATTGTAAATATATTTTTAAGTGAACAATTTTAACGATTATAAATATATTTTGAAGTGGTTGCCGCCGTTACCGGTAAATACCTTCGTAATTTATATACGACTCATTTTATAAAAATGCCGCGATTCAACTGTAAGATTGTTATTTTTGAATTATTTTGTATGTTTCATGCCCAAAACTATGTTTGAAGCGGCTCTACATTTAAACACAATTAAAATATTGTTTTGTGTTTGCAATATTCTGGAATTTACAAAAATATCTTCCAATTGGTGTTGAATAGATTCTGTTCTTAATTTAATTCCTTTGATTATCCATTTGCTTATCTGTTTTAATAACAAAACTACTAAAAATATGTAGGTATTCAGTTCCCTGTGGCCTTTTTCCTCCTTTGTTTGCAGAATTTGCGATCTTTTTTGAAGCCGCGCAACATTTTTTTGCGACGGCGCGTAACATATAGTAGGTTTTTTATTTTTTTCGTTATATGTGGGAATTCGTTATTACGAATTTTTATTTTTTGGTCCCTTGGATTTCGTTATATCGCGGTTTTACTGTATTACTTATTGATGAAATTGATTGTTTAGATATTTCTTAAAATTAAATATTAAGGGAACGCATTCTTATTGTGAAGTTGTAATTATTTTATTCAGAACAAACAGTCTGTGATGTTTTTAATACTAATTTAATGTATTAATTATAAATATATAAATCCCGAAAATATAAATCCCGGTAGCGCAAAAACAATATTTTTCGACAAAATTGATTTTATATGAATATATTTATAATTAATACATTAAATTAGTATTTAAAACATCACAGACCGTCTGTTCTAAATAATTACAACTTTACAATAAGAATATGTTCTCATTAATAATATAAGTTGTATCAATGTGTCCAAAATTTAATAAAAATGAATTGATAATTCTGGCGTCTGCAGTCGGCTTACTCAAAGGTATTTGAGATTCTGTAAAAATAATGTAGATGGCTTTCAAATAATGGAACGACAGATGTATTAATTTGAAAAAGTGTAACATATAGGTTCGAAAATTTGTCATGAAAAATACTGGCGCTATAACACAATTGGTAATGTACTTCCCTGGATTGGAAATAGAAATCCAGGTTCGTATCCCGATAGCGCAAAAACAATATTTTTCGACAAAATTGATTTTATATGTATATATTTATAATTAATACATTAAATTAATATTTAAAATTAAATAGATATTTGCATAAAATGTCAAGTAAAGTTTTTGATATCTTATGGGATGCAGATACACAAGTCTGCGTATCCTCATCCCATCTGTGTGTCTATTTATCTATGGAGGTACTTTCTAGTGGTGTGAATGGAACGCTTGGCTGGTGTAGTCATTTATTGTGTGAGAGGATAGAGCAAGGAGAATACAAAAAAAGATGAAGACTAGAGGAGTGAATCAGCGGTGTTCGGTCTCTGTCCCGCCGTGACAGAGCGGAAGAAATGTCGTCAGCGAGTGATTGGATCAGACTGAGGTGACTGCATTTTACTGCAACCTGCGTTCTTAATCCAAGTGTCGTTTTTGTCGGATAAGAGCAAGGATGCTGATAAATTCAAATTGCCACCCTTACAGCCTTTTTGTAAATAAAGTTGGCAGGTTTAGATAATAAATTAATTACTTACTTTTCACATTTTTCTTTACATTTGAACAGTTCGTGTGCTGGATCCCCAGGGTGGCATAAACTTGTGCAGTAATGTCCACAAGGTAGCAAACCCTCACAGGGCTTCATGCATCCGCCTTCCGGAACTTCAGAGAAATCGCTTGCAGCTTTAACCTAATTTGTTCAGAAAGAACACTTTTATATAACATAATCTATGGAACAAAGTGAATGGCGCTTTGAATGGAACTTTATCTAATGGGAACTTGTCAACCGAGGCAAGACTAGCGGAACTCAATGGAGTCCTGGAACCAACACTGACATATGGAAGTGAAGCCTGGAGCTGGCAGAAGAGGAACATAAGTAGACTGAATGCAGTGTAAATGAGATTGCTTAAGCGTATATGCAGCAGATCCATTTATGACAGAGTAAAGAATGAAGAAATAAGGAAAGAATGTAGAGCCGATCTAGTATAGTGAGTAAGATTAAGAATGGATCAGGAATATTACGATGCATGAATGCCTCAATCCTGGAACAAATCCAACCGCAGCAAGCCTTATCTACAACAGTGAACGCAATATTCTTTCAATTCTTCGGCCACATTACGCATCAAAGTGACAGCCTAGAAAAGGAAATTATCCTGGCCACAATCTGACAATCTGGAATTACACAAGGAATTAGCTACCTGAAAAGGTTATGTGACACCTTATTGAATATTCTGATTCTAACAACTGATAATTCGAGTCTAAAAATTGTCAAAAAATGTTTGATGTTTAATTCTGTCTTATTTTCCATCGAAAATTGAGCACAATATTCAGTTGATTCTGATAACCACTGAACTCAATACCCGGCATTTGTTGTATTATTATATTTATTTATTTTATTTTATTAACTTTATTTGTACAAAGAACAAGACTACTGATTTATGGTTACTTAATAAAACTACCATTATAACAAAGTAAAGCCTACTGAAAAAAAAAAAACAATTTGGTTCGGGCATCAATAGACAAAATATTAAAATACCGAGGATCAATTTGACAAAGCTAATTTAGGAACAATAGTTAATTTCATAGACTCCAGAAAAGAACACATTTGGCCAAGATCACTGTGACAGAAACATAAGACAAGTGTGCCGAACAGGATGTGAGCTCAGTGCGGAGGGGTTCTGTTAGCAGTAGGACCCTCCAAAAAACACCCCTCTTTAGTTTTGAAACTTTCATCAACACTGTTAGATGTGAATATGAATATTGACTTTTCTAATATTTAAGACTATAAATATTTTGCTCGCCGCCACTGTAAAATCCCCACGAACCGCCTATGTCACTAGGTTTGCGGTGAGGGGCGGTGTGGGGGAAACCCGCGTGTATGATCGGCCGTACTGCCGGCGTAGAGCACGGTTGTAAATGAGATTAAATAATAAATTAACCCGATTTGGCTACTGAGGTTATTTTGTTCTCAACATTCTACCTGACTTCACATTTCTAAACTTGACCCTGCTTCATCTCTAACCTGTACCTTGTTGACCTGCTATAACTACTACTGGACTTGATATCGGTACTACCCAGGGCATTGCTTTAGTTATTCTACGATGCTCACATAATTTTAAATATACTCAATACAGTTATGGTGACAAATTTTACTGGGGTATTCACTGACATGTCTATGTTAAAAATTAGCATGGTTTAAGTACATACCAGTGTCTGGATATCTGAGTGGATCTGACAACACAGCATCAAATTTGGTCCAATTGAATCTTGTTTCATCAGAGTATTGTTTATAGAATCCCACAGCGGACTTTTCGACTTTAAAATACCCATGTTTCCAATAATATAAAAACCTGAAAATTTAAACATACCTATGTCAATCGCGGCTGTATAGAACACAGACTTTTCTAGTTCTTAATGTATATTCGTTTCATATCCATTGCATTCAATGTTAGTGTCCTTTTTATTTAGATGGCAGTGCAGTTTAGCAAAATGTAATAATGAATATTAATATTCATTTACCGTGATAATAATTTAGACGTGAAAAATTGCAACCACAGTCTTACATATTTTTCAAGAAAAGTGCAATTTTGGCTCCACGAAATGGGGAGAAATTACACCCAAGAATTTTTAAAAGTCCTAACTTGAGATTATAAGTGCTACAATAGTACCAATATATTGAATATTGCATTTTCTACTTTTCTCTATAGTTGTGTTAGTATATTATTTAACTAAACTTTTTTCAACTCTTTTTATATTGAACATTACAATTGTACATAAGTTCACTTCATATTTGTATGTTATTTACTTATTTTACACACTCTTACTTCATATTTGTATATTATTTACTATTCCTTTACTTATTCTTTTTTATTTTTGATACATTTAAGGCGCGGCTTGCAATAATAATTCATATTTTCGCGTTTTTTAAGGAAATGTGGGTTTTTATTATTCATTTATATCAGAAGTTATTTAATAGATTAGACTTTTTTTTCGACTATTACTTAGATTGGACCTTTACATTAATATAAAACTAATAAACTGAATATTATTTGTCATAATTAAGACGATACAAATATTATAAGAAAGACCGCGACCATTAGATGCATTTTAGGCAAGGTACGAAATTGAGTCAATACCCTAAATTAATGCTTAAACGAAATATATTTTCTTATAATCTTAAAGCCAAGATTACGGAGACAAATCTGTAGGAAACTAAATTAGAAAAATGTTAAAAATGAATAGTTATAAATCATTCAATTTGCAGTACATTTGATGAATTTTTGACATTTTTAAAATACTTTGTTTTAGTAAAAACATAAGTTTTTAAATAATATACTATATTTACTCACATGGTTTGAAGCTTCAACTACTATTTAAAACTAAGTTTAATATCAGAAACACAATAATCATTTTTTAAATAATATATTTCCAGTCCTATGAAATACAATATTATTAATTATATTTCACACTGTTAGTATGTGGTTCAAAACGGCCACGGCGTTTGTGAAATCCACCCTCCGATAAATTTGTCTATAAAACACATTTTAATACAAATTTTGACGACAATATGAATGAATATTATACTTATTCTCGATACCAATTGCTTATTTTTGTTAACTGTATGGATTTGAGCTGTTTTTATACGAAAACAGATTATAATTTTGACATTTCAACATAAAACATGCATCAACCGATTGGAGCATTTTAGAATCTGATAGCGCATGCGTGGCTAACGCATGGCGGCTAACGCATGGCGGCTAACGCATGGCGGCTAATGCATGGCGGCTAACGCATGGCGGCTAACGCATGCGCGGCCAGCGCATGAAATCCATTCATTCACAAGATTCAACGTGAAATTTGCGAACCCGTGATTTTTTTTGTTGGATTTGGTTCTCATTAAGAATCAATAATATATTATTATATACATTATTGTTCTGAAATTACTGCCTCCTGTGACTCAAGATGCCTAAGGTCAAAAAGTATCCATTGACACGCTCTAGGAAATGGTCCAACAAAATTTTAAATGGTTATAAACTTCTTGAAAAAAAATTGCAACATAAGTTGATAATTTTTATCATTTCAATAACAATTATCTATTTGATTTAACAATATAAATTACATAGTTCAATATACATATATTATGTAGTGCCGATAAATTATTTTTTATTGGAAATACATATCCTTAAAGATAAATAATTTTATCAAAAGAATTATACATGAAAGACCTGTCTGATTGATACAAATGCATTTGTTATAGTGATATAAATGAATAAACACGTATTTTAATATTTTAGACAAACAAATACTGATAACTAAATAACAATAATAATAATATTATAAATTATTTTCAGAATGTTTCCAAACCGAGCATTGAACGTGTGGACTCATGTGAACGTCCTAAATTGGATAGCAAAAGAGTGGTCGACATACACCAATTCTTTTCTCAAATTAATCAAATTTACTCCCACAAATCGATGTTTGGGTGCACAGGAACAAATATTGAACATGTGAAAGAACATAAAGTTTTATTTCTAAACTCAGTTTAAAGTGTAATATGTGTGGATCAAATTTTGTTTTGAATACGTGTAAAGAAAAAAAATAACGAAATTCTGAAGAACGATAATATGTTTGATGAACAACTAATTATCGTCATATTTTCATTTATATTTTAATATAATTAATTTTATTGTTAGATTTTAATATATTTAATATAATGTAATTTATTAAAACAATAAATGAATATTTAAAAAAAAAAACAGTTTTTTTTATTACAACCAGAGTATGATTATTATATAATATTAGCATAAATAGTTTTCTTTTCACAAATACAGCTGCTTCAAAAGTTATCAATATTATTTATTAATATGAATTTACGTCAATTTTTTCCTTATAAATCGAGGCAAAATTGTAATATTTTATAATCATATGTTTATCGACACAAACAATGGTTTTTATCATAAACATAACAATTCTTAAGTGAGAACTTTAACAAATTATTTAATTTTCGCTTGATAATTTCAAATAGCAACACAAATGTATTATGAATGTTGAAGAAATGGTTATTTTCTGATAGCTTTATTACCTAGGAATTTAAGAAAACCAACAATTGTATACTTGTCCTTTTCTATTGATACCTTTCACTCTAGCAATATTTACGTAAAAATAATGCACTTTTATGTTTACTTGATATTGTAAAAGAATTATTAGTCTCATCTTGAAAAATTAAAGTTGCCTCTTAACTTATTATTTCACGTGAAATATTTCGAGTGATCCCGAGACACGAGCACTCATTTTATGTGGTGGTAAATTTGTGTCAAAAAATAAGAAGGAAAAATATATGATTTAAATATTAAAAAAAAAAGATTAAATTTGTTATTATTATTCTTAATTTAGTATTATGGTTATTGTGTATTTTATTTAATTTCCTGAGAACGTTTGAAAGTAGGATCTTTACTTATTACGAGAAATAAATCTAATATTCACCCTAATTAGTTTCAGAAGTATATAATATATAATATAATATAATATGTAGAAATTACATAAAGTTTTTGTATTAATATAATAAATACTGTGTTTTCGAGATGATTTTGCGAAATATTCACTTTTCACAAAATTAGCAGCATTTTTCATGACTTTTGCGATTTTTTACGCAAACGTATCTCTTAAATTTCTTATTAACGGGGTTCCGTGTAATATGAATTCTTTTTTTTGGTTCTTTCAAATTAACGCGGTTCTACTACATTAGCGATTAAAAAGCAATATTTCTTCAAATCGTGCCAGCTTAAGATAGATTTAACACCTTTTCTGGCAACTCAATTTCAAATATAAAATTCTCTGGATTTTTTTATGCATAAGATTTTGTTACCCGCTTACCTTCCCGAGCCCTCGACAATGCCACACACACTCGGTTATCAGTGGAAAGAAACCCGATGTTTCCTTCGGGATTACTCCTGACGAGGGATAACAGAATAATCCTGTTCTCCTCCCCTTGAAAATTGTCCAAAACACAAATTTTTACCCCTTCCAGTATTGATATATTTTTCCTTTTCTGAAAATTCACAGAATATTTATTACACATGCTATGCAAAACATTGCTTCCTCGAGATTGTCTGACTTTTGTTTCATAAAACAGGCTACTTACATTTCTTAAATGAAACATCTGTCCTGAGTAAGTGGCCAGAATGGTTATTTCATCCGGAGCGTAGCCTTGCTGGATCAAGTATTTGGCTAGATGGAGCAGAAATTCTGCCTCGTGATCATTTAGTCGGCTTGACGTGTCTTTTAACTATTGGAAAATTTACAAAGTTTATATATTAACTAGTTTCTTACGTGAACGCTAAAATGTCACCCTCGAAACACACATACATCAGTGGTAAAGATAATTACAGAATTAGCGCACAAGAGAGCAAGCTGACAAATTGATGTGAAAGTTGTTACCGTTTTAAAGGTACTTATTTAAAGATGTTGTAAACGGTTCTCCTTAATCTTGAAACCTATTTTTTTTTTGTCATTGTTTTCAAAAGGGATACATTCTACTCTATTTAGCCAGTTTCCTTTCAACTTCAATTGTGTAACAACCCTAAAAAAAATACCAATGGCCGAGATGAAAATTAATTTGTGTCATTATTTAAAATATGAATATAAAGAGACAAAAGGCAATTGCTGCGACTAACAATATTAGTTCAGTGAATTGTTAAAGTGTCTTAAACGCTAGAACGAGTCATATGCAGAAAAAATGTTTGGAATCTTCTGTGTATAGTTTTCTGGGGGAATCTGCCGTCTATATCTGACCTTTCTGGTCGACGTTTCAGATCTCGTTGCGGGAGAAATAAACATTCTTTATTTTAAAATATTGAAATATTTTATTTACAGAAAACGACAATTACTTTTGCATCAACTTATTATATGGACCGTTACTACTAAACTGTGGAAATCTCGATGGCTAAATTTCCTCCTATTTTAAAACTATTGTAATAATTTGTACTATCTAAGTTAAATATCTACATATAGAATAAATAAATTTAAACCATGATCGAAAGTCTCATGAATGTATAGAGAAAAATATAAAATATTATACAAAGTCTTGACTTCTTCTCAGATATTTGTATTCAATATGATATATTCTTAAATAATGTTGGTGACCCATTCTGCCAAACATCTCCCAGTTATCTACTGGCCGGAAGAGCGTAGAGCTTCAACTCGTTTGTTGGTCTTATTATATTGACCAGTCAAGAGAACCTACACCACCCAAGATGGTATTGATACTAAACCACGCCCTTAAACATTACTACATATATGGCAACAAGAGTAATCACTTAAAACAACAATGGGGAGTGAAGCTTATGTACACTAACAATTTATAGTAATTACTAGATAATGTGAAAAAGAGTAATCAGCAAAGTAAGTATGTATGTATTAATATAATACTTACATGTGTCTCTGGTTCAGTGTGATCAATGAAATATAAATTTTTCATGACACCTATGACATCAGGATATTTTTCCACACTGGCATGGTTCCTGAGGTTTGGATATATGGCCGGCGTGATCAGTCTGGCGAATTCCGGTCTCATGCGATGCTGAACTGCCAACTGGTAGCAATGCGAACCATTATTGACCATCCGCTCAAACAGAGAAATGTCCAAATTAAACTTTTTTGCCATTTGGTATGTGGCCGTAGCGGGTCTCAGCTGTTGGTGGTCACCTAAAATACAATTGGTTGGCAGTAATGATACATCAACATGTTATTTTATTTAAACAGATTGCTTAGGTTAGCAAACTTGCATGTGCAAAAACCGTGCCATTATTCAGTTTAATGGTAATAGTTTTGTTCATTCTCATGACAGAATCGTGATCATCCCACAATCTTGACTATATTTCTCCAATATTCTCGGTATTCTGTAGATGTAATGGCTATCCCCAGAGAAGTACTAATTGCAATTACCGTTTGGTTGGTTCAGTGTGATCTGCTCCAACAAACATTTCCAGGCTATATTCCCTTCTCGAAGGTGTCCAGAAAATTGGAAAATAAACCTCAGGCAAATGGTTGAGAGTCTATTGTTGTCATCGAATTCTTGCAGAATGGGGACATTTGTACGTCATGCTGTCTGTCATATGTCACGATTCCATATCACAGAGAACTATTGATAACATTTGAGTCTGCACAAGTCTGATCTCAGTTGCTCAGATACATTGTGGTCTTTCAAGTCAAGTAAAATAATAATTACCTATCATGATGAGGTGTTCACAGTCTTTGGTGAGGGATACAACAACGTGTGACTCCATCACTTCTGCCGCCTCCTCCACAATAACTTGAAATATACAACAAACACATAAGTTACATGAATATATATTCTAAAGAATATTAAAAATTGTATAGGTTTATATCTTATAATATATTACATATATTGTAACATTATAAATACGTTCGGTTGGTATTAAATTTTTGAGTGATGAGCAGAGGCCGGATCAGAAACTTAACGCGCAGCGCCCAAAAGCGCTATCGGGGCATTTACTTGTTAACGAGCATAGAAGACGGCCATAATTTTTGGTGGCCATAACATAGCGGCGGCTCTACCAGCCGTCGAATGAGTTAAATTAAACTCAAAATTTAATAAATCCATAATGGGATAATGGGTAAGAAAAATAGTAACTAATGCATCAATATCTACTAATCTTGTAATAAATCCTAATTTGCATTGTATTCCTATATTCTGTACAGGAAATAAGAATATAGACAAGGGTGGTTCGCCAATCTCAGGTTCTCTCAACCGATGATAATGAGGTTGAAAGAAATGAAACACAAAAGATATTCAATATAAGCACACTACAGCGGCAAAATCAAGAATGGCTTCCCGCTTGTGTTTTTATTCAGATACATAACAATACATTCAGTCATATTTGCAAGTACCTACATGGCAACAGGCCGCTGCTGTACATTTTACTAAGACGTCTTTGTTTCCTGATATGTATCCCACGAGTTTTTTGGCGCCATGCCGATGATTAAACCTTCAAATTATTGACACGTGTCTTATCGTATCAATTAATTGGCACCTCCGTGGCGAGTAATTCTGTGCGATACATCATATCTATTAGATTTCACACTTGGGTGTGGGATGAAGAACTCCAGAACTATGATGAACAATGTCGCAAATGGGCTGTGGAGGGGTGTTCCGATCGTTGGCCACGATCTACCGACAAGGGTAGCGGATGACCCGGGCTTATAAGTAACGAGTTAACAAACTCAAGATCTTGTATTATTGTTGTTCCATTATTTTTCGTCTGCGCTGGAATGTAAAAGTATTGTGATGGCGGATCTACATCTTAAACTATGAATTTCTTCACATAATTGTTTAATATTACTCTAGTTTGCATTTATAATGTTCGCTATATGCCTTGAAATAAACCACTGTTATTAATAGTAACCTCTTTAAATAATGTAGAGTAGATTCCTGTCCATCCGAATTAGACAAGTTGTTATAAATTTATCACAAGTGAAGGGAAAAGTCATCAGCAAGGTGAGTAAGAGTGCCGTTTTCTCCACTGATCTGGCCGGTGGAGGATAGACCGCCAGGTCACACCTCAACAATATATATATACAGTAAAACTCTGTTAATTTGTAACCCCATATTTTGTATTTTTAGAGAATTAGCACTTTTTAAAAAAAAAAATTGTCCCAAAAATAACATCTCATACTACTTTCTACTGATAATTCATAAAATCTGAATATTCGCAGTTCTTATGCGTTTTTGACACCCAAATTAAATAATTTGTTCACGTAATTCGCATATTTGCAAATGTTTTTAAATCCCTAAACTTACGCGAAGGCATTTGACCTACATCCCTTCGTAAACATCTGCAACTAGTCCCACCTACCGACCGATCACGACGATGCACGCTGGCATGACAGCTGCCGAACTGAGTTTTTCCATATGACATATGGCAAAACTCATGTATGTAATATGATATGTACATCAAATTCCATAATGCATTGTATAAGATTTGTTGTTAAAAGAATGTTTTCATTGAATCACTTGTTTTAGTTTTTATGTTTATGAAACGTTGCGATTTGCACATTTAAATACGTTGACATATTTTATTCACATTTTTTTTCACATTTCGTTCTCTAAAATGGCACCAACATCTTGTAATTCGTATATATCCTTATTTTGAAAACAAAAAATTGATATCAAAAATAAAATTGGTGGAAAAAATCGAATCCCGATTAACTCTCTGAGTTTGAACTTATAAAATCGCAGGAAAATAATAAGCTTCAACCAACAGGGCCAGTGAGACACGAAGATTTAAAAGTTTTTAATTATTTTTCACGCGCATTTTAAATATTCCAATTTGGATGGAAAAGGTGTGTTTGACCGCTAATCAAATTAATGTGCATGATTTTGTTGCCTTGAGAGACTGCTGCGTCACCACTCACCACACACCTTTCTTATTCAGGAGAAATACGTTATTGATAAACATTTCGACACGTAAGCTGAAATAATAGTGTTATCATGTTTCAGTTTGAAAATCGCGATGTCAACAGCAGCGGTGCGCACTAAATCGCAGTCGCAGTAAACTAACTATAAAAATTTATTTCTAATGTTGTCTTCATGAAACTTTGTTCTCATTATTCGTAATTCGGATTTTTTTTTAAATTTCGGTGCCATGATTTACGAAATAACAGTTTTACTGTATAGGTAAAAAGATTATAAATACAATAAAAAATAAAGGAGGGTTATGTTTGGAGAATAAAAGAGTTGCGGCAAGCTTAGTTAATTCCTATTTTTATTTATTAATTAACAACCAATAAAGGAGCTTTTGCTTTTAAACGGTCCTGGGTTAGTAGTGATGGGTCTCCTCATCAGCTTTTTATCATTTTACTATGTTAATAGAGTGGCAATAACAATAGCATCGAATAGCAATAGGGATCGAAGGAAACGATTTGCGAAAAGACAAAATTAATGAACAAGAAAGTGCAGTGCTGGCATATTTCATAATTTTAGAAAGAGGACTGGCTGAGGGTTTTGTTCCGCAACATGTTTTTAATTGTGATGAAACAGGCCTGTTTTGGAAAAAGATGCCTAACAGGAGTTATATTACACAGGAGGAGAAGGGATTGTCAGGACACAAGCCAATGATTGTTCTGTGGCAATGGAAGTGGTGATTGCAAACTAAAGCCTCTACTGATCTACTACTTTGAAAAGCCGAGGGCCTTTAAAAAACATAACGTGCAGAAAACTCAGATACCCGTGATGTGGACGTCATGCGCACGTCACGACGCAAGGCTCAGGTAACCGGACAATATATCAGCGAGTGGTTTAATGTTTTATTTGGCCCAAGTTTAACCAGTTATTTAGAGGAGAAAAACCTGCTCCTCCTCATAATAGACAATACTCCAGCTCACCCTCCAAGCTTGCAGGATTATGTGCTGCCGGAGTTTGACTTCATCGCTGTAAAGTTTCTCCCCTCCTAACACTGCTCCTCTCATTCAGCCCGTGGACCGGCAGATCATCAGTAATTTCAAGAAGCTACACTAAAGTACTATTCCAGAAGTGCTTTGAAGCGACCTCTGACACAGAATTAACCCTGAGAGAGTTGTGGAAAGATCATTTTACTATTGTCCATTGCATATCTCTCATTGACAAAGCCTGGCAGGAAGTTTCCTACAAAACAATGAACTCTGCTTGGAGGAATTTGTGGCCAGAAGCAGTGACTGAAAGGGACTTTGGGGTTATCTATGCCTATAGTGGAGGATATTGTCTCTTTGGGTAAGTCCATGGGTCCGGATGTGAGTGAGGGTGATGTGGAAGGACACAGACACAGAAGAGCTGATCACTGAGGAGCTTCAGGAACTTGAGAAGGAGGAGCACAAGACGAAGATATATACACTCTCTTCAGGCTCGGAGGAGGAGGAGATAGAGGAAGCACATACATCATTAATCAAGGAAATCATTGCCAAATAGATGGATGTCAAAAATTTTGCAGAGAAGTACCACCTCAACAAAACCCAAACAAGCCATAATAGCATCGTCTGAAATGACCAAACAACGTCACATTTCCCGAACATCCTGAAAAGGCAGAAGCTAATTTCTTTAGACAGATTTTTGGGACTTACTGTCAAACCTGATAATATTCAACCTGTTAAATTTTCATTTATTTTATTTTATTGATTTTGAAATGATATATTTTAATATTAAGCCGTGTTTAATACATTTGATACAACCCCATTCATGTATAATATTCCAATAATAGAATTTTTTTCATAGGAACAGATTAATCATTTTCCCTTTATTTCTTACGGGAAAAATAAGTTTGGTTTATGCCCCGTTTGGTTATGTCCAAAGATTTGGAACGGATTAAAGACGTCCACCAAGGTACCACTGTACAATGATTTGACTTGCTCCTAAAATTTAAGATATTAATCAGGTTCAGGTCCGATGATTACCGATTGGGGAATGGAGAGACTTCAGCTGGGACTGCAAGCGAGCTGCCGCTGAAGTGGTCACTCCGACAACAAAAGCCTTCTCCAAAATATTCAACTCCAACGCCTGTGTTAACTGGTCAAATATAGTCTTTTGATCTTGAAATATTTTCTGAAATAAAATTAAAAAATTGCATTAACATTTTATCAAACACTAACTACTTACTAACTGATATTTGATGCTAGGCAGGTCTTTCGAAAAACTGAAAAAAGTTTAATACTCTGGCTTTCTGATCAATTCTCCTGAAACATACGAAATTTCACCAAAGCTCCGTCCTCCGTACACCTTCCCACACATCTGTGTAGTCTATGCACAGGTGTCTTCACCTAGTTTCCATCCGCCTACAACGGATGGGAACTAGATGAAGCGGTGAGTCGTTGAGTTTCAGTCTGACGTGTAATATAATAATAATACTTTTAAAATTACCAATATTAACTTTGATGTAGAGTAAGGGAGCATTTGAGATGTTTGAACAATAGTGGGTTTTCAGAATTTTCTAATCATTTGATAGAAAATAGTCACGGTTTTGATAAAAAATTGGGATTGTCAATTTTGCATATAAACGGTGTTGGTCACAAATTAAATAATTTGGAATCGTTGGAGATAAATAAAGCGTGTAAAACTAATCAAAAAATTATAAACAACCAACTAAATTTAACTACGAGACCCATTCTAAATTTTTTTCGACTAAATTTGTATTAAGCAACAATTTGAGTTAGGTACTAAATTTTTTTTTTTAAATAGATTCTGGTGAAGAAACAATGATATATGTTTTTAGTTAGTTATGACATCCTGAAGAAGAAAATGGTATTTTTCGAAACCGGTAGATGTATTTAAACTCAATTCAGTGGTTAATAAAACAAAGATAATATAATAATATGTAATAACAAATATGTTTTCATCCAATATGACAGTGTGATCTGTGGTTACTGGTCATTTTCAACATGATTCCAAATGTGAGTACAGTACAATAGTTTTTTGCATTTTACTCAAAAACAGGTAAAGTCTGGTTTTGATTCTGGACCTTACATATAAAGCTGGAATATTGGATAACACAATTACTAATATTTCAAGTGATGCCAAACATGCGTTAACGGATGCATTTATTGCACGACAGCGACACTGAATTAATGTATTTTCAAAATTATACATTTTTTAATATGTTAGTACGTAATAAATAATTTCAATGTTTTATTTTTTAAATCCAGGGATTGATTTTTCAATACGTGCCACATTTTTTTATACGTATATACAAAATTTTGTATAGGGTGTATAGAAAATAGACAGACAGACATTCAATTTTATATATATAATATAGATCGAACATAGATCATAAATAACCCAAATTTTATGAAAGTGCTATATTATTTACTCCATTTAGATTAAAAATGTTTTCCACAAAAATTTATAACATGACTGGAAATTGTTATACGATATCTTATAATTATACAATTACAATTAGCTTTCAAAATATGAGTAATATTATTAATTCTAATTAAACATATTCAATATAAATATTATATCTTACTATAGCAGGTACAAACTCATTGACTAAATTCTTTTCCAGAATAGCCACACATTTCCAGTACAATGACCATCGGTCATCTGGGCTGTAGGATGAGGCGACGGTGTCACTCTTGAACTCAAACTTACGATATCCGGTGTCACCTCTCCATAAGCGCCACTAAAAATAAATAATTTTAATATTATTATAGTGATGAGAAAAAATGCTACTCTTGACTCACTGGTGTGATTGTGATTGATATTCGATAATATCAGTGATTGAAAACTGTGACTATGATCAAAGTTTCATTACTAATACGCGTGCGCCGCACGATATCAAAATACACAAAATAAATTTAAAACAACATTATTTTGAGCGTATTTACTTATATTATTCAAATTTCCTTTGCGTAAAAAATATATTGTAGCATAAATATTTAAAATGTATATAATTTAACATCATCACAAAGAGAATGAAAACCTTTAAAAAATGTGAGATTATTTTTTGGCTCAAATTCTCAGCATTTCAGGACAAATGCGTACAATGTTTTGGCAGAATCTGCTAGATGGCGCTTATCACGAATTATAATGTCATTCTTTCACAAATATTTTTGTTTCATATGCCGAATAATGGTTCACAACCAAATATAAATAAAATAAAAAATGAATCACGAATCTCGATATTCCCATATATTCAATCACTGTTAGTAAGTGTGAATCAAAGATATCAGCTCACGGTTCGTGATTTTGAGCTCATCACTAGTGGGCACACCTATGACTTTCTATCATAATGGCGAGGGCTATGGAGATATGCGGTCCTCAGTGTGTGCATTGTTATACGTTTCCATAGCCCCTCGTCATTACGACAGTCATAGGTGTGCGCTTTAGCGCTAACGTTTGCTATAGATTAGATCTTGTGTCTAAGGTCCGGTTGTTTGATCAGTGGTAAATTTTTACTGTAATAAAATTCCGTTAATTCGAAGTTGAGGGGACCGAAAATCAATAAAAAAGTTTGAATAACGACTTACGATAATGAAAATAAAAACGTTAAAAATTAAACTAATTATTTAATATCAAGAGTGAATAAGTGAATGGCGGGATTAACTTGACGTTCAAACAACTTGCAAACGTTTTTTTACTACAGGCGATGGTAAAAAGTATAATTTAAGGAAAATCCAAATGGATTTTTGTCAGTTTGTCGGATGTGATCATGTTTCTGAAGCTGGCCAACAGAGTTCCGGAAAGTTAACAGAAGACTACCAACCGAGTTTTGAGCATCATAGAAGACTTGTGATTTGCAGTCCAGTTAGTGTTTTTACTTATGTAATTTTAATGGACATATTCAACTAAAACCAATAAAAAACCAGGACACTGAGCTATCGAAGAATAATTACGGTGACAATAGTAATATATTATTCACTTTGTCCACGAGTTTCTTATTAAAACATTGGCGCACTAAAAATATAACATTTTTACATAGTGCAATATTTCATCAGATCAGAAGTAATATTTTACTAACGCCCGTAGCCAAAATCATTTGCCCCTTGTTGATACATCAAATTTACTACTGTCAAAGCATAGATGAAGATGTCTACACGAGCGACAAATAATCATATTTTATTATTTTATACATAATCTATGGAATTTTTCACTTAGGCGTTCGATATCTGTCACTTTGTTAGCGAAATTTTTTCATATTATGTGTAATAATGTATATTAAACAACGAGATCATCATCGGACGAACTCTCTATCACTAAAATAGCGGGATTTTCAATGATCATATGTCGTATACTGCAAATTTCAAAGTATTAATGCGTCGGATGACTTTTGGAATAGCCGTGAAAAATCCGCCATATTTAACTATCGATTCTCATTTTTACTATCGGATATCGCAAAGTAAAATGAGTTCACGACGGGATGTACTTTCGAGAAGTAAATATTATTTTTAAAACTCACAACTTATCACACAATCGGCCCTTAAACACATTTGTAACACTTACCTTAAGGTGTTGCATTTCACTCTGAAGATTTCTGTATTGTGTAATACATCGATTCCTTTCATTAGTATTCTTAAATTGTCTCTGTGTATTTTGTTTAGCTTGCACAAGCGTTCTTTTCAAGTTTTTTAATGAAAACTCCAAGCTATGTGTATCAAAAACACAGTCTGAACTAAATTCTGCATGGACATCTGGCCGATGAGGATCACAATTAAAGTTGTCTTCTCGAAACGTGCTCTCCACTTGATCGTCTTCAAAGTAATCGTTAACATCTTGATAAGAAATCTTTTCAAAAGTATTCCTTAGCTTCGGATCATTTTGATAATCAGTTAATAATAGCCAATTCACAAGCGCCGGTCGACCCCAGCCGTGAAATTTATTTAAAAACATTTCTAAATCAAAGGGCAAGTGAAATGTTCGAACTATTGAAATAACACGAGGCAAGTTAAAACATATTATGTTTTCTGTAACGTCGAAGATATGGTCTTGTCCCTGGAGGGACTGCAACACAGCTTGATAAGATTCAATTTCGCGCGAACTATCCTTCAATTTATTTCGTAGGCGATTATAGTTTATATCGATCTTACCAGACCTACGCAAGGCACTCAAATTGTATTTGGAAATCTTTTCATTTTTTGACTGACCGCCGATACGCACTAAGTTTTTGGTCACCGGCAATAAACCCTCTAGAAATTGATCCAGTGCATGATTCGTATAGCACACCACAAGAATCGGTCTAATTCCAAATCTATCCAAACAATTTGTTTTGGTCAGATAGCCATTTTTCAAAAGTGTTTCACCAATCTTGAGGCCGATAAAAGTTTTCCCGGTTCCTGGTGGGCCTTGAATGGTGACAAACTCTCGCGTTAAAGCCATTTTATAAGCTCTATATTGGGATTCATCCAAGCCCAAGACAGCTGCAGATGGCCATGTTGACTCGTCATCCAGCGAGACCTTGACACTATTAAACAGAGAATACTCCCTAAAGTCCTTCAAATATTTTGGAGGTGTTTCATCGGTCTGAAAATAAATAACTAAATTAAGATCAAATAAAGGCACACTTCATACCATCTCTACTGTTACTATTTGGAGAAAGTAAAATTGAATTAAAAAAGTTACTGAGAGTTGTACACACGAGAACGATGTCGTATAACGGCCAGTAAAAATAGATTTTCGTAGAGCCTGTTATTTGATCAGTGGTTGATTTTAGTAACTTTTAGTAACAGGCAATTATGCCTGTGGTAAAAATGTTTGCGGGTCGTTTGAAAGTTTACTGCTGTCAAAATCCATTGGCAATACATACAATTGTATGCTTTATCTATGGCTTTATTCACTCCTGCGTTAAAAATCTGTGGCTTTGATGGTGAAAAATCTTCAGTAATATAAATTAAATAGTGAGATCATCATTGAACTAACTCTCATCACCGATATTAAATGATTTATTACCGTACATTACAATTTTGCAAGTAATAATACGATGGATGACTTTTGAAACGGCTGTATAGAGTCTGTAATTATTAACTAACGATTGACAGTTTTACCGAATATCAGAGTGAAAGTTTACTATTAAATGAACTTGATGAATAAATAAATATTTTTTACCAACGATCCAACAACTTAATATTTCAACATTTTCATTATTAACTTTATTAATTGTAAAAAGGAAGAAGAAACGAGTATCATTGGATAGGTTTCTTGTGCGACAGAAACCTAATGAACTTCAAGCAGCCGATGTTTTCATGGAAGGAGAGCCCCCTTCCAAACAATAATACTTTACTACATATTTTGTAAGATAAGTTAAAATAAACTTTATTTTTACATTTATTATTTTTGTTTACATTTATTTTATTACTTCCAATTCCTATTAAGTTAAAACCATGAATTTTTATTGGTTTTATAGGATTTCAAGCAAGAAGTAGAAAATAAAGGATCATTTTCTCGGAGTCTTAAACAGACTTATACATTTTACACTGATTATTATGGGAATAATTGTTTCGATTCACGAACAGCTCGGTTTTCAAACAGTTTAACGGATTGAATTAAGTTCGTAAACCGAGGTTTCACTGTATATGGGATATAACAGACAGTCCACAACATTTTAGGGGTTAAGTTTAAGTTGCACGTGAATAGTCTCAACTATCTCAATAAGCATTTTATTCAAGTTGTGGCCAATGGAGGGTTTTAATTAATTGAAAATATTTGATTTATTTCAAACTAACCTTAACATTGATTATATAATCTTCAAAAGGAAAGTCTGTTGCCAAAGATGGATCTTGCAAGGCTTTCAGAACGTGGAGGTACGGAGGAAAATATGCTTCGCTCTCTACCAACAAATAATCTTTATTAAACATGTCATCGGTGATCTGCTGTCCGGTCATTTCTACCGCAATCTGCAACAAATAATATTAATTATTTGCTAAATGTTTATTTAAAGAGAAAAAAATTTATCACATATCTACTACTACAGGCATGCGTGTAGTATTTCTTTCTTTAATAGTCTAATGGGACAATTATTCATTCACAATCGCAGTCACTACAGGGCGACATCCATTCCTTGGATCACACTCTCTTTTCTTATCTATAATACAGAATACAGATGACATTGTAATTGTGTGTTCTTGGACATATTCAAATATTGCTTATATTATTTTTGTTGTATGTTGTTTTGTTTTATTTATTTATTTATTACTGATTAAGATTAATTGTTTCATATTTGTATTGTTAGATACGGATGAACCCGTTCCCTTTAGCAGAGACTTTGGTCTAGTATTATGCGCATATTACTGTATTAGAAAATTATAAAAAATCGTTCTGAGTGAAGGAAATATGATGAAATGTGACGAAAGATAACAAAAATCTCACCTTTCCATACGCAATGTCATCTTTGTCATATACAGTACAGAATATGATTGTACCGAAATCGTCACAAGTGAGGCACAGAAGCGATCCGTACATGAAACGTTTTGAATTTGCCATTCTTTGTTGTATTTTTCCTCTGTTATAAATTTTTTTATCGTAGCACACTTCAACTGCTAACACTCCCTGCTTCAATTTATAATTGAGCAGTTTAGCATTTTTATAGAACCTAAAATAATAATTGAAATGTGAAAGCATGAATCATCATTAAAATCTTATTATTTCAAGTCATCCTGGTCTCCTTCCAAACCGACAGATGCAACAGCAACTGGGTAAAATTTGTATCGGTGCTGGCACCTTGAAAAACAAGTAATTTCACATATCACTGAAATTACAAAAAGACTACAGGCGGCAAATAAATGTTATTTGGGTAGAAGGTTTATAGGTTATGTGTGTCACCCGTGTGGAGATTGTGTTTTATAGGTTTAAGCATGTTTGGCAGCTGTAACAGAAGGATCTGTTTAAAGATGAGGCTGGGGAACCTCGCAGACCTGGCTGTCAAACCGATTACACTTGACAGACATTCCTCGCCGCCGAGTACTGACATAATTCATACAATACATCGCGACGCAACCGGTCCGAGAAGCCAGCCGAAGCGATCACTTTTCCCCTGGCCATCTTCTCGGGTACATCTCTCAGAACCACCTTCAGCGAGCTTCGCTAATCACGAACAATTTAACCAACAGTGTAAATTTATTTGTGTATCATTCGACAATAAATACCAAGTGATTATAAGTCCTGTTTCATTTTATCAACTTGCTTTAGCTGAAACACAACACCTATACTCACACGCACGCTCCGTAACATTAATATACACGCATGAGAATCCAAGAAGGATTAGAGCCTCGGTTCTCACTTTAAACAATCATTCTGATCATTACATCATTACATTAAATATTTTTTATGTTGTTTTTATTACGTTAGCCTTTTATAATCATTAATACCTTCATAATTTGCTCTTAAAATGTTTCAACAAAGAAATACTATCAAGTTGAAGACGATTATTTTTGAAAAATCTTTCGATCACGTTGATTTGCGCATTGATCTAGCAAAGGAGCTTAACATCTCGTGTTCAACATTTTTTGTTTACACAATCGTAAAAAGTCATTAGTCGACAAGAAAGACGCAAGCGCATCGCGATGCGACCATTTTATATTCAAAGCCCATTTTTCATTTTCTCGCTTTTATATTTTCCTCAGTTTTTTGCTGTTTCCCAGAGAAGTGTAAAACTGAAGTCTTAATGTATATGTGTATCTATTTGCAGAAAAAATAAAATAACATTTTCTGAAAGAAAATATTCAAATACAATGAAACCATCTTAATAAGTTTTCCAAGGAACAATCAAATTAAAATTTCTTAGGCACAAAATTTACTAACAGTGATTTCAATTTTAGCACGCTTTATTTGAACGTAATATCTAATATTGTATTTTAACTAACATTACTCTTATATTCTGATAATTAAGAAATGAAAATATTTTATTTATAAAAAAAATATTAAAAAACCAATTTATTTTTAAAAAGTTACCTATATGAATATGTATTTGAAAATCACCCGAGAGAAATTATGACATAACAACTGAATTTAAATTTTCATTGACATTTATAATTACATGGGGGGAGACAAATTTAAAAAAAGTAACAATATAGCAATTCTTTTATTTTTAAAATAGTTCTTCATACTAGATTATTTTATTTTTTTTAAATATAATTGTGACGTAAAATTGTCTATTTCCAATACATTATCTATAATTTTTTTTGGTTTCTGGTTTTCTGGTACAACATAAAAGAATCGCTACTTAATCTGCAAAAAAAAGAAGTTAAAAAAAATATATTGTAAAACGAAATCAAAATTAATCTGACATTAAATATTAAAGTAGAACCACTGACAAGACCAATATTCAAATTATTCGGCGTTTTTATAGTAGTAGAATAGGGTTGATCAAAGGTATTAGAAAATAAAATACATATGACAAAAGATGTCGTATATATGTATCACCTGTAAGTGTCGGTTGCATCAGTCCGATTAAAGTTCGTTATTTTTACAAAATGTAAAAAAAATCGCATAACAAGACGTATCGTATCGTACTGTTTGTAAATATAAACCTATTGGACTGCATACCTAAAATTTGTCTGTTTTTATGATTTTTATATAATTTATCTGTACACTCAACATATCGAGACATCACCCTCAATGTCAAAAAGTGTGATAGAATTACGTTTAAACATGAAATATTCACCCTTACTGAATCTCAGTTCAGGGCAATTATTTTCGGCATTGACATCAATGATGGCAGGCCCGATCATACAAAAATACGTTAATTGTATTTTTGTCCTTAATTACAATTGAAATTTTTTAATCACAAATATGATGACGTTATTTTTGCTTTGCTTATTTATTTTGTGTCGGCGTAAAAAGTCTAACAAACAAAGATCAGCCGGTTATGTTAATTCAGTTGTCAGCGCCAGTGCCTTGTGGTTTGGCCTGTTTTGTTTATTTGTTAGTAAATTTTCAAATACGTATCGATCGCGAAAATAAATAATTTTATAATTTTATTTGTCAAGAAATATTAATCAAAGCTGAACCAGAAATAGTTAAAATGAAACAGCTCCCAATGAAAGCAGTTCCCTGTGGTTTATCTGAAAACAGATGTTATCAGATTTCGAACATTATAATAAAACTATATATTTTTATGAGTTAAATAAATACATAACCGGTTTCGAAAAATACATTTTCTTTCATGCTAAAAACCATGGTTTTAGTTAGTTTATTTGACATTCTGATGAAAGAAAAGATATTAAGAAGAACACATTCTTATAGTGAAGTTGTAATTATTCAGAACATAGGTCTGTGATATTTTAAATACTAATGTATTAATTATAAATATAATATATACATAATATATAAAATCAATTTTATCGAAAAATATTGTTTTTGCGCTACCGGGATTCGAACCTGTATCTCTATTTCATGTTCTGAATAATTACAACTTCACAATAAGAATGTGTTCTCTTTAATAATATAAGTTGTATCAATGTGTCCAAAATTGATAATTCTGGCGTCTGCAGTCGGTTTACTCAAAGGTATTTGAGATTCCGTAAAAATAATATAGATGGCTTTCAAATAATGGAATGACAGATGTATTAATTTGAAAAAGTGTAACATATAGTGAAAAATACTGGCGCTATAACATAATTGGTAGTGTACTTCCTCAGATTGGAAATAGAGATCCAAGTTCGAATCCCGGTAACACAAGAACAATATTTTCGAACAAAATTGATTTTATATGTACTTTTTTATAATTATTTTTATAATTATAAATTTTATAATTAATACATTAAATTAGTATTTAATATAATAGAATTCAATCAATAGCAGTCTTCACCATTCAGAAATTTAAAAGGCCACTAGTATGAAAACTAGATTATTTAAAATCTGTATTAGTTGCTTTTGCCGCTTTTTCGCTATTCAGAAATTTAAAAGGCCGCCAGTATGGAAACTAGATTATTTTTGAAAGAATATGTTGTATTTATTTTGTATTTTAAACCAGATTATCATTTATAATAAGAAATGCATTAATAAATATATTGTTCTTCATGCTTCTATCAGATTTTCACGTTTTCTTCAAATAAAAAATATGGAGATAGCTTATGACTAAGTAATAACTATAAGAAGAAATATAAGCAATTCGCATTAAAATTGTTGGTTAGTTGGTTTTTTTGGTAAGATACCTACTAAATTACGAGTTGAAAATGTTTAAGGCGCGACTTGCAATAATAATTCATATTTTCGCGTTTTTTACGAAAATGTGGGTTTTTATTATTCATTTATATCAGAAATTATTCAATAGATTTGAATTTTTTTTCAACCATTACTTAGATTGGACCTTTATATTAATATAAAACTAATAAACTGAATGTTATTTGTCATAATTAATACAATACAAATATTATAAGAAAGACCGCGACCATTAGATGCATTTTAGGCATGGTACGAAATTGAGTCGATAGGCTGAATGTATGTATAAATGAAATATATTTTCTTATAATCTTGAAGCCAAGATTACGGAGACAAATCTGTAGGAAACCAAATTAGCAAAATGTTAAAAATGAATAGAGTTATAAATCATTCAATTTGCAGTACATTTAATGAATTTTTGACGTTTTTAAAATACTTTGTTTTAGTAAAAACATACGTTTTTAAATAATAAACTATATTTACTCACATGCTTTGAGGCTTCAACTACTATTTAAAACTAAGTTTAATATCAGAAACACAATAATCATTTTTTAAATAATATATTTTCCGTCTTATGAAATACAATATTATTAATTATATCTCACACTGTCAGTATGCCATTCAAATATGGCGGTGGCGGTCCTAATGTCCGCGCTCCAAAATTTTTTCATTAAATTTGCCCATAAAACACATTTTAATACAAATTTTGACTACAATATGAATGAATATTATACTTATTCTTGATATCAATTGCTTATTTTTGTAAATTGTATGGTTTTGGGCTGTTTTTATATGAAAACAGATTATAATTTTCAACATTCAACATTCGTCATTTGCCTGGTTTTAGAATCTGACAGCTCATACATGGCTAACGAATGCGTGGCCAGTGCATGATGGCTAACGAATTCGCGGCCAGTGCGTGGTGGCTAACGAATTCGCGGCCAGTGCATGGCAGCCACCGCATGCGCGTGAATCAATTAATAATGAAATGAAAAGTCAATAATATATTATTATATACATTATTGTTCTGAAATTACTGCCTCCTGTGACTCAAGATGCCTAAGGTCAAAAAGTATCCATTGACACGCTCTAGGAAATGTTCCAATAAAATTTTAAATGGTTATAATAAGCTTCTTGAAAAAAAATCGCGACGTAAGTTGATAATTTTTACCATTTCTATAACAATTATCTATTTGATTTAACAATATAAATTACATAGTTCAATATACATATATTATGTAGTGCAGATAAATTATTTTTTATTGGAAATATATATCCTTAGAGATAAATTATTTTATCAAAAGAATTATACATGACAGACATGTTTCATTGATACAAATGTATTTATTATAGTCATATAAATGAATAAACACGTATTTTAATATTTTGTACATAAAAATACTGAATAACAATATTATAAATTATTTTCAGGATGTTCCCGAACTGAGCATTGAATGTGTGGACTCGTGTAAACTTCGTAAATTGGATGGCAAAAGAGTGGTCGACATACACCAATTCTTTTCTCAAATTAATCAAATTTACTCCCACAAATCGATGTTTGGGTGCACATGAATGAATATTGAATATGTGAAAGAACAAAGTTTTATTTCTAAATTCAGTTTAAAATGTAATCTGTGTTGACCAAATTTTGTTTTGAATATGTGTAAAATAAAAAACAACGAAATTCTGAAGAACGATAATATGATCGATGAACAACTAATTATTTAACAGTGAATAATAATACTTTTGTCATATTTTCATTTATATTTTAATATTAAATATATATATAATTTATTAAAACAATAAATAAATATTTAAAAAAAAAACAGTTTTTTTTATTACATTCGGAGTATGATTATTATATAATATTATCATAAATAGTTTTCTCTTCACAAATACAGCTGCTTCAAAAGTTATCAATATTATTTATCAGTATGAATTTACGTCAATTTTTTCTTTATAAATCGGGGCAAAATTGTAGTATTTTATAATCATATGTTTATCGACACAAACAATGGTTTTTATCATAAACATAACAAATTCTTAGGTTAGAACTTTAACAAATTATTTAATTTTCGCTTGATAATTTCAAATGGCCACACATATGTATTGTGAATGTTGAAGAAATGCCTATTTTCTGATAGCTTTATTACCTAGGAATTTAAGAAAACCAACAATTGTATACTTGTCCTTTTCTATTGATACCTTTCACTCTAGAAATATTTACATAAAAAATAACGCACTTTTATGTTTACTTGATATTGTAAATGAATTAACTATTAGTCTCGTCTTGAAAGGGTATGCAAAGTGCAAAAATATCTCGAAATTCAAACTGGAAAAATGAAAGTAGCCTCTTAAGAAGTAAGGAGTAGTACAAATTCTGTACATTACAGAAAATACCATTGTGAGATTTTTACAAAATCATGTTAAGTTTCAAATAAATTTATTATTCTATATCATTGCTTTAGGCAATAAATCGCCTAATAAAAAATAGTCTGTGTTTGAAGCTCAATGACCTTTACATACAGGAGTAGGCAGAGAGGATAGAATGCCACATTCTTCTGTCCTGAAACACAATTCTCGCCTCATCCACATGCATACATCTTCTTATACAAGCTCGTCAATTATTGAAGATTCCAACAGAACTATCTTCCAGTATCTGGTTTACCTGATCGTGCCAAGTTTTCAGCGGACGTCCTCTATTCCTGATGCTATCAATACTTACATCATATACCTTTCTAACCATTCTCTCCTCATATATCCGTTCCATATGACCAAATCACCTAAGTATTCCTTTTTTAATCTTATTCACTATAGTAAGGTCAGATTTAAATTCTTTCCTTTCTTTTTTCTTCATTCTTTACTCTGTCATAAATGGATCTGCCACATACACGCCTAAATAATTTAATTTCCATTGCATTAAGTCTACTTTAGTTTCTCTTCTGCCAGCTACAGGCCTCACTTCCACACATCAGTGTCGGTACCAGAACTTCATTGTGTGCCGCTAGACTTGCCTCGGTTGACAAGTTCCCATTAATTATTTTTTATATTCAATATATAATTTGGAATCAATAAAATATTTCAATTAATCAAAATAATTGCATAACTAGAACACTTATATCTCTGACGTGATTGAAATTAGGCACGTGAAGTTTAAACATTTTCAACTCATATTTTTAATACATATGTATCATACATATTTTGTTATTTTATCTATATGATATCTGAAAAGACAAGCTTGTCATAAAATGAGGCCTAATTCAATGCGGGGGTAAGAGTTAAGTAAATTGTTGTGGTTTTCCTAATTATCCTAAGCAATTAAGAATATTTAAATGTAGATATTAGTGGAAATAAAACAAAATTACCAATGCGGCTCTAGTATTGTACATGCTGGATGTATTGTTTATGATGGCTGGGGTTCTGTTTTGTTGATTTTTGGGATTTATTTTCCATGGGCACTATGTTTAATTGGCCTATTCAAATATTACCATTTTTGTAAATGGATAATCTTTTATGATACACGGAAAAACCCATTTAAAGAGAGTTAATTTTATTGCACCCATTGTAAGAATACCACATTCATTTTTAGAAATTTCAAACAAAATTACTTCTGTGAAAAACGTTTATACATTACATGGGTTTTTATACGGATAAATTGAGTTCTGTCATAAATACTTTTATTTCTTAGGTGGGAAACTTATTATTTGGAAAACATATTAAGCATAAAAGTAAATGCATAATTTATATGGGATTTTTCGGGACCGAAGAATGTAATCCTATTAGGTGGGAAAACATATTAAAGGGGAACTTATTAAGAGGATTTCACTGTATTCGTATTAATTTGAAATTATTCCAAAGCGACAGTTATTGCAGGGGTACCAGCGTAATAAACACAATATGGAATATCAGTCTCTTACAGATATTACAAACACTATACAGTATAATCTCACCTAGCTCCTCCATATGTCGTATTAACTTTCAAATGATTGTACTCTTTCAAAGCTTCTCGCAGGGGCGCTATGAAATCTTCACGCATCAACCGAAACTGCACGTCCAAGTAATGCTCGGCGCTTTTGTATGCGCCGTCAATAATATTAGGTCGTAAGAATTCTGGTTTATTGAAGAGGTCTTCTTTAGATGGCATAATTTGAATTTTTCTAAAATCATTCGGTGGAAGGTTATCGTCCTCCGCCCCCACAGCGGAGCCAAGTTTCTTCTGAAATAGTAATACATTCATATTATTTCACATAATTCAATGAAAATCTTAACCATTTAAATGCCATGATCGCGTTAACACGCCAAACTTTGTACGTCACACCAAGCTATAAGTGTGTTAACACCCACTTTTAGAACTTTCAGGGATTAAAGTCACATTTTTTAATTATTTTACCATCTGTGGACGACAGGTCCCAGCTTTCGAGAGATAAGTCAAGATCTGTCTAGTCTTACCCTATGTGGTGTTTTCCATTTTAAATGGATATGGCAGTTAAAATGTTAACGGGTTATAATGCCTGAGAATGCAAATCTTTAAGACATTAAATAATTAATAAAACTACCACACCACACCATCAACACTATGGAGCAGAGATGGGGTCCTCACTGGAATCTCCACTATGTTGTGCTGAGGAGGCTGGAGCATTCCATAATGTAACTATCAGAAGGATGGTGTGACCAAGCCAGACAGGTTGCAGACGAGCAATCAGATCAGGAGAGATCCACTGCTAGAAGGCAGCAGTACCTGGTAGAATTGAATCAAGGAGACGAACGGAGAAAATTAACTTCAGTGCGGCTTGATATCAAACTTTTGTGAACGGTGTTTATATAACTGGGTTGCAGTATAAATGTAAGAAGGGATTCATCTGTTGAAATCAAATGTCGCATTGAGCAAGTCCGTGCAACCTTTTTCCACATATTCTGCAGTAATGATCTCAACCTTAGATTAGGAATAAGAATGGTCAGATGCTACGTGTTCTCGATTTTATTTTATGGAATGGAAGCATGGACAACGAAGAAACGATAAAGCGTCTACAGAAGAATGCTCAAAATAAGCTGAATAGATAGTTACGAATGAAGATGTTATGTGTAAGTATTTAAACAATAAAAATCCAAAAACTTTAATATTTCAGATATGTAATGAGACATCTGGAGAAGTACGATATACAAGAACATCACGGTTGAAGAACCTGAGGCAATGGTTTGGCCAGTCTGCACCGGGCTGCAATGTACAAAGTGATGATAACCGACGCCCGTGAACGGATAGGGCACAAGAAGAAAAAGATACAATGCAGAATGTGGATATTGAATTTGACTATGTGAATGTCTTACTAATAAATAAGTACGTACCCTTTCCATTTCTATCTTCTTAATGCAGAGGTCATATTTATTGAGAACTTCTTGAAATGTTTTCAACAATTCTTCAGAAAACTTCACAGACATATAAACTTTCAAACCCTCTAATGATATTTTAACAGCGTCCAACAGTTTTCCAATCGAGTCCAGCGCCGTGCCTGGCGATAATTTAATGACCGTTTCAGAAAATGTCAACACATTCTTGAAAAAGTTTTCTTTATCATTCCAGAACAGTTTGTTGTTTTCTTTGTCTAGATTTTTCGTATAATGTAAATCCGAAATGTACCTCCGAAGAACACCCATAAAAGGGGATTCACAAACTAGTACGAATAAGTTCTGTTTCGGGGCATCAAATTCCGTCTCGGTTAGTTTAAATAAACATTTAACAAACAAAACCATCACGTCCAGTTTAGGCTCATTCTTGAGGAAAGCATTCAAGTTGTTATTTTCAATGCCTAAGGTCGTCAACACTATTTGTGGACTCATTTGCGACAGGTCCTGTAATTTTCTGTATCCAAAACCGGGGGTTACTTGCTTTTGAAAAATATTCTCCTTTTCAGAAAAACGTAAGTTTGAAACTTGTTGCCGATTGAAATACGAATTCTCTGAAAATTTACGAGGGGCACTTGTGCTCGGCGTATTGAATGGTCGAGTGTTACGTCTCTGATTTTGGTGAGGTATTTTATTGCCAATCACAGGACCCGGATGAATATTTGAAAAAGGATTCATATTACGTTGTTTCCATAATGTTGGTGCTCCTCGCGGTGGACCTGAAAATAAAAATATGAATATTGTAATTTGTTACTACATCTTGTTGTACATCTCAGTGATAAGATAACTGTACACAGGATAACTGCACACACGGCAACTGTACACGTGACAAGTGCACACATATACACATGCACCCAAACTAATAGAATATTAGGTAAATAAATATAATACAAATTTAATGTATAAATAAGAAAGATATACAGATAAAATAAATTTATCGAAAAAATATTTTTGTTGCTGCCGGGACTCGAATCTGGATCTTTTCCTATCTGGGGAAATGCATTAACCGATTACATTACACCAACATAGTAAATTGATGACAAATTTCACTTACATTTATCTATTATTTGAAAGCAATCTTCTTTATATTTATGGAATCTCAGATACCTCTGAGTAAGATTCGATAGAAGACGACATAATTAATTAACAATTCATTTTTATTAAATTTTGAAAACATTAATACAACTTATATATATATTTTTAAGGGGAACACATTCTTATTGTGAAGTTGCATTTTCAGAACATAATTCTGTGATATTTTACCAACTAACCTTATAAAGAAAATGTGTTCTCTTTAAAAATATATAAGTTGTATCAAAGTTTTTTAAACATGCCACAAGTCGAAGTTTTAGAGCAGAATGTGGTCCCTCTGGAAAGTTTTCATACTAAATAGTACTTATAAATCGAATATCGTTATTCGAATGTATTTTTGGACCTTATCATATGAATTTGTCAATCTATTTTTTGCCTAATTCGATTTTTTTCGTCAGAAGTCAGTAATCTGGAAAATACACATGCGCTACGCGATGTGCCTGTCCAAAATCCAAGACTATCAAAACGGGTAGTTCCGCCCCTATACCGATTCACAACACATAAAGTTAATTCTCATTGTTTGTTTTCTCACTCACTCTTAGTTGAAAGATGACAAATATATCTTATGCATCCTCGACTTGAAATATTTATTTTTTACTGCAACGCTTTAACTTAAGGTCGCATGCTTTTTTCCTCTCGCTCGTTTTCTTTACATTAGAAAAAGATAGCAAATATTATCTTTGGGCCCTTAAATGTAACGCAGTTCTCTAGTTTTCCCAACTGCTAGTTGTGATGTCAGTGCTTGCCAATCTTCTGTTCCGTATTATTACCATGATTATTTTTGTTTAATTAGCGTTTGTATATTTTGTTGTACAAACGTTAGTACGCGGTTGTGTTTTATAAATTAATTAATTTGTATTAATTTTAACACAGACATTTCTCTTTCTATTTAAGTTTAGTGTCAAAGCATTTTAAAGAATGTGTAGTTAGGATTTCTCAGATTTTCTCATATCTTGTTAATTATTTTATCGCCATTGTTTTATATGTAAAGAACATTATTTGTTTTTCTCTAATATTTATGTGTTGACATTTTGAAATTCGTGAATGCGTGGTTTGCGTTCTTTAGACTTTCCCGTATTTCATTAAATTTAAATTAAAACATTTTTATAATTTTGACTGATAATTTTATATTCTCAATAATAGCATTAATGCTAAACTCGTACAAAACGCAGACAGTTGCTAAAAATCGAATTAATACAAGAGATTGAAAAAAAAATATTATCCAAAACAAAATAAACAGAGAAATATGCGACCCCTTAATGAGGTTGTCGACAATATTAAACATGACGACAGAAAGAACTTTAACGTTGAAAGGTGAGTGTCAAATGTCGCCGCGACCACCACAATACAAATGTTTTAAAAGCACTGGAAGCTTTTGTCAGCGGAGAAATGGCGGGTTGACAAGTTCGACTATTGTCGTTATTAAAAATGGCGCGAAAAGATAGTCCATTATAATAGTGTTTTTTAAAAAAATAATATTATGATATGTTTACACTGTATTTTGACAACTTGTTTGTTAATTTTAAATGTGTGCATATAAGTGTATATCATTACTTCGAGTTGCTATGAAAAAAAGTTGTATGTAAAAAGGAATCGAATTTTTGAAATTTTTATATTCATTATCCTAAATCGTTATTCAGACTTTTTTCTTGATTTTCGGTTACCTCAACTTCGAATAAACGGAATTTTACTGTATATACAATTTGATTGCTATAGCAAAATTGTGAACACGCGCTTCCGGATAGAAAGAGGTCCAAGTTCGACTAACGGTAGTAACCGTAGTGCTCGTCTCGACACAAAATTTTTCTAGTGAGACGGACACAATCCAAACATATTATTCACATTATATTATATATGTAGTTACAAATAAATAAATAAACTAAATATTTTTCCATAAATTGATTTTTTTCTGTATATCTTTTTAGTCGATTCATTTAATTTATATTAAATATAATAGTAATGAGAAAAATGTTACTCTTGACTCACTGGTGTTATTGTGATTGGTATTTGATAATATCAGTGATTGAAAGCTGTGACTGTGATCACAGTTTCATTACTAATGCGCACACACCGCACAATATCACAATACACAAAATAAATAAATAAAGTATTCTAGCATAAATAATTAATATACATTTAATTTAATATCATCGCAAAGATAATGAAAAAGCTTAAAAAAATGTTAGTTTATTTTTCGGGTCAAATTCTCAAAGTTTCGGATCAGAATTGGACAATCTACTAGATGGCGCTGATAACAAATTATGATTATTTAATTAAATTGATTAAATTATGATTAACCAAATATAAATTAAATAAAAAAATTAACAAACCACGATATTCCCAGATATTCAATCACTGATAGTGAGTGTGACTCAAAGATATCAGTGATTGACTCACGGTTCGTGATTTTGAACTCATCACTAAAATATAAATACCCCATGATCAGTGTTCCCTCCAAGGTGTGCACATGATTTGGCATCATAGCGTACACAATTTTTAACAAGACTTATTCTACATATGTCGCCTTCTATCGAATGTTGGTGACCATGTTACAGTAATTTATCCTATATATCTATATATATATATATCAACATTTTGGACATTAAACCACTTTCTAAGATTACGCAGTCAAGACACATACACAACTCATTACAAATAAAATAAAAAAAACAATATATTATTTTAGAAATATTAGAAATTTCCTTAATATAAAACTCCTTAAAACGGCATATTACGCTATCTGTCAATCAATCATAGAGCATGGTATAATTGCTTGGGATGGAGCGACTATGTCTGCAATTAATCCAATAATAACAGCTCAAAAAATTATATTAAAAGTTATCCTCAAATCCCCAATCACAACGAGCACTGGCGAAATTTTTGATAAATTCAATGCCTTTGATATTAGACAAATATACGCTAATACTTCAAATACATATTCAAATACATATATAAATACAAACAGACACATTTTAAAACAACACAAAACATAATTTCCACACGGACAAATACAAATAACCTTCAAACCCAAAGAGCACATACTACATTTGGTCAAAGGAACTACAAATATTTTGGACCTAAACTGTATAATAGAATGCTAAAAGACTTAAATCAATTGAATTGTCACAAGAACGTGAAACTTTATATTAAAACTTGGATTCGTAATATGGGTAGAGCCAGTATTGGTGCACTCACCCAAACATATTGACTCATATCTATATTAATTATTGCTACAAAGTGATCCAAAAATTAAGTCCACCTTAAAATTGTTCTTCATATACACCTTTTATATGTTAATAAATCTTTCTACTTGTAATTTTAATCAATTGAACAATTGCTTGTAAACTATGCCCATCTCAACACAGAATTTCTCTAGTGAGACAGGCACAGTCCAAACAAATTTTTATATGTATTATATAGTTACAAATAAATAAATAAAAAAAGATAACCTACATTTCTAACAGAACCCTGCGCCTTATCACACATTCTAAGTGTACTCAGGCTTATTAAAATTTTGGATATACAAACTTGTAATTATTTATAATTTTTTAACATCAAACTTTAATGCATATATTTTATTTTATTTAAAAAAAAATTTCCCCTAGTGGAGTTTATAATAGTGATGGTAAACCGTTTCGTGACTGTGATTGTGTCAATGATTGGTAACTGAGATTTAATGATGATTGGTAACTAAGATTTAACTGTCGAAGACTTACTTTCAAGTGTACCAATCATTGCTTGAAGAATTACATTAATAAGTTATCAATCATTGTTACAATCAAACAAAATCAGTTACAATCAGTCAAAACAACAGTATAAATAACGATTTTACCATCGCTAGTTTGTAACTGTAACAGTATTAATAAAGAGTTCAAGATATTTGTCACATTCGAGACCAAGGTTTGATTCCCTGCCAGTGAGATTTTATTTATCTAACTGATTTATGAAAATATTTTATGCCAGGATGGTACTATTAATGTGTCTAAGATATGTAATGCATTTAAAAAATGTATATTTGTGTCTATTTTAACCAGTATGATCACAATAAAAAAAATTGTACTCAAACATGTTTTCCAAAATTAACCTTAAAGAATGTCATCCAGCTAGAGGGGTTCAATGGCAACAAGTCAAAAGTGATGGCATTAGAGAAAGAAGAAAGCAAAATACTTGTAAGTAATAAATATTTTAAAGATGTAGGTGAGCTTGTGAATTTGGGAAATATGTTTTATAGAAACGGAAAGGCTGAAAAAGATATTGAAAGGAGGGTGACTGCAAGAAAAATGGAATTATATCTAACGGGGACTTGCCAACTGAGACAATACTGGCGATACACAAACGCGTCCTGGTACTGGCACTGATGTATGGCAGTAAGACCTAGAGCTGGCAGAAGATGAACGAAAGTAGACTGAATGCAGTGAAAATGAGATTACTTAGGTGTATGTGTGGGAGATACATTTATGACAGAGTAAAGAATGAAGAAATTAGCAGAGAATTCTAAACCTGATCATAGCAATGTGAATAAGATTAAAAAGGATCGCTTAGGCGGTTCGGTCATACGGAACGGACAAATGAGAGAACAGTAAGAGAGATTTATAATGGAAGTGTTGATCGCACCAGAAATAGAGGACAAATACTGAATGATATTCCTGTTAGAAGCTTCAATAATCGGTGTATGAGAAGACGTATGAATGTAGGTTGTGTGTCAGGAGAGACGAGTGTGGCACTCTATTCTCTCTGCCTAGGCTGTGCCGCTGCGATAGAAAATGTAATGTTTAAAAAAGGGACAAGAGAATGTGAAAGGAATGTAAGAAAGAGCATAGAACCTAAAGGGTAATTCACAAACCTGATATCTGTCGCCTGTTCCCCAACTTCCTGGCTTTGTTTATTTCTTCGTCGTCGTCTGCCATCTTGTCTATTGGAACAAAATAATATATTCAATTTTACATCACGTTAGTATTATCATTAACAAAGTGTACAGTCATGTGACATTCGCCGCAACGGAAACTTATACGCCACAACAGCGGGACATGGTTCCGATTTCACCTGCCAAAGCGGCCGAATGCACCCAGCTCTACTCTACTGTAGTTGTACCTATGCACTGCTGGGGGACGTCAGCCACATGCAGACTGAGTGCAGCGGTCGACGACCAGCCTTGCGAGACATGCGAGTACATAGAAATATTTCCATATTTTCTAACATAGTTTTCGTGACAAATTTTACTGGGGCACTGCCAATGCAAATTGTACGTCTGATTGCACGACAAATGCCGTGACCTTGTATGTGATAACGTAATCTTACCTAACCTGACCTAATGCAACTTGGCTAATATTAAAGCTTTCATGATGTGACGTACAGTAATCTTTTTTTAATTTATTTTTGATTTTTAAAGTAAACACACATTTGCTGTGAAGTTGCATTTTCAGTTGAATATTTGTCAAAAATAAGTAGGTAGTAGATAGAAAGAGGTCCAGGTTGGAATCCCGGTAGCAAATAATTATTTTTTCGATAGATTTTTTTCTGTGTATCTTTATAGTTGATTAATTTAATTTGTTAATTTTAATTAATTAAAATTATCGGGCAGATTAATATTGGGAATATTTTAATTAATTAATATCTTGCAGATTAATTTAATTAAAATAATCTGCCCAATATTATATTACTTCGTGTGCAGTTGGTCACTGTGTGCAGTGGTCTGTGTGTGCTCCTTTCTCGTTTGCAGTGGTCTATGTCTGCACCTGTCTTATGCGCAGTGGTCTGTGTGTGCAGTAGTGTGTGTGTGAACCTGTATTGTGTGCAGTGGTCTGTGTGTGCACCTGTCTTGTATGTGATGGTCTATGTCTGCACCTGTCTTGTGTGCAATGTTCTGTGTCTGCACCTGTCTTGTGTGCAATGGTCTATGTGTGCACCTGTCTTGTGTGCAGTGGTCTGTGTGTGCAGTTGTCACGTGTGCGGTTGTCCGGTCACAGGTTTGATTCAATAATGTACAAGGTCACCGAATATTTCAATGGAAAATTACAAACAAAATGGCGAATACCCCATCATCATATTATAGCAATAAAAATAACATTTGATGGATCATTTTTATAGCGTCATTTTCGTAAAATTCATGATTCAATATTGGCCCAACAAGAACCAATTGTTCGCTGATAATTTCTCAATGTTGCATCACCTTCCATTGTGTACGATACGCGAATACAAAACAGAACACCGCTATGTAATGCAACGTGAACAGTTTCAGTTAAAATGATATCTATTTCAGTTATAGGGCATACAACATACATATTTAATATGATCATATGACGTATACCTTGCAAGTGGAACTCTTTCAGCTGAAGATGCTGACGCTGGACCGGCCGGAGGACCCTCAGAGTTCATAGACGAGTAACAGCAGGGGGTGCGAACTACCATACAAACAAATGTCACACTATGTTAAGCATTACAATGTTGGTATCCCTGAACAGTCAGTATACTATTTTAAACCATAGACACTAAATATATTTCAATAATATATAAGAGAATTTAATATTTTCATTCTTTATGATCATAAAAAAGAAAATACATAATATCGCATACAATGTAGAAATTCAGTAGCTAAACAACTATAGCTTATGCAGAAATAATACAAATTACTAATTTCCATCATGGATATAATCAGTTTATTAACCCGTATACCTTGTTAGAAAATTTGCTCACGCAGCCATAAGTCAACTCATGCTATCGTAAGAAATTTTGCAGTTTGTAAGCATTTTAAATGTGAAAAAAATGGTTTTACTAATTTTAATGGCTGTAAATATTAGGTATTTAAAGTCAAATAATATTGACAAACATGATAATATAACGGAGAACTAACAATGCTGGTATCAGGTCCGGCGGCAAGTATCGATCTATACCAGCAAGGCGCGGGGCGAGGAAATACGATTTATTTATACAATTATCTCGTAAGTACTGCTTCGATACATTTCCTCACAAAAGACTTTGGTTGCGTTGAACAAACAATTTAGTCTATTAGTATAAACATTATAGTTTATTAGTATAATATTAACATTGGCACAACAATAATACGATCCCTTCTCAGCTTCACGCGCTCTAGATAGGTTCAACAAATATTTGTTTATATAATTAATAATAAACGAGACATCGATTTCATTCCACAACGGTGGCGTTTTTGTTGTAAAAATTCCTAACAAGTCGGGTACTGATTTAAATATACATAAACGCATAAAAAAATAAGTACTACGCGGTCTTATCCAATAAATAGAAATAACAAAATAGGCCTCTTAATATTCACATTTTCGTGAAAAAACATGTTTTTAGGAAATTACATGCAGTAAATTATAAAAAACCTTGCTTCGTTTTACGACAATGGTCTGGCCTTTAACCCGACATATTAATAGTGTTCAACCTATTGTATATATCGATAATATTATCACAATACACAAAAGATCAAAATTTATTAGTCCATATTACCGCTGGGAAAAATATTGATACGTGCAGAAATATTGTGCGGTACGGACATTTTGGCCCTCATCTAACGTGAACCCTAATGCATCGCATTGGTATAGTTACGCTACTTAGTTAAATAATTGATTTTGACTACTAAATGTTCTTTTACCCAAATTTTTCTAAAAGGCTTTAATAAATTTTGGATTACATTTGATCCTCTTTTTATACAGTAGATGCATTCCACAGAATATCGCATAAAAAAATACGAAATGTTTATTAATGTAATTTAATTTAAAAGTCAATTTTTTAATTAAAATTGTTGTCGGTATGTGACATTGCTCGGCACGATTCGCGATTTGGTTCGAAATCACTTTCATCACAAGAAATAGTATGCGAATCAGATCTACTACGTATTAAAGATAAAGTCAATTTCACCATCGTTCTGTGTTGATTTTTTTTCTTTTAATAATGTAATCAGTAATACTTAGTGGTGACTTTCTTGATTCGATAACTAACTTTTTGTGAAGTTCGTGATATACAGGCATACAATTCTTAAGCTGACGTTGTAATTTGAAGATTTGTTCAGAATTAGTGTTATTAAGAAGAAAATAATTTTACAATTTACTGCAAAGTTAAAGGCCTCGAATTATATTTGCAGGAAAGAGACTGGATTTTCTTCCGTTTTACTGTCGTTTTCTGGTTCTCTGGCGATATTTTATTAAAGTTATATCAATCATATCATCGTGACTTGAAGGATTATTCATAAATATTTTGTTGATATCATTTTGATTAAAGGTATCATAACTTTCTTCACCAATTTCATGAACTAAAGTAATGATTTCAGCTGATATTGCCGACGCTTCAATGATTTCACTGACTGTAACACATCCAGGCCATTCTGCTTTCAAGTATGCATTAAAAGTTTGTTTGTTTGTTTGAATTGTATTAAATATGAACCCCATAATTCGAAAATTGCATAAAAAAGATTTAACTTACATTCATTAAAAAATGCACTGAGTGTATAAATGTGATTAAAAAGTCCCACCAGGACAGGATATCCGGTTTAAGAAGCCATTTTTTAATTAGCAATTCTCTAAAATTGTTGATAATATTGATTCTTTCCACATTATTTTTAATCTATTTTTAATTATTATTATCTTTTACATAAATGCAACTAAAATTTCTTCTAATTTCCACTGATAATATTATTTAACTTATTGTATCTTTATTTTTCTAGTACGTATATAGTTTTAAAGTGTTTTCAAGTGTCATTACTTTTTACGGTGTGTTTCGAATTTCTTTTTCAAATTTCAGGATTATGGCTGGGCAGCGTAAATGCTGTGTGCCTGGATGTTTATCAAGATATGAGACAGTGTATAGATTTCCCCATTATGATGGATATGTCTCCGAAGAGTGGTTTCGAAGAATCTTCACTACTCCAATAGATGCATCTAGAGATTTGAGTATATATGAAAAAAATGTCTGTGACAAGCATTTTTCTAATTTTAACAGAGATCCTGGTTCTAAAAGGTTGCGTATGTACTCCGTGCCGACGATAAACGTACCAGGTAATAACCGATATTCTGTCATGCCGTTTCCCTAATATACCACTATTATTACTCCATTCAAAAAATCTGAACTAGCCTCTCTTACAAACAATGTGAATTTCAATTTCTTCAAGTATTCATAAGAATTATTGGAATGGCTGGAAAATAAATAGTTTTCCCCCATATTATGGAAAGCCTTTCTTAAATATTGAGTTTCTGAAAAATAGAGACATTTTGTTTTGACCCCAGTTCGTGTGTATGCAGCAAACAACGCCAACACTATTTCTCAAAGGTGCTGTTTTATTAGCTGCCAAGTATCCTCAGATCCATGTATTTAATTTATTTGATATAGATCCCTAGTTTGTAGATCATTAACTTTTACAGTAGTTAAAATGTGCAGAGTAGAGAATGCGTCAAGCTTACAATGACGATGGACCCTACAATGGGATCTGAAACGTCAGCAAGAAAGGTCAGATATACACAATAGATTAGCCCAGAGAACTGTACCCAGAAAACCTTTCAATGATAGGTTCACCGAAATAAATATATGTTATATATATTTAAAAACCAAATTAACAATATTTTTCGATGCAATATCTAAATAACTTTTCCTTGTTATTGTTTTTATGTTAATATCTTTTTTTTTTAAGATAGTACTATGCTTTTATTTGTATTTCCGTGTTTTCTTGTCCATGAGAAATGTTTTAGGATATAACTTATTTTTTCTATGTCAAATACCAACATTATTCTTATATTTGTTTTATTTTCAATAAATAAAATATAGTTTTTGGGAGAATTTTATAAGACTGTTGCTGATAAGTTCTGGTTGCTGATTTGGAATCTGCTCTTAAAATTCTAAATTGTTTGCAATTTTGTCAAAAGTGGTCCCGACTTCCTATATTTGTCACAATCAATCCTCTTGAATTTTAATTTGGCACCCGCAACTAATAATTGGTGGCGAGACCGTCTTCGCCTGGATACATTTTCACATTTTGTATGGTTTATCTCCACCTTTTTGATCATAATGTATTTAGTTACGGTAGTTATCACCTGGAGATTTCCATGTGTACATTCCTCTGGATATATCAAGAATATCAAATTTATATAAAAATAATTAATGTGCATTGTTTTACAGGGTTTAATGAAGTAGTAACAAAACAATAGTTTTTGTTATCGCTTTGCTCATATCCAGCCATCAAATCTTGTCACATTCCATAACATTCATAATTATACAAATAAAATACATGATTCGCAAAGCTCAGTTGAAACCAAACTTCTAAAAGGTTAGATAAAATACTTGTTAATTTTCTTTTCATTCCAAGTATTATTGTTCAATTGTTGTTATATTTTGTTTAGCACAAAATTAGTCATGGTAAACCATTATTTGTGACTGAGTAATGTTCTATTGTAACGATGATTGGTACGCAAGATTTAACTGTTAGAGGTATTGTTTCTAAAATTATTGAAGATAGCACATACGTGAGCATACTATATGGGTGTAAGCTTGAATTAAATTTCATTATGTTTCCTGCGTGAACCCTTAGTGTTAATTGTTGTAAAACAGCAATCATGGGTAGTCAATAATTCTGGAAAGATGGTGTATTAATGATCGTATTGTCTTATTTCAGAATCTGAAACATTGAATATATGTAACAGTTCTAGTAATCGGGTGCCTATGGCAAACTCTTGTATAGGTATGTATTTCTATATATAATTTTAGTTTACCATTGTGTAAAGTATTCTGTATTTTTAAAAAAGATTAACACTCAATTTACACATACATGTGCATACATAGTTCCTATGTGGGTGTATGCTTGAATTCAATTTCATTATGTTTCCTCCGTGAACCCTTAGTGTTAATTGTTGTTAAACAACAATCATGAGTAGTCGAGAATTCTGGAAAAATGGTGAACTAATGATTGTATTGTCTTATTTCAGAATCTGAAACATTGAATATAAATAACAGCTCTAGAAGTCAGGTGCCTATGGCAAACACTTCTTGTATATGTAAGTATTTCTATATATTTATTTTTTAATTTTAGTTTATTATCGAATAACCCGATTGATATTCCCGCATATCACAAGACCTGGCTTCAACGTTTTAGTGCATACAAGAGCTTAGTTCATTTTTAGTGTATATAATTTATTTGATTTTAACAGAAATGGTAAATGACTTAAGAAATATTAAATTAAATATTGTATAATCGCCTTGAATATTTATGTATTGCAAAAAACTTGTGTGTGTTCGACCACATAACCTTAATATTAGATTTTCAGGAAAGAAGATTAATATACATGCCTTGCACAATCTGGCACAAGAGAATATCCATGTGCATTTACTTGAAAATTCCACTTTGTGCACTTCTGACGCTAGTCCAGGTAATTAAAACTTATAATAGTGCTTTCAAATGGGTATTGATCATATCCTTTACCCCTTCATGTAAATATTGAAATATAGCGGCCCCAATTAGGTTAGACATGAATTTCCAAGTGAGTAGACATTGGCACTTTTTATGTTTTATGTAAAATTTTCAAGGTCATTTGAGAAATGCTATTAATTCTCCAGTTTATTATCTTTACTCAAAACTGACCAAAATTATATGTTTAGTTCTTGGTGCTTTGTGTGGGCAGATATGAGCTCACTAAGTAGAATTCAATTTCCTCCCATGCCAATACGTCGTAGGTTGACTTCAGTTGTTGCTTCAATATGCAGATATTTTGCACCACAAAGATAGTGATATAATTAAACTTGTCCATTCACCACCACCGGAGTACTCGGCCCTCAGTGTTCTGATCTTTTCAAGAACAAGTTAGATCTGCTCAACAATATTACTAGGAAACGTATTTATTAGGTACAAAATAAAGACTTTATTTCTTTTTTCTTGTATTTCTTATTCATGTTCTTTGCATAGGTTTAACAGTTTGGTTTGGACAAAAAACTCCATTTCATCTGACAGAAGCACATTCTTCAATTTCAGATCGTCGTAAACTGCGAAGAGAGCTCGGAGCAGTTCCACCAGTATCCACCAGGCCACTCGTTAATGACTGTCTCGAGCAGTTCCACATTACCAGAGCGAATGGCACAACTCACATTGTGGCCTTCGTCATCTAGCTTCCCTGGTGTGGTGTCCTGACTGATCTTGTCAATGTAAGTACCTAACTGTATCAACACTATTGTTACATTTTTTTTTAAATGACAACATATTTATATTGTGAAGTAGCAATTTCAATTGCTTTGAAAAATGGAATAATAAATGTATCAATTATAAAAATATACAGATATTAGTTCTAAATTTGTTGTAATCATAATGGCTCGCTGTAGTGGAATGGTAACATGTTTCTCTGGATAGGAAGAGGTTCAGGTTCGAATCTCGGTAGCAACCAAATATTTTTTTATTAAAATGGATTTTCTCTGTATATCTTTCTAATCGATTAATTAAATTTCTATAAACACTATTGTGCCTGCAGGCCAGGATGACAAAGTTGGTGTCCCTCAAGGGGTTGTCAGCATAGCTGCAGTACCTCGTTAATGTCTCTGCAGGCGTTCCGCTGTATATCCACTTTGCCGATTCACTCATAACCTTGAAGCTACTAACGCCCTCACCAGCCACAGTCATCTCCATCTCAGACAACATTTGAATGTAGACTTGCAATATGGCCAAACTGTCTGAGGGCTTTGAGGAAGTCATCCTTGGAATCAGAGGAGAGTTTCTACAGTCTCTGTATTTCTGTTCAATTCATACATTGCTACGTCGTCTAATGCACCTTAGAAACTTGAGTTACTACATTGTTTATCTCTGTTCATCAATTTTTTCTAAAAGAGCTTCTCAAATTGTTAATTTTTTTCTTCACTGTATCTATAGTTATTTATGGGTCAATTGTTTTATAAAAATTTATAATCTTGAATACCAAGTTTTTCCTTTAATCTTCTCTCCGACGGCAACAAATTTCTATAAATCCCGTAACAATAGTATCTTTTATCAGCTTTACTGTCAAAAAACTTTTAAAAATGTGTTCTCTTAAAGTCTGTAATCCGCTCGCCATGCATACAGAATTCTCGGTGATTATGAATTGACCACGGATTCCAATCAGTCAACTAATTGTGTGTGTACGTCGAAAAATGTCTTACAGATAAGCAGTCGACATAGCTTTAAGAGCATAAACAATATTCTAACAATTAAAAAAAAAATTATTTCTGTACAAAAATGCCATATGAAAATGCCATTGAAACATATTGTTACATCCAAAGATATTTCTTAAGATATCTCTTTTCTATACCTATTATCTATAACAGATATTCATATTTTATTTTATAGATTATATCAAGAAGATGAAAGTCTGCATTGCCACCTAGATGTTAAACCGGTCTTGTTATGCAGGCTATATCGATACGAGACTACAGGCAGTGGATTTGGTTGAGCCATCATAATTTTGAATTCAGTGAATTTTTTTGATTCTATTACTAAAGAAGCAACTGTCATACCTTGATTATTTTGCAAAATTCAATTATATTATAATTTTGCTAATTTGAAGAAGTGATATTTTTAATTCTTTCCTTACGGAAATACATATTAAAAATAAACATGTTATGTTTAAGTGCATTATTTTTAAATCTTTAATTTATCACTTAAATAATGTTAGTGTGTAAATATTTACGTGCTTGTGGTCTAGTAGTTATGATAGTCGCTATAGAATTTGTTAAATATTTGTACTAACAAAACCATTTGTTTTAAATTTATCAAATACATATATTACATATATGATTTGTCAAACTATTGCAAGTTCCGTTCACGCCCACAACCAAGTTCAGAACCATTGTGTTTGTATTACCTAATTTTTATCCTGTTTTATAATTTGTATTCCGTTGTCAGTTTTTTTTCCCATTTTTCTGTTATTCTAAAATTAGCTGATTTTAAATCATTAAAAGCGAGCTTACCATCATTTTCAACAATAGTGATAGATTCATAATTACTTTGATACAAAAGTCTTTTTGCATTGAAAATAATTTCTAATAATTGAATATTTTTATTGACATATTTAGAATAAACTTTCCGAAGGTACACATTATGAATATAAAAGTATGTATGTTATTTTTAAAACTTTAATTTTCTTTTTTTACTTGAATAATGTTAGTATGCGTGCAATGAAAATAATAAGAGCATTCTAATATAAATTCTTTAATTTTTTATAATCACCTAAGTATTACCTTTTTATTACCAATTTAATTTAACATACATGCAATTTCTTTTCAATGTTTCTTCTATGTATTAGTAATATGTATAAATATAAAGATGATACCATTTTTATGATTTAGTGACGGCACATTGTTTTGTGTGTTATTTAATATATAAATCATTAGTTTTTTTCACCACGAGATTTGTAGTTGATATTGAATAGTTTAATATTTTTTTACTTTGTACATACTATATGGGAAAATTTTGTTCCAATTTTCAAAGCGAGCTCTTATTCAAGCTCATAACCAATGTATTTGTTTTATCACATTTATGTTCTGTTTTATAATTTATATTTTGTATTCCGTTTTCAGTTTTCTTTCTCCACTATTTCTATTATTCGAAAATTAGTGGATTTGAAATAATAATATTTAAAAACAAGCTTACCATCATTTTTTAACAATAGTAATAGTTTAATAAAAAATTTTTATGTAAAAGTCTGCATTGAAAATATTAAAATAATTTCTAATGATTGAAAATCATTATTTACATATTTAAAATAAACTTTCCGAAGGTACACGTGTATTTAAAAGTATGTACGTTCTTTTTAAATCTTTAATTTTATTTTCACTTAATGATAGTGTGTATGTAAGAAATGAAAATAAGAAAAGCATTCTAACATATATTCTATAGTGCAATTTCTTTTTTAAGTTTTTTCTTTCATATATTAGTAATATAAAGGTGATACCATTTTTCTGATTTTGTGATACCACATTGTTTTATATTTATTAACTAAATTACTGATTTTTCTCACCAAGAGCTTTGTTGCCTTATTATATTAGATTTTTAAATTATTTTTTACTAACAAAACTATTTGTCTTGAATTTATCAAATACATATTATTTTCTGATTTAGCGATGACACATTGTTTTGTTTAGTACTCCTATTTAATAAATAATATTATTTCTTATCATGAGCCTTGTGGTGTTATTATATTGAATTTGTTAGGTATTTTTTACTAACACAAATATCTGTCTAAAATATATCATATACGTACTATGGTATGGGAAAAATTTGTTCCAAATTCAGAAGCAATGTGTTAGTATTACCACATATTTATCCTGTTTTATATTTTGTGTTCTGTTAATAATGTTGTAAATATGTTTGTATTCCATTGTCAGTTTTTTCCACAATTTTTTGTATTCTCTAATTAGCAGATTTGACATAATAAATATTTTAAAACCAGCTTGACATCTTTTATTGTTTTACCAAATTCTCATTTTCCACAATAGATATAATTTTATGTTTTTTTCTGCTGAAAATCGTAAAATAATTTCTATTGATTGAAAATCATTATTTTCGATAGAAAAACTATTTTTCTATCGAAAGTAATGATTTTCAATCAATAGAAATTATTTTACGATTTTCAGCAGAAAAAACCATAAAATTATATCTATATATATGTATATATATATATATATAATGAAAATGAAACATTCAAAAAAAGAGCGGCAAATAGGCTGTTAGTTTCACCACGATCTATAGAGTGCACTAATGAACCGGAACTTCCGGTCCTATTTTGCTCTGGTCCTATTTTATCGTCAGAATTCCCTATCTATTATATCTCTTATCTATGAGTAACAGCTTTTCTCGAACATTCAGCGAAATACAAAGCACGAAGCACTTTTCTACGCTTACATACCGCAGCCCATAGACAAGATAGATGGCTCGCTTCGACCTATTTTTTCTATGGCTTTAAGAAATTGAAAACCGCGCAGTCGTGAGATCTGGGAGAACTAAAATAAGTGGAGGGGGTACGTGGAATTGGCGCCAATTTTAAATATATATTTTAATATTTTGTACCCTGAAAATAAAAATGTGCTATAGAATAAAAAGAAGATTAGCTGTTAAAAAAAATATTTATTTAATAAAATACAACTTTATAACACATGACAGAAAATAAAATGGCAACAGAAAATTTATTCTGCATGTAAAATGCGTTAACAATTATTTGGTATATAAACAGACTAAAAAATCAAATAGAAATTATTTAAAAATGAACAGAAGTTACATTGTAATGCATGAATTGATTGTAAAATTAGTACATATATTATAACATTATTTTTGTGCAATTAGAAAATATTGTTTAACTGGTAATAGTAGTACCGTGAAAGTTTTTCACACAAAACATAATATATTATAAATTAGTATGCTTGTGTTACAATAAGAAATTAGATATGGAATATTATTATTTCAACATAAATCGCAAACATGATTGAAATGATAAGAAAAATTTATGAATTAATATAATAAAAGAAATACAAAGAGTTCAAATGATAATATATAGCGCATCTTCTCACTGCTCAAATGCCTAATCATATTAGATCAAAATTAGCAGCAATTAAAAACAAACTTAAAGTTATATTTGCTTACGGTAATAATTAATTAGTAAATTCAATAACCAAATAAAAATTATATACAAATTAAATTAATTGACTATAAAGATAAGATATACAGAAAAAAATCTATATATCGAAAAATTCAACTCTACCCCAAATAGGAAGAGATCCAGGTTCGAATCTCGGCAGCAACTAAACATTTTTTGATAGATTTTTTCTGTATATCTTTCTAGTTGATTAATTTAATTTGTATTGAAATACCACAAAACTATGTTCTGAAAAATGCAACTTTAAAACAAAAATATGTTGTATTTAAAAAAAAAAAATTATATGCCAGTAAGTCTTATCTTGATATTTTACATTATATTCTTGCAATTAAAAAATATTACACATTTCATTGGTTAAGAGTATTTACACAATTATTATTTTTTTAATATTAAAAAATAAGAGATTATATATTAATACATATGCTTTTTGAATAAGAGTATAAATGGAAAAAAGTTATTACTGACAAAACAAATATTTTAATTATATTCACAAAACTATTTTCTAGATTAAAAAACAAATGGAAAGTATTTTACTATTATACGTACAGAAATTATATTATTGAATATAATAACATTGAAAATAAATCCTGATTTTATATTTATTTTACATTATGTTTATGCAAATATTAAATATTATTTTATTAGTTGAGAGTAGTTTAAAATTAATAAAAAATAAGAGATTATATATCAATACGCACATGGAACGATAAAAGTATAAATAGAAAAAAATTATTACTGCAGAAAATAAATATTTTAATACCTATATAACCACATTCACAAAACTCTCTAGATTCAAAAACAAATGGAAACTATTTTATTATTATAGTAAATAAATAATAACATAGAAAATATCTTGATTTGATAAAAATATCTTGATTTATTTTACATTAAGTTCATGCAAATTAAAAATATTATTTATAATAATTATTTATTTTTGATTCATAGTACAGTGTGTTATATTGTTATAATCAGATAAATATTTCAGCAAATGAAGACATATATTTGGGTACCCTGCCTGCACACTAGTATTTTACTGTAATATAGCAGACAGTGCTTTTCCGGTATAGTAGTAAACAAAGTGCAATGTTCAATGTACAAAAATATATATATATATATAAAGAGTTAAACAAGATGCAATTAGATTAGATAAATACATTGTAAAACAAAGCAAATACAATGTTCAATGTATAAAAAATAATATATAGGTACTGTTGTAGCAGTTTTGATCTCAAGTTTGGACTTTTAAAAGTTCTTTGGCGTAATTTCTTTCTATTTCGTAGAGCCAGAACTGCACTTTTCTTGAAAAATATGTAAGGCTATGGTTGCAATTTACATTGAATTGAATTGAATTTAATTGATTAAGAGTAGTTGCACAATTAAAAATAACAAAAAATAAGAGATTATATTTAAATACGCTTTTGGAATGATAAGAGTGCAAATGGCAAAGTATTATTACTGCACAAAATAAATGATCAAAAGAAAGGATAATGCAGAGTGCATCTCCTCACTGCTCAAATGGCTAACAATATTTAAACAATAATTTTAAAATGTACAATTTTAACATTAGGGAAAACGTTGACAAATAGGGAGGAAAAAAGGTTCATAGATATTCAGAAGATGATAAAGTTTTTGGTCTACTTAAGTTTAATTATGCATATTAAAAAAAAAAATCGAAATCTTCAAAATTAGTTGAAAACTAAAAACCTTTGGTACATTAGAAAAGAAGGATCATTCAAAAGGATATTCTGAATTATTCATATTTTTTTAAATGTTGAAATATTAACAAAAAAAAGCTATTACAAGATATAATTGTGTATTACTTTTTGATTAAATTTCTATAGCGCCCAGTTTATTGTATAAAATAATTATGATCTTATTGAGGGTTTTGAAGATCTCGGGGACAGTTTAAGAAAACCATATTTTGCTTTAAGTTTAAGAAAACCTTATTGTTTTTATGTGAGGGGTTTCAACACAAAACGAAAGCAACCTACAATGCTTATTTTTTGTCTAAGCACCATCAAATTATGTGATTTATTTGTGGTGTTAAGAACAATAATTGAAAGAAGAGATTAAGATTAAGTTTTAGCAAGCGGTCTAGAGTTAATAGTCAGGTTAACAGACCAAAGTTTCGCTAATATTTCTGCAATTAATATTCTTCATAAAGAAACACAAAAATATTCTTGTTTAAATGTTGAAAACAGAATTGTAAATTTAGACTTGTTTGATAGGGAAATTATCTTATGTGACGATCCACGAGTATAAGAAACAATATGCTAAATAAATAAATTGTGCACCGAGTTGCAGATATTTCATGAGGGCTCAGAATTGAGCATACCATGAAGACGCAATAAACACACTATTTTTGAACATATTCATTTAGCATCACAAGTATTATATTGTGAAATCTGCCAAATGGGAACACTTAATTAAAACATATTATTACTGCGTAAAAAAGCCATGACTTTTCTCAGTTACCTTAACAGATTAAAAAATATTTAAACATAAAATCACGAAGATGAAAGTCATTGTTTCCACTGAACTGCGGGGGCATGCCTAAGGACCTACAGAGAAGTGGGTATAAGTCCTTTTCAAGTTTAAGAGGTTTCTTGATTATTTTCCAAAAAACATCTTCCATTTATAATTGGATCAACACAATTAATATAATAAAATATTTGTTGAACAAATTTATAATTATGTATCTATCAGTTTCGGTTTGCCCTACCATAAAATATAATGTGAACTATACGCAATGTGAATCCTATATCTTTTATATATCATTTAAATTGCTCTTAATAACCAATATTTTATCTGCCCACTCTATCGGGGAAAATTGTGAAGATTACTTAGTTCTTTAATAACAATTATTATTTAGCAATTTCATTATTTATCTGGCTACATTGACATTGAAAAAGATCAATCCCATTTGATTGTTGATTTATATTGCTACCAAAGTTAGGAGACGTCCACCTTAAATAATTTACCACTAGATAAAATACAGAAGTGGCTATGTTGACGGAGTCTTTGAAAAAAAAATAGAAAAACGTAAGGAAATTAAAAAATGTTAAGTCAGTACCACTTAATCAATACAGTAGACATTCGGATTGCAGATTAACTGGGACGACATTACATTTTTTAAATGTTGAACATTTTGAAGTATTATTTAAAATGTAAAAATAATTTTTCATTCGACTACATAATATGTACCAGAAAATTAAACAGGCTTTATTGATAATGTCACAAAAAATAAATAATTACGAATCGATCTCAAGTCGACAAAATATCCCGATGGGTGATGTGTTCACAATAGATTATGCACGCAGAAAATAATTTTTTTGATTAATAGTAGTAATAGTAAATAACTTTGACAATACTATATTGAATCGATATTTATTTTTCTTTATTACACATTATTTTTTTGGAATAAAAAATATTCTTTAATGAGAAAGAAGAAGAAATATTTAGAGAATATAATGTATTATATTCATTTTAATAGGGTCTTATAATTAATTTGCACCAACACAATCTCTATTATGAACTGAAAGATTTTTATTAAATAATTTTATTTTAAATATATATAGAGTGGCGTGGTTGATTAATTTTGGTTTAAATATTTTTTTAGTTTCTAAATATAAAGTGACTTTATCAAATATTACTTTACATATATCGACATAATATAACATAGAATTAACACAAGTACTTTTTATATTGTGCTCAAATAAAAAGCAAACAGGTATTATACGTTTTTAAAACAATTTAAAATGCACGCTCACGTTTTGTTTTATTTATAAGAAACCAAATGTTATTCTGGGAAAAGTTTGTATATTGTCACCCAACATGCGGTCATAATTATATGCCTGAATAATATGCTCCCACTTGGCAATCTTTCCCATATCTTCCTGTTTAAATATAACATTTTTGTCAGCATATTGTTTCTGATACTCTTTAGTAAGTGTGGAGTATCAAAAAAACAGACAATTTCCCTACCATGTAACTCAAAACCAACAAGACTATTTTCTATGTTTAAGAGATTATAATTTTCTTGGGTTTCTCTTTAAGCATAAGCATATTAATAATAGAAACATTAATAGAAGCTTGAACACACACCATACCTACTAATTCTAAACCACTTGATAAAACTAGTTCAATAATTTTTTTTAAAACTACAACTCGATAACGTGATTTTATTGTGCCTTGGCAAAATAAAAATCCAATTGGCTGCTTTCATTTAGTCTTAAGTCCTCTTAACATGAAAACACATGCATGATTTGCAAAAACTGGTCTTCGCAAGCCATCTCCGAGATCTTGTAAACCTTCAATATAATCTGAACTACTTTTGTACATTAGAACAAACTTTTCTTACAATTCCATTTCTTTTATCATTATTTCTATATTTTTTAAAATATGTATGTTTATACCCGACCTAAAAGGAAACTTTTTTAATAAAGTATTCATTGTTTTTCGACTCGGCAATGCGTATATTTTTGATAAAAATCGATAGCATCTATTGCTATATTTAGATAAAGCTAAACCTAAAATTTTGTTATCTTTAGTGTATCTACGACCACATAAATATTTTTTTGTTTCTTAATCTGACAGTGAATAAAAGAAGTTGTTTCATTCAAGAATTTGTGATAATAAAGTCTAGCAACCTCAGCTGCTTTCACCCTTCCTTTTTACTTTTCTTTTATCACTCTTCCGAATTTGATGCATCAAATGAACAGTTTTTTTCAGAAGTCAAGCCTGCAGGCCACATGCTGAGCATCTCTTGATTGTAGTTTAGTTTATCTGAAATAGATGATAAAATTAAATGTATTAATGATTAAATTAAATAATCCATCCACAAATAGTATTATAATTAAATAGTCAACATTTAAAGTTTTTTAATTTATGAAAAATGAATTCATGTAAATAGTAAAATTGTATAGTTATGAAGTTTTAAATAAAATTCACATTTTATAACCAAATAATAATCAATAATTATTTGGATAAAAAAAAATTAAAACTATGTTATTTATTTATTTATACACCTTTCAGGGTGGAAACAAATATTTAACTGAATACTAAATGTATACTTATAAAGATCTTCAATTAATTAACAAAATTTTGTGAATTTATAACCAAAAACTTTATGGTAGTATAAAACTGAACTTATTAAATGTTTGAATCCTGGACAGGTCACACAAAAATCTGCAACGTCATTAGTTGTTTTAGCTGTTTATTATTGAGATGCATACACAGAATATGTCGCATGAATATTTATACTATTTTGAAACTATGATAAATAGAATTAAGTCAATGTTCTCCTCACTTGTAACAGGGACAAGAGTCAAAACTCAAATTAATGGGAGACTATTTTAATCAAGCATACTGAATGGTTTATTTGTTGAAATTATGTATTGTTTACAAAATAAATACAAGAGATATGTTAAATAATAACAAATTTAAACATTGCAGGTTTTCAGGCGGAGAGTGTCATATATATCTTTAAGATCCACATTAAACAAAAAATACACATACACAAAAAAATATTAAATCAAATATATTATCAGAAATAAAAGATTAATAAATGTGGTATTACTGATTGATCCTTTATATTTATTAATATATTAGAATGAACAATTTTTATCATTCGAAAATCAATAAAAACAGAAATATTACCAATTATTCTAATTATGAAATAAATAAGAAAATATAGAATGTTTAATCTTAGAAGTAGGCTTCAAGTCTCAGTAGGCTTGGTACCAGTAGTACTGAAAGAATACTATCCACTCTGCGTCTGCACTTTACCCACTCCTGGTAGAGAAATGGTGTGGTGCTAAATTAGTTGGTACTGATACACGGTATTGATTCAATCACATGTACCATACTTGTCATATACTTGCAGCTTTCATATCTGGTAGCTTATCAAATTAGATATTCACAATATAAAGGTAATGTTTACGGGACAAAGAGGTGCAATAGGATAAAGAACATGTGGGAATGTTTTAATTAATATGCATCAAAAATAATCTTAAAAAACGTAGAATGTGGGATGTTTACATTAATTGCAACAAATGATTAGGCTCCTGACACAAAGAACTTTGAAAGAACAAAGGACTTGTATGAAAGTTTAGATTAGGTCAAATAAAAAGTTAGCCTCCGGGACAGAGATTTGATAGGTCAAAAAATGAAGTGCGAGAAAGTATAGATTTATTTGAACAAAGGGTTGATAAGTATTTTTAAGTTCAGTAAGTCAGAGTAAGTAACAGTGTTTTTGATTCTGTTAAAATAAGTTCTGACCCTTGACTACGTCTTTTCTCGCTTGTCCATCACGGATCACAATTTTTTTTACAGTGATATCGTTAATAGTAAATTTCAGCTCTCGGCTAACATATGTCATCTTTTTCTCAATTCGCCACATTTGATCTCTATAATATCCAAATTTTTTAACGATAATGGTATTTATTGACTTGTAATATTTCCTATTCTATAATAATATTGTATTTGTTCTATAAAATGTAATTTTTACTTGATTAATGCCACAAATCACTCTTGAAGGGCAGATTGCCTAAGTAAAAGAAGAAAATAAGATTTGTTCAAATAATTAAATAAATTTTATTATAAATTCAAACCTTTTCTTGCTTGCTGTACTCGTTTCGCAGGTGTAAGAATATCAATCGGAGACAGATGAATTAATTCTACAGTTTCTGAAAATTGAGAATTGCTTGTTATTTAATTTAATATAAAGGGACCAATATAAACAATAATTTAATAATTAATTAGACCTAAATGAAAAAGATACTACCACCATTCCATATTTCAATTATTTTATCGGCTTTTAATTTTTTTCCATTTCAGTAATACGATGAACTGAACTCTTATATTACATATTCTATAACATATTTAGAGGATCCTCTAAAAATTCTTTTTTTAGGCCTTTAAAATTTCAACATGAAACAGCAGCAAGTCATCCGCAACGAACGCGACCAGTGTCATGGCAGACATTAACTGTATATATAATTTATCATCTGTCAATCATCTGTCATATTTTAATGCCCAAATATATGTTTGTAATGTTTTCATTTCTTTAATAATTATTTATTGTAAACATGAAAGTTGTTTTTAATCTAGTCTCACACGTTTAGTATTTTTTTTCATGAATATCTGCATAACCCTGAGTGAGGAGAAAATAGTACATTAAACATATAATGTGAGTCTTGGAGGCAGGAGAAATAGACAAATTAGCTCAACCAAGTCATATTAGAGAACAATCCTGTTAAGAGTGATAATGCTTCTATACCTAGGTGTGCATGCATAAGTGGATAAAGTAATTGTAGTACAGAAGTGTGTTATTTGATTCTCTCTGCGTACTTCTGTGGAGAAATGGCATGATGGTAAATTAAGATGAAATTCTGTTTTTTACCTCATTGCGTATTATTAATATTCATTGTATAATAAAATTGTTGTTAAGCAATAAAAAAATATTATTCTACGATATTTATTCATTTGAACAATTTCATAACCGATTTGGTCCAGAAATTCATTAAGGCTTAGGATAAAAATTGTGTTACAAGAATAAAGAATTTAAAAATAATATCTTTACATATTACATAATAACAATTACAGTCATCTTTTGGCAATTATTTTATTATCACTTTTGACAGTTCAATATCATAAAATATAACGGTGCCACATATCTACCTGATAAATTATAGTTTAGAGGGAGCTGATAATTTTTTAACAGAAATGTCACTTAAAGAATACAAAATTGTTAACATTGGTGCTAAAAAAAATAATGGTCTCTGAAATTTTGCAGTTTGCTTAGATAATGCAGGTCACAAATAATGCTGAAAAATGATATGTACGTATACTGATTTGTGTCCGTGATCTCAAAGAATTATTATAAAGAAGATTTAATGTTTTTTAAACATTATGTCCATGTTTTAAAATGAATGTATACTATTTAATAAAAATTAAATTAATTGACTTGAAAGATATACAGAAAAAATCTATTTACTGAAAAAATATATAGGAAGTTGCGGGATTGAAACACCGGTAGCAACTAAATATTTTTTCAATAAATTGATTATTTTTGTATATTTTTTTAGTTGATTCATTTAATTAGTATTAAAAATACCACAGAATTATGTTCTGAAAATGTAACTTCACAATAATATTGTGTCCACCTTAAAAATGTATTATTTAATCTGTAACTTTAGAATTACAAATATAGTAATAATACAGGTAACTAAAAACTACTTCGCTAGAGTATATGGTCAATAAATATATAATAACCTTTTAGATTACTGTAGCTACAGCTCGGCGTAGTATCATCCACACTTTCTTCTAGTGGAGTAGTGGGATCATGTATTTTTCTAATCAATTCTACTGTTTCTGGAAATTGAGGATTGGCTATTATTTATTTTAATATTAAGGTTAACATGGAAATGGAAAAGATTCAGTGTCACAGTAATTATTTCAATACACAAATAATGCAGATGCAATACATGCTGTTTTGTGGTTGTGATTTTTTTGATTAAAAATGAAAATTTTATGATTTTAATTTAAATTCTAATAAACAAATTTTATTAATAACTTTGTGGTTACTATAAAAAATACCTATTTGGTTACTAATATAAATCAGTAATAATACCCACAGACAAGTAAAGATTGTGTTTTGTATTGAAAAATATACAAACCTTTAAGACTGTAACTGAATCATGTAGTGCCACCTAACTCAGCATTTGCTTGTATTATTTGATTGCATTATTAGGTGGGAGATAAACTATTTTCTTTTGTTATTTCTCCATTAAACTCCGTAAAAAAAATATTATTTTATTATTTGGTTGATATTTCATGAACTTTCTGAACCAAATACAGAAAAAACGATATTTATAATACATAAATAATGCAGAAAATATACTGTTTTGTTTTGTGACTTTATTCATTAAGAATGAAAATGTAATGATTTTAATTGAAATTCTAATAAACCATTTTTTTATATAAAAATAACTTTTTTGTTACTAACATAAATCAGTATCACAGATAACTAACAATTGTGTTGAAAAATATATAATTATTAATGTTTGAAGGAATATGTTGAAATTCATTTTCAAAGATAAAATTAATATAATGAATTTCATATTTCAAATTTGGTAAATACATTTTTTAATACAATGGTTTTAAAAACTTTAATGATAAGTGATAAATAATAATGAAAGTGAGAGTAGACGGGATTACAACGCCCAAGATACACGATAGGGCATAAAGAAGAAAAAGTTACCTGGTACATCTATTGTTGGTACAGAATATATTCATAATCTTTTTATTGTCTAGTCCCTGTTGAAATGTGAAAAATGTTTGTCACATAAGAGACAATGTTTATAAATTTGTTCATCCTTTGATCCAGTGAATATGCAGCTTGCAATATGACGCAGCCATTCTTTAAAAACGTCTTCCTCATATACAGGGAAAATATGGAAAGGCCCAGCCATATTACACGAACACAGCATTTCTGTGACATGATATAATTTCTAAAAAGAATAGAAAAAAACATATAGGAAAAACTTATACTTAAAAAAGCGTATGATTAATTAAAACATAGAAAGATAAGTCAAATAATATTTATTAGTGAGACAACACAAAGAAGTGCAATGTTTATATAATATTCAGGCTTTATTTAACGCTTACTGCCCGATGGATTAAAACAAAACATGTCCGACGGTGGTGGGTCATTTTAGACCCACCTCAAGTTTTCGGTTTTTCAACCGTTTTGCGGGGGATTTTTTATAGATATTTCATTTTAAATATGATTTAATGAAATGGCATGGTGTTCCATAATGTTTCTGCTAAAAAATTAAAGTTAAAAATTAGAATTATTACAAATAATGTATGTATTCTCACACGTTAACAGACACCCTACAAAGCCAAAATACAAACATTTACTGAGCATATGACCTTCTCGTCGTTGGGGATTGTTTCTACCTGCTGGTGTGTAACAGTGATTATAAACAATTAAAATGTTTTTTTTTTTTTTTATATATATTAGTATTTTTAACACGTAAACCGAACGAAAATAATTTAAACAAAATATTTATAGAAGTGAAATAAATATATTATAAAAATTGCACCCTTTTTACACGAAACGCAATCAACAATATTATAAGCAAAAGCAAGTGTAATTGACATCATTTAAAAAAATAAGTATAACAATAAACAACTTATACTCAAAATAGACATAATATTGATTGTGTTAAATAAATTAAATTGTTTGTTATTGTTTGAATATAATTGTCAAAAATATAAATAGCAATTGCCCTATGGCTGACCCGCTTCTAAACTATGTCCAAACTACCTTTTGTCACTTATAATTAGCAACAATAACATTGAAAACCCAACCAGGTAGTGTCATAAAACTTACAGGTAGGCGCACCGCCCCTCAAATAGTTATATTACTGACATTGTCTAGGGGTAGCCAGATGAAAATAAGTCAAAACAAATACATCCTTTATCTACCCGCCGTAAAAAATGTCCTCAAAATGTTGACAATATATGTTTCGGCGTAAGCTCTGAGATTCAATCCTGTAAAAGCTACTATCTTTGGTCAGTTTTTGACCGTTTTTTCACATTTTTATCAATAACTCATTTGAATCTCGTCCCATAACATTTATTTGTATCTCACATTATTTGTAAATATTTAATAAAAGATTAGCTAGAAGGAAAACAGCATTAAACGAATATTTATAGCGTAATTCATATTTTTACAAACACCCTGGTCAGATCTGACCCACCACCGCAGAGGATGTGTTAATTCCAGTCAAAATATATCATATAAAATTTAAACCGAAAAATAACTTTTGTGTGCAACTTAAATTCTTCTACTATTTAATCGTCTAAATACGTCTACTATTTAATCGAAGAATTTCGATCAAATGTCATAATATATATTTGATTAATTTTTACCAATAATTTCGATTCGAGTAATAAAGCAACCTTGTAATGATGTAATGCAGCAATAATGTTAATGATTTTTAAAAAAGATCCCGTTAGTTGTTTTAATTATTGTTATTATTCGAATACCGCACATTCGTCAACCAACTGAGCGATGAGCATACATAAAAGATACATGCGATGCGAGACAGATGCGAAGTATGTGCTACGACCAGTGCTTGTATAGTAATCACGTCTGTCGGCGACATTATCTTGTCACCCTTCCGTGTTGCGTTGTCGCGTGCGTTGCATCGGGAAGTGCAAATAATATCTACGAGCAATGTGATTTACTTATCGCTTGCCAACGCGCGCGCACCATGCGCGCACCATCCTTCGAAATGAACAGTTCCACGCGGGCCGCGCTCATATTTACGTATTTACCTCTCTCCGCACACCCCCCCCGCCAACCGAGCCATAGCATCATTGGTATCGGTTACGAGTGGTGGGGTACGCGGACGCGGCGAGGCGAGGTAAGGAGCCTCGGAGAGTGTACTTTGTACCACTCGGATCTCGGCACCTCGGCAAACGCCTCGCCCGAGGAGTTTCAGCGAGAGTGGACTACTGGCATAAACGCGCCCACTCGTTCGCCGTGTATACGTATGTGTACATGCTCAGTATATACATTGACGTCCCGCGGGCATAGACAGGTAAGGCGAGTGCCTAAGGGCGGCGGAATGTACATATTAGTTCTAATATAAGTATTAAAATTACTAAAAAAGAAATATAATAGCACTTTGAAAGTCCGTTTCTCTGAATTATACTAAAACAATCCGATAAGTTCATCCAGCATAGTTACATATGTTTATAAAATATTAATGGGCCAAATGACGCAAAACTATGATGTACAAAAGCGGCAAAGGGCGACACTATTGTTTCCATTTTATTTTATTATGTTTCCTCGGGACATGAAACGATACAATTTCACGGACAAAATACGTTTAAAAAATACATGAGTAGGTATTTCTTTTGAAATTTTTTATTAAATTTAATTGAAACCCAAAATTGTCGGTGCTGAACACAATAATTTGGCTGTCTAAATTATTGCGTTCTTTAATTAAAAATATTTTTTCAAAGCTAATACTTTTTTATATATGAAATTGATCGTTTGTTCTAATGAAATATGTGAAGCGATTTCAAACACATAGCAAACGCTGGAAAATTGTGAAAAGTGAACATGGCTGTTGCATTCTGCGATTCTGTATACAATAATTGTGTGTACTGTTTTTGTCAAAGAATATCCAATAAACAAATCTCCCAGACGGAGATTGTATTAAATCTAAAAAAGGTTGTTATTACAACAGTCATTACTGGAAAAATTAATGTGAAGTTCATAAAAAATCGAAAATTCATTAGCCAAAACTATTCATATTGGCAAAATATTTTGATGAGTTTTAAATTAAATACGATTGATCTAACTACCAACAAAGAATATGAATGAAGGAGTTTAATATTCCACCGAATATGCGCAACTCTATGATCGAAGAAACACGAAAACCCGAAAATCGAAGGAACGAAGAAAATGTGCTATCGATATCTTGTAATGAAGCTGAAAGGCGTATGATCTCGATTTGGAAGTAATAGCGATTTTGTGACGATGCGACAAAAGACAATAAATATATAATTTTATATACCGTGGTGTTTCGTGTGTGTGCCGCACAGATAAAAGTCCCACAAATGAATCTATTAGTATTATAATATTTATATTAAAACATTTGCCATTCAATACAATACTTTGGTGTCTATTACAAAAACCTCTGAATTATCACTAAAAAGTTCACTAAATTGTCTAGTTAAATTAACCATTTAATGTAATTATTCATTATACTGAAAACGAAAAAGGAAAATGCAATGTTAAAGTAACTAAACAAATTTAAATAAGAATATAATATTATGAATACATATTTTAGATAATTATATTATTATTATATTTATAATTAACAAATTAGTGAACCAAGCAAGTAATGAACTCATATTATACAATTTACCGAAAAAATTTATAAAAATACTGATAATAATCCTCATTTTAGCGATGTATGATATTTATTGCACTTCCACGCGGTTCAATTAATCTAATATAATTAGGACAATTTTAGGAAACGGGAAAATAAAATATGAGAATCTATTGTACATATCTGATAAAATAAAAGCTCGATATAAAAATATACTGGCACCTTCAGATTTAAATACGTGTACCGTGTTAATATGTAAACCTTTTTACAAAGTACCTTCTATCTGACAGTAGGCTGCCAAGCTATGTTCCCTAATGGAAGAGCTTTGAGGACGCGGATCTTTTGGGTCCTAGGTATTTTGTTTGTTTATGTTTGTGTTTTATGAGTTTGTCATTGTCACGTGTTTACAATTTAGCCGCACGTTAAGTTGTGATGGCGTCAGCATTTGTTGTTAGGGGTGCCACAGTTATTTAATTTGCGCGGGTAAAGCAAAATATTTTTATGACGAATTAATATTACCGGGTGATTCAACGTTTTCTGGGTGGTTAAATGGTTTAAGGGAGCGTTTCAATACTAATTCAACTTTTCGCGTTTTTTACGAAAATGTGGGAATTTATTATTCATTTATATCAGAAATTATACACTAGATCAGTGACACGTTATAGCGTTTTGAGCAAAATGCTAGTGTTCACTAATATCAGAGTTATCAAAGAACATATTTTACATATTTTTTTCCAGTTCAATTTAAATTTAAAAATATATATATATAAATATACAGGGGGAGGAGGGGGGGAGACACGCCAGCAATATTAAATTAGATTTTCCGAATTTTTGACATGCCGAGCCAAAAGGTTTGCCATCATTGAACTAGATTTTTTTAAAACCATAACTTAGATTGGACCTTTACACTAAAGTAAAACTAATAAACTTGATATTATTTGCCATCTTACGAAAATACAGGCATTGTAAGAAGCGACCATTAAATCATTGTAAGTGTTCCACAAAATTGCCTGATTATTGGAAATTCTTTCATACACGAAATAGATAAATATATTTTCTAATAATCTGAAAGCCAAGATAACGTAGACAAATCTGTATTTACAAATTAAGAAAATGTTAAAAATGAATAATTTGCAAGACATTTTTTAATGGTTTTAAAACGCTTTGTATTTATATAAACAGACAATTTTAACTAATATATTGCATTTACTCCCATGTTTTCAGGCTTCAACTACTATTTAAAACCAAGTTTTTATTTATTTATTGAAAACACATTTTAAGTACCTTCTGTGTACAGTTTTCTGAGCTAATCTACCATGTATATCTGACCTTTCTGCCCGACGAATTTTGGATTGCAGGGTTCATCAGTCTGATGGACAAGACATCAGTCTGATGATGGACCCTGCAATGGGATTCGAAACGTCGGCCAGAAAGGTCAGATATACATAGCAGAGTAGCCTAGAAACTGCGCACAGTAGATTCGGAACGGCCGTCAAAACCTATTGTAAGAATGTTTACATTTTAGGTAACATATTTTTAGTCTTACAAAATACTTATAACTTATAGAAATATACTTATAGAAATCAAAGATTTTATGACGGAGCAAATTTAAAAGATCTACTAAATTGGATTGGAAGTGATGGAAGCATTTTTCGAATTTAAAGAAACTAGCAAAAAATAGTTTTACGAATTTGCGATGAATTGACAAATGTAGAATGCAACATAACTATGCAAAATAAAACCTGTAATTTATTTATTTATTTATATATATTTTGACATCCATATTTCTGTACTAACAGAGGTGGATACATAATAAACATACATAATACATAGTTTATTGTGTGGGATGGAGTAGACTTCACCTCTGATATATACAGCATTGTCCTGGCTACTTTGCTAGACTAAAGTCTGTGTTAAAGTAGCCAGTTTTTTTTCGAGCTGTTGTGGTGTTATTTGGAATAAAAAGAGAATTCAAATATGAATAAAAAAGTAAAAATAAAATAAAAATATATGGAGTGGGAGTGTTGAAGGACTAGTGAATTATTAGTAAAAGAATTGTATAAATTATATTATATTGTTGGATATCCATGCTTCTGATTCATCTCTACCTGATTGAATCATATATTGGGTCCATATTTGTGTAATCTTATAGAAATTGTACGATTTCCTGTTGGTACTGAGTGTATTGTATAGTTTCAGAACTAGGAAAATGTAAAATCTTTGATAAAATGTCGTTGTTGCTCTCGGAACTGGTGTGTAGATGTTTGTTGTTTGTCTTGTGTTGTGTCCATGATTTATCGCTTGAGGAGAGTTGTTGTTAGTATGGAAATATTGAACGAGTCTCAACATAAAGATTTGTCTTATATCAAGGACATTGTACTCTTTAAATATAAGATCTGATGGATATCTAAAAGGACGACCAATTATTACCTTGAGAATTGTTTTCCGTGCTTTTTTAGCCGACTCCAATATTGTTTTTGCTGCTCCTCCCCAAACTAAAATAGCATAATTAATTAAGGAGTAGCACAGTGCAAAAGTACACCGATCTCAAGAGTTTGTAATCAACTATACATCGTATTCCTTTAAAAAAGTAAATTAGTTTTCTTATGCGTTTTGCTAAGTTCGATATGTGTTCTTTCCAGTTAAGATGATCATCGATCAGTACTCCCAGATGTCGAATAATTTTGACTCTTGTCAGCTTCAGGTTTCCGCTTTTATAAATTGGGCATAGCAACGAATCTTTTAGCATGGTTGGAAAGACTCCAGTTTGTAAACTCAGGTTAGTAATAAATGCAAGTGGTTCCGTTAAGTGTATCTTAATTTATTTTACAAGCTTGATTGAAATACCATCTTTACCTGGAGCACTATTAGTTTTTAATCCCTGTATAACTGTGTTAATTTCATGTGGTGTAGTCGGAATTAAAAATAATAAGTTTGATGTTTGCGAATTTAGGCGGACATTATTACTGTAATTCATTTGTGTTCATTCTAAGTAAGCATACATACTACCCACATACCCATAACATGCAACATAATTATGACAGAGATGTAGGTTAGTTGATTTCTTCAGAAAAAATCAACCGCCTTGTCGGCTAATTTTATGCGGAATTGCGTCTCGATTACTTCGAGCAGCAGGATGACGAAATTCTCGCTGAAAAATGATGATGTGAAATATTCGAAGAATTCGTCAAAAACCAGCAAAGGGTAAAAAAACAATCATTTTTTATCTCTTTAACTGATTCCATATTCTTTTATGTTGACTTTTTGGTACAATAAATAATAATTGGGTAACAAAATATTTTTGATGAAAGTTATTTGACAACCCTGAATATCCCGGCCGGCATTTGCACCACGTAAAAACAAAGTTTGCGAGACTTCGGACAGTAGGCGTGATTTTACGAGATTTTTGTAACTTTTTAATATCGTATTATTGTAATATTTAATACATTCTTTCAATAGTTTAGGATTAACCGAAACTTATTTCACCGTCTATCCCAGACAATCGGAAGTCTACAATATATATCAACAATATATCTTTTCCATGTATGATGAAAACCTAAATAATAAATACACTATTTTATTACATCTAGAGTAGAATTTATTAAAACTATCCTGTAAACTACAACTATTTTTAATATATCACTGATTACATAAAACTTTAAAAATTACATGGAATTTAATTACTTAATTGTTTACATAAATATTGTTTTTGTACTAAACAAAATGTGCGAACCAATGGAATAGAGCAATTATAACTGGGTATGAATATAAAATGAAAAATATTTAAATAAACTAACCTTTCGGATCTTGGGATTCCACAAGAGCCGGCGGCGTATAAATATGAATGAATGTTGGATGGATACGTCAGTGGTAATAATGTCTTCATTAAACAATGTATATATGACATGTTAATTATTTAAATACTGTAGGTCTTTCTTTTTCCAGTCTTTGCAAACTAAATGCTTGAAGAATTTAAATATTATATAATTATTAATTATCCATAATAATACTACGTATCCTACTAAATGATTTACCATTAGGATATGAAAAATGTAAAAATAGAGTTTAGCTTTTATCACTATAGGTCCGTAGGAAATAATTACTTTGTCAGTGAGTTGGAATAATAGGGTGGATGGATTAGATTTTGAATTAAGTAATGATACATAATAATCACTTTATGTGTTGTAGAATGGAAAACAGTGTTATACAAAGTATTATCTGGTCTATTGTCGGCACACAGTGTATACGTAACCTTTTAAATTCCACATTTTGTTAAAATATTTGTCGCAAATACACCACTTTGAGAAATTACTTTTAAATACAGTTACCTGGGGATTTTATATTCCACTCTTCTGAAAACAATAAATAATAACACTTCAAAAACTATATACGACACGAAAACGACAGTTGAAATATGTTTTAAAATATTGTCAGTAGAATGTTGTAGATATTTTAATAACATGTACATAAAAAATAAAAATGACACTTTCAAAATATTTAAAAAAATCTGAATAGCGCTACGTCACAGTGAGTTCAAAATTTCCAACTGTATGAAGTTATGAAGATAGGTATGGAAATATCAACATATTATTTCAGAAAACTGTTATACCGACATACTATTTCGGAAAACTACGTCATTGTCTCGGATATCGCAGCTTCTAATAAAATGTTTAAAGATATTTTTTTGTTATTTTATTCGAGACTTAAACCATTCACTGAAAGATTTCTGTTTGCGCGACATCTGTGAAAAAAAACTGGAATTTCAGAATAGCCAACATTGAAACATTACTTATTGTGTTTATTTAGTGGTGGTGTCAATGTTTGACTAACGAATGTCGGGCGGAACAGTGCTGCAGTAGCGAGATCTGTAGAAGCTCTTTATTTTGTATGAAGCGCCCAGCCCCTGCCGCAGCCCATGCCAAGATCCATAGAAAACTCAGCTGTCAGATGTCTTGATTGCAAATTAATGTATGAAAGAGATGCACTATTCTAACTGTACAGAGTTTTACAAAAAGCAACCAATCATCAAAATTGGTAATGATACTATCAATGGATACGATGACAATGGGTGCATACGTTAGCATAATTAGAATATACATTATTTAATAATGATAATAGAATTTTTTTTTAATAACGTGTGAAAATATTATCAATATATATAAATGTCCAAAAACCGTTTTTTTTCGAGTATATGTGAATATTATTATAGGAGACAAGAGACAATTTTTTCTTACTATATAATAGATAAACTGAACAGTATTCATATTCTATATTTGGGGGTTAGGTCGATGGTTAAATGAAAGAAATGTTGTTTGCGTGTTGAGGTTTATTATGACAGTATGATAAAAACAAGGAAGACAGATAGAATGAAAGAAATAAATGAAGATGTAGAAGGTGCACGTGTATTATGAAATGAAATTAAGCGAGTAGGCGGTCTCCATCGGCGCACGCGGGCCGGCAAGACCGCCGTTGCGAAACGATGAAACTGGAGAGACTGCGTCGATGCCGACTGAGATGGCGGTGGATATGAATTCCAATCGCTACACATATAATATATATACAATACTAATTTATTAGGGTTTTTTTTTTGTTGTAACGCCATTGGCTACCTAACATTGTCGCCAGGGCCGTGATTACGCCACTGATCAAAACATTTAAAATTGTTTAGTAAAATTATGTATTGTACGTGTGAAACGGTTAATACTTTACGCGCAATCTTGTACATTTTCGTAGTAAATTTTAAGAAGGTAATTGGTATGAGACTGTAATGTAGTATATTGTGGGTTGGTATCATTTTGCAAAACTGCAACATGAACGTCATTTACTGTGCGTATGCAATAATATGCTGTATGCAAAATGGACCGAAGGTTGCTTTTGTACAATGTTTTAGATGCAGTGGATTTGGTCGTTTAAATGTTTAGATTTCATCATAAATGAAATCAATTATGTTTCCGGTAAAGAAATATTACAGACATCACTAGTATGGTGCTAGAGTAAGTCCGGTTACCGGAGTAATACCGATAAACTCTCGCAAGCGGTGTGCAATGACCTTGTGGAAACGACCGCCTGTGGACAAGGGTCACTATCGCATTTACACATTTCAATTTTGGGCGTTGGTTCATTTATACTTTGTATGCATATTATACTTATCGATCGTATGTATTTTTAGTACTGGCGTATGTAAAATATATACTTGTTCTAGAGATATCAGATGTCGTGGACGTGTCAACTTTTTAATGGCCTATGTTCACGAATAAGGTAGCTCTCTGTGACAGACCTGGTCCGTAATATTTTCGAACACGTTATGAGATTTTTACAAAATCATATTTGGCAAGATTTCAAGTAAACGTACAGAGTGAATATTATGTTTTTCAATGTTCATTTGTCAATTTCAATGTGTCATGTGGCACTGTCCTGTTTAAACCACATGTGTTGCAGGCCCAGTGGACCCGATTCCAATTTTTCCAATATGTAACGATAGCGATCACCATTAATAGTTAGAGCATTGCCATTATTATTTAGATAAAATGTTTCAATGACTTCAACACGTTGTTGAGGCGTTAAATGCTCCATAATAAATTGTAATCAACTACTCTCTACGACTACCAAATGCTAACTGACAAATGTCTGCTAAAATGGCGGCAAAACAAAATCAGCCTGGAACATAATATAACCCTGTTTTAAAAAAAAAATCGTACATTTTCAACTTATGTCTGTTAATCTAACTTAATCTTAAAAATTGTGGTAACCCTGTTAAGTAGCGACTTCTTGTAAAGTTAAGTTGCATATGTCAGGAATCACACCCTCGACTACTTAATGTGATGCCGAGTTTTTCAGACAATTTTGGGGCCCTTGTAAAAACAATTTTAAGGGTTGGAGCCAAGAATTTTAGTAAATTTTTTAGTAAGTGAAAATTTTTTTTTTAAATGGTTTGAACACAAGTTTTTTTTTTCTGGGGGAGCAGGTTCAATTCCCCGGCTGCCAGATTTTACTACGTTTATTTTTTAACATTTAATTTCACTCTGTATATTTAGCTAGGACACAAACCGCTTTATTTGCAGCTAATAGCAACACCGCAAATATAATATGTAGCCATTTAAATCATTTTCAATATTTAAAAATGGGTTTTACGGAAACACTGGCCATGGTCGCTTTTGTATTTTTTAATTATTTTTTTTAGTAAAATTTTTTCAAAAATTTTTGTTACATTATTTTCGTCAATAATGACATGATACAAAATAAATTAATAAATTGGAAAAATTCTACATTACTAATGTGCACAACATGTCTAGTAATAACAATATTAAGGCTTTTTTTAAATGTTGTTATTAATCTTCTGTCATATTGTGAGTGTGTGTGTGGATCCTTTTTGATTTTTGAAACACACTTCTACGTGTAACGTTTTCGTTTGGGGAATACCTAATTCGAGGTTAATTCGGAGATCGTAGATAAAAATAGACAGATTCTTCAAAGCACGGAAAACAGCGCCGCTGTGGTTTACTCCTGAACTAAACTAGAGGAGGTTAGGAAGTTAAACGCTATTTGATTTTCATTTATACAACTTGATTATCACATTCAACAGAAAAATGTTTATCTCTTGTTGTTTTTCTATCAGGAGGTTATACAATAAAAATACAGTTCATCAAATTAAATCCACTATTTCATAAAGAAATCTGACAACATTATTAAATATTACATAACAAGCCAAAAATATAATTACATTTTTGTCCTATACTGGTTAAATGATTTGGCAATATTATTACATAAATGACAATAAATGATAAACGAAAACCACCACCAGAATTAGAGTTACCTGATGTTTAAATTGTCTCCTTCTTAATATTAGTAACTTTCCTCTTCTTCCGCTCCTACCATCATGTCTCCTCAATACAATAAAAGTTAAGTTTTGACATAAACTTGATTTATTTGTGTACTATTTTTTGAGGCTGGGAACAAATTAATTGAATTTAAGTTATTTGTTATGGAAAAACTATTTATATATTCGTCAGGCCCTCGGGAACGGATTAATGATGAACATAAAGGTTCTGCTGTATTAGTACAGTTGGTTTTTCATACTGAGGTAGTGCCTAAATAAAATGCACGTCGGTTCTTTGTATTATTGAGGGATTCACACAAGAATATTTTGGGGATTGGGTATCGCCCTATGGGAAGAAATATTGGTCGAATGAATATGTGTAGGGTGTGGCTTGACAGATGAATATGTTGTTACGTCGTGCACTGTCATCGGTGGATAGAATGGCAGCGCACCACGCCACCAGCTAGACTCAGTCTGTGGGTTGATAAAGATTGGTGTCGGAATGCCTATCTCAGATGGATGGGGGAGGTCTGAACAATGCAAAACACTTTATAACACTCGGAACAATTTAATCACATAATATAAACAAGATCCGACATTGCGAGCACGAGCAGAGTCTTTCATATTCTTTACACGCCTTAGATCCATCCACTGAGTGTGGACGCTATCGGTTACGAAACTGACACTATGTTTATGGTTAGGTTAGAGGTTGAAATGTTACTCGAATCACACTTGGCTGCCGTGGTGTGATGAGGCAGCCGCTACTAGGCCGGACCAAAACATCTCTCGACTTCCGAAGACTTCCAAAAGGTTCTATCTTGACGTTGCGCCGTGGACAGTGCTCGTTTCGCCTCCATTGCACGCTCGCAGCCTACCGCTCGTTCCCGCGGAGAGTCAAGAGAGGCAGAACAAGGCCCAATTATCTCTTGTTCTGCCGCGAAAATAATCCTCCAATTTGTCGATCTCTGTCGCCAATACTATAATTTCGGCGGAGCGCCGCTCGGCGCTCGCCTCGCGCACTTCTCAGCTCAGGCGCTCGCACCGAAGTCCCCGCTACTTCCTCCGACCTCCCTCACCAGCGGCCGCGCTTACTTGCATCGGTAGATGGCGCCCTCGGTCTTGGCGCGTTTATTTGAAATGTCATAATGTGTCAATGTAAATACATGATTTACTTTATTTCCTGCAGTTACTTTTCTTCCATACTACAGCATTGATTATTTCCTTTATCTCAAATTACCAATTGCAAAAATCTTATTTATTCCTCAAATTTATGAACTCTTTGGTTTATAACTTCCATTTATAAAAAATATTTCTAAAGTAACTTGTTAAATAAACAGTTTTGAATTTCTAAATAGATTTAAGTTTTTATAACTGAGTTTTTGGGGTTAGGTCGGTGGTTAAATGAAAGAGTTATGATTGGCGTGTTGGTGTTTATTGTGACAGTATGATAAAGCAAGGAAGACAGATATTATAAATAGAATGAAGAGACGCAGATGGTGCGCGTGTATCACGAAATGAAGCGAGTCGACAGTCTCGCTCGGCGCGCGTGTGCCGGTAAGACCGCCAGTTGCGGAGCGATGAAACAGGAGAGAGATCGTCGGAGAGGAATCGGGTCAGACATGTAGCGGCAGCCGGCAGCGCTATGTCGCTAGCATCGATGCCGGCTGAGACGGCGGTGAATTTGAAATCCTGTCCCCTACAAGTTAAAATTCTCAACAGTACAGCAAAGGGATCCGTTCAAGATATCTTCTCCTTTGTTCATTCATCTGGTGAAGGCTGCTCTGATCGTCCTACTCCACTTTCTTATTTCATTTATTTTTTATTTTATCTTATTTTATTAAGGGATTTTGACAGTGTAAATTTAAATTGTAATAAACATAATAACTATTTAACACGCGATACTAATAATGAAAATCCACAAAAAATATTTTGATACATAAGTATGTTTAGATGAAAGAAGGAGAAGGATGGGGAGGTTGCAACTAATATTGCGGTAAAGGGAGAGCAACATGAGTTTTTATAGATATAGTGAATGGCCAAAGTTTAGATTGTGGTGGTTCATAAGAAGAACCCTTTGATCGTAGTAAGACTAATATTGAACAAGTCAATTTCTGTAAATTTCTCATTATGGTATTTGCATGACCGGTGAATGAATGAATTTTGTATGTAAGATGTTCTACTTCTGGGAATATGGAAGAGAACGGATTGCCGGGTTGATCTAGATGGTTACATGGAGAGATATTAATTCCAATTGGCTGGGAGTTTGAAGAGAAGTAATTTGTCAGCACGCGTTCGTCGATGTTCTAGGGTCTTCATATTGTGGAAGTTTGCTGCATCTAAATAGGAGCCGAACAATAGATTAGATCTAACATTCAGATGTTGAATAAACCTATTTTGTATTCATTCTAATCTCGCAATATATGTAATCTGCCATGGGTTCCAGATTTGAGCAGCGTACTCTAAGTGACTAAGAACGAATGCGTAATACAGTATTTTGAAGCAGTACGGATTTTGGAAGTGTTTGCAGATTCGAAGTATGAATCCTAGCATTCTATAGGCCTTGGAGGTAATTTGGTCAATGTGATTTTGGAAAAGAAGTTTGCTATCGAGGATTATTCTTATGTCTTTAACATCGCTTTTATTCTCTAGCTGAGTGCTGTCTATTGTGTAAGTAAAATTAATATTGTTAAATTTTCTTGAGAATGTTATTTGAAAACACTTTTTAGCATTCAGGAGGAATCCTTCTGTCCTAGGATCACGTTCAAATTTTTAACCTTTCCTTTCTAATGATGTAAACTGAGTTGACATTGCCTCTAATTATGTAAATATACTAAATACAGAGTTCATTAGGTATTCCTCCATTATATATTTATTTATTGAATAAATAAGAATTTACCATAATCAACAATAAAAATGTTTTCTCGAAGAACCTGACGTGAATTTGTCAATACGTGTATGTGTGCGTGCGGTGCGAACGGCGCAGCGCGCGGAATTGCCAATTTGTGGCTTCCACGTCAAAAAAACTATTCCTCTTTTGAGGCAAACCAATTATCGAGTCATTTTCGTACATTTTCTGTAAGAAGTAAAGCGCTGCTCGACAAGTGCGTGTCCCATCGATGCAAATAAGAAGTAATCGGATAGAGCCAAGTCTGGTGAGTAAGCCGCGTGCGAAAGTATTTCCCAACTAAACGCTTCAATCGTTTCCGTGACCAATTTTTCTGTGCGTGATGGTGCATTATCATGAAGCAAAATCACTTTGTGTTGCCTTTTGTGATATTCTGGTCGTTTTTCACGCAAAGCTTGATTTAAATCGATAATCTGTTGTTCAGTATTAACGGTTTAGCCGGGTTTTAGCAGCTCATAATAGATCACACCCTTCTGATCCCACCAAACACGTTCTTCGTTTCTCACGTCAAAATCGTCCCTTTTGAATTTTTCAAACCACTCGAAGCACTGTGATTTATCAAGAGCACACTCACCGTAAGCTTTTACAAGCATTCGATCCGATTCTGCAGCAGTTTTCTTCAAATGGTAACAGAAAATCAATGCTGTCCGCAAATTGTACTTTCCAGGCACATGTTCAACAATATTAAAAACTATACTGTCGTTATGAGTTGTAAACTTGTATTGTTATGAGTTGAAAATCTTTGTCAGATGTCAAAACAAGAAAGTGGCGCCAATGACGCGGTTTGGCGGTAACTACATTGACAGCCAGGGCCATCTATGGGCAAATTCCAGTTTCATATTTATATGTAGACCAGGTAGACTAGCGAGGTCACTTTAACCATTATGTTACCCGGAATTTTTCACACCAATTGCTACGGAGTGTAGGTACATACATAACAAAAGAAGCTGGCATATAATATACGTGATAACGAATAACAATGGACTGACAAAAATGATAGACACTTGGGGTGGCCGTCATTCAGCCGTGAATAGAAAACCTTTGATAATGATGATGATATTGTATTCGGTTGAACACAATAGAATGCAATGTATAAAATAATTACTACTTCTTAAAAAATATATCAAATACATGCGAAACACTCAAACTACAAATTACCTATTCGTTAGTTAGGATTTTATACATGGAAGTAGTCGATATACGGAACTAAGATTGAGACTTAAAAAATGTCACCATCGCTTATCTTATCAAATATAATTTATTTAAAGTTTTATTATAAAATTTTATCGCACAATATTCAATAATTATGTGAAAAAAAACATGCAAAAAATACTAATTTGATTATTACAATAATTTATTTTATTTATTTATTATTTATAACTATATTATACATATAAAAAAATTGTTTGGACTGTGCCCGTCTCACTAGAGAATTCTGTATCGAGACGGGCATAGTTTACAAGCAATTGTACAGTTTATTAAAATTACAAGTAGAAAGATTTATTATTATTAACATATAAAAGGTGTATATGAAGAACAATTATAAGGTGGATTTAATTTTTGTATCACTTTGTAGCAATAATTAATATGGGTATGAGTCAATATGTTTGGGTGAGTGCATCAATACTGGCTCTGCCCATATTACGAATCCAAGTTTTAATATAAAGTTTCATGTTCTTGTGACAATTCAATTGATTAAAGTCTTTTAGCATTCTATTATACAGTTTAGGTCCAAAATATTTGTAGTTCCTTTGACCAAATGTAGTATGTGCTCTTTGGGTTTGAAGGTTATTTGTATTTGACCGTGTGGAAATTATGTTTTGTGTTGTTTTAAAATGTGTCTGTTTGTATTTATATATGTATTTGAGAGTAGTATTAGCGTATATTTGTCTAATATCAAAGACATTGAATTTATCAAAGATTACGTCAGTGCTCGTTGTGATTGGGGATTTGAGGATAACTTTTAATATAATTTTTTGAGCTGCTATTATTGGATTAATTGCAGACATAGTCGCTCCATCCCAAGCAATTATACCATACTCTATGATTGATTGACAGATAGCGTAATATGCCGTTTTAAGGAGTTTTATATTAAGGAAATTTCTAATATTTCTAAAAAAATATATTGTTTTTTTTATTTTATTTGTAATGAGTTGTGTATGATGATTCCATTTGAGGTAAGGATCAAATATAATTCCTAAGTATTTAATTTGGTCAGAACGTTCTATATAATTGCATTGACACGTATCGTCGTCTGAGTTGGAACAATTGTGGACTTTTATTTTGTAAGCATACGAGGGTTGCCCATTTTCTTTTATACTCGAAGTTAGGTATTTGGTTTTATTGGTATTAAGTGTTAAGGTGTTCAGGTCGAGCCATTTTTTAAGCCTTTCTCGGCTTTTTTAAATACTGCTGACCATGTATCAGCTTGGAATTGAAGAACAGTGTCATCCGCAAAACAAGTAACGCTTCCGTTAAAAGAGATTTTGCTTAGGTCATTAATATGCATTAAGAATAGTGTTCAGCACGTGAACAAGACTGTGAATCTGACAGGGGTGGCTCGCCGATTCGCTTTGCTGCTCGGATGCTGATGTCTGCAGCGGCGTGCAGTGGTTCCAAAAAATCCAAATCTTCATCCAGTGTCGATAGCCAAGTCGTGAAATTATACAGGTTCAGTCCAAAGTGTACAGCCAGGTCGAAATTCCAACAGAAGCAAGTCCAGGGTAAGCGGGGTTCAGAAATAAAAGTCTTGTATGGCGTAGAGAAGTCCAGCGGTGAAGCACACGAGGCAAGTAAGGTTTTCGCCCGCTGGACCGTTTATTTGTATTTAAAATTCTCAACTCGGAGTGACATACCCCAGCAAATGGCCGGGACCAATCAGGGGGCTCACAATTTCCCCGTGCCACCCCGATACGGTCCCGCGCCGACACCACCTGGCGGCCAAATCAGGAAACTTTGGTCATTTTTTCCGCCGTCCAGTGTGGGTCGGCAGAACTGACTTTCGTCATACATTTTTATCTTTATTGAAATAATCTCACATTTCCCAGGCATCGCGAGTACCTTTTATTACAAACATGAACCTGCCTCGCGATGCCTGGCATATTATAATACGGGCGATAGCCCAGGGAATTTATTAACGCACCTCAAAACTAAAAATCCATTTTTTATTAGTACAGGGATTTTTGAGGTGCGTCAAACTATCTCTGGGCGATCGCCCTTACAAAATTCTATTAGTTTCAATATTCATTCTATTACATATAATTTTTTATAACAAGATATATTGCAAAAATTAAAGTAATTTTCTCCATGCGGTGCCGGGGCGTGGCCTCGGCCGTAATCCGGCTACCCCCTCCCCTCGGCCGCTCGGCCGCCGCAGTGGCGGCGACTTTCCAGGGTCGGGGTGTGGTGGCCGCGCTATTGCCGTGAAACGGCCAAGTTCGGATCGCGGCATGCTTCTCGTTCAGGCCGGGGTGCCGCGGGCTTCGCGGCCGAGGCCCGGGCCGTCGCACACTCGGGCCGGAGCGCCGTATTTCTCGCGGTCGCGCGGCTGTGCGGAACACTCCCCCCGTGCGGCTCCGCCGTACTCCACAGGCAGCACAGCGACTCTCCTGCGGCCGCCTCAGACCCAGGGCTGTGTCAACAGGGGGATGACCTTCGTGGCGGGCCTCGTGTAATCGCCCGCCGCTGTCCTCACGCGGACGGACCGCACCTGTCCGTCCGCCGCCGGCCGCGCCTCCGTGATGACCCTTTTGGGCCAACAGTTCCGTGGTAGCGCGGGGTCCGCCACTATCATCACCGCTCCCTCCCGTATCGGTGGCGCTGGCTCCTGCCACTTCCGACGCTGTGCCAGCGTGGGAAGGTACTCCTTCATCCATCGCCGCCAAAATGCATCGGCGATCTGTTGTGCTATCCGCCACTGTCTGCGGAGGCAGACCCGTTCGTCCAGTGCCCCGTACACTGCCAGATGTTGAAAGCGGCCCGCGGCCCCGAGCAGTAGGTGGTTCGGGGTCAGCGGCGCGCTGTCGCGGGGGTCCACTGACACGTGGGTGAGCGGCCGGTTATTTACCGCGTACTCTGCCTCCGCCAGGGCTGTCAGTAAAGTCTCCTCCCTGGGAGCGCGCTCCTTTAATGTCGCTCCCAGCGCCCGCTTTATGGAGCGCACCAAGCTCTCCCATGCCCCTCCCATGTGAGGGGCGAGCGGCGGGTTGAAGGTCCAATGAGAGCGGACCCACCACATTCCCGAGATCGTTTTAAAAGCGGTTGCTTTTGTATCGATCTCACTCTTACGCCGCCAGGTTGGCAATTTTTTGCTAAGAAATTCTACTGCCGTGGACACGGCAGGCATTACAAAACGCTCTCATTGTCCCCCTTCCGAACATAATTAATTTAGTTCCATATTATAATAACAGCAATAAGACAAAGTCAGGGAAATCTGGGAGAGATAGGAAGGGGAAAAAAAAAAAAAAAAACAATGGAGCGGTAACAAAAAACGACACCTCCTTAGGGAGAAAAGGACACCACAGAAACGAATTACAGAGGAGTTACGATTCAGGCACGCTGGACAATTACACTTACTAATTCACTAACCAAATAACTAGAGAAAATTAAATACGTTGCCAAAAGACAAAGTACAATTTCAACAGTTCTAAAATAACTTAAATTTATATATAATCCACATGGACTAGCGAAGTTGACACATTGTTTAAATTAAAGTACATTACTAGTTCTAACCTAATATAATAGATGACAGAAAGTTAGATATTTTATGTGAGCAATATAGCAAGTAATAGAATAAAATACAATGGTATCTATGAGAGAAAGAATTATAACATAGCAAATATAGCAACAAAACGTGAATGAAAGAAAAGATGAGTAGACACAATAGCAATATAACGAGTAATAGAATAAAGTACAATGGTATCTATGAGTGAAAGAATTATAACATAACAAGTATAGTAACATAGCGTGAATGAAGAAAAAGATGAAAAGGTACAATAGCAATATTACGAGTAATAGAATGTAATACAATGGTATCTATAAGAGAAAATGAATTGTAACATAGCAAGTATATCATCATAGCAGGAATGAAAGAAAAGATGAATAGACACCACAACCTAGAGTTTTAAATTATCTAATAAATGATTCAAGAATTTGATGACCCAAAAGCACTTACAATTTTATATGTAACTAATGTTGGATGCTAAAAAGAATAGTTTATAAATTAATTTAATTTACAGTGCAGTGCAGGAGAAGTTGACAAGTTAATGAGAACGAATAATAGTGATACTAGACTAAATGAAAGCAGGAGCAGACACCAACAATAAGGAAATTCAGAATTCTAATTTATTTAGCATGTAATGAGTAATAAAAAGAAAGTATATATATGTATGATTTATAGTAGTAGCAAGCAACAATAAATGAGAAAGAAGAATGACAAGATGAAGTTAAGAAACACGGAAACTACTGAATATTAAAATGACAATCCAAATCAAAAGCGAGATCAAGGTCGCCGAAGGATCTCCCATCTGGAGACCCACACCTTTGTAAAAGCTCTGAACAGTTCCAGATTCCTTCCGTTCATCAGCAGATCCTGGTTCCTGGGGGGAGCAGGACCCGCCGGACCATTCGCTATCTCCTCGCGTTCCAGTCCTTCTAGCATCTCTTCTCTAGCATCCCTCATAATTTCACATTGCCAGAGAATGTGCTCCGGCGTTTGCCTCACGCGAGTACAGCTGCACCACGGGTGAGGAGCCAGTCCTAAGTCATATAATTTACTCTTAAACTCACCGTGACCTGATACCAGCTGCATCGCGTAGTGGTTCAGCACCGGAGGACACCTCTGGCCAGTCTCTCTTACGCCCACCATTGGGAGGAACGAATAAGTCCACCTCCCTTGGACGGCGCCATCCCATCTTTCTTGCCACACGTTTATAGTTATTTCCCTAATGCACGAGCACAACACCCCGTACTCAGCATCTGTGGGCCTCAGGGTGTGTCCCAAATGGGTCACCTCCAGGCCCCTCCTCAAAGCACTGCGGGCACTCGCCTCTAATACCAACAGGTCCGCAGGGAGCACGCCCGCCAGCACAGGCAGGGCCACAGTGGACACGGTCCGATATGCCCCCGTAAGCGCTAGCAGCGGCACTCTCTGACCCCTGTTGATAGCGGACGAGACCGTAAACACGGACAGTCGGTGCGCCCAAATTTCCGCAGCATAGGTGACTTGCGCCACGTATGTCGCGTCATAAATTCTACGCACAGCGACCGTCTTTAGTCCCCAGTCTGCTGTGGATATCCGCTTTAGCGAGGCGAAGTAATCCGTCGCTCTTTCAGAGATCGTCTTGACGTGTGTGAGGTAGGAACCCGACGAGTCCAGAGTCACTCCGAGATATTTGACCTTTTGTTCAAACCTGATAGCCTTCCCATTCATTCTTATCGTCGGGTTCCTACGTCTGTCCAGTCGACCCTTGAACATCATTGCGATAGTTTTCTGAGGAGCAAGAGTAAGCTTATTTAGTCCACACCACTCTACGATTTGCTCTATTGACCTTTCGGCTCTTTTCTCAATTTCTAGCCTACTCTCGCCAGACACTAATAGCAGCAGATCATCTGCATAGGCAACAGATATGCAGCCCTCCGATAACAGTAGCAGAAGTAGACCATTGAACAGAATGTTCCAGAAGAAAGGTCCCATAACTGATCCTTGTGGACACCCGATATTAGTTATCCTGGTGTAAGATATCCCACCATAACTCAAGGTAACAGTCCTGTCCCCGAAGTAACTAACGATTAAATCGAAAAGATACCCCGGGCACTGCCTGTGCTTAAGCATGGTGAGAATCATCTCCCACCAGGCGTTGTCAAAGGCACCTGCTATATCGAGAAAAACTCCCACAACATACTTCGTTCTTTTTTCCTTCACCCATTCATTCGCATACGAAATGGCATGCACCGTAGACAGCCCGCGGGTAAACCCAAACTGCCGGTCACAGGGAGGCGAGAGGGAAACCTCAAGCCTGTTGCGCATCAGCGTCTCGAGCACCTTTCCGAAAACGGGAAGGAGCGTGATCGGTCGATACGCCCCTGGGTCAGACCTTGGCTTGTTATTACCCTTGGGGATCACACAGAGCAGGCCTCTCTTCCATTCCTTTGGGAAAATTCTATGAAGAATACATAAATTAAAAACAAAAAACACATTCGGCCTTAGCAAAAAACCAGACATTCTTGGCTATCTGTCCAGTAATTCTGTTTATACCAGGCGCCTTTGAAGATTTAATTCGCTTAAAAAGAAAGTCCAGTTCCGTCTCCGTTACCGAAGGCGGGTCAACGTCCTCCCGAAGCATTGACGAAATGGGGACACGGGCCAGAGATCGCACAAGGCGATGGTGATCCGTGTCACCATCAGTAACCTCCAGGGGAACGAGGCGCTGTACTAGACCCTCAAGGGTCGAGCGGACGTCGGTGGTGGCCCCATCTCCGAGAATTATCCCAGAAAGTGCCCGCACCGATCCCCGCCCAGAGCCCTTCAGTAGTCCAGTTACCCTCCAGGGATCAGCGTTGCCAATCTCTGTGACCCAACTACGCCAGGAGTCTCGCTTCGCCTCGCGGATGCCTGCAGAGTAAGCTGACCGGGCTGCGCGGAGAGTATCTGACAATGAAAGTCTTTCCGAAAGTGAAGCTAAACCTCTTCGTACTACTCCGTATGCACGGTAGGCCCTCCTATAGGCACAGCGAAGCGACGCGAGTTCAGCAGACCACCAAGGTGCTCCACTACGTACTCCCGGTTTCGTCCGTCCAAGAGATCGGCAAGACGCTCTGATCACTGCCTGATTGAATCTGTCGCCTACCAGGGTTGGCTCTCTTACACCCACTTCATATATATCATGCAATTCTTCTCTTACCGCTAATCCGAAACTGTCCCAGTCAGCGTTCTTGGTACGAAAGTTCCACAAATGACTTGGTACTGGTTGCGGGGCCCTGGAGAGACGGAAGGATACGAGACGGTGATCACTATCAATGATCCCCTCCCGCACCCTCCAGTCCCTGACAAGTCCCAACACATTACCAGTACATAGAGTAACGTCAATGTTACTCTCACCCCCCGGCCCGGAGAAGGTAGGCGGATAACCGGGTTCGTTGAGGATATTCAAGCCATTGCTAGCAATGAAATCCTCAACTGCAACCCGTCGGTCGTGACCCGACCGAGATCCGCCGTCCACATCGTGCCAAAGAGGAGAGCGAGCATTGACGTCTCCACCAATCAAGATGTGGCGTCCTCGGAGAGCACGAAGAACGCCAACTAGGCCCTCAAGATGTGGCTCCACGGGCTCGCCATACCTGAAATACACTGAGATAAAAATTACCTCAGTATCCCCAAGCACGGCGGAGGCGCAAACCCTATACTCGTTGGAGAGGTGCTCAAGGTAGAGAGGTGACAACCGACCAGTATCCGCCAAAATCCCCGCCGCCGAGCGACCAGTCCCTCCCTCGAGCATAAGAAGAGGCGCCTCGATCCTCGGCGATTTACCCTTGTAGGTATACTGCTCCTGCAACAGTAAAATTGAGAAGTTGAATTTGTGTATCACGTGCGTCGCCTCGAGGGACGCAGCACGTGATCTCGCAACATTGATCTGTGCAATGTTGAGAGTTGGCGGGTGTCTATTCATAATTCGTTAGTTTTACAGACAGTTCTACAGCCGCCTTAAAAGCTGGACAATCTCTGTCGGCAGTCGGATGGTCCGCCGGCTTCTTGAAACGGGTGCACGTGGCGCATCTCGGAGCTGCATCCTTTTGCGTACAGGCATCCTCGGAGTGACCTTCCTTCGCGCAATGTTTGCAGGTAGCAACCTTATGAGAGCATGCACGTGTAATATGGCCGTACAGATGGCAGTTATAGCATCGGACCGCACCCACATAATCGCGTACTCTACATGCCGACCATCCCAAGAAACAAAAGCCTGAGTCTACCAGTGTACGTCTCACCTCCGGAGGGACCATGTATATACAGTTAACTGTCAGCCCTTCGCGTCTCCCGAACATTGATACACGCCTCGTATTTTTGACGAAATCTGCAAGTGAGATTGGACAATTTTCCTTTAAATTGGTATTGTAAATTTGCTCAAGTAGAATATTTTCCTCAGTGTTCCTTGGTACATCATAGATGACTATTCTGGGACGTTTACCCATTGGTTCTACTACCTTCAACCCTTTTGCTTGCAGTTTAGCCTCTGTTTGTTTCAACGCTTCAATGCCGTTCCTTGTCGCGGTTTCAATAACAATGCCAGATCCTCTTATTTTCCTTACTCTAACCGGTTGGAAGCCGTCCTCTAACGGATTTAGAGTAGCCTGAACAATCGATTTTGTCTTATCTGATGTTGCCCCTTCAGGTACCTCAGGGTATATGAGTATTGCCGGTTTTGTCGGGCCAACCGTCCTCTGTTCACCGTTTATTTTGATACTACTTGCCGGTGTTTGCTTTACTCCTGACGCAATAGCAGCATATGAGGTTCCTGGGAGAGTGTCTCTTATTTTTGCAGCCTCAATGTTCTGAGACTTCATAGAGTTTACAGAAATGGTTAACTCCTTAATCGCACCTCTCAATTCTTCAATATCTTCCTTGGCATTATCAGAGCCTCGTGCGCTCAACTTTTCATTATTACCTTCCGCAATCACCCCTCGCAATGTTTTATTCTCAGTGTTGAGCTCAATCACTAGTTCTAATATCTCAGTAGTCCAGGAAGTGATTTTTCCCACTGTTTCCTTACTCAACCTAGATTTGTCCGTTTTCTCTATCATATTGATCAATGTCCTTACTCTTTTCAGTTCTGCGCCCTCGGGAACGCTCTTCGAAATAATTTCGCCCTCTTCTTCCTCGGAGTTATCCGATCTTTCCTCCCTCTGGCGCTTGGCACGTTTGCCCTTAGGTTTTGCGGGCGCGATGTTGAATTGTGCTATCGACATCGGTCCAGTGTCAGCCTCCGGGCACACACGAGGTGGCGAAATGTCCGGGCAGGATGCTGATCTCTCGCCATGTTGTGGTGAAAGAACCAAAGATTGCGGCCTCTGTGACATTAGTGTATTAGTTTTTTGAGCACCTGCCCTGAAGCGGGCAGGCGTGTCGCTCATGTTGAAGTTCCTGTCCCTATCCTATCCTAATAGATAGCAATGGATAATAACTAACATATAATTAGATACCTAAAGATATTAAAAGATTACTAGCTAAAATATTCTAAGCTACAATATTATTCCGACAAACTTAATTAAATTTGAAAAATTCAATTAATTAATTAAGATTAAAATCAAAATAAAATACCTAAAGGTGATACAATTCCGAAGATATGACCAAGAAAAAGAAACAAAAGAAAATTAATTAAATTAAAATTTAATTAATTAATTAAATAAAATATAATTAGATACCTAATGATATTAAAGAATTACCAGCTAAAATATTCTAAACTATAATATTATTACGACTAGATTAATTAAATTCGAAAATTTAATTAATTGATTAAAATTAATTAAATTAAAAATTCAATTAATTAATTAAATTAAAATAGAATTAAATACCTAAAAATATTAAGGGATTAATTTATTAATACTAACTAAAATATTCTAATCTACAATATTATTTCAACAAAAGTTAATTAAATTAAAAAAAAAAAAAAAAATATTTAATTAATTAATTAAAATTAAAAGATCAAAATAAAATACCTAAAAGTAATAGAAAAAGATTAAAACCTAATATAAGCTGTGATATAGTATTCTAAGAATTATTCCGAAGATATAACCCAAAAATTAATTGAATTAGAAGATTCAATTAATTAATAAAAAGAATTGTCGCAGAAATGTAAGCGCAGTATTCTCAGTCTTTTAATTCTGAAACACAGTGTTTGTTCACAACGTGAACAGCCGCTTGACGGGCTCGCGCTAGGTACCTCCGCGCGGAAGCGCCAGACGTTTCTAGAATGTTCGACGCTGCTCGAAACTGATAACGTTAGCGCCACGGGACGAAAGATGAAAAACTGGTTGAAGGTCCAGTCGGAGGCCGCCTCGTTCAGGTGGTCGTGGATCCGTGGGTCCTGCCGCACCTCCTGGAGGGCCGCGGCCAGCTCTCTATCCGCGCCATGAAAATTTGTTCCGTTGTCCGAATAAATGTGGCGCGGATGGCCGCGGCGTGCTGCCATCCGACGAATGGCCATGATGGCCGAGTCGGCCGTGAGGGATCCTGCCAACTCCATGTGTACGGCGCGCGTGGTCATACAGGTAAACAGCGCGCCGTACCTTTTCTCCTTCCTTCGGCCCATGGTGACCTCCATCGGCCCGAAGTAATCCAGCCCGCAGTGAGTGAAGGGCGGTTCATGGTGGGCCAGTCGGGCCCGCGGCAGCTGCCCCATCAGCGGCTGCATCGGCCGCCCCCTTCTGTTGCGGCATGCCTGGCATTCAAACTGCACCCGGCGCACAGTCGGCCTCAGCCGTAGGACAAAGAAATTGCCTCGAATGTCACTGACAGTCCTCTCTGTGCCCGGGTGCTGGCTCTTCTCGTGATGGTGTCTTACCAAGAGCCGTGTATATGGGTGGGCGCCATCCAGTATAATCGGCGTCCTCAGCCCTGGAGTAATTGCCTCCGCGGCACCCGCGTTCAAGCGGGTGCCCATTCTCAGCACGCCGTCCTCGTCCAGATGCGGCGACAGCGGGTACAGGCGGCTGCTTTTAGGTATAGTCTCCCCCCGTTGCAGCCGCCGCCGTTCGTCCTCGAACGTTTGCGCCTGGGCGTGTAAGACCCAGGCGCGCTCTGCCTGATCCTTTTCTTCCAATGATAACTCGGCAGCTGGCGTGGCGCTCTGCGTGCGCCGACAGTTCGCCACAAATCGCCCGATCCACGCTGTGGCGCGGACCAAACGGGCCCATGATGAGAAGCGGGCGATGTCCGGCAGGGCCCCGCCGGTCGCTGTCGCTCGCCCGGTGAGCGCCACGGTCTCCGGCCGCCGCTCGAGCGCCTCCCGGCTCGGCTCGGCCCGCGCGGGCTCCCGCGGCCACGCCGCCTCCGGGCCTCTCAGGAATGCCGGCCCGCGGAACCATTTCCCGTCCTCTGTCAGATCCAGAGGCTCCCTCTCTCGGGTCCCCATATCCGCGGGATTCGCCCGTGTGGGCACCCATCGCCAGGACGTGATGTCCGTCAGCTCGTCGATTTCCCCGAGCCGGTTTGCCACAAATGCTGAGTAGGCCCGGGGATCCGTTTTAATCCATGTTAGGACTGTCGTGGAATCTGTCCACATGACAGTCCTCCCAATTGTGCACGTGTGTTCCTTTTTTATAGTGGCCGCCAATCTTGCGGCCATCAGTGCTGCCTGCAGCTCAAGCCGCGGAATAGAGAGCGGCTTGAGCGGGGCCACCTTACATTTCGCCGAGGTGAAGGCTACGTAATTGCCGCCCTCTCCTGCCTCGACGAAATAGGCGACCGTGCAGCACGCCTGTTCTGACGCGTCGCAGAACACGTGCAAATCTGGCCGGCTTCTCCGGCCTCTAATTACCTGGCGCGGCACCGCGCACTGGCTGTTTCGTGCCAGCCGGTGCCATTCTCGCCACCTCTCGGCGTGCTCGGGATTGATCGGCTCGTCCCAGCCGACCTTGGACCGCCACCCCGCCTGTAGTAGTATCTTCGACCGCACCAGCAGGCAGGCCACAAAGCCCACCGGGTCGAAGATTCTCATCACCGCGCTTAACAGAGCGCGCTTCGTCGGGCGGTCCTCGGCGTGCATTTCCGGCAAGTTTATGAATTTAAAAATAAACTTGTCGGAGACCGGATCCCAGGTGATCCCGAGCACGCGTTCCGTCGTCTTCTCTTCCCCGATTATCTGCACCGGCGCCGTCGACCTCAGGTGCTCGGGGAGTCGCTTCAGGACTGCCGCATTATTCGACGTCCAATTCCTGAGGTGCATGCCGCCGCGGCGGAGCACCTCGGTCACCCCTGCTGTCATCCGGATGGCGTGATCCGGAGTGTCCACCGCGTCGAGGTAGTCGTCCATGTAAAACTTATCACGGATTGCCTCGGCGGCCTCGGGATGTGCCGCCGCACCGGCGGCGGCTATACAATTTCGCACGTATTGTGCGCTGCTCGGCGAGCACGTCGCCCCAAAAATCATCGAGCACATTTGGTATATGCTGGGCTCAGTCTCGCCCGGCTGGCGCCACAGAAATAACTGCGCCTCTTGATCCTGTTTCCTGATCTGGATACGCAGGAACATTTCCTTAATATCGGCCGCCAGCGCCACCCCTCCCTCCCTAAACCTGAACACGTTCCCCAACAGCGATGACAGCATGTCGGGGCTTGTCAGTAGGGCGTCGTTGAGGGAGACTCCTTTGCACCGGCTGGCGGCATCAAATACAACCCGAATCTTCCCTGGTTTATTCGGGTTGAAAACTGCGAAGTGCGGCAGGTACCACCGGCGGCCACCCAGCCGCGCTGCCTCACCTTCTGTGATCCGGCGCGCATACCCCTGCTGGATATAGTCCGCCAGCTTGGCCTGGTATGCGGCCGCGAATGCCGGGTCTCGCCGGCATCTCCTCTCGATGCCGGCCAATCGGCCCACCGCGCACTGTCTATTGTCGGGCAGGCCGGCGTCGGGCTGCCTCCACAGGAGGCCCGTCTCCCATCGGCCGCTTGGTAGCTGCCGCGTAGTGGCGGCCATTATCTGCATGGCCCGGGCATCCTCAGCATTGACCCGGGCCGCGGTGGTCACTCCCAGCGAGTCCACCGAATAGTGCTGGCGCACAAGCGCCTCCAGGCGGCTGTCGGCCACCGGGCGCGGCGTCCCGGCGAGCGCTAAAATGGTAGCACTCGCACTCTCCGTATTCTGTTCGGTGGTGCCATGCACGGTCCACCCCAGGGCCGTGCGGGACAGGATCCTCGTCCCAGTATTTGCCCTCACCTCACGTGTAACTATGAGGTGGGCGTGATCCTATCCAATCAGGAGTTGTGGCACCACCTGCGCGGCCCTTTCTGGGCCCGCGCCACGCCGGCCATCGCGGGCCGGCACCGTCCATTGCGCGGGCAGCGCCAGCCCGCGCACCGTATTCGCCTTCAGCGAATATTCCCCGCCGTCACCCGTCACTGTTACGTGCACGGCTTGTGACCGGGCGTCGGACGAGCACATGCCGCTCGCCCCGTGTATGCGTAATTCACGCACCGGCCCTCGCGCACCGACGGCCTTGGCCAACTTCGCGTCAATCAGGGTGACGGTTGACCCTTCATCTAACAGTGCGTACGCACTCACTTGCCCCTGCGGGCCACTTATCATTACCGGCAACACTTTCAATAGCACCCGGTGGTGCCGGCGGTCTCCCGTTAGACTCACTAGGTCGCCGGTGCTCGGACCGGCGTACCCCTCCGGCCGCCGATGCGCGCTCGGCGCGGCGGCCGGCGCACCCCCGCCGGGCGGGTGCGCGGCTCCGGGCGCGGCCGCGGCGTGCGGCGCCCCGTGTAACAAGCGATGGTGTAGCGCGCGGCACCCGCTTACACCGCATCGCGTCGACCGGCACTGTGGGGCCCGGTGCCCTGCCTCAAGGCACACAAAGCACACACTTGTTTTTCTCACCACGGCCCATCGGTCTGCGTATGATTTCTGTGCAAATTCTGCGCAGACTGCCGTTCCGTGCTGCGGCGACCTGCAGGCCGCGCACTGCCGCTCCCTGCGGCCGGCGGCCGCGCTCGCCCGCGGCGGCGCGCTCGCTTCGGCCTCGCCGTCCGCTTCCTGCATCGCGTGCACCTGGGCGCTCCTGCGCCCTCTCTGCGTCTGCGCCGTCGGCTCCAGACACCCTGTGTGCGGCGCTTCAGCCGTGAGCTCTGTTAGCCACGCTGAAAAATCATGCACCGTCACGTCCTTTCCCATGCCGCGGCGCTCCGCCATCCATAAAATCTTGTAGCAAGTCGGCATTTTGCCGACCAGCTCCGTCAGCAGCTGCGCAGGAGCCAGCTGCTTCCCGTTGAAATTCTCAACGGTCGCCACCACGTTCCTCACCGCGACTGCATAATCCACAATCGCTTCCGTGGTGGCGTTGTCGGCAAGGCGGGGATGTCTCCTTGCTCGCTCCAGCATACTCTCGACGATTTTGTCGGGGCGGCCATACCACCTCTCCAGTATGGCCATTATTTCCGGCACGTTTCGCGGCTCGATTAAGAGCGCCGCGACTGACTCACGTGCTCGCCCTTTCAGGGCTCTCTGTAGGCGCAGCAGATTTTCACTGGTCGACAGCTCACACAGGCCTGTCGACTGATCATACTGCGCCTTAAAAGTCGGCCAGTCCAGGGGATCGCCGCTAAACGGCGGCAAATCCTTGGCGACGGCCTGCCGCGCGATGAACGCGTTCATGCGCGGCTCATCCTGGCCCGAGTGCGCTCTCGGGCTCCCTTCCGCTCGTGCTGACCGGATTGCGTCCGATATGTCGGTCGCCATCATCGCCATCGGATCCCGCTGGTCGCGTACTTAACTATAAATGATGTTATGGAGTGATAGGGGCGAAGCCCCCTTGTCTCCGTAGTCTGGAGTGTGGCGGGTAAAGAAAAGAAACAATGGTCCCCCGAGGGGGTGCGGTCACGCACTAATGAGATAATTTTTTTTTGAATAAACTTAAAGTTACATGAAGTGATTATATTAACATGGGGTCAGATATAGAAATAAGAATAGAGAGGTTAGTAACAAATTAGAATTAATTATAGTCATATAATAGTTAGAGAAAAAAATAATAATAATAATAAATAAATAAAAAGATATCTTAAATAAATATAGAGTCATGTAAAAGAAATACAATGTCAGGTGTAAGTAAGTTATTCTTAGGTCAAAAAGTAGTTGGAAATAGTTAGAAACAAAACTTAAATTTAAACCTAAATAATTACATAAAGAGTTATGTAGAAATACAAAGTCATAAGAAAATAGAAAAAACTAATTAAATAGTACATAGAGTTAGAAGCAAAAAAAAAAGTTATGTAGGAATACAAAGTCAAAAAAAAAAAAAAAAAAAAAAAAAAGATAGAAAAATTAAATGGAGCTAAATTTAAGTGGCCGGTGCCTGGTTGTAGAGAAGGGAGATGGGGAAGAGGTTGTCGGGGTCAGCATCGGGATCGTTGACTGCTAAAGAAGTGATGGATGGGTTGGGGATTGTCTTTAGTTTTTTGTAAAATCTCTTGGAGATATCGAGAATGTGGGTGTTAAGAGGGGGGGTGTTGGAGTCACGGAGAATTATCGAATTCCTTACGAACCACGGGGCTTGGAGGATTAAACGGAGAGTTTTGTTTTGAAAAACGGCAAGTTTTTTCGTGAATTTGGCCGTGGCCCAAATGGGGCAGGCATAGGTTAGGAGAGGGCGGAGAAGCGATTTATATATGAGGATTTTAGTGTTTAGAAGTATTGGACTGTGTTTGGAGAGAAGGCTGAAGATGGCTCCTTTCGCTTTGTTTGCTACCTTGAGGGATTTGGTGATGTGGGAATTCCAGTTAAGTTTTCTATCCAATGTCAGTCCGAGGTATTTAACTGTTGGATGCCAGTTGATTTTGGTGTTGTTTAGTGAGACATGACCTTTAGGGTGGCGGCCGGTTTGGCGCCTGCGCGTGAAAAGTATGGCAGCGCTTTTGGATGGATTGATGGCGATCCGCCAGGACTCGAACCAACATTGGAGAGAATCTAGGTGGTGTTGTAGACGTGCAGTTATGGTAAAGGGATTAGTGGAGTTTGTCAGGATCGCTGTGTCGTCAGCATATAGAGCAGATATGGAGTATCTATCGGAGGGGGTGGGCATGTCGCTCGTAAATATGTTATAAAGGAAGGGGGAGAGAATGGAGCCTTGCGGCACTCCAGCTCTCATGAATCGGGTGGTGGAGAGGGTGGTTTTGTTGAGTCTGACTCTGAATGGGCGTTTGTGGAGAAAGGATTTGAGGAGACCGAAGAGTTGAGGATGGAGGTTGTAGATTTCAAGAGCTTTATAAAGTAGGCCGTTATGCCATACTTTGTCGAAGGCTTTAGCCACGTCGAGGAAGATGGCGCCTGTGGATCTGTGTTTACGAAAGCCGTCGGTAATAAATTCGACGACTCTCAGAAGCTGGTGATTTGTTGAGTGGTGGGGTCTAAAGCCGTGTTGTTCCACGGGAATGGCGTTTTGGAGACCTGGTTGCGCTTGCAGTCTTGTGAGAAAAATTTTCTCGAAGATTTTGCCTACATTGGAGAGGAGACTGATTGGTCTGTGATTTTCGCAGAAAAGAGGATCTTTGCCGGGTTTGGGGAAGAGAACTATGTTGGAGGTTTTCCAAGCTGTGGGGAAGTACTGCAAGCGGAAGGCAGAATTGAAAAGAAAGGTGAGAAATAAAATTCCCTTGGCAGGAAGAAGTTTGAGGGCTTTGGTCGGGATGCCGTCGGGTCCTGGAGCTGTTTTTGTTTTTCTATTTTTTATGATTTTTTTAATTTCCTCTGGAGAGGTGAAAAATTTATTTTGTGAGAGGGGGGGGTTGATGGAGTTCTCGACGTGGCTGTTTATGAATTCCGTGTGTGCGGCTGAAGAGGAGTCGGGGTTAGTGTCGAATTGGAGTTCAAGGCTGTCGGCGAAAGCTTCGGCCTTGTCCTCGTCTTCGTACAGTAATCCGGAAGGGGCGTGTACAGGGTTGTTGGAGGTTTTTGTGGCGCGGAGGGAATTTGCTATTTTCCAGACCGAGCCGTCTTGGGGGTTGAGGGAGGATAGTTTAAATTGCCAAGACTCAGAGCGGAAGACCGCAAGGGCTTTTCTGAGCTTAGTCTGAAAGAAGTTGGCGATAGCTCGGTCGGCTGGGACCCTGTACTTTTGCCATTGGCGCCTGGCGTGATTTTTTTTCCTGATGAGGAGCTGAATGTGCGTGGGGAGGGAGCGACGACGGGGGGCGGAGGGGGGAGGGGGTTTGGAGGCTTCAGCTAACGCAGAGTTGATAGTGTTGGTGAAGGAGTCGATGTGAGAATCTAATTCTGTGGTGTTTGAGATATTACTGGGGATTGTGAATTTGTTTTGAACAACTTGTTCGAAGAGTGGCCAGTTAACAATGTTGTTAACTGGCGGCGGGGGGGGCGTATTGTGGAAGTCGAGGATTTCGATGAAGATGGGGTTGTGGTCTGAGTTGAGATCGTTTGAGGTGGTGATGGAGTGAGACCAGGGGAAATTTTTGAGAATGGCTATGTCGAGTATATCGGGTCTGTGGCCGGATGTCGAGAAAAATGTGGGTTTGGTGGGGGCTATAACAGTGAGATTGTTGGAGTTGGTGTAGTTGACGAGATTTTTGCCGTTTGAATTTGTGGCACGGCAGTTCCAAGATTTATCTTTGGAGTTGAAGTCTCCGGCGAGAATAGAGGGGGTGTCGTCGCTCAGAAGGGAGTCGAGGTCGCTAGTGAGGAGGGAGCTGGGGGGGTTGTAAATACTAAAGACGCGCAGTGGTCCTGAGTGGCGGGTGTGGATTGTTATGGAGGTGGATTCGAGATGAGATAGGGAGAGGGGGGTGGGGTTGGAGGAGTGGGCTAAGTTTCGTTTGACGAAAATAGCGGTGCCTCCGCTCCTACCGGAAAGTCTGTCGTTGCGGTAGCAAACAAAGTTTGGGATGTTGAAAGTGTTGGAAGGTTTAAGGTGGGTTTCGCTAACCAAGAGGAGGTCGAGCGAGTGTCGGACTGTGAAGTCCGCGACTTCAGACTGATCGCCTATTATGCTGTTAGCATTCCAGGCTGCGATGTTGAGGGAAACGGGGTAAGAGGTGTTAGCCATAGTAAGAAAAGTTTAGTTTAGATTGAGGAGAGTGAAGATTTTAGGGATTTCTGCAAGAAGGATTGAGATGGCTTCGCCGGCGGATTTAACGGCGAGTAGTCTGGGGATGGTTTCAAGTATAATTTTTAGAATTTCAGTGATGTTGGGGTTGGAGAAAGAGCTAAGAATTGAAGCTAATCCAAGGTTTGGCTGGTGCTGCTGGGGGGTGGGTGGGTGGTAAGAGGAGGGGTGGGGGGTGGCGGTGGGGGGAGGGGCGAGGGCCGTAGCGTAAGATACTGTTGGAGTTATTAGTTTTGAAGTGAAGGCAGGGCGAGAGTATTCTTGCTGGCGATGTCTGGAGAGGTTGGAGCGAGGTGGGGGGTAGAACGGGCACCCTTTGAAGTTCGCCGGGTGGTCGCCGGAGCAGTTTGCGCAAGTGGCGGGGCCGTCCTCGCGTTGCTTGCTGCAGGTGGTGGTGAGATGGTTGAGCCCGCATTTAACGCAGCGCGGGTTGGCTCTGCACATTGTAGCTGAGTGGCCGAAGAGTTGGCAGCGATGGCATTGGGAGGGGGCGTCTTTTTTACGGAGTTTTTCGACCTGAATCCTTAGGTCGAAGATCGATTGGATATTAAATATCTCTTTGCCTTGGGTGTTGTTCTCCGTTTGAATGAGGACGAGGGGGATTGGACGGCGCTCGGGGCCGGTTTTCATCCTGTTCACGGATATTACCGGGTAGGTTGATTCTAATTCTTCGAGGATTTCTTGGTCGGTTATATCTAGAGGAATGCCGCGCAGAACAGCTTTTAAAGTTTTGTCCTGCTGGGGGACGAAGGAGTGAAATTGTGTGGCGTTTTCTTCTAGTATGCGGGTGGCGGTTCTGAAGCTTGAGATATCGGCTGAGTTAATTTTCACGCCGGATTTAGTTATTGTGGCTGATGCAATTTTGACTCCGGAATTTATTAATTTTGCACGAGTGGCTCTCCAGTTGGAGGAGTCTCTTAGCATGATTGGTGGGATGTTGATTTTCGGCTTGGTTTGTGCCGGCGGAGTGGTGGTGGGGATGGGGGCCTCTTCGGTGGCCATCTGACTGTCGGATGAATCGTCATCGGAGTCGGAGTCGGATTCGGATTCCGAGAGAACCTCGAACCTGTTTGATGTTTTTGGGGTGGGGGGGGGTGACGGCGGGGTCGCTTTCCTCTTTTTAGAGGGCTTTGGCTGTTGCCAGTCCGGATTCGACGAGGGTGGGAGATCCGGGAAGTCAGATTTAGATGCAGTGGAGGTCGAGGGTTGAGAAGTCGCGAAGGAAGCAACTGGAGGCGGAGTGGCGGTACGGGTGGCGGATGCGAGGTTGGACGCTAGCTTGGCGGCGCGCGGTTTTGCGGCAATTTTCTGGCTAATGATTTGAGCCATTTCGCAGAGCTCTTCATGTGTGTATTTTTTTAAGTTACGCGAAACGGTTGCGTGGGCGGGTTCCATGGCGGAATGGACTTGATTGGTGGTTTTGGATGTAGAACATGAATTAATGGTTGAAGATGTGGCGATTGAAGATTTATTTAATGCAATGGAGAAGATCGGTTTAATGTTTTTATTAACAGACATGACAAGCCCGCGGCTGGGTTGTCAGTTTAAAACTTCGTGGAGTCGGACCCTTGCGGGTCGGACGCACTAAAACAGGTGAGGATGGAATGACAGTTCTAAAAATAATATAGACTGTTAAAAATATCACTTGTCACAAAAGCGGCCCTTATCAGGGCAGCCGCGCGCAGCACTGGAGAAAATGTTAATTTTAAAATTAAAAATAATAATAGTAGACGAAGACAGTTCTTTGTAAAAAAAAGACTGGTATAAAATCACGGAAAAGTCACTTGGTCTCAAATAATTGTTCACAAGAATCGGCGGTAAAATTATTAAATGTTAGTAATAGCACAAGTTGCACAGAAAATAATAATCACAAATCACAATTGTGGCGAGAGCGTTGCTCATGGCGGAGCGTAGGTGTAGGCACGTCCGCACGGTAGCGCGGTCGAGTCGGGAGTGCTGGTCGCGTACCCACTCCCTCGTAAATGATGTGGCACCGTGCGCTGTGGCCGCATCATGCGGCGACGCCTGCGCGGTGTCCCTCGAGTGAGCCCGCGGAATCCCTCCGATGGTCCCGACGCCTCCGATGTCTAGCGGCGAAACCTGCGGCCGGCCCCCAGCCGGCGGCGCGCTCCAGTCCGCCTCGAGCGCCGCCGCTGTGGCGGCGCCCGGTCCCGCGGTCCGCGCGGTAGTGAGCGCGGCGGGCCATGCCGCGCTCGGTCCCGCTCTCAGTGCCGCGTCCAGTGGTGTGCCCGGTGCGGTGGCCTCTTTCAGGGCTACCGACCCGTCCCGGGCGGCGGCTCCCGCCGCCTCTCCGCCGATGTTCTCGGCGGCGGCCGTGACTGTGCGAGCACGGAGCAATGCTTCTCCGTGCTCCCGCTGCAGCTCCTTGATGAGGCGATGATGTCGCCGCTCACTCCGCCGGAGCTCAGCCCTCAGTTGACGAATCGTGTCCTCAGTCACGGTCGATGACTCCCTCTGCGAGCCGCGGTCATCCTCAGACTGGTGATCGTCTGAGTCCGACGGCTCGATGTGTCGCTCCTCCGCCTCCAATCTTCTCTCCTGCTCCTCGGCGTGTCCCGATCGCAGTCCCGATCGAGACATGACGCAATCTTGCTATGAAATTTGCGAAGCAAATCGGCAATCCGTGGCGAAGGACCACTTGTTCAGCACGTGAACAAGACTGTGAATCTGACAGGGGTGGCTCGCCGATTCGCTTTGCTGCTCGGATGCTGATGTCTGCAGCAGCGTGCAGTGGTTCCAAAAAATCCAAATCTTCATCCAGTGTCGATAGCCAAGTCGTGGAATTATTCAGGTTCAGTCCAAAGTGTACAGCCAGGTCGAAATTCCAACAGAAGCAAGTCCAGGGTAAGCGGGGTTCAGAAATAAAAGTCTTGTATGGCGTAGAGAAGTCCAGCGGTGAAGCACACGAGGCAAGTAAGGTTTTCGCGTGATCGTGACTGTGAATGAAGTTAAAGAGTGATAGGGGCGAAGCCCCCTTGTCTCCGTAATCTGGAGTATGTCAAAATAAGAGAAAAATATAGTCCCCCGAAGGGGTGCTGCTTAAGCACTAGTGAGATATATATTTAAAGATAACATATAGTTACATGAAATAATAGATGATAGGTGTCTGAGGTGTGAATGACATAAATTAACAGAGAGTATATACAATAAATAATTAAAATTAGTCTAGTGAGAGTACAGAATTTAAAAAAAAAAAAAAACTGAGTCAAATGTAGTTACAATGTATATAAAAAACTAGGGGGTTAATTCTTAACTAGAGGGATAAATCTTAAATAACTAAGTAATTAGTTACAGTCAGGTGAGTTAAAATAAGGTAAATATAATGAATAATCTTAGAGTAATTAGATTAATTACAGTCATGAAGTATTAATGTAGTACAGATAGAAAGAAAAATTAGAGAAATAACAAAGTTGAGTAAAAATTACAATGGTAAAAATTACAAAGTCAATTGGAATTAAGCTAAAATTAGGTGGGAGGAGCCTGGTTGTATAGGAGGGAGATGGGTAAGAGTTTGTCGGGGTCAGCATCTGGTTCGAAGATTGCAAGTGAATTGATAGATGGGTTGGGAATTTTCTCTAGCTTTTTGAAAAACCTCTTGGAAAGGTCTAGAATGTGGGTGTTGAGAGGGGGGGTGTTAGAATCCCGGCTGATGATCGAATTTCTTACAAACCAAGGGGCTTGTAGGATTGTGCGGAGGGTTTTGTTTTGAAAAGTGGCTAACTTTTTCGTGAACTTTGCTGTGGCCCAGATGGGGCAGGCATAGGTTAGAAGCGGACGGAGAAGTGCTTTGTAGAGTAGTATTTTGGTATTGAGGAGAATGGGGCTGGATTTGCTAAGAAGGCAGAAAATGGCTCCTTTCGCTTTGTTTGCTGTCGCAAGGGAGTTAGAGATGTGTGAATTCCAATTTAGTTTTCTGTCCAATGTTAGACCGAGATATTTTACTGACGGGTGCCATTTAATTTTAGTATTATTGAGAGAGACCTGTCCTTTCGGATGACGGCCGGTTTTGCGCTTGCGCGTGAAAAGGATAGCTGCGCTTTTGGAAGGATTGATGGCGATCCGCCAGGATTCGAACCAACATTGGAGAGTGTCGGAAGGGGCCCTATATTTCTGCCATTGACGCCTGGCGTGATTTTTTCTCCTAATGAGGAGTTGAATGTGCGAGGGGAGGGAGAGACGACGTGGGGCGAGAGGGGGGGGGGGGAAGGAGGCTTCAGTTAAGGCTGAGTTTACTGTATTGGTGAAAGATTCAATGTGAGAATCGAGTTCAGAGGTGCTGGCGATATAGCCGGGGATTGTAAATTTATTTTGAACGACTTGTTCGAAAAGAGGCCAGTTCACGATGTTGGTGGCTGGCGGAGTGGGGGTGGAGTTGTGAAAGTCGAAAATTTCTATGAAGATGGGGTTGTGGTCCGAGTTGAGGTCGTTCGAAGTAGATATGGAGTGTGACCAGGGGAAATTTTTAATTACGGCTATGTCGAGGACATCGGGTCTGTGACCGGCTGTCGAGAAAAAGGTGGGTTTGGAGGGGGCAATGACTGAAAGATGGTTGGCGTTAGAGTAGGTGAGAAGTTTTTTGCCGTTAGGATTTGTTGTACGGCAATTCCATGATTTATTTTTGGAGTTGAAGTCTCCAGCTAGAAGGGAGGGGGTGTTGTCACTCAGAAGGGAGTCGAGGTCGCTAGTGAGAAGAGCGTTGGGGGGGTTGTAGATGCTGTGTATGCGCAGCAGGCCAGAGTGGCGGGTGTGGATGGTAATGGAAGTGGATTCAAGGTGAGAGAGGGGGGGGGAGGGGTTGGAGGAGTGGGCTAGGTTTCGTTTGACGAAAATAGCTGTGCCTCCGCCCCTGCCTGAAAGTCTGTCATTGCGATAGCAAACAAAGTTAGGGATGTTAAAGGAATTGGAGGGTTTAAGGTGAGTTTCGTTCACCAAGAGGAGGTCGAGGGAGTATCTGACAGTAAAGTCAGCTACTTCGTTTTGATCGCCTAGAATGCCGTTGGCGTTCCAGGCGGCAATGTTAAGGGATATGGGTAGAGAAGTGTTAGCCATAGTAGGTTTAGATTTATTTGAAATTGAGGAGAGAGAATATTTTAGGTATTTCTGAGATGAGGATGGTGATGGCTTCGCCCGCAGATTGGGCGGCGAAAAGTCTGGGGATGGTTTCTAATACTATTTTTAGAATATCTGAAATGTTAGGGTTGGAGAAAGAATTGAAGATTGAACCTAAACCGAAGATCGGGAGATGCTGATTTTGGGGTGGTGGGTGGTGGGGGGGGGGGGTGGGGGGTGGTAGTGGGTGGTGGGGCGAGGGCCGAAGCATATGAGATAGTTGGCGAAGTATGTCTTGTGGTGAAGGTGGGGCGAGAGATTTCTTGATGTCTTGGTCTGGTGAGGTTGGAGCGAGGTGGAGGGTAGAAAGGGCACCCTTTGAAGTTGGCCGGGTGGTCGCCGGAACAGTTCGCGCAAGTGGCGGGGCCGTCTTCACGTTGTTTGCTGCAGGAGGTGGTGAGATGACTGAGGCCACATTTTACGCAGCGCGGGTTGGCTCTGCACATTGAGGCTGAATGGCCGAAAAGTTGGCAGCGGTGACACTGGGATGGAGCATCTTTTTTTCGTAGTTTCTCGACTTGGATTTTTAAGTCGAAGATCGACTGTATGTTAAAAATCTCTTTACCTAGTGCGTTATTTTCAGTTTGGATCAGGACTAGGGGGATGGGGCGGCGCTCGGGGCCGGTTTTCATGCGGTTGACTGCGATTACCGGGTAAAGCGGCTCTAGCTCTTCGAGAATTTCTTTCTCGGAAATGTCGAGTGGGATTCCGCGCAATACAGCTTTGATGGTTTTGTCCTGCTGGGGGACGAAAGAGTGAAACTGGGTGGATTGTTCTTCGAGGACTCTGGTGGCGGTGCGGAAACTATTGATGTCGGCGGCGTTGATTTTCACTCCGTTTTTGGTGATAGTTGCTGACGCTATTTTGACGCCTGCATTGATTAGTTTGGCACGGGTGCCTCTCCAGTTGGTGGAGTCCCTCAGGATGATTGGAGGAATGTTTATTTTTTTATTTGTATGGGCCGGTGGTGTGGTGGAGGGGTGGGGGGGGGCCTCTTCGGTGGCCATTTGGCTGTCAGTAGACTCGTCATCGGAGTCGGAATCTGATTCTGAGTCGGAGAGGACTTCGAATCTATTTGAAGTTTTTGGGGTGGGGGGGGGTGACGGGGGGGTCGCTTTCCTTTTTTTGGATGGTTTTGGCTGCTGCCAATCTGGATTAGAAGAAGGCGGGAGGTCCGGGAAGTCAGTGATTGATGCAGTAGAGGTCGAAGGTGGGGTGGTCTCGAAGGAAGCAGCTGGATGCGGAGTGGTGGTGCGAGTGGCGGAAGCGAGGTTTGAAGCTAATTTGGCAGCGCGCGGTTTCGCTGCTATCTTCTGGCTAATGATTGTGGCCATTTCACATAACTCTTCGTGGGTGTATTTTTTTAGATTACGGGACACGGTCGCGTGAGCGGGTTCCATATTGGTGCGCACTGGAGGGACGGAATTAGTTGAAGCACATGAAATGTTGTTTGGATTGTAGGCGATTGAGGATTTTATAGTTGCATTGGAGTTGGACGGTTTATTGTTCGAAATGTGGGACATGACAAGCCCACCGCTGGGCTGTCAGGTAGAGTATGAAAGAATCGGCCCCTTGCGGGTCAAAAGCACAAACACAGTTGTAGATTAATTGTCAGTTCTAAAATAAAAATAATAAATTAGACTGGAAAAAATGTCACTATACGCAGGGAATGGCCCTAATCAGGGCTACCGCGCGCGGCACTGGGGTAAATGTTATAAAAATAAATATAAAGCGATGACAGTTCTTTAAAAATAAAAGACTGAATTAAATTGAACGAAAAAGTCACTTGATCTCAAATAATGTTCACAAGATTCACAAAGTAAAATAGTTAATGTTCGCAAAAACACAAGTCTCACAGAAAATAGTAAACACAATTCACAAATGTAGCGAGAGCGTTGCTCATTGCGGAGCGCAGGTAGAGTCACGTCCGTGCGGTAGCGCGGTCGAAACGGGAATGTGTAGGTTTTCGCCCGCTGGACCGTTTATTTGTATTTAAAATTCTCAACTCGGAGTGACATACCCCAGCAAATGGCCGGGACCAATCAGGGGGCTCACAATTTCCTCGTGTCACCCCGATACGGTCCCGCGCCGACACCACCTGGCGGCCAAATCAGGAAACTTTGGTCATTTTTTCCGCCGTCCAGTGTGGGTCGGCAGAACTGACTTTCGTCATACATTTTTATCTTTATTGAAATAATCTCACATTTCCCAGGCATCGCGAGTACCTTTTATTACAAACATGAACCTGCCTCGCGATGCCTGGCATATTATAATACGGGCGATAGCCCAGGGAATTTATTAACGCACCTCAAAACTAAAAATCCATTTTTTATTAGTACAGGGATTTTTGAGGTGCGTCAAACTATCTCTGGGCGATCGCCCTTACAAAATTCTATTAGTTTCAATATTCATTCTATTACATATAATTTTTTATAACAAGATATATTGCAAAAATTAAAGTAATTTTCTCCATGCGGTGCCGGGGCGTGGCCTCGGCCGTAATCCGGCTACCCCCTCCCCTCGGCCGCTCGGCCGCCGCAGTGGCGTTAGCCCCCAACACTAGACGGAGCTACGGTAAGAGCGGAAGAAAATTGTATATATTCGCAAAACAAATACAAATATTTCGTACAAACGCATCAGGCCAATCAGCTTCAAGGTAAAGCGTCACTTCCGCCTTACAAATTGACAAACTACCAGAATGTGAGCCACCAATTGAAACGTCGAGACGGTTATGGAAACCGATGGCCACAACAATATGCGCCGCAAAAAACAACAAACAAACCAAAATTAACGCTTCATGCCCGTCTTAGGATGAATGCAAGTCGAATAGCTCATGTCCACGGTGATCTCTCAATGAGACCTCGATCTCTAAAAGTAACTTGAGGTGCGCGCGGGCTTATGATTCATAAATCACTTCGCGCTGATTTCAGCAAGTACCGTCTTTCATCAATGAGTTAAAAATTTAGCTATCAATAGCATTTAAAAAAAAGAAAATCGCACTTAAACTAACTAATATAATCAAAAAACCTATTGCGGAGGAAACAGATTTTTACTACGATTTCACAAAATGTTTCTAAAGAATATACTGCCATACATACTACACGTCAAACAATATTATCAATCATTTCGACATCTTACTGCCCTCTGTTGAATTAATTTCGTGGTTTAAAAGTAAACAACAATGGCTGACCAGAAACGTCATCTACAGCTGTTTTCACAATCCAATGTGCGAACTAAAATCATTAATTTCGAACGTCAAAAAAGGCCGCAAGATTAAACCAATCAACGCGTAGCAAAAGTCAAAGTCAAACAGCTGTAAGCTGTCAAAAAACAGGCGGCCATGTTGTATTTTCAATTCGGCTCCCTGTTTTGCCGACATTTCGCTGAAATTATCTCGCATGTCTGTTTAAAATAAAGAATTCGAATGCATCGCAAGAGCGGTCCATAAGTAACTGACCATTTTCAAAAATCACAAAAAAAAAACAATAATCAACCAGGTGTCCCCGCGTTATTAATAGAAGTAGAAAAAAGTTTGAAAGGGAAAAAGTTGCAGTAAACCTTTTTCTGCCGGGGAAAATTAATGTGTGACTCGATTAGTTACATATAAACATCGCGGAACATGGCTTGTTATTTTAATATATATGATTTTTTTTATGATGATGATGATTATGGTTTTAATTATGGGGTTATGCCCGCCTCGACACAGAATTTCTCTAGTGAGACGGGCACAGTCCAAACAAATTTTTACATAGTGTTATATAGTTACTAATAAAATAAATAAATTTTAATAACAGAATTTAATTGTATATTAAGGAGAACACATTCTCAATGTGAAGTTGTAATTATTCAGAATAGACGGTCTGTGAAGTTTTTAATACTAATTTAATGTATTATTTAGAAATATATATATATAAAATCAATTTTGTCGAAAAATATTGTATTTGCGCTACCGTAAAAACAATGTAGATGGCTTTCAAATAATGGAACGACGGATGTATTCATTTGAAAAAGTGTAACATATAGGTTCGAAAATTTGTCATGAAAAATACTGGCGTTATAACACAATTGGAAGTGTACTTCCCCGGATTGAAAACAGAGATCCAGATTCGAATCCCGGTAGCGCAAAAACAATATTTTTAATAGTATATATTTATAATTAATACATTCTACTTTACAGATGGCTATTCCCGCTAACTGTCTCATCTGTCGTCGTACCATAACCCGGATGGATGAGACAGGAAGATGCTCCGAGTGCCTCGCCACGTCCCACGTGTCTAGGAATTGTGCCATCTGTTTAGAGGATATCTCATTTGATGAATTAAATCAATTGACATGCAGACACGAGTTTCATGTCGTTTGCATCAATGAATGGCTTCGATATAAAACCACGTGTCCTTTGTGTCGAGCATCTGCTTAGACTCCAGGTATCTCGAAATACGAGAACCCACTGTTTGTAAATGTATTATTTGTGTAATAAATAAAAAATAAATGTTTAATTCTTGAATTAACCCAAATATCTATGTCCCGCAACGGTTAGCGGCATCCTGGGCGTGCGAAGACAGCACACACTTCACTATAACTCACTTCACCGGATGTACTGTACGCTAGGAGACACCACAATTAAGTCAATCTATAATAAAAATATTTTTTAAATCTACATTGTTCTGTGCAAAAGGTTACTTATCATCTTAATTTTATATTTGCTAATATAAGTACTATTTTCTTTTCTCGAACTATGGATATATAGAATTAAGATTTTCAATCAGGCTCACAAAGAAAAATAACTATACTGATATTTGTAGAGATATGTTTCAAAGGCTACTTTCATTTTTCCAGTTTGAATTTCGAGATATTTTTGCATTTTGCATACCCTTTCAAGATGAGACTAACAGCTAATTCATTTACAATATCAAGTAAACATAAAAGTGCGTTATTTTTTACGTAAATATCGCTAGAGTGAAAGATATCAATAGAAAAGGACAAGTATACAATTGTTGGTTTACTTAAATTCCTAGGTAATAAAGCTATCAGAAAATAGGCATTTCTTACTTACTTACTTACCATCACGCCGTTTCCCCGTGGGGGTAGGCAGAGAGGATAGAGCGCCACACTCTTCTGTCCTGACATACAATTCTCGCCTCATCCACATTCATACATCTTCTCATACAAGCTCGCCGATTGTTGAGGCTTCTAACAGAACCATCCTCCATTATCTGGTTTACCTGGTCGTGCCAAGTCTTCCGCGAACGTCCTCTATTTCTGGTTCCATCAACACTTGCATCATATATCTTTCTTACCATTCTCTCCTCATTCATCCTTTCCATATGACCAAACCACCTAAGTGATCCTTTCTTAATCTTACTCACGATACTAACATCGGCTTTACATTCTTTTCTTATTTTTTCATTCTTTACTCTGTCATAAATAGATTTGCCACAAATACGTCTAATTGATCTCATTTCCACTGCATTCAGTCTACTTTCGTTCCTTTTCTGCCAGCTCCAGGCCTCACTTCCATACATACATCAGTGTCGGTACCAGGATTCCATTGTGCACCGCTAGTCTTGCCTCGGTTGACATATTCCTGTTAGATATAATTCCATTCAAAGCGCCGTTCACTTTATTTCCTGCAGTCACCCTCCTTTCGATATCATTCTCAGCCTTTCCGTTTCTATCAAACATACTTCCCAAATATACAAACTCATCTACTTGTTCCAAACATTCATTACCTACAAGTATTTTGTATGGTGTCTTGCTTTCCTCCTTCTCGAATACCATCACTTTCGACTTGTTAACATTCATCATGAGGTCGCTTTCCTTGCATACATCGTACATTCTACTCACCAGATTCTGTAGTTTTTGTTCATTATTCGCCATTAGTACTGCATCATCGGCGTACAATAAACAGCATACAATCAAATCGCCCATTTTTGCTCCTACATTCATACATTTTAGTTCTTTTACACATTTATCCATATACAAGTTGAACAGCCATGGAGACATTACACAACCCTGCTTGACACCCTTTGTAATGTCAAACCATGGTGTGAGTGCTCCATTGATTCTTACACACGCAGAACTTCCTTCGTATAGGGATGCGATTGCGCGTATAAGTTTACTATTCACCCCGTAATCAGAGAGTACTTTCCATAACTTTTCTCTTATAACTCTATCATATGCTTTCTGTAGATCTACGAAGGCACAAAAAAGTTTTAGGTTTTTCGCCAAAAACTTTTCCGTCATCACTCGTAGAGAAAAGATCTGATCCATGCATCCTCTTCCACCCACAAATGCCCCTTGCACGTCCCATACTTTTTCTTTCGTCACCATTCTTGCTCTTCCTATTAAAATTCTTCCATACAGTTTACCTACAGAGCTCGGTAGACTAATAGCCCTATAGTTACATAGGCATAGGCTATAGGCATTTCTTCAACATTCATAATACATTTGTGTTGCCATTTGAAATTATCAAGCGAAAATTAAATAATTTGTTAAAGTTCTCACCTAAGAATTTGTTATGTTTATGATAAAAACCACTGTTTGTGTCGATAAACATATGATTATAAAATACTACAATTTTGCCCAGACTTATAAGGAAAAAATTAACGTAAATTCATACTGATAAATAATATTGATAACTTTTGAAGCAGCTGTATTTGTAAAGAGAAAACTATTTATGATAATATTATATAATAATCATACTCCGGTTGTAATAAAAAAAACTGTTTTTTTTTAAATATTTGTTTATTGTTTTAATAAATTACATATATATTTAATATTAAAATATAAATGAAAATATGACAAAAGTATTATTATTCACTGTTAAATAATTAGTTGTTCATCGAGCATATTATCGTTCTTCAGAATTTCGTTGTTTTTTACTTAACACGTATTCAAAACAAAATTTGGTCAACACAGATTACATTTTAAACTGAATTTAGAAATAAAACTTTGTTCCTTCACATATTCAATATTCATTCATTTGCACCCAAACATCGATTTGTGGAAGTAAATTTGATTAATTTGAGAAAAGAATTGGTGTATGTCGACCACTCTTTTGCCATCCAATTTAGGAAGTTCACACGAGTCCACACATTCAATGCTCAGTTCGGGAACATCCTGAAAATAATTTATAATATTATTAATATTGTTATTCAGTTATCAGTATTTTTATGTACAAAATATTAAAATACGTGTTTATTCATTTATATCACTATAACAAATACATTTGTATCAATGAGACAGGTCTGTCATGTATGATTCTTTTGATAAAATAATTTATGTTTAAGGATATGTATTTCCAATAAAAACTAATTTATCTGCACTACATAATATATGTATATTGAACTATGTAATTTATATTGTTAAATCAAATAGATAATTGTTATATAAATGGTAAAAATTATCAACTTACGTCGCGATTTTTTTCAAGAAGTTTATAACCATTTAAAATTTTATTGGAACATTTCCTAGAGCGTGTCAATGGATACTTTTTGACCTTAGGCAACTTGAGTCACAGGAGGCAGTAATTTCAGAACAATAATGTATATAATAATATATTATTGACTTTTCATTTCATTATTGATTGATTCACGCGCATGCGCTGGCTGCCATGCACTGGCCGCGAATTCGTTAGCCACCACGCACTGGCCGCGAATTCGTTAGCCATCATGCACTGGCCACGCATTCGTTAGCCACGCATGAGCTGTCAGATTCTAAAACCGGGCAGATGACGAATGTTGAATGTTGAAATATCAAAATTATAATCTGTTTTCGTATAAAAACAGCCCAAAACCATACAATTTACAAAAATAAGCAATTGATATCAAGAATAAGTATAATATTCATTCATATTGTAGTCAAAATTTGTATTAAAATGTGTTTTATGGGCAAATACAATTAAAAAATTTCGGAGCACGGATACTAGGACCGCCATCGCCATATTAGAATGGCATACTGACAGTGTGAGATATAATTAATAATATCGTATTTCATAAGACGGAAAATATATTATTTAAAAAATGATTATTGTGTTTCTGATATTAAACTTAGTTTTAAATAGTAGTTAAAGCCTCAAAGCATGTGAGTAAATATAGTATATTATTTAAAAACGTATGTTTTTACTAAAACAAAGTATTTTAAAAACGTCAAAAATTCATCAAATGTACTGCAAATTGAATGATTTATAACTCTATTCATTTTTAACATTTTGCTAATTTGGTTTCCTACAGATTTGTCTCCGTAATCTTGGCTTCAAGATTATAAGAAAATATATTTCGTTTTTACATTCATTCAGCGCATCGACTCAATTTGGTACCATGCCTAAAATACATCTAATGGTCGCGGTCTTTCTTTTAATATTTGTATCGTCTTAATTATGACAAATAACATTCAGTTTATTAGTTTTATATTAATGTAAAAGTCCAATCTAAGTAATAGTTGAAAAAAAAAGTCAAATCTATTGAATAATTTCTGATATAAATGAATAATAAAAACCCACATTTTCGTAAAAAACGCGAAAATATGAATTATTATTGCAAGTCGCGCCTTAACACAATTGTATAATTAATTATGTAGTTATGTTATTTATGTTTTTGTATTTATGGGTGTGTGAGATGGAGCTCCGTCCTGCTGTAATGTCCAGTTGTGCTGTAATTTATTTATTTATATATATTTTGACATCCATATTTTTGTACTAACAGAGGTGGATACATAATAAACATACATAATACATAGTTTATTGTGTGGGATGGAAGTAGACTTCACCTTTGATATATACAGCGTTGTCCTGGCTACTTTGCTAGACTAAAGTCTGTGTTAGAGTAGCCAGTTTTTTTTTTTCGTGCTGCTGTGATGTTATTTGGAATAAAAAGATAAATCAAATATGAAATGTAATGTCTAGCTATATTCCAGGCTTTGTTTTGAAACTCTGATCATTTTCTTAGAACCCCAACGTTTTTCAATTCGCAAATTTTTGATCAGAATACGGTCTTCTGCACTGATTTTTGTTATTCTGGGCGACAATTTGAAAAAATCAAATATAAACAATGGGAATATTAATAATCAAAGATGGCGACCGGAAGGTTCGTACACTCGCTAACACTACTGAAGCCTCTGCCTCACTTAAGGCGGGGCGCGGTGATCCCGAAACACATTCGCGGCACTCGCGTACGCAGGTCCTCGCCGGAGAGAACTCGACGGCAAGGACGATGAATTCCACCGGCTTTCGGAGGTCTGGCTGATGGTCTCGGGCTGCTTCGGCACATGGCGGATGGGGGTATTTCAAGCTTCGCACAAGTCCGGTGCAGTTCTTCCCAAGTACAGATACGGAGAAACGATTCGACTGCTAGGATAATGGGGCACGCTAGAAATGCCTCCCAGGTGAATACGTTTACTAGGTCTGCCGGGATCCCAGACAGGTGAGCCTGCTGAAAGGTTTCCGTGTTCAGCAATTATACCCTGCTGTGGTGGGGTTGAACAGCTGGTGGCAAACAAGAAACAATAATGTTCCCCGTAACAAGATCTCCCTTGGCGCCGAGTGCCGAGTGGTGTGTCCGACAATATATTCCTGGAAAACAAGTCACCAAGTTAGCATACATAAAGTTGGTAAAACTGACGACAAAGCTATTACACAAACGTCTAAGGTATAATAGGTTACAGAAACAATATTTAAGCTGAACATTCCTTCGCAATGGACACGCATTACAGAAATGTAATACGTAATCATAAATCCTTGCAACTTGACACTGTCAAAGACGGCTTCGTTATATTCTGTATATTCACAGGTAGAACCGATAGTGACGCTCATCTTATATATATATGTAATCAATATTAAACTTACATGTAGCGCGGTGATGTGGCTGCTCGGTTAATCGACTGATAGCTGAATGGACACGTCACGCGGTCTGCCCTGTCAGGATACGTGGAGAAGATGGTCTGAAAAATAAGGAACAAATTAAACCTATCACCGCCGTTGCTCAAAGTGCTTTTTAAACAAGTAGTTACAGAAAACACAAATTTAAAAAAAACAATTTTGAATGCTCCAACTTACTTTAAATGATTAACCGTGTGACCATGACGCCAGTTAACTGATCGAAAAATCGTACCTTCGATACATCATATCCGAACTTCTTATCTGAAATGGACAGTGGTGCCTCTGTATTTATGGACATTTTACGGCCCCAAATGTACAATTTAATATCATTAAACACTGTAAAATTAATTGTTTTTGATAATATATTTATTTACTTTACATGCTCTAATATAAACATGTAGCTTCTCCTCCTTTCTTATATCTTCTGGCATTTCATTAAAGATCTTCACCGCACTGTACATCCGAGATTTAGCCTTCTTCCTGAATGGCAGTCTCAGTCTATCCCTTCCTCTTAAATGATGTTCGTGCTCATGTTGATTTGCATCCATTTTTCTTATAAATTCTGCCGGAAATATATGAAAGAGGATAATTTTATGTAAATGAGGCAGAGACAATATAATTAATGTTAATTCTTAGGGTTCTTTTGTATGATTCTAGTTAATAATTAGGTTTTCGGAACATGAAAAATAGAGGCAAAAAGTTTAGTAGATTCTCAATTCGCGACACATTCGTTAAATAACTAGAACTAAAGACTTTAGATTAAATTTTCTCGAACAGCTGGAGAATATCAAACATGAAATAGACAATAAAACAGTAATAAACGAACAAATCAATACGTATTGATCCATGTCCTAGATATAAGACAAATCTTTATGTTGAGACTCGTTCAATATATCCATGCTAACAGCAACTCACCCCGAGCAATAAATCATGGACACAACACAAGACAAACAACGAACATCTACACGCCAGTTCCGAGAGCAACAACCACATTTTATCAAAGATTCTACAAGTTCTTAGCTCCGAACCTATACAACACACTCAGTACCAACTGGAAGTTCTTTAAATCCAATAAGATTACACAAATATGGACCCAATATACGATCCAATCAGGTAGAGATGAATCAGAAGCATGGCTATCCAACATTCTAATATAATTTATACAATGCCTACATCAATAATTCACTAGTCCTACAACATTCCCACTACATATATTTTTTTTTTATTTCTCTTTTTATTAAATTTAAATGACACCACAACAGTACGAAAAAAACTGGCTACTTTAACACAGACTTCAGTCTAGCAAAGTAGCCAGGACAACGCTGTATATATCAGAGGTGAAGTCTACTCCATCCCACACAATAAACTATGAGATGTCTTATGCTAATTATGTTATAATATATTCACCTCTGTTAGAACAAAAACATGTGCATCATCTAATAAATAATTAAATAATTAAATTCTAATTGACATTTTTAAAAACCTGTACTGATTATAAATGTTTTTGATTCTGCCGTAAATATTTTCATTGTATACAGTAGACTCCCGATTATCCGTTAGAGATGATAAAAAGAAATCGCGGATAATCGAATTTATCTGTTTATCAGAAAGCGTTGAAAAAATATTCAAAAGTTACAAAAATCACGCATTTCAGTACTGATGTCCGAAAGCCGTACACTTGTGTTTGTACAAACGCAAACGCCGACCGTGATGTTGTAGGGTTGTCAAATAACGTTCACCACAAATAGTTTTTTACACAATTATTACTTATTGTATTAAAAAATGTCATTTTTGCTGTCATTCTACTGCTCAAGGTAGCCAAGATATGATTCCGTGATATCTTTTCCTCTTCGTCATCATTATCAGTCTCATTTGCCAATTGCTGATCAAAATCCCCCACCCGTCAAAAATACATCAATTATATTTGTTTTTATTTTTTATTCCCTTTCTATTCTAAACGTGTACAACTTCCGTCTCCAAAGGCATCTCTGTGAAAATCATTTAAATTGTGAGGAGTATTTTCATCGGCTTCTGGTCTGATGAGTTAATACCATGTATCCGTATCCGCACCGCGCAGTCCGAGTGCCGATGGGAAGCCCACGGCCTCCAGACCCGGTCAATCCGGTGAACAGGAGATCATCCTATTCCACTCTGATCTTCCACTTTCCGATGCCACTAACCTCTCGAAGTTATCATTATTTCAGCGAACGATGCGAGAATTGGAGTTTGTGGCCAATTTACTGGCAAAACTAATAATAAGATCGGCCACTACTAAAGAAGCCGCCACTGCATTATTCTGATAAATATGACCGAAGTCATTATCATGGTTCTGCTTATATTTCTTATCAATGATAACGGGTGATAAAGTTATCAGTGTAAATGTGAAATATTGAAGCATCGGTAAACGTGAACGATTTTTCTAATTCTGCCTATAATACCAAATGAAAATATCGAACACTACATTCACGCAACATATAAGAAAACCGCCTGGAGCTGGCAGAAGTGGAACGAAAGTAGACTGACTGCAGTGGAAATGAGATCACTTAGGCGTATACGTGGCAGATCCATTTATGACAGAGTAAAGAATGAAGCCAAAAGGAAAGAATGTAAAGCTGATCTTAGTTTCATTTAGGTGGTATGGTCATATGGAACGGATGAATGAGGAGAGAATGGTAAGAAAGATATATGACGCAAGTGTTGATGGCACCAGAAATAGAGGACGTCCGCGGAAGCCTTGACACGACCAGGTAAACCAAATAATGGAGGATGATTTTGTTAGAAGCCTCAACAATCGGCGAGTTTATATGAGAAGATGTATGAATGTGGATGAGATGAGAATTGTTTATCAGGACAGAGGGGTGTGGCGCTCTATCCTCTCTGTCTACCCCCGCGGGGAAACGGCTTGATGGCAAGTAAGTAAGTAAATACACATGGACATCTCCTGAACACCGTTATCGTAATCAAAGAGACTACATTATGATAATACAACGATGGGGAACGTCAGTGGTGGACTGCAGAACTAGACCTGGCGCAGATTGCGGATCAGACCACCAGCTCTTGACAGCATAACTTGGAACAATCTCTGCGACCCAAACAGTCCATGTAACGACTGTATGCCTTGGAAATAATTTGCCGGTTGCTCTCCATCGTCAGAACTCAGAGCCAATTGGTGCATCCTATACTAGACTATGCGAGTAGTACGAATTACCTGTAAAAAACACTTTATTTGCCAATCCCAGCGACCTCTCGCAGCTGTTAAATGAAGTTATTTGACAAATAATTGATTTGAAAAATATGGTCAAAGCTCAGAATCGATGTCCACAGATGGCGGTATGATTTCAGAAAAGTGTGAATTTGATAATCACGATGAATCCATTCAGAACTTGGTGTGGCTCGTGACGTTCTGTCACTTCAAATCCATTTTGTTAGTTTTGACTCGATAAAAAAAATTATAAAGTATAAAGGTTCAAAGGTATCAAAAAATCTATGTACGTTATGCAATGCAATTTATGCCCATTTCCCTGCAACAGAATCGAGCTCTCTGGAGTATCACTATCGGCCAGTGGCGTGCAGTAGGTATAGATTTAGGTTATGCTGTTACCGATGATATTATACAATCATATATGTTTGGAGGCTAGGACGGTGGTTAAATGAAAGATAAATGTGATTTGGCGTGTTGAGGTTTATTACACTATGACAGTATGATGAAAAACAGATAGAAATAAAGAATGCAATGAACGAATGTGAAATGAAATGATGTGAAGCGGTTTGGCGGTCTCGCTCGGCTCTCGCGAGCCGGCAAGACCGCCGTTGTGAAACGCTGAAACTGGAGAGACTGCCTAGCGGTGAATTCTGAGCCAGGCTTGTAGCGGCAGCCGGCAGCACTGTCGCTAGCGGCGATGCCGACTGATATGGCGGTGGATTTGAATTCCGGTCGCTACATATGTAATACAATATATGTACTTTCGTTCAATCAACATCCTTGGACAAAATAAATCTGTCGTTTACACGACCCTATCGCGTATCTATTCATAATTTTAGAGTACTGTTAATAGAGTTTTTAAAGCTTAAGTTTTAAGGTAAAATAATACTTTCTTGCCCATATAAAAAATATATATGGACGTTTTTAAGAACACTTTCTATAACTGAACATGATTAATTTATTGTTTGAAAATACTTCACGTAATAAATAATTATTTTTATTAAATGCGTAGGAAATAGTTCTGCCGATTGCTTTTTGTTTTTCTCAAATCAAAAACCAATCCATGCACCAAATTTAAAGAACGATCATGAAATCAACAGGTTAAAAACAGTAAGTTAGTAAAATTAGCGAATTAGTAAAAGAGGAATCAGACACTTCGATGATTTGCACGCAGTCGTAACCATGTATAATGTTATTATAGGTAACGGGCTCCATACAAAACGGATCAACCGAAATGAATTATCAATTCAGAAAATAGCCATTTATATGACTTGAGTAATTCACTAGCTTAAAAACAAAACTGAGTAATGTAAATAGGACGATGCGGCGAATAAAAAAAGAGCCCCATGAGTACAGCGGTAAGTTTTAAGAACTATGCAATTAAAGTCTCTACTGGTACACAGATGGCACTAATCGCAAAATAACGTTTTCGTTAATGTTTATCCATTTTTTTAAATTATATTTGTTTTTTAGTTATGTACAACTTTTTTGCTTGAATGCACTACACGACCCTGCTATCAGCTATTATAAACTGGTAGAATTGTGTCGGTACCTAGTCGACTGGGAGTCAGAGGGGTGGCTCCGAGTAAGCTGCACCCTGTGAGCACTTAATAGAGCCTCGGGAGAAGTTGTCAGAGATAAAAGACGCAGGAGACAAATGGACACTAATACGAGCACTGGGAAGGGGGGAGCGAGCAGCATGTTAAACCAGTTGGAACCGAAACCAAAATTATTCAAACACATCATATTTGCGATATTTTGGTATAGCGTTTGACTAAACTTTTGTTTATTTTTTGCATACGCGATGCTGTACGTGTCGAAGTAAAGATAAAAAGTAAATAAGTAAAATTAAATAATAAGATGAAAGAAATAAGAACCAGTTTTTCCACATTATGTAAATTCATATTAGTTTTGAGATCAATATGGAATTATTTAAATTACCTAGCTCAAGAAATGATCACAAAATTTAAAACTGTGACGTAATCTGTGATATCCATAATAATATTAACGTTTCTCCATCAATTTCTACGACTTTCTGGGCGTATTAGATGTAGTGTCATCATGGCTGTATGGTGATTGATGAAGCAGTCAGGTCTATGACCAGGGCGTGTTTCTAAACGTCTTTTAAATATCTCTAGGTTAAGATTACTTCAAAGTTTTATCTTTTATATTGAATAACAGTACGTAAATATATATTCAATTTGAAATGAAGCGTACATTGTGTTTATTGCGAGTAAGAAAAACATACATGACACCTGTCATCTTTTCTTATCTATACTGTCTATGTTATACCAAAGAATTAAGCACTTTCCGAAATGTCAAAATAACAATTTTTAGTAATGTTTTTCATCCGATTCCAAATAGCATTTTTTTTTTTTATTATTGTCTATCCGCGAACAAAGGTGTAGTGTGGTTTGAATATTGAATTGTAAATAAAACTAAAATTATGAAAGATGCTATTGAAGAAATAATTATAAATTAAAAAGAATAAATTTAAACGTAGTTAAGAAAATAATAATATAATATATAATAATTGATAAAAATTGAATATCGATTATAATATTAATAAGACATATGATAAATGAATCTATCCTGATTTGATCTTTTATTGAACATTTATTGAAATCATACGGCGATAATATCAACCATGCGAATCCTGTAAATGAATTGTTCCTCAGACTAATACCCAGACTGCATAGAAAATTTGACTAATGTGAAAACACTACTTCTAAGATAGCTTGGCGACCGGCGAGATGAAGAGAGACCTGTTCAAGAATTACAATACTTAAAACCCGGTAAAGGTGAATCCGCTTTTCAATGTGGCGTGCATCATGCAAGATACCAAACGATCTCTTATTGCAAATGTGCAGCAATTAGAAATATCCACGGAAGAGAAATTCATTATAAGGAACCTCCGTGACAAGATAGCACTTCAAACCTTTTTAAGAAGTTGGAATGGCAGGAAAATGGAGAAAGCCCCCAACACTAGACGGAGCTACGGTAAGAGCGGAAGAAAATTGTATATATTCGCAAAACAAATACAAATATTTCGTACAAACGCATCAGGCCAATCAGCTTCAAGGTAAAGCGTCACTTCCGCCTTACAAATTGACAAACTACCAGAATGTGAGCCACCAATTGAAACGTCGAGACGGTTATGGAAACCGATGGCCACAACAATATGCGCCGCAAAAAACAACAAACAAACCAAAATTAACGCTTCATGCCCGTCTTAGGATGAATGCAAGTCGAATAGCTCATGTCCACGGTGATCTCTCAATGAGACCTCGATCTCTAAAAGTAACTTGAGGTGCGCGCGGGCTTATGATTCATAAATCACTTCGCGCTGATTTCAGCAAGTACCGTCTTTCATCTCGTCTCGAGTCGAATATTTGAGAGAAATATACATATGTTGACACGGCCCATAAAGCTTGCAAATTATTTATATTTAAATCTAATAAAGTAAAAAACTCAAATCGATCGCTCATAATGTTAAACTAAATCGTTGATTTCGCTGTGTACATGTGTTATTGGTGTTTCAAAGGTCAACATATATCGTGAAAACTGTGAAACTTTAAAGTGTAATGGCTCTTTAAATACTTGCCAATCAAATATTATTTTATTACTTTTGAAATCAGGGTCATTCACTCTATCAGTGAGCATGCATTTTACAAAAATCTGAATAAAACATGTTGATGCCGAGTAGAAACTCGGCATCAACATGATTCATATTAACTTCACTTGATTAAGATAGATTAATCTTGCTTATGCGAAATAAATGACATGATATTATATATAAAGATTGCTATCTAGGCGGTCGCATCAGAAATTATAAAATTGCCCAGAAATAATTAATATTTTAAAGAGTACATATTATTATTGTGAAGTTGTACAATTTTTCCAAAAATTGATTTTTTCCGTATGTCTTTCTAATCGACACCTACATTTGATTTGTATTAAAATGAATATGTTATTAAAGTGCTTGAATTGACTCGAGAGCGTCACACAACCAGTGGTGTCAAGTGCTTGTCGAGCTTTCGAGTCACTTCACGAGCTTCGAGGTTCTTCTAGCTTCACACAACCAGTGGCGTTACATGCCGATGCATCCAACAAGGAGTCAATACTTTTCCCAACAGTAATATTTTTTTAAATCCATCTCAGCCAGAGATGGAAGAATACAATTTTAAAAACCATTTCTCACGAGTTATTTATTAATTTATATTGAATTTTCACCCTTACGGGGTTTTACAAAATTGATTATAAAAAATATGAGCAGCTACGCAAGTAACATGGAATATATACCAAAATAGAAATTGATAGAAAATACATATATATATAATATTTTTAAAAATTGAAAAATAACCGAAACGAGCAGTAAAAATTAAGGTTCAAGACAGAAAAAATACAAATTTAGGTTTAACACAGAATGGCGCTCAGTGACGTCATCATATCTCAGACTGAAGTCATTATATAGGCGAAAGGGCGATAAAATGGGTGTCATCCAGCTCTGCTTGGTATTTATTGATAATATTTAATCTTTTATTATATATATAATACTTACGTTAGTTTTAATTTTGCAATACATTGTTTTTGGATTTACGCTTATTAGTTGCATTTTTAAATTCGCTTCTGATTTGTTAATTATTTTCTCTATCGTATCTCTCCAGCATTGAAAGGAAAGGTAATATTTCTTGCGTTACAATTAATTATTTTTATCATATTATTTTCGCTGATGTATGGAAGCCAGTGTCATTCCTAATGGACCACGAGGGCTGCCATTTCCTAATTTTAGTCTATAAAATTCGGAATGTTGTAACCTTTTGAGATAGCCGATATTTATAGCATTTTATAAAAATTTGACGAGTAGATACACTTACCCCAAATTTGGGGTAAGAGCATCTAGTTGTATTATTTCTAACGAATTGTTAAAATTGCCGAGTTCCAAAAAAATTATAAACTAAAAATAAAATTGTTTAGAGGGGGGAAGCGAGACGTACTACTAGTGTTGGGGTTAAAATAAAAGCGGTAATTAAATAATATTTTATTTTATTTACATTTAAATAATTACATAATTAAATAATATATTGCTTTACATTTTTTCAGTGGAATATTTTGTTTACTTAATTATTTAGGGATGATGTGTTACAAAATATCCTAACTTCACTAATAAAAAGTAATTATTGCTAGTTAGTGAACAACAACAGTGGCAATGTATTGAATGTTGCATTTTTCTTCTGTGCAGTTGTGCTAGTCATGTGTGCCATTTAACTGAACTTTTTTCAATCGTTTTATATTGAGCATTACAATTTTACATAAGTTTATATGTTATTTACTTATTTACTCTTACTTAGTTTTTTACGTTTTATATACATTGTACATTGTATTTATATGCTATCTAATCTCATCTTGATTTACTCTTTATGTATATTTATTAGTATATTGAACACTACACTTTGTTTATTACTATACCGGAAGGGCACTGTCTGCTATAATACAGTAAAATACTAGTGTAGCAGGCAGGGTACCGAAATGCATGTTTTACTTTACTGCAATGTTATCTGATTATAAAAAAATTCACATAAATTGTTTATTTTCATAAATCAAAGTATAAATAAAAAGAAACAGTAAAATTAAAAGATAAAAAATGTCATTGTGATATTCAAAACATGGATGAATTTTAACAACAGTTTGCTTGTAATACAGTATGAAACGGTATTACAAGCAAACTAATGTTTGGTTTTGCACATCTTTGGATTATGGAATATTTTATTTTACTCCGCAATATAATTGTGATTAAACACGGATAAATCTTTAGAAATGAGTTTTATTCTGACAGTTTATCTCGAATGCGAAAAAACCAACAATTTTATTGCCGTCCTTTTCTATCAAATCAAATTTTACTTAATAAATACCATTCTATAGTGTATAGGTAATATTAGTGGTAGTTTAACTATCGGTCTCGGCTTGAAAGAGTACCTATGTAGAATTTTTCGAATGTCACACTGGGAAATTAAGGCCGCCCCTTAAACCGCTTAAAATCTCGTACATTACTATAGTTAGTAGTAACTCAGTATATAATTCGACAATTTGGTCAACATTCTGTAAAGTTCTGGAAATCGGAAAAAAATTCTATATTATATTAAATACATTACACTCTTGTTTCTATATTGTTTTTCTTGATTTTTTTTTGTTTACTTTGGATATTATATAATAGTAATTATCCTTGTATGCTACTTTTTGAGGCTTCAGCTACTATTTAAAATCAATTTTAAATAAAAAACACAATAATTAGTTTATTAAATAAGGTATTTTTAGTCTAATAAACGTCGATTATTTTGGTGTTCACTCAATGCTTTAAACGCCGCTAATATATCGTTTTTTTTAACTGTCATTACTTGAAAATAATGACAGTTTTATTGATCGTGTAATGTTGCTATTATAAATATTATGGTTTTAATTTTAATAACAGAATTTAATGGAATATTAAGGAGAACACATTCTCAATGTGAAGTTGTAATTATTCAGAATAGACGGTCTGTGAAGTCCAGAGAGCTCAATTCTAATAATAATTAATAATATAATAAATTCTAAATAATACTTATATCAGATAATACACCGCTTGATTAAGATAGATTAATCTTGTTTAAGCGAATATAATATAATGATATGATATTATAAGATTGCAATCTAGGCGGTCGCGTCAGAAATTATAAAAATGACCAGAAATAATTAACATTTTAAAGAGAACATATTATTATTGTGAAGTTATACTATTTTTTCCATAAATTGATTTTTTCCGTATATCTTTCTAATCGACACCTACATTTGATTTGTATTAAAATAAATATGTTATTAAAGTGCTTGAATTGACTCGAGAGCGTCACACAAATAGTGGCGTTAAGTGCTTGAATTGACTCGAGAGCGTCACGCAAGCAGTGGCGTTAAGTGTTTGAATTGACTAGAGAGCGTCACACAAGCAGTGACGTTAAGTGCTTGAATTGACTCGAGAGCGTCACACAAGCAGTGGCGTTAAGTGCTTGAATTGACCCGAGAGCGTCACACAAGCAGTGACGTTAAGTGCTTGAATTTACTCGAGTGCGTCACACAAGCAGTGGCGTTAAGTGCTTGAATTGACTCGAGAACGTCACACACTGGACACGGGTCAGCATAAGAAGAAGATCAAAAGTGTGAAAGTACAATGATTTTAAATGCACAATAACAAAACTTTTGTATCTCAAGAATCATAATTAACGGGGGACACCCGTCTCAGGACGAGTAAAATCATACAGCTTGCACTTCCACTTTCCATAATGAGGTGATTTTCATAAAGCTGAATACAGACGGAATGGTAGGTGTGTCGAAGGATATAAATTATTTTATTGTTACTGTTATGTATTAGTGTTAACTTGCTGCACATAATGCTTATATTATTAAAAGAGTCCGTACAGTACTTACTGTAAAAATATTCATACATATTTTGGTAGCGTATCAGACACGACAGCGAATGAAGAGGTTACTTTGTTTTCACAAGCGTCATCTTTCTTATTATATTTATTATGCCGTACCCACTAAGTACACCAAAAGGTGATCAAATGAAAAATATACATAAAACATTATATTTTCGCATTCAGTTGGTGCAAATTCGCATCACACACATAAATTATGTAATTGTACATAGTTAAACCGTTATTGTGAATGTGATTGTGATTTATAACAGAATATTCATAATTCTTCGAGCAATAACTGATACGCTAGAAAGTAAACAACCAATAGTTTAATGATCATGCCTGACTCAGATATACGTCATTGGATAGGCGAAAGGGCGATAAGATGGGTGTCTTATCGGATTCCTCCAACTCTGCTTAAAAATTAATTTCATTGATAAAATTTAATCTTAACAATCTACTTATACGTTATTTTATGTATATATATATATATATATATATATATATATAAATGTACATTCTATAATATTGTTATATTGTTTTTGGTTGTCCGCTTCTGAGTCGCATTTTTTAAGTCGCTTCTGATTTGTTAATTATTTGCTCTATCGTACATATTATTATCACGAATACACTCGAGTGATAAATATAATGTTCTATACTGTGGTCATAAATATTATCGTATATTTTAATTACGTATTATCTAGTTTGTGATGTCTCTCCAGCATTGAAAGAAAAGGTAATATCTCTTGCATTACAATAAATTATTTTTATCATATTATTTTCGCTGATGTATGGATTGCCAGTGGACCACGAGGGCTGCCATAGTATTATGTATAGGAATTTCAATAGTCTCCCTACACGAATTAAAGAAATAAAATATAAAAAAGAGTTTAACACTTCAGAAACATATAAACAATATCATAGAACACTTCAGAAGCACACAAATAGACAATAAATAAAATATATAAAATTATTAAAGTGCAACTCCCTCACCAAGCACAAGAGCTAGTCTCTTTTTTTGGAGAGGTAAGCGAAAAAAAACTTGTAATTTTAATAATGTAAAATACTTCATTCATGTTATAAAAAAATTGTAAAAATGTCAGTCAAATAAATAAAAAAATTATATATTTAATTTAGTGAAGTAATATTTGAGGGTTCTCTGCCCAAGTGTAGGCGGTATTTTGTCATTTTAATTTGTGTTGCGTCTTAGCTGGGCATTTAGGTAGTTCTTCAGAATTTTAATATTATCTTTTTTATTTTTTATTTGTTACTATATAAAACTGTAAAAATCTGTTTGGACTGTGCCCGTCTCACTAGAGAAATTCTGTGTCGAGACGGGCATAGTTTACAAGCGATTGTTCAATTAGAATCACAAGTAGATAGAATTACATTTATTACTATATAAAAGGTGTATATGAAGAACGATTTTACAATGGACTTAATTTTTAGATCACTTTGTAGCAATAATTAATATAGGTATGAGTCAATATGTTTGGGTGAGTGCGTCAATACTGGCTCTCCCCATATTATGAATCAAAGTTTTAATATATAGTTTCATGTTCTTGGGACAATTCGATTGATTTTTAAGTCTTTTAGCATTCTATTAAATAGTTTAGGTCCAAAATATTTGTAGTTTCTTTGACCAAATGTAGTATGTGCTCTTGGGGTTTGTATGTTATTTGTATTTGTCCGTATGGAAATTATGTTTTGAGTAGTTTTAAATGGGCTGCTATTATTGGATTAATTGCAGACATAGTCGCTCCACCCCAAGCAATTATACCATGCTCTATAATTGATTGACAGATAGCGTAGTACGCCATTTTAAGAAGTTTTATATTAAGGAAATTTCTAAAAAAATAATGTGATAAAGTTCAATTAACATAGCAAATAATATAAGTAAGAAATAGAAAATTTCTAATATTTCTAAAAAAATACATTGTTTTTTTTATTTTATTTATAATGAGTTGTCTAATAGATTAGTAAATATTTTACATATATTTGTAAGATTGTCGGAACTTCAAATTATGACTATTTATTCGAAATATATTCATATTTACTCGTTCGAATTGGCATTTTGGAAGTAGAGTGAGTCAAGGTAAGTGCGACACATCAATTATCGATGTAAGCTGTATACCTTTGATAGAAGAATCATGGAACCATTTCCTAATTTTAGTGTTTAAAATTCGGAATGTAACCTTTTGAGATAGCCGATATTAATAGCATTTTATAAAAATTTGACGAGTAGATGCACTTACCCCAAATTTGGGGTAAGAGCATCTAGTTGTATTATTTCTGACAAATTGTTGAAATAGTGAATCCGTCTTGTACTGATCTGCTTTATGGCAATATGCATTTATTATTTTGGTCCTTAATGACGGGTAAAACGTGCCGAGTTCCAAAAAAATTAATTCCAAAAATAAAATTACTCAGACGGGAGAAGTGAGACATACTACTAGTGTTGAGTTTAAAATAAAAACGATAGTTGAAAGATATACATTTTATTTATCTCAAAACTTAAAAATCTAACACTTTGTAACATAATACATACATTTTCAAATAACTATTTAAATAAATATTTAAAAAATACATTATAATAGAAACAGCCATACAAATCGTTTATTTTCTTAAAACAATGTATATATAACAAGTAAAGATAAAATATGTCATTGTGATATTTAAAACATAGATGAATATTTACAATGTTATGTATGTACCAACAGTCTGAAGCCACATCCCTATCTTTTAGTTTGTCAACCTCAACCTTTCTTAATTTGAGGAGAGTTATGGGTTAGAACCATTATTTTAATAGTTTTGTCTAATCTTATTATTTATGCTTATCACTTACATATCTGAAAATAATATATTACCCGTTTGTAGTCACATTTGCAATACGGTATTATTGGATGGGGAGGTGCATATAAAACTTCAATGTCACAATTAGAAATCACTCAAAAATGATAATAAAAGTCTATCCAAGTATACAACTTTTCACAGATTTTAAAGTACCAAAAATAGTAGACATACACAAAAAAAAATCAATAATTAAAATTTTCAAAATTAAAAATCAATTAAATTTTAGAAGCGAATTCCGATTTACAAGATATAGAGATCAAATTGATATCCCTAAAAACCGCATACATATACCGCAACTCAAAATCAATATATTTATCAAGGCATCAAATTTTTTAACAATCTCCCCATCACAATTAGAAAAATTATGGACTATCATAAATTACGCAAAGACATACTGGAGGACCCGTTGAATAAACATATATATTATAATATGGCAACAACGAGTCACCGCCAGGAAAATATTCAAGTTTAAATTAACACCAGTCTTTTTCCTCGCCTCTGGTCAACGTCTGTATTACGATGCAATATTTGTTGTGAGTCATGATTTATGACTGTATTTTGTGTACTAACTGTACTCGTGTCTTACACAATCAAGAAATTCTATTAAGACTTGTTTCCACGGAAGGAGACACGATGACAGGCGTTCTTAGGTATTCACGGCCATTCAGAATCTTTTCTGACTAATTTACCAAGTATCTACACGTATTGAGATTGAAGATAAACTTAGAGATCAACATAAGATTGGTAGAAACAGACAACTCACATCAGTGCACGACATTCGAACTGACAGCTAGGCTCAACACGTGCACAAAAACGTCACCTAAAATCACCAAAGATCACTACAACTATCAAGTCTGCAAGTGCCACTTTTAATAATAATTAACATTTTCGCATTTTTAACGAAAATGTGAGTTTTTATTATTTATTTATGTCAGAAGTTATACACTAGATTTGACTTTTTTAAAAGTATTACCTAGATAGGTCCTTTACACTAATTTAAAATTAATAGACTGAATGCTATTTTTCATAATTAAGACAATACAAGCATTATAAGAAAGACCGCGAACATTAAATACATTTTCCCTGTGCCACAAAATTGCCATAATAAATTAGTATTACAAGTTAAATATAATTAACAATTATTACCTTATATATATATAATGACCTTGTGCATGTGAAAAAACAATTTTAAAATAGACTTTCAAATAAATTACTTTTGGATAAATTTGTGGCAATAATTATTAACGGTTTGAATCAATATTTTTGGGTGAGTACACCAATATTATGAATACAAGTTTTTATTTTCAGTTTCATGTTATTGGGACAATTCAATGTGGTTAAATTTTTTAGCATTTTATTAAATAGTTTAGGTCCAATATATTTGTAGTTCCTTTGGCCATATTTTGCTTTTGGGGTTTGTAGGTAATGTCCGTGTGGAAATTATATTTTGAGTTGTTTTAAAATGTACTTAAGAGTAGTGTTAACATATATTTGTCTTATAAAATATATATATATCAAAGATGATATATCAAAGACATAGAATTAATTAAAAATTTCGTCAGTGCTCGTTGTGATTGGGGTTTGAAGAATAACTTTTAAAATAGTTTTCTGAAATTAATTGCAGACATAGTTGCTCCACCCCAAGCAATTATATCATGCTCTATGATTGATTGACAGATTACGTAGTACGCTATTTTATATTAAGGAAATTCTTAATATTTCTAAAATAGTATATTGTTTTTTAAAGTTTTATTTGTTGTGAGTTGTATATGATGACTCCATTTGAGATAATGGTCAAATATAATTATCAAGTATTCGATTTGGTCAGTACGTTCTATATAATTGCATTGACACGTATCGTCGTATGAGTTGGAACAATTGTGAACTTTTATTTTGTAAACATACGGGGGTCCCATATTTTCTTTTATGCTCTAGTTAGGTATTTAGTTTTATTGGTATTAAGTGTTAAGGTATTCATGTCGAGCCATTTTTTAACAATACTTATACCTTTCTCGGCATTTTTTAAATACTGCTGACCATGCATCAGCTTGGAATCGAAGAACAGTGTCATCCGCAAAATATATAACGCTTCCGTTAAAAGGAATGTTGCATAGGTCATTAATATGCATTAAGAATAATATTGGACCTAATATGCTACCCTGTGGGACCCCGAAGTAAGTGGAAAGAGGATTGCTTGAAATATCTTCATTACGAACTCGTTGATTCTTGTCCGTGATATAACTTTTAAACGTATCAAGTTCTTTACCTAAGATATCAATTTTTTTTAGTTTTTCGATTAGACTCAAATGCGAAATTGTATCAAAAGCCTTGGCGAGATCGAGGAAAACGGATATACCTTTATGTCCTTTATCTGCATTGTTAGTAATAAAGTCCGTGACACAGGCAATAGCTTCAGTTGTACCCATAATGCTCTAAAGCCGAACTGGTTTTCAGAAATAATTTTATTACTCTCTAGGTATTCTACAAGTTGAATTTTTATAATTTTCTCTAATATTTTAAAAAGAGAATTAAATAGCGTAATTAGTCTATAGTTCTTGATGTCACTTTTATTTCCTGTTTTGATTTAGTAGAAATGTTTCCGAGTTTTAGGCCAGGGTTAATAAGATAGTGTAAGTATCTTCTTCTATCAATAATCTTCTTTTGAAATGAATAATGAGTGACTAAGTATTTGCCAAATGTATACACGATTTCATGGAATACGATCTTGCAATGTGACGAAACAAAAATTAAGATAGTATACCGGAAAAATAACAGCTAACGTGTTAAAACTATAGGGTCACTGATTATAAATATGGAAGGGTTTCTTGGGGAAAATTGATTTAATACGTCTCTTGTCACCAGTATGAGGTGATGAGTATTGCTTTGATTATGGTGAGTGAATGTGTTTGAGGGATGCGCATGTAGAGATGTCAGAATTATTTGGTTTAATGTGATACTGAAATCTCCAAATCTGCCCAGATGCACTGCGTGTATTAAAGGTGTATTAAATTAAACATTCACTTACAATTGGTTGCTATTATTGATGCACTAATGAAAGTGCACAGTGAACATAAAGTTGATGACTGAGTGCTCACTGGAGATGCGTCCGAGAAGGGGTCGGTGCCAGGCGGAATGTATGGCTGTAGAGCAGGGGTCGCTAAACTCTTGAACCAAAAGAGCCAACGGTTTAGAATATTTTCGAGATGTTTTTACAAATACGATTTATTTTTAATCATTTTTCTATTAAGTCAAAAAGATTTTCTGAATAAAACTTATAATGTACGTGATTTAGTAAATAAATAAAAAATTAGGTTTTTTTATTGTGGAAATTATACAGGCACATATTTTTTACAGAACATGAATTACACACAATTTACACGCATTTCGTAAAACTAAACTTAATAGCGCCAAGAGAGAGCCGACATAGCGTACGCTATTCGTTAAGTAAAGATCATGCTCTATTTTATGACGCTATACGCGATATTAACCATCATTAGCGCCCCCAAAATTGACTTTTTCAACATTAGCCTTATTACGCTCAAAGGGTTCTTTTTATGAACCACCAAAATCTCAATTTTGGCCAATCATTCCACCTATAAACACATCTTGCTCTCCCTTTACCGCGACAATAGTTGCAACCTCCCCACCCTTTCTCCCTCTTGTTTTCTTTTTATTTATCTTCTGCGCCTAAACATACTTATGTACCTAAACATTTCAGTGGATTTCCATAAATAGTATCACATGTTAAATATTTATTATGTTAGATATTATAAGCTTATTATTGGAGATCAGCACTGCCAAAAAAAAAACACCACGAAAATGATCAGAAGACTAACGCCGTTAAGAACAGTTCAGATTCAAGCGTGAAGCGATCTGTGAATTATCATTACACAAGCCGAGAGGATCGAGACCGAGGCGAAGACCGAGACGTTCAGAGATGGTTGAATAATTGTCAATTTTGAGATCGCTCGTATTGTTTATTGTTATTGTAACCCACCACTTACTAGGACCGTCTTTCCGACAAAAGCTGTGCATACGTGCGTAATGAAGAACCACCTGTCTATCTGTCATCCTGACGTTTACCGATTGTTTAATTAATTTTTCGAAATTCACCTCTGTGCGGTGTGATTTGACGTTCAATTTAAATTTCATAACTTCAATCAATTTATTTTTATTTCATAAACTATATTTGAATATGTCCAAGAACACACGATTATTGGATTTTTACTTCCAAAGGCATTGTTATTAAACAAAATTATAGATATCTCATAGAGACAAAGCTGTTTTTTTTATATTATATTAAATGGGAAAGTATGGCTATTTTATTAAAATATTCTTTCGTATAATACATACTCTACTTCGTAAATATACTAATTTTTCTGGTTATTTTTTAATTTCGTTAATTATTTACGCTTTGGACGAAAGGTCCTATAACGGTCCTACTCATTCAACCGCTAGGTGAATTGAAAAAAAAAATCCTAAGTCACGACGCACTGTTGCCAAACAAAAAAACATCCCTCAATAATTTTATTAAATAACATTTTACAAATATAGCACATTTCAAAATATTTAACAAAAATACAATCATCAAAGAATTGAAATTGGTTCCAAAGGAACGCTTATCAAATGGATATCTCGTTACAAACCAGATAACCAACAGATAACCACTGATTATTTTGTTATCCAAAAGCAGGAGCAGGATTAAATAAAATAGCCAGAAAATAATAGCCATCATAATAATAATTGTAATATTTTATTTTGTCTAAACAGGTTTTCGGCTCAAAAATTTCACGCAACACAACCTCCTCAAATGTTGCATTATTACAAGAATATTTTAAGTCAATTGAAGTCCACGTTTCGACGCATCGATGCCAATACGTTATGGCCCGTATCCACTCCTGAGATTTTTATGATATTTTCAAGTAGAGACAATTTCTACGAACCTCACCTTGTAGATACCAAGATTCGCTGTCTCTCGATGACTTGAATCGAGGCATAATGACTGACTAATTGTAATAGAGGCAGGTTGGATGGTCTCCTGCCTGAAGTTTCATCACTATTGACCCGGACCTCCTCAACAGTTTTCCTCCATCGATCTTTGTATCAATCGATATCCAGCGGAGCAAGCTCACCGTTAATTATATTCTGTACGCTGAGTAGTATAACGCAACTGATACACACCAACCTATATCGACAAATCTATGAGACGAGAGATCAAAGTATCAGGTGTATATCAGGTCTTTAACCTTTCCTCACCGATGATGTAAACTGAGTTGACATTGCCTCTAATTATGTGATTATCTCCGTAAACATACTAAATACAAAGTTCGTATTTTAGCTATTCCTCCGTGATATATTTATGTATAGGATAAAATAATTACAATATATAAGTATTTACCATACGCAACAATAAAAAATGTTTTCTCGAAGAATCTGTCATAAATTTGTCAACACGTGTGTATTTGTACGTGCGGAAAACGCACTGCGCGATGAGCCGGATGCCGATCATCACTTTAATAGCGGAGCATGCGCCGACCGAGTCAGACGTAGCACTTTTACACAAAAAACTATATTTTCATATTTATTCAATTTAAAAATCGCAAAAGTCTACACGCACACTGAGTTTACGGCACCGGAACGCGCGTTTTTATTTTAACGCCGCAAGGGAAAGGTTAAGAACATTGTCGCTCCATCTTAGTTCAGATCCTCGTATGCGCTTGTTGGTCCGATGTTCAGCGATGACTTCGGTGTTTGTTGTTTGCTCATCCTATCTACACGGTCCAACAATTGAAGTCTTTCTATTTTCATAAACTTTGAAACGCTTCTGTCACTAAACATGCCGTATAGTTCATTATTGTAAACCCTGCGTCAAAGTACGTTTTCTAAAACTGGTCCAAAGGTCTCAATTTTTATCTGCCGGTGTTCTTGCAGCTCGTTCTTTTTAATGTATGTCGCAGAACTAAACGTTAGGTGACTGACAAAATTTTGCGTCATCAGTAATTCTATCATTAACATACTTACTTACCATCACGCCGTTTCCCCGTGGGGGTAGGCAGAGAGGATAGAGCGCCACACTCTTCTGTCTTGACACAAAATTCTCGCCTCGTCCACATTCATACATCTTCTCATACAAGCTCGCCGATTGTTGAGGCTTCTAACAGAATCATCCTACATTATCCGGTTTACCTGGTCGTCCCAAGTCTTCCGCGGACGTCGTCTATTTCTTGTGCCATCAACATTTGCATCATATATCTCTCTTATCATTCTCTCCTCATTCATCCGTTCTGATCTCATTTCCACTGCATTCAGTCTACTTTCGTTCCTTTTCTGCCAGCTCCAGGCCTCACCCATACATCAGTGTCGGTACCAGGATTCCATTGTACACCGCTAGTCTTGCCTCGGTTGACAAATTCCCGTTAGCTATAATTCCATTCAAAGCGCGGTTCACTTTATTTCCTGCAGTCACCCTCCTTTCGATATCATTCTCAGCCTTTTCATTCTATCAGTAAAAGGGCGATAAATCGAAGCATCCACCTCTGAACATGTTGATTTATCCACGTATGCTATGCGTATAATCTAGTGTCGCTTGTGATTGACACGATTGAACTCCACGACTTGTGTGAAGGTAATATTTTTTGTATTATATTGAAAATTAAAAATTTCAACGGTATTTTTTTATGTGAAATGCAGTGGGTACCACCTCCGAAAGATTGAGCTATGTTCTGGCTACTTTGCTAGACTCTCATCTGTGTCGATGTAACCAATAGCTACATATATTATATTTATCTATATCGAAGAAAGACATCGTATGCTATAGCAATAGCAAGATATGTATTTCTTCGCATTATTTTTATCTACCAGTAATTTTATCTACCAGTAATTAAAAAAAAAATACAAACACCTGCTTCTTTCTTCTTAATCTTATAATCTTCTTCTATCGTTATCTCGATCCCACCATCACTCTTCGGACAGGTAAAATGTTTGTTACATTAATATATTACATTTTGTAAATTAATTTTACATAGTATGATATATTTACGCATTCTGCCCCGGCGGTACGGCGCTCACACACACATACACACACACACACACACATCTATACAATTCCAAGGACAACACACCATCATACATAAATTCCTACAATTATTACAAAATATAAAATAATTAATGTATGTACTTATAATGTTGTATTATAAATACTAGAATTTGGTATATTACGCCATCATCATCATCAGCCGTTTTCTGTCCACTGTTGGATGAAGGCCTCCCCAAGCGTTTCCCACTATTCTCTGTCCATTGTTGTTTATTGCCATGTATTTCAGCAGAGTTGACGATTTCATTAGTCCGGTGGGCTTTAGGGCCTATTGATTCCCGCCAAATTCCACTGGACGACAGCGTTTGTCTTTGTTTTTGGCGTATTCCCACCTTTTTTCTCTGTCTCTTCATGAGTTGCTCGACATACACATTTCCTTGCCACTTCTTTCATGTGCATGTTCCATTGAATTATTTTCTTTCCGTTTTACGTCGCATGTCCACAAATTAGATTTTTAAGAGATTTTTGACTCTAGACAATCTCTAAAATAGGGATTTTGCTTCCATGTATTCTTTAGGAGACAACTCGCACGTCTCAGAGATTCGTCGTCTTGAGCCTCACTTCACGTTTGTCGTTCGTTGGTTAGGTGATTTTAAATCTCCCCAGCAGCAGTAAAAACGGAACATTCTTTTGTAATTTACCGTAATTTTTTTTTATGAATCGTTCACGTGTCGAATCTCGCTGTGGGATTGAACGTCGTGTACACTGTTTAGAGTTTTCGTCTCTTTCTATCAATCTCAAGATGGTATCTGAGTTTATATCCAGATCAAAATCACAACACGTGCGCATGGTATTGATATGTATCTCAATGAATCTCTGAGATTCACTCACCGTGTCTCCGTCCGTCGATATATAATATTTAACATTCCAAAAGTTCATTAACTTCACCACTTCATTATACCACATGAACTTCTCAACATTTCAAAGGCCGGATAACTTGTTTTGAGAAATTTACGTAGTAAATGAATTAAATTCATGCTGTAAACAACTCGAGGACAACACGTGCACTGTAAATATAGATAAATAATAAAATATTTGTTTCTACGTCTCAAGATCAATAGTACGATATCAATACATATAAAATCAATTTTATCGAAAAATATTATTGTTGCGCCACTGGGATTCGAACCTGGATCTCTTTCCTAACGGGGGAAGGTGCATTATTCAACTATACTACAGCGACAATACCTTTAGCAACAAATTTTCGAACCTATATGTTACCTTTTTGATATTATTATTACATTTAATCATTCCATTATTTGAAAGAGTCATCTACCTTATTTTTACAGAATCTCAAATACCTTTGAGTAATCTGATTGCAGACGCTCAATTCATTTTTTACTTTTTATTAAATTCCGATTAGGAAAGAGATCAAGAAACAATATTTTTCGGTAAAATTGATTTTATATGTATATCTTTCTAATTAATATATTTAATTCATATTTAAAATATCACAGACCGTCTGTCCTGAATAATTATAACATCACAATAAGAATGTGTTCTCCTAACGATATCAATATGTTTGTTGTATGCATAACATAAGTAATGTTAATATTCTTTTAATTGGTCTTCATCAACTGTCAACTATCAACTCAGTCAACTTCCTGTCAGTTATCTTCCGAGTGACCAATTTTGCCGCCACTACGACACTTCCTTACTTCATTTCGCTAATGTATATATTGAATAGAAATGGGCATAGAATGGAACCCTGCGGAACGCCCTACTACATATAACGGAGAGAGAAGAGAGTGTTTTTATTTAATTTGACTCTAAAAGCTCAGCTCCGCATTGAAATATAGATTCTACAAAAATCCTGGCCATGCAGTGGCCTGCTTTTCTGTTAGTCTTAAATAAATGTCAAACGTCAAACGCGATACCAAAAAATAAGCTTATAACATAAATAAATGTACTTTTCCACTTTACAGAAAATGAGCGACCGTGCTCCCAATGAGAAAAGCAATTCTCGAGGGTTAGACTATCAGCTATACCTCAAAAACTCCAGATACCCTGACTTCGGAACCAGGTCCTCCCGCGAGGACACCTATAAATTTTGGCCTGAAGCCATGCAACAGAAACCAACCGACTTGGCTGAAGCCGGATTTTTCTACCTGGGCAGCAGCGACAAGGTGATCTGCTACTACTGCGGCGGAGGGTTGGACGGTTGGGCCGACGACGATATCCCTTGGGAAGAGCACGAGAAAAACTTCACAGACTGCCAGCACGTCCAGGTCTATTATAAACCATTGAAAACACACGACACGAGTGCCTGTCAAAATGTTGTGACAGTGTCTATACCTCTGTCAGAACGGGCCAGCCAAATACCTGTCGAGGTAAAAATTCGAAAAAATTCGAGGATTTGGTCAGGGGTATTTTTGTATTTGTACCTTATGTATGAGAGAGGGTATATGAATTTTCGAAAGTTTTAATGATTACTTTAAAATATACTTATATATGTACACAATACATTTCATTAAAGAAAACACATTCTTATTGTGGAGTTGTAATTATTCAGAACAGACGGTCTGTGATATTTTAAATACTATATTAATGTAAGAATTATAAATACATACATATGAAATCTATTTTGTATTGTTTTTGCGTCACCGGAATTCCGGTGACGCAAAAACAATATTTTTCGGCAAAATTGATATTATACATTTTACATATTTATTTATTTATAATTAATACATTAATTTAGTAATTACAATAGATTTCTCACAAAACATTACAGTGATGTTGCTGTACACATCATCACAGCACCAGTACAATGAATACAACGGACATAGACGACACGTCCTCCTCTTTCAACAAAAATATGTTTTTCTTCAACAATTTTTGATTTAGAATGTTCTTTACTCTATATTTATATTACCCTTTTAATCTAAATTTTTTTATTACTTCTTTCTTACATAAATGTTCATTATAATTTCATTTTTTTGCCAAACTGCATGGCAGTTATACGGCATGGATTGAATTTTACCTAGTTAAACATTTTTTTTTTATACAAATAAAATACAACTGGGGTAAAAAAAATAGTTAAGGAGATGTTAGATGAAATACTTAAAAATATATAAAGAAAACAAAATCCATATTTCGAAAAGATAAATAATTTTCACACGGTGTAACAGACCAAGTACACAGTATTTTATTGGGGGATATCTGAATATAATATAATACAAAAAATTAGACAAGAACATGTTCCTTTACTTTACATCTTAAGGTCTTAATTTTTTTTTCAATGTTTAATAGGCCTTTATCGATTCTGTTGATTATTATTGGTACAACACATTTTCTCGTTCTCTCACGGTACTTTCACGGTTCGACCCGAAGATCTGCTAGAATAGGGTGAGGATCAGTATTTATATTTACATTATTTATCAACTCTTCGAATATTATAGAATATGTTACATTTTTGTCAACTGGTAAGATTTAACATATTTTAAATATGATTTAAATATATAAACTAGAAAGATGTACATATAAAATCAATTTTATCGAAAAATATTGTTGGTGCGCTACCGGGATTCGAACCTACAACTTCGAACTATATGTTACCTTTCTGATATTAATACATTTGATCGTTCCATTATTTGAAAGAGTCATCTACCTTATCTTTAAGTAATCTGATAACAGACGCTAATCTCCCCAATAAAGTTGCATCAATAGTAGCTTGTTGGTGTAGTGGTTAAGACGCTGTCCTATTGATCTAGCGGTCGGTGGTTCGCGCATCGTTCCAGGACTCCAGCAAGTTAGTCTTATTTTCATAGCACAAGCGTTTAGCTTAGTTTGAAAATAGTATGTGTCCAAAATTTAATAAAAATGAATTGACAATTCTGGCGAATTTCTTAGAAATTTGAAAAACAAAAAATAACAACATTTTCTTAACCATTTCCGTGAAGATTACAAAAAATAAGAATGAAATCGTTTTCATAATTATTGAGTTATCGAATTTGAAGCAATCTATGGGGAATGTGAATACCCCGCTTCGGGAAGGCAAGGTTAAAAGAAAGCAACAAAAATGAGATGAAGCAACACGTTTTCGGATAAACTAAGTTTAAAAGTAAAGTTTATAGTTATCGAAGATGACGCAACCAAGTCTTAAAGGTCTCGAATCTCAGTTGCGACTAAATATTTTTTTTATAACTTGATTATTTCTGTATTTTTTTCTAGTTTAATTCAATTTATATTAAAAATGCCACAGAACTTTCTTCTTTACAACAAAAATATGTTTTCATTGAAATTTCTCACGCGTTCTTCGCTTTATTACAATATCACAGATCTCTTCATCTAAGCATCCCTGCTGGAACTTGTAAATAATCCTTTCTTTGTATTATCGGACTATTTTGTCTCGGGATTTGTTGTAATCAATCTAATTTGATTAGCTTCCTGTTAAGAAAGCTGCCGACGGATGCACAACTATTGTACCGAAGTGTAAAAAAGCTTCATCACAATATCTTCAATACAACATCTAAGTCTTTTTTCACTATTTGTTTTACTAGAACTTAATTAAAGATATCTCATTAATTGCTTCGATCTCTTATAGTTAAGTTGCCGTGACGGATATGTTACGGTTGTACACTTACTAATATTTATCATCAATGGTAAATAGATAAGATTTGATTGTTGACGCAATAGACAGACAATTAATGGCCCATGTCCATAGATGAGATTTCTCTCAGAGATTTGCCTCGAAAGCGGGTAAAGGTCAATGCAGAATACAATCGAGATCACTGTGGACACAGGTCATTATGATAATATTATATAATGTAAACCTGCTGTTTAAATAAACTAAAAAATATTTTATTCATAAACATATCTTGTAGTAGACCAGCAAGGTAACAATTTTGAAAAAATGTTTATTTTTTTTAATTCTGAGAATAGTTTTCTATTTATCAAACACGTCAAGTTTCCAAGTAGTTGAGAAGATAACAAGAAAACAAAGTTATATTTTAGAAGCACTTAGAATATTTTTTAAAACAACTCTTGATTTGAATGCAATTAACCGAAATAACTTCACATACTCGTACATAGTTTACATTATTGTGCCGAAGAATATATCGAAAAATTTAAACTTCTGCCGAATATATCGAAAAATGAATATTCTTAACTTTAAGGGACAACTTTCATTTTTCCAGTTTGAATTTCGAGATATTTTTGCATTTTGCATATCCTTTCAAGATGAGACTAATAGTTAATTATTTTACAATATCAAGTAAATCCTGAAAGTGCGTTATTTTTTACGTAAATATTGCTAGAGTGAAAGGTATCAATAGAAAAGGACAAGTATACAATTGTTGGTTTTCTTAAATTCCTTAGTAATAAGCTGTAATAAACTATCAAAAAATAGCTATTTCTTCAACATTCATAATACATATGTGTTGCCATTTGAAATTATCAAACGAAAATTAAATAATTTGTTAATGTTTTCACCTAAAAATTGTTATGTTTATACTATGAAGAATTATTACGTTTATGATAAAAACCATTGTTTGTAATATTACAATTTTGCCCCGATTTATAAGAAAAATTGATGTAAATTCATACTGATATAATATTGATAAATTTTGAAGCAGCTGTATTTATGAAGAGAAAACTATTTATGCTAATATTATATATATACATAAGATTAAGGAACATTCTAAGTATAAATAATTTAAAAAAGTTATATTTTGCTGTTGTTCACTCACTACTCCAATATGGAATAATTGGGTGGGAAGGAGCATACAAAAATATAATGAACTCAGTAAAAATAATACAGAGAACAATTATTAAAGTGATATTAAAAAAAAGATCAACTTTTTCAACACAAACACTTTTTGCAAAATTCCCAGTCCCATTCCCAGTAATTAAAGAAAATAACACTAGAAAATTTGAAACAAGCACATCATTAAGGTTTAAAAATATCTTTAAAATCCCTAAATGTATCACCAAACACTATCAGCAAAATTCTATATATTTAGGGATAAAAAATTTCAATAGCCTCCCTACACAAATCAAAGAAATAAAGGATATAAAAGAGTTTAAAAAGAAACTAAATGAACACTTCAAAAACACATAATTGGACAATAAACAATATTACAGAATACTTCAGAAGCACACAAATGGACAATGAATGAATATGTAAGGTATTATATACAATTATTGTAGTGTAACTCCCTCTCCATGCACAAGAAGTGATCTCTTTTTTGGAGAGGTAAACGAAAGAAAAATCATGTATATATATAACCATATGTATGTATGTAACCATCTATTTAAAAATTGAATTTATTTTGCCATTGTATTTTCGCTAAATTAAATAAATATAATAATCATACTCTGGTTGTAATAAAAAAAACTGTTTTTTTTTTAATATTTATTTATTGTTATTTAATATGAAAATATAATTGAAAATATGACAATAATTAATTGTTCATCGAGCATATTATCGTTCTTCAGAATTTCGTTGTTTTTTTTCTTTACACATATTCAAAACAAAATTTGATCCACACATATTACACTTTAAACTGAGTTTAGAAATAAAACTTTATGTTTTTTCACATATTCAATATTCGTTCCTATGCACCCAAACATCGATTTGTGGGAGTAAATTTGATTAATTTGAGAAAAGAATTGGTGTATGTCGACCATTCTTTTGCCATCCAATTTAGGAAGTTCACACGAGTCCGCACATTCAATGCTCAGTTCGGGAACATCCTGAAAATAATTAATAATATTATTGTTATTTAGTTATCAGTATTTTTGTCTAAAATATTAAATTACGTGTTTATTCATTTATATCACTATAACAAATACATTTGTATCAATCAGACAGGACTGTCATGTATAATTCTTTTGATAAAATTATTTATCTTTAAGGATATGTATTTCCAATAAAAAATAATTTATCGGCACTACATAATATATGTATATTGAACTATGTAATTTATATTGTTAAATCAAATAAATAATTGTTATAGAAATGATAAAATTATCAACTTACGTTGCAATTTTTTTCAAGAAGGTTAAACCATTTAAAATTTTGTTGGAACATTTTCTAGAGCGTGTCAATGGATACTTTTTGACCTTAGGCATCTTGAGTCACAGGAGGCAATAATTTCAGATCAATAATGTATATAATAATATATTATTGACTTTTAATGAGAACCAAATCCAACAAAAAATGACGTATTTGAGATTCCGTAAAAATAAGGTAGATGGCTCTTTCAAATAATGGAATGATTAAATGTATTAATATCAAAAAGGTAACATATAGGTTTGAAAATTTAACGCTAAAAATATCGTCGCTGTAGCATAGTTGGATAATGCACCTTCCCCGGTTTGGAAAGAGTTCGAATCCCGGTGGCGCAACAACAATATTTTTCGATACAATTGATTTCATATGTATATCTTTCTAACTAATATATTTAATTAGTATTTAAAATATTACAGAGCTATGTTCACAATAAGAATGTGTTCACATTATATTTATTTACTGAACACGTTTAAATGATCAACTACTTTTTGCAATACATATATTGAAGCAATGATGTTTGAACAGAGTTAGAATCTTTCATTGAATCATTGAATTTTTGATAACGCGGAGCAATCCATCTTTACAGCCAAATCTTTGGCATTATAATGTCAATTTGCAATATGAACAAAGAAAAACAAACAAAGTAATCTATCGTGTTATCACATTCCTAACATTCGATCGTACGTCACCAAAGATATAATTAAATAATAGAGGACTGATAGCAGATGGCTTAATATAATAGGAGTATCTGCTCTTGTGTTGACGGTGGGTAGATGTCTTAACCTTTACCATACCGTGATATGAAATATCCGAACGCAGCCATGCTCGTGTTACCGTAAATAACAGTTAGAAAAAATGTTTTTATTAACTTAAATGGCATGAACTTACTCTAAATGTGTCTTGATAAAATGATTAATAACATAATTTAAAGCATTAATTAAGTCATATACAATGTGTCCCCTTCCTTCTTATCTCTCTTCATTTAATTAGTGAGAAAGAGACAATTATATTTGTATGTTTGTCGATTTTTTCACTGTGAAAATAGTGTGTGATCTCTGTCTTTCATATCACAAATGGTATTTTTACCAACGTATTAATTTTACAACAGTTTGAATGAAAAAAAAAAAATTGTTTTTGTACGATTCCCATTTCATACTTGGTTTTTCACTAGTCATTCCTAAGCGCTATTATTTTCTTTAAGATTATCTAAAATATGAATTTTATGTTGCACGTATTTACCGATGTATTACAGGTTTAATTATGATGGTAGACCTGTGTTACAGCATAGTTTGGGAAGGGTTAACATTGTCGAGCCATTATAGTGCTGTTTCAGTATGGCAGTATAACGTATCATTCAAATATGGTCATTAAACTTCGAAACATCTTTTCAAAGAACGTTTTCGGTACCGGAGAAATCTAGAAGTATATTCCACTTACAATGAAAGATGGATTTATCTCACATACTCCTGAGGCCAATAGGTTTTGCATAGAATACTTTTGAGTCCATTCGTTGAGCTCGACCAGCAGTCTACTTGATAACTTGGTCACTTTTGGATTGGCCATGGATATTTTAGATTGCATTGGGGCAAACCACTTCTCTATTCTTGATTATAAGTTATGTTTTCCGCATTAAAAATAGTTTTTACGGAAACACTGACCGTGGACCAAGCACAGCATCCGCAGAGTCCAACAGCAAGCGTAATATACCATCATTATCAGCGCATCACATAAAACTCAATTCATTATTTTGACACATCGCTAAATACTTACCGATACAATCAATAACTTCAGTAATCAATGTTGAAATACAGAAAAACAAAATTAAAACCAAGTCATAATAAAAATATATTTTATTACATTTGTTGTACTTTGGTGCTTTTAATTGTGTCGATTTTAACAGACGGGGCCAAACGTATGACCGGCGTAAGAAAGGGGTGTGTTGCTATTTTGAAAGAAAAAATTAATCACTAGATCGTATGACCGGCGTAAGAAAGGGGTGTGTTGCTATTTTGAAAGAAAAAATTAATCACTAGATCGTATGACCGGCGTAAGAAAGGGGTGTGTTGCTATTTTGAAAGAAAAAATTAATCACTAGATCGTATGACCGGCGTAAGAAAGGGGTGTGTTGCTATTTTGAAAGAAAAAATTAATTATTAAGGAAAACACATTCTTATTGTGAAGTTGTAATTATTCAGAACATAGGTCTGTGATATTTTAAATACTAAATTAATGTATATATTTATAATTAATACATTAATTTAGTATTGAAAAAATTCATCACTAGATCGTATGACCGGCGTAAGAAAGGGGTGTGTTGCTATTTTGAAAGAAAAAATTAATTATTAAGGAAAACACATTCTTATTGTGAAGTTGTAATTATTCAGAACATAGGCCTGTGATATTTTAAATACTAAATTAATGTATATATTTATAATTAATACATTAATGTATATATTTATAATTAATACATTAATTTAGTATTGAAAAAATTAATCACTAGATCGTATGACCGGCGTAAGAAAGGGGTGTGTTGCTATTTTGAAAGAAAAAATTAATCACTAGATACTCGCTTACCATTGCATCAGACATTTCCAGAAAAAAATTGTAATGTTACGGAATTTGTGATTACGATTATCAACTCCATTTTAGATAAACCTCTTAATCATCGCCAATAAAAAGAACAAGATACGTTGGTTATCAAAAGGGAACGTTTTAAAACGTTTCGAATCCCTATTACCAGAAATCAAAAGCATTTCTGCTTGAGAAGGGTATTCACTATACAGAACTAACAGACGATCAGCGGATCCAAAAATTTTATTTCACGGCAGACGTCACGTCTCATCTAAATCAGCTTAATCATAAACTACAAGGGAAAGGAAACACGATTTTTTCGATGTCAGAAGAAGTAATTGTATGAATTTTTTTAACATCTAAATTTAAGTAAACTATTAATGAAACACAAACGCGCAAAACAAATATGTTATTAAACACGTTTTATAATTCTTTAATTTAAAATTCCATTAATTCGCAACATTTTGAAATATTAAGCACTGATGCACAAGTTAAAACTGCTTATCGTAAATATGTACCTCTGGGATTTCTTATTTATTGGTATTGGTCATTTTATGTTGTATGAATATTGCCGCTTTTCGGAGATTGAAGGATCGCGGTCAAACGACCAGCGGAGCGCAATCGCGATTAGTACATCGTCCGGTAAGGAGCTCTCAAAAACCCGAGCGTCGGGAGTTCGGTCGGTCGGAAAACTACCCAGAGATAAGAAGAACAATAACATCGGACCAGCCACGACGCCAGAGAAACAGCTACTGTCAATCAAGGTTAGTGGTAATCTTCATTCTGCATACATGACCATATTATCCATAGGCAACCCGGGAACAACAGCTGTCGGAGGCATTCACGGGAACAATATATATATATTCCACAGACGTGAGACAATATGATATGACTCACGTCTGTGGAATAATAAACATGAAATTGCAAATAAAAGAAAGCGACGGCCGACGTAATTGGTGTCTACGTACCGCCGAAAATTACTCAAGAAATGATGAAGTTTGATACACTATTATTGTTTGTTGTTTATCTTTAAAAGATACTTGAGATACAAGTAGATGATGAAATTTTTATCGGAGATTCGACTCGAGAGCGCGTTAAGAACAGTGCACAGTTCAACGATCTATAAATCACTATCGCGGATTAGAATGACGTATTCAGTTCATACACTTTATCGACTCGAGAGATCATCGCGGGCATAATGACTAATAACCCAGTCTAAACAGCGAAGGAAAATATATGACATGTATTTTGTTTCATGTGTATTTGATTCCATCCATTGAAAATTGAGAACAATAATATGTGGCTGATTCTAATAAGCGCTGAACAGAATAACAGCCTCTTCGTAGCACTTAAAATTGTCATATACAAAGACAATTGGAAGCCATCATTCAAGTGACGGCGAAATCAAATCTATTGTCAATTATTCGTAAACGGTTCACAGATGAGTCGACCGAATCCTCATTCGGCGGTTCGCAAAGTCTGCAATGGAAGATCTTCAATTCCCTTAATCAATGCGCCCTTTCTGCTGTAACCCAGACCAGCCTTGATTATCTCGATGGCGGCCTCGAGGGTCCGCTCCACGTCGTCCTCGCTTCCGAGGAGAGGATTCACCTCCACCAGGTCGATGGCGTGCAGTCTTCCAGTTTCGTACACTTTCTCCATTAAGAAAATGCCCTCCCTCAAGGTGAGACCTCCGCGAACTAAAAAAAAAGAATTTGTTTCATTATCATTAAATACGTATTGGTATTTATAATCTGTAGGCCCGCGGCATAATGAAAGATTTACATACACATTTTCAGTGTTAGTTCATAAGTACGACTCGATAGCCCGGCCTTAAGCATAGTCTGTGTGCTCCATACAAAAATGAAAAGAAATATGGCCGCTTGAAAGCTTTTAGAAGGTTTCTATGGTATTAATATAAAGTGAAATAACACGATTTATAATAAAATTAATAAATTCACTAACATATTAATACCGGGTGTCTCATAGCTAGTAGAAAAAACTTCGGGAGAGTCTTCATTATTCAATTTTGAACAGAAAATATTATTTACACTTTGGTGAAATGTTTACAGTTAAGGAGTTAAGCGACATCAAAGTTAGAATATTTTTTCAATATTTCTTATTTATCTTTTGTAAAACGTTGGACTACCATTAAAGTAATTCATATGAAATTTTATAAATTGATTCGGTGATTAATTAATTGATAAAACAGTAAAAATACAATACTATTGAAGTCACTACACAAAAATGTTAATCAGCTGATTTACCTTACCTAAGTATGTCCTCATAAATACTTACACACATGTATAGATACTTACATAGCTTACCGAGCTCTCGACTTCCGCTGACTTAAAATAGTGGTTCCCTCACCCGTCCACCGAACAAACTTTATTTAAATATTGCGTATATTAATGAAGTTCATAAAATTTTTTAAATAAACATAAGCACTGTAAATTACCAAAAATAATTTAAAAAACAAGGGAATCAAAGTATTCAATGGAAAGCAAAACAAAAAATGTAAATAGTTTACCTAGTAATCAAAAATATAAATCGGTTTGTATGTATGTACTTCTAATCTTGTAATATTCAGCAATCGAAAATCCCTCGTAAATATCTTTTACACAAAATTACGCACAATCTATGTGCGTAAATAATTATAAAACCATCATTTATTTCAATTAAACGATTAAAAATATAATTTTATATGGAATTAATAATTCTATATTTTAAGTTAATTATATTAAAATTAAAATGTTAAATTAAAAATGGCTCATCACAATCCGTAAAAGTAATAATATTTAACATAAATACGATTTATTGTAAATATGAAAACATTGTATCCTGTTTATTAAAATGTATGTTAACTATGTACTGTCCTTTACGCGCGTTTCGAAATAAAGGTTAGGTCGTCACGAAAGTCACTTAAGGACAGAGCGAGCGATGTCTTATTGCTTATTGTATTTTGTGCGCAGTGTAAAATGACGCAACTGATACGAATCTACCTTCACCGACCTATACAGAAGGTATACCTAACAAGTGATACACCTGTTCAACAAAGCATCGTATCGTCTCACCGGAAGTGCCCGTGCTGGGCGCCTCCAGCTTGTCCAAGGAGTCAATGTCGAAGCTGATGTGGATGGACTTCTCTCCCCGCGGGTCCAGATGCTCGATGGCCATGTCCACGACAGCCGCGATGCCGAGCCTGCAACACATAATAGTTCTTCAGATTCACTTCTACGTTCGGAGGTTTGCTGTACTCGCCAATTATGTAACTAAATATCAAAATATAAATAATAATATACGTCCCGTATTCCTCAAAACACACTTTAGTGCGTTTGTAATATCGGGCGCCAAATATTGTTGTCACAAGCTTGCGTCCAAATTTCTTGCCTAATACTTGCCCACCAGTGTGAATTGTGACCTCGACGCCACCAGACGTCAACTTGATCGATATTCGTATTGTTTGATCTCGACAACGCGGTATCAATCGCGTTGTGGACCAGTTACCTCCAGTGCACCAGCACTGTTTTGTGTGATCTGTGATTTATGACCACGGTGCTATTGTTTGTGTGTACCGTGGATGAACCTTGACATCGCCGTCTTCAGTCGGGAGCGGAGTTCGTCACCATCTGCGTGCAACTATTGGGTGATTTCGGCGGTGACAGCAGATATTGCGGAGGCGTCATACTCAAGGTAAGGCGAGCAGTCCTTCTGAATCCCGGTTCACCGAGATCGCTGGTCCTTCGACAAAATTCCCTTCCCCTCACCGACCACTTCTCGCATCCGTTTCCCTATTCCTCTCCCGCTATTTTTTCTAAAAGATATATCTAAATAATTTTAATTATCAAGGGTCACGTCTTAAATACACAACTTATTACAAACTTACAAATTATTTGGGGTATGTTGCGTCTGCGCCGATTGTTAAAAATGACGTGGTTATTTAAAAATAAAAATATATTTAAAAAATGAGACGAATCCTTCAATGTTTTTGGGCATCTTGTGAGAAGGAAAATATATTAGAGAAATTTGTTGTAAATGACGAAGAGGAAGAATAAGATCCCCCCCCCCCCATCCATTGGAACGACCAAGTGACCAGGCAATGGTGATCATGATCACCAGTCTAGAGGGACCGAGATGGATGATATAATATCACATCAATATTACTCCAAACTAAGCTAAACACTTGTACTATGTAAAATATGACTAACTTTGTGGTCTCCTGGAATGAGACTTGAGAATGAATTTGGTTATATGTGCTCTTGTACAATGGATAAATTATGAATAAAATAAATAAACAATGATCTATGAAACACATCTTACCTCTGCACTTCTCCCATTCCGAAGGCCTGAATTCCATATTTATCGATCACCACCTTTTCGTACTTGTCCACGGAGCGAAGGCCGATATAAGCGAGATTTCTCATCGAGAATCTGAAATTAGAAAAATTATTGTTTAATACGACGATAGACGCCAGCACAGAGATTGCACCGCTTGCAAGGTGAGCACAGGCATTACTGAAAACAATTATTTCGCGGGCACGCGCGTTACATTCCCGTTACTTTTAAATACTTAGCTTATTAAATTAGATTCCATTGATACAATTTCTAATTCCTACTCGTTTGGGAATATTTAATTGTTTAGGAACGAATTGCTAACATTTTGTCCCAACTGTATTTGATACTCATCAGATGAAGACAAAGTTTAAGTTGATTAGGTTAGTCCTAAAAAAATCTTCCCTTAAAACAAAGACCGTTTACATTAAGCCTAGACAAGGGATAATTAAAAGGTTCTTCTCAAATAAACACCTTAATTCTCTTGCAAACTGCTTAATTTAAGGAGACACGAAGAGATAATCTCAGAAATTTAGTTGAGATACATTTTAATCTAGAGATTAACTCGTAGATTAGTTTGAAATGAGTTGAAAGAGATAAAAATTCAAACCCGTGTACACGACGTTCGGTCTGACAGTGAGATTTGACACGTGCACACAAACGTCACCTAAAACCACCACATATATCTGTACTGCAGTTATTAAATACTAACATTAATAATATAAGGTGTTAAATTACAAAGATTTATTCAGTTTTAGGTAACTGCTGATGGGGATATTCAAAATTACTCCACTGACGAATGACATTTGACGTCTATAACGAGGGTGAAGTAAGACGCGAGACGGCGAATCTCTGAGACATAGTATGTACACGGACCATAAAGCTCGAAACATTAGATCTGCTAGCTTGGGCTGCGAGATCGTCGTACTAAACTGATACACGTATGGATGGCTCAATTGCGCATAGCTAGTGACGCATCTGTTGTCACGGGAGTCACTTGTTGAAAGGTTTTCACGTTAGGTTAGGTGAATAATATAACCTCGGCACCTGCCAGTCCATCGTGGGCAGGTACGGCCAGTAGTCGCTCAGCTCCTTGGCCAGCAGCGCCAGGGGCATGCCGTGGACGGAGCCAGACTCGGACGTCTTGTTGGTGTTGATGTCGGCGTGAGCGTCCACCCACAGAACAACCACGTTGTCGTTGAAGTTGTAGTGGCCATCAATTGTGCCTGAGTAGACAGATATACATATGTATATAATGATATAATGGATAAATATATATATTTATGCATCCGCGATATTAGCGAATTAACAGCATCGTTATTTCTATGTGTACCTACAGAGAACACTTCATGTTGTCTCCTTTGAGTTCGTATTTTATACGAAACCATTTGTATCAACTCAGGGAAGTCCAACATACTATTGATCATTTTATATAGATATACTATATCGCTCACATCTCTTTTCCAGGCTAATCTTTTCAAATGAAGTAAACTCGTTAAATAATCTTAATTTATATTTTCTATCAGAATATGCAATTTAAAATTGATAAATCTTAGAAATTTATGTTGCACTCTTTCGAAATTGGAGAAGATACAAAGTATTGTTTACCTGGGTTGCAATATATATAAAATATGGTGTTGAGTACAGCTACAAGAAAACGAGGGTGGTTTGTCAATCTCCGCTTCTCTCGACTGGCGATGACGATGATGATGAGATCAGAAGAAATGAAACACAAAAGATATTCAATCTAGAGACTTTACGGTGACAGAGAAATCGAGACTGCGTTCTCCCACTCACAGTGTACATGGTTTTATTTCAGGTACAAACAATACATTCAATTCATTATAATATTTCCCACCATTTCAGAGAACAGGCAGCAACAAAATTTCATCTTATATTTTATCAATAAATGATCGCCATTGTTTGCCGAAATGTCTCACGTCATTCTGGCGCCACGCCGATGATCATATTTCAAATGACTGTCTCGAAATTTTAGTCTAGATTGTACCGCTTTCTATAATATATTGGGAAAACAGATTGAAATTTTAACAAAAGACTCGAAAGAGTTTTCTATGAAGGTTTCAAATTGTTCAAAAAAACTGCCAGCAAATGTGAAGAAAGCAACTAGTCTTGACTTTTCCTGTGTTAAGTACGATATGTAGCATCTAAGTTTAATATCTGATCATTTTTCATCTTTTTAATTATTTTTTTATGTTAGTGTTGCACACTAGACGTAAGAATATTATAATTTTTACAACTAAATAAAAAATATATGTACATACATACAATCAATCAATTGATATCCCTAAAGATCCTTTCTTACTCGTTGACAAAGGATGTGGAAATGGTCAATAGGCTGACAATTGACGTTTGACGTACAACAAGTGTAAAGTTAGGCGCAAGACTGCGAATCTCTGAAATATGGTTTGTACCAAATGTATAGACATGAACTAACGCAAATTCCTTTTTTCAATATTTGAATTTTGGTGTCACTCGCGCGATCATTTTGGTACCACTCCGATACCACTCCACTGGTAATAGCTCCGAGACTTTTTTTTAAAATATGACTCGTTTGGAACGAAAATTTAAACGCTGACAATATAGTACGGGCTGATATAAAAAATACGTCTTGTTTATAAAAAGATTTAATTTTTGAAGTGTAAATACTTTTACTGTTGCATAAATGTGTCATAATATCTATCAGATTTATGTTTCCATAAAGAATGTACGTAGAATGTTTCTCGTACCGCAACTAATGTTCGAAATCCCTCTTAAATCTATACGTACACTTTATTTCATATCTATTCATTTAGTGGTGTGTGGTGTATACCCACGTGACAGACCACGAAAGCGAGAAATCGTCTCCATGATAGCATCAGAGAAAAAAATGTCGTCCGTACGCATCAGTTCTCGGTTCTTACCTATTCCGATGGAGTGGTCCCCGCCCAGCGTGAGGCACACCCTGCCCTCCTTGAGGATGGAGTGGACCTTGGAGGACACTTCCTTGGTGCAGGCCGACACCTGGGCCAGCTGGTGCATGTTCTCCACCCCGCTGTCCCCCGGGGCCGGGCACTGGAAGTGTACGTCGCCAAAGTCCTTTACCTGCAGGCCATCTGCGTACAACGAGTCATAGCTATTAAGCAAACCCTCGATTGCACGTCATTGCGATAAACATTGATCAATTGATAAACAAATGATTGTGATATTCTAATTAAAAATTAAAGTATATTTTAAAACATAAAGCACAGTGGTCATACAAATACGTCATAACTGTTAGAGCAATTATGGTGACTACATGTTTCATTCAGTACCTAGTACCGTAAACTTCGAACTTTTTTTTTACTCATTTAAGTAATTCACATGTTCGAAAATTAAAATATGTCCTTTCACGTACCGGTAGGCAGATAAAGAAACTAAATATTGGAATTTTAATAAAAATTACATACCTAGAATCTATCTAGGCAAAGTTATGCAATGCTAAGCAACTGTTTTCTAAAAAAAATTAAATTTAAATTTAAAACCTAATACGACAGACATCGATTTTATATATATTTTTTAAATTGAATATTGTAATTATGTGCACACGAAGAAATAAATAATAATAAAAAATGTCAACAAAATATATTAAAAATAATTTTTCATTCCTTCCTTCCTTCCCAGTAAACTATACACATGCGCGGAAGTTCATACATAACCGTGAGAATAACTGATTGTATTGGGAACGACTTTCTGCACTCTTTGTAAAATAAAGTAAAAAATAAACTTAAAAAAATATTTCCATTATAATGTTACAGTTTCTAGTATTTTTGGCAGATATGGTCACATTGGCACAAAAGTAAATAATTAATTCGGTGTCCCGTCTGCTGCACTAGTATTTTGCTGTATTGTGGTAGGCAGTGCAAAAAGAATATGATGTAAAAATGACGAGTTCGATAAAATAATTTAAACTGACTGCGCAGAAAAAAATAAGTAGAAGCGAACACATAACTTTGAAACGTGATTTTGGTTATTAAAAAGTGTTTATATTGATCTATTTAATCAATATATTAAGTGGTATTTAGTTTATAGTATTTAATTAACATGGAGTTAGATCCAGTTGGTGAAAAAAACACTTAACGCCCTAAACAACGGTTTTGCAAATGTACAGGCGCACGCAGTAAACAAAATAAAACAACGCGTCACAACTCACTAATTTCCTGCAGCTTCTTCAGAAGCCCTGCTTCCCTGAGCCTGGAGGGCGCCAGATCGACTCCTGGCTTTTTCTGTCCCTTGGCGAACGGCACGCCCAGGACGCCGACCTTCGTCGAGTACATTTTTACCGACTGCATTCTCCCCGCGAATGCGCAAAAACTACTAACCGATTTACCCAACATTGTCGAAGCCTTTGTGTTAAACACACCGAGAAAGTTTGAATTGCAACGGTAAGTTCGCCCGGAATTTTAATACTTCTTTCACTGGCGGGAGACGGAGCGGACATGTCGAACCGGAGCGTAATCTCGTCATGACACGAGGAACAACGTCAACGGAACATGTTCCAAGTCATTAATAATAGTATCCTAATTACACAATTAATTTAAATTATCTACAACATCGTTCTATTTTCTTTTTAACAAAATTTTAGCGACGCCTGACGCCGACTTTTTATGACATTTCTAAAACAAAAGTGTTTGACGTTACATTTTGAATTTCGAATTATTTTTTACATTCCTGTCAAATAAAATTATTATTTTTAATGAAAACACATTTTTGTTGTCTCGTTGCAATTCCAGAATATGGTTCTGTGGTATTTTTAATTCAAAATTAAATTAATTCCGGTAGCAACCAAATATTTTCTCGATTAACAGTTTATTCGATAATATTTCAAATTGATACATCTATTATTCCATCCAGCAATATTCTTAAAGTAATCCACTTTATATTAAGGAAAATCTCAAATACCTTTGAGTAAAATCCAATAGGAGATGCCAGAATTAGATTAATTAATCCATTTTATTTATTTGAAAACATTTATACAACTTATTGCCGTCATTAAATCATTTTTCACGTGTTTCTATGTATGACTAAAGTAGTTTTCATTTTTTTCAATCTAAATTTTGTTTGATATTTGTATTTGTAAAATTTTATTATTTGATTTATTAAACACATAACATTAAAAAAAAATTACAATACAATTTTTAATAATACATATATACGAGACGCGTTTTTTCAATATCATTTTTAAAACAATTTTTTTTCTTCGGACGCTACACACTTTAAACTACTTCTCAACACACTCGCCACCATTATTAAGGCACTTGTCATAACGGGGCACCATTTTGTATACCTTCGTCATAGATCGACACCGCCTGGGATGGTGACCATGTCTGTACTCCATCTTTGAGTTCATCATCATCATCAAAACGCTTGCCACCAAGGAACCAGCTGGTTTCATGTTCCGTGCATTCAAAAAACTCATCACGGACCGTATCTCATAGTCGGCGGGCTGATCTATTGTCTTGAACATTTCAACCACTCACTAAAAAATGGCCACACTATGCGAATATCTCTAACGTTACATGTGGTGAGTCAACAGATGAAGGAAAGCATTGCGCACGCGCAACACCTTAACCACAGCGCCACACCGGGAACATCCGGTACTTCAACGGTACTTACGTACGTTTTTATTAGCTTTCTTGACTTATTCACGCGTCTTCATTGTGTATTGTAGTCAACCTATGAGATGTTTTGCATAAGCCATATCTCAAATACCTCCAGCTTTTAATCATGGCTTTTTACCTATTTACACATATATACTTATTTTTAAATTAATAGACTGCATAAATACGAGTATGTAACTTAAATAATATTTTTTTAAATAATTTATTTGGTCCTTTTTGTAAATATATCGATGTTGTGTCAGTATGTGTAAAAGTATTGATATCGTGCAACAGTAGTAGTCATGATGAAATAAAAATAAGCCATTGTGAATTATTTGTAAATATCAGTTGAAATTCTCCGAGTTCCTGACTCATAAAAGCGACGTTGGAATTTACTACGACCGCGGGCGCCGTGACCTTCTCGATAGAATTGTCGCCGAACTGACCCCTGTTATCAAAATAAGAAGTGTTCCATGACTATCTCTTCGCGTGATTTTTGAATACGCTGTATCAATATTGTCGTAATACATTATTGCGACACACACATACCACAAGTTTACTATGACGTTCAATCCTCGTATCCGAATTATTGGTAAGATAAACTCGGATCTTCCAGGTAACAATATAATTGGAAGGAGCTGAGAGAGCGCTCTCCGTTAATGCGGCGACATATCAAGCTCACCTCCCCCATTCATTCTCACACTCTCACGGCAGACACACACACACACAAACACAACAAGTGACAGTTCTCACAATTACTGTATATATGAAAATATTTTCCCGTATTTGTTAAGACAACTAGTAATGTGGTGATATGGTGTTCAAGCCTCCTTCCAGGAGACCATGAAGTCAATACTATTTTCATAGCACAAGCGTTTAGCTTAATTTGATCTCTACCTAATTGAATCATATATTGAGTCCATATTTGCGTAATCTTATTGAAAGTGAAAAATTTCCAGTTAGTATTAAGTGTGTTGTACAGTTTCGGAGCTAAAATATGTAGAAATGTTGATAGAATGTCGTTGTTGCTCTCGGAACTGGTGTGTAGATGTTTAGTGCAGTGTTTTGACACCTTTTAAACAGCAATTATCTGAAAGCGTGCACGCATATCATTCGTAATGGAAAATTCTTGATGTATTTAGTACAGATTAAAACTTTGTCTAGTCTTTCAAGATTTTAATTCGCGCTATTGTTTATAACATAGTTCCACTTAATTCCGCTGCTACAGTTTATCGGAGGCACTTGGCGTCACGTCAGACGCCACAGTCAAAAGTGATGCGCATATTTTTATTTAGCACTCGAAAGGCACTTTACGTGTTTAAAGAATATTTATTTTTATATTTTTTCACGTTAATTGACTGTTCTGCCATAAACTGCTAGCATTAGCCATGAAGCGATCATTATAGCCGATTGATTTCTAATAGTTATTAATAAAATTGGAAATATTAAATTGTGTAAATATTTTTGTAATGACTGACGATCATATTTTTAGACATTTTAGTTAATTATTCTCAGTTGGCGTCCCCTGTCTCTTGTGAGGACGAGGAGTCTTTCCAGAATATACGTTCGACGGTCTGCCAAGTTTAACATATTTTTATCCAAATCTTTTCGCGGCATCTATTTTAACATCCATTCTTGAAGACAAAATAAATAAATACTTCTATTCCGCGATAATTTCACAATTGTATCTACGTGCAGTGGCGTAACAATACCAATGGGGATCAAAAATGTTTTTGCCAGCGTTATTTAAATAATTAATTAATTCTTAGTATAGTGCATACGTAAGTATATTTATATATGCTCTAATATAAGCAAGATCAAAATCGTTCCTCTTTACTACAACTTATTTTTCACATATTTGCTTAGTTTCATTTTGAATCTATGTAGTTTCTCCTCTTTTCTTATGTTTTCTGGCATTTCATTAAAAATCTTCATCGTACTGTACATCATCGATTTCTGAGATTTAACCTTCTTCCTGAATGGCAGTGTCAGTCTATCTTTTCCTCTTGTACGATGTTCGTGCTCATGTTGATTTGCATCCATTTTTCGTATAAATTCTGCTGATATTTTCTTAGTGAGGATTTTGTAAATAAATACCATCACATTGAAATATATTTTTTGCTTGAAGGTTATCATATATATCTATTATTTCTGAGTATTATTCTCAAAGCTTTATATTTTTTTTATTTTTTTTTTTTATTTTTTTTTTGGAGAAACAAACAGTGTAACAATAATAACTGATAATTACATAATATATAAAAATAACACCAGTGAAGTTTCTTCGGAAATTAAATACATAGTACATAATAAATTAAAAAATAGTAAATAGTACATAATTAAATACATAGTACATAATAAACTAAAAAATAGCAGACTGATAAACAAAAATGCTTTTACATAAAAGTAAACATAATAAACTAAAAACTAGTATATATTAATAAAAAAATAATAATATTAATAAACTAAAAGAAGAAAAACAAAAAAATAAAAGAGTGATTTTAAACTGAATATACGAAGAGGAAAGGGTAAGGAGGGGAGGAAAATGGGATGCAATATATACAGTTTATGTTAATAGTTATTGAAAAGTTGGCGTAGTTTAAATTTAAAAGGAAGCAATTTATCGTTGAAAATGTCAATGTTATTAGAAAAATTTACGGCATTATATTTTGAGGTAGAGCGGATAATAAAACAATTTTTTATGTAATTAGTTCTACTCAAATTTGGGTAAAAAAGATTATTTGATCGTGTTTGTCGCGTTGGACAGTTGAAAGTTATTTGTTCTAATAAATAGGGCGAGTCAACTAAGTTATTTAAAATTTTATAGAGGTAGGATAAATCTTGAGTGTTTCTTCTATTTAAGAGGGGGGGTATTTTATGGTAACACTCACTTTCTGAATGAGATTTAATGTCTAAGCGAGCACGTGAATTTAATATATTAAAAAATTTATGTTGGACATTTTCAAGTCGGTCGCTGTAGGTGGAATAATGTGTGTTCCAAACTACCGATCCGAATTCAAGTTGACTGCGTACAAATGAGAAATATAGGATGATAAGAGTAAAAGGGGATTGGAATGGGTTAGACGTTCTAGCAATGAAACCGAGGAGTCTATAGGCCTTAGCGATTACCGACTCTATATGCGGGATAAAAGTTAATTTAGAATCCAAGATGATACCAAGATCCTTCACTTGTGTGCAGACACTGAGTATGTTACTATTAAGTTGATAATTATACGACAAATTAGATTTTTTCTTTGAAAATGAAATGATGTGACATTTAGCAATATTTAGAAAAAGTTGATTTTTTTGGCAGTAGATTGAAAGTCTATTAATATCATCCTGTAGCAGGAGGCAATCAGTGGGTGATTTAATTTCTTTGAAAATTTTGGCATCGTCAGCAAATAGTGAAAATTCAGAATTTAAGAAACATTCTTTAATGTCATTAATATAAATTAAGAATAAAATAGGTCCAAGGTGTGAGCCTTGTGGAACTCCAGATGGGACATTTTGGAATATGGAACTAAACCCTTGGATCACAACTGCCTGACTTCGATTTTTGATATAGGAAGTAAACCATCTGTACAGGTCTCCGTGTATACCGAGACATCGCAACTTTCTCAGAAGTATTCGATGATTGATTTTATCAAAAGCTTTTGAGAAGTCAGTGTACAGTGTGTCTACTTGTAATCCTTTGTCCATCGCCTTCAAAATAATGTCGGTAAATTGTAAGAGATTTGATTCTATAGACCTCTGTGGAAAGAAACCGTGCTGATTGGGGATAATTATAGGACGCACACTTGGGAATAATTGATCGTATAACATTTTTTCCATTAATTTACTGAGAATTGACAATTTTGAAATCGGTCTGTAGTTTTCAACATTTTCTTTGTCACCACTTTTAAATATTGGGGTTATATGCGCCTTTTTCCAAAATCCTGGAAAGTGACCATCCCGTAAAGATTTAGAAAATATAAGAGAAATTGGTTTTGCTAATTCCACGGCGCATTGATTCAGAAAGATAGAAGGCAATTCATCAGGGCCAGCACCCTTCTTGGTGTCTAGGTTTTTTAAATATTTTAAAACGATCGCTTCATGAAAGTCGATAGATTGAGTATCGAGGTGACTATATACGTGACAATCATCTTCTGTATCAATATCATGGACGTTTGTGGAGACGTAGACAGAGTGAAAGTATTCATTAAATACTCTACATATATCAGCACCATTATCAGCTTGTTGGTTTTTGTAATAAACACTATCAGGAAAATCTGCGTTTCCTCTACGTTTGTTTTTTACGTATGACCAGAATCTTTTTGGGTCTGTTTTGATTTCTGATTCAGATTTTTTTATAAAGTGTTCAAAGCATTCTTTCGCATTTTTTTTCTGTCGCTTTCTCAAGAGGTTGAACGTTTGATAATCAGAGAGGTTACCATACATTTTCCACTTTTTGTGGTAAAGTAACTTTTCTTTGATAGTTTTAATTAACGAAGAGTTATACCAACTGGGAAATTTCGCTACAGATTTAACCGAGATGGTTGGAACATGTTTTGATATAATGTTATTAACAATTGTATAAAATGTTTTTAAAACATTTTCCAACTCCAAATCATTCAATCGATGCGTCCAATCAACTTTAGACAACTCATTCCTAATTAATGAGTAGTCGGTATCGTGAAATTTTTTTATAATTCTTGAAGATGGACGCATAGCGATTCCTTTTGTTATCGATAATTCTATGATTAGGGATTTATGATGGGGGTCTTCGGGAGTCAGAGGATCGTTACATTTAAAAATATGGCATGAGGCATTGTTTGTTATCACCAGATCTAATATTCTACCGTTTTGGTTTGTTTGATCGTTATACTGAGAGAGTTCTGTAAATGATAAGAATTCCAAAAGGTATTGGCTGGCTACACTATTACAATTTGAGGGGTTCATTACATTAGATCCATTAGAAGGCAACCATTTAATAGTAGGTAAATTAAAGTCTCCCAGCAATAAAAACATATTATTAGGATGATCGGTTCTTATATCACTGACCATATTTAAATGTTTTAGTAAATTAGAATGGTGATCAGGGCCTTGCGGGTGATAAGATCCACAGACAAAAATGTTTTGATACAACCCGGATGACAATTTAATGTTTACCCAGAGGTCCTCAGCACAGGTATGCCAGGATTCCATAAGCTTTGCATGCAATGACGCTTTGATAGCTATAAGAACTCCACCGCCATATTTAGAGTGATTTCGGTCTCTTCTAAAAATATTGTACCTGTTATCTGCAATTTCACTATTATTGATATCATTACGTAGCCAAGATTCAGTAAGGCAGATGATATCGTATTCGTTATTTAAAATTTGATTAAAGATTTTTGTTGTCTTGGTGCGTAAACCGCGAACATTTTGATAGTAGACAGATAGACTAGCCATTAGGTACAAATTTTATAAAAAAATGAAAATATGTTATAAGAAATTGTGAGGAAAAGTAAAAAGATACACCATACATAAAGAATAAGAAATATTGCAGAAAGGGAAAGGAAGGTAGGGGGGGGGAGAGTGGTAATATAATAGAAATAGTTTAACAAAGTGAAAAATAGATCAATTGTAAAATTAGGGTAAATAATCCGTGAGTGACGACGCAGAGTAGGGTTCACATTGAATAATTTGTTTTTAATAAGTCTTTTTCGGAGCGAACTAGTAGAACCGGTGAGGAATCCGATTTTCTCAAAAAGATTCGGCAGTTTTTTACCCAACAATACTGAAAATTTTTCTTTTTAGCGAATTCTTTTGTTTTTTTTAATAGAATTTTATTATCTATGGTTAAATGATCATTCAAATATATTGATTGCTTAGATCCCGGAAAGCCAATGTCAGTTGTTGTAATTCCACGATTGGCTCTAACTGCCGAAATCAAGGCTTCTTTTTTAAATTGTCGATTAAATTTGACAACAACAAGTTTTGGTCTCCCGTCGCGTGCTGGCTGGCCAGTTGCATCCTTTTCAACTATTTTGCGGCGGGCGACCCTGTTGACGTGTTGGATATCGCCGACGTCTAGTGAAACACCTACGGAGTTTCCGATCATTTTAACAATGTCTAATAATTTTTCATTTGTTCGTTCTGGGAGGCCGTAGATTTCAACGTTGTTAGTTCGAGCCTGCTGTTGACATTCATTCTGTTCGTGTTTTAGATGCTCCACTGTGGTCTTCAGTTCTGCTATTTCATTTTCTAACACATCGATTTGTCCTATTTTTGACTCGAACAGTTCCATTTTTTTGGAGAAGTCATCGACCTTACGGTTATAGAATTCCATGTTTTCGTTGTATTGATTTAGTTTAACATTCATAGTCTCGATATTCTCGCGAAGTAATCGCATTTCCACCAGAATCATCGCATTATCAGTTGATGGCGAAGGAGATGAAGGGATCTTGCAAATATTACACTTCCACGCATCTCTGTATTGGTTGGACATCTTCTTGAAGTTTGCATGTGTAATATCTTGACATATGAAGTGAAAGGGTCGAGTACATAATGAGCATCGGAGGCACTCTGCGGTCTTTAGTTGTTTGGAACAAGAATAACAATTCGTGTTCTTATCCATCGCTAAAAGGAGTGAGGATATTATGTTACAAACAATTGCTCAGCTGAGAAGAAGATACTTTAGTTACAGACTAGGTACCTGAACACTAGTGATGAGGGTAAGTTGTGGAGTTTCGACCAAGTTGTATAGAAAAATTATTGTATACCCGATTTGTATAAAAACGGTAAGGTATAGCTGTAGGTCGTCGCGGACTTTTTTGTAGAGAAAAAAGCGGCGGTTCCGATCATATAAAGGTTTGAAGTTTTTCTTACTCCTGGGAGGTAGCGTTTCAGGAAAACTTGATGAAAAATTTAATTTTACAAATATTTTAGTCGATATGCTGAAATTTCAGTTTCTTCTTTTAGATGGTGGACAAGGTAATTTTTCTGCGTCAAATGATATATATGTCGACACCTAGAGATGAAAATTCAGGAAAAACTTAACCACACGTTTTTAAGAAAACTTAGATTATCACAGATGCTGAAGTTTTATGGACGGTCTGTCGCGAGCTTTTTTATACAATTGGACACAGAGATTCCGATGGTTAAGTTAGTTTTAGAAGAAATGCACACTGGAGAACAGCGTATCACAGAAACGTTCACTTTTCCACAAATTTTATGATTTTTCCAGTCGCAGGTCACGAAAATAAGTTTTGATACAAATATTTTGAAAGCAAAAGAACACTCTTTAAATTCCGCATAAAATGATACTAATTTTGTTGAAGTATATTAATATTTACTCAAAAAAACAATTTTTGTTTATTATTTGTATGTACGAGCACTAATTCGCGTCTGTACTGTACGATGTCAAGAGGAGTATGGAGTATATTGCAACACTTGACAATTGTTGCATTTCCTCTTCGTTAGCCAACAACAAAATGCTGCTGCAGTAGTTGATGTGAGGAATAATAACAGAGTTGTACAGTTATCCATAGCAAGAAATGATCGAGTAATCATGCCCAAGAATTTTTCGTATCAGTTTTTGACAAATATTAGACTGCTGACAGTTATTTTCGTATTGTAATGTATACAAAAAGAAAACAACCCGTTGTTGATCCAGCGCCGAATATATTCGTCGCAAAAAACTTTCCACCTCAGCCAGCGATGAAGAAAATATTAAAGTGCCCACATAAATTCGTTGTAAAAAATTGGCAAAAAGCGGCAACGTTGGTTTTTTTGCCCAGAAAGGTCATAAAACAATACAATTTCAGAGGGCAGCATAAACTTTAACAACACATTTAAAGGAATAAAACTAACTAATTAACTTACCACCATGCCGTTTCCCCGCGTGGGTGGGCAGAGAGGATAGAGCGCCACACTACTTTGTCCTGACACACAATTCTCGCCTCATCCACGTTCATACATCTATACAAGCTCGCCGATTGTTGATTACCTCATAACCAAACCATCCTCCATTATCTGGTTTACCTGGTCGTGCCAAGTCTTCCGCAGACGTCCTCTATTTCTATTTCCATCAACACTTGCGTCATATATTTAAAACTAAGTTTTATATCAAAAACATCATAATCAGTTTTTAAATAATATATTTTCAGTCTTATAAAATACGATCATTTGAATTGTCTATCGAACTTTTAATACGTCGCCCGATCCGGCCATGACGGTCGTGGAATCCGCGCTGTCATTATTTTCGTTTAAAAATGCCGAAAATATATGTTTTCACGCATATTTTACCCACGGTTTGAATAAATATTGACCTTATTCACAACATGATTAGATGTATTTTTACTGATTTTAAGGGAAAACAATGTTTTCTTGAACAAAGTAAACATTTTAAGTACGTTATTCTTATGTTCGTCGCAATTAAATAATTAGTTTATGTATTTATAACACTGTTGCATTTTAAACAAAAGCTATTTGTTTCATAAATAATATGTAATTATGAAACAGACATATCACCAAAACACCAATGTGGCGTTTCAAATCGATAATATTAAACAAAATAATAAATTTAAATTTAGAACATTGATTTAAGTGATCATCTAAATAATACGTAGGTACTTTGTCTGATTTCAAAACATATGAATTAGGTACCTAATAAATGATTTAATTTTCGATTGATTAATTCAAATCACAACACACATTTTTATTTCATTCCATATGATTCCACATATAAATATAAAAAAAGGTGGAAAATACTCCCAACACGAATTATATTTAAAACTTGTATCGAATGCGATAAAATTAACAATTTTATTGCAATTTTTTTCTATTTAAATCTTCCTCTCTCGCATGATTTACGTAAAAAATAATAATGCTTTTAGTAATAAGCGATACTTTTAAATAATTATAAATCGGTATTTATACAAGTCCTTTATATTCTCCTGAAGATGCAGGCTGTGAGGATTCACCAAAGTACTTACATTGATTTATTTTATATAAGTATATTTAATTTCTCATATTCTGATGCACTCCTAGCTTAAGCAAACCTCTTCACCTCGTAAAATCAATAAACATCATCATCAATGATGCTACAACCCAGTGTGGACCCCCCCCTCCTCAAATAACAGTTCATGATGCCGATTGTGTGTCCATCCTGCATAACGCAGTCCAACCCCCGCAACTTGGGTCTTCTAACAGTCCTCTGGCCAATGAATTTTGTTTCAAAGGCTTTCATTAATTAATCATTAATAGAATTTGCAATTTGAATATTTTATATTACAATATTGCAACTGTAATATGTACATCATACTATGTTAAAATACATACAATGTTAAAAAGAAATAAATGCAATAAAATATTTAAAAAATACCAGTTTGTCATTCTATGTGCACAAAATACAAAAGGCAATGAGTGTCAACTATCTACGAGACAAGCCTCGTCAATAAAACTAGAAAATTTCATAAATTAAATATGATTTATTTATTATTCAAAATACAGTCATTTTCTTCTTATCTTTTCTAACGCTTTGTTCGTTTGTCACGCTGGTCTGCCTCGTCTTCAACTCCTCCACTTCTCGGGACTTCGAAGCCAACTGCAGCGACAGACTCCTGTGCAAGTTGGTCCCCTGCGTGTTCCTGGTTAGAGAACTCTTGAGTTTCAAGATGTCCTTATTCAACCTCTTGATATCTTCCGAGATGTTGAACTCTTCTATTTTTAGATTTTTGCAAGTCGACGATTTCACGTCCGTCAATTTGTCAGCCTTCATCTTTTTACTGGGGAATGGGGATGAACTGTCGGCGTCGCCGTTTCGATTTGATGAGTTTTGGGTGGAAAAAACGTCATTTAGAACGTTGAATACATTGTGTTGTGCTCTTTCCTTTGCTCGCTCGTAAGCTTTCTGTTCGCGCTCCTCCTGCTTCTTTTGCAAGCGGCGCAGTTTCTTTTCCACCTGGGTTAAATAGAAAAAGAAATTAATCATTATAATTTAATGTTTTGAATTACGGTAAAATTGCAAAAGATTTATCAGCCTGTGGAAGCTCTGAATGTGCCTCACAGTTACCTGATTATAAAACCAGACTCTCATCAGACATAAACACTCACAGTACCGACGTCAGGCGACATGCCACAATAACAACAAATGGTAACCATCAGAAAGACCGATTTGTGAGCTTCACTCGACTACCAGCTTCATTAACTACTTGCGTATAATTTTATATAACAGTGTTGAATAAATCTCGTGTCAAGTAGTTTATCTTTTCAGACCTGTACACTTATAAAGTCCTCTACACTTCTCTAGTCAGACCTCAGGTAGAATATAATTCGGTCATATGGTCACCTCACTTCATTGTTCACTCGACGGCAGTTGAAAAAATCCAGAGAATGTTATCAAGATTCATTCATTTTATCGAGATATCAATTATGATTATCTCCTTAGTCATTTGAAATTGTTAAAATTATCAGTGAGACGTACGATGACCGACTTTATATTTCTATACAGGATCATCAATGGTATGATAAGACTGCCCCCAGATTGTTGGTCTGCTTGACTTGCACGCACAATTAAGGTCATTGAAACATAATTCATTGTTCTATTACAGTGATAATGTCAGAACTCATGCATTAGCTAACTCCGCAGTCCCCAGAATGCATTCTTTGGGGAATGAATATACGGAGGTAGTAGACATTTTTACTGTAAATTTAACTCTTTATAAGACTGTTATTACAATTTTTTGTGTCTCAACTCAATGGTGACGGATACATTGCTTTACTTCACATTATGTATTTATTTTTAATTTTGATTGTGAAAGAACATACTGACATTATGCAATTTTTTTCTTTGTGTATTGCACTTCTGATGAAATTTTCTGTTATATTATTACAAACTATGTTAATGCCTGAATAGGCCGTGTATAATAATAATAAATAAATAAATAACCTGCTCTAGTCTGTCATCACACATATTCCTCACACTCCGTGATCATTCTCAAATGAACACATGGAGCGCTGGGAGAAATGGGTCCCCATCCAACACAACACATACAACAATCCGATCAACACTCTTTCATAAACATCATCACATCATTCAAAATATAATAAATAGCTAAAACACATCTCATTTGAGAGCGTACTTTATTCAAACAATATCTATAGCTGCCCAAATAATAAGGTATATTGATATTTGTACAATATCTTTTCATCATCAGATATTTATTAACACCTAGCACTGCATACATACTTGCAATCTATAGTATATTAAAAAATCTGTATGTATCTATTACGACCACACTGCTATTAATTGTTTATTTATATTTTGTAATAATCCATACTGTAAATATATCTTTCTTCATATCCTTTGTATATTTATTTTTATGAACATATGTTTATACTGTTTCATGCTATCTTTTATATGTACGATGTAAATAGTTTTGAATGACAATAAACTACAGGGTGCTGAAAGGTTTAATTATAAAATCTCTATAATTCTCTTCTATCATATTATGAAAGTCTCGGGTTTTATTTGAAGTCTCGGGTGAAACCGACACGGGAGTTACATAACTCTCAAAACAGTTCCATTGCCAACAATGTTCCTAATAGAATCGATGATAAGGGTAAAATGATCATTATAACAGAAAGGGTTTGGGTTTCATATGGAGCCTACATCTTACTTGAGTCGAGTAAGTCTCACCTTGAGTGGATCTTCGAGCTCCGAGTGTTCCTTGAGAGCCATACAGTGGTCCAGAGAGCGCCCGGGCAGCGAGGGTCTGCAGGGGACGGGCTGGAGCCTGCCCTCTCCGCTGGGACCCAACCCGGTCCCCTGGACGTACCCCATACGCTCCATCAATTTAGAACCGATCCCCTGAAAATGTTTGTACGGTGGGTATTAAAGAAGTGCAATTAAATAAATAGATAAAGAATAATTAAAATAAACATTAAGTCAAACAAATTGCTTACTTTAGTATGCTTCTCCCAATCGCCCAGTCTGACCGGGCCCGGATCCTGCAGGAGGCTGTGCTCCACCAGGCTGGTGGTCACTTTCGAAGGCCCGGCAATAATTTCTTCAGGGCCGTGAGAATCGCTCAAGGAAGACTCGGTATCTGTGTCTGAATCTGGACTGTTGTCTGACGGAAGATAAAAATGAATACTTGAACGACGTGTGAAGCAAAATTAATTTCATTCATTCATTTAATTATACATAATGGAGTCATATATCGCACAGAATTACTCGCCGAGGAGGCGCCATATAATTGACACGATAAGACACGTGACAATAATTTAAAGGTGTAATCATCGGCGTGGCACCAAAAAACGGGTGCAATAGATTTCAGGAAAACAAAGACGTCTTAGTAATACATCACAGTGGTGGCCTGTCGCCGAGTAGGTACTTGCAAATATGACTATATGTATTATGTATCTGAATAAAAACAAGGTATTCTGCAGGCGGGGACCCACGGGAGCAGGAGACCACGAGCAACATGGAGCTTTAGTCAGTCGCGATCTAAAGATTTGAACGTGACCAAGGATGCAGTCCAGGATAGAATAAAGTGGAGCAGAATGATTTAGAGTATTTAGAAGATATAAAAGTGAGAGGCTAAAAAATAAATGTTAACTTCCATGAAACAAATTAATAAAAATGAAATGAGGATAGGCGTGGCTGATTAAATACTTAAAACATAATGTTTAAATAAAACAAATTTAGCAAGAGGAAAACTTAAAAAGTGACACATGGAAGTGTAATATACATATTGGGCCAGGAATGTGTCAATAGGCTATGATTTTTTCAATAAAACAATACTTTTTTTAATCTGGTATTACTACTAATATGATTCAATTGATATTACGTACTTTTTAAATAAATAAAAATATCACGATGAAATCTACATTTGTGTTTGTTACAACGTTATTCAACCCACGCACACTTCCAGTGATCACGGAACATTGACTCTCAATAAAAGAGTGATCCGGTAAAGGGGGACGGCAAGATGTATGAAGAAGAGACGGGAAAAAAGATGTGGCAGTCTACATAATAAAATATGGCAAAAAATTAGCAGGTCGCATCGCTTGAAGGACAAGTACAGTCATCCACTGCGACATCATCGACAATGGACAGACAAAAGTGGGAAGGCCTCCATCCGGAAGTCATTTAGATTTCTATTGAGTAGGATGTACCGTGTATCCGAGAGAATTGATGTCATGATGAATATACGATAAAATGCCATGAATATTTAAGTCTCCACAATCATTGTCACCGCCGACGACCCCTGAATGCATCTTGCAAATAACAGGGCGTAAAACAGAGCTTCTGACATCCACAAAAACACGCCGGTACCGATGACTGTACGTGCCAATAACATGCCCCCACAGCCATTCCTGAGCGTCACTCCTTTCCAGTTAAGATCTCCAGCAAACGCTCTTTGGAGCAGACTTTTCATTTGTATATGTCTAAACTGTAACTGTGTTCAATCAACAATAAGCTTGTGTCAACTATAAGTAGTTTTCTCTTCTTCAATCTGCTCTGGCTACATATACACAATACTTTCACATGATTATCATTATCACAATGGGTGGTTATCAAATTCTTCTGATTCAGAGATGTATAAAAATGAGCTTGTGGCATCATATCCTCTGCCTACTTCTGTAATGAAACGGTGCAATGGTAAGTTAGTGAGAGATGAATGTTTATATCAAGTGTTTGAAAAGAACAGAAAGGCATCGAAAAGAGGTTGACCGCAAGGAATAAAATTAATGACACTTTGAAGAATAAACTAATGATGTGTATGAAAGTAAGGCCTGAAGCTGACAAAAGGAAAATGTAGACAAATTGATGATTGAATAAATGATGCAGTGTAATAAATTATAAACAAATGCAAAACTGATTGTGACATAGACAACCGGTAGAAAGAAACTATAAGCGAGTCCCTCATTACATCAAGTATGACGGAGATTACAATGGCTAACATAGACCAATCAACCAGCGACAGAAAGATTCCAGATTCAAGTTCCGGTTCAGTTTTTTTTTGGACGATTTGTCCTTTCCATTTTTTTACTGATATATTTTTGACTTTGTATACGTTTGTATTATTTTTTTAATCCAAATTCTAAAGTAAGCACCGTGTAGGTACTGAATTTACAAAAAACTTCTTTACTTACCTACCGGGATGTGAAAGAACATATTTTAATTTTCGGACATGTAAGTGTTGTGGCTTTTCGAACATGTGAATTTCTAAAAAATGTCAAAACGTAAATTTGACATTTAAGAGTATCAAATAAAATATGTAGTCACCACGGTATGGATTTTTTTCTATCATTCATATTTGAAATCAGTACAAACATATCAATTTTAGCCGTTTACAAAATAAATATTACCTGTCAGCGGAAACACTTGGCTAAATTCCACTGAATGGTAGTTCTTTCCCTTGTTCTTCATACCGCTGTCGTGCTCCAGCTGTATCTCGCACCTGTGGCCCGCGCTGTCCACACTCTTCACTATCGCCCTGTGCCAGACAAGGTACTTTTCCGAAGATTTACTGCCCGTCGGCTGGAAGAAATGCGAGATTAGTCAAAGATATATGTCATTAATCCATTATCTAAACTACTCTTAGGAAAATATCTAGACATGAAAAAGTGACAACCTCGTCGGTCTGGTGTAGTTTGGCCAGCACCCTGCAGCTGGACTTCAGCAACGAGAAGTTTGGCTCCACAGCTTCACTCAGCGATGATAGGTGAACCACTTCCCCGTGAGAGAACCTGTAAACAATGCGTGCAACTTTTCATAACCTTCGCAAAGTTTTAATTTATAATTAAAAAAAAATATTTTGTTATTCATATTTTGTGAATAGCAAAATGCTATTTTGCTATTGCTATTATAGTTTGCTATTTATATTCCATATTTTGATAATATTTTAAATAATATTCTCAAATGTGCATTCATAAATTGACTTGCAGTAGTTAAAATTATTTTGTGCATTCATTATAATCCTGTACTTATCTATAAAATAAAATAAAAGAATGTGTAACACTTTCTTAGTGCATCAGAATATAAAAAGATTATTATTATTTTGATAAAATACAGTACGTTATCAAAACATTGATAAACAAAAATATTTTTATAATAGGGTGTAACCATTTCTTCGAAATCTAAAAATGCAATTATGACACAAACATCCTTATTATATATTGTGTTTCCCCATCTATGACTTATTGGACATCTTGGATGTAGTGTCGTTTGCCGGTAAAAAAAAAATATTCGCCAAAGTAACGAAAATGTCAAATGTGTTTGTAATATCTCTAGGTTAAGATTACGTAAATGTTGTCTCTTTTATATATATTCAATTTAAAATGGAATGTACATTGTCTTTATTTCGAGTAAGAAAAAAATACACATTGTAGTGAAATCGTACGAGACGACTGACAAGTATTTTGAAATCTGTCATCTTTTCATATCTGTCCATGGTAAGATCTCTTACTTACCATAGAAAGAAGCATTTTCTTAGTCGCAGTGTCAAAATGATGATTTTTGATCATGTTTGTAACCTAAAAATTATCAAAATCTGATGAGAAAACCATTCATCCGATTGCGTCTGCTATCTGCGATTATCATCGTCTAGATGTCACTTTCGTTCGTTTTGTCAGCTACCTTACAGTTGGAATAATTTGAATTACATTGAGATTTTATTTACGTGTGGTTTGTTTTGGGGAAAGCTCTATCATTGAAATATAGATTCTATTGAGACTCTGATCGCGCAGCATACACCAAAGTCACTATTGACAAAATAAAAGTCAGCATTGGCCGCAAAGTTGCCACAATAGCTGCCTGCAGGGCCTGGCAGCAAGCAAGCAAGTAATCGGTGATTACCGATGAAACCCTGACTGCGCAGCGGTCACCAATGGCCGCGTGGAAATTTACCTCTACTATATCAAACAAATTGGCCAGTTGGCAATAACACGATATTAAATGTGAACAAGAGATGTCGCCACTAGTTTAGTTTATGAAAAATTTAGGCATTACTTGAATTAAATGGAATAGTTTAAATTTTTCGAGACGGTTATAATAAAGGATACAACTTCAGCACTTATTCATTATGATGTGTATATGTATATCATGTGTCGACGAACCGAAACCGAGGATTATTAATAGGATTCGCAAGGGTGCGAATGAAATAGTTTTTTCCGATAAAAAAACTGATGACATCCGGCTACTGTGTCATATTTATATTCGTGCAGTTAAAAAAATATACATAATTGCTTCGTAGCAGAGCTGTATAAGGTTTTCTTTTAATATAAAATTAAAAAATATATTTAAAATTAATTACAATAATTACAATCAATGTTTTTTTAATTTAAAAAATTGTAAGTGAAACACGTGCACGTCGTACATAGCGTATTGCTATGCACTCGGGTCCGAGTTCTCGCGAGAAAGTGAAAGAATACATATTCTTATTTACGGTATAACATCCTATTTATGTCATGTCTACCACATGAGTAAATTAGTATGTAGGCCGTAAATTTGCCTATGCAAGACAAATTTTATTTGTGAATATTTTTTGGTCAGTTCTCTGGAATAAATCTGCCACATAACAACAACCTTAGTTTTTCTTTATTGACCGAGTACATCCTGAATCTTCTGATGTATAACCTTCACGTATTTCTCTACTGCGTTTATTATCAGTCAAGTCCACAAAATTATAGGAAAATTGAAAAACCAACACCTGAAAAAGATTAAGAAAACACGGAAATACAGTCTTTGTTCTGTACATAACATTTAAATCTGTCGCATTTAAGTTACTTATCGATTATATTTCTTTAACACATTCACTGCGTAAAAATCTCACATGTAATACAGATTACCTGTAAATTTACGAATTTATGAACCCCTATAACTTTGTTAAAAATCAAAAAGTATTATCAATTTTGTCACCATATATGTACTAGTTTATTATTTCATTTCCCCGAAACACTTGACGCTCGCGACGTGACCTAAACAGATGATGCCGCATGGCTGCGACATTTGTATGGACACGGGAGCCGTGTTCGACGCACAGGGCGTTTTCTTTTATTTTTGTAATTTTTCAATTAACCTCTAAATATCTAAATAATCTGATTCCCCAATTGCAAGATATTTAAAAATACTTCATTTCTAAAAGATCAAGAATGACCGTGGTTTTTATAGAATTAAATTAACAATGGAGCACAAAAACAGAATGTTGTATCACATGCCGTCCGTGAGGTAATATTACATAATTACTAGACTGATGTTAAAATAAGAATATGATCGTACTCGCCTGCATTGGTCATCAGAGAATTTACAGTCTCCGTCCAAGTAGTACGGACAGGGCACCATCTCCACGTGGGTAGGGTTTGTGAACATCACGCGGACCTGTTCACATGCCAATAGGGTAATATTATAAGGAGGCAGATGTTTCTATTAACTGCAGAAAAATACCAAACGGATTTTGACTCACCTTGATGTCGTAAAAGTTGGTGTTATCTTCTTCGTTCCTAACGACGGAGCATACCATGGCGTTATGCAAAGTCGGTGCACCGCCCCATTTATGGCTGTACATTGTAGAGCACTTCATACCTTCGAGTGATGACAACTCCTCCTAAAGTATTATTTTTTAATAATCAATAAGTAATGGTCTATGAATAGCCTATATTACCATATAAAGGAGGTTAAACACGAGCAGACCGAGACGCACAGAGTGTCAGCAGGTACCGCGACACTCAAAGGAGGCACCACAGGCAATAAGCCACGCACTGTATCAATAGTTGATTCAGCGATATTGGTCCGTGATCATATAGTGTGCCTATTTCATACAATATTTTAACAAACACTAAAAGATTCCTTTATACTGTAAAAAGACTTTATACTGTAAAATGTTTCGAACAGCGGCCTCATTGCTGTACCATTATGTATGTTTTTGTATGGAGTTTATGTTTATTAATTTATAAACACCCTACGGGTTTTTACATAACCTTTTATCTCTATCTGAGGTGATAAATCATGTGTAAGTCGTCTATTTTGATGATTTAATATGTATTTGGGTATTCAAAAAAATATATATAAAAATATGCTGGAAGTAGCGATCAAAGGTTAAAAAATTTTGAATCATGTCAATTTTTGAATAAACTAGGTTTTACTGCATGAGGCAAAATAGACCATATGATCAACTTCTAAGTAAATTTATGAAATTGATTTCAATGGTAGTCAGATTACTGTACATTAGACTTTATCTAAGCTTTAGGTTTAGAAAACTATGATCTTGTATTATCTATAAAAAATACGCTTTTGTGTGATTTCTTGTGTAGACTAACTTCTGATAAAACTCCTTACCTCAATATTTGTGTCAGCTGTGCTTTCATTTAATTTATTTGCTTCTTCTTCTTCCTGGTCAATAGTGCCACTTTCCTCTTTATCGTCGTAAGCTCCAGACTCGGCCATTTCTGACTGAAAAATTAATGTCAAAGCTACATAAATGTGCGCGCAACCTCCGGCTGACCCAAGATGATTGTGTGCGAGAATAGGAAAAATGGGTGGTAGGGCAGATGGAAGAGACAGGAACAGAAAAAGGGAACATGGGGGGACTCAAGGCCCAACCAGACACCAGGAAGAACTCAACCTACCTGAGGTGCTCCTTTAGTTATCTGGATGTCTTCTTTTACTGTGGCCATAGGTCTTCTGATTGCACGATAATCTTACCCCTGCACCATATGCAAATAGCAATATGAAACACGGTAGCGAGAAACCGATCACATGACAAAAGTGTAATGTAAATTTTTACAAAGTCTGACAAGCTCGATAGCAGGACGTTAACTTCACAGTTCAATTTATCATTCCCACACAGCAGGAAGATAACTTGTCAATTTAACAGTGTAACACACTCCAATCGCACACATTAGCTGAACTAGTCCAAAACCATAGACCACAGAAAAAGGTTGTGCTCTGTGGTATAAAGTGGAGAGGAGGGAAACAGGTAGATAATGGGTTAGGAACCATTATGTCCACATATGTCACTTTCACACACATGCGTAAATATGGGGTAATTACAGGGTTTATTACAGATTCTCATAGTGATGATATATATGTTGTTTAAAAAAAAAAGAAAAAATGAATTATCGAATTTGATCCATAGATGGTGATGGTTAGTGGTACTCGAAGCGAGTCCACATACTAACATACATACAACTTTAAAAAATTTGATAAATGTGGAGATTGAGGGGTGAGAATTGGTGAACGTTATATATATAAAGTGATCCAGCCGAAGACAGGTCATAAGCCCATATTTTCCATTAAATATAATAAAAAATAGCTTTGTTTCTATGAGATATCTGATATTTGTGTATTGTTAATTGATATTTAAGTGTATCAACTGTACTTAACTTTATATATGAATGTTACCAATAAAGAAATCACCTAGGGGCGTCCAAAGTTGTAGTTTTTAATTCACAAACTAACATCTCGTATTTTTTCTGTATAATACATCTTAAATAATTGCATATAGATGCTCAGGAGTTAAACTTTTCTTACTTTTGTTGAGAGGAACTGATACATGAGTGAAAACTTATAAAACGGTTCCGGAAAGAATGGAGACCTTTCGATGTACATCTTTCTGATTGATTATAATTTAATTTGTGCTAAACTTACCACAGAACTGTGTTCCGAAATTGCAACTTCGCAACAAAAGTGCATTTTATAAAAAATAAATTACATTACACTTGAATATTATTATTATCTTGGACGAATATTTATTCAAATATAATGCAAGTCTTTATATGTATATTTTTTTTAGCAGAAGATACAATATGCAGAGTTACCATTGAGCACCGTGACACAAATGAACAAGTAAATGCACTTGACGAACTTTATCATACTTTTATAATTCAAATTCTGTACAACACTCACAGTGCGTAATAAACCACAATAACTTCAGCGCAAGAAATGGTTAAATGATAAAATAGGTTCTGCGAGGGAAAAAAATACTAACCATGAACAAGGCATACTCATCGTCCAGAGGATTGCTATCTTTGGTAGTCTTCCCGCTCTGCCCATCCAAACTGCTTTTACTTTTTCCATTACGCGTTTCACTTGGTTCCTTCTCATTTACCAGAGCATTTCGCAGTTTACCTTTGATGGCTTCAACGCTTTCTGTTGTCAAGTCTATGAGCTGCTGTATGTCTGATTTCAAACTAGTTAAAGAATTATACTCCTGTCCTTTGGGAGTTATTTTTAGAGCTTCATTTACTTGTGAAAGCTGAAAAGAATAAATCAAAAACAATATTTTTGGTTCCATATTTAATATTTCCTAATAATTGTACGATTGTTTCGGCTGTCTAGCCCGTCAGTTGATAATGAAGTAGTAAAATTTTACATTGCAATATTTGAACATCGAGTTTACTATTGTCAAAGTTAATCCCACCTAATAGTGTGGCAAGGCGAATAATCATCAAACATCTGAGAATTGTACCGAAATTGATTTATTTTAAATATTCACCATTGACAATACACACAATTTTAGGCTTTATTCACCCCTGCGTTCGAAATATGTCACATTGGCTGGTGAAAAATCTTTGATCTTTGATCTTGGTAATATAAATTCAACAGCAAGATCATTATCGAGCGAACTCTAATAAAATAAATACTAAATGATCCATTGTCGTATACTGCAACTTTAAAAAAATTATTGCGACAGATGAATTTTGAAACAGCTGCCAAATTTGCCATTTTTAACTAATGATTTATGGTTTTTACCATCTGATATGGGGTAGCTATTGAATGTACTTTCAATAAGTAAATATTTTTTACCAACAATCGAACAACCCGCATTTGCAATTTTTTTTACTATGGTAAAAATTTACCACTGATCAAATAACCGGCCCTAAGAGTCTTAAATCAGTTCCAAAAAAAATTATACAATATTAGAAGTTCAGGCATGAGGTAGGCCAATAAGTTAAGATATTATTTTATATTACAACATTTATATATATAAGTATATTTTCAGTTTACTCTTAACAAAAATTCATTATAACGGAGTCCAGAATATTTTATAAATTTTTCATCAGAAGCTTGTGACAACCCGGCGTATGTCATGGCTTCTATCATGACTGCTCACCAATTGATTTTTCTCATGTTAATGAAGTATTCCACGACATTGCCCTGTTAACGTAATTTCACTCTAAATGTAGACAAAACTTTATTTGCTGACCTAACCAGTGCATCTACCAACTTCATTCAACGCGTGGATTTCTATATTATAACGTTATTACTCTAATTCCAAGATGTGTTCACCAACTTGCTCCAAGCATTCACTAATTACATTACCTCACCACATCATCACTATTACAAAAGTAATAAAAAAATATATGGAAAATTGTTATCTTGCTTCTGTAAGTTAACAATTATTTCAGGAGCGCAAACTATAACACTACAAAAAATCTTCAAGCGTCATACTTTCGATTGTTTCATGCAGTCAATTAAAGAATGGTGTAGACATAATTACGAGAATAATTAATGAATTACCTGTAATTTATATTGGTTTAATGATGATTCAAGAGCATCAGTATCCATTTCTAGTTTTCTAGGCGAAACGCTCTCGCAAAAGAGATTTATTTACACCATTTAGGCAGTAAACAAATTTGACATCTTGCACAAAAATGTATCCTATAATTCATCTGTCAAATTCATCACAAAACTATGTGGCTGCTGAATTCATAATAAGCGTTTAAGTAGGCGCCATATTTAATTCAAAAATAATTTTTTTCACATCGTTTTAAGTTTCTATGAAATTGTTAAAATATCTATGGAAAGTGTCTGTGCATTGTGCTTATCTATGGTATTGTATCCAATTCATAGATAAGAGATATAGTCCAATTAGTATATCTCTTATCTATGGTCCAATTGTGTCAGTGCTGTTGTGGTTTGTTGGTGGAGATTGTTTTGGCGCTCGTGTAAAATTTCAATTATATTGTGTTCAAAGTTATAATAATTGAGATTAATTTAATTAAATACCAAAATGCAACGTAATCTTCCGCAATCGAAAGAAGCTTTACTCAAATCGTACACCGCGCGGTTAAAAGATGACGTTAAAAGTATGTTGGAAAACTTCGAAGGTAAACAAAGGACATTTTAAAACAATTAAACACGTGGGGTCATTTTTAGTAATCATCATCTATGAAAAGTATTCATTGGGGCCACTACATGACTTTAAAAGTCTCAAATGGAGTATGTAAATATAAACTTCAAATATATCCGGAAAACAAAACAAAAACCGGCTGAGTAATCAGAGCCTGTGAATACTTGTCCTCTTGCGACTTAAATAACCGGCGATAATTCAAATATATTTTATTATCTATACTTTTCTAATTCAAAATTTTTATTTGGTTAATTACAATATTCAAAAAATTCCGTGTAGATACTGTCAACAACTATGTATAAAATTATAACCGTGAAACATTTCAAAGAATATATTAAATTTTGACCAATTACTTTTTTGCAACTGTCCACAATAACACTAATTTTAGAAAGAAATTTAGTGAACTTTTTAACTGGTGTATTTTTGGTAAAAAAAACATGTACCTTCTTAGTGCAACAACAGTTCCGAGAGCAACAACATTTTATCAAAGATTGTACATGTTCTTAGCTCCGAAACTATACAACGCACTCAGTACCAACTGGAAATCGTTTAATTCCAATAAGATTACACAAATATGGACCCAATATATGATCCAATCAGGTAGAGATGAATTAGAAGCATGGCTATCCAACATTCTAATATACTTTATACAATACCTACACTAATAATTCATAGTCCTACAACACTCCCACTACATATTTTTTTATATATATATTTTTTATTTCTCTTTTTATTCCTATCGATGATTTAAATAACACGACAGTATGAAAAAAAAAAACTGGCTACTTTAACACAGACTTCAGTCTAGTAAAGGAGTCAGGACAATGCTGTATATATCAGAGGTGAAGTCTACTCCATCCCACACAATAAATAAATAAATATAAGTAAAATGTCAACATATATGAATATCAATTGATATTTAATTTGTGAGAATTTATTGTAATAAATTTGTATCATATTTATAGTTAACCGTGTGATCCTTAAAAAATAAAATTAAGTACGGGTCCGCAGGCTACTTTAGTTAAAGAACTGCTGTACTATATATACTAAAGTAAGAAATGTAAAAAATATAAAATCAATTTGGGGAGTTGAAATGCGAGACCGTCCTGCAATAACACTATATCGGTGTTTACAAATGTTGCTAAATAGACAGAGCATCACCCATCATCTCGGATGATACAGTGTTGTTGCAGGGAAGTTCACTTAGAAATTGTGTGTAATAATATTTTTATTTATTTTATATGGTTTAATATACCATTGGATGCCCAAGAAGATATACAACATTGTGGCATTCATAACTCACATCTGCCTGAAACCAATATACAGTGTATATACCAATATATTAGATTGTATCGATGATTGGTAACTCGGCGAGCAATCCCTTGTAGAAACTCCGCAGTTACCAATCACACAATCGCAGTCAATAGCGGTTTAGTTCAACACTATAGTAATATATGTTATGTTATCGAGAATATTGTTTTTATTCTGACTGTTTCTATTTGCACTTTCTAGAAATAATAAAATTAGCTAAAGGGGAGAATGAATCCCAGCTGAATAGAATGACGCAGATCGAACAAGACACATTTGAAATGCAAGTCAGAGCTGCTAATATAGGTGAGTTTATTTTATAGTATTCTTATGTAACATTCTGCATATTCTATTAGCCCACTTGCCAATATATGTAAAATAAAATGGCCTTCGACCATGAGATAAAATTGCTGTAGGAATGGTGTGAAGTGTTGATCTCCTTTGAAATGTATGAATTGGTGGATATATACATAATAACCTTTTAAATTTTTCAAATAGAAAAGTGACAGTATTTTTTTTTTATATTGCACTTGATAGAACATAAGAGGGTACTAGTTGCAGTCAGCATAATTGGTTTCTAACTTAATTCATTTATTTTCTCATATAGTTTTTACACACTGTATTAATTTATGAACAGCCAAACTTAGCTTTTTTCAATGTAAATTGGTCATTCAAAATCAGTGTTAAAATTGTAAAATCTGTTGCTTTTGCCCGCTGCCATTAATATTAGAATTCAACCAATAGCAGTCTTTGTTTCTCTGGAATTTAAATGCCTGCCAATATAGAAACTTGTTAGGATTATAGGAATAATCATTCATAAGAAGTGCATTAATAAATATATTGTTTTTCAAACTCTTACTAGTTTTTCACTTATTTTTTCAAATAAAATATGAAGATTACCAAGATTGCAACTAGTATCCTCATAATATATTTTTTTAAATACTGCCTCTTGAAACATGTATCACATTTGCAAAATACTATAACCAAAAATACCTATTATTATAATTACAATATTTAACATAGGAGGCAGTAGCGTATCTACGCCGAAGCACCCATTGGGGCCTACGTTGAATAAAGAACCAAATGGCCACTTCTTTAGTGTTTTTCCCTGCGCTTATATGGAATATTTTTTTAAATACACCAAGAAATGAAATTAGGATTGAAATGTTCTAAATCATTTTTATTCTGAAAGTATTATCAATGTATATAGTAGTATCCTGGTAATATGATGGGTCAAGAACTAAGACAAGCATTTCTATGTTTTTATCTCTATATCATTTCTGCTTTTCCAGTAAGAGCGGGAGAATCGCTGATGAAATTGGTGTCGGACATAAAACAATACTTGATCCTAAACGATTTCCCCTCAGTCAACGAGGCCATCACACAAAACTCCAAATTGTTCCGAACGAAGCAGCAGGAATGCGACCAGAAGCTCATGTCTCTGCGGGACGACATCGCCGCTGATCTTTACGATCTCGAAGAAGAATATTTCACCAGTATTTACAAGTGATAAAATCAGCAATGTAGTGAAATCGTGAATATTATCGTGGACATTATTTTTAATGATGGCTAGCTGCTTTTGTATTGTCCGGTGTTTTGTGGCATATCGTTCTATGCATGAATCCGGAACAAGTTTTTTAATAAAATGTGTCGAGTTGTAACTTTTTGATTTTTTGTTATTGTAACGCACACAAAGTGCAGTCACTGAGCTTGCCTTTTAGATGCAGTGCCGGCCAAGGCCCGTCATAAATAATTAATAAAAAATGTGAAAATATGTTTGTACAATTTTATTTGTAACATTATTTATTTACAATATGAATACATTCTAATAAATATTCACTAAGAGTTCAATGTGTGTAGAGCCTCATGAAAAAAATACAACCTTTGTCAAAGACAATAGAAATGATTTATAACAAAATTATCAATATTTTGCTGCTTTTTTAAGATCCCAAATACATAAAGCGTTCTTGGGTGTTTTATTAATAATTAAAATATTTCAAAGTAGTCAGCAAAATACGTGAATGATTATGTTAGGTATTTTTATTGAGTAGATTTTGCACAATCGGAGAAAACCAATTCTCTTTTTGTGCCTGAAGCCTTATTCCGGGCATTGCGCTACCATGGTACCATGTTAATATAAGCAATTTAAGTGTAATACCCATTAATACACAATGTTTAAACTGCTTTCGTTACCAATACTCGATGCTAGCGCGATACCTGGAATAAAGTTGTATTTATGCAACACGGATGCTCACATCTGCGATGCGCTGGTGCAACATTACATTAGCTTAACACCAACACGTATTCCTAGAGTCCTTTTGCAGAATTAGTCTGGAGACCAGGAATAATATGAAAAAAGCTTAAAGCAATCCTACTTAACAATAATTTTGTGATATTCTCTCTGAAGTTCAAAAAATGTGAGAATATTTAAAAAAAAAAAAAAAAAACTGATAATCTAGGTCTTCAGCACCAACAAGCCCAAGAACATTTAGAATATCGTTGCACAGATGCATCGTCCCAACCAGGGCATCAGCGTTGCATAAACGCAACGTCTCCTTTGCACTATTACATCAATGATGCGATGTCTTTCCCTCTGTCTCCGGGAACAAGTAATGGGTGCCATTTCCCGGATACTGCTTGGCCAACACGGGCGGCTGCATCATCAAATGCGGCTGCTCAAACCATAGAAACAGACCTCCCCAAAACGCGAGAACTCCGAAGCAAGCTGCCCACATCTTAGCCATGGAGAAGCGATGACGCTTGGATATGTCGTAGCGGGTTTCGTTTATCATTTCCTCGAGAGCGTGGACCTACAAGTAGAATTATTGAGATAGGATTGTGTAAAAATTGGAGAATTTAAATCTTGGATTTATTTTTTAATTTAGTTTGGTGTTAATGTACTTTGTTGAATGCTTGAATAAATTTCAAATTATTATTTATTTATTTTTTAAATAAAGACTACATGAGGGGTTCGAAAACATCCAACTGACGAAATTGAGTACTTGTAACAAATTTTATTAACAAAATTGTTATGCTTTTGACAAAATATGTACTTCTAAAATGTACATGTTTTCAAGAACAGTTACCAATTGTAAAACTACTACTATTGAAAGATAATCATTTTCAAACATGTCGCTCTATTTTATCTATATCGGATAGTGAAAAATAGGACCAACCCTCTCATAAACGAGACTCGAATTCCCTACTACTTATGTGACAAGGTGGCGTCTCACCGCCAGGCCGAAAATGATAGTGATAAAAAAAACATTTTTCTCACTGTCAGTATTCATGATAATTTATGTCCACTGCAAGAATTAATACACCCTTTTTTAATGTTTTTTTAAGGTGTACAATTGCATAGTTAGTCAATTTTATAAAACTTGCCATTCAATATTTCCATTTATAATATTACAGAAATGTCCTTCTGTTATATGTAGAAAACTTTGAAAGGAAATTGACACAATACAATTGATTTGAGTACTAATTTTATATGAATTTAGAATCGGGTGAATATGTTCTGATCCGAATGGACATTTTACAAATAGAAAAGAAACAAGAAAAGGTACTAACAACGAGGGTGATAAAAAAATAAGTCATTAATTATTCTTATAAATATTAATAAACAACTCGGAACAACCTTTAAACAATAGTCCGCCTCGACACAGGATCATCCTAATAATTAAAAAATATAATTTAAAAAAATACCACTAATGTCAGAAATTTACTGCCTACAAAAAACGCTATTCTGTATATAACGGAAATAGAACATCTATTTGTTATATACTTGGTAGATGGAATTGCATCGTAAAATGTACATTAAAAAAAATATTTAAATAAGTCATCCCAAGATTTAAAATAATTATTCAGGCTTAACTTTAGGTGTGAATATTGCAAAATTGATTCATATTAATAATGTAATTACCGGCTCCTTATAGTTTCTCTTGAATGCTGGATAGTCCCACGGGTAATTGGGATCCTTAGTGTCTCCGGATATCAACGGCAGCTTGGGGTAGTCACCGTATCCCAGGCCATCATCCGGATAAGGTTCGTACGCATCCGGATGCAGGTTATACTTCTCGGCAGCTTTTTTCTTCTCTTCCTCCGTGGTGGGGAATGGACCAGGCTTGAAGTCCTTGTTCCAATCTAAAAATGAGAAATATTGCTTCAATATATATGTATAGTAAGTGTGTTGGTTATTAGAATCAGCCTTATATTGTGCTCATTTTCAATAGATAGAATCAAACATCAAAAATGCATATATTTGTCATCACTTTAGACTCAGGTTATTATTAGAATCAGGATAATCATCAACAACTTGTGTAGTAATAATAGTATCACCCAATCTTTTTAAGTACCTAATTCCTTGTGAATTACAGACGTTGAATGCCGCTTTCTTTCCTTTACAATTGTATGTTTAGTATTGCCCCGATCCTGGTCAAACTTACCGCATTATCTTATCCAAAGTCACATTAGCTGTCGCCAAATGTGATCAGTTCTTTTTTTTACAATTTGGTGCATTATTTTCAAAGATCTTAATGATATTTAACTGCACACCAGTATTTGATAACTCAAAATGTTTTACTTTATTGAAAATCGAGTTAATGGACTGTATATAAATTATAGTAAATTAGTGATTTTTAAATTAAATGATTATAAAATGTGTTTGATATTGTATTTGTTTTATGTATTTATGATAAATTAACAGTTTACTTAAGTACAAGTGTTAAAAACATTGATACATAATATACCTTTATGTATAATATGATGAAGTTTTTATAATGATGATATAAAAATTTCCAGTGTGTTTACAATAACTAGTGCCTACTATATATACTTATATAAAACTAACTGTTATATAAATATCTTCCAAACAAGCAATATTGGGAAACACAAGCTGAAGCTGGACTGACTATGCTGATCATGTTCAAATGGATATGAAAGATCCTGCCCACCCACCTAACCCCACAATTTTCCTGACTGGCCCTGCTTTAACTATTCACACTATAACCTAAAATATGTACATAAAACGCTATATAAATTACTATAACAATATTAACAAGGATATTTGTGTTTAACGAAAAAGAAAACAGTTTTTAAAATGATTTATAAACTGGTGAATCGATCGAAAGACTAGAAATTATAAGATGTGTCTGCAGTGATATTAAATTTTTAGAAATAACAAACATGTTGACTGTGACCGCCTTTCGCGCGTTGTACAAATGATCTATATATCTCACCATTATTTTTAACAAGTATGTGTCTATTTATCTAGTATTTTGGATTCTAAAGACCCAAGTGTTTATTTGCCCGAGACCTAATGTCATCACTTGCAGTGACGTAATGAATTACAGAGTGAAACGCAAGATTTTGAACACATATGCAAAATTCATCAAGTAAAATAAATAGTTGTAAACGTTTCTTACGATTTCTGACCACATTATACAAAATTCCTGGCCTTCTGTTTGCTAATTGAGCCGAAAATTTCACCACATTCGCTAGGGCCGCCATTTTTATCAAATGATGGCTAATGAGCCACAGCGACCAGCTGTTTTTTCTATGACTCCTGCATTTACTTTAAAATAGCTCGGTAAGTACTCCGCTTTGGATTTAGAAGAGAGAGTAAAAAAATTATGCATACGATAATAGTCAATATGGTAACCAACTTAAGATAACTTTTTGTTACAATATTTAAAGAAATCTAATATTTATTTAGTACTGGCATCACTAAATTAAAATATTTTGAGGTTATGTCATGTTTACATGTTTCGATTGGCGTCGTTTATTTGACAGCACCGGTGTACGAAAATCAGAAACCTGTAATTTTCTTGGTTACATCTTGCTGTAACTTAGCCAAAATGGATGGAGACTTGTATGATGAATTCGGCAATTACATTGGACCGGATCTAGAATCAGATTCCGATGATGAACAGAGCGTGTATGGGCAGTCGGAGCCGAGAGACGTCGATGATGATGCTATGGACGAAGACGATGATGCCGAAGGAGAGGCTGAACCAGCACCGATGGCTGTCGTCCTTCATGAAGATAAAAGGTGCATTAAATTTATGATTTCGATATTTTGATGATGGTCCCGGTAATAACTATTTACTGTATTAAAATTTATTTCTAATGAATTAAAAAAGATTATCTTGATGTATATTACGGCTGTCAAAAAGCAATTGACCAAAAGATTATTGTAAGATTAGACTTCATGGGATTTAAGTTACCCTATTCTCATGCAGATGGCATTATAAGCTAAGATACCACTTTTTGTATCTTCACTATCCTTAGATACTACCCACAAGCCGTGGAGGTGTACGGCCCCGACGTGGAGACTATCGTGCAGGAGGAGGATACCCAAGCATTGGACCAGCCGCTTGTGGAGCCCGTGAAGAAGAAGAAGTTTCAGCTCAGAGAGCAGCAGCTGCCGGAGACCAGCTACAGCATGGAGTACCTGGCTGACATGATGGACAGTGCTCAGCTCGTGAGGAACGTTGCTCTGCTGGGACACTTGCACAATGGTAAAGCTAAAAAATATTTTTTGGTTTATCAATATAGTTTTAATAAACTTAACATACTTACATAGGCATAGAGGATAAAGTGCCACACTCTTCTATCCTGACACAACTCTCTCCTCATAGAGATTCATACATCTTCTCATGCAAGCGTGTCGATTGTTGAGGCTTCCAACAGATATATCGTATAGAATAAAGTTCAGATAGCAGAAGTGTGCATTTCATACAGTCATAAAAGCTGTGCAAAACTAATCTAAGTGAAATAAATATAAATTACATATTTCTTTGATATATTATGTATACGAACACATATTGCGAATGCCAGAGAAGCCATTACCAAGATGTATCTTCTCAGCAATTCCGGAAGAACGGTGAAGCTCAATTGAAATGATTGGACCTTGATTGACCGCCGAGTACTGGTGCGAAGGGTGCAAAGTTGAGTGATTGTGTGAAGATTGTTGTAAAATGTATTTACTGGTTTGAGTAAGAAGATGACAGAAATGGCATAATAGGTAAATGTATAATAAAATAAATACTCACAGTTTACAGCGAATTTACCTTCATTAAGTTACAAAGCTTGATTCTACTTATTATCCTTATTAGTTAGCCCCAAATACCTTGTCATAAAATTTTCAATTTTTATACAGGCAAGACGAGCTTTGTGGACTGTTTAGTCCGCCAGACGCACCCGGGGCTCGCGCACTCAGAGCACGGGCTGCGCTACTGTGACACGCTGCTGGTGGAGCGCGAGCGCGGTGTGTCTGTCAAAGCAACGCCCGTCACTCTCCTGCTGCAGGACACGCGCGGCAAGTCGCATCTCATGAATGTGATGGACACACCTGGGCACGTTAACTTCAGTGACGAGGCTACAGCGGCCATGCGGCTTGTCGACGGTAAGTTTAAATGTTTTGTTTGATTAAATCTTTTAAACTGAAATTTGTATTGTGTGAATCAAATTTTGATTGAAATATGTTCACATTCGCAATTTGCATATGTCAATAGTTTACAGAGTTTTTAATTCAATGTATTATTGTGAAACCAACCTTCTTTAAAAATGTTTCACTCTAATAATATTAGAGCTAGAGAAAAAGTAAAAAACTAGACAAAACCTAGAGGATGCTGGTAGAGACCTATAATATTTATTTTGTTTGCTAAATGTAATACTTTGTTATCTGTTTCACAAGTTGATCAGAGCGTTCAATGATCCTTCAACAAAATAATTTTTGCAGGTGTGGTGCTGTTTGTGGATGCAGCGGAGGGCGTGATGCTAAACACAGAGCGCATGCTGGCTCACGCTATACAGGAACAGCTCGCTGTCACTCTTTGCATCAATAAGGTAAATATAGTCTCCATCTTGCGATGCCAGCCTTTTCGCGGCTTGGAATAATTATTATTCTACCGTTGTTAAATTCCGAGTGGAACGAAGGATGACTACAATCCGGTCACTAAAAAAAAATTACATGTAAATATAAATAATAGTCCATGATATCATCTTACGTTATCTATCACGGAGCGTATGTTGTTTTGTAGATTGACCGTTTGATCTTGGAACTGAAATTGCCCCCCCAAGATGCATATTACAAGCTGAAGCACATCGTGGACGAAGTGAATGGCCTGCTGGCTGCCACTGCTACTTCCGGATCTACTGCTCCCGTCGTCTCGCCACTCTTAGGTATGTATATCTGTTTGATCAGTTCAATAAGCAAACTTACATTTAAAATTAATTAGATAAATCGATTACAAAGATATACAGGAAAAATCTATCCATTAAAAAAATTTTGGTTACTGCCGTGAACTTTTTCTTATATGTCATTTTAATTTTAAACTTTGCATAAACCACTTTGATTGAACGCCTTTCGGTTTCGATACTGCTGTTTATTAGTCAGAACGGACGCATGCTAACTGATCCATTGAATAAATAATTCAATTATCAGGTGGGGGCGTGGTTTCAGTCATGGTGAGAGAGGGAGATAACGACAAGAAATAAACTAATCTAATACACACATACAGGAGCTGTCAAACAATAATACTCTGGTCTAGATACTATTTTAATTTTGCCTATTTCTATAGAACAATGTCTGTAACAGAACATATGTTGTTAATTCCTTCGCTTGGGGCACAGAAGCTAACTCTTTCACCACATAACAATTATTACTGAATATATATCATCTAATTGCTTGTATCCAGGCAATGTTTGCTTCGCCTCGTCGCAGTTCGACGTCTGCTTCACTCTGGAGTCCTTCGCTACAATATACCGTCACAGCTGTGGAGCCACCGAGATGAATCCGGCGGAGTTTGCCCGTCTACTGTGGGGCGATGTCTACTTTAACCCCAAGACGAGGAAGTTCTCCAAGAAGTCACCGCACAGCTCGGCGCAGAGGAGCTTTGTGGAGTTTATACTGGAGCCGCTGTATAAGATCTTTGCTCAGGTATGTTTTCAGTTTTTTTTAAATTCCATTACAGTTGATATGAAAGATACTTTTTTGTCGAAAGGTTTTAACATCGGTGTCGACTCCTTTGATATTCAATTAAAATGACTTGTTTGTAAGACCATTGGTTGATCGGCACCACTCACAATTCTACTAAAAATGATAAAAGTTTGTTTATTATTGTGTCATTAACAAGTTAAACTTTTAAATACAGTAAAACCACGATATAACGAAACCCGATATAGCGAAAAATGACGTATATCGAAAAAAAATCGAAATTTAGTCCCTAAAACCAATTTTTCATACAAAAATGCATTTATATAACGAAATCCCGTTAATATTTATAACAAAATCATTTTTGTCCCGTATGAAAAAATGCCAGTACATTTACGTAAATTTATAACGAAATAAAAAAATATTAAAAGATGAAAATATTATTTCGCACTTACAAAGCCGCGCCGATGCATCTACCGTATGCGAACGGTTTTATGGCCTTCTCGGCGGTGCGCGGCGGTCGGCCGACAAGGTAGTAAAACAATTCAAACTTCTTCTTGGGTTCATAGTAGGCCCATAAAACCATTTGACATAATTCTTGCGGCGTTCACTTAGACACGTTTTACGTACTCTAATATGTATTGCAATCTCAGACCCAAATAGCTGGAAAATACAAAAATTAACAGGAACCCCCCGAAATTTGCAGTATGTACTTATTGGTCAGTCTCAGTGTAACGTCTGTAGAGTTAAGTTTGTCCAGCTTTTAACGCGATTATTGCATGATCGAACTGAATATTTACATAAATTCATTTTCGTTTGACAATTGTTTTCGTGTGAACTCGTCAATAATATAAATAATTCGTTAAAATATTTTATGGACTATTTTTGTACGGTATTTTGTATTTCTATTAACTATTGTTTTCGTGTATTTTAAGTGAACAATGTTAAGAGGCTACTTTCATTTTTCCAGTTTGAATTTCGAGATATTTTTGCATTTTGCATACCCTTTCAAGACGAGACTAATAGTTAATTCATTTACAATATCAAGTAAACATAAAAGTGCGTTATTTTTTACGTAAATATTGCTAGAGTGAAAGGTTTCAATAGAAAAGGACAAGTATACAATTGTTGATTTTTTTTAATTCCTAGGTAATAAAGCTATCAGAAAATAGGCATTTCTTCAACATTCATAATACATATGTGTTGCCATTTGAAATTATCAGGCGAAAATTAAATAATTTGTTAAAGTTCTCACCTAAGAATTGTTATGTTTATGATAAACAACATTGTGTCGATAAACATGATTATTACAATCATGCCCCCGATTTATAAGGAAAAAATTGACGTAAATTCATACTAATAAATAATATTGACAACTTTTGAAGCAGCTGTATTTGTGAAGAGAAAACTATTTATGCTAATATTACATAATAATCATACTATGGTTGTAATAAAAAAAGTTTTTTTTTTAAATATTTATTTATTGTTTTAATAAATTACATATTTATTAATATTAAAATATAAATGAAAATATGACAAAAGTATTATTATTCACTGTTAAATAATTAGTTGTTCATCGAGCGCATTATCGTTATTCAGAATTTCGTTTTTTTTTTCTTCACACGTATTCAAAACAAAATTTTATGTTCTTTCACATATTCAATATTCGTTCATGTGCACCCAAACATCGACTTGTGGGAGTAAATTTGATTAATTAGAGAAAAGAATTGGTGTATGTCGTCGACCACTCTTTTGCCATCCAATTTAGGAAGTTCACACGAGTCCGCACATTCAATACTCAGTTCGGGAACATCCTGAAAATAATTAATAATATTATTATTGTTATTTAGTTATCAGTATTTTTATGTCTAAAATATTAAAATACATCTTTATTCATTTATATGACTATAACAAATACATTTGTATCAGACAAGTCTGTCATGTATAATTCTTTTGATAAGATTATTTATCTTTAAGGACATGTATTTCCAATAAAAAATAATTTATCTGCACTACATAATATATGTATATTGAACTATGTAATTTGTTTTGTTAAATCAAATAGATAATTATTATAGAAATGGTAAAAATTATCAACTTACGTTGCGATTTTTATTCCAAGAAGATAACCATTTAAAATTTTGTTGGAATATTTCGTAGAGCGTGTCAATGGATACTTTTTGACCTTAGGCATCTTGAGTCACAGGAGGCAGTAATTTCAGAACAATAATTTGTATAATAAAATATAATGAGAACCAAACCCAACAAAAAAAAACACAGGTTCACGAACGTCACGTCGAACCATGTGAATAAACGAATTTTATGCCCTTGAGGCGCATGCGTTAGATGCGCAATGCCATAGATAAGAGACGCAATGCGATGCAAGCCGCGCATGTGTTGTCAGATTCTTAGCGCTCAGATCCGTAACGTAGGTTTTGACACATGTATTATGTTCAGAAGTCAAAATTATAATCTGTTTTCGTATAAAAACAGCCCAAAACCATATAATTTACAAAAATAAGCAATTGGTATCAAGAATAAGTATAATATTCATTCATAGTGTAGTCAAAATTTGTAATAAAATGTGTTTTATAGGCAAATTTAATGAAAATCCAACGGAGTACAAAAGCCACATCCGTCATCGCCGAATTGATCGGGGTTCTGAAGGTCCGATAGACAATTAAAATTATCGTGTTTCATAAGACTGGAAATATATTATTTAAAAAATGATTATTGTGTTTCTAATATTAAACTTAGTTTTAAATAGTAGTTGAAGCCTCAAAGCATGTGAGTAAATATAGTTTATTATTTAAAAACGTATGTTTTTACTAAAACAAAGTATTTTAAAAACGTCAAAAATTCATCAAATGTACTGCAAATTGAATGATTTATAACTCTATTAATTTTTAACATTTTGCTGATTTGGTTTCCTACAAATTTGTCTCCGTAATCTTGGCTTTAAGATTATAAGAAAATATATTTCGTCTACGCATTCGTTTAGCGCATTGACTCAATTTTGTACAATGCCTAAAATGCATCTAATGGTCACGGTCTTTCTTATAATATTTGTATTGTCTTAATTATGACAAATAACATTCAGTTTATTAGTTTTATATTAATGTAAAGATCCAATCCAAGTAATAGTTGAAAAAAAAGTCAAATCTATTGAATAATTTCTGATATAAATGAATAATAAAAACCCACATTTTCGTAAAAAACGCCAAAATATGAATTATTATTGCAAGTGGCGCCTTAACGATAATTTTTAAGTGAACAATTTTAACGATTATAAATATATTTTGAAGTGGCTGCCGCCGTTACCGGTAAGTACCTTCGTAATTTATATACGACTCATTTTATAAAAATACCGCGATTCAACTGTAAAATTGTTATTTTTGAATTATTTCGTATGTTTCATGCCCAAAACTATGTTTGAAGCGGCTCTACATTTAAACACAATTAAAATATTGTTTTGTGTTTGCAATATTCTGGAATTTACAAAAACATCTTCCAATTGGTGTTGAATAGGTTCTGTTCTTAATTTAATTCCTTTGATTATCCATTTGCTTATCTGTTTTAATAACAAAACTACTAAAAATATGTAGGTATTCAGTTCCCTATGACCTTCTTCCTCCTTTATTTGCAGAATTTGCGATCTTTTTTGAAGCCGCGCAACATTTTTTTGCGACGGCGCGTAACATATAGTAGGTTTTTTTTTTTTTTTTTTCGTTATATGTGGGAATTCATTATTACGAATTTTTATTTTTTGGTCCCTTGGGTTTCGTTATATCGCGGTTTTACTGTATTACTATTTGATATCTATTCAGATAAAATATATCTTATGGACTTGAAAATAATACATATATGGATCATTTTCAGGTGGTTGGTGATGTGGACGGCACTCTGACTGGAGTCTTACAAGAGCTCGGCATAAAGCTAAGCAAAGAGGAGTCCAAGCTAAATATCCGACCACTCCTGAGATTGGTTTGCAGCAGATTCTTCGGCGATTTTAGGTTTGTCTCAGCATTACAAACTTTTCATCATATTTGAATTATCTTAATCATATTATCATGTGACATTCTATTAAGGACCATTTGGAGGTGATTGCACTGGAATAATTTAATCAATTTTTTGCAGCGGCTTTGTCAGCATGTGCGTGCAGCACATCAAGTCTCCGGTGGAGAATGCGCGTGCCAAGATATCGCATACATACACGGGTCCGCCAGACAGCGGAGCCTTTTCAGACATGGCGGCCTGTGATCAAAATGGCCGCCTCATAGCCCACTCCACTAAGATGTATCCCAATGACGACTGCACTTTTTTTCAGGTTAGGTCTCATATACAATGATAATTCTAATTACTTTGCTAAAATGTATTTATCCTCACAATGTTTGTCTATGGTGGCAAGCAGATTAAATAGAATAACATTATTCTGTCCTGACATTTAACCCCTCTACAGTTCTTCCACGATCAGCAACGTAATAATCCAGCGAGATAATATAATAACATTGGATAATTTTTAGTGTCATTTTCGTAAAAAAATTCACCTCAAAGGCGCTTTACACGTAAACTGTTACACGTAGCCCTACAATATCTTTGCATTAATAATTGTTATTTGAATTTATGGAAATGATTTTTTGAAATGGTGTGTTTTTAGTTTCTGATGCACTGTTCCTTATGACGAAGGGCAAAGAATCCACGCTTTTGGTCCTGCCACCGTAAATGGCCATTCACTAAACTTAGACATCTGGCAATGGCCGGTCTGTTCTAACAACCCTTTCTGCAGTTGAAGTCTGACATCTGCTATTCAAATTATCTGGGATGCAAAGCTCTTGAAGATACATGGGCACCATATTGTGTCGCCTTGTACATCAACCATCACAACTTAAATTCAACTTTTTCAGGGAAACGGAACCAATGTAGCTCATGCAAAAGGGATGTTATGTGAGAAAATTTAGAAACTCCATACAGTGAAAACAAAAAAAATGTAAATGGAGAGTATTAAAAAAAGATTATTTATTTTATATTGAAAAGATCAAACAATATTTTGCTGCATGTTGTTTTTAAATAATTCTTTCAATATTATAAATTAAATTAAAGGTTTCTGGTAGTTCATTGCTAACTCTAGTAAAATATGCTTTGAGGCCTTCAACATGCCTCATGGCATCGTCCTTTGTAGGAAGGTTCTTCTTCTGTCAAATTTTCAGTTATGAGACTGTCCACAATTTCATCAATTTCGACTACGTCTGATGTTATTGCGTTGGAGTCAACGTCTAAACAAATCTGCAAGGGTTATTCATAAATTCTTTCCCAACCATCAGTGTTGTCTATACTATCTTCTACACAATTATCTTTCTGATTCCAGCTTGTAAAAAACAATAAAACAACAAAATGTACAAATTATGTAGGTATGAGAATTAAAAATGCGTGTACACGAAAAGCAAACGACCACACACTCTTGGCTCTATGGCGAATAGAGAACTGGCCGAATGAATTTGAATAAATTTTAGACGTAAATTGCGGGAAATACAAACATAAAATAGGATTTTGTAATGTACTAAAATGTCTCAGGACTGCAGAAATAACATGCAAATTGAGAGAAAATGTGAATTCCGGACATGTAAAATCAGGGTTCTACTGTATATTATTTATCCGTGCTGCCACATTTAGAATAGATTTTAATTTATCCAGTTGGAACATTGGCAGGTCAGCATAAGTATTGTTATTAATAATATTATTTATCTTAGCGACACCTATGTCTGGAGACTATGTCAGCCTCTAAATAAATACAAACACACACTCTTTTTTTGTTCCTAGTGGGCTCGGAGTTAAATCTCGCCTCACTTACCTGTACCTATAGGCTTGTAACTGGAATATCTTCCAGTATTTGGTTTACCTGGTCGCGCAAAGTCTTTCGCAGGCATCCTTTATCTTCTCACCGTTACTCAGTCAGCTCTGCATGTATTCGTAATTTGTTCATTCTCAACTCTACCATAAACTCTAGCTCCGACTAGGGTTACAAAACTCCTCCATTGTCTATGGTCTGCCACCATGCGTTCTACAGTGTATGTATAAATAGTAATGAATTTTCACAACAATTGTACTGTTGTACTTTACAGGTGCTGGCGCGAGTCATGTCCGGCACGCTGTATGCGGGCCAGAGGGTGCGTATCTTGGGAGAGAACTATTCGCAGCAGGATGAGGAGGACTCCAGGATCATGACTGTCGGGAGACTGTGGATCTACGAGGCCAGATATAAGGTAATACATTATAGTCAATTTTCTTCAGGTCGTGAGATCTTGGTTCTACATTGCTAAAGACACTATCCAATTCTAATAATAACATTATCAAAATATGAAATAATTTTTTTTTAACCTATTATGAAAATATAATTAGTTTAATAATAAATAATAATGTATTAATATTATTGGATATAAAATATATTATGTTGCCCCAAAAACGCTGCATGTCGCATATGATGTACACTTAGCCATATCGACTCATATTGCCGGCCGTGTCTGAGTGGACTTAGAAGTTTGATTTTCCCTCTGGGAGTGCAGATTTGAATAACCAGCTAACAGTTTTCCACTCATTATATTTAGCCGAGACACAAACTGCTATTTTATGACTATCGGCTATAAAACCTGTTAACTGCAATTTGAACATTGATTCTGTTTGTCGCCAATTTTTCCATAAATCAGTAATTTTATAAATTATGATTAATCGGTGTAGCCTTAGGATGTGTATACAGATGAAATGGAGACTCCTGAAGGACAGTAGAGGATCAGTGCTGAACATGCTGCATTATTCACTGTTTTTTGTATTTTGTACACAAACCAAACAGCTCCCTTAATGTCTTTTGACCAGCAAAGTTTAGTTCATTTTTTATTTGAAATATTTCATTATTGTATATGACAAATAATTAGGTGGAGTTGAATCGTGTCCCTGCTGGAAATTGGGTACTGATCGAAGGCGTGGACCAGCCCATCGTGAAGACTGCAACCATCATGGATGCTGCGGACGGTTCTGATGAAGAGCTGTATATCTTCAGACCACTTAAGTTCAACACTCAAAGTGTTGTTAAGATCGCTGTGGAGCCAGTCAATCCGTCCGAGTTGCCCAAAATGCTGGACGGCTTGAGAAAGGTAGGTTATATCAATTTTTAATATTTTCTCATTCTTTCATCGGTGTAATGGAGGTGGTGATATGAAACGAGGGTTGCAAAGTGGTGTATAAAGAGGTAGTGGAGAGGGGCATGAGCCTGGCCCTCGGGTCCAGATGTCGCCTGTGTCGTCGGTCAGCTGGGAATGGTGGATTTGAATCGCCACTCCCGCAATTTTAACAAGAGGTTCAGGCAAGAAAATGTTTTATATATTGCTATTAGCTAATTCAACTAGCTTCCATTAGGGGTCGCAATGCCTTTCGTCAAGATTAGAGGTGATCATTTATCGATGTAATAAAAATGTTCAGAAAAAATCACATTTTAATTTTTAATAAACTTTTAACAATAACACAAACAAACAAAAATAATATACCTAATTTTTTATTTAAATAGTTTTATTTCTCAAGTATTAAAATAATTAGTGTTTTTCTTAATCTTCGGTCAAATTTAAATAATGAGATCGTAAAACTGACATGTCTAATGTTTGAATGCTTAATTTTGGGCACAAATGGTGACGAAAGTAACCTGATGATGAGAACACCCGCTCAGACTCGGTCACTCGGACACCGGTCGGAGTAATAAACCTTAAGCTATCATACGCAATTTCTAGATATTTTCCTCTTGAACTATCATTTTCAAATAAAGCCATCTCTATTTTTACCAATGTGTCAATGTCTCCATCAGTCGGTCTGGTCAAAAAAGTGATTTACATTTTTTGAAAATGAATTACCAAAAACTTCGAAAATCTCAGCATTTTCGAGAGTCTGGATCCCGGTTTGTGACCCCTACTAGCTGTACACCTTGTGTTGCACAGGTAACCTGATGCAAATAATGAATCAAATATGTTGTCACCGTGGTTATGAGTGTAATGTATTTGTATCACTTGTTCATTATATATTTCTTTGAAATTAGTACAAAACTTTTTGGAGGGGGGAGAGTGCAAGCTGAGATCAAAAAATAAAAATTATCACAACAGTAATATAATAATCATATAAAAAAAAATTATTTAGGTGAACAAGAGTTACCCGCTACTCTCCACGCGAGTGGAAGAGTCCGGTGAGCACGTGGTGCTGGGGACTGGAGAGCTGTACCTGGATTGCGTCATGCACGACTTGAGGAAGATGTACTCTGAAATCGACATTAAAGGTAATGACATTGATTCGAAAGGAAAAAAAATTCTAGGAGTATTATAATATCGCATTCAAGTGATAAAAAAAATATATGTTTCCAGTTGCGGATCCTGTGGTGTCCTTTTGCGAAACAGTGGTGGAGACCTCTTCTCTGAAATGCTTTGCAGAGACCCCCAACCGGAGGAACAAGCTTACCATGATCGCAGAGCCCCTCGAACGGGGGTTGGCCGAGGATATAGAGACAGGTGCCGTGTCCATCGCCTGGAACAAAAAGCGACTCGGAGAGTTCTTCCAGACCAGGTGAGTCGTATGGACACTCTACCTTCTATATGAATGTAAATTATATTTTACTAATCTTTAGCTACTTAGATATACATTACTGTATGATCTAATAGTATTAATCTGTTTTAGATACGACTGGGATCTGTTAGCGGCGCGGTCCATCTGGGCCTTTGGCCCCGATGCTGCCGGCCCCAACATCTTGGTGGACGACACTCTCCCTTCAGAAGTAGACAAAGCTCTGCTGTCTTCAGTCAAGGATAGCATAGTTCAGGGTGAGCATTATCTGTGTATTATGCTCATATTATTTTAATTTTATATCTAATTTACTTTTTATTCTTAATTAGAGAATTGGAGTACGATGGTCTTAACTGCACGTCGAGAAATCATTGGCACTCTTGTTCAAATGTATTCATAGTGTTCAAGTGATTGTCGTTATAATCGTACACCAATACACAATCACAGTTTATCTCGTCGCTAATAGGAAAGCTTTAACGCATTTACGGACACTTAGGATTTTTGAAATCGGTAATAGAAGTCCCAGGTATCTTGAGGATGGTTAATGCAGTAAGGTAATATAGCGAGAGTAGATGAGTTCAGTAACACGCACAAAACCCTTGTATACAACCAACAGGACCAAGGTCAAAGCGTTGAAAAACGGATAACATCAAGACAGACCTGCAAAAGGTAAGCGAGTACCCAGCAAGCCAGACCGCAATGGCGATGTCAATGGTTGAACGGTGCCCTGTAGTGATAGTGAATATGATGTGTATTCTGTATACTAATGAATTGTAATTTCTTTAATTAAAATATAAAAACAAAAGACAGCATTTGATGGGTGAGGAAGGATATAGAACTTGATTGTGACTCGCAAATTGATGACAAAAGCACTCGGGCTTATATGTCTACTTCTTAAATGGTTCTGGAAAAGGGTGGGTCCCTTCCGGTGATCTGTAGTAATTGTGGTCATAAACTTCCGAGTCAATTGGACACTTATTATAACTTCAAATTCACACAAGTTTGGAAACACACGATCAATTAATAAATCGTTGAGATTGCCCCATACACAGGACGGTTTATTTATTTGTAGCATAAATAGTACATATGAAAAAATAAAGATAATTACTTTACTAGATGTGGTTTGTTCTAAAGCAATTACCTGTACAGTTTTTAAAAGTTTTAACTGCTTAAAGGTAAGTATAATGTTATAAAAAGTTATGTGAAATATTTTTTATTTATTATCTTTGTTTTATTAACCACTTAATTGAATTTAAATACATCTACCGGTTTCGAAAAATACCATCTGAAGTTATAAAATATTATTGAAAAAAGTTATAAAAATATTATTGTCTGTAATATGCAATAGTTAGAGACAAAAATGTGTAGGTAGTTAGGTTAGCATAAATTACAAATTAGATTCATTTTGCTTTCTACCCACATCAAGCAACCATTTTGTTATTTTTGATTTGAAGTCGTTAATCACTTTAGACACTTTAAGGTCTAGTGGCAATTTGTTAAATATTTGTGGAGCACGAAATAAGAACGTTCGTTGAGCGAATTTTGTATTTAATTTTGGTACTGAAAAGTATTCTAAGCTTTGCTCCTAGTTTCCTTTGGATCGGATTGTGGAAGTAAAGTTAATTTTTTTTTTTAAATAGTTTAAGGTTGCTCTGGTCTTGTATCCAAAACTTGTAAGGATTTAAAGAATTCTTCATAGTTATGTCTAAATGACCTCTTGTTTATTACTCCAATGACCCATTTCTGAGCCTTAATTAGAGAATCTATTGAAGTAAGAGCTGCATCGCCCCATGCACATATTGCATAACTGATAAGACTCTGACAAAGTGAATAGTATACCATTTTTAATAAAGTAGTATTCATGAACCTGCATAAAATTTTGAAAATATAAATTAATTTTCTCACTTTGGAGCCTTACTTGATATATATATGTTTAGATATTTAAAAGTAATATATCTGTAGGGGCGCATAATCTTAACTTGTCACTGCATTTGTTTGCATTTTATGACACATAGCTATATTTGAACAGTGAAACTTTGTTTGACTGACTGTCAAATATTGATAGTTTCAGGCGTCATGTCCACGACTGCATTAATGTGGGCTGTCATCTGATTGTAGTAAGACAAAATTTTCTAATTGATGCGGAAAATTTTAACATAAAATAAAATCATTAGGTCTTACTGAACTGTGTTAAAAAAAAGCATATTTAAATTACATAACATTTTGTAGGAGCTTCGCTGGTGGGAATGTAATATAATGAGAGGGACTGTTAATTAATGAATACTGTCTAAATTTTCAATTCTAAAGTTTCAAGGGACCAAAACAAAATAGAATTGAGCCATATCGAAATATATCTGTTACATGTAAAACGGTTTTTTAATATTGTAATGTGGCTAGTTAATTACTGGTAATCTCATTCCAGGATTCCAGTGGGGCACCAGAGAGGGGCCGCTGTGCGAGGAGCCGATTAGGAATGTGAAGTTCAAGATTTTGGATGCCGTTATTGCCGGGGAACCCCTCCACAGGGGAGGCGGGCAGATCATACCTACTGCCAGAAGGGTAAGATACCGTATTTATTCATTTACATCAGTGTGCAACCCATTTCACCCTTTTGTGAGGACAGAGCTAAAAAAATGGAAATTGACAGCAGTCATAATTTTGGTTTAATATTATATTATGATGATGTTAATATATATATTTAAACTTATCGTCCATGTCGGTCTCTCATGACTGGATTGTGATCTCAATGTGCTCCCACTTGACATCCTGGAGATCTAAGGGTTATCGCCAGAGAAATGCCTGTTGCCTTTTCCACTTGGTCGGTTCAACAGGGGGATCTTCCTCTTCATCCTTCGATGTGACCCAACGCAACGAGCTTCTCCAAGCTATATCTTCCCTTCTCGCAAGACGCCCAAAAAATTGAAGGATTTGTCTGATTGAGAGTGTCCTTGACATTTGTGTGTCTCGCTGTTCATGGTATGCGCAATATGTGTCTCCAGCATCTCAAAGGCATCAATCCATCTTCTCTCCCTTCCCTTCAAAGTTCATGATTCCATTTGAAACTCGGTGAAAAATAATAAAAAAAAGATGTGATACCCATCAGTTAAAACAATTGTAAATTTCAATTTTACTAGATATGTTAGACAGCAATCTTCAGCCCGAAGTGTCTCAGTTATATTGTGGGAAATGGGATTGTTCAACATTTATTTCTTGTAAAATAGAGCTGTTGTCCGTGGAATTCACAGGATCACATCTCTATCTCGCGTATCTTCTGTGCTCCTCTTTGTTTATCTCAGTGTTCATATCTGAGACCCCTACCGAAAGATTGGGAAGACTATTATTCTGACAATCTCCACTTTATGATATTTCTGTGATTGTCATGGCATTCTTCCTTTTATTTTTGGTTTTCACACACATAGTTCTTAAATTTAACCACATTGTATTAATAAATGTTTATAAAATTCCCATAGGTTGCGTACTCCGCCTTCTTGATGGCCACCCCGCGCCTCATGGAACCCTACCTGTTTGTGGAGGTGCAGGCGCCTGCCGACTGCGTTTCCGCCGTGTACACAGTCCTCGCCAAGAGAAGAGGTTTACTTAAACATATAGTTACTTTCTCTCAATTTTTTTATTATGTTGTACTAATAACAGTTTGAATGTGAACAGTATTTAAAACTGAACGGATGTAATTCTTCCGCTGATAAAAAAACTCCTTGCCAGGTCACGTCACCCAGGACGCACCCGTGGCGGGCTCTCCGCTCTACATCGTAAAGGCCTTTGTGCCTGCGGTAGATTCTTTTGGCTTCGAGACCGATCTGCGGACGCACACGCAGGGCCAAGCTTTCTGTCTGCAGGTGTTCCATCATTGGCAGATTGTTCCGGGCGATCCACTGGATAAAAGCATTATCATTCGGTGAGTGTTGATCACTACTATTCTGTAAATCGTGAAAACCTTTGTGATCGTTGGAATTTTCAAACTTAAGAAATATTTAAATATATTATTCATTGTTTTTTCTTGCCAGACCTCTGGAGCCTCAACCCGCTACACATTTGGCCCGCGAGTTCATGGTGAAAACCCGCAGAAGAAAGGGACTCAGCGAGGATGTCTCCATCAACAAGTTCTTCGACGATCCTATGTTGCTCGAGTTGGCGAGACAGGACGTCATGCTCAACTATCCGCTGTAACTTCACACCCGCCGATATGCTTGTCATGATAATTAAATAATATACACGGTGACGTATAACACTTTTTAAAAATATATTTGAATTTCTTTTGATTCACAGAACATTTGGTTCGCTCCACCACCTGTATAACTATCTGCCGGATATATTTATTCGACGGTTAAGTTGAAATGCATTTTTAATTTGATCCATTCTCTTCTAATGCCTGTCTGCTTAAAGAACATTATGTTAACAAATATTATTTTATTTGTATCAGTTTGAAATGGTTAGTCTGCAAACTTCCCAAACCTATGCTGTAGATTGTTCAGTCAGAAGTTCATCCATTAGGTAAAATTAATTAGAACTCAACCAATGACAGTTATTTAACCCTTTATCTACCTGAGTATATTGCTCTTATTTATAGATGTTAAGTATCTGGATGAGTGCACCGTAAGGGAGCGAAAAGAAGAGAATGTGATATCCTAATTTAAAATACCTTAAAAGTCTTGTACCATGACACGCATTTAAGCTATACGTCATTTTCTCAGTCCATATATCATAAAAAATAGTCTTTATCTCTATCACAGCAGACTGACGCACATATTTATTGACTAGTATGGTCAGTCTCGAAGAATCATTATTGAAATTGATTTACTGTATTTTGCAAATCCTTATATCGGTCCAGCGTTCTTAAGTCCCGGGGCGTGGCCCTTTGAGAATTACATAATTCCCAAAAATTCATTTTCATGTAACAATAATTTTTCATCTTTATTTTTGTACATAGAGTTGTAAAAAATTGTCAAATATTTATTATTAGTCAATTGATTAAAGAAATAAAAAATCTTTATATAATTTGGATATTTTATTTGTTTCCATATATTTTTACAACATTGAATTGTCTATTGCAAAAAGAAAATAGATACCCAACTAGAATACATTGACCCACTTGCTGACCTAGAATACTAAGATTCAGATCTTTAAACACTTCATTAAAGCCAGTTCATACGGTATGAATCTGAATGCTGGATAGTCACGATAGTAAGTGTTTACGCGCTTTATACTTCGATAGGTAGGCCTGATATAAAATTTTGAATATGTGTGTTCTATTTGTGTAGATTTGAATTTACAGAAAACAAAAGCGATGCTGCTTCTGGGAAAAGAGTCATTGTGATTCGGACGGACTTTTTACGGCGGCAATAATAAAACTTTTAGTGTATATAATTTCGGATTAGCGGTTGTGTGAAGGTGTGAACGTGGCTGACCAGCATATTTGCGGACCATCAAGCTACAAGGATAGCGACGTCGGCCTCAACCAGCACAGGTTCGCAAAGGTTTGTGTAATTTGAATTTACATAGATTGAATAACTGTATTCATCATTACCAATAGAAAACCCAGAACTAGCTATCGAAGTATTTACGGAAACAGTAAGAAAGATGAAAATTCATTACTTCGAAAGTGAGATTCTATGAAAGAGTTTGAAGTTATACTCTGAGAAAGACCATGAGTTGAAAGACCCAAGTTGTGGTGGTTGGATGCAGTGATGGATTTAGAAAGTTGGAGTTACAAGAGACCCCGCATTCCAGATATTGCGAATCGCTGAGAAAGGAAAGTAATCCAGGAGCAACAGGTACACCAAAAAATACTGTTTTAACTCCAAAGATACGGGTAGATCTAATTGTGCTCGGCTGCTCGGGAACTCTAGGCTCCAGGTCTGTTATAATTGATAGTTTAACCTAAAACATTGTGTCTATACCTGTGTTGCTGTTCATAGTTCATGTTGTATTGTGATATCATTTTGAGGGCCACTCGTCTCAACAAGACACGAGGCCCCAAAATATTCAGTAAGACAGGGCCCTACACTATAAATCTAGCTGCAGTTACCGCAGTTGGCATAAATAGAGGACAGCGGAGAACAGACCAGTGTGGTAAAAGTTACTTGCAGAGGTCAGGGCCTGCATTGGGCTATTACGCCATTGATAATAATAATAATAGTTTGTAATGTTAAATGTTTGAGTTTGGTTTACTTAATGAATTGTGGTTTAAACATAATACTACTTAATTTCATCGTACACTGGTTCTTCAATGAGTATATTATCAGTAATATGTGCTTTTCTCAATTTATTTTTCTTTTGCACATAACTTACTTGGTGAAGAACAATATAAACTCCTGCCATCAGCATCACAATCACTATTAAAGCCATCATCAAAGTGAGTATTTTTTCTGACATCTGAATGTCATTTCTTTCAAAACAATTTTTGTTGCTTATTATATTAGTCAATTGATTATCATAATCGGTCAACAATGATTTGTTATTGTCATATTTGAAGTGTTCATTTTTGACAATGCACATGTCCTGTGTCGGAATGAAAATGAATATTTGATTATCTACACCAACAAACATGTTTCCCTGGTCATCAAATCCCATCCACTCTATGCAGCAACTCGGTAAAGTGAGAAACAGATCCTTTGTGGGATTATCTTCTTTAATATATGCCAGTTCATCCCATCCTCCAATGAAAATATGATCTTTACCAGGACTAGCAACAAATGAAGGGATTCGATTAGGATTCATCTGAAAAAATTATATGAAATTTAGAAATATCATATATGGTAAATAGACCTTGTGTTGTAGTTACAGAATGATCACACAGCCATTAATATGTCATACCGATTCTTACCGACCGATATCTCTGTACTGAGGCTTAAAAAGTCTTACTGATATGGCACTCTACCATATTGTAAAATAAGCAAATGAGTAGGACTATAAAATGTAATTTTTTAAAGATTCTGTATCTGCATCGGCACGAAACATGTTAAAATACAGTAATGCACTATTTGTAGATTTCATATTTTTGATATTTTAAAAACTAAAACTTCTCCATTAAACCATTACTACCCTCTGTACACGCCTGTGTACACCTATTCGAAACGTGATTTGGGGTGTTTTGTCAATGATTATTCTATAAAACACCCCAAATCACGTTTTGAATAGGTGTACAGAGGACGGTGAGGCTACGAACTGACAGTTCTGCAGTAGACTTAAGAAGATCACACTGTGATGAAATGAAATGTCAAAAGTGCAAGAGTATACAAATAAATCCTGAGGGACATTAGTCGGATATTATATTCTGCACTTAATCGCACTAGATGTACATTATACTAAAATAAAAATAAATGAATGATGCGTTATAAAAAATAAAAATCTTACAATAGTTCCGCTGTGTTTGTATTCTCTAGCAGATGTGTCATACGTCTTCACATAGTAAACATTGCACATTTCATCAACTGCTAAGTGATATCCGGTCAACAATTGCGGAGGACAGTCGATCTTCAAGCCGTTCTTTGGGATGCTTCTCATAGTATTAAGAGATTCTTCTAGTATGAAATAAATGTAATCCTTCGTCTCAATCACTTGCTTGTAGTCCCGCTCCTGGAAATATCGTGTCATCTGTGTGATCATGACCATGGAAATCATGGAAATGTAAATAAAAATAAATGATATAATTCAGAGACGAAGCTATTATTTTAAGTCTTGGACAGTTTATTAGAAGTCTTGGGCATTGGCTTGGACCTGTCATCGGCTGGCTTAAGTGATTACTTTACACAATGTAACGTTCACCTATTTACCCACATCTATCAAATTTTTGGAAGATGTATACATGTTATCATGTTGGAACATTTCAATTATTTATTACCAACTATGCTGTCACCACCTATGAATATTTAAAAAAAAAATTGATATTCATTTTCATGTAACAGTATAGATGTTGCTAAAGCTAACACTATTTTTTTCTGAAGTATGGAGCTATATCCTTTATGTGTATATATGAAAAAATATAAAAATAATAGCTTTGTCTCTTTGTATCTATATCCTCAGGGAATAAATCCCAGTAATTGGTTTCTACAAACATTTGGACATACTCAAAAATATTGTAAAAAATAAATGAATTTGTCGTTGGAAAAATTCAAAATGTCAAATGGCGACCAGGGTTGTTGCCAAGATTCGTTATTGTAGAAAAATATATTATTTTTTATATTATACAATTTAAATTATGATCGATGTTAGCCTAGTATAGGCCTATTCATGTTACGATTTTGTGGCTATTTATTTTGAAGAAGAGAGATGCAATAAAAACAATATATCTCAGATACAAAATTGGCTGTAACTTGCAATTTATTAATGTGTATTTATCTTTTAAAAATTACATTTAAATGGTCTCTATTGCAACTGATACATTCTTGTAATTTCAGTGTGAAATCCTTTGTAACCCTTTGCAGTAAAGATGCATCATCGGTGATGTGTTGCTTTAATTTCATGGTGGAGTGAGATTTGTTGACATTCATTTTTGCCTTTAAGAATCTCCGTAGGACGTTATCCGGGGTGTGAAGTCAGGAGAAGTAGTAAGGATGTTAAAATCTCTAAATCGAGATAAACACACAAACAAAAGTGGATCTGCTTCTGTTCAGACACAGTCGAATATGGACATATTTTTTGGCGGTGTATACGAAATATAAAATGTGTATCACTTTGTCGATTTTACTCGCCGATTTAAGACTATCAAAGCAGACCAGTTACGCAGGTTAGAGTTTTTACTTACATAATTTGGATGGGTGTATTCAAACTAAAACCAATAGAAAACCAGGACCTAGCTATCCTAGGATAATTACGATGACATATTTCAAACTAAACATGATTCGCAATTGGCCATTTTATTGAGATAGTTTAATACAGTAAAACCGCGATATAACGAAATCCAAGGGACCAAAAAATAAAAATTCGTAATAACGAATTCCCACATATAACGAAAAAAATAAAAAACCTACTATATGTTACGCGCCGTCGCAAAAAAATGTTGCGCGGCTTCAAAAAAGATCGCAAATTCTGCAAACAAAGGAGGAAAAAGGCCATAAGGAACTGAATACCTACATATTTTTAGTAGTTGTGTTATTAAAACAGATAAGCAAATGGATAATCAAAGGAATTAAATTAAGAACAGAATCTATTCAACACCAATTGGAAGATATTTTTGTAAATTCCAGAATATTGCAAACACAAAACAATATTTTAATTGTGTTTAAATGTAGAGCCGCTTCAAACATAGTTTTGGGCATGAAACATACAAAATAATTCAAAAATGACAATCTTACAGTTGAATCGCGACATTTTTATAAAATGAGTCGTATATAAATTACGAAGGTATTTACCGGTAACGGCGGCAACCACTTCAAAATATATTTATAATCGTTAAAATTGTTCACTTAAAAATTATCGTTAACATTGTACACTTAAAATACACGAAAACAATAGTTAATAGAAATACAAAATACCGTACAAAAATATTTTAACGAATTATTTATATTATTGACGAGTTCACACGAAAACAATTGTCAAACGAAAATGAATTTATGTAAATATTCAGTTCGGTCATGCAATAATCGCGTTAAAAGCTGAACAAACTTAACTCTACAGACGTTACACTGAGACTGACATTTCCAATAAGTACATTCTGCAACTTTCAGGGGGTTCCTGTTAATTTTTGTATTTTACAGCTGTTTGGGTCTGGGTTGCAATCATATTAGAAGCGTATGCGTACGTAAAACGTGTCAGAGAACACCGCAAGAATTATGTCAAATGGTTTTATGGGCCTGCTATGAACCCAAGAAGAAGTTTGAATTGTTTTACTACCTTGTCGGCCGACCGCCGCGCACCGCCGAAAAGGCCATAAAACCGTTCGCATACGGCAGATGCATCGGCGCGGCTTTGTAAGTGCGAAATAATATTTTCATCTTTTAACATTTTTTTATTTCGTTATAAATTTACGTAAATGTATTGGCATTTTTTCGTACGGGACAAAAATGATTTTGTTATACATATTAACGGGATTTCGTTATATAAATGCATTTTTGTATGAAAAATTGGTTTTAGGGACTAAATTTCGATTTTTTTTTCGATATACGTCATTTTTCGCTATATCGGGTTTCGTTATATCGCGGTTCTACTGTATTCAGGTTGTGCATCTCATTTGGAGAATATGTCACAAAAATGAAGCCTGCATGCTTAAATCCATCACATTCCACTGAGTTACCCTGTACGATAATAATATTTGTAAAGCTTATTTTGCTGATTTGATACATCATACATACTAAAATTAATAAAATATATTATTAGGAGAACACATTCTTATTGTGAAGTTGTAATTAATTATTCAGCCTGTGATATTTTAAATATGTATTAAATATATTAATTAGAATGATAATTCTGGCGTCTGCTATCAGATTACTCAAAGGTATTTGAGATTCTGTTAAAATAAGGTAGATGGCTCTTTCAAATAATGGAATAATTAAATGTATTAATATCAAAAAGGTAACATATAGGTTCGAAAATTTGTCATTAAAAATGTTGTCGCTGTAGCATAGTTGGATAATGCACCTTCCTCGGTTAGGAAAGAGATCCAGGTTCGAATCCCGGCGGCGCTTCAATAAAATTGATTTTATATGTATATCTTTCTAATTAATATATTTAATTCATATTTTAATACAATATGTTTTATCATTTATAATTTTGAATAATAAAATATTTAAAAAATACCTGACTGAAAATTTTAGTACAAGCCAACCCCCCACGGTGGCAGAATTACGGAAGAAACTCGATAATTAACTTTACCATTTATTAAACAGATCTTCAAACCTTTTTATTCTCTAATGTGTAGAATCTAAACATAATGTCTTACTGTAATATTATCGTGGATCATAGTGAAAGTCATGGATTGGTTCTGCAGGCTGTACTTGAAGATACCATTACACGTACTGATCCACATTGTCCCATTTGAGTGATATACCGTCTCTAATATTACATCCTTTGTTATTTCTGAAACAATGAGTGATGAACTTTTTGTGTTCAGCGCTGAGCGGTTTAAAGCGTTATTTCTCTCATGCATTCTGGTCCCTAATAAACGTAAACAAATAAATTCATTCCTTTTTTCTAATCCTCTTCCATCTCTCTTGAACACCATTGCTTGAGATTTGCTAACATTCATCTCTCAGTTCGCTCTTCATGCATACATCGGGCGTAATCACCAGGCACTGAAGATCAGCTTCACTATCGGCTATTAGGACTGCATCAGCTGCATATAGTAGGTAGGATATAATCAAAGCAACCATTCTCGTACATGGGTTTAAAAACTGAAATTCCATCAATGTACACACATTAGAAATCTCACACATGCCATAAGAGTTCAGGAAAGCAGGAAGACACAGACTCTATAAATGTGGTGCTGACAACAAATTTTACATACCACAGTCTACAGTATATCAATTATTTATCCCAGAGGAACAAAAACTTAAGTAACATCCATCTTTCATTATGTGACGTCACAAGGTGCGAAGATATCAAGGTAAGACAGATGATTCAAGGTAGGGAGTAAGGATCAACCACATGCGGGACAGTTCTGAAGAGGGCCACCTACAAAGAGGCTAATGGCCTTCACGTGAAGAACAATTTTATAAAACATTACCTTCAATGGTCTTCGATTGTTCAGACTCCCCCCAAACAAATATTTCTAAGTTTTCATTTTTCAAATATGTTGTCGGCAACACTTCCACGTCATCATGGTATACAGACACATTAGTGACAATTTTCTTAATGTAAACTTTTTCTGCAACCAATACAGAATTTGAACAATATATCAAATCTGAATTATATCCAAGTGAAGGTTGAAATACCAACACCAGTAGCAACGGTGAGATTCTCATTTTAAAAATTCAATTTAAATTAAACAATTGCGCGCAATTGTAATGTATCCCAGCGATTTTCAATTGAGTTTTAATAGAGCTGTTAATTACTAATTAATATTATTTCCTCGAGATATTCTCGGAAACTCGATATACATAATCTGATTTCCTATGTTGTGAGAGTTGAGTGCAGACCCGACACAGATTACAAAAATTTTCTACATTTATAATATTTTTTGAATTTGCACTATTGCATGTTTATTGAAAACTTTAACATTTTAACTACCAGATGAATTAGGCAAGGGGACACTAGTAAGTCTTCTTCTTCCACAGTACTACAGGATAGAATTTGGCCTCCACCGACTCTTATCCCTAGCCACTCTTCTCCAGTTCACTCTCTCATTCTGCTCAAATCCCTTCTACACGGTCAGCTCACCTCTTTGGTCTGCTTTTAGGTCGCTTCCATTGGGGTATCCACTTGGTCATGATCTTTGGTGTCCTGTCATCTGGCATTCTTTCAACATGACCAGCCCATCGCAGTCTTTGGGACCTACAGAATCTTAAAATTATTTCTTGCTCAATTAAGTTTTCAGACTCTTGATTTATTTTTATTCTGTAATTTCCATATTTTAGTGTAGGTCCATATATTTTTCTTAGTATTTTGCATTCAAAAACTGTTAATTTATTTTCTTTGATTTGAGTTAGGCACCATGTATCGCAACCATAAGTGACCACTAGTCTTATCATTGTTATATATATTAGCAGTTTGCTTCATTAACACAACATTTTCGACCCAAGCAGTTTTACAGACATAAAATCTTTTATTTCCAATCACTTTTCCATAATCTTGCAAGCAATTATCATCGGGACTCGTGTTAAAAAGGAGACCGCAAGGTCGACACCGTTCAATACGTTTAGTATCAATTGTTTTGTGATGATTTGTTTAGTTACACCACAACTCATTAGTTCTTTAGACTTTTCACTTGAGCACAGCAGAGTGTCAAAAAGAATGGAAGAACGTTGTCAGAGAATCAATGAAGGACTCATAGAAACAGCGATCCTCAATCATGACTAGGAATTAATTTGGCTAATAATATAATTAACTAACAGGGCCTAAAGTGCCCAGGCAATAATCCGGACCTGATCTTAATCTTCAAAGTTGCATTTATTAAATTGGTTTTGTTAGCACAATGGTGATATACGAAACAAGTTAATTTGTTTTAATTGAAAAGTGTGTGCTGATAAATTGATATCCTTATCGTAATTTTCACCTTATCTTCTTCAATGTATGGTCATTTAAAGTTTTAAAATGCAAGCCTCAATAAAATACTCTCAGCATTCAAGCTTTAAGTTTCACTAGTTATTTTCAAGCAGTAAATTACAGTATTAGTGATAGGCGTAAGGTACAAATGTTATAAAATAGTGATAAAAAAAAAATTTTTGTTATCGCAGAGTTGTGAATGTTGAAGCAAAATTAATTTAATTCAACAAATTAAATAAATAAATATGTTAATTTTTTGCTTTGTTATCAAATTAACCTTTTAACTGTCAACTACATTTAACATAGGGAATAGTGGCGATATTTGGAATGGATGAATTGTAACATTACGTTAATTTGGATTTTTAACTTTTGAATCCCAAAAAAGTGTAATCTGTCACTCATGGTCTCATATGTAACGTGCACAATGTGTCTATTCCTCCTGATCTTGAGCCATGTCGATGGTGATGTTTAGAGAAGATCCTGTTAACTTCTTTATTTGGTCTATCCGTGTTGCAAGAGACCATCCTCTTACTCGCGCCACCTCAACTGGCATCGTTTCTTCTAGAAACATGTCAAAAGTATATAAGAAACCTGTATATATTTTGGAAAAATGTTTTGCATTTTAATGCATCTGCTTGCCTAACTTTCAGCATAGTTATAGGTGTTAACGGTTTCAGGTTTTATATTTGCTATAAAATTGAATGTCATGAAATCGGGCTTGAGTTTTTGATTTGTGTGTGTCGCATGTATTATGAGATAACAGTGGAGATTAATGATCAAGTTCAATTGAGTTAACCACATTAGATTTTCGTATTCACGAAGCCATGTGACATCCATGACATTTTTCATGGAGATTTATGAAAAAATGATACTGTATGCGGTTCTCAGTTCGCCACTGTTGATTTTCGGATCCGCTAAAAAGCCCTGTGAAGATGTTCAATGGTTAGCGGAGAAACCTTATTCAAAAAAAATTATTGGTTCAATTGATTCAGATGTGTTCAGTATCTCAGTGGAGCCTTTATCGTATTTGAAAAGGGATTTTACGGAGATCTTCGTGTGGGGTGATGCCGGGAGGACGAAAACAATTGAAGGTAAAGAAGGCTACTTTTAGTTAATATTTTAATTATGGGGACGTAATCAACAGCTATACAGTCTAATCTTGTCTCCCAATAAATAATGTTGCAACCGGTATGTTATTTTGTTCTTCCAATATGCAAAATCTTTATATGTTAAACATATTTTATTACATATTAAAGAATATAAATATAGGTACGGAACATTTTGTAGGAACCAGGGCATTTTTTCATATTAAAAGATTTAACAGTTTTAAAGAGAAGATTGATAGATTTTTGTTATAAAAAGTCAATCAATTCAAAATGTCAGATAATATCTTGTTATTGCATATATATAATGTCAAAAAATTATATTTTTGTTTTTTATAACAATCATAAAAAAACATTATTTCAGAAATAATTGACGATATAATATTGGAGACTGCATTTCACTTGAACGGAGCATTGTGGATCACTACATGCAACGGTATATACAAGTATATCCTCGAGGAAGAATCCATCACCCTGACTACCATCCGTGACAATATTACAGTATGGACAAATTCTGTTATACTTATTTTATTAATATTAACAGTTTCAACGTGTCCCACAGTAAAATGAACTACAAAGACTGCGTTAGAAAATTTTGTAACATTTTTATCTGCTCTCACTAATACCGTTTTAGTTTTACCTTTACCGGTACCAAGATCAATACCAGTCGATCCCAGTACCTCTAATATGCTATACAAGTGCGCTGTCATCTTAGCTATACCCCTAATAGGCTGTGGTGTCAAATTATTATGTATGTATATAAGCAAATTTTTTGTATTATAACATTCTTAACATCAAATTTTATCATTTCATTTTTGTCTCTTTATCCTAGGAGGATGGGGGCCCAAAATCTTGACAAGACACTTTCATCATTATTGGTATTGTTAACTAATCATTCCCAATCTGTCTTCATACAGATGCTAAATGTTACACTAATCGTACACATGCTCAATGTTACACTGCGCGCGGCTAAGGAAATGTTTTCAGTTTACCGAAGCCCCATCTTGCTAGCTCGCCTCAGTACTCTCTCTGGTGATGAAGCGCCCTCTGTGTCCATGTTAGTATACCTCTCTGCCGGGTGTCCGACGCACTAGTCGCATCAGTAACTGAGCCTGTGAGTAGTGCCGTAAGATGGCCTATGAGAGGCTATTCGCCACACTACCTTAGTCTGGGGCGACCCTTCCCTCCGGAGTTGCCAAGAACATACATCTTGGTAGTCTAAGCCGCCTGAATTAAGATTTTTCTATATGTAAAAGTAGAGGCCTCCATGCCTAAGGTCTCCTTTATCTGGGTACTTCTCACCCGGTCCAATAATATTATTAATTTTACTTCCCTTCTAAGTACTCTAACTGACTCATTTCAACAGTCTGGATTCTTGATCTTTCTTTCACCATAAAGGGGGTCTGTACACAGTTTACACAGTCTGTTTGGTCTTGACACTAAACTTTACCATCGCACTATTAAAGGGAACGTAACGTCATCTTTATTTAAAATGTGTCTTAATTTCATTCAATAATAGTTTCTTCCGTAACAAGACAGTATTTATACTAATGATTATTAATCCTTCCGTAGCTACGTAATGAAATAAGTACAGATTGGTACTTGCCGCAGGAGCTAACGGCCGTTTCGTATTATCAATATTTCACATTAAATATCAAATATTTATAGTAAAAGATAACAAATATTTTTTTCTTATTTAAAATTTACACATTTATCATGGTAACACAAGTATTATGGCTGCGTCGAGGTATTTTCTATCACGTTGTGCTGAGGGTTAAACCGTTATTGTGATTGATTGTAACGATGATTGATAACTGGTTATTTGTAATTTTTTGAGCGGTCACTGGAACACTAGAAACTTCTAATAATTAAATCTCAGTTATCTACAGTTGTTATAATCGAATACAATCACAGTCACAATGATGGTTTACCATCATGAATTAACACAGAGGTTAAAATATTTGTAAACTGCTATCTATAGTCATGCTTATTCCTCAGTAGTGTTCCTCATTTATTTAGCTGAATTAATTAATACTTTTTTCAAAACAAATAATCCTTATATAATTCAAGTGTCTTTATTATTTCAGGAGATTCCACGTATGAAACAAATTATAAACAGTGACAGTGGAGATTTCGTGCACATTATATATGAATCTTCAACCACAGTGTTCATTCCAACGAGTTATGAACTAGTCTTGGATTGTCCTCCGCAGCTGCTGACCGGCTATCACCTGGCCGTTGACAAACTGTGCAACGTTTACTATGTAAAAACATACTATAATTTCAAACAAGCAAAACAAAATGTGTCATTGGGATTCATATATGTAAGAAAATATTTTATATTATTCTGCAAAACACTGCCTATTTAATTCTGTTGTCGTCAACAATATTCTGAAAATGTTAGGCATCTTGGTACTGTTCAAGCCAATGCCATGGAGACACGTCCAACTAATTAACTAACCTACAATTACATCATTTTAACACACCTAGTGCACAATATTTTAGAGGTAGATAGGTACATGTTAAAAATATGAGTTGAAAATGCTACCTGTCTGTGCTTAATTTCAACCATATCAGACATATAATCATTTTAAAAGAGTCATAGTTATACAACTATTTCGATTAATTGAAATATTTATTAATTCCAAATTATATATTGAATATAAAAGATAGTCAAACTTCAAGCTGCTAGACTATTCCATTTCAGATAAGTTAGGGCTTGAAGCATAGATAATAATTGGTCAATTTGAGGAATCTTTTGAGACAAGTCTCATATGTGGTAATACACCATTATATAGTGTATGTATGTGACTTAAGAGATTATTTTATTTATCAATATATAATATTGTCACTGCCACTGCCAAAACTGAATAACTAACAAATTACATATTATACAGGAGAGGTGATATAAAGATTTTGCTATTCTTCAAACATCTTTGGAATCATTATAAATATTATTCGTAGTAAAAATTACTGGTGCATCTACCTACTAACGGATGTTATGTGTACAAACTATATTATATGAACCACTGCAATGGCAAAAAAAAGAACACGTTGACAATGTACATAGCATATTACTACGTACTCGTACCTGAATTCTCACAATGAAAAAACACCTGTTCTTATTTACAGTATAACATCATATTTATGTCACATCTGCCACATGGTGAATGGCACGTAGATCGTAAATCTGCTTATTTAATATTTTTGCTTGTATATTTTTTGATCAATTCTCTGGAATAAATCTGCTGTTTAATAACAATCTAAATTTTTATTGACTGAGGACATAATATCAAACTTTAGTCAGTTGATAGCACACATGCGTGCATTTTTTTATTGTTTGCAGTTCTTCACTTGTTGTATGGTGACAATATGTACTTTGAAAGGATTCGAATTTGAGACCTTGGTGACTAATTTACAATTCTTTATTTCAGAACTCATTGAGAAATCCCTCCTATGTCACGGATGGCAAATCTTCCAACATATACACAGCAACTCACAATGGAATTCTTTACCGCAAGAACCGATCTTCAGAACCGGATTCACTGATTGTAACACTTGAGTGTTGCATTCAATGGATGGGTTTTGATATCATCGGCAATATATTCTTGGGATCGACTACCAAAGTTCTAATATTAATTCCTTTACACTACCGTAACGGCAACTGTACAATAAACGAGTACGCTAAAACCGTCACCAAAATTGACGATTACGACAAGAGTCTGCGAAGTGTTATAAAACATAATAACTGTTTCAATACAAGTGAAGATTTCGTGGACTTTTTCAGCGGCACACGAGAGATGGAATTAGGCCAAGTGGATATGAAAATTGATACAATCATTATTTTTACTATTTTATGTATTTTTGTTTGTTTTATCGTTAGTGTATACTTAACTGTACAAGCTATCAAATGTTATAAAACCAGAAATAATAATGAACACGGTGGATCTACTATAATATTACAAAGTCCGGTTACACAACAAAATCAAGATCTACCAATATTTGAAGTATCTTGGACATTTCAATCAACTTACACATATGTGACATATGAAGCAACTGACATTTAACATTAAATTTCCATTACGTTTGGTGTTGACATCTTGGGCCCTTACCAAGGTCCCAGGTAATGATATAATAATACGTCATGACATGTCAATTATTACATAATTTCATATTGATTACATAATTTGTTGCATTATTCCAATGGTGTAATAGAAAGATTTTTACGTTTTACATTAAAATAATTTGCAATCATTCATGAATTGCACACATGCACAACTCATTCAGATTCTCATAGAATATTAAGAATATTAGAATACTTGACAAGCGCGCCTAATTTATAATGAAAAGATATCCATAGTTAGCCTTTTACTGTGCCCTTAGAATCTTTCATTTTGGATTATAAGTACATACGTGTTTAATTAAAATTTGTTATTTTAGCAAAATCATCATCATCTGCTATAGGCCTATTAAATAAAATCTAAAATTATTTAAATTTCCAGGACTCTAGAATAACGTTAAGCGAATGGAGAACTTTAATTGAAAATCTAAAAATATATTTATAAAATGAAGTTGACTATAAATATTTTATTAATACCTTTATTTGTGATGAACTCTAATATTAATTTGACAGCTGCTAAAGTCCACTGTAAAAATACACACCTTATAGAGGGCGCTGTGTACTTTCAACACATTATCGGCAATATTTCCTACCGACAGTGGGCCAGAGAGGACGCTTTGTTACATCTCACAAAGAACGACATGGAAATGTTTGTTTGGAGTGAAGCCAAAGTATCTAAAACATTTGAAGGTAATTCATCATCATTTCCATCTTCTTATTCTATAAGGGTTGGAACTCCAACTTTCCCCGTTCTGTACTTGTTGACCAATCAAGGCTCAGTTTATCTTCATAATCTTTCTATATAACTTGGATTTAATATAAGTCAAATTTCTAAATTACTTCATTATTTATTATTACTGCTTATATATATGTACGTTATTATTTACATATTATCCAATAATAAGAGAAACATTTACTTTTCAAAAAAAAAAAATTAATACCTTTAAAAATGATTGAATATAAATTTACGTATGTCCAATGTTACGTATGTTGTGGTGTTACTGTATAACATTTGCGATGCACGGCTTCTAAGGCCAATGATATCGAAACATATAACAATAGCAGTATTTTAATGAACGTGTTATGTCGCTGAGTAGTTGTGAACCTGGATATATGATAAAACTACATATTACATGGTTAAATACAGGGTGAATATTATGTTCCAGGCTGATGTTGTTTCATTAATCAAAGTTTCAAGAGTAGCTTGGGCTGTGTGTGAGTTGGCAACGCCCTGTTTAAACCAACCAGTTGATCCAATTCGACCACCAAGAAGTTTTTACAGCATTGTCTCTTGCATCCTGAAAGAAATAGGGCCCAATGATTCCGCTGGCCCACATGGCACACCATACAGTAGCTCTGTGTGGGTGTAAAAGTCGTTAGTGGATCAATTGAGGATTTTTAGTGCCCCAATAACTGCTGTTTTGTTTATTAACAAATCCCGCCAACTCGAAATGAGCTTCGTCACTCGTAATGATTTTTTTCAATAGTCGAGTTTGTGTTTGTTTTAATGACTTTTAATTGTAATCAACTATTCTCTACGACTACCAAATGCGAACTGACAAATGTCGGCCAGACAAAATCAGTCTGGAACATAATATACCCTGTATATATAGGCCAAGTACATACAATTCCACATTTAAGCTGAATTCGTACCATGGATAATATATTTAAGTTAGCAATCTTCAATGAAATCTCATTGCAGACAGAGGAAGAAGTAATTGAGATCAGTGTTGGTGGGTAATCAAGTTGGAGATTTCAATGGTTGGTCGGGAGTAATCATGTCGTTTATAATAGGATTTTAGGTGTCCGGTTTGTTACTAATAAGTATCTAAGTATACTAATAAGTATCTTTAGGTGTGAAAATTTGTACATTTTTCTATCTCTCTCTGTATCAAACTGTTTGCCTCCACTCTTTGCAATCTTGGGTCTTGTTTAGTGCGACGTATAGCAAAGCTCCGGTCATTTTTCGGAGTTGGTCTGTCCATCTTAATGGAGGTCGACCTCTCGCCCTCCGTCCTGATCACAAATTTCTCCATCCCTTCTAGCAACATACCCAAAATATGATAGGATTATTTTCCTGTATGCTGTAGAGAGATTTTATTTAATGCAGAGTCGCTGAAGAATGGAGACATTTGTTAATTTTGCAGTCCGCACGTTCCTGTATTTTCTTCTCAGGGTTCATGTTTCTACCTTGTACAGAGCTACAGAGAACAACAGAGCACATTTTACCAAAAATAAAATCTTTGGTGTTTTCCGATTTTTCAACGGAAATTTGGATTTTGAGAATTGCTTTGAAAAACTTGAATTATGTTTAATTTGTTGCAGAAATAACCGACGATATCATACTGGAAACGGTGTTTCACCTGAATGGAACAATATGGATCAGTTCATGTCACGGAATATTCAAATACAATCTCGGAGATGAATATATTGACTTTACAGAAATCAACGATCAAATCACAGTAAGACTGAATACATTGGGTTATTTTTAATATCATCTTTCTGAAGTATTGGGCCATGTGTTATGGCCGCTATGACTGATCTTAGGTTGATTGTGTAAATAGAGAACTCAGTTGACTCAGGTGGACCAGACACATAAAGAATTAATTGACTCCAATACAATATTCAGAATGGTATTTTAAATAAGCATACCTTGGGTCTTGTTGTTAAGTTTATTGAAATCTCCTGGTTGTACATATATAAGGTTTCAGGTAGTTGGTAAATTTAAGTATAAGAAATTACAGAGTATCACAGTAGAGCAAGAAACACTTTAGGAGATACTACTATTCACACCGAGCCATGTCATCTCGCGTCCCCTCTGTGCCCACCTCCATCGGCTATGAAGCTATCATAGTTAGTACTTGCACGCGACCTACTACCAGAGGTGTGTTTCAGGGCTTTTGCGGCTCTGTCGCGCTTCGCCAGATGCCGCTCTCTGTCTGCCACACCCTTATCTCTTATTGAGACATTGATCTATGAAAGTCAATAAAAGTACATTACAGGAGCGAGATAAATGTATCAGTAAAGGTATTTACAGCAGTCGGTTATTATTTGAAACATTGATTTTACATGGAGAGTAGATTGAGCTGACCGATGTGTATTGACCTTTACTTCTCAGCATGACCCAAGTATTTCAAGAAATTCATGTTTTTATGCGCAAGTACCGTTAGGCACAAGTACACTCAACGATAACAAATGTGGTCGCCCTGTTACGCCGCCGCTAGGGAACACTCGGATGTCGCCGAACGCACTGAAAAGTGCAGGCTAGTCCGAGTGTTCCAAATTCACCGGCGGTAATACTCCGATTTGCTATATTTCGTACAAATGCAAGGCATGCAGGAGAGAAGTAAAAGGCAGAGAGATGTTAACTCCGGAAGGCCGCAGACGAGAACTGAACGCTCAACTGCGGTACCCCCTCTATTTATTGCATGTTTCACACAGACATGGCCTGCAGTGGTGGGGGGGGCTCACAACCCTCACCACTTGACCGCTGCGACGAGACCGCCGCCATGCAGCGGTCTGTCGAACTATAATATCTGGAGCCCGACAACGCATGGTCTTAATACCGTGCCAAAGTCGCGCTCCAGACAAATAAATAAAATGCAAAATAGCTGTGGAATATCGCGAACAATAAACAAATACCAACAAGACTTAGCTCGCGATATCCACAACATAATCAAGGCATTTATTGAAACAAAGATAAAAGAAATATGAAACATGGAATAAACAGGGGGTGGGGGTGATCGCCCGTAATTTACACAATTTTCAGTGGGTGATCACCCCATACAAAGATAATACAAATGTGTGGATATCACGAGCATTAAACATTAATTACAAGACTAACTCGCGATATCCACAACAAAATAATTACAAATGTGGGCGACTGTCCAAAATCTCAATACATAAAACAATTACATTCGGTGGACGGTCGCCCCATACAAAATACAATTGGTGACCCTACCATGTGCCCCCTGCAGACCCATGGTGAGCAACAAACCGCTCGCTGGTAGCTCCTCCATCACGAGCTGGTACGTGGTGGCTGGCCCCTTACGGAGCATGCCACTGGCGCTCAGCACCCATCGGCCTGCTTGGTGCCACTGGACCAGATAAGAAAAGGCCCTTTTCATGGCCGCTGAACCTTAAAATACAATGGAGCCCATTTCAGGGCTCCCGGTCGGGGAATTCATCCAGTGGCGTTCCAAATATCGTCTCCAAGTGGGCCTTTCCGAGTCTGGCTGCCGGCGCTCCGGCGGCGGCGACTCCTCACGAGAAGTTGCTTCCTGATCTCGTCGTGAAGCGAAATTCTGTGTGCAACACATGTTGTTGCCAACCAAACAAAAAGTGGTCGCCTCAAATTGCTCCCGCTAGGGTGCGAGCAGATTTCACTCAACCGAAGTCAAGCTAGTAACATTCGCTCCAAATCGCCGGTGGTCGCAGATCCAAGAAAAAGTCTTCACTGGGCCGAGAGAGCAGGCTTGAAGGCGGCTGGAAGGCGAGGCTCCGAAGAAAGAGGTGCGGAAATAAAATACTTGCTAAAGGTGTAGTATAGGCGGGCTGCAGACGAGACAAGAGAGAGCGCTCCAAATTACAGCAGCCCAGTATTTATTCTATCTGGCGGGCACACTGTGCTCCCAGCGCTCACCACTCCTATTCTGCCGCTGAGCCAATCAGAGCGTGTTCACAGTCCTAGCCGAGCCTCAAGGGACACAGAGGCTGCCGCCGCCTGCCGGCCGAACCTTACAACTCTGTCTCATTTTTCGGTTGCAAGCTGGCAGGTGGCAGAAACAGATTCACAGAACAATTTATTCATTTAAAAAATGGAATTTTAAACCATCACGAATATCACGAGTAGGGGGATCGGTAGTTGGTACCGCGACCCGTGATATCTCGTAACAAAAGGGACCGGGCCAGTGCTTTTTTGTCTGATATTTGACCATTTAGGGGCCACTGACAGGAAAAATACCGGAGTCTGGTGGCTCTCATAAAGGTTTTTTTTGGGCCGCCGAGCAGAAAGCTCACTGGTGGCCCTTATGAAAGGCCTTTTCAGACAGGAGCACTGACAGGGTAGTTTATTCAACAGATAATGGGTGCCGTGGACAAAAAACAAAATAGGCGAGGTATTATAATTAAAATACTAAATACTTATAATTAACAGTAATAGGCGATGTACCGACGGGTGGGTGAGTGTTTATTGTGCTCCCAATCCCGTGGCACGCCGCACAAAACAAACAACAATATTTTACAGTCATGGTCAATAATAGTTATCTCTGTGTGCAACTTATGTAATACTATTTTTTTAATAATATATATACTGTGCTAGCCATCCCCATTTGGCTTTACCTGGGCTATATAATTTAATCTTGTAGTTTAGGGGAAGGGGCAAAATTTGGTCCTATAGTGCAAGTGAACAAAATTTGTTATTTAATCAAATTTATAAAAAGTACTACATACACAAAATTGGAACGGATGGCAATTTATATCAGGGAGACAGGGTGGGTTGGCCAGAGGAAGGAGAAGGATGTCTATGTTTTACGCAGTGTTCAGTACAGGAACAAGAACTGTAGAAAATCACTCAGGGGTGGTTCGCCGGTTCACTCTGGGCTCTCGAACGTCGATGTCTGGAGCGGTGTGCAGTGGTCCAGGGGGGTCCAAGTCGTCGTCCAGTGTAGCAGCCAAGTCGTGGAAGTCCAAAATGTGAAGCCAAGTCAAAAATCGAAAGAAGAAAGTCCAGGTGAAAGCAGGGTCAAAATGAAAGTCGGTTGTAGTAGAGAAGTCCAGCGGTGCAAGGCGATCGAGGGAAGTGATTTCGCAACCGCTGGACCGTTTATTTATATTTGAGATCTGACACACGGAGCGTATGGCTCCAGCAAAACCCGGGGACCAATCAGGGGGCTCAGACATTCCCCGCGTCGCCACTACCTGGCGGCCAAACTTTGCAACTTTCGTCATTTTTCTCGCCGTCCAGTATGGGGCGGCAGAACTCAATTCTGTCTGACATTTTCCTCCATTATAATTTTATCCGACATTTCCCAGGCATCGTGAGTACTTTTTATTACAAACATTGACCTGCCTCGCAATGCCTGGCAGATTTTACTGCGGGCGATGGCCCGGGGAATTTATTAATGCACCTCAAACTTTAAAAATCCATTTTTATTATCACAGCGATTTTTAAGGTGCATTAAACTATCTCTGGGCGATCGCCCTCTCCATTCTTTATTTATTACCATAAACATTCTCTAATAATTTTTTATACAAAGATATTAACAAATAAAAAATAGCCTATTTTCTAACGGCGCCGGGGCGTGGCCTCGCCCGCGGCCCGGCTTCCCCCTCTCCTCGGCGGCCCGCTCCGTTCAGCGGCGGCGGGTTTCCAACGGCGGGGTGTGGCGGACGAAATATTGCCGTAAAGCGGTCAAGTCCAACACGCAGGGTCCTAAAATGAAACTATGCAAAATGTGGAATGGATGGCATTCAATATAAACCACATTGTGGATGTCTATTGCCTCTGCAATCATTATCACCGCCAACAACTTCCAGATACCGATGTGTAATATGGGGTTCCCTATAGTCATAAAAATAAACCCGGTATCGACATCATGGTAACCTTGCAACAATAACCATCAACCAGCAGCTGTTTAGAAGACCAAGTCCCGAGCACTCTACTTGCTGCTGTGTTCCTGATCATAAACTCCGAGGACAGACTCCGTTAACTACTTGCGCAAATCTGTGTTATCTGTTAACACTAGATTCATTTTTGATCACAGTTTTACTGATAGTCTAGTGTTAACAGTTAGTATTGTTTTGTTTCATAACCTGCTCTAGCCACACACACATATACAATACATCTCTACGATTAATCGCACACAAATCAAACACTTGAGTGTTGGATGAATTATTGGGGCACCCACCGCTCACGGATCCTTCCGATCCATAATTGCATTACTCTTAATTCCCCACAATATTTATATTGATATGAAGTGGGAAGAATGGGTAGCCAGGGAGAGGGGTTATGGTGCCTTTATTTTGCACAGGATCATAAAGAGTAACTCTAAAAAAATTGGTATAAATTGGACAAATGGTGTAGGATTGTATAGAGAATACAGACATTCAGTTTTATAAAATATAATAGTAATTACAAAGTTAACTCTATTACAATTAACTTAAAAGGACTGATTGGTTTATTGTTTTTCAGTACAAGCCGTATAAACAAATCATTGAAACACAACATGACATCATCGTTGTTTATGAAGATGATCGAGTTAGACACGTACCGAAACCTTCGGGCTTCAAGTTGGACTGTCCTCCGCAACTGTTGACCGGCTATCACTTGGCGGTGGATGGACTGTGCAATGTTTACTACGTGAAGACGTATTACCACGTCGGTTCAAGGTTGCAAAATCTTTCAGGATTTAAAATGGTAAATTTTATATTTTGTTATGAAAAATGGCAAATATTTTAACTCACATGTCCACGAAATGAGACACAATGAGATATATCTCGGAGATCAACCAGTTCATTTGGAGAATAATTTAAAAATCAGCTTGAGATTGGTAGAAAGAGACAAAATTCTAGCCCCAGTATACTATGTTCGATTTGGTAGTGAGACTAAAACCGTAATTACCCACAACTATTGATTCTAAAGATTTAGACGAGCAGAATACACTAAAATGCAAATATTTATTTAGTATTAATTGATGCTGAGGAGATTCAAATTCTTTCAACTAACGAAAGAAACATAAGTGGTCAATGAACTGACATTTCGCGATGAATCTCTGAGACGTGAACATGGGACTACGAAAGCCGAGAGTTGTCTCAAAGGAACACAATCTCAGACTTTGTCTCGTATTATAAATCTCTTCCATGGACATGGACCATTATAAAATTCTTTAGTCGATATATCAGCTCTCGAATACTCATGAGAAATATCATTGTTACGATTGAATATCAATCACAGAAATGTAGTGATAAATATCGCCACCGGTCACATAAATTGAGGAGAATTTAATTTAATTTATTTAACTAAATTTATATATAAATTTTCGAATCGTATTAACATATTCTATGGTACGATACACCCTTATGAGACATGTAACATATTTTTAGAATTATATTTTAGTTTTCAGATTTGGGAAAATATCCGTCAATCAACATTGACTATAAAAACAATGCGGTATATATTTCCAAAGATGATGGATTCTTTTACTACAAACACAGTCCAGAAAAATCCAAGAGTCAGATGGTCACATACACAAATGTCGTGTTGACAGCCTTGGATGCCTTTGGAAACATACTTGTCTCATCTGAATCTGAAATATTTGCTCTGTTCCCCGTGCATGACACACCGTGCTTCAAAGAAACTGCAAACAATACACTGGTCGAACACGTTATAACTGAAACGTTACTAAATGAATATGAAATTAATTTGAAAAGAATTGTAAACGACAATGAATGTTTTAGAAAAAGAAGAAATGTTTCGGATGATTATTTAGATGATGACATTACTACTGAAGATCTGGATGCTGAAAGCGCTACTGACAATTTGGTTTCTGTTATGGAAATGGTTACCACAAAACTGGATAATAATTTATTTGACAATAATTCAATTTCAAATAATCAACAAGATAGTGATTATATATTGTTAGTTTTGGTTATTTTTGTAGTTGCGGTTAGCGTCGTGCTGATTATTGTCTATCGGCGAAGAGTGTTCGATTATTTAAAAAACAAAAATAGAAATCTAATTGTAAATGTTAGAACTCCGAATAATCAAAATGTAAATACTATTGAACTTAGGGGCACGACCAACATTTAAGGCCAGACACATCCAACTTTTTTTTTTTATATAATATTGAAGTCCTTTTGTTTCTTCTTTGCATTGCATCAATAATTTGATTGGATAAATGTGTTTTATAATGCATATATAAGTTAGCATATCATTTTCATTTTTATTTCATCTTCTATGTAAATGGGCTTAAAGCCATAAACAATGAATGTAGGTACAAGGTGTGACAATTTAATTCCTGGAATGCACCTTTAAAAAATAAATATGTAGAGCTGTATACTTGTGGCTACTGTCACCTTCAAAGCATACATTTACTTATATGGTACCCACTTCTGGAAGCAGGCCTGAAACTCATTCTATGGCGTACTGTCAAGTTCTTGTCTCACATTCGGAAATCAAATAGCCAGAAATCACAGGTGAATAAACAGGATGATCTGATTGGATAATTGCTTTTTTAACTAGAAAGTCTCTAACAGATCCAGATCCGTATACACTTAACACAAGTCATTTGATTCCCATATTCTATGCAATACCCCTTCCATTTACTTGGCATGCTATAAGTGCGTAAACTATATAATTAAGAGATATCTAACTTGAAAACCTTAAATGAAACAATGGATGAATTGAAAATTCTCCTTCCAGCTGCAAATAGAAGCTTTTATGCCTGTAAGCAACTGCCGGGGTCGAAAATGTTGAGTCAGTGAAGCAATCTGCTAATATGTAAAATAATAATAAGACCAGTGGCCACTTATATTTAGGTACAAAACGTGGTGCCTAATGCAAATCAAAAAATAAATTGGCAGTTATTGAATGCAAAATACTAAAAGAAATTTATGGACCTACATTAGAAAATGGAACTTATAAAATAAAAATTTACCATGAGCTCAAAAATTTAATTGAGCTAGAAATAATTGTAAGATTTGGTAGACCCTAAAGACTGCGATGGGCTGGCTATATTGAAAGAATGCCAGGTGACAGGACGCTCATGACCAAGTGGATACCCCAGTGGAAGCAACTTAGAAGCAAGCCAAATTTCATCCTGGAATACGGCGCCGTGGAAGAAAAAGATGAGAGACTAACAATACTTTAATTTTTATATGGAACCTGAACTTGACACTGCATACATATTTTTTATAAATAGTTTTCTTTCGGAATACCTTTTAAAATACAATAAACTAGTTGTTTTGTAACACACATTACTATGTTCCACACATAACCTGAAATTAAAAGAAAGAAAGAAGAATAATAATAATAATTTTGGTTTCTATGGTGATAAAGTGGAAGTGCTGATGATGCATTTTGCTCAGCAATTAATTATAAATTATAATTTAAAAATGAAATAACACAATTTAAAATTAATAAATTCACTATCATATAAAATTGCAAAAGTGTGAAATATCAGGAAAACATGACTAAGAGAATATTATTTTTGACAAATATAAATTGTTTGTGAGGTTGACAATTTTTTAGGTTTGTAATGTTTTTTAAATATTTTAGTTTATTTTCATTCTGCATTTTTTGTAGAATTATTGTATTTAATTAATAAATTCTCTTTTTAATATGCTAATCATTCCTTTATAATGTGAAATAAAATATAAATCTATCAATGACTTTTAAAAATAATTTGGATTGATGATGTCACTAATGTCACGGAAAAAAAAAATCTGATAAAACCCTAAAATTGAAATATTTTGGTCATATCATGAGACATCTAGAAAAGTAGTACTACAGCTCATCATTCAAGGCTAAATTTTCAGAAACTTACAGGTTTTGTTTAGTGCCAGTACACGTATCCTTGGGCCAAAACTTTTGTTTTCATCTGGTCCCCCATTTGGGATATTTGACCTTGAAATCAGTAAAAATTGAAAATTTTTAAACTTTGATGCCAAAAAAAGGCAGAAATGGTTCCTAACCTAACCTAACACAAACATTAATTCTTCATAGCTGGGACTCTACTAGCCATAGTCATAACAACAAAAAAATCCATATTGTGGATCCAACACCCAGTCATGACCTGACAAGTCAGTTAAAATATTATGAAGATTGAAACTAGTGATGAGCTAAACATTATTGTGACTGTGATTGTGTGTTTGGTATTTCTTTTATATCGATGATTGGTAACTGATATTTTACTGTTAGAGGTTTAGTTTCCAGTATATCAGTGATTGCTCGCCGAATTACGAATAATCAGTCACTAATCATCGTTACAATCGAACACAAATTACACAATCACAGTCACAATAATGGTTTAGCTCATTTGCAATTAATTCCAGACCTTATGTACTATGATTGTTAATTATAACAGATTGTGATTACATTAGAGGATGTGTACTATAGCTGGGCATATTGACAAATACAGTGGCAGACCTGGACTTTTGGGCCCCTGAAGCTTGAACTAAATAAAGGGCATCATTGTACTGAATTATCTTACATGTCAAAGTCATTGGTGTCGATGCAAATTTGCTCTATAGTTTTAGTTATGAAGGGATCAAAATTAGGTGATGAATCACAGAATGATGAAATAAAAAATAGAAAGACTGCAATTAACCATTATCATTGTCATCACTATTAGCTCTATACTCCTAGTGGGTCTTGGTCTAGTGTTTAGTTAGGTCTAGTGGAGTTTTTCTCCATTGTTATCTGTTACGCTGTAATATACTCTAATATTTTAATACACGTATGTAATGCAGCATCTGGCAGCTTGCCATCTCGACTTGCACTGCGGCAGAAATAAACAACAAACGAAACAATGATATTATTGTATATTTTCTTTTTTATTCTTTATATTCTCTTATGTTATTGATTTGAAATAAAGTCTATGCAATTAAAGAAGCAGATAGAGTAAAGTAGCGACTCGATAAAACTTACGAAAGAAAAAGTTCCAGATTAGTATTCCAATAGCAACCAAAATATTTTTTCAACAAATAAATTTTTTCTGTATATTTTTCTAATTGATTAATTTAATTTGTATTAAACATCATTAGTTTCATAGTCAGTCGATCCATCCCTGACCATAAAACTTATCAAGTTATACCGGCAATACTGATAAGTGGCATTTTTCATATTAATTTTGTGTCACCAGTAGTTAAAGTTATATGTTTATTATTTTAATATGTTTTCTCTTATACGGATAGGCCGTTTATAGCCATTGATAATAACAAGTGAATAATCTCTGTGCTCATGATTGGGCAGTGCAGTCCTCTAGTCTGCTTCTACAGTGTAAACTGCATGCTTCCATTCTTCGCAATCCTGGGCCTCGTTTAGTGCAATGTGTAGTGCGGCTACAGCCATGTCTGGGACTTGGTCTGTCCACCTTGTTAGAGATAGACCGCTCGAATAATAAACATTTTTAAAAGAAATTAGATAAATCACTTTTATGCAAGAATTTTTTCACCGGGGACTCGAACACAACTTTAATTAAGCTACAGTTACACTATACAATGTTATCAGATTCCATCTATATATAATATAAATATTTGTTTATAAAATATTCTCTCAATGAAGCATTTAAAAAGTGTAAATTTACTTTCTGTGTTTGTGACAATGTCTCAATTTTCTTTGATGACCACCAAAATTGACTGTAACAACACACAAACGATTGTCGATACTGTTTATGTTCAAAGTGTTATCAGCAACAATATGATGTATCGAAAGGTAACGACAGAAGAACCATCGTTATATCTGAAAAAGAATAATGTTGAAATATTTGTATGGAGTGAAGCTAGGGGGCCTAAAACGTTTAAAGGTGAAACATTTTTTGAATATTTTTTTGTTGAAGGAAAAGAGCCATAACTTACATAGTCTTAGAACTTCAAAATGACAAGGCTTTCACTCAATAATAACATGGCAGTTTGAGGAGTACTAGGTGAAGTTATTTTAAAACCATACGCTAGGCACGTAATGCAACTTAATCAACAACACCGCCGACAGACCCTGAATGCACCTTGCAAACACCTGGGTGTAAAATAGGCTATCAACAGTCTCAAAACACACCTGGTATAATAAAATGGGCCGCAGCCGTCCGCAAGATGTAATCCCTGCCCTTCTCTTCCACCCCCAACCTGATATTCTGTCCTACTCTTATATACTGTTGCTCTGTCTTCTTAACCTCCTATTTAAATATCTGTAGTTAGGTTAGTCTACACTACATTGTCCTGAAGAAGATTGGGTCCAACTGAAACTAGTTGGCGTGTTGCTGCAGGGAATGACTCACTATTGAGTATGCAACACCTTCTCATAGCCCTGCTGCATATTCTTTTGCTGAGTCAGTTCAGCATAAGACCATGCATTAAATAAATCTGTCACAGCCTGTGATGGTGACCATCTGCCTTTCCACATTGCAAATCGACAACATAAATGTCAAATTCCTTTGAAAGTGTATCAACATATATATAGTTATGCTGATCACTGACTCTAAATTGCTGCAACGGGCGCCTTACAACTAACTAGTTTCAAATATTTGTCTTGTTTTAGAAATAATTGATGATATAATATTAGAGACAGTATTTCATCTGAATGGAACAATATGGATCAGCACTTGCCACGGCATATTCAAACACAATCTGGGAGATGATTACGTTGACTTCAAGAAAATTACTGACAACATCACAGTAAGATATTGATATTTTAACATTATTTTCATATTATGGTGCATTACATATTTTTAATACAAATTAAATGTATTAATTAGAATGATATGCATATACAATCAATTTACCGAAAAAATATTGTTATTGCTACCGGGGTTCGAACCTGGATGTCTTCGTATTTGGGGAAATACATTAACCAATTATGCTACACCAACACAGTGGGTTGATGACAAATTTTTGAATTTATATTTTGCACTTTCAAATTGATTCATCTGTCATTCCATTATTTGAAATCCATCTTCTTTATATTTATGGAATCTCAAACACTTTTGAGTAGTTAAGTAAAAAAAAATTTACTTATTTCACTAAATTGTCAATTCTCTAACTTCAGCTCTTCTTATACTAGACAGGCCATAAGTTTTTCTCGCTTGAAGGAAGGTCATGTAGATATTAGGTCCATGGAATTTTAGTTGTAATGGATCGCTTCATGGGGGAACAACGACGAGAAAAGTTTTACAAAAACAACGATTCATATGGGATTGTTCGGTGCCTGTTTCGCACTCACTACCGATTACACTGTATGAATCAATGTCCAAGTGTCCATTTAATTAAATCGTAGCTCAGGAAGTTCTAGGAGGTCGGTTCAATGCTAAATAAGAAGATAACTGGGCGGCCACAGAGCAGAAGAAGCGAAGAGAATGTCGCGCAAGTTAATGAGTCTGTACAAGAAGATCCGGGTTTGTCGACTCGCAAGCATTCTGTTACTATGGCAATACCAAGATCAACTTAAATAATAATAAACGATAAACCAATCGCAATCACCTAACTTAAGGTGAATATTCACTAAGAGATAGTCAACACATATTATTTCAAAACCTAAGTGCCAGATCGTTTCTGAAGACAGCCAATACTTGTTCTATCAGTGTTAGGCCTTCACTCTAGACCCATTTTTCTCCACCGTCATCATCCTTCAGCAGATATGTTTGAGTCACACGTGTTACCTCAGTTCTCTAGCGATTTCCTGCAGGAATAGGTTAGGTTAGGTTAGGTTACCCCTATTGACCATTATTTCTAAATTATTGGAATTATTTCGATTTTCAGAATAAACAGTATAAACAAGTAACCGAAACTCGAGACTATATAAATGTCGTTTATGAATCCAATAAAGTGATTTATATCCGCAGAATAAATGACTTCCGCTTGAATTGTCCTCCGCAACTGTTGACCGGCTATCACTTGGCAGTGGATGCTCTGTGTAACGTTTACTACGTAAAGACGTACAGCCGTATCAATTTACAAATAATACTCCACCTTCAGCCTCCGATAATTCAGGTAAATATAAGGATGAAGGTCAATGTATTGAGTATTACATTTTCAAAATTTAATTTTCTAATATTTCAGAGAAATACTTCTGTTATTAATCATTATTTTTCAGTAAAATAACATTATTTATTAGTCATTATTTTTAATTTAAATAGATAAAAATGAATGCATGTAAAATAATAATAATACAAATAAAATTAATCAACTAGAAAAATAAATCTATCAAAAAAATATTTATTTTCTACCGGGATTTGAATCTGGACCTCTTCCCATTTGGGGAAGCGCATTCTCCGATTTGCTATAGCAATCGAATACATTTCTGACAATTTTGAACTTATGTTTTATAATGTTTCCAATTGATAAATCTACTGTTCCATTTTTAAAAGCAATCAACTTTCATCCGATACATTAATTTACCCATTTATTTTTTACATTTGTTTCAGATGGGAGATTTGACACATCCATCTATTACCGTCGAGTATAACACCAGTAAAGTCTTCATCGCACAAAATAATGTATTTTTTTGTCACAAACAAAATCTATTCACAGTTAAAACTGTAAATGTAACGCACGAAAATATCACTTCGGTTAGCATTGATTTTTCCGGAAACATATTTGTAACATCGGAAACTAAATTATTTGTTTTATATCCCATTAAAAATACACTGTGTTTTGATGAAACTGCAAACAGTACATTAGACAATGATAGAATACAACAAAATGAACACAATATTCATTCATTCAAAAATGAATGTTTAACAACACAGAGAAGAAAAGTGTCGAAACAAAATATTGAAATTGGTGCTACAAAACTTATGAACGGTAAGAATACAATATTTAAGAATTTAACGGCAAATAAATCAAATTATTATGCACGACAAAACAAAGATATGAATTTTGATTCAGTCATTTATTTTCTAGTAATATGCGTTGCAATTGTGAGCATACTGACATATTTGAAAATCATTAATTTTAACAAAAATGGCAAACAACCGAAAAATGTGTGTAACACAACACCTGATAATGCTAATGATATTAGGACCCATATGATTGAGAATACAACTATTTATAATGCTATTCTTAATGATGAGATTTACGAGTCTAATCATAATGATAGTTTTTACAGTGCAGCTCCCAATGGAAAATTAATATGCAAGGATACTATTTATGATGGTGATCTTAATAATGTTTTTGTCGATAACGATGATCTTAATTATGCTACATTAAATATTGCATCTATTGATAACGAGTCTATTTATAATGCAGATTTTAATGATGAAGCTATTGACAATGGCGCTATTAATAAACTCACCCATCAGTCTAGTAATAATTTAGAGCTATTTTATCATGATACTGTTTATAAAGCAACTGTTGATAACGGTGATCTTTATAATATCGCATCTAAAGATAAAGTTACACATAACGATGAGTCAATCGATAATGATACAACTGATTCTGAATCTATTTATAATACAAATCTCCTTTACGAATCTGTTGACAACGGTTATATTTATAATGCTAATCATAATAATGAATTTACGTAGTCCAGCAGTGCCACATTAGTAGGTCATAGAATTTCAGCAAAAATCACGTGAATAACAAATAACGTAAATAGGATGGAAAACTGTGGATCACCCTCAATCTAGTACCATCTGATTATCTAACGGAGTATGTATTATGTTTGCGTCAAAACCTACGAGTTTTTACAAACGAGGAACCAAAAATTTGCTTGAACGATGGTCGCATCTATTGACGGAGAATATATTATATAATATTTTGGCTACTTTAACACAGACTTTAGTCTAGCAAAGTAGCCAGGACAACGTTGTATATATCAGAGGTGAAGTCTACTCCATCCCACACATTAAACTATGTATTATGTATGTTATGTATCCACCTCTGTAACTACAAAAATATGGATGTCAAAATATATATAAATAAATAAATAAATGTTGTAAAATAAAATTATATTGAAAAAATTGCTTTTTATTTCAAAAAATTTCTTTTGATATTAACGATGTGTACAAATTATATAAATTTGCTCTGATACATCGATGTAACCTGTCTCCAGAACACAACAAACAGATACGAGGCGTGTCCGTAAAATAAGTTCCACGAATTTTTTTCACATAAAAAAACTGGTTTAATTTGAAAGAAAAGTATATTTTTGGAAAGTTCAGTCCTTTTATTTTTCTACATAATCGCCGTTGCGTTCTATGCACTTCTGCATTCGAGGCACCCACTTCTTTAAACCAGAGTCATAGAACTCTGCCGCCTGTCCGCGTAGAAAACTAACAACCGCATTTTGTACCTCTTCATCTGTCTTGAATTGGGTTCCGCCAAGGTTTTTCTTCAACTCGGGGAAGAGATGGAAGTCACTTGGTGCTAAGTCTGGACTGTAGGGTGGGTGAGACACCATTTTCCATCCAAATTTTTCGATGAGGGCTGTGGTTCGATAGGCGGTGTGCGGTCGGGCGTTGTCATGGTGAAAACGCACTCCTTTGGTCAGCATTCCTCTTCTCTTGTTCTGAATTGCACGTCTAAGATTTTTCAAGGTCTCACAGTACCGTTCAGCATTGATTGTTGTCCCGCGAGGCATAAACTCGCACAACAATACGCCCTTTCGATCCCAAAAAACGCTACCCATGATTTTTCCGGCAGACAGGATTTGTTTGAACTTCTTTACTCTTGGCGAAGAAGGGTGCTTCCACTGCTTCGATTGCTCCTTTGTTTCCGGTGTGGTGTAGTGTACCCAGGTCTCGTCGCCAGTAACAATAGAGTCCAGAAATTCCTCTTCGGTTGTTCCGTGAAAAGCGAGAAATTCTTGGGCCGCTTCAACCCGCTGCCGCTGGTGATCTGCAGTGAGCATTTTTGGTACCCATCTTGCGCAGACCTTTGAATAGCCTAAATGTTCAGTCAAAATCTTGTCGATTGTGGTTTTGCTGGCCTCCGGAATCTGTTCGCACAGCTCCCTAACTGTAATCCGTCGATCTTCGAGCATTGCCGCTTCGACTCTGGCAATTGTTTCGTCGGAAACCGATGGCCGCCCTGCACGGGCTTCGTCGTGGACGTCTGTTCGGCCATTTTTAAATTCCCTGACCCATTTGCGCACCATCCCGGAGCTCATACACTCTTCTCCATACACTTCACAAAGTTCTTCGTGAATTTCCTTCGCCGATTTCTTCTTAGCGGCCAGGAAACGAATAACAGACCGCAACTCGCAGCTGGCGGGAGACGCAAGAGGAAGCTCCATCGTTGACGGCTGCTGGGCCTAGACTAAACGTCGCAGCGACGCTGGCTTGGTGAGGAATTGTAGTGGGGGAACCAAATAACCTGCCTCTGCTGTCTGGTCGCGCATAGAAACGATCCTAGCGCCAGCGGCAGTCCGTGGAACTTATTTTACGGACAAGCCTCGTACTTAAGCTTTATTTCAAAAATAATATTGAAAATAATTGTCATTTGTGTGCAGGTTCAGCAAATACTTTTTACATCCAAAATATATATATTTAAAAATAATAAAAAATACATTTATTAAAAAATAATCCCCCTCACTGGGATGATTCTGCGTCGAGTGGGCTATTGCTTGAGGGTTATTCAAGTGTTTCTTGATTTTCCTGTATAATTGACTTATTTATTTTATTTATACCTAATAAAATTAATGTACTTGTGACTTTTTTTTGGCTTAAAATCAAATCAGCAAATACAAATTTTTTTACAATCCATTTGTATATATATTTTTTATCTAATGATAAAAAATATGTACATTTTAATATTTTACTCATTTATGTTAATAAATGCTGTGGCATTGCTTTTGCTATGACGAATCCAGATTCCACATATTAAGTAAAATAAAAAATGTAAATAAAGTTAAAAAATAACTTTTAAAACCCTTAAGAACCATCTAAAAATTAACCCCCTCCCCACCTTGATAAGCTCATTATTACTGTGCCCTTAGAATCTTTTATCTAAGAAATTATTAAACCTCTTGACAACAAAACATCCACCTGTCTCTATTCTCGGTCCTCAGCAAATTAAGTCAAAATCCCAATGACTTAATTTCACATCTTGATTAACATCAACACTATTACCAATTTTATGAATATAATAAAGGGTGTAAAAAATAATTAAAAGTAGATTGAATTACATTATGTAATATATTTATTATGGATCAAATTTAAGATAACAATATAAAATTAAATAAATCACACAATATTGATCTGAAAAAATACCATTTTATTTCGTATCAAAAATATTATTTATACGCAAACATGTTTATTTGAATATCTAAAAGAAACTGTCTAAGAATATATGTATATATATATATTAAAGGTACCCAAAAAAATAATTCTACCTGACTACGAAGATCATATAGCTGTTGAAATCGAGGTCAATCCATAGATGCCTATTAAAAAATTAGCTAACAAGGGTGGATTTTCATAATCCAGTGTCTGCAACTTATTTTCTTGCGCTAAAGTGAGAGACCAAACTTCACACCGGTTGTATCAATTTTCTTAAGTCACAGACACTAATATATAATAATAGCATTAAAACCATAGACTACCAAATATATAAACATAAATTAATAGAAATTCCATGTTTCAATATTTTCATTTTGGTGTCACTCACGTGATCACTTTGATACACAATCAAATAGCTCTGTGAATTTTTTTAAAATATGACTCAATTGGAATGAAAATTTCAATGCTGCATGCATCAATGTAAAAAATATGTCAGAGATTTAATTTTCGAAGAGTAAATACTTTTACTGTTGCATAAATGTATCATAAACTATCAGATTAATGTTTCCACAAATAATGTGTGTAGAATGCCCACCATCCCGCAACTAATGTTCTGAACCCCTCTCCTATATGTACCCTTTATTTCATGTCTATTCATTTACTGGTCTGTGATTGTTTTTTAAATGCTTTTCATTTATGAAAACAAAAATTTTTTTTTTTTGGGTACTCTTAACATTATAACAAAAAAAATCAATAAGAGAAACATAACAAAGTTGCATGTTTATATACAATATTTGTGAAAAACAAAGTAAACATTTGTATCAAAATCTACACATAATATTAAAACAGTCAATATACAAAAGCCTTTGTGAGTTTCTTAATAAATAATGCTCTTTCTTATAAACACATAATACGAGGATTGACAACTTACCATTCAATAACTCCAAAAAATAAAGTTCAAAAGTTGCATTGTGACATAATCAATATAGCTTATATTTTATTTATGACATTTAACTTAATCATTTAGATTTTAAATAAGATTTGGAATAGTATTTTGTTCAAATTATAGCATACTAGATAAAAAAACACGTTATTAAACTCCAAGTGAATAAGATTTTGTCGGTAAAATATGCACGCAGGGCTCGGAATGGACCGGAACAAACCAAAACAGTTACTGGAATTCTCGAAAATATAACTCCAACTCATGATTTCAATTACAGCTCCTGTTCTCGTTTTGAATCCAATAAAATATTGTAGTAGATACACAAAATTTTCCGCTTCATGTCCCATGTGCGGAAAGGAGTGAGTTTAACTATTTTATTTCGTTATTTATTATGTCAATGTAATGTCTGTGTTACAGATAAATTTATAAATTTGACAATAAACGCTGCAGACATACCGTACATCTTCGGCCAAACTTATTTCATCACTGTATTATTGTCAAAATTACTCAAGCAATTAGAAATTCAATTGACTAAATTTTGTTGACGTTTGAAGCGTGGTTGGACATAATTATTATTTTTTATAAACTAACAAAACTAGACAAAAATACAGTGATATCAAAACCGGACAATGTTAAATTACTCAAAGTTTGTTTGTTTATAAAAATTAATTACTAAATTTTTACTGAATCTTTAAGTCATGAAAACAATGTTACATTTGACTTTGATTTTCTATTGAAGGGTTAATCTTCAATTATTTGAATCATTCAGTTACAAAACTAATTGATTTTAGATGAAATTGAGAAATGCACATTTTAGATGCAGTTTTATGATAAGCCTCTGAAAAAATATTATATATTAAAAGAAGAATGACTATATTACAATGCATTTTGGAACTGAATGGTTAATCTTATAAAAAAATTGAAATGCAATTTGAATAAGGATACATTTTTCAACTTACTTATAGGTAACTTTCACGAAGCAGCCGTTAAAAGCGTCACATCTCTTGCGACCGAAAAAAAAAGTGAGATCATCCAAGAATACCTCTCCATCTTCAAGACCAGCATTTGATCAGACACACAATTAGCCTCAACATCCAATTGGCAAAGCATAAAACAAATTGTAACCTCATTTACATAACTAGCAGTAAAATCATAAAAAATACGATAAGCTTTGTACTTTATCACAAATGTTCCATTAGTTTTGTAGAAAATATAATTTTAAATTTTGGCTTGTGAAAATTGGCATAGACAATTTGGACACGCCTGTCCCGTAGACTATTTTAATTTAACCCATCCACCTACCGTTTAATTATAGAATTACCAATTCAGCCAGAGAAAATTAGAACAATTTTCCCAATGTCAGGAATTACTATTACTTGCACCTCATCGGTACAAAAAAATCGAGCATAATGTGTAAACATCACGTGTGCGTGAAGGAATGAAATTTTGTTAGATTTATTTCTGACATTATAATTTCTCTTGTTACGAAACGATTGCTTAGCATTGTAATTTGCATAGGTAGATACTAGGTACATATTATTTTTGAATTCAAATGTTTAGGTAGATACCGTGTAGGTTGTACTGAATTCACAAACAAGTCACCTACAAGGATATATACATTGATTTTACAAACAATACATTTTAGTTAGGATTAAATATTATATATAATTAATTCAGAGTACAACACTGCAACTTACAACCTTTCGACTATCGAGTAGAATATTATTTAAAACGAGTGTCTTTAATGTGAATTTTATACAAAAATGACACTATAAACATTTAATTTTATATCTTTTTTTTTAAAATTTGCCATTTTACAAATAAATTTAAAAAATAGTGATGATCAATCTAAAACGATTTTTAATTAGACGTCAAATCTCTCCGTGACGAGAGAGGATATACAGCAATGAAAGAATTAAATAACTAAAATACTATTTAGGGACAGTTGTAAAAAGTGGATGGTACGTTTGAAGCCGTTCTCTACCCGTATCACTTCACTTGTTTTTCTTCCCCAGTAAGTTCATCAGCCTTTTGGACATGAAGTACGGCCTCTCCGGTGAGCCGTTGTTTCTTTCACAGTCTTCCACTGAAAATAAATATATTAAATATTATAATTGTTATAAATCACCATGTATATGAAGAGGTTGATCATTTTACATATCTGGGCTCTAATTTGAACACGGTAAATAAGACAACTTATGAATTGAAGATCTGATTTCTTGTTGGAAATAGACACTTCTACACTAATAAAAAACTGCTGGGGTCAAAAATACTAAGTCATCGAAGCAAACTGCTGATATACTAAACAATAGTAAGACCAGTGGCATACAGTAGGTATAGATTTAGGTTATGCTGTTACCAATGATATTATACAATCATATATAATATATGCACTTTCGTTTAGCCAACGTTTTTAGACAAAATCTTCGTTTATACGACCCTACCATGAATTTATTTGTAATTTTAGAGTACTATTAATAGTAATTTTAAAGTTTAAGTTTTAACGTAAAATAATACCTTCTTACCCATATAAAAAATGTATTTAAACGTTTTTAAGAACACTTTTATGACTGAACATGACTTTTTTATTGTTTTCTTCATGTAATAATTATTATTATTAAAGGTTAACGTAGGAAATAGTTCTGCCAATTGCTTTTTGTTTTTCCCAAATCAGAAACAAATTCATGCACCAAATGCACCTCAAACACAAAGAACAGTAAGATAGTAAAATTCGCAAATTAGTAAAAATTAGGAAGTAGACACTTCGATGATTTGCACGCAGTTGTAAGCCTCTCTAAGTTATTCTGTTAAAAAACAGCATAGGTAACAACTCCATACAAAACGGACCAAATGAAAGGAATTTTCAATTCAGTAAATAGCCAATTATATGACTTGAATAATTCATTAGCTTAAAGATACAACAGAGTAATGTGAATAGCTCGATGCGGCGAATGCACAAGAGCGCCATGGGTACAGCAGTGAGTTGTCGCGGTAGTTTTTAGAACTAGGTAATTAAAGTCTCTATTGTTACACAGATGGCACTAATTGTAAAATAATGTTTCCGTTTATGTTAATCCAATTATTTAATTTATATTTGTTTCCCAGAATTTTTAGTAATGCACAGCTTTTTTGCTTGTATGCACTGCACATCCCTGCATGCAATATATCGAAGAAGATAAAGGAATACTCACAGAAGCAGAGGAACAGGGTATCCACAGCCATGGAGTACACTCCGAAGAAGACAGACGCGATCAGATAGGCAGAAACGCCGACTATGAGCGCGGGCGCCAGGTCGTAATGAAGTTTTTCGGTCATGGCCCATTCGTACATCGTGGGACTAGTAAGCGCAAAGTAGGCCGCAGCGCCACAGCCTACAGCCACCACTAGCTTGGACAGGAAGAACAGAAAGTCCGTGACCTGGAAAATAATTAATGATTATGATTCTTCTTCTTGATGTTGGAGCCAACCATTCAATTAAAAAAATGGAATGAAATTTTCATTTACATATATTTACATATACAAGCGGCAGATTCCAATAAATGTGATAGAATTTCAAATAAGAATGAAGCCATGTTTATTAATATTTTGACAGCTGTCATTGTTATTTTTATTCAGTATAGTCGTCTGTCATTTAATTTTTCATATTTCAAATTGGAACAACATTTACAAGTTATTAAAAATTACCAAAATCAATCTTCAATTCGGCAAACTCAACGTGCACTTCGTGAATTCTATGGTCGATCAATCTGAGCAAGCTATTCGTTGAATTGTAAAAAGGTTTAAAAACAATTATTCTTTAAATACTAATTAAAATTAGAAAGATGTACATATAAAATCAATTTTATGGAAAAATATTGTTGTTGCTACTGGGATTCGAACCTGGATCTCTTCCAATCTGGGAAACGTGCATTAACCGATTCAGCATTCAGTACTTTGGTGACAAATTTTCGAACCTATATGTTACACTTTTCAAATGAATACATCTATCATTCCATTATTTGAAAGCCATCTACTTTGTTTTTACGGAATTTATTATTCATTTGAAAAGTGTAACATATAGGTTCGAAAATTTGTCATCAAAAGTACTGTCGCTGAAACATAGTTGGATAATGCACCTTCCCCGGTTTGGAAAGAGATCCAGGTTCGAATCCCGGTAGTGCAACAACAATATTTTTCATCAAATATTTGTGAATACATCATAGGCTGGATATCCCCGACCAATATAGTGTTCGCAATTTTGCCAGATTTATTTTGTTACATATTATTAATTTCCGGTATATAGGCAGGCAGAAGAAAAATTATTTTTGCATAATATATATTGATTGTCTTTTACTGCCTTGGATAATTGGATAATCAAAATGCCTTGGATACTGAAATGATAATCTTACCTTATCAAGAACAAAGACCCTGACAATGTTTCTCATGAGTAATGAGAATGCACTCTTGGCGCTGGAGATGAACCCGGAGCCGTGTATAGCGCACATGATATATGCATTCTTGTTGATGAATTTGAGGAAGGACTCCAGACAGGCGAAGAAGCATTTGCAGCAGCAAAGGATCGCTTTTGTGAATACATTGTCGTATTGTTTGGTCTTATGGTCAATGTACTCCAGGCAGAGACGTATCAGCCGGCAGATGGTGATGATGAGGGAGCCGAAAACGACAGTTCCCAAGTTGTAGCTGGAATTATAAAGAACGCAATAAGTCATTGCACATCTCAGTGCTATTATTAATTGTAGCATTTACAAAACTTTGAGTAGCTTATTGGTGTAGTGGTTAAGACACTGGCCTAGTGATGTAGTAGTCGGGGTTCGCGCCTCGTTCCAGGAGTCCAACAAGTTAGCCCTATTTTCATATTACAAGCATTTAACTTTGTTTGAAAATAGTAAGAATATTGATGTGGCGGCACATACTCCATGTACACATCCCTATTTTTTTTTTTAAATAAAAAATAGAGATGTTTTGGATTGAATATCGCTAGGGCATGCATTATCTGTTTTCGGTAAATCGATTTACAAATAAATTTAGCTAAATTCCAGTAAATAAATCACTAAGTATCGGTAATTTCCGTCAATTATTTTTCACTTTTTAATGTATTATATAATAATATTTTTAAATTATATTATTTGACGATATTTGCAGAAAGCAAGATCGTCCAGTATTCTGTTGTATGGATAGTTTACCCGAAATTTCATAGAATTTTCTCCAATGTAATACAATGCGCGCACGTGTGTTGACGATCCGCGACTAACCATAGCAAAAAACAATAGTCAAGTTTACGGTATTTTATTAATTATTATTCATCCCTTGGCGGCTATTCTGTCTTCCGACAAACACTTTTTAGTGTCCTCTGAAGTTTTGTGAAGTCCAGTTGCACTATACATTATCTCTTTTAACATTTCGTCACTGCAATTTCATCAATTATTAAAATAGTCTATCATATGTATAATAGATAACGTTGTGTATAGTATAATAAGTAATCTTTGTGTAAAGTAAATATCAATAGTAAGAATTTGTTTCGATTAAAATGTTTTTTATTTCAATATGTTGTTTTATATAATAATATAATGCCATAATATTCACATTTTGACTCCTTCATAATTACTGGTAAACACCTGTATTAATATATAGAATAATAATAGATAGAATCGGCGTTAACTTTGTAGAGTTTCATCATAATTGATGGATATAAATAAAACAATGTTATAACTCTACTTGAGTTTATTTGCACTACTCGAGTATTAATTTGAATTATCAAAATTGGGTATTAACCTAAAACTTTTTTGTGCCTTCGTAGATCTACAGAAAGCATATGATAGAGTTATAAGAGAAAAGTTATGGAAAGTACTCTCTGATTACGGGGTGAATAGTAAACTTATACGCGCAATCGCATCCCTATACGAAGGAAGTTCTGCGTGTGTAAGAATCAATGGAGCACTCACACCATGGTTTGACATTACAAAGGGTGTCAAGCAGGGTTGTGTAATGTCTCCATGGCTGTTCAACTTGTATATGGATAAATGTGTGAAAGAACTAAAATGTATGAATGTAGGAGCAAAAATGGGCGATTTGATTGTATGCTGTTTATTGTACGCCGATGATGCAGTACTAATGGCGAATAATGAACAAGAACTACAGAATCTGGTGAGTAGAATGTACAATGTATGCAAGGAAAGCGTCCTCATGATGAATGTTAACAAGTCGAAAGTGATGGTATTCGAGAAGGAGGAAAGCAAGACACCATGCAAAATACTTGTAGGTAATGAATGTTTGGAAGTAGATGAGTTTGTATATTTGGGAAGTATGTTTGATAGAAACGGAAAGGCTGAGAATGATATCGAAAGGAGGGTGACTGCAGGAAATAAAATAAACGGCACTTTGAATGGAATTATATCTAACGGGAATTTGTCAACCGAGGCAAGACTAGCGGTGCACAATGGAGTGCTGGTACCGACACTGATGTATGGAAGTGAGGCCTGGAGCTGGCAGAAAAGGAACGAAAGTAGACTGAATGCAGTGGAAATGAGATCACTTAGACATATTTGTGGCAAATCTATTTATGACAGAGTAAAGAATGAAGAAATAAGGAAAGAATGTAAAGCTGTTAGTATAGTGAGTAAGATTAAGAAAGGATCACTTAGGTGAATTGGTCATATGGAAAGGATGAATGAGGAGAGAATGGTAAGAAAGATATATGACGCAAGTGTTGATGGAACCAGAAATATAGGACGTCCGCGGAAGACTTGGCACGACCAGGTAAACCAGATAATGAAGGATGGTTCTGTTAGAAGCCTCAGCAATCGGCGAGCTTGTGAGAATGTGGATGAGGTGAGAATTGTGTGTCAGGACAAAAGAGTATGGCGCTCTATCCTCTCTGCCTACCCCCACGGGGAAACGGCGTGATGGTAAGTAAGTAAGTAAGTAAGGGTATTAATTTGTTAAACAATATTACATTTTCTAACTCATCTCCTCTTCTCTCAATATTCCCGTCACAACTACCCCTCCACCTTCCATCGGTAACTCTGCCCCATCCCCCGCCATCTGTCAGTACCTAATTACTTGTGTATCTACCACTTAAATCTTGTCACTATATTTATATGTAGTTATTGTTATGAGAATTACTGTTTCTCTCAAAACTCAAGTAGTGCTAAAAATTCAAATAGAGTTATAACATTGTTTTATTTATATCCAGCCAACCGGTATTAAATTCAGAGTTTTACCAATTTACAGGAAATGCCATTTTCCAGTAAATTTGCATGCCCTGTATACAGCATAGTCCATGTCTAGATATACAAAGATATTTGACCGCATATTTGAGTTATTAAGAAACTTAAATAAGAAAATATGATAACAGAATTAGAAACAAGGAACTGGAGAAGGATTAAGAATTAAGTTCATCAAGTCTACTCACAAGAGAGTGCGGCCGATGCTCTTCGTCAGGGTGAAGAAGGGAACGTCGGACTTTTTAAACGTCCAGTACCAAGTGGCGAAGGCCCCAGCCAGGATCATCTCGCCGACTCCTTGTATGAAGAACTCGCCCCAAAAGAAAGCGGCCACATTGAAAGCTAGAAAAAGAATGGGACAACAATGTAGAGAAAGAAACCGGTGTTCTCAGCTGGAGGAATCATCTGTGAAGATAGACAACAGTGGCGAAAACTCCTCAGTGAGAAGGCAAAGATTCTCAATGGATCTTAGTCATATAACGATGATGATGATGATGAAAACTGATTAATTTAACATCATGCTGCTTTCCCACGGGGATAGGCAGAGAGGATAGAGCACCACATTCTTCTGTCCTAATACACAATTCTCTCTTCATCCACATTCATACAAGCTCGACCATTATTGAGGCTTCTAACAGTACCATCTGGTTTACTTGGTCATGCCAAGTCTTCCATGGCCGTCCTCTATTTCTGGTGCCATCAACACTTGCATCATATATCTTTCTTATCAATCTCTCCTCATTCATCCGTTTCATATGACCAAAGCATCTAAGTGATCCTTTCTTAGTTTTTAGTTTAATAAAACAATTATTTATTTAATATATTAATTGTTACAAAGTCCATACCCTGCATCCAGTAGACCACCATAGTGTTGGTGGTACCTGTGAAGTGGCACACGGCATTCTTGCAGCCCTTGCAATCTATATTGAACTGCGTTGGCTCACACTTGTCACCCTCCTAAGACAGTAGAAAATAAGCAATTAGCATAAAATTTCAACCAACAATGCCACTGACAGTTCCTAAATGCAACTAGGTGCAAACCACAACTCTTACTAGCCGCATAATCTCATGGTACCGACCAGATGTTGACAATAATATGCGCAGACAGCCGGCCAGCAAGTCGGTCTCTTTGACTCACTTCTCACTCAGCCGGCTTCCCGATCAGTTCTCCAGCAGACACTACACGTCTTATATTTTACCTGTAATGGTGTATCGATCCACAATAAATGTCTATCAACTGTAAATAGGTTTTATTGTCCAGCCTGCTCTAGCCATATTCACGTATTATTATTGCATGTGCAAGAAGGTTATTACATTACATTAGAAGGTTATATGTATAACCTTCTAATATATAACTTTCAATTAATTCACATTTAGGGCCGGTTGTGTGATCAGTAGTAACTTTTTACTATAGTATCGCCCGTAGTAAAAATCCTTTACAGGGTGTTAATACATCAAATTTACTACTGTCAATGCATACATGGAGATGTCTACACGCGCGACAAATAATCATGAAATATGCTTTATTTTATGCATTATCTATAGATTTTCTCAATAGCTGTCACTTTGGTAGTGAAATTTTTTTTTATTATGTATAATAATGTATATTAAACAATGAGATCATCATAGAACGAACTCTCATCACTAAAATAGGGGGATATCGAATGATTAATTGTCGTGTAAACTTTCAAAATATCAATGTGTCAGATGACTTTTCGAACAGTTGTTAGAGTCCGCCTTATTTAACTATTGATTATCGTTTTTTACTATCGGATATTGGAGAGTAAAATGAGTTTAACTATTGATTATCGTTTTTTACTATCGGATATTGGAGAGTACAATGAGTTTACTACGGGATGTACTTTTGAGAAGTAAATATTTTTTTACCAATAATCAAACAACCCATTTTCGCAATTTATTTTACTTTAGTAACATTTTTACTATAGATACATTTTAAATTTACATTTTTTTTACAACATCACACCACATTTTTCCTCGCAGAGACCTATTGTTGACAAGGAGGAAATCGATACCTCACACAACTTTACAGTCTTCTGATAGCTCCGAGACTAGTGTACAATAAGATTAAATTATTGTTATAAAAAACCAACTGACCGCATAATCACAGACACAACTACTATCGTCAGTTCTGGCCGCCTTGAAGTTGTTCTCCCCGATGGTGGCCAGGTACAGGCACACCGTTCCAGCCAAGCCCAGCACCAGGAGCTGAAACGCCCAGGGGAATATCGGGAAGAACAGGGTGGACTTCACGCTCCCCACTGCCCTGAGTCACAAATAAAATTTACAGATAAATATTGAATAATACAAGAAAATATCGACTCCAGACCACCCCCAGTAACTAAACTTTAAACCCAGTAATTAGTTCCTTACAAAGATTTGGACATACTCAAAATATTGTTCTACAAGTTTTTTAACGGAAATATCGCGAGCAGCTTTGATGGCTTTATGTCATTGATTGAACGCAAACAAGAGGGGTTGGAAGTGCTCACATTTGTCTATTTGACATTCCATTTTGAAGGCTTGTAATGAAATAATTCGGTTAGTTAGTAATGAAATAAAATAATAAATGTAACGTAAAAAGCAAACATAACATCTTGTAGAGAAGAAAATTTTCTTTCAGTTTGTTTTAATTTTGGCGCACATTTTTAAATTTTAAAAAAAGGACACTACATGTTTAACATCTATGAATCTAATTTGTCTTTTCAATCCTCATAACAATCGTACTGAACTAAATATTTGGCATCTTTACATCTGCGAATTTTCTGCATTTTTCTTGTTGCATTTAATATTGCCACTACTAATTTAAAAAATAATTAACTGTAATGCGCAATGGTTTGCGTGCGCGTGTGTGTGTTGGTCCGCGGACCGCAGGCGAAGTAGGAGGTTTATGTGTATGTGATGAGGGAGGCATTATAAGAAGCATAAGCTCTCTTCTCTTCCTGCTCTGTCGTGATTTAGTTACCATCATGTCTTGTATTGTACTGTCGTAATAATATTTTATTCTGGTCTGAACAAACTCGAAATTAATTATACTATGACGTTGTGATTTGATTTCTTTTGACCACATATTGCATTTCAGACCTAATAATGTACATAATAGCTTTGAACATTGATATGCAATGTCTTCCTGACAAACTGATATGTTACACATCTTGAAGCCAATATTTGTGTAATGGAATCAAAATGAACCTTGCCACATTATATTCTGTAATTGTGCCTACCTGCTAGCTTCCTTGATGAGGGCGATGGCCAGGACTATCCGCTTCCTCAAAAAGATGAGCATGAGCACTATAATGACCAGGGTGACTGCCGCGGCGATCAGCAACACCAGCCAGGTTTCTTTCATGGACAAGATGGACTTGGACACTGCGCTTACGTTGGTCTGCGATTCCGAAATGATTACGGGGTGGTCGCGGTAGTACACGTACTGCGTGTACGATAAGTACACGGCTGAGAAAAATGAGTCACAGTAAATACTGATAAATATTATTAATTATACATATTAAATATATACAAAAAAAATCTATTTACATATTAAAATATTATTTGGTTGCTATCGGGATTCAAATTTTTGGGATGTATAGAAATAGATGTATAATTATAAAAATATATAGAATATAAGTAAACGTAATCGTTTGCCGTAGTGCAATAGTAACACATTTCCCCAGATAAGAAGAGGTCCAGGTTCGAGTCCCAGTAGCAAACAAATATTTTTTCAATAAATAGATTTTTTTCTGTTTTTGGCATGTGGTTTTAGTACCACTCCATTTTACCGGTAAGTACTTACAGTAAGACAATAATACGACAACAGCCAATAACGTGAACCATACGACGGGTCCTGCGATCCACCTCATCACGGTGATGTAGATGAGGCAGACGAGCATGACTACGACGAGAGCCAGCACAATCCACCACTTGGAGTTCAAGAGGTCTTCGATCACCATAGCACCCATCTAAGCAAAAGAAATGCAATCAGAACAAAATGGGGCAATTTTTTTCCAGCACCTTCTATCCCTTGTTTTAAGTTTCGCTGCCATTTGATGACATTTGTAAAATTATAAAAAATATTTTGATCAAGCTAACACTGAAAAGATAATGTTTTCTGTAGTGAGTATTTAAAAATTATTAGTTTATATTAAGAGTGAAATATTGTATTAGTTTATTGAATAGGAGCACAGACCAGTAAATGAATTGACATGAAACAAAGTGAGCATATAGGAGAGAGGTTTGGAGCATTAGTTGTGGGGGCATTCTACACACATTCTTGGTAGAAACATAAATCCAATAGTTTATGACACAGTAAAAATATTTACTCTTCGAAAATTAAATCTTTGCATAAACAAGAAGTATTTTTTGCATTAACGCATTATATTGTCAGCCTTTAAATTTTCGTTACAATTGAGTCATATTTTTTTTAAAAGTCGCGGAGCTATTTGATTGCGTAAATGGTACCAAAGTGAAAATATTGGAACAAGAAATTTGCGTTAGTTCATGTTTATATATTTGGTGGTCTGTGAGTAGGAGTGAAATCCATGTATTGTATTAGTTTGTAGTAGGAATGACATATTGAACAAACATTCCCACGGTAACTAGTGTGACATATTTATTTGGTCTTTTTTTTGTTACATATTTTTATAGAATGAACATTTTTTGAGGGAGTACTGAACTATGATGTTTACACATCAAAAAGTGTCACCTGTGACATACCACACTAATTTAATTGCGGGCGTGTCAATATGCCTGATGAACAATTGACTGTACAATTGTCTACATGTACAGTTGAGTGTACACTGATGAGCAACGTACACAAGTAAATCGAACCTACTGCCTTGAAGACCAACCGAATTCTGTGGCTAAGTTTCTTCAATATTGATAATAATGAAACTATTCATCGTTAGGATGTGTCTATGAAACAATTAATTGTTCTTCATGCAGTTAATTATTTTCTACAAGATGCACGTTAGTCTTTCTGTATCATGGATGGTTAAAGCTAGTTATTAATAAATATTATATATTAAAGGTAGTTATTAACATTTTACATACTTATCAACTTCAGTCTAATCTGAATGCAAACAAACAGAACAAAGGATAATATACATGTGGTATATATACATAATTTTAAGCCTGTTTTGATGGTGATTGCTTATATGTAAGTAGATACTAGGGACGGGTAAGCCAGGCAGGGACACCAGGCGAGATTCCGGTGGATCGATGGCTTTAATTTTTGCTATATTTCACAAAATATATTAAAATTTATCCTAAATTTGAATTTTGAAAAAGCACAAAGTTTTATTGCATCCCTGAATAATTTTTTTTAATATTCTGCACGCTGGGTAGAAACTAAATTCAGAAGTACCATTAGTGACAGTAGAATAGATTTATGTTAATATCTACAGAGAGAGAGAGACGCATTGAGTGAAATTTAGGTGAGTTTTTAAAATGATAAATATGTCTTACAAGTTTTTAATAATGTGTCAACTAGTGATAAGCTAAACTGTTATTTTAACCGTTATTGTGAAATTTGTATTCGATTGTAACGATGATAAGTAACTGATTATTCGTAATTCGATGAACAATCACTGATATATTGGAAACTAAATCTCTAACAGTTAAATATCAGTTATCAATCATCGTTATAAAAGAAATACCAAATGCACAATCACAGTCACAATAACGTTCAGCTCATCACTAGTGTCAACTCTAACGGAAAATGCGTTTAAATATTCCACATTGTTTTTCAATCTTGTCAAAAAAAAATAACAATTTTAAAAATCGTAAGCCAGTTGTTTCGAAAACTTCCCTAACTGATTTTATGTCGGCAATCCGTCCCTGGTAGATATTGTATTTACAAAATTATAGAAAATTTGTAATATGGCATTGGAAGTGGCAAATAACTGAAACATTAAATATAATGAAACATCTATGACTATTTTTCACATTTATTAAAAACGATATTTATCAGATTTTAGTTTAAACGAAACCGGTCAGGAGTTTATATAACTAAATTTAGTAATATTAGATGTGTGTAATATGATGAATGAAGAAGGCTACCGCGCCCTTCAAGTCCCGGTGGCCTTTTTGAATTTCTTCATTTAAACATTTTCATAAAGTACCTACCGACAAGTGACCACCTTCTAACAGACTAATTTTATTTTATGTTTATGTTTCAATGATGAACGATAGCACCGGGACAAGGCGGAGGGAGCTTCATGATGGCACAGCTCAAGTATCTATATCAGGAATGGCTAATAGGATTTCACTAGCCTGACAAAAAATATGTTTTTTGCATGTCAATTATTAATTCATAAATATAATATAAATTATCATGTGATCATGACTGAGGACCGGGAATTGCCGCCCTCTTAATTATGCTCCTTTACTGCCTGTTGCCTTTTCCACTTGGTCGGTCCAACAAGTGGGAGTCTTCCTCTTCCCCTTCGATGCGGCCCAAGCTTCAACAACCATCTAGCAAGATGCCTAAAAAATTGAAGGATTCGTCTCAGGCAAATGCTTAATGTTCAGTTCCTGCAGAATGGAAATATTAATATATCTCGTCGTCCATGGTATGCGGAACATGTCTCCAGCACCACATTTCAAAGGCATCTTTCTCTTGCTTTCAGGGTCCATGACTCCACAATGTATAAAAATATAGAATGCGCCAGAGACTGTTCAAGCCTGACCTTGGTTGTGTGAGGCCACACACAACTAGCGTGTACCGCACACAAAGTAGTGCCTCTTGGGTTCTATTGTCGCTGATCAGTAGTTGCTCGCTAAGGATCAGATTTTTCCGAAGACCACCACCCGGGAACCACACTTCGTGGTCATACTTTTAATGCTTAATTACTGCCACGTAATATACTTCAATTCAGTGGCAATAAACGACCAACCTTCTTTTCAGGTACTAGGTAATTATAATTCAGATGCAAATCATTCTTCATACACAACTGTACGAGCTGATGCGTAAGTATTAGCGCCCATATACCACATTAAACCAGCATACACAATAAATTTTTATTCATTCATATTTATTATTCATATTTATGAATACTAATTTTTAGAAAAACTATTTATTTGTAATTAAAAATTACTGTGTCTAGGTCTCCTCTGTCAACCTGGTTCTAGTTCAATTTCATTATGGTCTATTTTAATATGTCGTCTAATAGAAGAAGCTCAAATAAAATTAATTTTTACACAAAATACATTTTTAGTAGTATTTGTATACTTAACTAAGCCATAATCAACAATCCGAGATGGTGAAAAACTTCCAACATCTTCACACTGAGAAACTTGAAATGTGAACTATACTATATTGACAGATGTTAAAAAAAATTTGATCACACTCCACCATCACCGATACCATGTTGTCGAATAATACAGAAGGTACAATTCCCATTTTGGTAAATGTGTCACATATTTGTCAACCCTGATCTACATTATGCACTATAATAAAGTTGTGTACACATGAGCCTATACAACTTTATTATAGTGCATAATAAAGTTGTGTAGGCTTTCATTGCTTGTTCATGTGAAATACGACAATACTATTAGTATATAGCAAAGAAAATATCATCTTGATATATTATAATCTTGGAAGAACAGGATATCGTCTAAAATTTTGGTAAAAATTGACTTTTTTGTATCAAAATTCTTAAAACAAACACTTTAAATTTCCTAGCAGTTGAGGAAATAACAAGAAAACAAAGTTATATTTTAGAAGCACTTGGAATATTTTTTTAAAACAACTCTTGATTTGAGTGTGAATAAAATGTATTATATAACGTGTCCCAAATCACATTATCTACACTTTCACCATAACACACTGTGAGAACTATCACCTTGTACATGTGTGCGTGTGTGTGTGTACCAGGAGAGTGAGTAGATAAGTAGTGGGGACAAAGATTATAAGAGGCAGTCTCTTTTCAGTCACTTTTTCACTGACTTCACTGAATAACTAGACTATCACTGAAGTGTGTAATTTATAATTACTGTAATAAACTGAATATTGTTACCCAAACCTACTGAGTTTCAAGAAACTAATCCTTATTCAGAGAATAGAAGATCTGGTGATACTTGGAAAGCTATCACTCACACCCTGGAACACCTTGGAAGGAACAACGGGTGGTAATCCGATTTCTCTGGTCAGAGGGGCTGAAATTTATCAGAGACTTTTATCACAAAACAGGGACAGTGCTTTATCACGTAAAAGTGTTTTTTTGTAGATCAAGAAGTTTAAAATAGGTTGGACGAATGTGATGCACGCAGAGGGAGCAGAACGTCCGTGAACCTCCATCACGAATGACAAGATTCAGCAAGTTGGAGAGATGGTTCCAGCAAAGAGGCAAATTACCATTGGTGAGGTAGCGTCATCTTTGAACATCACTCATGGTTCTGTCCACGACGAGCTTGACTTTCGTAAAGTCAGTGTAAATAAATTGTAAAACGAAACATGTTGATAATTTTTGACTTGTCCATTGGTTTTATTGGTGATAAAAAATTAAAAATTAATACATATAACTTTGAAGCTCGGTATCTCAGTTTGATGTAAATGTCAGACGATACCGTATTGTTCCAAGGGTACAATATCGTAAACTACTAGACCAGAAAAACTATTGAGTTTTTCAATGATACTTGGAACATCTCTCTAATATAGCGCATTAATGACAATCATTGGGGGGATTCAACAACTGATGATAATGGATCTCCGCTTACTCCCCAGCAAAAATAGCCTCCCGCCGATTCACCAGCTGTTTGAAATTGAACGCGTAACGTCAAAAGTAAACAATGGCTAATTTAGAATGTTCAATTCCTACCTGGTTCAATTTGGTGAGAAGGTTCATGTTTTTCTCGAGCATATCCAGCTTATCGAGCGCTTCTTCCGGCTTGGTAATGTTAAGCCATTCCATGGTTACGTTCAGGGCATCCATGAAATCTTTGGGTATGCATCTGAATGACACTGTAGACACACGCAAGTTATTTGAGTGCGTAACGCATGGGGTAGCGTAAATTAGCACAATGAAAAATAATTAAGTGTGAATGATACTAAATAGCAGGGATTTTTGTCACACAACTCTTTTTATATGAAATAACTAGCATCGTTAATATATCTAGACTATGTGTCACATATGTCTAGTGAAAATCTGTATACACATGAGGCCCCCATGCAACAACACTGTATATAGGATAAATAGACAGTGTCGGCCATCTTGGATGATATACAGTGTTTTTGCGAAGAAGATCACTTGGCAATTGTATTTAATTGTATTTGATATGTTTGTTTACTATACCATTGGACGCCCGAGAAGATATACAACGTTGTGGCATTCATAATTCAGATCTGCCCAAAACCCATGCACAGTGTTGTTGCAGGGGTGGTCTAATATGTCTAGTGATATATTAGATTGACTCTTCATGAACGTGCTATATAAATTTTGGGTTTAGTGATATTTCCAGACACTCATTATTCCGGGCAAAAAAAAAATTAACATTATATTTACAAAATATATATTTTAATGTAAACATTAGAATTGTTAAATTTTCAACCCCCGAGTTCAATGTAACCTAACCTGACCTCCGGAATAATCAATGTAACGTTAAAATATAATATTAAAAATATTTTTATCCGGAATAATCAGTGTCCACAATAGTGAGTGTATGGAAAGATTGTGTCCGCATAAATCTTTTCGCAAAATTCATGTCCGGAAAAATTCGAGTACCCGATTTGGACATTCAAACCAATCTTGACATTGTTGAAATGAGTCTTAACAATGAGTTAAAATTACGTTTGACCGACTTGTCCGTCAAGCGCGTGGCGCACATTACTAACACACTCAAAAGCCACAGTGAAAAAACTAGTCAAGCGGCGCTAACAACAAAAGCAACTAAAATATAAACACGTATGCAAAGAAATACAGATGCCGTTAAAAATATGATGAACATTTAATTTGCGGAATCTCTCATAGTAAAAACTCATCGGTATAATAACCTCTTACTCGTTACATGATGAGACGTTGGTGTTCATCATACTCTTGTACGGTGCAGTGTTATGGATGATTCAAGTGAGATAGAACACAACGAGGCCTTCGAAATGTACGCTTCGTATTTCATAAACCACCAGAATATTGAATATCTCCATTCTCTAAGGCTTCAGATTGAAATATAAGCCTTAACTGTATTGGAAGAACTAGAGAAATAGAGGATCACATCGGGTTATTATGTACGCAATTGGATAATACTTTTTGAATAAAAAGGATGATCTTCTTATCAGGTGAGGAATTGAATTAACTCATGCAAAAACACGTTAATACAAGGTTAGTTAATAAAATAATCCCACGCGCTTACTCGTGCAGCCGTGTTAGTATCATATTATACGTTAGGTGCAAACATGTTAGTAGAAAACACAAGCCCCGTCTCCGGCCATCCTCAATTAGTCCACGATCTTCAAACCTTGAGATTCTCCGTCTTGGACTCGATCATCTTATTGGCATTCACGTCTCTCTTGCAGACCCCGCCCTCCGGCAGCTTCCCACTGGGGCTGAGGATCGAAGTGATGCTGCCGGATATCAGGTCGAGCAGGTCCTTCTTTCTGTTGGCGTCACGGGCCGGATCCGCGGTACTCTCCTTGATATCCTTGGTGGCGGTGCACACAATCAGGCTGAGGTCACCGACGCACCGACCGAGAACTGCCCAAGTGTCCGGGGAAAGTTTCCTTTAGATACTTTCATACCTTCTTACACAAATTTCTCGACACTGACATAACACAGTCACCCATATCACCCGTCAATCTGGTGAGATATCCTCACATATTACATTTGTCCTGCAGATTTGCATATTTTTTGTGTACCCATTTTGATCTAGCATTTAGTATGTTAGTCAAACTTTCATAATGCATCATTTTATAAGTATGTACGGCTAATCATTCATCCATCTATCCGGAGAGAATCGAGTGGTTTTGGTCACCAATTTTACCACTAATCAGATTACACACAAAAGCAATTTGCGATTTGCAAGAATTAAAACACAAAGCGAAAAAAAAACACACTCAAACAAAGTAAAATACACACAATAAAAACTTAAAATGGCCAAAATATAACACAACAACAAATAATAAATACATTACTGATGCACCAGTAGGATTAAATATAAAATCAGAAAACATTTTAATTGTAAGTTTAATGCTATGTACAAGAAATCATCCATTTTGAATGGAAGAATTAACTCTTCCAGTTAGAAATATTATTCTGAATATTGAGAACACATTGAGTAGTTTCCAATCTATATAATAGGCATGTCTGCACAACATCACAAGACATTACGAGGACTGACAATTATTATCTGGAGATAGGCAATATCCTATCGCGAGTGAGGCGTGTCCAGTCTGAATTGTTTGCAAAAAGTTGAATGTCAAATGACACGGCTCCAGCACAGCCGTGACTTTTTTAAACGACTATTCGCCCGATCTGGCCCATACTGACTTTTCCGCAAAATCAAAAAAGATATGCAGAATCAGCATTAGGGATCACAAGCGTAGGTGTAGCGGATTATAACGCATGCTCTAAACAGCCTCACCGAGAACAACTGTTTTCTGCAATGGGAAATATTTTTGACCAAGTGCGTTGGTTTAGGAAGAGACTGTGTTATATGCCAGCTAGTTTGTTAATATGTATCTTATCAAAATAGATTAATTCAATACAAGTTCTTATTTGTATTTGGGTTTTTTTAAATTAACCAGTCAGGTTAAGGAATATATTTTTTAAATTTAATCCTTCTTGAGATAAAAGGTCCCAGAATAAAAAGATTGATGTTTATATTGACAAGCCATGCATAAATATTGTTTACCCAAAAAACTTCCCTTAAAATAAAATGTTCATGTTAAACCTAAACAAAGGATTTAGGATATGGCGGTAGATGATCACTGTGTTTTGGATATCGGTTGTAAGAAGCTCTTCCTAGACAAATTAATTCATTATTTTATAAAGTGTTTAAATAAAGTCTAACCTTTAAATTCGACACTACACTAGTGTGAGAAATATAATTTGTATATAATTGTATATAATTTGTATATAATAACAAACAAATATTGTCTGACATAACAATTTTTTTCCAGGAACTTAATTGTCAGTCCTCGTGCCGATTGCACAAACAAACAACCTTTTGGAAAACAACAGCGGTGTTATAAATCTTCATGCAATTAACACATTCGTGGACAATTATAAATTTTGACCGTCTTTCAAATATTTTGTAACTTTATTTGACTGACGGCTATAACCGTCAAATGAGGGAACAAATATTGACACTTGGGGCCGGTAACTTTATACTACAGTAAAAAAAAAGTTATTAAAGTAAAAAAATTTGTAAAGTAGTAGTAGTGATAGTAAAAACGAGAATCGATAGTTAAATATGGCGGACTTTTCACAGCTATTCCAAAAGTCATCCGGACACATTGATACTTTGAAAATTGCAGTATACGACAATTAATCATTCAATATCCCACTATTTTAGTGATGAGAGTTTGTCCGATGATGATCTCGTTGTTTAATATACATTATTACACATAATACGAAAAAATTTCACCATCAAAGTGGAAGATATCGAGCGACTATGCGAAAAAATCCATAGATACTGCAAAAAATAAAGCACATTTCGTGATTATTTGTCGTACCTATAGACATCCCCATCTATGCTTTGACAGTAGTAAATTTGATGTATCAACAACCCCGCAATTTTTACTATGGGCATTACTATAATAAAAAGTTACCATAGTAAAAAGTTCACACAATCGGAACTTACAGCTGTACACGAATGTGTTAAACAACATCTACGCGTTAGACTTTTCGCAAACCTATTATGAAAGGTTTTGACCATCCAGTCATGACAGAATGTAAATGTAAATAAACATTAACAAATATAAATTCATGTAAAATGATGTTAATACTCACTGGATTTACTTTTGAAAACATTAGAAGCACATTCCCCTTTGTCCATCAATTCTAATATGCGTTTTTTAGTTGAAATATTGTTAACATCCACATTTGGCTTGCAGACAAATTTTGGCCTATATAACAATATCTCAGCGTCCGTAGATAACTCCACATTGGCCCTCAGAAGAGTATCCGTTGGGCAATTTTTGACACACACCTAAAAAAGAAAGGCTTATTTAAAAATTGACATCGAGCATACTAGTTTTGAGTGTTCATTAAACATGTAACAGTTGATGTTATAATGTACAAATTTTATAAAACCTATTTTTGTCGGTTGACATCGGTCCTATCGAGGAAGCGAGATATTTATAAAAAAACAAAATTTGTGGCCTTTGACACCGTACAACTGTAGAAGTGCGTACAATATCGATGTATCTTTTAGTATGTTATTTAAAATGACAAAATAACAAAGTATACAAAAAATTGGATTTTTTTGTTCACTAATATGATTAGACTACGCAATGTTATAACACTATATGATGGAAGAGTTTTCTGTTTTCTTAAAATTCGTGTGTAAAATGTGTGTGTTGAGTTAAGTTGTTCTGTGGTAAACCACTTATAATATCAAGATTAAGAATTGGTTTTACGGAAACATTAGCCGTACTTTTGTTTCCATAACTACCCTCTACCCGACAAATCTAATCCTGTTTATTTTAGTAACGAATCCCTACATGCTTGGTCATATTCATTAAACTCATGGTTCAGCAAATAAAAATATATAACGAGTTTCAACGTTGCATTATCTTTGACGATTTTAAAATCTCAAAGAATGACAATGCAACACTTTGAAACAAACAAAACACGATATAAATATCGACCTTAATAAATAAATAAAATTAGTGTGAAAATAAAATAAATTTACGTAACTAGTTGTTTTGTGAAAATTAACTTATGGTGTTATTGCAAGTAAGACCCTTTACGTTCGGGTATTTTCGAGAACTGCCGATCATCGCCGAGTAACCCAAACGACCTGCCCACATACTATAAGAACTGGCTTCAACATTTTACTCCGTACAAGAGCATAGTTCATCTCTAGTGAATATAATCCCTTAACATAAAATCAATCAACATTATTCTACATTGAAGATTATTTTGACAGATTTGTTTGTTTAAAGCGATTAATTCAAATTTTCTACATTGTCTGTTTCATAATTACATAGTATATATTTTGATATGTTTAAAATACAATGGTATTAAATATGTACAGAATATTAAACTGCGAAAAACTTCAAAATTACGCATATAAAATGTTCTACATGAATGAGAAAATATTGTTTTTCCCTTCAGATCTAAATTAATTTTTACAAATACACCACCCCCATGAGCAACTACTATATTTCTTCAAAACGTTAAATGTAACTACCGTATTACTTCACAAAACTGTATTAAAATACGGCGGGAAGGGTTATACCTGTTAGCGCTATTTAAAATTAATTAAATTCTATTCAGTTTTTAGGCATTTGACTTGTTGCCTCATGCATACATTCAATTCGCGGTTTACCAAATTTTAACTTGCGTATCTCATTCCCTTTTTTCCTCACCTATCCTTAAGCACAAGGAAGAAAGAAGATGTCCAACTGCAGCAAGTTCAGTACGCTTGGAACTTTTGTAAGGATTACTACCGTCACTTCACTCCGCTTTACTCCGCTAATGTTTATAATTAATCTTACTTTAATCCCGCTTATATATAATAATCCTTTTTACGAGTGTTAGTATACACCCCGCAACGCTTGTATTTGTGGTGGAGAGGAATTAACAAATGAACTAGCATCCGGCAGATGCAAAGTAAGTGCCTTCCTTTCTTCCTCATATTTCCACCAGTACCCGTTCACTGGACTAGCGTCAAACTCGCACCCACTTGACAATTTATATTCAAAACAAACACAAATTTATATTTCTATCTCTCTTAAACCGATAAACGACATGATGTGTAAAAATAAGAAATCAAAATAATAATCCAGTCCATCGTTACATGTCACATATCAATGGGATGCATACAGATCTCCTCTCGCTTGTATTTGTACAAAATGTTCAGGGATGTTCAAAGATGTTCAGGGTAAAAAATGTATTTTTGCCACCAATGTATTTTTATACATGCGCTTTAGTATTTTATGACAATATGGAAAGCTAAAAAACCTTTGTTTTATATTTAAGGAATAGAAGAACTCCAGTGATGATTTAGGGGTTAATTAGTAGGTATTTTGTACTATAACTATTATTTTTCATGGTATAGACATCCAGATAGGACGCCCAATAATAACTATAAGAAAATTTTATTGAATAATATTCAGTAATTTATGAGATGGTGAATTTATCATTAAGAAGTGTTTAAGAAAATCACATAGTTGTATTGTGACCTCACTGAATAATCTAAACTTATAAGAAAAATAGTCTACCTGTGTCGTGAGGCAACCGTGGATGGGAACCTGCGGAGAGAGGCACTGCATCATGTCGAAGAACACTAGGTGAGGAGAGTCCTGCACCTGGGAATCCAGGCCACACTTCTGGCCGAGGGAATTTGTGGGAACCAGGAGCCTGCGCATGTCTCCATGCGACAATGCTGAAACAGTATGCACCATAATAACATTAGTAATCAGTCAGGTAATACAAGGCCGGATAAGCCGCAACTTGGAGATGTTCCCAAATTGTTGTCCCACACAATCTGAAGGCTAACAGCATAATTATAGTAAATATCTTAACCAACTTACTGCTGATATATGTATAATCTATATGCTTGTGTATATAATAAAATCAAATATCTGTCCATCTGTTCTCTGTAATATCCAACATTATTTAACTAATCTAAAGCAAATTTTGCATACTTATTCTTTAGGACCCTGCGTAAAACACAGGCAGTATTCAACCTCGCAAGAAATTAAAACTATTTGTTTAAATTCAAATCATGCCTAAATTATTGATAAACATCGCCAGTGGCGACATCTCTTGTTCACACATAAGATAATATTGCAACTAGTTGATCGTTTCAGTCGATATAATAGAGTTCCATTGTAAAATTCCCATCAATTATTGACCATTTTAAAAATAGATCCAAAACAAAAGACGTATATTTTTTGAAACAATTGATTGTTTTAATTTTTAATTCTGGTCTTATTTTGTCCATCTTGAATAAATAAATTATTTGTTGTTATAAATGATTGTATTTGACTTAAGGAGATAAGACCGGAATGGCGATTTGCTAAGATCGAGAGGTATCAGACTTTGGTTCAACGTTGGTTAATAATATCAACAGTGGAGTATCATAATAGATCTGAGGATCTAAAGCAGATGAGAGGATACTTACCATACCAACCGACGACGCCCCAGCAGACCAGGAACACTATGTACAGGAGGAGGCAGATAATGTCTGTGCAAGACCTCTTGTGTATCGGGCCATTGAACGTCGGATCGTACTTGATGGGTGGTCCTGAAATCAAATTAAACATAGTGAGGAATCTTGGTAATGTGGGGAAACTATCGCGGGTACCCTAACCAGTTATGCCGGAACTTCTATCATCAACAATTATATCTTATTGCTCCCTCTCGCTCATTAATTTTTCACATAAAACCTGAGCAAGCTGTTACAAACATGTTTAACCATTACCCAAGAATTCATGCACATGGTGCATCTACCTACAAACGGATGCACCATGTGAAAACTATATATTATGTGTAAAGTAGGAAAACGTGACCGACGCACATAGCATATTGCTATGTATTCGCATCCGAGTTCTCACGATGAAAGAACACCTGTTCTTATTTAGTATGCATAATGTCCTATTTATATCACATCTGTAGCGATCGGAATTTAAATCCACCGCCATCTCAGTTGTCATCGACGCTAGCGACAGCGCTGCCAGCTGCTGGTACAAGCCTGGCTCGAAATTCACCGCTAGGCAGTCTCTCCAGTTTCATCGTTTCACAACGGCGGTCTTGCCGGCTCACGCGCCGAGCAAGACCGCCAACTCGCTTCATTTCATTTCATAATACACGTGCACCTTCTACATCTTCATTCATTCTTTAATTCTATCTGTCTTCATTGTTTTTATCATACTGTCATAATAAACCTCAACACTCCAATCACATTTCTTTCATTTAACCACCAACCTAACCCCCAAACATCCACCACATGAGAGTAAATAGCATGTAGACTGTAAATCTGCCTGTATAAGACACAGAGAATATTTAAGAATAAGACAGATCTCTATAATCCAGTCCACCGTATAACAACAACCTAAGTTTTTGCTTATTGACCGAATACATCCTGCATCTTTTGATATATTATATATATATATATATATATACATGAGCTTTTCTTGATCACTTAATTACAATCAATTTTACATTCACTTCTTATCTGTTCATTCTTCACTGTATCATAAAAAGATTTGCCACATCAGAGATATCAGTATTTCACCGTTTTAATACAATTAGCTATCACCGTTAACTATCATTTTGCAAAAATATATTAATTGAACCACCAGTTTTCTTTAGACACTAAAAATAAAGATTATTACCATCTTCCCGTACGTCTGAGGTGCTATCGCCGCGCACATCTGCCGGGAAACACCAATCCAGGCACATCGCGGGTGCTCGCGGGCGACGCTCACCGCAAAAAGTAGAATTTCGTCATTTCAAGAAATTATTCACACACCGGGATCGTTCGATCAATCGACCAATCGGATTGATAATTTCCAAACTAAATAATGTCAGAGGTGTTGCTAATGAAGCGAAGTCAAAGAAACGTAATTTATCACACGGGTATTGTAATTATCAGTGCACGCACGTTCAAGTAGTAATTACTGGTTATTAATGAATACTATTACAAACCATGTTTACTTGACGATACTCAAAAAATAAAAATAAAATATATATATATATATATATATATATATATATATATATATATATATATATATATATATATATATATATATATATATAATGAAATAAAATACTGCAAATGTAAAAAAAAAATATTATACATTTAAAATTACTATTAAATTTGAACAAACACTTGGTGTCATCTTATTTTACATTATATTATTATATTTATAAATTTAAATGACCAAAATGATAACAAATGTAAAATTTGCAAGTAGGTACTTTTTAATTAAGATATAAAAATTAACCCCCGGGAGGGGTGGGGTCTATGACACACGAGAGTCTTATGTTTGGTGGGAGGATGGGAGTGGAGCTGACAATTTTTTTTTTTTTTAAACATGTGTCATATTAATATGCTATTATAAAATGACTAACTTGATGTCTCCTGGAACAAAGCCCCGACCACTAGGCGAGTGTCTTAACCACTAGAGCAATAAGCTACTACGATGTCGTAGTCTTATAAGAAGAACAGTAGCACGTATGAATGAACGAAAAATGAATCATTCTTCAATTTCCCCTCACGCCACTTTTCCTTCTCCCGAGTGTATGTGATTTTCATTTAAAGAAATGCACTACTTTAGATCTCACGGTTTTGGAACAAATTAAATTTCGAAAAATTTGCTTTTATGAAGACGTTCCGGTTATCGACTAAACATTAAGCTCTGCAGTCGCGTCGGTATTTACAAAAATTGTTTATTAATTAACCACCGCCACGCGTCGTCGTACGGTCGTGTACATTTTAGCCGAGACACGTAAATATACGGTAATATAAGATTCTGAGAGCGCAGGTTCAAATCCCCGGCTGACAAGTTTTATTTCTTAAACTTTTATTCAGCCAAGACCTAAACCGCTTTATTTAGAACGCCTCCGAATATAATCTGTCGCCAGGCGACGTCTATATTATAAAAAAATTAAACGACCACGCAACGTAATATTTTTTCGCTCGGGGAGGCCTTCGTCCAGCAGTTTTAAGAAAAAAACAATGATTAAATCTTAAACAAAAGAAAGAACAGGCTGATGAATAGGAATACATAGACCGAGAGTGCCGTTCAAAAAAGAAGACTCAGAAATCGGTGGTGAAGATTTTCAATGAAATGCCAGACGGTATGAGAAAGGAAGAGAAACTACATAGATTCTAAATTTAACTAAGCAAATATGTGAACGATAAGCTATAGCAAATAGGAAAATATTGATACAGAGCATACTTACTTATGTATGCATTAGATTACAATTAAATTAATTAAATAACTTCGCACCACAGACGACCAAATATATAGACATGAACCAAAAAAATTCCTAGTCCCAATATTTTCATCCACGCGATCACTTTGGAACCACTTACGCAATCAAATAATTCCGTGATTTTTTTTTTAAAAATGACTCGATTGGAACGAAAATTTAAACGCTGACAATATAATATGCAGCAATGTAAAAAATACGTCCTTTTACTGCTGCACAAATATGTCGTAAACTATCGGATTTATGTTTCCACCAAGAATGTGTGTAGAATGCCCTTCGTCCCGCAACTAATGTGCCGAACCACTTAACATATATGTACACTTCATTTCATGTCTGTTATTGTACACACGTCACATCAGTATTCTTACTATTTTAACGCTTTTACTATGGAAATAGGACCAACTCGCTGGTGTACCGGAACGAGGCGCGGACCCCCGACCGCTAGATCACTAGGCCGGCGTCTTAACCACTACCTAAACATGTTCTAAGCTTATTCTACATCGGACAAAGGTATGGACTAATCGTCCTGATGATGAAGTTTTAGTACATCGTCAAGCGGACGCGCGAATCACGTAATACGATAATTAACCGAAGCTGCACAGCCCAAATTATGAATGCCGATTTTAATAATCAATTATAATATAATCCTTTAGATATTTCAAGGAGAGTATCAAAACTACAAAGAAAATCAGTTCGGCAAACAAGGGAAATGACGTCACTAGGGCGTCCCGCCGCACCAGACTGGTGTACCGACTTCCGTGACTCCTGACTATTGACTGCTAACTGCTGACTACTGTACGTCTCTCAGTGCATTCGTTTTACCGTGCAACGCACGTCGACGTCAAGGTTGTCACAAATTCGCGTGAATTAATTAAATCCAAAAAAAACACGACAAAAATTCCTTCCGCAAGTAGGTACAAGTGTTACAAGTGGTTTTCTATTTTTTCTGCCACCATTTTGAAACACGGCGGCGTATCAGGTTGGTTTTTAGGAAAAGTTTGACTGAAATCTAATAAGGACTACGAAAATATATGTATCTACCAGAGAGTGTACCGGTCTTAGCCTCTGTGGCACCCTCGGATTCTCGGTTCTCTCAGACTGTCAGATTCCGCAGCTACAACGTCCTACTGCGACCAGACCCTATTTTTCGTGATTCGATATTGAGCTGATGATAGGGAGGAGAGTGCTGTATTACACATATCTCTCAAGTTTCGCTTCACATGGCCAAAATTTTCCAGTTTCCGAATCTTCATTGATTTCTTAGCTCATTTCCTTTTTTAACCTTGAACCGTGAACCTTTTTTAACGGCACCCCATAAGCTGTAGTTATTGTGATACCGAAGACTTGGCTGCCATTCTCCAGGGCAACACTGCGGCGGAGACGTTTGCGATGATATTTGAAGAAGCAGATGCATCTTCTGGATCTATATGACGTTCGTCTTGCTTTCCTTGTATTTAGTAATGCTAATAAACTTTTTATTTTGTGCAAACTGTAGCTCTTTCTCCTTTTTTCGTTTTTTATTTCGGCTTGTTCGGCGCCCCGGCTTGCTCGACGCCCTCGGGCGTGGCCCGAGCGTGCTTGGCTCTACGCGGCGTGCGATCTATACAATCAAAAAAGGCCGTGCATGACTATAATTTCTGTATTAAGTATGTAGATTCACCGGAAAATAATTCAGTTCTTATGTGTTAACTATAACCATATAGCGAGCGGAAGAATTAAGATATGACAAATAAAGCTGAGTATGCGTTTTATCGCAAAATCTGTCTCAAATGTGTACGAACTAAATGCAACTCTCGCGCCGCGCGGTGTTTGAATACACGTCTTCACTTGAGCCACGCCGCAAGTGTGTCCTTGAGGCAGACTTGACTGTATGCATTCCAATACACTTTAAACATCGTATTATTTTATATTATAACATATTTTAGATCGTTCACTTAATAATTCGATAAATATCCGTAGAATAATAACAATATCCATCGTTTTTACAGCATTGATATTAAGCAGCATAACCTAAATCCACGCCTAGTACACGCCACTGGTATCTACATAACATATATATAACAGATAAACTTTTTAACGGAGTAGTTTCGTGGTCTTCTAGTCTTTATCGAGAAAAGTTTGTTGAAATTTTCCAGAAGTTGTGACGTCATAAGATCTCTTGCAATAAGTAGTATTTCTATAAAAATCTTAAGAATATTGTTTTTTTACGATATTTTGCCGTAATAGAACTGATAAATATACAGTTTAGTAAGAGATTATTGTATTTTTTATTCAAAACTTAGTTTTAAATAGTAATTATTGAAGTCCTAAAATATATTTTTATATGATTACGAAGTATTTTAAAATCGTTAAAATTGCGAACTTCACAATTTTATTAATATCATAAATATAGGTTTATCTTTGAAACCTTAACTTTAGACCCTCAAGAAAACATATTTTTTATGTGTATTCTTCTGGCACACTAAAAACAATTTCAATTAACGTCTATATTGTCTTAATTATCCAAAATAATTATCAGTTTTATATTATTACAAAGGTTTTAATAAAATAATTTGTTTTCGAACATACAACCTAGTGTAGGTACTTACCGACGACAGTAGGCACTCGGTACATTAGCAGATCAGTCAAATCTAGGACGTCCAGCTTGTTTCCCGAGCTGGATAAGATCGTCCCGCGTGTATGGCAACCCTAACAGAGCGGTCCACTTGAGCGACGGCCCAATTAGTTTAAATGAACTAACGACTGTATGGCACTTAGCAGTCGTTTATCTAAAAGTGGGTTCGCAATGATGCCTGTTTAAAGGTAGATTCACAAGTCTTGCGCCGATCCAGCAACCGATCTTTATATTATCCTATTATATGATTGCGCTTCGTCGCTATCGCTATTTGATTTGGATCTGTATTTGGATAGGCAAGTGTCATTGACACTAAGAAAAAATTCCTTATATTCGCCAAAGTAGCGACGAACGTGTCGAACGTGTTTTTAATATCTCTAGGTTAAGATTACGATTAAGGTTAAGATTAAGTTAAATGTATTAATCAGAAATATATACATATAAAATCAATTTTATCGAAAAATATTGTTGTTGCGCTACCGGGATTCAAACCTGGATCTCTTTCCAAACCGGGGAATAATTACAACTTCACAATAAGAATGTGTTCTCCTTATTAAATATTTTCTCTTTTATATATTGAATAACAGTACGTAAATATATATTCAATTTGAAATGAAGCGTACATTGTGTTTATTATGAGCAAGAAAAACATACATTAGCGAAATAGTATTTTTACGACTGGCAAGTATATTGAGCATCTGTCATCTCGTGTAGTTAATCATCTGTCCAATATATGTTCGCAATGTTTACGTTTGTTCAGTAATTATTTATTGTAAACATGATCTCAGTTTTTTTAAGGATGTCTTTAAGTGGAATGACGAAGAATAATCAATTAGATATATACATATATATATATATATATATATATATATATATATATATATATATATATATATATATATATATATATATATATATATATATATATATATATTCAAAATTGATGCGTAAGAACGCCGTTTATACAATTCCAAGTAAGGCAATACAGGATGCACTAGCAGAAAAGCAACCGGCTGTCGCCAAATGTGCATACCGTATAATGTCTGTGTCATCTCTCAACCTGCAGTCTGAGACGAATTTTTAATTTTTGGGCTTCTTGCGAGAAGGGAATACAGCTCGGAGAAGCTTGTTGCGGCGGGCCACGTCGAATGACGGAAAGGAAGAGAAAGATCCCTCACCCATCAGACCTACCAAGTAGAAAAAGTGAACGGGCCCTTCTCAAGAAAGCGGGAGTTCATGAAGATCGAGATCCTCAGTCGTGAGAGACCATAGTAGATGATTTATGAATGGCAGAACTCAAGTCACAACCGTTGGCGTTCCCGTCGTCGTACAAATGTGAACAGACCTTTAAGACAGTGCATCGGAAATAAACAAATGTGGATCACACTTGAATACTGTGATATTTGCTCAGAGATGTTTGAACAAACGACAAAATGACGCTGTCGACCTTGAGGTCCGGTCGTTCGAAGCGTCTAAGTGTAAAATATAAAAGAAGCTTCTTCAATATTAGCAAAATTACTTTGTGGCGTCATTTTATACAAATAATTAGACAAAATACTTTGTTTAAACAACTATTTATTGATTATTCGACATGTTTCGATATCTATGGTTTATTTTGTATACTGAAACAATGTATACTGAAATTAAAAATACAAGCGTAGATAGAAACAAAACTATAAAATGAAGAATAAGTAAGAACTAATATGAAAACAAATTTAAAAGGTGACTATTCGCAAAGAGGATTTGGTTATTTGTAATATTTAGTTTGGTATTAATACTTTTTCTCATTTCTAAAATTTCAAATTTATCTAACTGTAAACTGTATGTATTATTTATAAACCCTTGTTAATATCAAAAGAATGGTTCGTTTCCAAAAGGTGATTGGAAAATTCTTAATAGTTGTTGCTATTTAGGCATCTCAAATCCACTTTGCAAGTAGACGCCTTTTAATTTGTTTTCACACTTATTCACCACATAATTGTTTTGTTTTTATCTATGCTTGTATTTTTTAATTTCAGTATACATTGTTTCCTGAAGAAGATACCACAGGTATCGAAACGTGTCGAATAATCAATAAATAGTGGTTTAAACAAAGTATTTTGTCTAATTATTTAGATAAAAGAAACGTTTACATATCAATACTATGGATATTTTCAATGATATCTGACCTCAACTGGGCGTCCAGAGAGCACCTCATCTTCAATGCGTGTTCAAACTCATGTATAAAAAAAAGCAGTATCCGTGATCTTCATTCGACTCCATTTTGATTAACATTTAGTTAAGACACTCAAGTTAGTCCTATTTTAATAGCACAAGCATTTACCTTAATTTGAAAATAGTCAGAATATTGAAATGACGCGTATGCATCTCTAAAATAATAATAATAAAATAAATTCTGAATATTATACGTAGTTTTCTGAGGTACTCTGCCGCGAGTCTTCGACCACATCATCGGGACTGACGTCGCAAATGCTGGACCCTGGGAGCTGTTACAATGCTCGCTTCGAACGTCTGAAAAACGTGAACGACGCGTCGCTTCTGACTGAAATTTGACCTGAGCCAGTTTGAAGAGCCGTGACGTGTCGTAGAAGTTTAACAAACTGATCAAGCCTACCCTCTTATGTAAACAATGTGAAATATGTTTTAATATATACTATTTCTTTCACGGCTCTACTTCCCAGGGTGGGATTTGACGTTCTCCACTACTGCTTTCTACCAACATCTATCCCTGGCCGTTCTCCTTCAATTCTCGGACATTTACATTCTACTCCAGAATTCTTCCACAGTCTGCCTCCAGGTCGCTTCCACTTGATCATGATCTTTAGTGTCCTGTCATGTGGCATGCTTTCAACATGACCAGCCCGCCGCGGTATTTGGGACCTACAGAACCTTACGATTATTTCTTACTCAATTCAATTTTTGACTTCATGGTTATTTTTATTCCGTAAGTTCCACATTCTAATACAGGTCCATACATTTATATATACACACCAAGATCAATAGAAAACGGATTTCTGTTAAATGAGGAATAAGGCGGTTTGTGTCTTGGCTAAATATAAATAGTGAAAATAAAGCTAACAATTCGGCTAGATCGAATCGAACAGACAGATGACGCTGCGTTTTTAGAGTAATATAATATGTACAGAGATGCTATCCGTATAGAAAGTATGTGTTTTGAAACATCAGAGAAATCCAATAACACATGTTTTGTATACAAAATAAACAGAACTTAATTCGAAAACAAAAGAAGTACGTGACGACTCCTTAGCCGTCTGAAATTGTTAAACTTATCAGTGATCATCAACGGTATGATAGACTGCCCCCAGATTGTTGGTCTGCTTGACTTTCACGCACCATTGAGGTCATCGAGGCACAATTCATTGTTCTATTACAGTGGTAATGTCAGAACTCGTGCATTAGCTAATTCCGCAGTCCCCAGAATGCATTCTTTGTGGAATGAATATGCGGAAGTAGTCACATTTTTGCTGTTAATTTAACTCTTCATAGAACCATATTATTACAATTTTTTGTGTCTCAAAAATGGTGACTGATACATTGCTTTACTTCACTTTTCATATTTATTTTTAATTTTGATTATGTAAAAACATACTGAGACTAGGTAATTTTTTCTTTGTGTATTGCACTTCCGATAAAACAAATAAATATATAACCAAGATATTTGAACACGTTATTTTAACGAAAGATGTTTATTTAATTATACTAACAAAAAATTCAACTTGTATATGGATAAATGTGTGAAAGAACTGGAATGTATGAATGTAGGAGCAAAAATGGGCGATTTGATTGTATGCTGTTTATTGTACGCCGATGATGCAGTACTAATGGCGAATAATGAACAAGAACTACAGAATCTGGTGAGTAGAATGTACGATGTATGCAGGGAAAGCGACCTCATGATGAATGTTAACAAGTCGAAAGTGATGGTATTCGAGAAGGAGGAAAGCAAGACATCGTGCTAAATACTTGTAGGTAATGAATGTTTGGAACAAGTAGATGAGTTTGTGTATTTGGGAAGTATGTTCAATAGAAAAAGAAAGGCTGAGAATGAAATCGAAAGGAGGGTGACTCTGCAGGAAATAAAGTGAACGGCGCTTTGAATGGAATTATATCTAATGGGAATTTGTCAGCTGAGGCAAGACTAGCGGTGCACAATTAAATCCTGGTACCGACACTGATGTATGGAAGTCAGGCCTGGAGCTGGCAGAAAAGGAACGAAAGTAGACTGAATGCAGTGGAAATGGGATCACTTAGACGTATTTGTGGCAAATCTATTTATGACAGAGTAAAGAATGAAGAAATAAGGAAAGAATGTAAAGCTGATGTTAGTATAGTGAGTAAGATTAAGAAAGGATCACTTAGGTGGTTTGGTCATATGAGGAGAGAATGATAAGAAAGATATATGACGCAGATGTTGATGACACCAGAAATAGAGGACGTCCGCGGAAGACTTGGCACGACCAGGTAAACCAGTTAATGGAGGATGGTTCTGTCAGAAGCCTCAATAATTGGCGAGCTTGTATGAGAAGATGTATGAATGTGGATGAGGCGAGAATTGTGTCAGGACAGAAGAGTGTGGCGCTCTATCCTCTCTGCCTACCCCCGGGGGGAAACGGCGTGATCCTTGTAAGTAACAAAAAATTACAATAATTCTATTTTAGTAGAGGTAATTTTTGTTAGACAGTTGTAATTTCCAGGTGTTTGAAGACTTTACATATCTAGGGTTCAATCTGACCGAGGACAATGAAGAGGTCGTAGAAGTTAGGAAAGGGACTACCGCAAGAAATATAATCGCTATCAATACTGAAATGACGAAACGTACGGTAATGTTCGGTATCTAAAAAGTCTACTTTTAACTTTACTGTTTCAGCTCTTTTAGATAGAAAAAAAGATTAAAACTTAGCTGCACAAAAAGTGGAAAAAAAAAACAGACAATATTGACGTTAATAGCGACCAGGGCCGTGCCCATGCCGGCCTGTTGCGCCACTGGTGATGATGATGATTTACATACACTTCAAAATAGCCTACCGTAATCCTTTTCGGGCATCTCTGACCTCGGCGCCATCTCTGTGCTTCGTGCCGGCAACTCTTGGAGCTGATCGTGATGCTGCGAAGTTATCGAGGCCAGCTGTCGTCAGATATTCTATTATTTTTAAATCTGTAAACAAACAAAAAAAAAATAATACAGATTAAATGTACGAACTAAAATACAGTGTTGGTCACATTTGTTGTTACGCCACTGACAATTGTCTCGCATGAAATCAGTTGATTCATATTATAAAAAGAGCAGAAATGTAATATAACTATCTGGTACATTAAATTTTCAGTAACAGCACAGATTTTGTACAAATACCTTGAACATTTTCGACTCGTAATTTAGCCATAAAATATTCAACAAACGTCAGAATCCACTCCGGAACAAATTTTTCTGATATGCTATGTAAATCTGTTGTAGTATGTAAAACATACTAACGGCGTATTTTGCGGTTTCCAATGATTAGCATTACGTTAAAATTGCCCGACAGATCTCAAAGACGGCCACGATGACGCATCACTTAGTGTATTATTAATACACAGGATGCTCGCGCGCTGATTGGATATCAGCTGGTGTCGAGATTATCGCGAGAAAACCCGCTGACAAATCTTCTAATAATTCAATAATTCTTGTAATATCAGGCGATAAGACCAACATATCACAGATAATCAATTAATAATGAAATATCCCCGGAAAATTGTGAAGCTATTATTGAATCTTATTATTGAATTGAACATTTTTTAACAGCGGTAGAATATATACTTTATATATTAAAGAGAACGCATTCTTATTGTGAAGTTGTAATTATTCAGAACAGACAGTCTGTGATGTTTTAAATATGAATTAAATATAATTAGAAAGATATACATATAAAATCAATTTTATCAAAAAATATTGCTGTTGCGCCACCGGGATTCGAACCTGGATCTCTTTCCAAACCGGGGAAGGTGCATTATCTAACTATGCTACAGCGACAAATTTTCGAACCTATATGTTACCTTTTTGATATTAATACATTTAATCGTTCCATTATTTGAAAGAGCCATCTACCTTATTTACAATAATTACAACTTCACAATAAGAATGTGTTCTCCAAATAATAAAGTTGTATCAATATGTCCAAAATTTAATAAAAATGAATTGATAATTCTGGCGTCTGCTATCAGATTACTCAAAGGTATTTGAGATTCCGTAAAAATAAGGTAGATGGCTCTTAACTAAGATTTATTTGCCTGTAGACATCTCCATCTATGCTTTGACAATAGTAAATTGGATGTATCAACAACCCGCAAATGATTTTAACTACGGGCGTTAGTAAAAAGTGACTACTGGTCATACAACCGGCCCTAGATATATTATTTTCTATTATGTTCTATTGAACGAAGGAGGGGTCACAATGTGTATTGATTCAATCGAAAATTAAATAATTTGTTGACGTACCTATTCGTACCTTCGTTCACCTAATGTATGAGTTTTAGTTGGAGGTTAGGTTATTTGATCTAACATTATTATAAATAAAAACTATGTAAAGATTAAAAATCAATCAATAGCCACCTATATACAACATTTGTACATTACTTCGAATGCATTCGTAAAATTCGCCATTAGATTGTATATGTTACAGTTAAATTTCAATAATGTATACATTAACTAGTCAATGTATGCACTGACTACGACCTTTAGTTACATTTCGTGTATACTTTCACTAGGCAATGTATAATTTAATTAGTGAGTGTACGAACCCGCGAGCTGGCCACACCGTGAACAAACGAGATCTGTCAGACGAGCGTGTTTGACCAAATACGAGCGAGTTTACAATAACCCTGTCACACATTAACAATTCAAATGAAAATTATACAATCGATTAATAAAATAAATTGTAATTGTAACTGTGAGCACATTGTATTTTTACATACCTTATAGTTGAATAACAGAAAAGAAATGTGATTTAAGGTTACTTTGAGGTTATGTCGGATGACAATAATAACACGCACGCACTCCATAACCGGTAATAATGTTGCCAATGTTGAATATTGCTAGAAATTGCAATGTCGTCACTCGAAACAATTACACGTGTTAAAAAACGATAGCATTATTCTATTTTTATTAAAAAAAAAATTATATTCATTTAATGCATTTTTTTAAATATACCGACTTCAGTGTGCCCGTGCGTTAGGTGAACATTGTAAACAGTGAATGCATACAACTAGTCAGAGTGTTCATAAATTCTTTTGTTTATACTGTAACTGAAATTCATTGTTGGTGCATACATTGACTAGTTAATGTACACATATTCGAAGTTTACACTTTGTGACACATATAACTTAATAAATATCGATTTATGTGGGGACGGCGATTCAAATCTGCCGCCAGAGTCGCCGCTGCTGGTTGGCGACACGAGCGACATCTGCCCCCCGGGATCGGGTCCCGAAAAGGAGGGATCGCGCCCGATCGCTCGGCCCCGACGCTAATCTCTCCTTGGCTAACACCCTTTTCTTTCAACTACCATTTTTTTCATTCATTCTCTCCATCGAAACGCCCCCAAATTTGTGAAAATAGATTGTTTGATCGTTATTTGACATTGACACGTAACCATTAGTTACCATTATTAGCCAATGGTAACTAACGATCAAACAATGAATTTTCTGCAATTAACTATTGTCAATCATTTTTGAGGTAACTTTACCGTAGCATATGTTACTTTGCCTGCTACTAACTAAGGTTAAAAGCCGAAAAGTGTGCACAAGATGTATGAAACTGAACGAGGCAAAACAGGAGAGTGTGAGGTTCTATCCTCTCTGCCTACCCCTACAGTAAAACAGCATGACGGTAAGTTAATTAGTTTAACGTGTGCTAATTTGTTTATTTTTTTTCACGTGCTTCTGCGGAACAGAAACATGGATATTGAGAGAAAGTGACATAAATAATTTTGACGCTTTTGAAATGTGGTGCTGCGGGCGAATGTTTAAAATCCTATGATGAAACGGACACAGGGCGCCATCCAGCGACCACGTCGGAACTATAACACCGTGAAAACAACACCGACAAGCAATAATGAATTAATTGTATTAATTAGAAAAATATACATATAAAATCAATTCTATCGAAAAATATTGTTGTTGCTACCGGGATTCGAACCTGGATCTCTTCCACTCCAAAAAATAAAGTAGATTCCGTTCAAATAATGGAACGATAGATGTATCCATTTGAAAAATGTAACATATAGGTTCGTCAAAGTACTGTATGCTGTAGCATAACAGAAGAGATATAATTGATTTTGTACGTATATCTTTCTAATCACGCGAATCCAATATATTAATAAGTCATAAGAAAACGTACAATTTTGAAGGATTGATCGTGCACTCGATAAATATCACATTACATCACAGTATATTCGCGTGGAGTACAATACTATGTTCGGAAATTGGAGCGATTATCTACGAGTAATGTTATAAAACTGAATTTGTTGACATGCTAACGCAATCCGAATGAAAATTATCGTAGATAGTACGGTTCTTATCTATACAGGTCGGAAGGTGACCACGCTTGTATAAAAACAACGCGTCACATGTCTCATTGCACTACCGACGACTACTAAAATATACGTTTTGGCGAGTGGGCGCGCCCCGAACGCGGCCAGCGGCACCGCGCGTCTCGCGCGGGCCGACCGGCGAACCGCCTCCTCGCCGATTCCCGCATCGTTTGTTACAAGCTCCGTTTCCACCGCGGGAATTATAAAAGTAACTTCCAACCGACCGTTGTAATATAAATATAATAAATTCAATGTAAAAACGTCATTATTTATGCTTACCATACTCTTATAGGTTAGATTTTGAGTTATCGTTTTTTGCATGTATGACGATAACGATTCTTTTTCGTAGTACGGTTGTACCGCAATTTTTTTAGGCAACGCCTTGACAATGGCACGCGCTACCGTGCCGGAACGTCGACTTATGTTTCCCAAGGAAACCATCTACAAAAACCGCGCTCTAACATATAAGATTCCATACACTAGTGCTCGCGAAACCCCATAACTTATCTTTCAGATATTTACTTGATTTAATTTTGAATCTATGTAATTTCTCCTCCTTTCTTACTAGTATATCATCTTGCATTTCATTAAAAATCTTCACCATTGATTTCTAAGATTTAGCCTTCTTCCTGAGTGACAATTACATTTACCTTCTCTGCCATTACTGTCTGCCATTCTCTCACACGAAAACCAGTACAGACTCAGAATGATACATTCTCCATCTCAGCCTTCTGCTAGTATACATCACAAATCTCATTCAATTTCTCTTTCACATCCAAACTGGCGTCATACCCTCGACCTTCATTGGCTCTTTAATAATTAAGCTTGTTACAAAGCTCACCGGGTGCAACTATTTTTCAAATATAATTCAATATTAGTATTATCAAAATTGCAAGATAGTAGAACACTCGCTTAGGCCCGGTTGTGTGATCAGTGGTAAATTTTTACTATAGTAATTTTTTACCAACGCCCGACAAATAATCATTTATTTTATGTATTCACAATATATGTCAAAATTTTTGTAACACGAATTGTAAGAAATACTTGAAAGTTTCTACATGGTAAAACATATTATACAAGTTACAAATATTTGATAGGTGTGGCAGTCGCCCATGGGTAAAATTGGTGAACGTTACAATCGTGTAAAGTAATCACTCAAGCCAGCCGAGAACAGGTCGTAAACCCTCTAATACCCATGACTTCCATACTTCCCATATAAAAATAATGGCTTCGTCTCTATGAGACATCTATAATATGTACTTTATTTTATTTTATGCTTTATCTATGGATTTTTCGCCTCCGCGTTCGAAATCTGTCACTTTGGTGGTGAATTTTTTTCAGATTATGTGCTAACGTATACTAAACAACGAGATCATCATCAGACGAACTCTCTGAACTAAAATAGCAGGATATTGGTTTGATGATAATAAACATAGATGGAGATATCTATAGGCTCGACAAATAATCATAAAATATGCTTTATTACCTATGGATTTTTTCGCCTAGGCGTTCGAAATCTGTCACTTTGGTGGTAAATTTGTTTTTTCATCGGACGAACTCTCATCACTAAAATAGCGGGATATTGAATGGTTCATTGTCCTATACTGCAACTTTCAAAGTATCAATGTGTCAGATGACTTTTGGAACAGCTGTGAAGAGTCCGCCATATTTAACAATCGATTCTCGTTTTTACTATCGGATATCGGAGAGTAAAATGAGTTTATTACAGGATGTACTTTCGAGAAGTAAATATTTTTTTACCAACGATCGAACAACCCGTTTGCGCGGAAATTTTAACCTTAATAACTTTTTTTACTAAAGTAAAAAGTTTCTATCGCTTACACAAGCTCATCCTTAGTGTGCGATAGGAACCGGGATCGATAGCCGGAGTCTTCGAAAACTTTTCAATTGCAAAAAAATTAATATATCAAATACATAACAGTATCTTAGTTCGAGTCGGTAAAGTCGCTGTCTGTAATAAATTAATTAAATACTTTGGACTTGTCCCATCCATCACAATCGTGTGCGTAGTCTAGCCCTAAACCAACATGGCATCTGTTCCCGCTAGGAGTGTTAGTAAGGTTTAAAGTTGGACCGAAGTATTATCAGATAGTGTAGCTAATATGAGCCCGACTTATCGTTCGAAAGCTGATTGGAATCGATACAGAGAATTGTCGTATTATCGTGACAATATAGATATCTCACACAATTGTATATAAATAAAAAAAAATATGCATGGTGAATATTATGTTCCAGGCCGATTTTGTTTGGTCGCCATTTTAGTTTGGCAGACATTTGTCAGTTCGCATTTGGTTAGTCGTAGAGAGTAGTTGATTACAATTAATAATGGAGCATATAACGATAAGTCATTAAAACATTTTATTTAAATAATCATTCGACTTTAGGGAAAAAATCCATCATGAGCGATGAAGCTCATTTCAACGAACTTAGCTTCGCTTTTACCCTACCTGGAACATAATATTCACCCTGTATGTTCTTCAGATATTCATAAATTGTACATATGGTTAAACTGTTATTAAAAATCTATATTTAAACCGTTATTGTGACTAATTGTGTTCGATTGATAACTGATTATTTGCAATTATTTGAGCAATGACACCAGTCAGGTTTACTTTCCAGTGTACCAACACTGGAAAGTAAACCTCCAACAGTTAAATCTGTTACCAATCATCGTCACAATCACAATCGCATAACCATCACTAGCGTATATCATTGTATCCTCGGGGCGGACAGTCATTTTGTGTACGTATGTCCTTTCAAAGATACAGTGATAACGAATTTTTAGATCAATTTAATTTATGATTACCGAAACACCCTATAAGGACAAAAAGCTTTTAAAAATTGTAGTTTATTACTGAGACTAGGTCGCACGACCAAAAAAGAAGAATATATATATATATATATATATATATATATATATATATATATATATATATATATATATATATATATATATATATATATATATATATATATATATATATATATATATATATATATATATATATATATATATATACATATTTATATATTATTACGTTAAACGTAGTACCTACGGCGCACTAGATATGTTGGGAATTCACATTCACAAGTTGGCAACACTGACCGCGCAAGGAAAGGAATTCGAGCAACGGTCTTTTTTCGGGTAACAGATATCAACCTAGACAGATGGTCAAATCCGATGCATAAATAACGAAAATGTGACTTAATGTGAATAAGTGAGGAAGGGATGGACGCATCCCTTCCTCATTCCTATTTCTAATTGTCTTTCTCGTTCCTAATTATTTCACTTTTAAATTTCTTCAATAGTAATTTTATTGTAGCCTTTGCTAAAACTCCTTCGGCTGGCTTGACGGGAAAGGAGTCATGCCACGACATACTTTAGACCACAGGAACGATTTCTCCTGAACAATGAAGGGGGTGGGGCACGAGTTGATCTGCCGCTAGACAGTACCCGACGGGATAAATTTTACAACCGAGGGAGACCCAAGCAATCCATGACGAACCAAATGCAAGCAGATGACCCAGCCTCCTGATGTTCCGGCGAGTCAAAGTTACAAGTTTCAACGGGTGCCTTGGACTAGCCAAATCTAAACGAAGACTGTGAATCTCTGCCGTAATGGACAATTACTACGCGTGAAACGGTTGTAAAAATGAATTTTGTTGTGTACTAATAATTTAAAACTTATGATTTTCTATTGTAGCATTAATCTTTCTTTTCATTTTCTGATTTAAAACTAATAATTTTCTATTTTAGTATTATTGTTTCTTTACATTTTTTTTATTTAAAACTAATGGTTTTCCTGGTCGTGTTAAACCAATTTATTTGCTAAGTTATTTCTGTGCTACATCTAACCCGACAAACTGTCGGGTGACAAATTTATGTGTGCCATTTCCTAGGTAAAGATTTCACATTACTACGAATCAAGTGTTATTACTTGTGCAAAATTATGTTCATTTGAAATAAAAGTAAATTTCATAATTTTATTGTAGCAAGAATTGCCAATCTGATCTCTTTCATCACATCACATTTTGTGATGGAACGATTAATGTTTTCTACTTTAATAATCTGTTCTCTTGTTTTTTTTTGTATTAAATTTGTGATTATAAAATATGAAATAATCTTCTAATTTTTCCCTGAGAATGCTGGCTAAAATGAGTGGCAGGAGATTATGGTGATTCTGTGAACCAGACCCACGCACATCATGTAATACCCTGAGCAAGCCGGTGGATGTGCATGTACGGCGTCACATTATGACGACCACACGTCACAATATATATATATATTTCAACAAATACAATACTTCACTCAGTAATTAAGAAAAACGTCCTACTTCACTTCTTAATTATTATTATTAAGCCGATTTAAAACAGCCATCAAGAATTGTAAAATATTTAGTAAATAAAGTCGATTCAATAATTGACTTCATAATAATATAAATTTAAAAAATTATAATTGAAACGAGAATATTTTTATTAATTAAAGATAACACATTATTATTGTCAAATTGCATTTCGTCACTGTCAGCAGCAACACCACACATCATCTAGAGACATAGCTAGTTTTAAATGATTTTTGTATATTGATCAAATAAAGAGGAGCAGATGATTCTTTCTAAACTGAAACTGAACCTAGCTTAGATACGATTCCCTTGACTTGTGCGCAGTTGACAGGAAGGTTACAGATGATATGTGGTGATTACATTTCTTTAGTGTGCACGCCCCTAGCGGACACCATCTTGAAACAAGTGATATACTCGTAGAACGTTTCCGCGCGAAAATTCAAATTCAATGATATAAATATTTTAATTTGACAAAAAATTGAGATATGCGGTGTCGCTGCTGACGGTGTCACGTGTGGACTATTGTGACAGCATCAGTTGGATAGATTACAACTTATTCTAAATGCGATTAAACGGATAATATATGGAGTTTCCAAATTCTTTCATATAACATCCTTTTTGCATCAGCTACATTGGCTTCGGTTCCCTGAAAGAGTTGAACGTTGATTGATGTACAAGGCGACACATGACATGGTGCTTCTGTATCTTCAAAGAGCTTTGCATCCCAGACAATTTGAATGGTAGACGTCAAACAGTCAGGTCAGCCGCAGGAAGGGTTGTAGAACCGACCAACCAAGTCTAAGTTTAGTGACGGGTATTTGCCGTGGCAGCCCAAAAGCGAGGAGCTCTTTACCCTCCGTATCGCACAGAATTACTCGCCGAGAAGGAGCCAATTAATTGATACGATGAGAGACGTGTCAATAATTTAAATGTGTAATCATCGGCGTGGCGCCAAAAAACCTGTAGGATAGATATCAGAAAAATAATGACTTCTTAGTAAAACGTACAGGGGCTTCCTGTCGCCGTGTAGGTACTCGCAAATATGTATTGTTATGAAATTTAATAAAAACAGAGTATTCTGCATGCGACAGACATTCTCGATTTTGCCGCGTAGTATTGAATAATTTCTTTCCACCTCATTATCATCATCGCAGGTTGAGAGAAGCTGAGATCGGCGAACCACCCTTGTCTACATTCTTGTTTCCTGTACGGAACACCCTCCGTCATAAAAAACAGTACATCAGAGACTAAAAACGCATCTCTTCAAAAAATCATATCCAATTTTTTTATTTTAAAAACATAGAAAATGTAGGACTATATACTGTTTATATGTAAAGCGCCCTTGAGATGAACGTTTTTACGAAAATAGTGATATACTAATTATCTAATATAGCTCAAAATCACGAACTGTGAGTCAATCACTGATATCTTTGAGTCACACTCACTATCAGTGATTAAATATCTGGGAATATCGTGATTCAAATTTTTTTTGTTATATAGTCTATTGATTTTTTGACTCCGCCGTTTAAATCAATTATCACTTGAATCGGCACCATCTACCGGATTTTCCATAATTTGAAATAAAGTTTTGATAATATAAACAAATACGCTCAAAATTGTGTTTTATTTATTTATTTCGTGTATTGTGACATCGGAAACTGTGATCACAGTCACACTTTTCAGTCACTGATATTATCGAATACCGATCACAGTCACACCAGCGAATCAAGAGTAGGATTTTTTCTGATCACTATCTAATATTATTATTGTGAAGTTGCAGTTTTTTCAGAACACAGTTCTGTGCTATTATAATCCAAAGTAACAAGGAAAATACAAATTATTTTTTTTAAATAATTTACTATTTCCCACAACCCGCGTGGCATATTAGTCGTTTTAGCAAACGTCAACAAAATTGGTATCACCGAATATATAAAGAGTGTCCTCACCGCTGATGCGGTACATCAGGTCACGCTGCAGCTTCGGGTTGAAGGACGAAGTATCACATTTTTTGAGCGACGATAGCAATTATTATTACGTCGCGGATCGAGACCGCCTCGGGCGTGGAGGAAGTACCACTCTGAAATTCGACGGCCATCAGAAATCACAAAGACGCCAACCAAACAAACAAGCCGCGAATGGAACAAAAGGCCAACTCTTTATCATAATAGTATTAGTGAGACTACCAGGGCTGTGGAGTCGTTTAAAAATATACAGACTTTTTATAGTGCAGTCCGAGTCCGACAGAGAAAAAAACAATTATCAACACCGCCGACGACCCTCGAACGCACCCTACATATACCCTGGCTATAAAACTAGGCTCTCATCAGCAGCAAAAACACGCCCTGCACCGACCGGGTAACATGCGCCGGCAGCCGCCCGGTAAGCCGGCTCTATTCGCCGCCGTCTACCCGACCGCAAGCTCCATTAACTGCTCGCTCGTTACTTTATAGTTCGGTTAAACTTCTATCAACTGTAAGTAGTTTTTCTCATCTCCAACCTGCTCCTATTCATAAGAACACACGAGCGTTGGGTGAAATATATGGGGGCACCAAACTCTCGCGCATACAACCTGATTCTTACAACACATGTACCGCCTAATTCCAAAACCCCTAAAACGACTTTGTGTTTTTGAGTTGTGGATGAAAACGCATATTTTGAAAGCAAAAGTACAAAATGTTTGTTTTTACATCCACAGTTCTGTAATGTGTTTTTTTTTCTGTATATATATTTAGTTCTGACAGCCGTGCTGGATTTTAGATTACGTGATCATCAACGAGCGTTATGATTGACTAATTTCATTTTACGGGGCAACTTATAGTGTGACTGCTTTAGGGTATTTTGGAAATAACCCTGATTTTTAACATGCAATATTGATGGATTTTAGTGGCTTTTGCGAGAAACAATATATTCTGCATGCAGCTGACAAAAATATCTACAAAACTGCATATTTAACTCTAATTATCAAAAATTTTGGAATTAGCGTTACATATCACAAATTTTGGAATAAGGCGTTATATATCATAAGATTGGAATTAGGCGTTATATATCATAAGGTACATCATCATAAGATTCAATCTTAACCGGATCCTCGCGTATTCCCAAAAATCACTCCACACACAGTTCTCAGACGCATCACCTGCACGCGCTAGAGCTCACGCAAGAGTCACCGCTCGCATGGATGAATCCGATATTGATGATTCGCTCTCGCCCCAGACTTCCGAGGCAAACACATTCATTACTTTATAGAGTACCCATGATTCATTAAAATAGAATATTATTTTTTTTAAATGGAATCGGAGTCAGCCGATTTCTGACGACTCGACTCCACAGCCCTGAAGACTGGCATTCAGGCCGCGGCAGCTGTCTCGGACACCTGCATGACGGATGTTGTGGAGAAGACTGATAGGAAATATTTACTATTTGGTATAGAACTATAAATATACCATACTGTATGATTCAAACTACGATAATATCTACAATAAAACAAAAAAATCCCTTCCGAATCACGTAATTTCATCTGAGTGTGAAAATAAAAGATATTTCTCGCTTTATGGTATCCTTTAAATACACACATCTTAACACAAAACAAATGGCGGATCTGGCTGACTAACGAACAAAGCCGAGATATTTCCAAAGTAAATTTTTTAGGAAAGTTTGTTCGAAATGTATAAAGTGTCAACAAAATTTCTCATATCGTTGGATAAGATCGAAAAGTGGAATGTGCTGATTTTTAAATCTTCAAAATATTTTAGCTAACTGATACTAATTATTATTATGTATTAATATTTCAGAATGCACTCCGCCAATAAAAAGTCGGTAAATTGTTTCACATTAGAATTATTCCAGAGAACTGCTTAGAATTAGTCGCATGTACGGCTTGCAAGTGTCCTTTTATACCGTTAAATACGACACACAAGAAATGTCGTACATGGGGTATTATGTACTAGTTTGTTTGCAGGTAGACGGATTTTCGGTTATTCACGATCGCTACAACAGCTAACATTTTTTAATAAATTGAGTTCTTAATAGCAAATTGTACCTTTCAACGTCTCTTATCATTGGAAAAATGGTATAAATGCTAATTTGAATATATTATATTTTGTACAATTATTATTTAAACATTTTGCCTAACTACAAAAAATATTATGAAATATACTGGTCTAAATATGAAGTCAAAAATTGAAAAATACTGCCTTATTCAAGTATATATGTTAATAATTCGAATGAAATTCATATACATATACACATAAAAAGGATATAGCCCCATACTTCAGAAAAAAATAGTCTCAGCTTCAGCGACATCTATACTGTTACATGAGAATTAATATCAAATATTTTTTAAAAAAAAACATAGATGGCGACAGCCATAGTTGGTAATAAATAATCGAAATGTTCCAACATGATATCATATATACAACTTCCAAAAATTTGATAGATGAGGTAGCATGGGTAAATAGGTGAACGTCACATTGTGTAAAGTAATCGGTCGTAAGCCCTGTAATGCCCAAAACTTGCATAGTTCCCATGTAAAAATAATACCTTCGTCTTTGTGAGACACATATATGTAAACAAAAAAGTACAGCTGATCATAGAATAAAAGACGATTTCTTATGAAAATTTAATATCGCATTTATAAATGATCAAAAATAATGACGTTATATACATATAATACTAAATATATACATTAAAAATTATAATTTTGATATATCTCATAGTGGCGAAATTGCAGATAGCCAATTTTCGCACCCAACCGACGGTACAACGGATTTTGTGGACAAGACAACTCCTGGTCGTGATCGATGAAAGTGCATTGAAATTTTCTAGATGTTGCGTCATGAGACGTTTTGCAAAATGTAGTATTAAGAAAGAGCGAAATCTCTTTTAGGCAGATCTCACAAGGTCACTCCGAGTACAGTCCGTTCCGTGGCTCGTTGGACTACCTTGAATTTGTGGACGATGCCTGCTGTAAGTGTCCAAGTTTCAGCATCATAGTTATATTTTAACATAGAATATGTTTAATGGCTAGAGTCATGTGAAAAAAAATTGAGTTAAATGTGACGTGTAGAATCATATAGTATATGAGACCAGAGCCAGCCGTTGAATATATTCTCTGCAGGAGTGATATAATACGTATGTCCGATACACGTAACCGATATTTTTAAGTGAAACGTCTTTAGCCAAAGTATACTAAATTTAATCGGTCAAAAGTCAGTCTCACGGATTTGAAACGAAAATGGATAATCAAAAATACATCTTAAAAATGTTCTACAGAAGGACTGTTTTCGTTTGTAATTTCCGTTGTAAAATATTTTTAAACCTGTGCCCGGTCGCGGTGTCATAGGTCCGCACAATTCATTGCGCTCATGATGAGCGAGATTACATTTGTAGTCGTAATCATTATTTGTTATTTAATTACTACATTCCGTTATATGCATCAAAATAATTTATATTTTCAAGAATTTCCTGACGTACATGCAACGTTCTCCAATATGTCAGATCTTGGTTCTAGTGCTTTACATTTCTCAGTAACCGTCCTCCTTTAGAGGTTATCTCCTGCCCCAGCCAGCAGCCCCTGCATCATACCCCATTTATGCTAATGCGCCCATAAGGCATACATCATGATGGAAGAGCGAGAGGTTCAGTCCAAATGGACCCGGTACTCTCAATGAAATGATCAAATGCAGCGAGAGGTGTAATGTGAGGAAAAACTTGCGAATGAACGACCTGAGGTAAAATAAATTTTAAAAATAGAAAAAAATTGTATATAATGGACATATATTTTATATTTTCACCTCGGTTTCATACTGAACAGAATGACAACAATGAAAAATACCAGTGATATGAGTTAGACGATAGCGTGCACTGCCTGCCGGCCTTGGGACCTTGGTACTGTAACTAGTACAACGCATTGAATGTTAAACTTCAAAGAGATGCCGTCAACTCTGCTGAGGCGCTTTGGGGTGAAAGAAATAAATTTAAAAAAAAAAAAAAAATATATATATATATATATATATATATATATATATTCAGATGTCGACGTATATATATATATATACGTCGACATCTGAATAAGCAGACGCCAAACATTAGGTCACAAAGATCTTAATTATACAAAGTAAAGATTAATGATTGCAATATTTGAATATGTCCAAGAACACACAATTACTGGATTTTTACTTGTTATTAAACAAATAATAGTTATCTAATAGAGACGAAACTATTTTTATTGTATTTAATGGAAAAATATGGAAGTATTGTACCTTTGTGGGGGGAAATCCAGTAATTGTATACAAATGAAAATAATAAAATTGAAATATATTGATTTTTCAAGCGTGTTAAAAACATTTTACACATAAAAAATATTACTTTAAATAATTTCAAAAAATAATTATTAGATTCTCATTGTGACATATATGCTGTTTCGGGTAAATGAATATCAAATGTAGTCCACAGATGGCGATAGTGTAGTGGTACTCGAAGTGTTTCCACATATTAACATAGATACAACTTTGATAGATATGGAGACTGATTAACGGGTGAGAATGGTGGACGGTACATTTGTATAAAGTGATCACTTAAACCAGTCGAAGACAGGTCGCAAACCCTGTAATAACTCTTTTTTCCCATTAAATACAATAAAAATAGCTACGCCTTTGTGAGATATCTATTATCTGTTTATTAGTGATTTCAGTTAGCCCTGAACTGTCGACCTGAAAAGACGTGTTCCACGATCATTTCAGAGTGACACTTCACTGATGAGTAATAAGTTTTAGCCGACAACAATGATCGTTATCAAGACAAACAGATGCGGGATAATCAAGAAATTTATATTCTAACATATATGTATAGAAGTGCTACAAACTAAATTAATAGTCGAAGCAGTATGTACAAATTGTGTACTGTTACGAAAAATATTATTGTGCGAGTTTGATCTAACAAAAATAGTCTGACCGCTCGAAATTTGATGGTTGAGATTGAGCACATGCAGCTTGAACATTTTCGTTTAACTCGGTTATATCGACCACGGTTATAATGAGAAAATACTTATTATTTTGATTCAGGCCTGTTTTCATACAACTCTTCACTGTTATAGTGATATAACGTACACAGATATTGTTAACGAGTGAACAAAATACACTACACAGTCTAAAAACCCTAATTCGTGAGAAGTCATAAAATCGAAAACAGCGTCTGCTGACGAGTTTCCTTATTGTTTACGATTCCTTTCAGGTTTGTGAATTCTTAGAAAAAAACAATGGATATTTATTTTGTGTGCGTAGTAAATTTAAACAGAGCAGTATTTTGAATTTTTTTAAGAAATAATGTGATTGAATGTAGTTTAGACTTGGTTTTAATTTTATTGGATATTAAATATTTTTTGTAATTACGATTACAATGATCAAATTTATCTGATCCCTTCGTACTCGTTATAACCGAGTTCGACTGTATATTCAGCCTGTATTACCATTCGACAAACCGCAGATGAGGTGCGTGTTGCACAACGGCTCGTTGTATTTTCCCGCGTTTACTCATCGGCGCCATTGGCACTCGGCCTAAAACAATGGAGCGACCGTGGGACGGAACCAATCACCAGAAACCATTATTCACGTTCATGTTACGATACCACATTGGGACAGTTTCACCGCGTAGCATACTAACTACGCAGGCGGTCCTCGTAATCCGGCGAGCACGACACTGGCTTCTCATACCGGGGGATCCGGGTTGATCCATGTGATCCTTTTAAGCCTGTTAAAAATTAATAAAATACAACATCATTATCATCATCATTTTCGTCCCCTTCAGGAGCCCAAAGTATCAACAAGGCGTTTCCATCCACCCCTATCTCGCGCCGCTCCGGTACTCGTTGTTCAATCACGATCCAATCTGTCGATGAACAATCTGGGCCGCCAAGAAGATAACATCTCGGTATCTTCTGGGTACAATTCTCCGGGCTGATCTGCCGTGTATATGGACCCTGCAATGGGATCCGAAACATCGGCCAAAAAGGTCAGATATATACGAATTTCACAAAATATCCCGATAGTACACAAATAGATTTTTTCTATATATATTTTTGTTTCAATATTATTTCCACACAATTGGACTGCACATTAAATTGAAAGCCTTACTTGTTTCACGTCATTATTAGATATTTAAGGCTAATGCAAAACAAATACATATTTGGTATAAGTCCAACTTGGTATGCGTCTAATAGTGCGCGACTATGCCTATAGTGGAAGATATTGTCTCTTCGAGCAGGTCCATAGGTCTGGATGTGGTGAGGATGATGTGAAGGACACAGGGAAGAGGTGACCACTGAGGAGCTGCAGGAACTTGAGAAGGAGGAGCATAAGACTAGGATTGATACACTGTCTTCAGGTTCGGAGGAGAATGAGATAGAGAAAGCCCCTACTTCATGAATCAAGGAAATCTTTGCCAAATGAATGGATACTTGCATACTTTGCGGAGGTCCCACCCAAACAAGTCGTAATAAAATAAATCAAACATCTCTAGTACAAGGGAGAAGCTAATTTCTTTGAACAGAGTACTTAAACGCCAAACCTGATGACCTTCAATTTGCTAAATATTAATTTATTTTATTTTATTGCTTTTGTATTTATATATTTTAAACAACCCCATCAAGTAGCTTGTTGGTGTAGTGGTCAAGACGTTGGCCTAGTGATTAGTGGTCGGGGGTTCGCGCCTCGTTCCATGACACCAGCAAGTTAGTCCTATTTTCATAGCACAAGCATTTAGCTTAGTTTGAAAATAGTAAGAATATTGATGTGACATGTATTCCGTGTACGTGTACTATTTAAAAAAAAAAAAAATACGCCAATAACGATAAGATTTTTTTCATGGGAACAGATTAATCATTTTCCCTTTAAAATGGATGGATACAAATAAAACAATGTTATAACTCTACTTGATTTTAAAAATGAATAAATTTGAAACAGGAATTTGAACTCTGGTATTAATTTATTAAATTAAACAATATTACATTTTCTAACTCATCTCCCCTCAATATTCCCGTTACAACTAGCCCTGCACTGTCCCCCAGTAACTCCGCCCACTCCCCCTCCATCGGTTAGTACCTAATTACTTGTGTATCTACCTTGTCTCCTATATTTCTGTGTAGTTAGTCTAATACTTCACCTGTCGATGAGAGTTACTGTTTCTCTCGAAACTCGAACAGTGCTAATAAATTCAAGTAAAGTAATAACATTGTTTTATTTATATCCATCCATTATGATGAAAGTCTACAAAGTTACCTTACCTTACAACTCTAATTTTAAAATGTAACTTACTAACCCCGAGTACGCTAGCGACTAGTATGCTAACTTGCTATTTAAAACCGTGTCATAAAACGATTATGTTTCTCATGGGAGGTTCGCTATTGAAACGGAAAGTTCGCCCCGGCGTAATAAATAAGTTAGCCCCGCGATGTTAACCTACATATTGCATTGCATAGCAAAAGCCACTTTTAGATATAATGCCAATCTACACAATGGGTCGTGCGATAACGCGGTATTTGGATATCCAGGTTGACCCGAACTGTGAGGGAGACGGAGAATCAATAATACAATTCGGGTCTCGCTCTCGCTATAAAGTAGTCCAAGAGCGAGCGTGATAACATCTGTACTAGAATCTAAATGTGTTTAGAGATCAATTTTGCGAATCACGTTTGGAACATTACACACATTCTTTGCGGAAATATAAATCCGATATGCAACAGTAAAAGTATTTACTCCTCTAAAATTAAATATTTACGTAAAGGAGGTGTATTTTTCACATTAATGCACATTATATTGTCAGCGTTTAAATTTTCGTTCCAATCGAGTCATATATTTTTAAAAAAAGTCGTGGAGCTATTAACGATTGCGTAAGTGCCGAAGTGACCCCAAAATGAAAATATTAAAACAAGAGAAGTAAAGTATTAGTAAGTAAAGTTTTTTTTTTCTCTTCTCTCTTTTTTATTCACTTTTTATATTTTATATATATACATTTTTTATTATTATTATTTGTTTTTCTCTCTCCTTAAATATTTTCACATTATATGCTATGTACGTATTCGATCTTACTGTGTTTTGCCTTCGATGAGTTTTGGTTTTATAAAATATTATATATATATAATTTCCCCAAAAACAGGCTTGCCTAGTTGGGCAATGTATTTAAATGTGTGTAAAGATGTAAATATGATATATTTCTGTTAAAATCAAATAAAGTTCAAATTAGAAACCGAAACAGCAATCGAGTAACCTTAATCGGCGTCTCCAGCTGACCGACGACACCAGCGACATCTACACCCGGGAATGAGAACCCGCACCCAGTCTGGCTTGATCGCTCGTCCTTAATGCAATATTTAATACACAAACCCGCGTTTGTGAATTGAATCGTTTTATGAATTTAATAAATAATAAAATCTATTTTTCAATATTGAAATTATTATTTATTACCAAACACACTGAACACCATAGTACAGCCTAAACTTAAACAAATACTCAATTAATCAAAATACAAATTGCATTATTTAAAGGCTATAATCGCCACCAGGGCGGCGAGACAAAAAATGTAATCTGTCGTCAGGTGGCACGTCACCAAAACGATAGTTCTCTTTTTGACAATAAAGTATATTATTAAAGGTTATTTAAATACGTAACTAACGCAACGCACATCACGTTTGAAGGCCAACGGGTGAGCGGTGCTACACCAAAATTACTCTGATAAACTGTAGCAGCGTAATTAAGTGGAACCGTGTGTCACTGCGGTCGCCGTCGGATTATAGCACGAATGAGTATTGGAAGATTTAATGTGTATTTATTAACATATCCTGAATTTTGTTTCAAAATAATATCAGTGCACATTTTCAGATTACGTTTTTTTTTACAAACAACTTTGCAATCTGACATCGGAATACAGAGATACGAGGGAGATTTTTAAGATGATTCAAAAACTTTTCATTGCAATGGTAATGTATTTAATATTATTTCCATTGGAGTGCAAACATTTTTGAGACTGGGAGACGAGTTTGACAATCCCCTCGTCGAAGAAGTCTAACGAATTAGTTGTTGACAGTATGGTAGGGGTAGATTTCAGTCTGCATGGAGCAGGATCCAGTAACCCCGACCTAAACTTCAGCAGCACTTCTGGAGTGTTTTCGAGATAAAAAATGAATCACTAATCGATTAAGGATTGTTAATAAACATTAACCAATTACGTCTGACTGATAACCAGAGTTACATTACGTCACGTTCCTACTTACGCAAACGATTCTTATTTTCTTTTTTCATCATCCACATCGGTTCCTCATGACTGACGATCGTGACTCTTAGGGCTGTCACGGGTGGAGGATTTTCTTCTTCCTCTTCGTTCTTCGACGTGACCCGCCACAACAAGTACCTCCCTTATCGCATCTTCCCTTATCGCAAGATAGTTGAGAGCTTGCCCTTGATGTTCAGTTCATGTTGAATGAAGATATCCGTGCGTCTCGCCATCCATGGTATGAGCTATATGTGCCAATATTTGCCATCAGAGTACATGATTCCACAGTCCCAGTTTGAAACTTGACACCCGTCGCGCACTCTCCATAAAAAGAGTCCCTGTACATATCCGCTTTCCGTCTGCTTGCATAGAGCAGATTCGCCCAGAATACCGTTGAAGTCAGGACATCCTCCGTCAGCTCTTTAAGTAATCTCACCAATCTCCATTTTCAAGAGTTGTGTGATTATTAATCTGACGTTAAACCTCTATTACTGACTTTGTATCCATCTTGTGTCAACATCTGCGGTACCATCTCGTTCACGTTCCGAGCGCACGCCATTTTGTGTCGCGACCACGCGTTATTTCACCGCGCATCGGCAAATATCCAACCGAATCTCCGCCGCAGGATATCATCCGATTGTACGCACCGCTGTATCTGTATCCTCCCATCTCACGGATATTATTGCTCACATTATTCCAACTGCCACGCGTCCGATAACAATTCTCTTGATCATCGCCATCGCATTCTGCCTCGTCTCCTCGTGTGCACTTCTGCTGCGAAGGGACTCCTCCATCCATCAAGGCTCCGTCGCTGGTCCTATCCCATCATCACCACCACCTCGCCAGACCTTTGTCCAGGTCTACATAATTACATCGAAATTGTGCTAACTATTGTAATCCTCGAGGTATTTATTGATCAACCATGTTACAATTTGTCTTCGCCATGTGACATTAGCTTGGCTGACGAAAGTGATATCCGCTCCGCGGAATAAACCAGTGCTATCCATCACGAATGGATATGGACAGGGAGAACTGATCATCTTGATATACATTTACTATCTGAGTTGCATGTTGTGTATTCCTATACCTTGTATTTCATATCGCCCATTTATGTCAGCCTTCATATTTCATTCTAGTAATTCTGATCCATTTATAAATTCTATTTTATTGAATAAATTTACATTGTCTTAGAATAACCTGCACCATCTTTTATTGAAGTGTTTTCTATCATTCTGTCTCTGATAACCACCGCCCATATGAGAAGCATAATCCGCGCTGTGGAGCAAGCCGAGCATCGGATTAAAGGGAATTATCTCATATCTACATAACCTCAAATGTATTAAACACCACAGCATTAGATGTCTTACAGGTTCTACGAGAAAACATTTTTTATTGTTTGCGTATGGTAAATACTTATATATTGTAATTATTTTTTCCTATACATGAATATATTACGGAGGAATACCAGAAATGTGAACTCTGTATTTAGTATATTTACAGAGATATTCACATAATTTGAGGCAATGTCAACTCAGTCTACATCACCGGAGAGGAAAGATTTAAACTTTATTTCTTACTCGTACCGTTAACTGACATATATACTCACTCTCAGCAATCAGTTGGCCCTTGTCTATATTCTGGATCCCATTTGTTGCCATCTACCAATCAAAACAAGATCTTGCGTGTCACGGCGTCTCTATCAGATGAATCTGCTCACACACTGGAGGCTATATAGGCTACTCGGACACTTGTACAGATGACGAATAAAAATATAACCCAGGTAAAAAGGAATATGGGTCGATTTTATTCAATAGTTAATGAGACGCTCGTTACGTCGTCTAATCATGAAAAGTGACCCTTTTATTATAGTTTGACAGGTGACCTTTGGAACATTTAAATACTTAATAATAGTACGTTGGTAGGAAAAGAAATGCGGTTAAAATTCAAATATATTTTCCACAGCTAGTAATTAACTTTATTAATTGAAATATCACCATCAGAATCGACATACTTTTGCCAATTATCAGTACTGTAAAATAAGATAATATATATATATTCTATATATTCGGAACAGAAGTATATTTATATATTATGTATATTTGTATTAAACGTTAGAACGATTTTTAAATTTTAGTTGAATTATATTATTGATAATGGGAAGATGTTCCCGAAAACGTTCTAACGTTTAACACAATAAAATATAGTAGAATAAAACAGTATTTTAACTCTATTTACAAAGTATATTTTAATGTCATGATATTTATTAATTTATAAGAAAAATGGATGCAAATCAACATGATCACGAACATCATACAAGGGTAAGAGATAGGCTGAGACTGCCATTCAGGAAGAAGGCTAAATCTCAGAACATCGGCGATACATAGTGCGATGAAGATATTCAATGAAATCACAGATGATATATAAAATAAAGCAAAAAATTTAATTTTGATATTGTTAATATGTATTAGAGTATAATAGACCTAATCCACAATATTTAATGACTAAATTACGAGTCGAAAATGATCAAGAAATATGTGCCTAAACTCAACCAAGTCGAATATCCGAGAGATTCGATGTGCAGGGAATGCAGATGGAGATGTTATTGAAAATAGACGGTTCTAGAAAAAAATTCTAAAAATTATGTGAAATTTTCAGATTGTTTTCGAGGGTAAGATTTTCTACCCGCGCAACAAGCTAGTTTACTGTAAAAACGCGCGGAAGTACATGCCAACCTATTATGTTAATTTTCTTATAGTAACACAGTTTTCGACGTCAATAACATTTGAGAATTTGGGTCACGCAATTTCTCCCCGGAAACACCAGCGACTTTGAGGAGATTTTATTAATGTTCGAACGTTTAACTTTCAACATAGAACATAATTTATCAACATTTTTTATTTTCATATTGTAATTTATTTTTACCATCGTGTACCCCTCTCACGTGCTAAGCGAGCGCTCTGTCGCTTCAGATTAGATACGCCCCGCGATTGACTGCCTGTCAAATTGTCGTATATGAATATAATTTTTTTAGACTTACGAATTGTTAAATGAATGAAATGACGCTAAAAATATATTCGTTTTTAACGTTGAATATGTTTTATCGAAGGCTCTTCCAATAGTAGACTGCTAGAAATATACTACAAAACCAGTGACTCCAAGACTCCGTATAGATCCGGAATAATAAATGTGTCACCGACACGGTAATGCAATAAAATACATATACATCATGCTTTCGGCACGGTACTGCCACGAAATACATATACACAGATACATTCTGCTAATGGCACGGTATTGCAACCCACAACGGCCTTGATGATGGACACTGGAACGTCCGTTACACATAGCAGAATACCTTAGAAAAAGACTAAAAATATTTTATAGAAGGTTCACAAAAGAACTGTTATACAATACATAAGAAATATATAGTAAAAAAACATATCTTATGCAGGGATGGTATGTTACATGTTTTTGAGACAACCGTTTTTATTTTAATTTTTATGCTCGTACTCTACAGCCGAATTGCCGCGAATGGTGTCGTTAGCTAAAAGTACGCGCGACACCAAATTAATGAATATTTTATTGTCATATTAGCATCGTGTCTAATTGTTATTATTAATTAATTTATTTATTCCATCAACGCCATTGTCGGCATTTACATAACAATAATATTTTATTTAAATATAACAGTACAGTAATATAATAAATAAATATTTCTTCAGCTCAGGTATGCTCCTGCAACAAAATTCAACTTGTTACCGAGCCGATGCATCCGTATTATTGGCTATGTATCGATGCTTGGTTACGCCGTGGGACTTTGGCAGAAGATCAATTGTGCCGCTCCAGTAAAAATATAACCTTATTACTAGAGTGATATAACAAAATACAGCCTTAATTCGGACCTCGCCATTAGCACGTAATCTCTAATTTATGTGAAGCTGCCAAATTGTATTAGAAGGAAGAACATTTCACGGAGTCGTGGAGCCTGTGCGGAATAATTCATCAGGCGATCGATCTGATCTTCTGTAAGTGGAATGTCATTCCTTGTACGCACAACTATGCATGTGCTAGTCGTGTACTCCATAGTCTGGTACCATATTTTCATTCTAATCTTGGATAACGACGTGAAATAATGTACGAAAAATTTAATGTTTTAAGCGCATAATTCATGGTCCTGCAACAAGGTAAAGCATCTTGAAGTTCGAAGCGCACTTTTTAAGCGAGGTGTGTCGGGGTAAGCGCATCTATGGGGTAAGTGCACCTTGGGGTAAGTGCATATACGGGGGAAGTGCATCTAAGTCTCCTAATTACATTTAAAATTGGATTCCAGTGCCGCAATCTATTAAGAAATGTTAAAAATCAATAATTGAAAAGACAGTTCAGAGATATTGCAAATCTAAATATTAGTTTGCTCGTAATACCACTTCAAATGATGACAGTTGTGTGATGTACTTGGGAGTTGTGTATGCCTTTTCAACCTTTCTTATATCTCAATATTCTTTTGTACCAAGACGCTGACCACCTTTATTTTGAGTTGTATATATATATATCATACGATTTATAAAGCCAGATACACTTACCCCATAAATTTTGCATAGCGGGGGAAGTGCATCTACTTGGTACCCCGATATATTTTTGTATGGAAACTTTCTCAATTAGTGATGTGATGTAGTTCCATTAAATTTTTTTTAAATAATTAACCAATTTAAAAAATAATTACTATGATATGTCGCACTTCCACCGTAGCACGTTTTACCCGTCATTAAGGACCGAAATAACTAATTTATATTGTCATTAAGCAGATCAATAAAGACATTTTCATTATTTTAACAATTTGTCAGAAATAATACAATTAGACGCTCTTACCCCAAATTTGGGGTAAGTGCATCTACTCGTCCAATTTTTATAAAATGCTTTCAATATCAGCTATCCTAAAAGGTTATATTCCGATTTTTAAAGACTTCAATTAGGAAATGGTTAATGACCCTTCTATCAAAATTTCAAAGTCACAGTTTCATCTTGTGGACTTTGAGAACAGTTCAAAGTTTATATGTCGCACTTACCCCGAGTCACCTTATAACCTTGTAATACATTCGTCGGCATTAAATATAAATTGAGAATAAGATTGTTAATTACGTGTAATAACTCTTGTATTACCACAGATTCCCTTTGGCGTTCAATCCTCTGATTAATATTACGTTTATTACAACACCTTACAGTCATTATAATTATACACTTTAGATATTTAGAAGAAGCTGTGGTGGAAGAGAGCTCTTCCTCCAGAGGCGGCCCCTTATAAGGCTCGCCTCTCTCCACTCATTTACTCACTTCCATGACACACACACACACACATACATTCACAAATTGACAGTTCTCACATTACGTTATGTATATTATTATTTTTATATCCTGTTAATATTACCATTATTAATTTATTATTTGATTTGTTTACAATGTTTACATGATTTCATTATATTATAGTATGTACTAAAAAGCGACAAGAAATAAACCGTAAATATGACCGAAAAAAATTCTAGATAATTATATTATATTATATATATTATATAATTATACATTATTAAGCAGAACACATTCTTATTGTGAAGTTGTAATTATTCAGAACAGACTATGATGTTTTAAATACGAATTTAATGTATTATTTATAAATATATACATATAAAATCAATTTTGTCGAAAAATATTTTTTGCGCTACCGGGATTCGAACCTGAATATCTATTTTCAATCCGAGGAAGTACACTACCAATTGTGTTATAGCGCCAGTATTTTTCATGTCAAATTTTCGAACCTACGAGTATATGTTACACTTTTCAAAATTAATACATCTGTCGTTCCATTATTTGAAAGAGCCATCTACATTGTTTTTACGGAATCTCAAATACCTTTGCGTAATCTGACAGCAGACGCCAGAATTATCAATTCATTTTTATTAAATTTTGGACACATTGATACAACTTTATTATAAGGAGAACACATCCAGGTTCGAATCTGGGTAGCGCAAAAACAATATGTTTAGACAAAATTGATTTTATATGTATATATTTATAATTAATACATTAAATTAGTATGTAGTAAAATGATGAATTATTACTTACGACAAATTGTCAACGGTAACCAAACTAATCAAAACTAGTTTCCCATAATCTCAGACATTTCAGCTGAATCTGCATATAAGTTTATTCCAAAATATTTCCATACCTAGAAACTAAACAAAGCAATGTGTACGCGATGCACGCGACGTGGAATAATTTCCCTTTGTTTACGCCGCTTCATAGTAAGAGTCACCTTCGGGTGACCTCCAGGACACCCCGAGATGACGCGGGGAGGACGGGAGGGGGGCACGACGTCTCGGCGCTCTCCGAGGGAGCTGAACTCTGAAGGGACCGCCGCCCATTTTGATAAGCTTTCAAATCGTTGACGTTCGAGTGTCGGATATTTGTCTTATGGTTCAAAAAAATAAAATTTAAATTGTTAACTTAATTATTTTAAATCCCGATCGTCATTATCGTCACCCGTTGTCGATCACCTGCTGGATTAAAGCCTCCCTCTTTTCCACCGACTCGAAATAATTCAGACGATGTTTGAAAAGATCAAAACAAAACACAATAATCCGTATACGATGCGGGGCGGGGCAAACTGTAAAAACATATTCATCATATGCATGGGCGGTATGATACATATGACTGAGAAATGTAAGACGATATTTAGTGTCGCGCTTCCTTGGGTACCTATTTTCACAAAACAAAAGAATACCATCGCAACAAAATTCAATCGATGTTTAAAAAGTTCAAAACGTGGGGCGGGGCGAACCGGGAATCCTTTAGGTACCCCTACCTAAATTTCAACATACATGGTTATCACATTTATTGGATAACCTTATAGAAATAAAAAGGCTAAACGAAAAACAGCCTTTCGTGAACAAAGAAGTCGTTAACGGTAATTATCCGGTGATATATTAGCGTCACGGCAGACGGGCCAGCCCGGCTCCCGGCTCCGGCTCCCGGAGGGTGGACCGGCCCGACGCCGGCGCCGCGACGCCCCCCTCCGAGGACGACGATCCGGCGCCGGATTCAAAGAGGACCGATCGCAAACCACTTAATTCCGTGCACCGGCAATATAAATATAACGACGAGTTTACTTCATAACAATGAAAAATGATTACTCTTTCGTACTGATACAATCGGTGCAAGATTTGGTCTTTTTATATTTGTGTAATGAACAATAAAAATATAAATTCACATCGCGTGTGCGATATTAATTATCTGACTCACTCGTCATCGTTCATGTATTTATCAACGCACTCACAGGCTTTTACATTCGTCGATAATACGCAGCCGTATGAATTTTGTTTATAAAGAAAAATTGACAATAATGTACGGAAAAAAATTAAGATGGACACAGAAAGACTCAAATACACACCTTCATCAATAATACCACTGTCTCAATACAGCACCAAAAACAACACTCTTAGACATAACTAAAAAAAAATAGATATACATATAAAATCAATATTGTTGTTGCGCCACAGGGATTCGAACCCGGATCTCTTTCCAAACCGGGGAATATCCATTATCCAACTATGCTGCAGCGACAATATTTTTAGCGACAAATTTTCGAACCTGTATGTGTTACCTTTTTGATATTAATACATTTAATCGTTCCATTATTTGAAAGAGCCATCTACCTTATTTTTACAGAATCTCAAATACCTTTGAGTAATCTGATAGCGGTCGCCAGAATTATCAATTCATTTTTATTAAATTTTGGGACACATTGATACAACTTTATTATTAGGAGAACTTCACAATAAGAATGTGTTCTAAAAATCACTTCATCAATATTATCAAAATTACTTACATATTACATAAATAATAAGAAAAAAACACTTTAAGACAAGTAATTTTAATCTCATAGAAACGAAGCTATTTATATTATATTATATGGGAAGTATGGGTATTACAGGGCTGGCTCAAGTGATCATTTTACACAATTTAACGTTCACCAATTCTACCCATAATAAATCTCCATATCTATCAAATTTTTGGAAGTTGTAAATGTGTTACCATGTAGAAACCATTCGCGTATTTTACTACAACTTCGCTGTCGCCGTCTATAGTTTGAAATTTGATATTTATTCCCCTGAAACAATATATAATTTAATATCTCTAAGAGATATCTGTAATTTGTCTAACAACGATGCCATTGAAGGCAAAAATCCTTCTTCTTCTTTTAAATAGGCTTTCGAGAGTGATTTGTAGATAAAAATCCTGTACAATATATATTGTTAAAAACACTGTTTATTGGTACAAATTAATTTGCAATGATTGCAATCATTTTTATATAGCTAAAACTTATAGAAATTTTGATATTAAAAATAAGGAGCACATAAGATGTCTAAATAACAAGAACTATTCTGAATTCGTCAATCATCTTTTGGAAACAGACCATTCATTTGATATTAACAGGGGATTAAAAATTTTACGTACAAATACTAGGGGGTTTACAGTTAGATACATTTGAAATTTTAGAAATAAGAAAAAACAAATTAAATATACATAATCAAATCCATTTAGCAAAATCCTTTTAAATTTATTTTCACAGAAGTTCCTTATTAGTTACCCACCATTTATATTTACAGTTTTGTTTTTGTCTATACTTGCATTATTAATTCTAGTATACATTGTTTCTTGAAGAAGTGAACAATGAACGTTTTAATGTCTTGAAACATATTTTTAACTTATTATTTAGAGAATCGTTCCCAAGCCTGCGAAGTCTTTGTATAGCTGCGTACTGTAATAATTTGTATTTGAAGCATTTACGAAATGGCACATGGTACGAAATCAATTCAGTCAGATCAAGGACGTCCGCCTGCAATTAACTATTAATCGTTCAAAGTTTTTATACACGGCAAATTTTGTAAAATTAAGAAAGCTCATTAGAAAATCATAATTAATATGTTCAACAAATTCTATAATAATATAAATTATTTTCATTTTTCCCATTAAAATTTTATAAAAAATATTGGCCCGAAATCACGAGAATACGCCTCTGATCAAAATATATAAAAATTATTATTATTTATTAGAAACTATATAAAAGGTAATATGTTTGGACTGTGCCCGTCTCACTAAAAAATTCAGCGCTGAGACATTAAATTAGTTTACAAGTATCAGACCGAAATGAACATATTATAAGTTTTATATTATACTTAAGGTGTATGTATAAAAAGCAATTACAAAGTGGACTTTCAATATATTAATGGAAATTTAAAGGAAATTTGTGACAATTATTAACAGTTTTGGGTGAGTGCACTAATACTAGCTCCACCCATATTACGAATACAATTTTTTATTTGCAGTTTCATACACACTAACGTCTTGCACGCTTAACGTACTCAGTGCCCCCAATTAACTAATCACAAGTGTCAAAACACGAGAGGAACTAAATTTGCGTGACTCAGTCTAATTTAAATTTAGACGCCATTGTTTTATGAGTCAACCGCATAGAAATATTAACAAGGCTTATTAAAAATCGTTTGCGTTTCGAGAAAGGTGCAAAGGGTGCAATCGCACCTAGCCCCGCGCTCTTAAAAGATAAATAAAGAAAAACATTAGTTTTTCGGTCCTAGCATGATAAAAAAAGGCCACCTATATTCTTGTCATTTCACCTCTTTAGAATGACAAAGTACCATTTGACATTTACATCAAATTGAGATATGAAACTACGTCGGTCTCTCGTGACCGATGATTGCGATCTCCGTGAACAACCGCCTTCCTGGTGAGATCGCAGGGCTGCCACCAGAGGAGTGCCCGTTGCTTTTTCCACCAGGACGGTCCGACGGGTGGGAGATCTTCTTTTTCCTCTTCGTCCTTCGATGTTTCGCACCACAACAACCTTCTCCAAACTGCCTTCCATTCTCGCAAGATATCCAAAAATTGATACATACATAGATTCGATTTAGGAATACGGTTTGACGGTCTGTCCTCGATGTTCAGCTCCTACAGAATGCAGACATTCGTGCTGCATTCAGGGGTCCAAGATTCCACACCGTATAAAAATATAGAATGCACCAGAGACTGTACAAGCCTGATCTTCGATGTCTTGGGAATACCGCGGTAGTTTGTCAATTCTGGACATAGAACTTTTAATTTCTGTCTCGCAGCTACCTTCGTCAGTAATCCCGAGATAATAGAAATCCTTGACAATTTGAAGAACTGGAAGGTCATCCTCTGTTGGTGAAAGCTGGTTATGTGGATCCAATGATCAATAGCTTTGTTTTTTCCTTACTTATCTCATGGTCTAATTTTTAATGTTTAAATGAGCTCAAAATCACGAATGGTGAGTCAATCACTGATATATTTGAGTCACACTCACTAACAGTGATTGAATATCTGGGAATATCGTGATTTAAAAAATATATATATATATTTATATTTGGTTGTGAACCGTGATTCGACGCATGTGCATATGCATATGAAATGAAGATATACATGAAGGAATAACGTTAAATTCGTGATCAGCGCCATCTACTAGATTCTATCAAAACGTTTTACACATTTGACCCGAAATGCTGAGAATTTGACCCGAAAAATAAACTCTTTTTCTAAATGTTTTTCATTTTCTTTGTGATAATATTAAATTATATATCTATATATACTAGAATATGGTTTTTTTTTTTTGCCACTTTTGACCATGTTCTGCATTTTGGTCCAGTTAGTCAGCATTGTCAGACGGTAAATGTGACAAATATAAAAAATATTAACGAATACTCATACATAAAAATTTGTTTGTTATTAAAAAGTGACGAATATAGAGGTTCCACTGTATATTTAAATAATGTTTTTTTATGTGATATTAAATTGTTGGTGTTACATGTGATGTATTGAAATATATATTCTACGGAAGCCCTGACCACGTAGGGGCCATAATAGCTGCCCGCAGAGCCCATATATATATATATATATATGCTTATTACGAAATTAGCAGTGGCGCGCAGTAGATATAGATTTAGGTTATGCTGTTACCAATGATATTGTACAATCATATTTAATACAATAAATGTACTTTCGTTTAACCAACGTCTTTGGACAAAATAAATCCGTCGTTTATACGACCCTACCATGTATTTATTTATAATTTTAGAGTATTGTTAATAGTGTTTTTAAAGTTTAAGTTTTAACGTAAAATAATACTTTCTTATCCATACAAAAAATGTACGGACGTTTTTAAGAACACTTTATATGACGGAACATGATTTATTGTTTGAAAATACTTCACGTAATAACTAAAGGAAATAATTATTATTATTAAAGGTTAACGTAGGAAATAGTTCTGCCAATTGCTTTTTGTTTTCCCCAAATCAAAAAACCAATCCATGCACCAAATTTAAAGAACAATCATGGAATCAACACGTTAAAAACAGCAAGATAGTAAAATTTGCGAATTAGTAAAAGAAGAAGTAGACATTTCAATGATTTGCACGCAGTTGTAACCCTTTCTAATGTTATTCTGACAATAAACAGCATAGGTAACGACTCCATACAAAACCGATCAATCGAAAGAAATTTTCAATTCAGTATATAGCAATTTATATGACGAGTAATTCACTAGCTTAAAGACAGAACTGAGTAATGTAAATAGCACGATGCGGCGAATAAAAAAAAGAGTGCCACGATTACAGCGGTGAGTTTTTAGAACTAAGCAATTACTGGCACACAGATGGCACTAATTGCAAAATAATGTTTTCGTTAATGTTAATCCAATTTTTAAATTTATATTTGTTTCCCAGAATTTTTAGTTATGCACAGCTTTTTTCCTTATATGCACTGCACGCCCCTGGGAATTACCATCGGTCAGGTCAACAAAACACTGATTAAATTCTGCTAAAGCGATCCAGTCATTTCTTGGGAATGTTATACCTACTCAGATCTGTACACATGTCAATTTCCCGTTATCCGACGATATTTCAATTAAGATAGGCCTCAGTAGACTCTGATTGCTTAGTGTGTGATGATAATAATGTATTTAAGGAGAACACATTATTGTCATGAAGTTGCATTATTTTAAGACTAAATACAGTTCTGTAGAATTTCAATACGAATTAAGTTTTTTTAAACATATTTCTAATTGATACAATTTGTACTATGTTATAATAATATTAGTCGGTATTTTGCAGTGTTATTATGTTATTAGCGAATAAAATTATATTTTCCACATTAAAAAATATATATTTTAGTAAAATAACGCCCGTGGCCGCGGAGCGGCTATTACCTACCAAAAGCAATCGGTGAAGCCGATTATATCTATACAATTATATTTTTATACGACAATTTGACACGAAGTCGATTTGGGAAACAATAGAGTGCTCGCTTAGCACGTGAGAGGTACTGAGATAGATACCCGTATAATATAAATCTTAAAGTACCTACTTAAGAGAGTTTGTCTAATTAGGGCGGATCGTAGGGTCAGAATACAATTTTTAAAATGTAATAACAGATGTATCAATATTAAAATTATTGTATTATTAAGGAGAACACATTCGTATTGTGAAGTTGTAATTATTCACAACAGACGGTCTGTGATGTTTCAAATACTAATTAAATGTATTAATTATAAAGATATACATATAAAATAAATTTTATCGAAAAATATTGTTTTTACGCTACCGGGATTCGAACCTGGATCTCTATTTCCGGGGAAGGTGCATTACCAAATATGCCACAGCGCCAGTATTTTTCATGACAAATTTTCGAACCAATATGTAACACTTTTTTTTTGTGAAGAATGTGTTCTCCTTAATAATATATATAAGTAGTATCAATGTGTCCAAAATTTAATAAAAATGTTTACTCAAATGTATTTGAGATTCCGTAAAAACAATGTAGATAGATGGCTTTCAAATAATGGAACGACAGATGTATTCATTTGATTTTATACGTGTGTATCTTTATAATTAATAGATTAAATTAGTGTTTAAACAATTAACTATTAAAAAAATTGTACGTGACAAACGTACAATAATAGTATATCGGATACATGGGTATAGTCATAATTGATAATGATTGAAAAGATACGGTATCATTATAACGATGGCTTTGATAGGAGAAATTTTTATAATCGTGTCAACAATGAAATGATTAATGCGTAAAAATACAGATAAAACGATGAGTCGAAGGATTAAACTCACCGTAGCGCCAGGCACTGATGACTGTACTGATGAAAAAATAATTCCCGACACATTATTTGTCATTGTCAATTATCCTGGAAGCAAGTTTAGAACGAAGATAACACATACAGGTGGTGGGTCAGATTTGACCAGGGCGTTTATAAAAATATGAATTACGCTTTAAATATTCGTTTAATGCTATTTTCATTCTAGCTAATTTTTTATTAAATATTTCCAAATAATTTGAGATACAAATAAATGTTATCGGACGAGATTCAAATGAGTTATTGATAAAAATGTGAAAAAACGCCCAAAAATCAGTCGCTTTAACGGGATTGAAACTCGGCGCTTACACCGAAATATGTATTGTCAACATTTTGAGCGGGTAGACAAAGGATACCAGGTATGCGTCCGTGTATTTGTTTTTACTTATTTTCGTCTGGCGGGCCCTACCTGTAAGTTTTATGACACTACCTGTTCGAGTTCCGACGAGAAGATTACATGCTCAGTGGATGTTTGTATTTTGGCTGTGTAGGACGTCTGTTGATGCGTGAGAATATGTACATTATTCGTAATATTTTTTAGCAGAAACATTACGGCACATCATGCCATTTCATTAAATCATATTTAAAATGAAATATTTATAAAATATCTCCCACAAAACGATTGAAAAACTGAAAATTTGAAATGGGTCCAAAATGACCCACCACCGCCGAACATGTTTTGTTATGACCCACCGGGCAATAAGTGATAACCTGAAGAGTCAGTGGCGTAACTATGCCATCGGGGCCCACGTTAGAAAGGACACCAAAATGTTCGTGCCCTACAACCAATTGCATTATATTTTTGCGAATATCGATACCTTAGCTTCGAGGGTTATCCAATATGGTGGGATAAGATTCCGTGGACTGTACCGATTAAAATCATGGTTTAGTTGATGGAATACGAATTGGAGCAAGAATTGAATAATGACAGATGGATGTGGCCTATCTTGATCCCAGTCCTGGGTTGGACGTTAATTTTCACCTACACTTGACTCGCACTTTCGTAGTGAAGAACGGAGATCTCACTGCACTTCCGGATGCTGCAGAATACCGTTTCTTTTTTGTGATCCGGATGTTACGCTCGACGTTACGCTCGACCGTTAAAATAAACACATGTGTTGACAGCTCGGCGTCGAAATGCAATCTGTTCCCACGTCGGCGAAATCCCTAAGTAATTAGTTGGCCAGAGCGGGAAAGGTATATTGAAGATTATTGAAAAGACGGAATGCACAGGGAGTCTCGACTTGCGTCAACATAATAAAAATAGTAGCCATCTTTATTAAAATTTTGACAGCTGTCATCGTTATTTGTATGCAGTACAGTCTGCCATTTTACCATGGAGCGTTTTACATTGGAACAACGTTTACAAGTTATCAAAGCTTATTATCAAAAACAGTCTACTCAGTCCACTTGGCTAACATAACGTGTACTTCGACTATTCGTCGAATTATTAAAAGGCATGTGTTCCGAATTTGTAAAACATACTTTTGGGGCGTCTTTTCGATTCAGCCGCGACCAGTGTTATTCACACATTTCCGCGTTCAAATTCCTGTCCATACATTTCCTCATGGTCGTATTTTCAGTGTAAATTGTGACCCTGATGCCAGCCTGAGAGAGTATCAACCTGACCGATATTTGTTGGATCTCGACATCGAAATAGCATTCGCGGTGTGGACCTTTCAGCTCCAGTGCACCAGCACTGTATTTTAAGATATTGTGTTTTGATCACGTATTGTTTGTTGTTTGTGTGCCGTGGGTGAACTTGTGACATTGCCGTATTCAATTGGGATCGGAGATCGGCTCATCCGCGTACCATTTGTGCGATCTCGGCGGCGACTGTAGAGATAACGGAGGCGTCATATACAAAGTAAGGCGAGCAGTCCATCCGAATCCCTGTTCCCCGAAATTCACCGGTCCTTTGACTAGAACCCCTCATCGACCTTATCCTGTATCACATTTCCCTACTTCCCGCCTCTACCCTGCGGTGATTCCAATTTACGACCGGAATTGTCGTATTCCATTCCACAGGACGCGCGACTCGGATATTGCGCTATTCATTTGGATCCTATCAATTCGGATCTACAGTTCGAATTCAGTATGATTTATTTATAAAATTTGAAGAAAATATATTATGTACAATTATCGTCATTTTAAGTAACTTCGATAGAAGTATTACTTTTCACAAAAGGTCTCATTAAGAAACATCAGCAATTCAAATCATAACAAGGAAACCCCAAAACTGCCCTTTGTTAAAAAGTGCATCTTTATATACCTATACCTGAATATATATTTGATTTATTTGATAAGATTTTTTTACAATATAAAACAGCAATAGAGTCATGCACCCTTAAATAAGAAAGATCTTGAATCATGGGGGTAGCTATCAACATTTATATAAAAGCAAGATCTACTAGGTTTAAAACAATTATTCTGTACATGATGTGAGGACACCGGTAAAACAAAGAAATTCCCGGAGCGAAGCCAATATTGTCGCAGTTAATGTTAGTGTATGGGGGATGATCTAAAGAGTTATCGATTCCTCGACGTTCACAACAAATAGGCTCATCATATTGCACAACATAAGATCAGAGCCTACACCCCTACAAGATCCAACTAGTGCAAGATTGATGTTATTGATGAAATTGCACCAGATTTATGTGAAAGAGTGGCTGAAAATTGGAACCGAAGAATGCATTGTATCAAACGTTGTCGTGGTGCACATTTTTAATGAAATTATATTCTATTGTATGATATTTTTGTTTACACGCCTTGTTACTTCGATTGGCACCACTGGGTTTCTTGGTTTATAATAATGTACATGTGAGTGTGTGAGTATTGTCGCCCTTTTTTCGGAAAGCTGCGATGACGCGTCATTCTTATTACATCTCGTGCTTTCGACCAGTCCAGCGGTTCAAATAAACCACCAGTGCGCGCTTCGGTCGGTCCAAATCTTACAACATCGGACCAGAAAGACAGAAAAATTAAAAAGGTTAATGTAGTTCATATATCAGTGCTTATTGTTAATCGGAAACCTGGGAACCAGCTATCGAAGGCATTTACATAAACAATTTCAAATAAATAAATAAATCATCGATATCTAAATTCAATTCCATTTTAAAGATTTGTAACGCTTGTTGTATAACCCTGCAGTAATCCACAGTGAGTAATGAAATAATAAAATATATTGAATCATTTCCCACGTAAATTACGAAAACGTGTAAAACATTATCGATGTATGCAGCAGTAGTACCCGGCCACTGTATCGGCTCGAGGACCAGACTATATAGGCATACGTCATACGCAGCCACAATGTCAATTTGTGTTACCGTGAGGAATGTGTAATTTTTAAGCATTTTAAATGAGAAAAAAAGTTTTAGTGGCATTATAATGTACGCGTCAAACCTCGCTGTCAGATGTAAATTCATATGAGTTTATGTTTCTTTCAATCTCAAGCCGGTCTCATAGTTTATCTCCAGATCGAAATCTCATCACATGTACACGGTATTGATGTAAAATGTATCTCTATCCTTAAGACCAAAGTAAACAATATATTCCACTGAATAGTAATGCTAAAGTGAACATAGAATGAACGGTGTTAAAAGCCGAGGCGTAGATCGACTCGCAACTCGCTAAACCGGCGACAATTGATGTCGATGATAAATAACAGAGCAGTGGATGGAAGGGAGCTGAAGAAGACCCTCTCAAAAGCAGCATTAACAAAAGCCCCGATATAATGAGGTATTTTGTAACAAGCTAATCCGTTTCATCGGAATTACTCCAATTTAAAATCACCAAACTGTGGGACATCCTAATATCAGATTATCTCAGAATAATTTACATTTTTTTTGCCTTTTTCCATAAAAATCGGCTAGTCTAGTATCGAAATAGTTATCGAGACAATTTCTGAGGGCATCGTCGTTGTTAAACGTAACACCACAGAGCTACCGTTAGAGATGATAATCTGATGGGGCAAGGTCGGGACTGTAGGGTGGATGCCGCAGAATTTCCCAGTTGAGCTCTTGGATGACCATTGGAACCTTGATTAGAAGCGAAAATGTTCGTTTTTCTCAACTTAAGACTCCATCATTTAAGCCCAAAAATTAAGAAAAACTATAAGACACAGGAAAACGGCAACACTGGCGTTTTAGAACTATCGAATAGTATCTTATATTTTGACACAAAAAACAAAATAGCGTTTTAAAAAACTCCAAAGCCTTATTAGTAGATGACCTCAAAATCACGAACCGCGAGTCAATCACTGATATCTTGAGTCTCACTATCAGTGATTAAATATCTAGGAATATCGTGATTCAATTTTTTTTTTTTGTTAAAAATTCTATTGATTTTCTGCCGCCGCTGTTTAAATCGATTATCACTTGAATCAGCGCTATCTAGTAGATTCTGCCAAAACGTTTGACGCATATTTGCTGAGAATTTAATCCGAAAAATAAATTAACATTATTTTAAGCATTTTCATTTCTTGGTGATGATATTTAATTAGATTTATATTCATTATTAATGTTAAAATATGTTATTTTTACCCAAGTGAGGTTTTAATAATATAAATAAATACGTACAATTTCTTTTTTTTAAATATTTCTTGTATTGTGATATCGTGTGGTGCATGCTGTGATCAGTCACAGTTTTTAATCACTGACATTATCGAATACCAATCACAATCACACCAGTGAGTCGAGAGTAGCATTTTTTCTCATCACTACTTATTAGCAGACCCAATACATATACTTAAAATAATTGTGGGGACAGCGATTCAAAATCACCGCCCCAGTTAACTGACGACATCAGCGACATCAACATCGAGTGGTCCAGGTTTCTGTGCTGGATAGATATCTATATTTAAATATTGAAAAATAAAAATATATATTTTTAGAGTTTTTTCAGTGTTTTGCAAAGGTGCTACCTTCATGTCCTTCTTTTTGATCGCATTTTGAACTAATTGTTGTTTTATAGTGTTAAAGTTCTAAAAAATTGCGAGAGATCTTGTTCTTCATGATAGATTGATGTGAAATATCTCACTGGTGGATATGCGGCCCTGGAGGCGCACGCATAACAATGTCGTCAACGAATACAAAAGAGAGAAATAAGCAGTCAGTGGTGAACTCAGCGGAGGGGCTGAACATAATTCTGAATAATTAAGACGACATCTTTGACTCGTTTAGCGAAGATGAAAAGTAGTAGGTAAAAAAAAAAATCGGATCACAAACAGCGAAGTTATTGGCGATAAAACATTTGGCTGTTGCAGTCACTCCGTCGATAGGTGAGAGATGTGATGTCATTTCCGTAACGATATTACGTTTCATTTGTAAATTTTCATTTACTCTACTTAGCGTCCCCTAGGATTTGTTACATCAAAAATAATTTAGATATTTTCACATCTCTAATACAATTTAAAAGAAACTTATAGCCGGTTTAAATAAAATAATTGGTAATAAAACACATATCACAATCGTTTATCTTTATTAATTAATATCTTTGGCTTTAGTATTTAATTTGATATCGCAGTTATTACAAATAAAAAAAACCCGATTTAAAACGCTTTGAAAAATTCGCCATCTTTTTTCATTCGAGTATACCATAAATCAAAATAAAGATTTCAGAATCAAGAAATATAAATATAATCTTGACCCAAAAGACAAATACCATATTATTTTAAGATTAAAATCATCAATTGAATATAAGTAATACTCATTCTCATCTATCTTCAATGGCATGGCAACACTAATCAATCCTTATATTTTGTATTTAAAAAAAAACACTTTAATGTCTCAGACATGTCACCACCTCCGCATAGAAAATATATTTTTCCCTGTATCCTTACAAAGATACTAAATACATTACAACGTTTGTATATTACTCCCCCACCCGCCATATCCTATAAAATGTTATGAAAATTTTCTACGAAGATTTTTTATCAATTACATCTCGTGAAAGTGCGCGGTTATCACGTCAAACAAAGTAATTTATCGTGCTATTTTATCTTCATTGATTTTTTTAAATAAATTAAGGTTTAGCTATGATTGTGACAATGATTGGTAACTGAGAATTAACTGTTGGAGGATTACTTTCTATTGTATTCGTCATTTCTTGAAGAGTTACAATCCAATACGATCACAGTCACAAAATGGTTTTAAAAGTCTTTTAAATATCGATTAAACCATCACTTTTAAGATTATAAAAATTATCTATCTCGCGATTTTATTGACGGTGTAAAAATATCCTAGACATTTTCGTGATAATTTTTACTGGAGAAGCTACTGAAAAAATATTCTATGTTAAAAAATAAACATACAGTCTTTTTTACATATGTATATTACTAATAAATCATATTTAACGCCAATACAAATGAATGTTCACAAAGTCTGCCTTGAGACAGGTTTTCATCTAGTAGTTGAAACACGGGGCGTTTCTAGGTATTTGGTTGCATAAATTATATACTAACATGCATTATAAATAAATAAAAATTAAACTTATTAACGATCACATATCCATAGTAATAATAGTTTGTTTTCCTATTTGTTTTGTTGATGTGGCGTATAACAAATAATATGCATATTACAATACATATATTTTAATATTTAAGCACTCCTACAAAACATTTTTAAACTATGTAATCTACAAACTTAAGCACTAAGAAAAACGAAGCATTATTTAAACCGTAAGTATTTAATCCGAATCAAAGATTAATAACATACAAATTTAATCCAAATCAGTAGAAACGAATGATGGATGTCTTCGAAGAAATATTTTCCAAACATCATTTATATTGTCAGACGCGCATCAAATAATAGTAAACGCTCAAATCAACAGACACAAACAACAAACAGGAAATCTGGTATAAAAAATGTTGCCAAGCGAGTAAGTCACTTGTTGCATTCAACACAGAAAAATAATAATAAACATGACATAAAATCTTTATTCAATCTTTGATAAGAGAAAACATTTAGTATTCCAATAAATGTTGTCAGTTCCATGTTCCATGCTTCAATCGCCAATGAACCGTACCAAATAATTACGAAAACAGAGAAATCATTATAAAATGCTAGAGAAAACGCAAAAGGTGACAACAAAGAATTCTCAATTTACGAATGAACAAAAGGACACTCACATTATATGACGCGCCGCTAAATGTACTCTCAAATGGATTAGTAATAATTACGAGCCATTTTATAAATAACCACTCTCACGTATTTTAGTATTAGAACGATAAATGCGAAAATATCACAGCGCCCACGACAACGCACAACGCGACGGAGAAATTCTGACAACTGATAAACCAACACTAAACACAAACACTGCAAACTTTTCTAGGGATGGGATTTTAGCTAGGGATGGACGAGTGGTAATCGTTCTTTTGAACCATCGACATTAATGAATTTTGTAGGTTTTATTTTGCTCTAAAATACGATTATGTATAAGAATACGTGCATTACTTGAGTATATTTTTTTTAAACTAATATTTTCATTTCAAATTTATATTTAGATACATACACAAAACATGTGAAACACTGAATATTTCATTATTTTTTGTGTTATGAAAAAATAGGAGTGTTTTGATAATCTCTATGGACAAAGATCACACATATAATATTTGTCGAATGTTTTATCGCTAGACTTAAAAGCACGTCAATAATTTAGAGGAACTGTAATATCATATGTCCGGAGTGATTCTTATCTGCGACGTGTTTTAAAAAGGTCTACATAGCATTATAAAATGAGTTCAAAAAAATTTTGCCTGCAAAAATGTATTGTTAACTTATTGAAAACGATCCAACAAGCTTACTCTCAAACATTGATGTATATTACTATAATTACTTAAATTAATTTTAAAAATTACAAAAAAGTGAAATTTAAAATATATATTTTACCATTTTAGCTTCTGCTTGGGAATTCAAGGTAACAATCTTAAGATATATTAGGGGTACCAGTCGAAAATGTCGCATTTTAAATAAAAAGGCAAATATAAATTTAAATCATTTATTATTTGAAAAAAATTAAATTATATATTCCCCATTACTTTCTAATACAGTCTTCCATCTATTTTCAAGCATTTTTATGCCCTTTGAATAGAAAGTTTCTGGTTTCGACTGGAAATAGTCGTCAAGGGCAGATTTTATTTCGTCTAAGTTGTTGAAATTTTTTTCCGATAAAAAATGCTGTAGGGATCTAAATAAATGGTAATCTGATGGGGCTAAATCCGGTGAATATGGGGAGTGATCGATTTGTTTCCAGCCAAAGGCGTTTATTTTTTTTCAAGTAATCGCTGCAGTGTGGGGTCTTGCGTTGTCGTGTTGAAAAAAAACTTTGTGTTCTGCGTGCATTCTGGGTCGCTTAACTTTTATTTCGACGATTTTTTTCAAATGGCTTTTACACTCGACCAGGAGTATCCGAGTGTGTCTGCAATCTGCTGAATTGATTTTGTTGGATTTGCTTCGACTTCACACATTAAAATGTCATCATCCACTTTAAAGACCTTTTCTTCTCGAGGCTGGTTTTCCGTATCAAAATTCCCACTCTGAAATTTTTTAAACCACTTTTGCGATTGGCGAATGGATATCACATCACCGTATATACTGCAAATTTTTTCTGCAGCCTTCCTCGCAGAGTTTTTTTGGTGGAACTCGTAGATCAAGCAATTGCGCACAAAATTCTTATCTGGTATAAACCCTTCCATTTTAAATGTATCGCTAACAAAAATAAAAATAACTTTCGAAAGATGATCTCCAAATGTTAAGGAACAAAAGTAATATATATTACGTGCTGACGACTCGACGAGACGGACGCGACTGAGGATCAAACAAGGGCCATACCGAAATGCGACATTTTCGACTGGTACCCCTAATATTCATTAAATATTTATCTCCATAGTCTAGTATAGTCCATAAACAGGCAAAATTGTGTAAAACATACAAAATTTATAGAACATTATCTGCCAAAAATGCCAGCATGGCAAGACTTCTGGGAAGTAATTACAGCCACCTAATTTTAATGTATTTTTAACCAGGAAATTTCTCTCTTTCCAACTCATTGATTTTCATACATAATAGAATTTTTACAATTTCTTTTCGAGTTATACTAAATTTGATACTCTCCATATTATACTTACACTTTATATATTACTGCTCACTTAGCCTTCAGAACTTAGCACCAAGAGAAAATAACAGAATTTTAAATTGAACATTATTATTTTATTGTTTAGATTTGATTTGTGCAACTGCCAAGCGATAGGTTCAGTTCATAAACATTATGACTCATTGAAGGTGTAGTTTTATGGCTTTTCCGATAAATATTAATTTATTACTTCCCATTGAGTATTTTAAAGAAAGAAATTATTGAATTATGTTGTACAGCTTTTGCGTGGTGAAAACATTATACAATTGTTTTCTTGACATTTCAATTTGTTATTTCTTAAATTCTGGTAAACGTGAATTTTAGCACAAAGCCACAAATTGTTTTCCTAGTCACTATGTATAAGCTGAGTTGCGATTGTTCAATTCAATTTTCCTATCAGTACTGAATCAAAACTGATGCAGTGCAATTTTAAAATAGGTGTTGATGCAACAATCTAATGTGTGCTACAGTAATGAGATTTTTGTCTTGATACAATCTCTGTAATATTGCTGACTCTTGGCTTTCGTAATCCACTGACTCAGAGATGGAGTTTGAGGTTTATTTTGTTTAACACCATACTTGTATATCAGTCCACTGGCAGTTGATGTTCCGTTCGTTCTATGAGTGAATTTAAATCAACCCTGCAGCTTTAGGTATCTACGATTCTAGGTGACGTTTCGCTCTTTAACCAAATCTCAAAATCTACAAAATCTCAAAGTGTGATCTTAAAATTTATCTAAAGAATAGAATTTCAACTAGATCTCATGTACACGGACAATAAAGATTTAGGCACTAGTTTTCAACTGTCTTTCATGCTCTTTGATTGAGGAATATCCGCGTGACAATTGAGTATGTAGATATTTTATTTTTAATTATAAATCATAAGAATTCAATATTTTACTAACTAAAGCAATGGAAGTATGCAAACATGGATTTATTGCATTCTACATTAGTCGGTTTAAAATAATACACAAATGATAAAATAAACGATTTAATACACAAATATACAAAATAACAAATCAAGATCTTTTACTTTGTTTATTTTCTCTTTTATTCTGTTTGAACTGTTGCTTGCTCTTCAGCCTCTTGTCCTTGATGTAAGTCTTGTAGGTCGACTTCCTCTTTTCCTCTATAATCTCCGTATACTTTCTCTTATTGTATCTGTTGAACTGGGCGTCTGCCATCAACTCGTCAACGATTGTTCTTTTTCGGTCCTTCTTTGTCAGGCGTTCATTTTGGTGAACGAGAGCAGAATCCATTACCGTACCAACCTGCACAAAAAAAAAACATTGAGAATATTGAAACAAAAGACCAACGCAGCTATATGCAATATGTAATATTTCTATCAAAATTTGTTTAAAACACAGATTTCCATTTTCCAGAGATTATTAAAGTTAATATACATATATAATGCAGTGGCGGTCGGTGACTTTTTGTAGAAGGGATTCTGGATAACAAGTCTATATCTACATACTATTAAATGTACAAATATAACATATAATCGAAGGATATTCAATGTTTTAATAATTCGACTTCAAGTATTCAAGCCAAACTGTCAAAAACACGTCACTCAAACAAATTCCTCAAAACAATCCGTTCGCTTCGTAATATGTATGATATTTTGTGCATTATACCCATATGCATTAAATACATTTATTGTGCATTGTATGCTGTTAATGAATGCATATACAGTATTCCAAGACCTTGACAGGCAGAACTGAATGTCGAATACTATCAAACTTTGTGGATACGGAGAGAATGACAGAATCTACCATTGCTGGTATTTGTGTTCTTACGTGATTTATAGATGTTCGAAAGTTGAGAATGTATGTATATGTATTTTGACTCGCTCCGTGCGCGCGCCGTATCATAGTGTGTGTTATGACTGGTCTCTAAAGAACAAATTTATTTGTAGCAATTCTGTTTTCGACTAGAAACAATGTGTCCAAAGCTTTTTGACTTAAGAATACGAGGGATATGGAGCATCCAAAGCATGTATGAAGCGATCGCGCCTGATATAATGAATGATTGATTACACACCTGGAAATATTTAGGGAGCACCTCCATGTCATTCTTCTTGTAGAAATGTTTGGGATCCAACACCGACCTCATCTTTAATATCTGAAGGTCATTCTTAAGTTCTTCTGTAATTTCAGGGGCGGGAATGTTGAACCAATTGGGTCCTTTAGTTTTGTCTCGTTCGCTCTGTAATAATAAAGATCAGTAAAACATCAATAATAAATAAACTGATTGAATGTCAGAAACGTGACACGTAATCTAAAACAACATAATTTGTCAGTCTAATTGTCAAACGCCAATCACAATACTTTTAAACGTGGAAATGTTGACATTGTTTTGTTTATATTATGTCTATTCTATTTATCTCTGAGTACACCAGACTTTATACTGGGCTCTTATTGGGGTTTGAAGATTCGGGCAGGGACGCCGGAGACATTCAGCAGAATAGGCTAAAAAACTGAGCACAGAAGACATAGTCACGTCATAGAAAAATGTATAAACAACGTGCTTGAGGTTTAGTGATTACGATACTCGCTTAGTGATCTAGTGATCAGGGGTTGGAGCCTCGTTCTAGGATGCCATCAAGCCTTATTTTTACAGCACAACCATATAGCTTAATTTGAAAATAGTAAGAATATTGATGTGACACATATTCCATGTAAACATCTCTATTGTATTTTTTTTAAATCTTTTCAATGTTAAATATAATAAGACCATAACCATAACAAGATTGCTCTTATTCTCAATTAGATTGCAATGATATTTATACAGAAAAATCAACTGTATTATTATTTTGAAAATACAAATTAAAACATTTGATCTTTATCGAACATTATGATTTGCACCATCATATATACAAGACATACAGTCAATCATTAACAAGTTTTATGAAGAAATGTTTTTGCACATGTATATTAATAAAATCAAAAAATCATCACCTTTCTAAGGGCCTTTTTTCTTTTATCACTCATATCGTATTCCGGGAGTGAAAATTCTTTCTCAAGTCCTGGAGTTAGCACCGTTTTCTTCATTTCTTTCTCAACATCCACAGTGGCCGATTTCATGGCAAATGTCCCGGTCTCCAGGTCAATGTTGCTGAACTTGAATAAATTCTTTTTTTTTCTCTGATTAGTTTTATCTCCAATATTGGCTCCCCAACCCATTTCGGCAAAGAAATTGTCGATAATCATATCAGTCTTATGGCCACTGAACTTATTCAAGTTAGCCTTTTTCTTTTCTTCCTTTTCTGTTATTTCATCGCAAGCGAGTTTAACTCTTTTTAATATATTCGCCAGCGTTTCTTGGCCGACTAGAATATGAAGAAAAACAATTATTAAATTAGAAAGCAAAGTAATAATCAACATCTAGTTAATTGTGTCTACTGTTAAAATAACTATTTGTTTCAAACATCATTAAACATTAAATTACATTTTTCATGTAAATATTTAAGCCCGTGCATCGACTTCTCACACATAAGTCGTAACTCACAAATAGGTAATTATACATGTGTATTTGATTCATTTTTAAGCGGAATTTTTTCTTCATATATTATAAATATGTTCTAAATTAAATTTGCTTAACTTTGAATAGCAGGTATAATATAAAATTATAAACAAAAAATATTTTATAAAAATTTGATCTAAAATGACATGTTACTTGGAGGCATTTTGAACGGGCAGTGTTCAATATAAATTCTGTACCCTAGAGAAGATTTCTTCATTGAGTCTTATTTTGTCACACACAATCTTAATTCTATTTAACAATTATTTTCCTTTGCATTTACGTAGACTTTCAAAGTTATGCAAATTTAATCGAAAACACCTTAGTATCTATCAAAACAAAATGTGTCTCAAAATCTATTTGTATTTATGTAAACATCGTGCCTAATTCATTTGAGATTTCCTTCAGAATCATACTTTTATTAAGCTCATTTTGAATGTTATTATATTAAATTAACTCAATAATTAAATAACCTAAAAGTATACACACCATTTGCATATTCGGTTTCATTAACCTCTCCAACGATTTCATCTTTATCGATAAGATCTTCGTCACCGACGGTATCGATGATGAAATCCATGATCAATTAATATGTTTAAATCTAAAAAATAAGCAAACGCCCCTCCCAAACATGCGGAAACTGCTTTGACAGCAAGAAAAAAGTCAGAAATGGAAAAAACAATTTATCTATGGAAATAATAAATCCATAGATAAGAGCATAGATAAATAAGAGTAATAGCATAGATAAGAAGTAACAGTCACGTGCTATAGGGCTGCCATACATAATTCAGTACATACTTAAACCTATTTTTACCCCACAGATTTTATAGGCATAAATTATTTAATTAAACAATTAATAAAATTGAATCTGGGTGCTGTGATTGTTTATTAACTTGGTAGGGGGGGATGGGTACATAAAAGAAGAAGAAGAGGGCTCAAAATCATTTTATTAGAGCGTCTCTCAACTCCGGTAATTTTTCACTCGGCGATTATTTTGGATTATTTCACATTTCACAGGTATCACATTTTTATTACACTATGGTTATAAAAGTGAAACAGGTATCAGACGAATCAGATATTTATTCTCTTCTGCATATATTCCTGGGCAGGCAGATTCTAACTTAGGCAGACTTACTCTAATTATGAATTACCGTGCTAGTCGTCGTGTCCGGTCTTCAACCGGATGAAGAACGATATCGTCTTAGGCGTTACTTCGTCTTCTTGGTGTCTATCTGACTGGGCATCCGCACAGTCGCCGCGGTCCGCTTCCGGCCTCTTACGCCGTGATGTTGGCTGCTTCTGACTGCTAACCGTCATCTCTCCTCTTGATCAGCTCTCCAATAGTCTGCTAGGTTTCTTTCTTTACTGTTTGCCCCATTCTTTAATTTCTTTAGTTTGTCCGGCCTGTTGACGATTGCAGGGCACTTAATTGCCCTGGACTTTGTTCGGCTCTTCGAGCCTTCGGTTTTCTTCATACAGCTGGAGAATGGTCCGAAGCTAGTTGGAGGATTCCCCTCGGAGGACTACATTTCACGGTCCGTGTCACGGGTTCACTGGCAAAATGGACCGTTTTCGGCGGAAGGATTGCTTCTGACTCTCTCAAAGTCCGCGACGCACTGTTTCAAATTCTGATTTCAACTGACAATTGATGGGAACAAAAGTGTTCTATTCCTTTTAAACGCTTGCGGTAAGGGCGTTTCTTTTTGCCAGCTCGACGGCTTGTCCTTCCCAAAACTGGCAATGCTTATTGGCCACTTTCTGATGGTGGCGTTACGTCTCCACTGTAGGCCTTATTTCAGATTCCGCCTCCGTCTTATAATTAATTATGATAATTCCCTCTCTATAAAATTATCACTGGTGTCGTTCGTCTTATTAGATAATCTCTTAACATTGTCTCAAAGAACACCTTACACTTTTTCAGATACGTACATATGATCCGGAACACATATTTTCCTATAACTATTTGTGTTTAAACTTATCTCTATATATGTTAATCAAGTATTGTGATATTAATTATAATGTCTATCAAAATTTTATATTTAGTCACACATATAGGGGTCTTTTTTCGTGCAGGTTGGTCTTTTACAGAACGAAATTCGCACATATTTAAAACTATAATAATTTATCATGCCTACCCATTCATCATTATATATAATTTTTTCTAAATTTAATTTGTTTTGTTTCATACAATTTTGGTCGAGGCATGAGTCTGTCTCCATTCGCTTAACCAAAGAAGCCACTCTGTATTTTGGGCAATATTTCTGACTATTTTCTTATGTCTTTTTGGGTTCCAGAAGCAGTTTGTCCGGTCCGCGCTTTTTGTCTTTTGTTTCCCGTAAACTAATGGGCCTTGGTGCAATTACTGTCACTTTAGCGTGATATATCGACTGATGTGTTGGTGGCTCTTCCATAATTACTTCTTCTTATACGAGAGAGTTCTAGGAACCTAGGTATTTTTATGACAAAAGAAAAAAAACCAACCCTTTCCTGTGGAATGTGGATTTCCACAATTGTCTATCTTAATGAGCCTTATGCAGTCACAAGCCAACGGATTCGTGAGCATTCACAATCGTCCTGGAATTCCGTTTCATATCAAAACCGATGGATTTCTAACTGCCTAACTTCTGGGGAGGTACTAAAAGGTAAAATAATACTCAAAGCTCTTTAACTACTACTCATTAAAAAAATTGAAATAATTGTGCTGCATAACGAAGTACGCTGCAATATCAATTAATGAGGTTGACGACAAATTACCTCACTAGATTAAATATTATTTAAAAGTCTTGATGGATAATAAAACAAAAAATAATTAATATTTTTTCAAAATATTTATTTGTAAAAATCAATTAATTTTAGCAGATTTGTATAAAAATATTACAATACAGTATAAAATGTTTTATTTGTTATTTATATCTTTCGGTGCACAGAATATTGCTTTGACCGATGGTCCTCTGTGAATCTTATATTTATAGGTGACATATGTTTAAAATGTACGCAAGCCCTCCACGAAAATTGGAAAAAACGTTTTTATTGATTCCACAAAACTTGTCTTGCTTTCTACGTGTCAATAAATGACTGAGTCGCTTCATTTCAAGGAACTTAAAAGTTTGACTGGTTTAAGCTCTGGTTCTTTTCATATGTACAATATACAACAATAGATAATGAGAGGTCAATCTCCAACAAGATAGATATATTAAATCCAAAACATGACCGGAGTCTTTCTAGACAGCCCAGGTTCGTGAAGATGTTCGCAAGGCAAACAGTTCCCACTATAGAAGCAGATGCTGTAGACAGACAAAGTTTGATCTGTCATTTCAATGAGTTTTAAAACATTATTTCGTTTCTCGAAGATCCGCTCGGGCGTATTTTGTACATATATAAGCCATTTTAAAGATATTGCGGTTTTCATTTATGAAAATTTAACAAGAATAAAATGTGTATTTCATAAAATTTACCCATATTAATCAGGCACTTACGAGTGTAAAATGAAAAAGGTACAAATACAAAATGTAAAAATCTTACATGTAATAAAAGTATTAATAAAATATTTATAATGTCTAACATGCTTACATAATAATGTTACGTATATATATATGTGTAAAAACATTGACTTAGTTTATAATATAAGAGTTACAATAAGCAGCTTAAAAAATTAAATCAAATTTATGCGACAGTTTACAATGCGCACCAAAATTCATGACTAGTATAATAAAGAAAGATAAGAAACATCAGTGAACAGAAAACACATATAACCTTGCATATTTTTCCTACCACGTGTGTTGTGGCGGTTTAATTTTCTAACCCAATTTTAAACTCGCGCATCATCACTCTCATCAACAAAGCAAGCCTAAAACTTTCAGTCGCTATTGCACACATTCATAAACGCACATCTAAAAGCTATCATGAAATAATTAGTATAAGGCGAAATATAACGAACAACCAAAGCGAGAGTGCAAAGTACATTAATATTATGTTTAAAAGCACGTCATTTTATTGAAACCGTGTTTGTATAATATGAACAGACGGAAATATTCAGTCTTAACAGTAAAGTTACTGTTTGTAACCTAATATCAATAATTCAATGTAAGGAAGAGTTTTTGAATTATGTTGGTCCAAAATATTAATTCATCTCATACGTCTACGCATTATTTTAAATGTGGGGTGGTGTTTCAAATTCACCACTAGTGTTGTTGCTTCCAGCTGACTAACGACACGAGCGACACCCATCACATCACTCATCTCGATGACAAGTTTTGAAAAGGACTGCATGAGTAAAATTATTTTATCTATATTTTACAAAAAATAAATAAAAGTTAAATTTTTAAAAACGCAAAGACTTATAACACAACCTGATATTTTCTTTTTATAATGTTTATGATGTGTGGAAACAATTTTCAAACGAAAGGGTTCAAGTAATAAAAGTAGATCTAATATCTGTCGTTTAAAATTATACCTCCCAGTATTTAAATAGATAAAATTCTTAAAACTTAAATAGTGACAATTGTTTTTTTACAAATACTTAACAATATCATATCTCATCAGTCCTTTGAGAAAATTATCTTGTTGCCTCAACAACTCCCTTATCTCTACCCTATCCACCTTTTCCTTGACTTGAAACTGCATATCCTCCTGGTCACACCCGTTAGCTAGGCAGTCAAACATGTCCCTCGACTGTTTGGTGATGGAAGGGCCGTCCTTCTCCGCCGCAAAGATGTAAACCCTCATCCCGATTCTCTTTAAATGCTTAAAATCGTCGAACAACGGGGAGAAATCTCTCGACTCACCACATAACATTTTTAATATTTTGATTTCTTCCACCGATGAAGACATGATATCGTAACTAACATCACAAATATTTTTATTGCACTCCATTTTTGCAGTTTTTAATTCTGCAACTTGCTGGAAAACGGGGGAATTTTTCAACGTTTCTTCCGGTGTCAATTGAAGGCCATGGACCTGCTTGTATTTCTTCAGGTCTTCACTGTACACCGTATTATCAAACTGTGGGATTCGGTTGCTCATATCACAAATAAAAGACAGATTATTTCTGTCTTCAAAAGATTGGTGATCACTGACGAGATTCTCGAGCAGAGATGGCTTTCTTTTTTGAAACTTCAGAGGAGAGCCGTACGGGGACGTTTGTTGTTCGTCGTCTCCCGAATTCAGCAAGGCCTGCAGTGATTCCTTTGTGAGATCGTATATCCCTGAAATTAGGAAGGCAGCTTGGAGGAGGTGGGACGATGGGCATTCCTCGAAGAACTGTTTGTCAGCGAGTAATTTGGCAGCAAATAGAGCCCCCACACCGTGACCTATTAAGTAGACTCCCCTGAAAAAAGAGATTTAGAAATAATTAAAAAATAATCAAAACCGACAGATAACTCCACATGACAACCTCAATATAAACTATGAAAAAATCTAAGAGCATCAAAAGTTTTAGAAACTAATATGCATATGTGTTTGCAATTTTTTTTTATCCTTAAAAAAATAGATGCGTACAAGGAATACATGTAAAAAAAATTGCAAAAACGGGTTGTTTGATCGTAATATTTACTTTTTGAAAGTACATCCCGTAGTAAATTATTTTTACTTTGAATGAAAATGAGAATCAATAGTTAAATATGGCGGCCTTTTCACAGTTGTTCCAAAAGTCATCTGACACATTGATTCTTTGAAAGTTGCATTATACGATAATTAATCATTCAATGTCCCGCTATTTTAGTGATGAGGGTTTGTCTAATGATGATCTCGTTGTTTAATATACATTAGCACATAATATTAAAAAAATTCACTACCAAATAGACAGATATCAAACAAATTCGTAGATAATGCATAAAATAAAGTATATTTCATGATTATTTGTCGCGCCTATAGACATCTCCATCTATACTTTTACAATAGTAAATTTGACATTCAAACAACGCACAAATGATTTTAACCACAGGCATTAGTAAAAATTTACTACTGATCACAGAACTGACCCTTACTTTTTTTAAACTAAGCTAAATGAATGTGCTATAAAAATAAGACTAACTTGCTGGTCTTCTAGAACGAGGCACAAATCCCCGACTTTTAGAACACTAGACTAGCGTCTTGACCATTAGATCAACAAGCTACACGATTGATCATTAAGGAAGCAAGAAACGTCCAGACTAGACGCCCACCACAGCAAGACTGTGTTCTTTAATCTGATTTCACGAAATCGTATAATGACATTAACACAATAAATGAGTTGGACCAATTCATTAATAAGTTATAAAAAACGTTTACATGATACTTTTTCTTGAAACTATGCTGGTGCTAAATATTTGTATATAATTATTTTTAAGTTCTGTATGTTCCTCTATGTCCATATGTATTATATTATATGATGCTTTCATGTATTTTGCATTGTAATTTGTTCAGATGTAACATAGTGTAACATCTCATTTACATATATGTTATATTTCATTGTCAATGAACAATTCTTATCCACTGTAGAATATATTATATATAGTCTACAGTGGGTAGTCACATTACAGTAAACATACGAGTATGTGATGACCATTTTTAAGTGACAAGTTGTGGTTAAGATACAATGCAGCTGCAAACCCCTGCTGGAGGACTGCAGCCCAATACAGAGACACCTGATTGTGTTGTCGACCATGGAACTATTAGAAGAGGGATAAAAATATACATGCGTATTTAAATCACTCACTTGGAGTGTTGATCTCTGGCTCTCCGGAAGACCTCTGTAAAAGTTCTTCGGGCAGCATCCAACATAGCTGTGTGACTGGTGCAGGCAGAGGTGAAAGTCAGCTGCAGGGTCCTCACACCCGCGCTGCAGACGCAGGCCGCTCCGTCACCCAGATACAACCCAATCGGGGCATCTAAAATAATTATCATGAAATCTACGGTTGATGTATGCGAGAAAGATTGGTACAAATGGAGTTACACTACTATCGGCGGGTCTCTCTGCTCCGAACAATAATCTGGGTTATTTAATAAATAATACTGTTACCAAGCACTCTGGTATTATTCCGACGACACAATTCCAGAATCATCTTCAAGGAGAGCGACATATTGCTGATCACGAAGAGTCACTACACTATATTGTAATACATCACGACTGGCGCAGCTGGTCTCGGCTGCGATATCTTACAATTATGTATTATAAAAAATAAATATAATATAATATTTGTCTTTACAAATCCTATTTAGGCAGAAATCACCGTCATCATACAAAAAGTGATTATCTTTATACTTTAGTGAAATAAAGTTAAATATAGAGTTTTTTGGGTTCAAAACACCACTAAATATGTTTTAACTATAGTTAAGAACATAGAAAATTGTTTTAAATATGTAGTTTCAAGTACTTTGGGAGATAAAAAAAAAGATTTATGAGTGACAAAGGAAACTTATGGAAGGTACTTGTACTATCTGGCATTCGCATCCATGTATGAAGGAAGTACTGCATATGTAAAAATCAATAGCTCATTCACATCATGGTTTGACAATGCATTGTGAATGGTGAATAATGAACGTACAATGTATGCGAGGAAAGTGACTTTACGAATTTGAAAGTCTTGATATTCAAGAAGGAGAAAAGTAAGACAACGTGCGTAATACTAGTAGGTGATGAATGTTTTAAATGAGTAGAAGAGTTTGCGTATTTGAGAAGTATATTTGACAGGAATGAAAATGCTAAGATATTGAAAGGAGGGTGACTGCAGGAAATAAAGTGAATGCAAGAAGGGAGGGGGTAAGACTGGCAGTACATAATGAAGACCTGGTACCAACACTGAATGGGTGCATAGTCAGAAGATGGTAAAAGAAATGAGGTCACTCAGGCGTTATTCATCGGTTGCTAGCTCTGATTTTCAAAAATACATGTGTATATTTATTCCATTTTGTGTGGGTAAACCACAAAAAATGCGGCATTGCAGGTCAGTTAAAGCAGGTTATTGGTTATTATCTGTGTAATTTGGAATACCATAGTCTGTGAACATTACCAATAGAAAACCGGGATCTGACGTAGTATATGTGGCAACTCAAATTATAATAAAGAATTAACAAATTAGGGGGGAATGTACAGCTGATCTTAGCTTAGTGAACATGAGTGTGGCTGATGCCAAGAGTTGTGTGTGAATGATGCCGAGGGTTATGTGTTAGGACAAAATGTCATGCTCTATTTTTCTGCCTATCCCCGTGGAAGAACAGTGTGATGGTATGTTAGTTAATTACTCAACACCAGCATTAATTACATTCATGATATTTCTTCACATTGATTTTCTTCACAATTTTTAATGAATATAATTAACAAGGTTATGATATTACTAACCCCAAATGATTAATTGAATTAACTCACTTCTGAGGAAGATAGCATAACAAAATCTTAAAGTAGTAAACTTAATATTGAATATTTATTTTACCTTGGGGTAATTCTGTGCCGTAGATCTCCACTTCGCAGCCATTTGAGAAGTTTATGCTTGAACCAAAGTTACACGATATCGGGCGGAGCAACTTCTTAGATTCTGAAAATAAAATACGCTAGTTAAAACATCACTGCTGTCATTAGAACAAAATTAATATGGTTAGAGGACTATTTAAATGATCACATTAATAAAACTGGGCATACGTGACCAGCAGTAAGAGAAAAGATATCCCCAATCAGACTTTTTAATTTTACAAAGCGAGTTGACAACACTATTTCAAAAATACAGTTGCTATTATTATTTTAACATACTTTATTATATCTTTACTGTAATTATTATTAATTTTTGGATGTGTATTTTCTATTTACAACTCATAAAAAATCATCATAATATTTGCTTTTAGTTTTTATGTAAAAAGCATTTATATAATGGATTAATTCCATTATGATTTCTACTTGTTTATGTTTTTAATATGTTTATATATATAATTATCTATAAATAATCTTTGCCATGCTTGTCTGTAAGGATAATATTGTTTTTACATTGTACTGTATAAATATATATATAAATATGAATACATAAATAGAATGGTATTTTTATTTCTGATAAACTGCTTAAACTGGTAACAATATTTTTAATAGCACTTTAAAGAAATAGTATTTCTAATAGTTTTTAGAAAGCATTTGTTTCTTACTGGCAGTGTTTCCATCAGATTCATTTTGAAACGCTTCCGCCTTCCGGATGCCGTCCAAACTGGCGCTCATTGTGGGGCCGCCGTGAAAATTTCTGAAAATATAACAATACTATTGATGAAACCTACTATTCTGATGATTTTTTTTAACTGTAGAATCGAACCTAAGAAAGAGGAATCAATCTCGTATTTGAAATTATCATTTTCTGTACATTGTTACAATAATAGACACAATACGCTATATTTAAAAATACTAAGTATAAATGGATATTAAAAGAAGCATAATTTTATATATATAAACAAGTTGCAGGCCAGACACAGATTCACCAATACTTTTGCATGTTGGGGTACATTGAATATTGAACGGTTGGTGTAGTGGTCAAGATGTTGGCCTAGTGATCTAGTGGTCAGGGGTTCGCGCCTCATTCCAGGACACCAGCAAGTTAGTCCTGTTTTCATAGCACAAACGTTTAGCTTAGTTTGAAAATAGTAAGAATGTTGATGTGACATGTATTCCATGTACGCATCTCTATTTTATATATATATGCACTTTATGTAATCGGTCCTATCCGGCTAGCCTAGATACGGGTTTCGGTTTCAGAAACCGTAATTGGATGCAGTGAGCCGAGTTGAATTCCAGGTCAGACAGTTTTAAAAAAAATATGAATAGCTAAGACAACTTATTATTATTATGTTTCAGTCATACACGAGTAAGATCCGTTTAAAAATTTTGCATAGAAATTGTACATCCATATCACCCAATATAGTACAACAACCTCAAGCAGAGGAAGGAATGTATGTATTACATACTATATCTATCCCTTTAGTTCTAATATTTCTCATATAGGGTGTGCTCGTAAACCATCAGGGCAATGTAAGTGGGAAGGGTATTGTTTGACGCACATTATTTACTGATTTGCCAGTCGCAATGAGTCACTGGTCGGGAGCGCATCGCGCGTTCGCCGTTGAGCAATATTGGTTCATTGGTTCCGGGGCGTCGCGCTTTTTGTACTCACTTTAATATTAAATGAGTAAGCGATAGGCCGAGCACACAACTTATATGGTGTTGGATTCAAAACTTCAGACAAGCAGGAACAATGGTTAATCAAACTGCCCCATCATCTCATCAATGTCAGCAGCGATGCCAGAACATGTGGCTCAAATTAGATGTGAAATTATGCGCAATCCGCGTAAATCGATAAGGAAGATTAAAAATGGAATAAAAAGATTAACAGTGCACGTTATTTTGAAAATGAAACTAGTTTCACCCATACAAACTGTAAATCGTGCAGTTTATCAACGAAAATGAGTATTCTTTACGTAAAACCTTGGCGAGAACGATGCTGGAACGTTTTGGAACAGAATGAACGCTTGGAAACATATTGTTTACTGACGAAGCACATTTTCATATCGATAGCTGTGTTAATAAACAGAACATGAGGTACTGGTGCTCCAACAACCCAAAGGAACTCCATTAAAAACAACAGCTGTTTGCCGGGTTCAACAACAGAACACAATTTCAGCAAGACGGGGCCACTCCACACACAGCTAGAGTTTCAATGGAGAAGCTGAGGGAAATTTTTCCCAATAAATTAATCAGCAAGTACGTGGACGTACCCTGGGTACCTCGGTCACTGGACCTTACACCTTGCGATTTTTTTTTGTGGGGATACCTTAAGTCGAGGGTTTACAACAATCCTCAAACAATTTAGGTCCTGTAAGAAAATATCCACTGTGAAGTTGCTGGTATTGAACTGACGCTTTGCTCTCGCATGTTCGCAAATTTAAGAGTCCGATTACAAGAGCGTCTTGAGAGAAATGGACAGCATTTAGTCAATATTGTTTATAAAATTCGCATCGTTAAACTCAATTTTATGTAAATAAAATAAAATAATAATATTGTAGTTTTTTTTGTATATAATATTAAACTTGAAAATTTTTCACTGGACACTCTTCATTTGTTTGATATTTTAATTGGCAGTATTTTTATACAGGTGTAACAGAACTAGTCCACAATATTTTATAAGTGAATACCCGACTAAATTATTAATCGTAAATCTTCAAAAAGTATATACAGACTTATGTTAAACTTAAAGTCAATGTAAACTTTATGAATGTTTACATCGAAATCTTAAATCTGTGTGGTTTAGAATCTATCATCTAACAAAAAATAATCTGGCTGCTTGAAGTTCGATGAACTTTTATATTTGGAATCAATAATTTATCTTATAAATTATGACATATTTTAAAATCTCTGATATGATTGAGATAAGACACGTCCAGCTTGAACATGCGTCCCTAATCTCAACTCATATTTTTAATAAGTATCTATGTCTAATGTATTGTGCACTAGGTGTGCTACACTCAGGATATATCAAATTCTATTGTGTTCTATTAAATATAAGAAAAATTTACTGCCATTTATAAATGTGTTAAAGGGCATTTATTAAGTACTGGAATTTTTTTTTAAAGAAACACATTATTTTTACAGCACTTTATTTTTTTCCGATGCTACTCACTTCTCATCATATTCAGTCATCACCATTATTAAAGCACTAGTCATAACGAAGCATCAATTTTTGTACATCTTCAACATAGAACGACACCATCTGGGATGAAAACCATGTCTGTACTCCGTCTTTGAATTCATCATCGTTATCAAAACTCTTGCCACCAAGGAACCGCTTCAGATGAAGAAAAATATGGAAATCACCTGGCACTATTTCAGGACACACTTGGTGATGAATGTCAGCTAGTTTCATGTTACGTACATTCAAGAAACAAATCACGGACCGTATCTCACAGTCGGCGGGCTGATCTTGAACATTTCAACCACTCGCTACAAGATGGCCACACTGTGTGAATATTTCTAACGTTGTGTGTGGTGAGTCAACAGATGAAGGAAACCATTGCGGATGCACAACATGCAACCGCACTACACTGGGAATATCCAGCAATGGTACTTACTTAAAAAAACGCACCTCGCACATGTGAAATACTAGAACTACTGATAATAACCTATTTGTTAATTACAATACATTAATTACAAATTAAACATATCAATTAGAAAGATGTACATATAAAATCAATTTCATCGAAAAATATTGTTGTTGCGCCACCGGGATTCGAACAACCGGGAACATGCATTATCCGATTATGCTATAGCACCACAATGCATTAACTACAAATTTTCGAACCTATATGTTACACTTTTCAAATAAATACATCTATTGTTCCATTATTTGAAAACCATCTTCTTTATTTTTATGGAATCTCAAAAACTTTTGAGTAATCCGATAGATGCCAGAATTAACAATTCATTTTTAGTAAATTCTGGACACATTGATACAACTTATTTATTATTAAAGAGAATACATTCTTATTGTGAAGTTATAATTATTCAGAACATAGGTCTGTGATATCTTAAATAGCAGGATTGTAGCAACAGCAGTATTTTTCGATAAAATTGATTTAATATATATATCTTTTTAATTAATAAATTTAATTAGTATTTAACATATCACAGGGCTACGTTCTGAATAATTACAACTTCACAATAAGAATGTGCTCTTGTTAATAATGCAGTATGTTACATATGATGGGTGGATATAGTGAGTAAATAAAAACACCTTTAAGTATTACGTACATTATATTCTCAAGCGGAAGGAATACTTCACTGTTCACAAAATAATGAGTTGAAAAGGCATGTCTGTATCACTTTATACAAAATAACCTGAAATGGAAGGTGTGTCTAAATCACTATAAATTTTCTAGAATTGAAGGTGTGCCTGTATCACTCAGAAGATAAAAGCCTCGACTGTGAGGAATGTCTGGTGCAAAATTGAAGGATTCTGAATCACAAGTGATAAAGATTACTGACCGGATTACTCAAAGTCTTTTTTGTTGTCCTTATCTTTTAAATCACTAATCTATTAAATGGTGTCTTAACTAGAGAATTAAACAGAGATAAGTCTAAATACTCATAATTCTTTCTCCTAAACCACACTGTTTATGCGACTTGTTACTTCCTGGTTTATAATAATGTATATGTATTGCCGCCTTTTTTCGGAAGCTAAGAAGACGGTAACCGACAGGCGTCATTCTTATCACAGTCCGTGCCGAAGGAAACACGCATATCCATTATTACCAGCCGCTTTCTGTCCAATGCTGGATGGATGCATTCTCAAGTGTCTCATACTTTTCTGTCTATTGTAATTCCAGAGTTTGATTATTTTATCAGTTTTTAGGAAGAATATGAAATGGCAATGGATAGGAACACCTTGAAGAATGAATGCAATCATCCAGTAGTACATGAAGGGAATCAAGAGGTCAACATACCACCCTGAAACATATCCATATCATTAATAAGCTTTATTTATTTTATTTTGAAATATAGAGGACCGGTTTACTATTATGATCTTGTAAATGAATTAAAGACCTCGGGATTAAAAGGCGTAATAAAATCACGGCTTGTGCATACTTTGTTTACACAACAAAGTTAACAACACGAGGAGATAAAACAAAAATTGTTATCATTAAACGCTGCGAGTAATCCAACAATCTTACGTGTACTTCAAAATATGATAAAAAATGTGTGTTTGAAGGTAAACAATATCTAGTCGTGACTAATAACGCAAGACGTAAAACAGATTTTATGATCCAAATGATAAATAATATGTTGTAGTATTTTATGTCTAGTTGCGGTTTTTTAAATAAATTTAAATTGTTTCGTTGTTACAGTTTGATGACATTGGAAAGGTGACTGTAAAAACAAGGCCATGACTACATTGTTTGGGAATAAATTCAATTCTTTTATATGATTAAAAAAAGTTCTGTGTCGATTTCCTGCGTCCTTCTACCCAATGTACCGAGAAGGATAAAGGCACCAAATCAAAGACCTCTTAGATTTCAAAGTTTTCAATTCATAAAATCATTTATTCTCGTTAATAATAATCATAATATTTCAATACAAATTAAAGTAATCGACTAGAAACATTCATTGAAAAAATTTTAGTCACTATCCGGATTCGAACTTGGACCATCCGGACAACTAAATATTTTTTTGATAAATAGATTTATTTCTGTATATCTTTCTAGTAGAACATAGTTCTTTGATAATTAAAACAAATTAAATAAATTAGAGGACAGGATAGAGATGAGTAACGTGGATTGGAAAAGAAAATATAAAAATGTTTAAAGTAAGAAATATCACCTTCCCTTAAAAGAGTTCCGCTAAGGGATGATGTATATAATTATACAAAGGATGGCGAAGCTGAGGTACCAGGCCAGGGGACACTCGATGAGTCGAGATCCATTTTCTGCATATACGCCTAAGTGATCCCGTTTCCACTGCATTCAATCTACTTTCCTTTCTCCATTATGTACCGGTAGTCTTGCCTCTGTTGACGAGTTCCCATTCAAAGCAACATTCGCTTTTTTTCTGTATATCTTTCTAATTGAATAACTGTTAGAATGCAAAATTACCCAAAACAATATTTTGTTTTTCAAGGATACAAAAACACTTACTCGAAGTAAGGGACAGAGGGCAATAAACATCTGTATTGTTAGATGCAGGATGCGGCGTGGGAATGGCAATAAGAAAGCTGGCGTACGTGACCAGAGTCACGTCGGCAAATGTACCATTAGGGACACATCACCTTATGTGTCAGTCTTTCTCCCAATCCCAGCCGGGAGAGATCGCTCCATAAACACGATCTAGTTTTCAACTAGAAAACAATATTGTCTCTGATATAACAAGCAAGCGTTTTGTAATTTGTGATTCCGGGGAAAATTTTAACTGTGCGCCTCGAGTTTAAGCTTAGACTGTGATGTTCTCTGTGTTTAACCATTGAAGTAAAAGTATAAAAAGGGTCCCGGTCGATCTATATAAAAAAAAAAGAAGATCATCATAATTTGGTGTAGTGAGAATAAATTGTCGCTATCAGAGGAGACGATATCATATACGGCACGCACAAATTGCATAATAACATCGCGTCCAGAGTCCCGGTTTGCCTGGATAATTGGACATCTTCTGGTGGCCAATCCTGAATCCTGAATTTCGTTGGCTGGCACCACGAGCATCTGGCCAGTTCACATTCAGGATCCAGGACCATCATCTACACGTGGAAGGCATCTCCTAAGAGGTAATCGCTTACGTGAGGGACCTGAATAATCAACATCAGACAAGCGTCAACATAGGCAATTTGATAGATAACTTAATGCTGGCATGATGTACACCTAATTAATGTTAATTTAATTATAATTGTTTTTGGATTGTCTTATTGATAAATAATCAGGTAACATGCTCATTTTCCATTTCTAATACATGCAAGTCACAAAATATAGATAATAAACTTTATTGTAAACAATGGCATTTTGTAATTTCATTTCATAACCATTTGACTTGACCATATTTAAAAAGAACCAGTTAGGCTATATGGCTTCCCCCTGAACATGAAGCCGAGGCAGAAAGAAGAAATAACGTAACATAACCTAATCTGTTTTACAAAAATCATCCCGTTCATACAACTTAGGCGTCTTCCATAAAAGATGTTACAAGTTTTTTTTAAATTTGAACCCTCTCCCACAATGTCACATTATTAGAAAATCTATTTACAATTCGGTCTGTCGTACTTCGTATTTTTCTTTTTCACGCCTTATCCCCCGAGCAGGTTGTCATCGGGACCTTTTTATTACGAGTGAAGCATATTTTGTCTCGCTCGCGCACACGGCGCGGCATTATTTCGACTATTGAATTAGGCGCACGCTTTATTTTAAATTAAACGCGACAAAACGGAAGTGTCGGAATGTTTGTATTATAATTTAATTTGTCGCGCAGTTATTTTGATCCATGACCGTACGACACGATTAATCGGTACGTCATTACCGCAATTACCGTAATTTTATTTTACTTCGCGGCATTATTTCGTTCAATGTAACAACAAATTAAAATACATGTTTATTTCGTAAAAAATGAAAATATTAGGATAGAATCTAAAGCTGATCTTGGCGTAGAGAATAGGATCTTAAAAAGATCGCTTAGGTGGTATGGTCATATGAAACGGATAAATAAGGAGAGAATATTAAAAGAAATATATGATGCGAGGGTTAATGACACCAGAAATAGAGAACGTCCGCGGAAGACTTGACATGACCAGATACTGGAAGATGCTCCTGTTAAAAGCCTCAATAATCGACGAGCTTGGATGAGATGTATGAATGTGAAAGAGATAGTGGAGCATGTTAAAAATTGAGCTTTTCCAGATTACCATGCTTTTTGAATTTATTCAAAATGTGCGATACTTTCGGAGATGTTGGCGTTTAAAGATGGGCTTGTTGAATTACCGTGTGACGTCACTACGTCAACACTCGCCCGCTAAAATGTCGATTACCGACTGGTTGACTCGGAAGATGTGCGTCACATCTCGCGTGCGGCATAAACCGATCGTTTTTAAGACACGCAACTTTGAACATCTGTAACTCTGCCGTATTTCAAGATATCGAAAATATTTTTTCACTATTGTAAATGAGATTTTTCGAAGAATTAAAAAAAAATGACTCCATTACCTCATTGTGTATCAGGACAGAAGAGTGTAGCGCTCTATCCTGTCTGTCTATCCCCGCGGAAAAACGGCGTGATGGTAAGTTAGTTAGATAATTATTTTTTACTGTAAATCAAAATTAAGTTATTTTTCCTTTCCAAGTTAAGATTAAATATTTCGTAATTTATTTTTTGCCTTTTATAAATATACAATATTAAAGTTGAATTAGAAATCGTTATTTTCTTAAAATTACGCCGTTATTCTAATGACCCGAGTCCACTGAAGAGATGTGGTAACTATACAATACAAATGTAAAAATATGTTTGGACTGTGCCTGTCTCACTAGAGAAATTCTGTGTTGAGATGGACACTGTCCTTTATACGACTCGAGTTCGTATAAAGCACAGTTCAGCGCGAAGCGATTTACGAATCATCACTATACAAATAGCGCGCGGATTAAAATGACGCAACCAGTACGCACGTACTTTACTGACTCGCAGAGATCAAAGTCTCAAACGCCTCCTAGCGTTTATTACTCAAAGGTATTTGGAATTCATCGCATCCTACATTAGTATTGGTGACAGCTGCGCGGCCAGGACATCCGTAGAATCTGTATTTTAAGGATGCATAATGCATTATTGTTAAAGCAATATAATAAGAGATTTCCGCATTGAAATATAGATTCTACTGAAACCCAGACCGCGCACCTGTCGCCAATGGCCGCCAAAGTAATCAATTTGCTAGTAATATAAAAAGTTGATTGCTTTTAAAAATGTAATATTGGATGTATCAATTGAAAAGAACTACAGAATATAAGTTCAAAATTTGTCTAAAATATAATTGGTTGATATAGTGAAATCGGTTAACGCGTTTCCCCGGGTAGGAAAATGTTTAATTTCGAATTCCGGTAGTAACTAAATATTTTTTTGATAAATAGATTTTTTCTGTATATATTTTAGTTGATCAATTTAATTTATTAAATTATTAAAAATTCCAAAGAATTGTTCTGAAATTGCAACATACAACAAAAATATATTTTCATTAATAAATTATATTTCTCTGATATTGTGACGCGCAACAGTGTGCGGCGTTCGCATCAACCACGGGCTTAACTTTTTGTTTCGTATGCCATCCTAGTGAGGTGAATGATTAATAAACGCACCCGAATTGTAATAATATAGATGAAACATTAGAAGCATTATATTTATTAGGTTGAATAAGTTTTTTTTTATTTGATATAAAATCAAATTGTTAAACAAAAATTACATTTCAATCAATGATGTATTTTATATTATTGTTCAGGACTTCGTCCCATCTTTTAACCAATTTATCGAACGTAACACCGCATATTTGATTGGAGAGCTACTGATAGAGGTGATAATCTATTAATCTGATGGAACGAGGTCGGTACTGTAGGGTGGATGCGGCATAATTTCACTTTGAAAGCATTGGAATCTTGATTAAAGGCGAAAAGTTCATTTTTCTCAACATGACACTTCATTATTTAAGCCCGAAAATTAATAAAAAACTATGAAACACATGAAAACGGCAACACTGACGTTTTAGAGTAGAAAAATATGTCATTTTTTGTCACAAAAAAACAAAATAGCGGGAAAATTGCTCGCAGACTTATTAGACAGCCAAATCAGTAGTAAATTTGATGATAAAATGTGTAGTTGAGAACATGAATATATAATAATCAATGAAGGTGAAACTGACTTCCTATTGGCTACATGGCCAAAACCAGATCTCCCTCACTACTTTATACTAATACTACTTTATGAAATAAAAATAATCCTTTCACAATTCAAGGTGATAATTGTTCATCCATTAACAAAATAATGTAATTCAAACAAAAGGTATTGTTTATATACGTATTCAATTTACACAATAGCCACAGGGATTTGGTAAAAGAGAATAGGTAACCCTTATTTTTTAATTCGTTACATGTCTCAAACACGTGTGCCATCCCATCCCCGCATAGTTTCTATGTTTATTTGTCGTCTGAATTTTATTTCAAGCCAGATATTTGTAAATTGCTGTTTTAATATCGCATTGATTTCTCGGCAGTGTAAATGTGTAAAAGTGTGTAAATTAATGCGTTAATTATTTTTTTATAAACGTTCTCATTATCATCAAACTTTAATACCTACCAATATTTCAATGAATACACGCTCACATAAACTCTAGCAAAACAAATTATATAGCAAAAAATGTTGAAAGTGGTTTAAAACCCGTTATCTCGTTATCAATTTGCTTCGCAAGTTTAACAGATATACTATACATACTAGTTGACAATTGTGAGCGGAAAATGTTAAAGCTGTATTTAAAAATTTCACACTGCTCAATTTTTGTTTAAAACATAGTCAAATTACCTGACAGATTCATTTGTAATACTCCCTCCCTCCCTCCCGTCGTTGATACTACTATCCATTTTTTTTTTTAAAACGCGTTACATATATTTTCTGATTCACCCCGCTCCAACAATGAACACACAATTTTATTTCGGTGTCTATAAAAACCTTCTTTTATTTCTAGTTCAGACGGCGTTCTTTTGTTTTGTAGAAATATTTCTTCCTCATCCGTATCTACACAAAGTTACTAAATACGCGTAACAACATTCTTAAATATTACACCCCCACCTGTGAATCTTCTATAAAATTATATGCACTTTTTAAACAGTTGGCTGTTACACCCTTATAACATATTTTTTTAAAACACACTTTTGAAAAAAATACACCTTATACCAAAACAAACTCGATTTTATAAACAAAAATAGGCGGGAATGAATACAATTTTTAAAATTCAAAAACTATATCATTTGACAAGCGAATTTATTTAATAGGTTATGGGATCATTGAAAAATGATAAATTCGATAACATTGGAATCTAGGACACATTATTTTTATCTTGTTACAAGATAAAAATATTTCAACAACAAGTTGGTGGTATTTATAGCTTTTGAATGCAAATTTACGTGGGTGACATTTAAAATGCCAAATACGGAGATGGCGAGCGCAAGAAACTGGTTTTAAAATAAGGATTAACTCATTTTAATTAATGAAAAGACAAGTAATTGTTCTATAAAGGCGTCACCATCGAATGACATGTTCATTTAAGTTAAAACATTTAAAAATAGAACATTTCCTACTCTCATTTGTTTACCTTGACAGGTTGGTCGGATAAATCTACACCGTGAAAACTTCACACAACACGTAAATTAGAATTACAATTAATGAAAAAAATGCGGTAATCCACAACCACACCGTACGCAATTCAAAACAAACTGAATTTACTTTTGTTTACATCTTATATTCGAGCAACGGCCACCGCCTGTAGCGTAACGGAGGATTATAGTATGCGCATGCGCGAATAATCTCACGTAGTCACGAAACCAGTGTGGCCATCATCGAAAACTATTTCTTAATACCCCTTCACGTGCATGTTTTTAAAATGTTTTATCGGAGACCCCCATGTAAAATGTATCAAAAAACTGCAAAAGATAACTTTAGAAATTTTCGAATCATTTTATTTATTCTTAACATAGTGTATACGTAAGTATATATAAACAAAACAAAAAAAATTCCTTCTTAATGTAACTTATTTTGCACATATTTATTTGCTTTAGTTTAATTTTGAATCTATTTAATTTCTCCTCCTTTTCTTCACCATTGAAGGTCAGAAAATCTTCATTGCACTGTATATCACCGATTTCTGAGATTTAGCCTTCTTCTTGAATGGCAGTCTCATTCTATCTCTTCTTCTTATATGAAGTTGTGCTTTTTCTTGTAAATTCTGCTGATATTTTTTTAGTAAGGATTTAAAAATAAACACCATAACATATGTTCTATTTAAAGATCATCATATTTAAAATTTTCAGCATTATACTGACCCGAGTATATCTATTTTTTCTGAGTATTATTCTCAAAGCTTTATTTTACAGTATTGATAATTATGCATTTCTTCTTCTTTAGCTAAAAGTAAAATGGTGCTTTAGTAATTTATATGAGGAAAATTATTTTATAAGACTCAGTACTAATGAATCTTCTAATTTTTATCAGAAGTGAGATTTTTTTACCATTTGTTTTAGTCAAGTGTCTGGTATGCCTATAGACTTTCACCATCTACTATAATTGCTGGCACAATTGGTATGCTTTTATTTCCAATGTTCATGAATTTAATTTTAGTTTATTGTTCATCAGCCACATTGCTAAAGTCAAAATTTAATTATTACGGAGAACATATTTTTATTGTGAAGTTGTAATTATTCAGAACATGGGTCTGTAATGTTTTAAATATATTGTTTAAACAATGTAGATGGCTTTCAAATAATGGAACGACATATTATTTTGAAAAAGTGTAACAAATGGGTTCGAAAATTTATCGTCAAAAATACAGGCAATGTAGCATAGTTGGTAATGCATCTTCCCCGGATTGGAAAAAGAGATCCAGGTTCAAATCCCAGTAGTGCAACAACAATATTTTTTGATAAAATTGATTTTATATGTATATCTTTTTAATTAATACATTTAATTAATATTCATAATTGTCTCCTGCGATGTATATTCATAATTGCACCGTCTGCAAATAATCTTATTTTGTAGTGTTTTGGCATTTTTACAATGTCGTTTATATAAATTTATTTATAGGATGTGCTTGAAGTGTCTACATGCGATCCTTCAAAGATATGAACCTCCGTGTTCAATTATTGAAATAATTTAAAATTGTAATTCGGAATTTCAAATTTTGCAGCAGCATGTTAGGTTAGATGTCCTGTCCCGCTGCTTGGCGGCATGCAGAATCTGTGCTTTCAGTAGTCATGTGCACAAGGACAATAAATGTTGAATGCATAGGCTAAATTTGCTGAACTTATGAACTTACTGTACGCAACAATGTTGTTACGGGTGTTAAGTATCTTTGTAAACAATAACAAGGAAGAAATATTAAGGGAAAATAATGTTCAGTGTTCAGCAAGCTTGATCTCACTTACCTATGCAGCATATGAAATCAAAATAATAGAAAAGCTGTACATGTCAACTCACATCCTTTAATAATATTGGATAATTTTTATAGCACTAATTTTGTAAAAAATTTCATCTCAAGGGTGTTTTACATATACACTGTTTAGTCCAACACACTATTTTTGTATTATTAATAGAATCGGCATTAACTTTGTAGAGTTTAATTAATAGAATTAGTGTTAACTTTGTAGTTTAGTTTAATGGATGGGTATAATTGAAACAATGTTATTACTCTACAAGTCTGTCAGTACTTAATTACTTGTATGTCTACCATCTAAGCATTGTCTCCTATATTTATGTCTAGTCAGTTTAATACTTCACTTGTCGATTAGAGTTACAGATTCTCTCGAAACTCGAGTAGTGCTAATAAACTCAAGTAGAGTAATAACATTGATTAATTTGTATCATCCATCCACTATTTTTGTATTTAAAATTAAAAATTGCTATTTGAACTTATGAATATGATTTTTTGAAAAAGTGCATTTTTAGTCTCGTTTTAAATAAAATCTCTGATGCACTGTTCCTTGTGACGGAGGGCAAAGATTTCCACGCTTTTGCGGCTGACCTGACAGTTGAACATCTACCATTCAAATCGTTTAGGATGCAGAGTTCTTGAAGATACAGATGCGCCATGTACATCAACCAGAACAATTTAAATTCAACTCTTTCAGGGAAACAGCCAATGTAGTTCATGCTAAAGACATGTTATGTAAGAGAATTTAGAAACTCCATATATTATCATTTTGAATTTAGTTTAAGGTTGAAATAGTTACATTGTAGACATTGTACGTAAACACAGAGCTTAAAAATAAATGGCGCTCGTTTGTCCACCAGTAATGTAACCGAGGATATGTAAAAAATTAAGCTAGACGTCATCGGGTCTCTGGCGACGAATCCGCATTCTGAATTATTTGGAGTGCATTCCGGCTAAACTACGGTTCGCTGTCCTACCACCAGATGGCGGCAGGTTTCCGCTATAGTAGACACAGGTTAATGATTACGATGATGATGATGACAGATTTAGCAGCTAGAGGAAAATCTATTGGGATAATAAATGAAACACAATTATTTTATAAACTTTTATTTTTAAAATCAACGATCTATCAATAATTCAACGCTTGGATCACAAAACTAAGGTGTAAGTGTGTGTACAGTGAGATTCAATACAATAGCGTGAACATATGTGTTTAAATAGAAGCTTCAGTGTTAATACTGCTGCAGGAATGTTGGAAGGGCTACACGGTGACCAGGAACTACTCGAGTAACTTTCATAAAACATGAAACAGCCTTACATAAAAAAAAAGAGACAGTCTTATATAAAACATGAGACACCCTTACAAGTAGAAAATGAAAACAGATCCGTGTATTTGCACATAACAAACTTAGTCCACAATATACTCACGTTAGCAAGTCGACAAGTTTAAATATCTGAAGAGTGGAATTCTCTAGCGACAGAAAACAGGAAGATGAAAGAGACAGGCGACAAGACAAGGAGTAACAATACGGGAATAAGTGAGGAGTACCACGATAAGCATAGCATACTTCCACAGAAAGATCTAAATTGAAGTGTCAAAGGAACAACTGTACCAAAACTAATTGTCAGCGGCTCCAGACAGACAACAGAAAGCGAGACAAATGGCAATGAAAACTTTATCAGACCTTGTAGAGACAGCGCAAGAAGTGTAAGACAGAATTGCCTTGTCGACCCTCCAAATAGAATAAGAGGATGAAAATGATGATGTATATTCAAAATACATGTGTAAAATATCAACTCTAAATATATACATTGTGAAAAACTTGCCACCATGGCCAGTGACATAATTTAGTATGTTGTATTTTATTATTGCTTACTTCAGCTCTCAATACAAATACACACTTTTATTTTGTTAATACAAAATGTAACAACATATGCCTGAGTAGTTATAAATTTAATTGAGTTTCTAGCAATTTTCACTTTCAGACAATTCATATTTTTGTATCAATATTTGGTACTAAATAAGATGTTATCTATATTAGTTAATATTCATTAATTTTTTTTTATCTGAATTATCTTCATAACGATACAACATTGTCACGCTGTTTTAAATTTCTTGACTCACATTTTAGGCAGAAATTCAAAAATAAACTATTGTGGACTGAGTCTGTATAAAGTCATGAAATTTTATCATCTGCATATCTTATCACATGTTAAGGTATAAATTTCTTTTTTCATAAAATACCCAGTTGTTCTGAACATGATGCACGGAGAATTCTCCTTAGTGCACGATAACATTTCATGAGTTGTAGATTAGAGGGAAAAGGCTATTTAAACTTAGCGGACTACTGGTGCCATCTGTTGACGGAACAATGAGTGCAATTTAACTGGGATACGCTCCTCACTAATACTATCAGTGCACGCATCTAATGCGAGTGGGCTGCCAGGGACTCATGATCGAGGCGGGGACGCTGTTGAGGTGATTTCCTCTGGGCTACAGCCGCGTATCTTTAGACAGCCTGGCAATCCAATGGTGAAACCGCTAATCTGTGTAATTTTGAACTACTGCCAGTAAACTCAATCAATACTTGACATCGTAATATATTTCTATGTTTGAATGTAGAAGCCATGAATAAACTACAGATCCAATGATGCAGATTCTCGCACTTTTGATGTCATTTAATCCTCTAATGTGGCCTATTAATATATATATTTAAAGTCTTACTGGGATAACATAAAGCTATCGGAATAGATAAATCTTTGATACAGTTTGAGAAATACAGGGTGAAAATATAGGTGATTGCATACAGGTTCGTCTGAACGTTAAACCCATTTATAAAAAAAAAATTGCAACAGAATGGTTCTGTATCGCGAGGAGGGGTCTTCGGAAGAGAGGAAATTGAAAATATATGGTTGTTTAAATGGTTATATATCAGCTAGTATGCAATATTAATCAATTTGCATTTAGATTTTTTTTTAATGTCTGGTTTGAATGAACAGAATGTAAAATAATACGCCAGGTCAATCTAAAGATAATCTAGGTATTCCATGAGACAGATGGATTAAACACTTTAACAGTAACACACGCATTGTAATATAAATGATTAATGTAATAATATATTCCAGAATGTTTGGAAGCCCTTTTTAATATGCGCGTGTAAGCAGCGGGTCTGGAAGTGCGTCATTTTCTAATATGCAATTTAGTGTAGACTTAAAACAATCTGTCATGAATTGTATTTTAATACTGGCAATATTCAATCAGAGATTGCAGAGGTATCGTAGAAGAATTGTCACAAAAAATTTATTATCATTAATCAAAAATCAGACAACAATCAAACATGTCAAGAAATTTTTTAATATATTTTGTTAGCTCGCAGCAAAAGGTCACTAAGTGCAAAATAGACATTTTTATTGTAAATATATAATAATTCAAAAAATGTATTAATTTCAAATTGTATTGTTTGCGCAAAACCATATACTTAATCATAGCTAATAATAGCTCTCTAAAGAAATGTTTGATTAACTTTTTATTTGTATATTTCAAAGAGACAGTACAAAGATTGCAAAAGTTGATTTCAGTTAAGTTTGAAAAAAAAGGTTTTTTTAATAGTACACAAAATTAAATTTTAGCAATAGTATTTTCATTTTCGGTTTATGTGGGATCCACAATTGATTTAAGGCATACGGTTCTCTTTTCTCTATCTTTCTTATTAAAAAAGGGTTCCCCAATATGTATATGTATGAATTTAAAAATAATAAGTACTATGAGGTATTATTTATTATAAATAATAATAATAAAATTTGTATTGTATCTCGTATAATATTCACACTTTCATGAATAAAAGCAAAATTATGTTTTTAGACATTTGTTAGGGATTGTGGACCTGACCCGACGTATTAACATAGCAGGACACTGCTAACTACAATAGTAGCCTATTTAATGCGAGCCCCAATGCACCACATTGGCCGTATTGGCGTAGTTATGACACTGCATACAATTAACACTTTATGAAGAACCGACAGGGTACTGTTGACACAAATTTTTGAAATCTATTTAAAAACCTTCGATATAAATACAATAAACATGTTACAAACTTCAGAGTTATAAAATATTGACTTAATGACCTTCTGTAGTGAGCTGACATAGATGAACATAAAAAAAATATTGAATTCAGAATATGAAATGTAATAATTAAGATAATATACAACAGGACAGTTATTTATTGAATTAACAGAACACAAAAAATATTGTTTAAAATTTTATACTTAGGCGTTTAGATAAAAAGTGGAAAAAAAAACAGAATTATTTGATCAGTTGACATTCTTAATAATCTATAATATATCTATCCTAAAAAAACAATAGTTTAATATTTATACAATACATAATGATAATAATTTTTCAAATAATCAGAGAAAAAAATCACAATAATTGAACGATTGACAAAACAATAATTATAATGTAAAATTTAGCCTCAAAAATACTGGTCTCGATAAACAATATTTACAAATACAATTAAAATATCGCTCTTAGACATAATAATTAGTGTAATGCTTATAACTAATTATCTAAATGCAATAATTATTATTTAATCAATTTTGAGACAATTTTTTAATGGCTTTATTAAGAATAATATTTAAAATTCATATACTGGCAGGCAGGTTATTAAATATAGGTGTTCGTTAAGTCGCTTAATAAGGAAATCACAGTTTATCCGTATATCGTTATTTAATTTCGTTTTAATGTAATTTCTGTACGTTTATTTGGGATATTGTTACCATACCTTAACAATCTCACAACATTACAGTACTGCATATGTTATTGATTGATTTGAATTAAATCTGTAGAGCAGTATACGCCACACATTATTATGCGGTTCAAGAATAAAGAATATAAAAATAGTCCAGATTTGTGTCAGATTAAAAATGTATTTTTATAAAAATCTAATTGAATTAATATAATATTTAATAAGAATAGCATCCCAGATAACTTTTTTAAAGTAGAAATAATCATTATATTTATAAAACAAGTATGTTTTCATAATTAAAAAAAATACAAAATTAAATAAGTTAGGTTATCCCGTATAGTAACCTAATGGTTATAATCCTTTATTTACTAAATTTTTTTTTTTAAAATAGACTATGTCAAAGAAACAATAACATATGCTTTTGATTAGTTATTGACATCCCGAAGAAAATGATATTTTACGAAACCGGTAGATGAACAAAGTAAACAAATTAAAATAATTTTTTCTTTCATTAATTTTTTTTGTCCACCATATTAATTATATCAGATTAAAATATTTCATTGCTAATTGATGGAAAAATTAACAATTTTGCTGTCACTAAGATCACTATAATTTAAGGAAGCCAATTACTGTGAGAGGGGGATTCCCTAAACATTACAAAATATACTAGTTTAATATCTTACTCAGACCACCAAATATATAGACATGAACTAACGTAAATTGCTTGTCCCAATATTTTCATTTTGCAATCAATCAATCAAATAGCTCCGCGACATTTTAAAAAATACGACTATCGGAACGAAAATTTAAACGCTGACAATATAATAAATATGTCTCGTTAACACAAAGATTTAATTTTCGAAGAGTAAATACTTTTTCTGTTGCATAAATATATCATAAATTATCTGATTTATGTTTCCACCAAGAATGTGTGTAGAATGCCCCTCGTACCACAACTGTTGTTTCAAACCCCTCTCCTATATATACACTTTATTTCATGTCTATTCATTAACTGGTCTGTGATCTTACTAGATGATTTTCTCACCATAAGGTGAATCAAAATAATATGAAGTTTTAAAATCTAGAATCAATGATAAAATATAAGCCTACATGATATTCATATCAGTGTTACTGTTTTCAAATTTCTGATCATCTGTCTACGTAATTTGAACGTATTATAAATTGATACAATGTAATGCATCAATTTATTTTCTTGAAATATGGACCAGACAACGGAAAGCCTTCTAAAATACAGACTGTCCATAGAAATTATGGACGTGTGGTGAGACTATCTTTAGGGGATCGCAAAGGATTGATGGCAAACATTTATAACCTAAAAATACCCATCAGAAGCTGCTTCCAATGATATACAACAAAGACGATTGTCAAGTATTTAGATTTCTTTGATAAAAGACTTTGCGAGCCACCTTAAATAATTGAAAATAAATGTGAAAATGAGTAAAAATATTACAAAACACAATAAATATTTTGTTAAAAGACACATATTATATTATAGCCGAGGGCTTCTAGAAGTATGCCTAGGAATATTACAGTACTCTCGTATACAAGCATCATGGTTTACAATATTAAAAAATGATGTATCGGAAAATTGAAGAAATATAAATACGACAAAGACAATTAAAAATAATATATTTCCAGAACGAATTTAACACGTTCCCTGTCAATTCAATTCCACAGATTTATCCGATGAATCAGATGTTGGCTAGGTTCAAACGCTATTGAAATTATATTTTTATCGAGGCCTTAGAAAAGTATTACGAGATTACTTGCGGTTGGCATCTGTCATTGAATGTCAACCGCGAGATGTTTCGTGGTCGACAGGGTACGTGTTTTGAAAAGAAAATGCACACTTAACATTTAGTCATCAGAGCAACTTATGAAGATCTCATTATCTTCATTATGACAAAATTGATAGAACACATAGAATATAAAATTAATTAATTTAAAAACTAGTGACGTTACAAAATAATGCCTATAATTTAGAAATAAGTAACTAAAATTAATATAAACGGATAGAATACAACAACACGATAATTCCACACGTTATTTACACAATAATTGATCAAATTTATTTACTATCTCACTAATCTCGTTAAGGTCCGCGTAACAACATTATCACTCGTCACATGTTACGTTACATTAAAACTAAGCAAAGAGCACCTCGGTAATAAACGTTATTGAAAAAAATAACATGCAGTGTTCAATATTTACATCGGCAATTTGATAAAACGTATCGGTCGCTTCGCATCACACGGAGCCAAAATTGTGACGATCACAATTAAATTTATGTATGAAAAATAATTCAGTTCAATAAGTAGAAAGACAGTTCGTATTCGGTACGAAAAATATATTTTTAGAAGGTTTCTTATAACTTTATGGTTTGCTGATAACAACCTAATAAAGTTTTAGAGATTTTCAAGATTTAAATCTTAAAATTCAATTAAATATAATGCGATTAAAATTGGCTCTGAGTGGCCGCGGCCGAGGATCTAACCGTACGTGAAAGAGAATATTCCAATGTTTAGCTTACATGCACAAATTTTTTTTAAATCCCACGAAATAATATCAAAATTGGGATAAGAAAGCTATGTATGATATTTTCTTCTACACCCTCTGTTTCCTACGATAATTATCATATTTTATTTACAAATACATATGTATGTTTTAATTATGATATTATATTCCTTTTACAAATCCGGTAAGTCACATCTCCAAATCCAACGCCGAGCACCTTTCGAATGAAGTCGTACCGTTCACTTTATACCTAAATAATATCCTCAATAATGTACCATACTATTTGAATAGTTGGTGTTCTACACAAAACACGGTTAAATATATTAAAAGTTCTGCTTTAACATTCTAGCTTATAATTTATCAATTTCCAATCTATTTTATTAATTGTTCATACAAATGCCATTTTTTCAACCGATAAATCGTTGTTAATTTTGGCATCACTCTACACAACCCAATATCTAATGACTTTATACTAGTTTCAATATTAGATAAACACTACCTACTTAAAAATAAGAGAAAGTGATGGGTTTATGTTGCAGAGTATTAAAAATCTACAGACCGTGACAATATTGTGTCCAAATAAGCAATAAGCTTTTCATCAGCAGAACAGAGTGAGTCTTGACTGCCTGCCGGATTTAAAAATGTAAATTTGATTTTCAATTATCTCAAAAACAGTTGTGAATTTTTATACTCGACTAGAAGATCTATGAAGTATTGTAGATTATTCATGTCACAAGCAAAATGAAGTTAAATGACAAACTATTAATTATTAAGAACACATTCTTATTACGAAATTGTAATTATTCAGAACAGACGGTCTGAGATATTTTAAATACTAATTAAATGTATTATTTAGAAAGATATACATATAAAATCAAATTTATCGAAGAACATTGTTGTTGCGCTACCGGGATACAAATAATAGAATGATAGATGTATTAATTTGAAAAGTGTAACATATAAGTAAGTGTGCTATAGCATAGTCGGTTAATGCACCTTCCCGGGATTGGAAAGAAATCCAAGTTCAAATTTTGGTAGCGCAACAATACTTTTTGATAAAATTGATTTTATATATATACCTTTCTAATTGATTCATTTAATTAGTATTTAAATTATTGATTGTTATACGGTGACAATTTTCCTTTAGTATTAATTTATTGTTTTACAATGTTAATCTTCTATATTGCAATTGAAAACAATTTTTCAATGACTTGCACAAAAAATTATATCATTTTGGTTTGTTTTGTGTCGTTTCTGACAGTTGAAAAATACGGACACAATAAATAAATAAAAACGATAAATATTGCTAAACCATTTGTACATGTTTCGCCAAAACAAAATATTGTATATATCGGTTGCTAGTTGCGTAAATAATAATTAGATAATCATAATCGCCGAGTAATGACCCCAAGTTTATTTATTGCAATTAAAAAATAGCTGATTATTCTTATATGAGATACGCATGTGCACGCAATAAAAATAAGAGAAAACTTGTACGATATATATATATATATATATATATATTTTTGTTTTTTATGAAATCATTATGTTGATAAATTAAATATCTAATACACAACGTTGAATAATGAAAACTGTAAAATATAGTTCTGTGTATATTTTCATTCATATTCATTGTTATATCTGACAAAATATCAACAATATCCGGTGCGTATATGAACATAACATATACATCCCCGATAATGTGGCGGTAGATTACTTGCTTACCAACTCAGACGTCACGGGTTCAACTCTTCAATGAAGCCATAACAACAATAAAATATCAATTTTTTTTAATAATAAAACATTTAAACACTTAATGAAATGATTAAAAAGTGTGAATATTTATATAATTACTATCTATGAGTGATAGATAGTGGGTAGATTTTTAAAATCTTATGTATATTATAGTCCATACATATAAAAAAAAAATAGAGGCCGACCACAAATGCGCTGGACAGACGACATTAAGAGATCACGGAAAGCAACAAGAGGCCCGTGTACGGCAATAGATGCAGACAAACTAAAGAAAAAGAAGATGTCTGCCTGTAAATATGTATATGTATAAATGTGATGTTTTGCGAGATGATCGGTTCTAAGGGCACAGTAAAGAATTAACTAGGTGTAGCCAGAAACATAGATCTATTAGAAGTGGTATGATGGAAAAGGGGCTATATTTATTATTATGGATATTTAGAAATCTAATTCAAGTCTGGCAAAAACAATGAAATGAAAGTATTTAAAAATTAATTCTATACAACATACGTAATTCTTATGATTATTTTGTGCGTTTTGTTCTTAATAAAATCTATTTTATTTTAAACAAATATTTACAAAGATGTATCATTTCAAGTATAGATTGATAAACGATAATATATAAACAAGTTGATCGGATCATAACCCGACAAAGTGTCAAATTGTCGAGAAAATAAAGATAAGAGTGATGGCATCAGATGGGTCAAATAAACTTGTATGTGGAAAATAAAATATTGGACGTCAACACTGGTTAGAAATTAATAATATTAATAAAATTAGTGAAGTACCGTGGTCTAGTAAAAAAAATATATATAAATTTCGGTAATGATCAGAGCGTACCATTGACGTGATATATACACGTTGAAGAACATTCATGAAATGAAACATTCTTAGGTTTTCATAATCGTTCAAAATCTCTCCTGAAAAGTTATCTGAGCTATTCCGCCGTGTGTCTCCGACACCTCTCTGCATATAAACAGCAACACAGCCATGATGATGGACTCCGCAAGGGGATCCAAAACGTCAGAGAATTTAAAAAAATTGTATCACAGAAGTAAATAATTTCATAATAATAAATTGGAATTTCGTCATGTAAGCTGATTTAAAATTAAAAAATATTAAAAATCAATGCGCTTTTGGTCTAGAGGTAAGATACTCGTCTAGTGACCGTGTGATAGGGAGTTCCGGTCTCCCTAGTTTTCACAACACGAGCTGTTAGCTTAGTTTGAAAGATATTAAATATATATTTATTCTGTATTTAAAAAAATATAGTTTTGATATTGTTCTATGCGTGACAATGGATAAACAAATATATTTCATACAGATTATTTTAACATTAAATGCTTCATAAAAAATCAAAAAGATAAAATAATTAATACATATAAAATAATATCACTCTCAAAAAAAAAAAAACTACAAAAAATTGTCTTTCTATATAAATAAATAGTATTAAAATTTACATTAATACACTTCCTTGGGGTATTTTTTGCCCAAACTGGTGAAATAGTGCAGATAAACAATTATAATTCATTAATTTGATATATTATCTACATGATGCAATATGATATTCAAAGGAAATGATGGAGTTTAATTACATTTTTTCAATGAATAAACTTTTACGTAAACGGTATTAATACCCTTCCCGCTAGTCCAGTGAACGGGTATTAACACCCTCACCGGTGTTAGTGTGTCTACAAATAACGTCAATAATTATCTAATGTGATGTCGTGCATATTTTATGTAATATTATTGTATTACTTATAACATATTGTGAGTTGAATTAAATATACAATAATTGATCTTGAATATAAAAATAACAGTGTGTGTGTGCAATATTCTTAATCAGAAAAATAATGGTATATGAATTTTAAAAATCGGTTCACTACAGTTCAGCTCTGGAGATGATACACAAATCCAGTTCCTACAATGTAATAACATCTGTGTTGCATTTTTAGCTGACTATAACATGCTTGAGGAAGATCCAAGGAATAAAGTGGAAAGAGCGTAATACTAACCCAAGTGTCCTGGAAGAGGCAAACATTTCCAATGTCCTGAACACTGATAAAAGAAGACAAGGTGAAACAAGGAAAAGTGGCATTTGAGCGGTGGGAAGCCGCGGCCTATGATTGAGCGCAATGGCGTCAAAAAGTACATGACGTCAGGAAAACTAACAAATGGAAGATAGCTGCCGCACTAACGGAAAAAAAGAGGAGGAAGACCCTCCTCTTTTTTCTCGAAATCCCCTTGTCCAGCGGACATACCTGCACAGTACGTGAAAGGTTGTGCAATTAAGGGATAGGGGTCCTGAGAACACAACATACAACAAACCACAGCACACAAAATAATACATTTTTAATTCAATAAGTGAGTTTTAATTGTGGATGAATTAAAAATACATGTGCCGACAAAGAAGGCTCACAAAGTTTACTCTATCTGAAACATTTTTATATACCAATAATGCAATGTATTTTTCTACTATATTGAAATAACAGTGTAGTAACCACTGAAATGAAATAAGAGAAAAAAACTATATATAATAGGTGTACCCAAAAAAAAGGCCACATTTTACGTGAATAACTTTGATGGTCAGTTGTGACTTATTTATCGTCTGGATCGCACAGCTTTTTTCAGCAGTGTTTGATCAACATTTGGAGAGTACGTCACGAGCATAACAGTTATAAAAAACAAACCACATTTTTAACAGAGGACTTTGTTACGAACAAGCTGTTTATACGCTCTTGTGTGCTGTACGAATTTCACCAAAAAAATTCTGTATCCACAGCAACTAAATAAACAACTGCGCCATCTATGGTGAAGCTTTACTAGTTCGTCAATGCTAATAATGGTTCTCTCCGTATTCTCCTGATTTAGTGCCATAGGATTACCATTTGTTTAGGTCTTTACAGTATAATTTAGATGTGAAAAAATTTAATAGTGTCAGTGAAGTGAAAACAGGCCTCCCTCAATATCTTAAATCAAAGAATGTAAGTTTTCATAAATAAGGGATTAAAAACTTGGCAGAACGATGAAATAAGGTTGTATATACTGATGGAGACTATTTTTTAAAATAATATTGTGAAAATAAAAATGTCATTTTTTTGGGTACCCCTAATATTATTTACGATACATATGGATTACAACGCATGCTCTAAACAACCTCATACTTTGAATACTGCTTCCCACAATGGGAAAAAAACACGAGCAATGATTTAGGAGAGGACAGTGTACTAGCTAATAAATAAGTGTGTTTTGTAATTGTAATACATTTTTTCTACTAACTTAATTGTCAGTCCTCGAATAACTCAATTTCAGTCACATAAAATTGAACAAAATTTTTATATACATATATACTAGAAATTTAATTTAAATACTATTTTATAATTATACGTACCTGTAAAACTAAAGGACAACATCAGTCCTTCAAAATATCGTAATAAAGAACCGGAGATGTGTAGCCTTTCATTTCTTCAGTCAAATCCGTTGAGCAGTTATTTTAAAAACGTATCGTATTCACGCCGACGCATAATTCGAAACTCACTACAATACGCGCTAAAAGCATTGTGATATACGTTCGCGCACGATTACGTTTGTCAATCTGCATTAGAGTCGTGCAATAGTTCTAGAACAACGTGCTTATATAGTTTATTCAATAATTTACATAATATTATGTATATTCAATATTTTATCTACAGTGAAATTCATTAAATCTTAAATCAGTATCTAGCTACCACAATTTATAAAATAATTCATATTTTGTTTAATATTCGATGCAAATTAATTTAAAATCGACAATTTTAATCAATTCCACTATAGTATAATACATTTATTTTTAACGTAGTGTTTTCAATTTTTAGTAATTTTGTACGACGATTGATCAGAAAATTGACCAACCGAATGCACAATTGACAATTTTTTATACTTTCTCATTCGCCGAATTGATGCAAATTCGTCACTGAATGGTGTGAAAGCTTTGTCAATCATGTAGAATGACAAAGTTTACGGGTCGCACATTGTTTATAGACAGCCGAGAGTTTGTCAGAACGTCACGAGTGGCGCTTTAGTAAAAAATATTGAAAAACACTGCGCTGTAGCGATATCTAAAATATAATTAGATTATAAATATATAAATTACTAAAAGATTACACCAATCTCAAATGTATTTCAATCAAAATTAATAAAATAAGCGCATTGAAATAAAATGGCAATAACTATCTTATAACGAATATCAACATCTTCAATGTAAAGTAATATAACTAACAAATTTTCATCATTTTCCGTTGTTTGATATGTATTTTAATTGGCAGTATTTTTTCAATATATGTATATTGTATTCTATTAATTTCTATCAAACGCAATACATACAAAAAAAATTACTTCCATTTAAAAATGTATTTGTTAATTACGATACTTAACATAGGAGCGGTCGATATATCACACCAGATTCATACAAATATTGTATTCTAGAAAAGGTGTAAGTATTTAAATAATTGTTTAACAATAATTAATATAGATACATCTCAATCAGCTGTTCCTGAATACGAGCGCTACAACAGCCGTTCGATGAAGGCTGCGATGTGATTCAACCGTTATTACGACATCATAGCGAAATTCGTCCCAACAGCTGATTTAGTATAACTATCTTACAAGGCATAATGAGTATTATATATAGAATAGATCTAGTTACACGCCTACATAGAATGTAGTAATGTCAAATGGTGCATATCGTGATGTTTGAATAATAACATACACGTCAGCCGTGCTCCAAAGCATAGTGCCATCTATGCTTGTGTGTCTAAAGTTTATAAACGAGCAAACGCACATTGGTCACAGATCTACATCGTAATCGCATCATCACATTGCTTCAAACCTCAAAAATCGCAGACTAAAACAATTTATTAAAAATTATTGCAATGTTCATCCGTTTATACATGTAAACCTCACGTGTGACATGTTTAAAAATGTCAGATCGGCGAATGAAAACATTAGAAGTACGTCATGTATAGCGTGTGATATATTCATGTTTGAACTAATATGTTTGTACATTTCAATCTGGCAGGCCAGTTGTTAGTTAGCTATTAAAAATTAAAAGTACCACTGCTAGTTTTTAAAAGTTCATTCCGGGAATTAGATTCTCACATGTCGTATTTGGCAGTTTGATAATATTTGAGATTTGGAACAGCAGGATGTTTGCATTTGAATAATCGGAAAGAGTTCAACATAGAGATTCCTTTGATGGCTTGATACAATAAAATGAAAACAATGAATCACAACATTGAAAATCGTTCCTAATTAATTTAAAATGAACAATGTTCCCATAGCAATGCGCTAAATCCTATTGTAACATTACTGTACAAGTCGTATCGATTATACATCAACTAACAATGCTGGTTTGCAGTTGTCAAACATTGATACTCGCGTAACGATGTCTGCGTATCACAAACCGTGCAGGAGATCATATTACATCATTAGATAGTTGAACTCAATCATCAAGCAATGTAGTGCTATCCGAGGTGGTGACGATATATCCAATCCTCGCCGGGCTCGAGAGACGCAAGTGATTTAAGCCGCGGCTTGGATGTTTATGTGGTGATTAATTCGACAGCGCACGCAATTCCGCGCGCGAGAACTATTATAATGTGATGAGTCCTGCGTCCGTTTCAAAGCGATGAGTGCCTGAAGATGGGATGTGGATAATGTGAAGTGACAGTCTCCAGTGTGAAGATCTGCCATCACGCGACGCTGTACTCTCCCAGGGGGTTGAAGTCCTTGTGCATGAGGTGGCTGCGGTTGTGGGCCTTGTTGTATCCCCAATGCAGCATGGCCTCGGTGCACTCATTCTGAAAAAGAAAATAAATATAATAACAGAAATCGGCAATTAAAGTTGGTGCATTTTTAATTATAATTTTTTTTATAAATGAATAAGTTCTTCAGGGGATCTTATAATGATAAGATCCCCTAAAGAACTTATTCAAAATTGTCTAATATTAGCCACATATTAATTAAACTACCCGAATAGGTCGGCACCAATGTTCACGCTAATTTCTGATCACAGTGTGCGGTGGGGGAGAAATTAAAAAAAATATTATCTTACTTATTAAAAAAGTTAGTATCTTGTAGCTGTGCCAAAATCCCCTAGATTGACCATATAACTAATAAAAACAAAAAACTTTTCTGGATATTTATTAGGGTGTGGGTCTCCCTCTGGGGGTTACTGGGAAGGACGATGCCGAGAAGAGCGGTAGCTAAGGAAACGTAACTGAGCATTCCATTGACTCTCTCTCTTGCGTCCTGATCAGGGTGAATTTCTGGCGGACTGTGACCGAGTTCTGCGACTTCAACACATAAATGTGACGTTTACCCTCCCATTTTGGAGATGCATGACTTCTATAGCTTCTATCTGGCTGTCTCACGAGTTAAATTGATACCGTGCGGATGAATGCAGGTATGCCTTTGGTATGATGATATCGGAACCAACCTATATCAATTAATGACCGAATGTAATAATTGTGCTATAAGAAAGAGAAAAAAGTTAACTATGAAGGAAAGTCACAAGGTTGTAGTAACTATTTACCAGAAAACAACTAATCTAACTTGATAATATAGATTTTGTAAATTATTGCATGCATCGCTTTGTTGAGTGGAATCGAAGCGAGAGTAAACAACTCTCAAAACGATTCCGGGATCGGGTGGGACCCGCAGGGGTTTCCTTCATCAACAGAGGAAATCTGCAAACTTCAGATGCAAAATAAGAAATGTGTATCTTACAACTCACGCAGGGGAAGATAGAAGACAGAAGAGACATACGAGAGCTATCTGAAAAGTTTCTGACCTAACAAAGTAACGTGACATTTTTTCTTCAAATTTATTTTTATTTTTCTACATAGTCTCCTTGCAAGTCTATACACTTCTCCCAGCGATGCTCCCATCCCTTTAACCTGTCCAAATAGTACTTGGAGACTTTCTCTGCAAAATAGTTATTTACAAAGGTGATGACCACCTCGTTTGACGAAAACCTCTGTCTGTAATGGTTTTTCCTTTTTCAAGATAACCAATTAAAACAACTCCACGGCTATCCCAGAAAACAATCGCCATCACTTTCCCAGCCGAAAGAACAGTCTTTGCCTTTTTTGGAGCCAATTCTCCCTTCGCAGTCCACTGTTTTGACTGTGTTTTTGTTTCTGGAGTATACAACAACTGCGGGTTGAAAGCACATGCAAATATGTTCCCTAACTTTTGTTGACGAGTGCTGCCATCTTCACGTTGAGGTCGAAAATTTTTCAAACAGGCCTCATAGATAGTAATGGCTTATTTTGGCTGTGTAATGTGGTTCATTGTTTAAGATCATCCAGCTTGCTGCAGCATGGTGGTCAATCTTCGATAGAAGGCGGCACATGAAGAAGGTCTTGATAAAAGTGTGTGCGCGCTATATTATTATGATGCCAAACTAGGTGCGCGTGCATATCCACATTGGTCCCCACCCGACTGTATTTAACATTTAGCTATCATTTACACACAATAATGGGAGGGGCCACACCTTTCAAAGCTGTCACATATAGTTGCGACAAAAATACAACTCGGAAGTGCGAGTACAAAATTAATTTATTTAAAAAAAATAATAATAACTATGAAATCCGATCAAGGAGATGTCTCGATGAGACCATGACCATCAATCATGAGATATACAACCGAGAGAAAGATAAAGATGGATAACATGCGAATGCGTTTTATTCCATACTCAGCTTCTCTCAGATGATGAGATGAAAAATGTTCAATATCGGTACACTACGTCGACATGACACAATCGAGAATGGCTTCCCGCCTGCGGAATACCCTGTTTTTATTCAGATACATAACAACACAAGTCATATTTGCAAGTACCTAATCAGCTACAGGCCGCCGCTATGACGTTTTACTAATAATAATAGTCTCTCCCACGGGTTTTTGGGGGCGCCACGCCGATGATTACACTTTTAAATTGGTAAGCCGCGGTTGGAGCTCAGCACCAACTCTCTGGTGCAAGCGGCGCTCTCATGGAAAGCTGGTTCCCTGACCAGAGAATACAACAACGGCCGTGACCGAAGTATTTATATTTTGTTTATGTTTATAAACAAACTTTTTATTTATTAATATTTTCCTTAGTTTTCTTTTTCATAACATTATATTTATTTCATAACTTTAATGTATTAAATAATATGTATTATCTGTATGGCTAATCGGGACAAAAAAAACCTAATCACGCTGGAATAAACACATTATTATTATTATTATTACTGACACGTGTCTTATAATATCAATTGTATGGCGCCTCTGCTGCGACCTCGCAATTCTGCGCGATACACGTATTATCAAATAGGCAAAATATAATAATTTAGCAGTATGTAAACATATTCAGTAAATTAAAATCTTAGAAAGGTAAATAATGAAATCTTTAGATTAAACAAGGTTGACTATGTAAATAGCCAATAAAGGTGTTTGCTAGCTGAATGCAAATGGCTTAACTCTCGGAAGGCTCGGCGAATCACATCGCCTCAGAGTTTTTTTAAATAGAGTTCCAAACATTGAATTCAAGTCACATTAAATATTCTTAAATTTCTTTCAAACTAAACTTAGCGCTTGTGCTACGTGAAAATAGGACTAACTGCGCCGTCTCCCGGGATGAGACTCGAACCACCGACCATTCGATCGCTAGACAACATTTTTTTTTTTAATATGATTAAAGTTTATTATCATTTTTTAAAGTGTTTCACGTGAGAGATGAACTGTGACAATATAATCAAATAACATATCAGAAATAAATTGTGTCACAGATACCAGTGACATACGTCGCGTATGATGTTGTACAATCTGTATTTATTATAAATACGATAATATCGACGCATTCACGATCGCAACCGTTCAGAAATCAGATCCGGGTCCGCGTCCAATTTAATTTAGCCAATACACGAACCACTTTATTTTGCAAACTAAATGTCATCTGTCGAGTAAAGTACATAAATAATTTTCAACATTTACAAATAGGTTTTATCGACTTGTTTGCAAATAAATACCTGTATATTCCACACGTCCTCAAAATCCAGGTCCCGGGTCCAGTGGAAGGGAGCGCTCTTGGAGTTGCGGAAGGTGGAGCTGACCCCGCCCAGGTCCAGCTTGGTGTGCGTGTCCAGGAAGTCCCACACGCGGCCGTGGAAGTCAACGCCGAGGAACTGCAGCAGTGACGACACAGTCTTGTAGGGGTCCAACGAGAGATCTTCGTATCTCAATACCCTGAAAAAAAAAATGATAATTTAACGAAACGTGACCAGACCCGAAATCGAGTAAAGCAGTAGGAGGAGACCGTAACAAGACGATCCATCTTGGAGATCATCCCTGGGCATCAGATGCGTGTCGTGACCGTCTGGAGCCTGCAGTCCACACGTCGCAGTCGATCTCCATACATTTCATACTTCCCCGATGTAATTCGTTCACTACTTGTGCAATAAACGACCAGATTGGTTAAGTAACAATCTTTTCATTTCTTTGATTCAAATCACTTCTTAGGACCGGTTGTTTGATCACCACACCCCGTGGTAAAAAACGTTTGGGGGTTGTTAAAACGCCGGTAAAATTTACTACAGCCAAAGATAATATCACTTTTAAAATTAGCAATATTAACTTGGTGGTTAAGATTCATATTTTTTATTTATTATCTTTGTTTAATAACCACAATTGAGTTTAAAAAACATCTACCGGTTTCGGAAAACACCTTTTCCTTCTTCAGGATATGTCAAAACTAACTAAAAATATGGCATTGTTTAAATTATTCGACTAAATTTGTATTGAGCAGCAATTTGAGTTAGGTACTAAATTTAATTTTTAAATAATAGTTGTTTTTAAAAATTTAAAAATAGATTCTGGATAAATAGAAAAACAATGCTATATTTTTAGTTAGTTTTGACATATCCTGAAGAAGGAAAAGGTGTTTTCCGAAACCGGTAGATGTTTTTTAAACTCAATTGTGGTTATTAAACTAAGATAATAAATAAATAAATAAAAAAAAGATAATATCGCCTAATAAATAGTGTGGCAAGGCGAATAAGCGTCGAATATCAGAGAATTACGTCAAATTTGATTAATTTTAAATATTTACCGTTGGCAATCCATATAATTGTACGTGAATTAGAACTGTACATCCTGCACCGAAAGGATCCAAATGAACGATGTGCGCGATCTCCGGGTCGCGCGTCCCGCGGAATGGAATACCATAATTTCGGTCGTAAATCAGAATCACCGCAAGGTATGTGAGGGAAGTAGGGAAACCGTGGTACAGAATGAGGTCGGTGAGGAGAAAGGGGTTCTAGTCGAAGGACCAGCGATCTCGGGAATCAGGATTCAGAAGGGCGGCTCCATAATCCCCGCAGTCGCCGCCGAGATTACACAAACGGCACGCGGATGAGCCGATCTTCGATCCCAATTGAATACGCCGATGTCACATGTTCACCCACGGCACACAAACGACAAAACACAATATCACAAAACACAGTGCTGGTGCACTGAAGCTGAAAGTCCACACCGTGAATGCAATCGCGATGTCGAGATCGAATAAATATCGGTCAAGTTGACGTCTACTCACGTTAAGGTCACAATTCACACTGACAAGACGAGCATGAGAAAATGTATGAATGGGTATTTGGATCAGGAATTGTGTCAATAACAACGATTGAGACCGATTCGAAAGACGCGCCAAAAGTGTATTTTACGAATTCGAAACAGTACGCTTTATCTACGGATTCATTCAGCCCCGCGTTCGAAATCTGCCGGTTTGCTGGCGAAAAATCTTCGATCTATGTACAAATATAAATTCAACAGCGAGATATTGAATGATTCATTGTCGTACATTGCAATTTTCAAAGTATCAATGGTGACAGATGACTTTTGAAACAGCTACGAAAGAGTCCTCCATTTTTAACCGTTTAAGTGCTAAGCAATTTCCGATACAAACGATCGCAGCGCTTTTGCGACGCGTAGCATTCAAACGGTTAACCAACGATTTACAGTTTTTACCATCCGATATTGGAGCGTAAAACTTAATTTACTATTGAATGTATTTTAAAAATTTCAAAATTACGTAACTTTTTTTTTTTTTACAATAATAAAAATTTTCCATTTATCTAATAACCGGCCCGGGGAAAGGGATTCAAATACTACGAGACGGGCTTTCGCTTAGTTTTGAAAAATTGTCAATTTTTTAAATGCACCCCCTTCTACCGTCTCACCTTCCGCCCGACGAAAATCTAGCGACCATGTAAAAATAGAATAAATTCCAAATCGAATCGTCGAATCCTGTGATGTGCGACGCGCGTACCGCTAAAGCAATCCGACGCGATGACACGCACGATGGTGGTTTCACACACAAATAAAAATAATCTTTTCGCGGCTGGTTTAACTCCATCATCGATGCGATTAACACATCGTGTTCAACAAATTGAGATCGGTTTTGTGGTTCGATTTTTTTTTATCAAAATAAATACAGTATCTGAGATACGCGGGAAGGGGGTGCGAGAAAGGGGATATCTTTTTTTGCAGGTTCTATCAATGTCGTCATTAATATCAACACACTGCCGAGGAATCAAGCGAATATTATTATTTTTAAATTAAATTAAACAGTTGTGTATATTACAATTTTATGTATATAGGTATCAAAAATATAAATCAATACGTTAGATTGTAATAAGAAAATTATATGAGAAATTTTGGCACCACAGTCTAATAGGGAGTAGCTAAGACGCCAGAGCACTGACTCAACATGTGATATCGATACATTAATCTGCAAAACAGCTAACTCCATCCATGGTCACAAAACCGTTTTTGATGTCATTATTTTCCTCTTTTATTGTTCTATGGTACACTAAAAGTCAAAAATTCACATTAATTTTAAAACACGTATTTTAAATAAAAATAATAAATAAGTACTAGGTGCTGAAAAACCTTAAATGTTTACCTGACGCAAGTGTTGATGGTACGAGAAATAGAAGACTCGTAAGGAAATTATAATCACTACATCACTACATTATCATGAAAAATCAGCTAACTCCCAATAATATTTTACAATTTTGGTAAAGAAATTCAGCTAACTCCAAATATTCCCTATAAGTACGAGATAAATAGAAATATCAATAAGTTTTTTCAGCCACCTTATTTATTCATAAATAATGTACCAAAGCGAGTTTTGGAATTTTGGTAATCCGTTTAATTACAAAATGAAACAGTTTTTTGTTGCTCCTGAACATTTTAGAAAAATTGAGTCAGCTGCTTTGCCGATTGAGGTATCGATATGTCTTTGTGAAAAGGTGCGGTTTTAGTATAATTTAAAATAAATTCTCAGATGCACTGTTTTAATTTTATTTTTTAATTTTGAGAAACAAACAGTATACAATAATTATAAAAACTGACAATAAAACATGATATATATAAAAATAATACCGGTGAAGTTTCTTCGGAATTAAACGAGGAAGAGTATAATACAAACTAAGAAATAGTATAATATATAATAAACTAAAGAATAGTGGAGAGAAATGTGATGCAATACAAATTCCTTCCTGTTCCTTGTGACGAAGGGTAGAGTTCCACGCTTTTGGGCCTGCCTACCGCAAATGCCCGTTCACTAAACTTAAACTTCGCTAGTCAGTTCTACAACCCTTCCTGCGGCTGACCTGACAGTTTGACGTCTACCATTCAAGTTGTACGGGATGCAGAGCTCTTGAAGATAGAGAGGCGCCGTGTACATCACAACCGACACAATTATTAAAGCAACCGAACAGTTCACGCAAATGGGATGTTAAGTGAGATAATTTAAAAGCTCCGTATATTATCTTAATACCTACCTTAATACCATCATGGTATCGTCGCACCAGAGCCTTGACTGTACAATTTGATGCGAGACTTGTGACTTGTCACATTAAATTCAGAGGGCAGCCAGAGAGAAGCTATAGAAATCATGCACCCCCAAAAGGAGAGGGTAGACGTCACATTTATGTGTTGCAGTCGCAGAACCCGATCACAGTCCGGTACAAATTCACCCTGTCCAGGTCGTAGAATGCTCCGTTAGGTCCCTCTAGCCACTGCTCTTCCCGGCATCGTCCATCTCAGTAATCCCCAGCGGGAGACCCACACCCTAATAAAATTCTCCGGAAATGTCCGAGATTCCTTTCATTTCTTATTTCATGGATATTACAGTAGTATCAATATTCTCAGATCAAATCAGTACTAACAGCAATTTCTGTAGATGGTTTAAACGTATTAGGAAACATTGTCGCCTTTAGAAATTTCTTCTAAAATACATATATTTCGGGTGCATAATACAAGAGACTTTGCTGTTTTTTTGTCTATAGTCTAACAATTCTTAAAAACGGTGATGTTTGATATATATTGCCTCCAAATGTTGTTAGATGTTCAACGCAACATTTTTGTGAATGATGCTTTGCATGATTATCCTTCATACTTCATACTTACCGTGATTGTGCACAGTTTTGAGGACAGTTCTTAATATTTATTACTTTGTACTAAGTAAGGAAAACTTCAGTTTCAATCCAGTGTTCCGTTTTGAAACGTGGAATTGTCACGAAAAGAATAGTACCTATTTCTGCGTCAATCTTCACTCTTGCAATCTAGGTAGGTAGGTGAACTCGAACTGTAAATCCGGATCGTTAGGATCTAAATGAACGAATCACCGTAAAGTAGGGGAGAGAAGTAGGGAAACCTTGGTACAGGACGAGGTCAGTTCTACTTGAAAGACTAGTGAATTTCGGGGAACCGGGATTCGGAAGCACTGCTCGCTTTACCTTGTATATGACGCCTCCGTAATCCCTGCAGTCGCCGCCGAGATCACACAAATGGCACGCGGATGAGCCGACTTACGACGATGTCACAAGTTTACCCACGGCACGCAAACAACAAACAATACGTGATCAAAAAACAATATCACAAACGCTATCGCGATGTCGAGATCGAACAAATATCGGTCAAGTTGACGTCTGTTGGCGTCAAGGTCACAATTCACACTGAAAAGACGAGCATTAAAAAATGTATGGATGGTAATTTGGACGCGGAAATGTGTCAATAACAATGGTCGCGGCTGAATCGAAAGACGCGCCAAAAGTGTGTTTTACGAATTTGGAACAGGTAGGTAAGAACATTTTACAGCCATCGATATAAATTATTTTACGATATATTGCGTATTGTTACATAATACAAGTATACTAAGTAAAATTCGATGATTCGTGATAAAAGATCCGTCCCTTCCTCGAAACACTTCGAATAGCTCTGAGATTTAGCGAGTTCCGTGATAACCGTATTGGCACCGTCCATCGCTGCATGCACTGGCTGTTGATTTGTGTATTCGTGGAAAGATATATACATATATTTTTTTAAATTTCAAACTTATTACATATACAGTGAAATCTCGATCGATCGTTTCTCGAATAATCGTTTTCCCGCATGTATCGTTTATTTCTTCCAGTCCCGAATTAATTTCATACAAAACACCCAAAAATAGATCGCACAGATCGCTCCTCTATGCATCATTTTACAGCATCTTCATATCTAAATGCTCGGTTTCGATTAACGACACTCGTAAACAATGAGAGGAACATTCGAGAGAGAATGCTTATTATTTTTTCAAATAGAATAACAATCACTTTATATGAAACCACGAAATTTATTACACGTCAACCGGTTTCAATAATCTCAAGTATCATCGGGACATATTTAAAACTGATCATAAATACAAAAAGAGTGCACTTATATATACATAAATACGTCCTGATGAAGCTTGAGATAAGCGAAATCGGTTGACGTATAATAAATTTCGTGATTTCATACAAAGTGATTGTTATTTGATTTAATATAATGTCAAACCACAAAGTGCTTGCTTTCTACGAAAAAAAAAAATTTTTTTTTTTGTTTCTATGCAGCTTTCTAATTTTATTTTTATTTAAACATTTATTTATATCTTTTTTAGAATACGTATTAAACATTAAAGTATGAAAAATGTTATTTTTTTCTATATTCCCGCATTCATAGTTTATTTCGATAGATTCCTTTGTTTTGAATGTGTTCTTTCACATTATATTTTAGGGTGGTCCACTGGGGTCTCATTATTTTTCAAAATGTTTACTAAGTCTTTATTAATTTTATTAATTATTCTTGACACAGCACATTCTCTCGTTCTCTCGCCATACATATTGTTCTCTCACGGTACTACTCTCACGGTTCGACCCGACCGATCTGCTAGAATAGGGTGAGGGTAAGTATTTATATTTACATTATTTATCAACTCTTCGAATATTATAGTACATGTTACATTTTTTTATCGACTGGTAATATTTTGCGTATCGTAAATAATTTACTATAATCATATTTATACAAACAATTAGTAAACTTTAAAAAAAATATATAGCTATAAATATAAGTATAGCTACTCACTCCATAACTAAATCAATGTGCACGCTCAACTTAGCGTTCGCAGAGGTGTCCATGTCCATAGTAGCTCTGTTTAGGATAGATCCAATACACCCTATGAGTTTTGAATTGAAGGTATCAGGAACAAAGACGTCCCTGTCTTCAAAAATCGACGATGCAAGAGTCGTACGGTATGGTCACGACAGAAAAGTGCGGAGTTCTATTCTCATGACGGTAGTACCTACCTGCAATTGTATAATACAAGCTTCCACGCGACTCCGCATCGATACGAAACAGACTGGCGTGAGCTAAATATAATATTACGGGTCACAATAATTGTATATTTCGCTCTGGGCCGATCGATTTCACAATGCGGAATATTTGGCCAGGGTGGGACATTTTTACGGGCGTTATAATATATGTCGCGTCATTTTAGTTCAGTCTGCATCCCGGAGGTCGGTATTAATACAAGGGTAAATTAGAATAAGGATTGATACGCACCCTGCGGACAGTACGACACATACCTCAATTTTGCAACAAATCCAGTGGCGTAACTACAAAAATTGGCTCCAATGCAGAATGGAAAAAAGGCCCCCTTAAATAAATATTGCGTGAAAGATCACCGAACATCATTTCTTTATATTCATTTTTTTGTTTCGCATTCATTGTTTCAATCGCGGAATAGCGACACTATTGTACTTATTTATTACGTTATTAGAATTCTTTATAACCCTGTTTTCTTCATTCCTAATATTTTTGGTTTATATTTAAAAAAAAATCATATTAATAATGGTTTTCATATTTGTATTATAGACAACGGATGAACCTGGGTCATATCTCTTACATTATGAACCTTTTTAGAGTATTTATAAGATGTTTATAAAGTATAATATGTACGTATATTAATAATATGAACTGAATAAAAATAAAAAGAGATATACGAATTTTGGAACTGCGTGATTTATCCAATAAATAATAAGTACAAAATAAGAGTGAATATTATGTTTCAGGCCGATTTTTTTTTGGTCGCCATTTTGGTTTGGCAGACATTTGTCAGTTCGCATTTGGTAGTCGTAGAGAGTAGTTGATTACAATTATTATGGAGCATCTCAATTGTAATACTGCTTCATGTAATCATTAACGGTGATCGCCATCGTCATATGTTGGAAAACTTCTTGGTGGCTGATTGAGCCTGCAACGCGTGTGGTTTCAACAGGACGGTGCCATCTCTTGCCGCATAATGTCAAAAAGTGGTGATATCGAGTGGTCTCCACGATCACCCGATTTGACGGCTTCCGACCATTTTCTGCGGAGGTACTTGAAATGAAAGGTCTACGCCAATAATCCAACAACAATTCCGATGCCGCAGGACAATATTTGAAATGAAATTGCTGAAATAACGCGCGAAGTGAGTGCGAGAATGTTATGAAAAATATGGTTAAAGGAGCACGCGTTTGTGCCGCTGCCGGAGGCGGCCACACGGTTGATGTCTTATTCCATACATAAATGCAATAAGCCAAATAATCGATAAATAAAAACCAAATTAAAAAATTGTGTGTCATTTCCTAGTTATTCAAAAACAACATCGGCCTGGAACACAATATTTTCGCAATACTTGAGAGAAATGATTTTGTAAACGATATACTTCCATTTCTTGCTTTAGATTTTCTTAACGTTGACAAAGGTATCAAAGACTTTTTGGGCCCCCATCTTACGTGAGCCCCAGTGCACTAGCATTGGCAGAATTACGCCACTGAACAAATCCAACTAAGATAAGCTTCAACTATAATGGTAAATAGAATTTCTTTAAATTTTTCGGTTCTCTATTGTGATGTCCTTGTGATCTAACATATGTGTGTGTGTGTGTGTCAGAGCGCCGCACCGCCGGGGCGAGATGTGTATATATATATGTGTGTGTGTGTATGTGTGCGGGGATAAAAAGGGCGCTTTCCAATAATTACGAGGTGTACATCCGAGACTTACTATCTACACAAGTACGTAACATCTATTAACCTAACTTAACTGGAGAATGTAGGAGATTAAATAACCTGGAATAACAGAAACGGTATACCGCCCCAGATGAGGAAAGTGAAAACAAGGAGGCTGCAGCGGGCGGGACACGTGTCGAGAGAGTGTGCGTATAAAAATATTTTTTTTGCAATTTTGAAAAAAAGAAAAACATTACACTTTAAAATTATTTTTTCTCATCGTAGTCTCTCCAAAAAAATTTTTAGCCATCAAAAAAAAAAAAAAATTCGAACTGAAACGAAGAACTATACGTATTTTAGACTAATGTAGTTGACGAAGCTAATTGTATTTTATTTAATCTAATATGCCAAACCACAAAGTGATTGTCTTCTAAGAAAAACATAATAACTATAGAAGTAAATAAATTAAAACGCTCTGTTTCGGTGATGACTCTTCGTCAAGCTATTTTCTCATGTTAGGAAACAAAAATAAACCGCATGGGGTCAAATCTGGAGAATATGGTGGATGAGGCAGCTATACTTAGTGTAATTCGATCAGTTTTGCTGTGGCGATTGAGGACGAGCGAGTCTGTGCGTTGTCACGGTGAAAAAGCACTTTTTTCAACGCCAAATGGGGGCGTACTCTCATCAATTCAGCGTCGAATCGGCCCGATAAATCAGCACAGTACTTACCTCACGATTGTCCTTCGCATGTGTCAATATTGACAGCGAGGGAGTAAAAATACAAATAATAATACAAAATACATTGTTCAAACCACTATTTATTGATATTGTTTCGATATCTATTGTATCTTCTTCTTCTTCAGGAAACAATGTATACTAAAATTAAAAATACAAACATAGATAAAAACAAAACTATAAAAGATAAGTAAGTGGTGGGTAACTAATGGGTTACACTTTTGTTTAGTTTATTTTTTTATTTTTAGTTTTTATTATGCATGTGAGGTCCAGAATCAAAAGTAGTCCACTTCAAAACACGACTATCACTTTTGGAATCATATTGCAAATGACCAGTAACCACGGGTCACATAACCGAATACTGCCGTGTTATTGGTTGAAAATACATTTGTCTGGGTTTGAATGAATTATCTATGGACATGTCTGCGATTGAAGTAACAAACAATTTTTAAATGCGTTTTTATACGAAATTTTTGCGATATTTATCTAATATTCGATATATCACAGAGACAAAGCTATTTTTTATCTCATCCCTCAATCTCCATATTTATTACATTTTTGAAAGTTGCATATATACGTGGACTCGCTTCGAGTACCACTACACCATCACCATCTATGGACCAAATTTAATACCTAATTTCACGTTTTAACATATTTTTTATTCAATGAGCGCAAGGTAATAATTGAAAAAAATAATAATAAACGATCTTTCATTACGTGTTACAATTAAAAAAAAAAAATGTTGTCAATCTGGGCATTTTTTATCTTACATTTTTTCCACCCTACAAATTCTAGGTCAGCGGGTCAGTACATATTGAGGTCATCGAACTCTCACATATGGAATGTATGACGTAATACTTAACCCTTTGAATGCGAATTTTGAAAAATGAAAAAATAGAAAGTTGATAATTCGCCAGGCAGGGGGGAAAAATCGACAAATTATCAAGAATATTTTTCGTTCTAAATTATTTGATTTACCAATTCTTGAAGTTTGGACAGCTAGCTACGAGACACCCTGTATAATATGTGGCCTAAAAGTAATTTTGCTAATATTGAAGAAGTAAAAGTAAACAATGCGATAGTATTCGATCGAATCCATTTATCGTTCGATGTTCTTTCGAAGATGGCACTCGTGTCGCGTGCGCGTCATAAAATAGAACATCGTAAACTTTAAACTTTGTATATATTAAGAAATATGCTCGAGACGAGAAAATAAACACTCCGCTTGGATAACACTGCGAGCTGATGTTCGGCAAGACTAAACAGACACGCGCAAATACTTTTCCAAAGAAACGAGAGATTTGTTTGATCCAAAAAGACCTTGGATCCAACTCCAGCGCGGCAGCAGCTACGCCACAGCAAACCGCATAGACGCAGGGCCACAACTAGAGAATCCATCCCGAAGAAAGATTGTAATTTCGGAAAAATGTATATATTATTAATTTAAACAAATATCAGATATCTCATAGAGGACAAGGCTATTTTTTATTATATTTAATGGAAAATATATGGCGTAATTAGTATGGGGTAAATGATATATAAAGCGATCATTATACTGTGTTTCATTAACCACTTATTGAGTTTAAATACATCATATCACAATATATACATATAAAATCAATTTTGTCGAAAAATATTTTTTTTGCGTCACCGAGATTCGAACCTGGATCTCTATTTCCAATCCGGGGAAGTACACTACCAATTGTGTTATAACGCCAGTATTCTTCATGACAAATTTTCGAACCTATATGTTACATTTTTTTCAAATTAATACACCTGTAGTTCCATTATTTGAAAGCCATCTACATTATTTTTACAGAATCTCAAATACCTTTAAGCAAACCGACTGCAGACGCCAGAATTATCCCGGATTGGAAATAGAGATCCGGGTTTGAATCCCGGTGACGCAAAAATTTTTCGACAAAATTGATTTTATATGTATATATTTATAATTAATACATTAATTTAGTATTTAAAATATCACAGAGCTATGTTCTGAATAATTACACCTTCACAATAAGAATGTGTTTTCCTTAATAAAAACATATGTTGTTGTTTCTTTACCAGAATCTATTTTTAAAAAACAATAATTATTTAAAAAATTAATTTAGTACCTAACTCAAATTGTTACTTGACACAAATTTACTCGAATAATTTTTAGGAAAAGATTTCAGAATAGGACTCGTAGATAAATTTAGCTGGTTGTTTATAATTTTTTGATTAGTTTTACAAGCTTTATTTATCTGCGACGATTCCAAATTATTTAATTTGTGACCAACACCGTTTACATGCAAAATTGTCAATCCCAATTTTTTATCTAAACCATGACCATTTTCTATCAAATGATTAAAAAATTCTGAAAACCCACTATTGTTCAAACATCTCAAATTTCGCATATGCTTGTGAAAAAAGCCGCAGTCTGCCGAACCCCGGCCTAGCCGGATCAGAAGCGAGCGAAGATCTAGTCTCCGAGAACCTTTACAGCCAAGTTTCGGGCGAAATCCTCCCCACCACGAGGCTGGCAAGTGGCACACCGTTTAACAACAAAAGTATGACGATGATCCCGGGATGCGCACCCTGCCCACAGCCCTCGGCTAGAATTACACGACGGGCGCACCTCAAGCCCGGGTTGTCTCAATTTACGAATTATTTAATACGTATTTTAAAAAGTGAGGAGGGGATCGGGGCTGGGCCAAAGGCGAGGCGTCCAGTCCCCGGGGGGCATTTTCAGTTTTGAAACTCACCCATGTACGTTATGAGAACTGACAATTAAGTACGTAAAAAAAATTACAATTACATAACATATTTATTAGTTATCCAATACATGGTCCTCTTCTAAATAGTCGATTCTCAAATGCGATGCATTTAGTAAAACGTTTGTCTAGCATTTAAAATCTTTCTCCGTGAGGCTGTTTAGAGCACGCGTCGTAATCCGTTTCATCTCCGCTCTGTCCCCCAATGATAATCCGCGCCTGTCTTGGATTTGGGGAATATAAATAAGTCAGAGGGAGCCAGTGTGATTCCAATTTGGGCATACAATAACAGCTGATGTTGCAGTGTTGCCACGTACTGTTCTACGAACTCAATTGACAATTCTCGTAGTCTGGATACTCTGTGCGAAGTACATCTCATCTCGTCGAGTTTGTTATTCTTCCGCTTCGTTCTTGACAGAGAAATATATCCAATCTGCAGCGATTCGGACGGCATTCTGAAGCACGCCATTTCATCAAATCTGTCCAACTTGTCGGTGACCTTCGACTCTACCTTGTGTTACCAGCCTTGCGACCAATGTTCCTTTTAATTTTGGATCACGGTGTCATAAAAAAAAAGTGCAAGTTTAAGGATGCCAAATCGTGTGCATGCGCACGCCCGCACTCTATTGCGGCTGCGTTCATAGGCTTCAGAATCCCATGAGTCCATTAAAGAATATGCGTGATGGAATAAGCATGGTTCCTGGAATTGTTCAGGGACATTGTGAGAGTGTGGGTCTCTAGGTGGAAAATCCTGGGTAGGCCCGCTGCGGAAGGTGAAGATAAAACATCGAACATATAATTTCTACACATATTCAATGACTTGAAACAAAATTATTATTGTTAACGTAGTGTTATAGTTTTGTTCCTACCCCTTAGCTCAATCCCAACCAGTACACATTGTTCCTTTGGTTCAACTGGTTTGTTTTTGATATCGTCAAATTTGTCGAGATTTGTAGACGAAGTGTCTTCGTGTGAGCATTTCGTGTTGGAACACTAGTTCGCTGTGATTTTGACGTTTTATGGACAGTGAGGTTTAACTGAATTTTGCCGTGGCAGTTTTTTTTGGGGTGAACTTCAGGATAAGCCGGTGACGGCGTCATCATCAGGTGATTCGAGCTGTCCTCTTTATCCCGTAAGTCATCCCGGTCCGCTATCGAAGGCCCCTCATCAATCCCTATTTTCGATTCCCTACTCCTTCCACCTATTTTCTCTTCCCATTCTATCCCATTCGACTCCATCATCACCATCACCTTGGCGGGCGACTTGCGTCGGTTACACCACGTATAAAATCAATGTTGAATATGTGAAGTACATATTATCTGGTGACTGACGTGGTGCACGTTTGCGCAGCGCAATCATGGTGAAACCTGGTTCCAAACCAGTACAGAACTGCCGGAGTTGAAGATGCACGGCGTCTGTCAGACGCATACCTAATTAGAAATTTGCGTACCTCATTTAAATGAAAGTGAAACGAAGAATCTGCCGAAACTGTTAATTGCAAAGAGACGAGGTTCCCAGCGTCGCTGCATCAGCTGTGCACGAGCCGGAGAGAACGGACACGCTTTAATTGGCACAGCATAATTACAGATTTGCCTCATTAGCGATGGGTGTCGCGTACCACCCGCCGCCACCACCGTTCCCACAAGTGGGTGAGAACTTTTGTTCTACTTGTTTGTCTTCAAATTGCCGTGGAGTCACCAAATTGTGAAGAGAAATAACATTGTCTATAAGGTATGAGGATGTGCGCGCGCACACAGTTTTTAACAAGATTTCTTCATAACTGTATTATTTAGACATATAACATTCGTACAGCTGCCAAAAAAAAAGTCTGTTTTAGGGCAAATTGGTAAACAAATATACATATATATATATATATATATATATATATATATATATATATATATATATATATATAAATATAATGTTTTGCCTATATATATAGGGTGTCCAGCGGAAATTTCAAGATTAAATTGTAATTGCTCGTAAACCATCAGTGTGAGGTAAGTGGAAGAGGTATTGTTCGACACGAGTGATTTGCTGATTTGCCAGTCGCAATGAGTCACTGGTCGGGAACGCACCGCGCGTTGGCGGTTGAGCTCTATTTAAAGTGCGTTGATTCATTGGTTAATATTCGACGAGTAAGTGATAGGCCGAGCGTGCAACTTATCCGGTGTTGTGTTCAAAATTCAGACAAGAAGGGACAACGGTTAACCAAACTCCTCCGGGACCATCAACGTCAGCAACGACGCCAAAAGATAATTGCAGCCTGTACTGGAATAAAAAAATCAACAATGCACCTTATTTTGAAAAAGAAACTACAGCACCCATACAAACTATAAATCGTGCAGTTTCTCCACGAAAATAACTATTTTTTACGTGAAACCTTAGCGAGAATCCTGGTACCGACACTGATATATGGAAGTGAGGCCTGGAGCTGGGAGAAAAGGAACGAAAGTAGACTGAATGCAGTGGAAATGAAATTACTTAGGCGTATATGTGGCAAATCTATTTATGGCAGAGTAAAGAATGAAGAAATAAGTAAAGAATGTAAAGCTGATATTAGTATAGTGAGTAAGATTAAGAAAGGATCGCTTAGATGGTTCGGTCATATGGAACGGATAAATGAGGAGAAAATCGGCGAGCTTGTATGAAAAGATGTATGAATGTGGATGACGCGAGAATTGTGTGTCAGGACAGAAGAGTGTGGCGCTCCATCCTCTCTGCCTACCCCCGCAGTGAAACGGCGTGATGGTAAGTAAGTAAGTAAGCTTTAACATTTTTGGATGGTATTTTTTTATTTTGTTATACCCAGTAGGTTGTTAGCCGACCCGAGACGCCGGTCCCATCTTGTGATACAAGAATTCTTGGTTGCATCAGAGTTGATTTTTGACGAGTGCCCACCGGTGAATTCGAAACGTAATTACAAGGACCCAGCGCTCTTCGCTTCGGCCGCGCGCTGTGGGCGGACCGGTAACCTTTCTCCCGTCTTCCCGGCCCGATGCCGACAGTCTCATGTCGTCCGCATTCCTCGACCTTTGTTACAATTTGCTTTATTCGGTTCTGACCACGCGTAGATCGTCGTAGTTGGTCGAAGACGCCGAAAAAAAAAAAAGAGACGCGAAAATTACAATATCTCACATACACAGTGGAAATCGGTTAAAATGAAATGCACAAGGACCGAAATATTTTTACATGTTAAACAAATTTCGACGGAAATATAACTGCACACAAAACAACTGAACACAGACAAATGCACACAAGTCCTGGTACTGATGTGCGGAAGTGATGCCTGGAGGTGGCAGAAGAGAAACGAAAATAGACTGAATGCACTTGAAATGAAACGAGAGTAAAAAATGAATTAGTATAGTGAGTGTGCATGCTCGCTTAATGTTGGTACGACTGCGTTCCCGTGTAAGAAATTTGATCCCGATCGCGACATTTACTTTCCGGTTATTGCAGCGTAAATATGGTAGCTCCGCTAGCAGTTTGCACCAAGAAGGAACAACGAACAGTGATCCGATTTCCCTGGTCGGAGGGTGTGAAGGGGGCTGAAATTCATCACAACACGGAGACGGCGCTCTATCACGTAACGGTGTTATTTTGTGGATCGACAAGTTTAAAAGTGGCCGGACGAGTGTGACGCGCGAAGAGGGAGCAGGACGGTAAGATTCAGCAAGCTCGAGAGATGGTTCTAGCGAATAGACGAGATACCATCGGTGAGGTAGCGTCTTCTTTTAACATCACTCGTGGTTCTGTCCATCAAATCATCTACAATATAAATGTTGAACCCCTGACATAATAAATAAATTTTGACTTGCCCTCGTACTTATCAAATTAGTATTGAAGTTTTAAGTTAAGTTTTTTACTATCAAGGAGAACAAATTCTCATTGTGAAGTTGTATTATTCAAAACACAGGTCTGTGATATTGTTGTTGCTACCGGGATTCGAACCTGGATCTCTTCCACTTCTAAAAATAAAGAAGATGCCGTTCAAATAACGGAATGATAGATGTATTCATTTGAAAAGTGTAACATATAGATTCGAAAATGTGTTGTCAATATACTGTGGTGCTATAGCATAATCGGTTAATGCACGTTCCCCGAATCGGACGAGATCCAGGTTCGAATCCCGGTAGCAACAAAAATATTTATCGATAAAATTGATTTTATATGTATATCTTTCTAATTAAAATTTAAAATATCACAGACCGTCTGTTCTGAATAATTACAACTTCACAATAAGAATGTGTTCTCCTTAATAATATATAAATTGTATCAATATGTCCAAAATATTATCCAAAAATGAATTGTTAATTCTGGCGTCTCCTATCGGACTACTCAAAGGTATTTGAGATTCCGTAAAAACAAAGTAGATGGCTTTCAAATAATGGAACGATAGATGTATTCATTTGAAAAGTGTAACAGTCATCAAAAGTACTGTGTGCTGTACCATAGTCGGTTAATGCACCTTCCCCGGATCGGTAAGTGAACCAGGTTCGAATCCCGGTAGCAACAACAATATTTATCGATAAAATTGATTTTATATGAACATCTTTCAAATTAATACATTTAATTAGTATTTAATATTACAGAGCGTCTGTTCTGAATAATTACAACTTCACAATAGGAATGTGTTCTCCTTAATTACTAAAGAAAATTAAGTAGTTTTATAATATGCATCAAGTTTTTAAATCTACAGATCCCAGCCGCGCGTCTCCCCGACTCGCCGCGGAGTGCATCGACACTCGACACCATGCCGGCTGACTGCTGACTGCCGACTGGTGACTATCAATTCGAGGTCAGCTCAGAGTGGCCCAACGGTAAACCGCAACCGCAAAAAGGATAACAATGGTTTAACGGACGCGAGGTGCTGCCGCGCGACTCGTTCTTTGATTTTGAATTACGAGGGCTGTGTAATAATAATAATAATAATGAATAATTTGTATAGCGCCATTTTTGTAAAAACTTTCACCTCAAGGGCGCTTTACACGTCAACTGTTTAGAGTTCTACAATTATCTTTGTTTTCAAAATTAAAAATTGTCATTTTCATTTGTGGAGAAGGTGCGTTTCTTAGTTTCATCTTAAATATGCACTGTTTCTTATGACGGAGGGCAAAGAGTTCCACGCATTAGGGCCTGCCATCGCAAATGGCCGTTGGCTAAATTTAGACTTATGGCAACGGTCGGTCGGTTCTACAACCCTTCCTGCGGTCGACCTGAGAGTTTGACGTCTACCATTCAAATTGTCTGAGATACAAAGGATATATGTTGTGTATCGCCATCAACTTTTTCATGGAATCGGGAGCCAATGTAGCTGATGTAAAAGGGACTCCATATATTATCCGTGCTGCCGGATTTAGAATGGATTGTAATCTATCCAGCTGAAACATAGATGCTGTTACAATAGTCCGCACGTGACACCACAATGAGAAAGATGTCTCCGAATACTTTTAATCTGTCTCATGCACTGGCAGTTTTATTGATTAGTGTATTCATTGAAAGATCTGAATCAATGTGCACGCACAACTACTTGACCGCAGATTTAGCATTCGCAGACATTGATTCCCGTATGAAGTGTTGCCTTCTAGATGTTGCTGTCCACAGTAGTTCTGTTATGCAGTGACGTCTCTATGTAAAGTGCCGCCCTTAGGCAAATTTTAGAATGCCGCCCCTGTTTCTCTTAATCCACCAATCTATACATCACGTGTATTATACGCATAATAAATTTCACAAATATTAGAATAGAAGTTGCACACAAAACACCGCTGTATGAATTTACATATTTTTTGCCTTTATTGACAATTTCTTCTAAATAGTGGTCATATTCCTTTCAACTTCAAAACATGATATTTAAAGGAAATTTAACCTTTCTTCAGCCACAGAGTTGCAAATAAATAATGAAATATTGATCGCCAACTTCGTGAAAAATCAATCTTTGTGTTTAATTTAAAACTAATCAAAATATTAAGCAACTTGACATTTTTCATGGATTTGTATTAGGCATATCTTATTTTATTTTTAGAAAAATAAACAGTGTAACAATAATAACTAATGATAATATAATACACAAGAATGAAATCTCTTCGGAATTTAATAATTAGTACATAATAAAATAGTAAACTCAAACAAACTGATAAGCAATATAAAGTATACATTAAAAAAAAAACTGAAAAAGAAACAAAATAGTGTTTTTAAACTGAACATACAAAGTGGAAAAAGTAAGCAGGGGAGGAAAATGGAATGCAATATATACAATTTATGTTAATAGTCATTGAAAAGTTGGCGTAGTTTAATTTTAAATGGAAGCAATTTATCGTTGAAAATGTCCAAGTTATTAGAAGAATTTACGGCATTATATTTTGACGTACATCACTTAAAACTTTTCAGAAGATTAACAAAGAATCATTTAAATGGTATGGTCATATGGAACGGATGAATAGGGAAAGAATGGTAAGAAAGATACATGACGTAAATGTTGATGGCACCAGAAATAGAGGACGTCCGCGGAACACATATTGGAATATAGTTCTGTTAGAAGCCACACTAACCGGCGAGCTTGTATGAGAAGATGTATGAATACGGATGACTCGAGAATTGTGCCAGGACAGAAGAGAGTGGCGCTCTATCCTCAATGCCTACCCCCGCGGGGAAACGGCGTGACGGTGAATAAAGACCGGTTATGTGATCAGTAGTAACTGTTTACTATGATAATTTTTTTTGCGAAAACGGATTGTTTGATCGTTAATAAAACAATATTCACTTCTCGAAAGTACATCCCGCAGTAAACTCATTTTACTCGGCGATATTCGAGAGTAAAAAATCGAGAATCGATAGTTAAATATGGCGGACTTTTCACAGCTGTTTCAAAAGTCATCTGACACATTGATTGCAGTATAGGACAATGAATCATTCAATATCCCGCTATTTTAGTGATGACAGTTGGTCCGATGATGATCTCGTTGTTTAATATGTAATACGAAACAATTTCACCATTAAAGTGACAGATTTCGAATGCACAGGCGAAAAAAATCCGTAGAATAAAGCATACTTCATTATTATTAGTCACGTCTATAGACATCTCCATCTATGCTTTGACTGTAGTAAATTGGATGTATCAACAACTCGCAAAGGATTTTTACCGCGGGCGTTAGTGAAATGTTACTACTGATCACAAAACCGGCCCTAAGTAAAATTTTCAAATGGTTTCAACCTTTTGTACGCGGAAGCGTCTTAACCACTACACCAACAAGCTACTCAAGATGTAATTTAATTCTTGCTGTAACCCGTGAGTATGTTTTGTAATTTTTAACAATACCATTCTAAATATGAATTAAATGTATTAATAAGAAAGATATACATATAAAATCAATTCAATCGAAAAATATTGTTGTTGCGCCACCAGGATTCGAACCTAGATCTCTTTCCTAACCGGAGAAGGTGTATTATCCAACTATGCTGCAGCGACAATATTTTTAGCGACAAATTTTCGAACCTATATGTTACCTTTTTGATATTAATACATTTAATCGTTCCATTATTTGAAAGAGCCATCTACCTTATTGTTACAGAATCTCAAACACCTTTGAGTAATCTGATAGCAGACGCCAGAATTATCAATTCATTTTTATTAAATTTTGGACACATTGATACAACTTTATTATTAGGAGAACACATTCTTATTGTGAAGTTGTAAATTATTTATTTTATCCTGTAAATCATAATTATGATTTAACTAGACTAATACATAGATGGAAGAAATCGCTGATGTGAACAGATCCGATTCCTTGGTAAAATGTAATAATTATTAAATGTATCTATCTGTGTTATATGTTTGGCTTTTTTAGTTTCACTTTTTTTTTTTAAAGGTGTTCCTCGCAATCGCTTTTTTGTACGTACTCATTTTAAGGGAAAAATATTCACTTAATCTTAGTCGGTGTATAGTTTATTTCACTTTGAAATTATTATTTTTTTAAAAATAGAGATGCGTACACGGAATACATGTCACAACAATATTCTTACTATTTTCAAACTAAGCTAAATGCTTGTGCTATGAAAATAGGACTAACTTGCTGGTGTCCTGGAACGAGGCGCGAACCCCCGACCACTAGATCACTAGGCCAACGTCTTGACCACTACACCAACAAGCTACTCAAATTAATTCGTTATAATTTAAAACTGTCTGTTTAATTGCCTTGTATCTTATACACAAAAAATGGTCTTAGTTAAAAACCATAAAATAAACAAAAACTATTTTTTTAAATACTAATTGAATGTATTAATTAGAAAGAAGTTTTATCGAAAAATATTGTTCTTGCTACCAGGATTCGAACCTGGATTGCTTTCGATCTGGAGAATGTGCATTATCCAACTATTAATTGTTAATTCTGGCATCGGCTTTCGGTTTACTCAAAGGTATTTGAGATTCCATAAAAACAAACTAGATGGCTTTTAAATAATGGAACGATAGAAGTATTCATTTGAAAAATGTAACATATAGGTTCGAAAATTTGTCGACAAAGGTACCGTCTGCTGTAGCATAGTTGGAGAATACACCTTTCCCGGATTCGAAAGAGATCCCGGTTCGAATTCCGGTAGCAGCAACGATACATATTTCGATAAAATTGATTATACATGTATATCTTTCTAATTAAAATTTTAAATATCATAGACCGTCTGTTCTAAATAATTACAACTTCACAATAAGAATGTGTCCTCCTTAATACTATTATATTTTACTGATTTAATGATAGTGGTGGTATGGTACGCGTGCCTGAGACATGTTACACTTTTTCAGCTGACCGTCTAGTAGTTATATAACGACGTGTGAACAGTGACACACTGTTTAGAAAGTAACATGGGTGTCTAAAAAAAATGGGATCCAGTTCAATTTCCGGCATTTTAAAATTCTGTCCGACTACTTCTCAGGCTTTTCTTTCAGATTCAGACATTCCGGTGGTTAATAATACAGCACAGTCTGGAGCAGGGATGTGCCAAATTTGTCGTGTCCAATGTAACGTCTCATTCAATATGCAAGAGTGCCATCGCGGTGGTCACCTTTGACTTTATTTCCAGTAAAAAAAAAATATTGGTAATATGTACACCTAAAGCTATCTTAAATTGATATGATTATCGTCAGAATGTTATTAAAAGGCTACAGTGAACTTAACTTAAAATCTCAACCATTTTGAACTGCAATGCAATAATTATATCTAAGAATTATTCACAACATTTAACAAATATTAGACATCAGTGACATCTATCGTACAATGAACATTACTATTCATTATTTGCTAATCTGTACATCCAGTAGCGACGATGTGCAGTCATATTACAGGATGAATATTATGTTCCAGGTCGATGAAAATGAAACAAAATATTTTTATTACAATTATGTATGGAATATGACATCGGCCAATCGGCCGCCTCTGGTAGCGGCACAAATGCGTGCTCCTTTAACCATATTTTTTTATAACATTCTCGCACACTTCGCGTGTTATTTCAGCAATTTTATTTCGGATATTGTCTTGTAGCATCGTAATTGTTTGTTGGCTCATTGGCGTAGACCTTTCTTTTCAAATATCATCCGCAGAAAAAAGTCGAGAGCCAGCAGGCCAGTCGATATCACCACCTTTTGAAATTATACGGCCGGGAAAAATTTCAAGCGTAGCTCGGGTTGTGTGTGAGGTGGCACCATCCCGTTGAAAGCTAACATGTGACGGTAGCAATCAGCAATAGTGGTTACAGCATTGCCATTATTATTTAGATACAATGTTTTAATGACTTCAATACGTTGTTGAGGCTTTAGATGCTCCATAATAATTGTAATCAACTACTCTCTACGACTATCAAATTCGAACTGACAAATGTATGCCAAATCAAAATGGCGGCTAAACAAAATCGGCCTGGAACATAATATTCATCCTGCATTAGATTACAATATTATCAAAAATGACACACATCGAACACTAATCACACATTATAAAGACTTATTGATAAAAAAACAAGTATATTTATGACATATAAGGAGAATTTATGATGGCATCTTCCTTCCCACCATCTCTCATATCCAAACCAGCTCCTAAACCACTTCCCCTAAACAAAATTAGTTGTCATTTAACTCGACTTGTACCCCCTTCTCACAGGGCGTACGAAAATAGCTCCCCTTTGTCACGCTACCGCGCGCGAAAGGTTTGAACTCGATACTTTCAAACACGGAACACATCCAACTTTGAAATACAAACACGTGTCGACCACGTGAGCGGTTTACTTCTAGACTTGGGAGGGGGATGTTTCTAACTCCGGGCGGTAGTGTGTCTACAAACGATACACCGAACTTAAAATTAAAACCGTGACACGATCAGGAAATCCAAACCCGGGATCCAATCAAATTAAAATTGACTAAATTCTCAAGATTGAATAATGTTTATTTATACAGCGGGTATGAAAAAAAGAGATTAGCGCTCTTGAGACAATCGATGTTTATGTGAACCGTTACGTGACTGTGTCGATGATTGGTAACTGAGATTTAACGACGATTGGTAACTGAGATTTAACGACGATTGGTAACTGAGATTTAACGACGATTGGTAACTGAGATTTAACGACGATTGGTAACTGAGATTTAACAACGATTGGTATCTTAAATTTAACGACAATTGGTAACTGAGATTTAACGACGATTGGTAACTGAGATTTGACGACGATTAGTAACTGAGATTTAACGATGATTGGTAACTGAGATTTAACGATGATTGGTAACTGAGATTTAGCTATCGGAGTCATTACGTTAATCAGTTATCAATCATCGTTACAATCGAACACAATCACGGTTAAAATAATGATTTTACCATCACTAGTACACACCAAGTCTCGGAGATTCGCCGTCTCGCATTACATCGCACTTGTCAAATGTCATTTCTATAGTCGGTTTAATGATTTTGAAACTTTTCAGGTGTAGTTAAACTGAAGAAATATTAAATACACTTTTAACACATTGTATTAATGTTAATGTCAACTCGTTAGAATAGGTCATTGTGTGGTTTAAGGTGACGTTCGTAACAACGTATCAAACATCATCACGTGTACATGGAATTGAGATGTATCTCATACTTTTAAAATTACCAAAATTAATATTAATAATTTAATACAATTTAAAAAAAATAGCAGTTAATAACGGGTATGATACAGGTTTAATAGAGACTATTTAAAAAAATTAATTAAAATAATATAATAATCAATTTTTATATAAATCACATATAAAACATAATGATAATAATGATTATTGGCGTAGGATTTTATACATAAATAACCTTTCGAATCAAATATCTAAACACCTACCACGAAACGTTAGACCGGCATTTTATACAAATAATAGTATAGGAAATTTACTCATAAATTCTAAAGACAAAGATGATAAATTTAACAATTCTGGTGTCTATAAACTTAGTTGCAAGGATTGTGCTGCATTTTATATTGATAAAACGGGTATAAATTTTAATGTAAGAGTAAAGGAGCATTTGAGATGTTTGAACAATAGTGGGTTTTCAGAATTTTCTAATCATTTGATAGAAAATGGTCATGGTTTTGATAAAAAATTGGGATTGTCAATTTTGCATGTAAACAGTTTTGGTCACAAATTAAATAATTTGGAATCGTTGAAGATAAATAAAACTATAAAATTACTAAAAAATTATAAACCACCAACTAAATTTAACTACGAGTCCCATTCTAAATTTTTTTCTTAAAAACAAAACAAAGTTAACAAATAAAAATAGAGATATATATCTCAACTAAATCTTGAAGATTCTCTTAACGTGTCTCATTCCGTGGACACGGGCCTTAAGCGAGCGCTCTGCCGTCTCGCTATTGGCCTAATAGACTGTACTGTGGAGTGAGTATATAAGCTGATTCTTTTGAGTTATTCGTTATTAGTTGTGAAAATAAAATACTTGCTTTTTTTTATTCTACTCGTTTAATTGACTTGAGACGCGTTTCGCCTTGTAAGGACACCATCAATCGTAAATAAGTTATGATTAGTAATCCCGCTTGTCACGATGGACGCCGGGTTCGATTCTTCGCCGGAATGATTTTATTTATTAATTATTAATTTAATATTATTAATTTTCAAGAGTGAGTGAGTATTTTTAAATGTTTGACGCACGTTTTTCGGTGCCGGACAGAATATTGATTTGATTTACGCGTACAATGCAGAGTATCTATTGTTGAACGCAGAAATCTCGTCTGACACCATTCCCGTGCGTTCTGAGGTCAAATAGCATGCCGACCCACAAGTTCAACATCATTTCGTCAGACCTTGTGACTGTAAAAATAAGAAAAAAACGCGTAACGTGTCTCAGACAGACTTATCATACCACCCTTGCATATAATCTGTTTTTTGTTTGTTTATATATTATTGTTAGAAGAACACATTCTTATTGTGAAGTTGTAATTATTCAGAATGTAGGTCTTTGAGATTCCGTAAAAATACGGTAGATGGTTCTTTCAAATAATGGAACGATTAAATGTATTAATATCAAAAAGGTAACATATAGGTTCGAAAATATCGTCGCTGTAGCATAGTTGGATAATGCACCTTCCCCGGTTTGGAAAGAGATCCAGGTTCGAATACCGGTGACGCAACAACAATATTTTTCGATAAAATTGATTTTATATGTATACCTTTCTAATTAATATATTTAATTCACATTTATATATTATTGTACTATATTTTGTTTTAATTATTTTAAACGAATTCGTCTGAATTTTACTTTACAATTACTTAATTTTACTTCGTATTTAAAGCATAGATGGAGATGTCTATAGGTGTGACAAATATAATGAAATATGTTGGATTTTTTCGCTTAGGCGTTCGATATCCGTCATTTTGGTGTTGACATTTTTTCGAATTATATATAATAATGTATATTAAACAACGAGATCATCATCACACGAACTGTCATCACTATAATAGCGGGATATTGAATGATTCAATGTCGTATAATGCAATCAATGTGTCAGATGACTTTTGGAACAGCTGCGAAGAGTCCGCCATATTTAACTATCGATTCTCGATAACCCTACAATGACACGTACAAAGTTAGAAAATTTTATCTACATACGTTTTCTAAGTGAGACATGTATTTTTCGCCGTGTTCGGTGTGTTCTGTAACATTAGATAAAAATTTGATTACATTAAAATCTATGTTCGTTACAAATGATAATTGAATGAAAAATTGATATATTTTAGAAGAAATATGTTAAATGGTACATATTTTTCACAATCCACTGTCAGATCCAAAAAAAATTTGAACATTTCAATGCCGCTGTGAAATGATTTAAATTTGATGCACCTTACCTAGGTAATAATTATAATAATGGTTGGTTATCAAAATTAAAATGCAAAGTTACATTTTTTTTGACGTTGCATATTAAAAAAAAAATGTGTTTTTTTAATGACATTTCACGTTTTTGTGAAGACGATCCAGTTCAGACAAAGCGACGCTCAGATATAGAAAAACAGAAAAAAATGTCGAGCTCAATAAAGTAATGATACGGGCAAGAAAGATGGAAACAAACGCACAGATGTTGACCACGTTTTTAGCGCCCGATTGAAGTTGCAATTTTTCAGAACACAGTTCTGTGCTATTTTAAAACTAATTAAATGTATCAATTAGAAAACTTCGCAATAATAATGTGTTCTCTCTAATACATTATTAATTAATACGTATTAAATTTGATACAAAATTTAATTTTAAAATAGATTTAAAATTCAGAATGACGTATCGATTTGAACGAACTACAGCACACAAGTTCGAAAATCTGTCGTCAACTTACCATGTTGATGTGGTGTAATCGGTTAACGCATTTCATCGGTTAGATCCAGGTTCGAATCCCAGTAGCAACAAAAATATTAAATTAAATAAAACACAATCACTTTGTATAAAAAAATTTATTACACGCGAACCGGTTTCGCTCAGCTCAAGCTTCGTCAGGGCGTATTTAAAACAAACAATAAATGCGATACATATTTAAAATATTATTTCGTTAAATTGAATTTTCTTGTATACCATTTAAATCGATACATTTAATTTGTACTAATTAATATACGTAATGATATCAAAAAACGCGACGTCATTTAGAGGCCGGGCCGGCTGCGAATTTCCTGTTCGTAAGTAGGGCTGTACATGTTTGTGCTCGATTCGTATGGAGACCGCGAGTGCAGAACGGCGTGAGGAGTGAAACCGCGCAGTGAGAACTGAGATATACCATCTGTCGTCTCGATCTCTTCTCTCGGGCAGCCATACATGCTCTTTAAGGCAGCGGAAGAAGACGCAATCTGGAGTTAAACCTTCGCAAACCATTGCGGAGGTTTAACGCCATCACCGCCCGGCGTTACTGAATGCGTTCAGCAATTACCGGTGCACGAAATCAAACTCCCAGCAGCCGTAAAGTATCCCAGTACCGACGCCATGTAGCAACACGATTGTGGCCAGCGACCGTCGCCTTCCCATTATTTTTATTGTATAGCTTATAATCATACAATTAATTAACTGATGTTTTTGATGCTGCTATTGATTTTGGTACTTGGCCATTCTGCGTCAAACCTAATTTTTAATTGATTTTTCTATTTTAATTCAATTTGATTACGTTTTGTTTTATATACATTACTTGCTACTTGTGTAGCTGCACATCTTTTTTTAAAAATAATTAATTATGTAAAAGGCCATAAGTATAAGAATACAATATAAATAAAAAAATCAATCGGACACACGAGTGACGGATAAATATTGGGGTGTCCACCACTTTCACATTAAAGCCGTTATGCATTCAATATAAAGCGTTAAATTAAAACATTTATTCAGATTTTAATTTTCAGTTACAGCAGTATTATAAGAACTCTCTTACCATAGACAGCATAGATAAGAAAAGATGACAGATGTCAATATATTTCGCTAATATATGTTTTTTTCATACTCGTAAGAAAAACAATGTACACTTCATTTCAAATTAAACATTTACTTTTAAAATTAGCAAAATTATGTATTTAAACTCAATAAGTGGTTAATAAAACAAAGTATATATAAAAGAGAAAACATTTAAGTAATCTTAACCAAACTCGCCCCTGCTCGCGCCTCACAGACCTGGCAGTTTAATCAAGCACTTTACAGCCAATAAGTCGTAGATAAGATATTATTATGGAAAACTTAACTAGACAAATGATTGCGCTAATGGAGAGATTTAAAAACACTCAACTGACGAACGACAATGACATTTAACGTTTGAAGAGCGTGAAGTAAGAAGCTCACTCACGGTGAGCCGTGTAGCGCGTCATTTTGTAATGGCATACTGTCTACACACGACAGGTGTCAAGAGCCAACTTCCAAAAAGCACCGCCAGAGAAATGGCGGCAATTTCAAATACCTCGTTGGAACACTCATTATAAACTAACCAAGATTTGCAATCTTTTGAGCATGTCCAAATCATTGTAGAAACTAATTACTGGGTTTTATCCATTGGGGGATTGTCAACTTCCAAAAAAAATTTGATAGATGTGGTAGCGTGGGTAAATTGGTGAACGTTACATTGTGTAAAGTGATCACTTCAGCCAGCCGATGACAGACCGTAAGCCCTGTAATGCCCGAGACTTTCATACTTCTCATATAAAAATAACAGCTTCGTCTCTGTGAGACATCTTAAACTTGATAACCAAGATTTAAAAATTAAATAACTGCACTATTTCTGAAAACATCAAAGTTAGACTAATTTAAGTCCTAGTATTTATAGTACCCCGAGAAGGGGTATCTGGTGCTGAGAATAATTCTCGCGTATGTTTGGCATGATGAAGACAGTGAATGGTGACCCTTCTCTCAATGAGCAAAAGCTCGCATATCGGTCCTACTCATTCACCGCCAGATTAGCATTTTTCTTTTAATGCTACACGACAGCCATGATACATTGCAGTGCATTCAGTGCAGGAGATGGAGGTGAAATGGCAACAGGTAAGCCACGACGTTGAACGAATGAACGAAGTTATTTAATAATATATGGTTAATGGCGGCAAATAATAATGGATATAAAAAAAATGGGAAACACTTAAGGAGGCCTTCGTCCATCGGTGGATAGGAAACAACTGATAATGATGATTACTTCAGAATTATTTCGAATTATCTATCAATGATCTGTTTCTGTTAGATGATTAGAAAATTCTGTGAAATTACCGTCGTTTAAGTGTCTTGAATAAAATTATGCCCAGTTGCAATTAAATATATTACATGACAGTTTCAGATATTTCAGTGAACCACGATGCGCAGCATTGAGCATACGATGAAGAAGAAAACATCACATATAACAAATACACAACTTGTGGCTGAATTGTGCCATACGATTTAAGTAATCAGTAAAAAGTGATAGCTAGTAAACCAGCGAAAATGTTGATACCAAAGAACAACAAAAATGAATTGAAGAGTACGGTGTTACTGTTACCTGAACCTCCTGGGATGAATGGCGGCCATCCTCACGGCGGCCACGTAGTCGGAGACCATGTCGGCGCACAGCAGCCCGGGCCGGTCGCAGTCCGGCTGGCCGGGGCACCAGGCGCGGTGCCTGCGGGACTGCAGCACGCCGCGAGGGTCCCTCACCAGCAGCAGCATGCGGGGTCCAGAACTGGAACAAGAACACAGTATCGTCAGATCCAGGAATCCATGGGACCACACTGCTATGGGGGTCTGTTGGGGTTTACGCGTGTTTGGCAGACGAATCAAAAGGATCTGTTGGTGAAGTGCGAGACTGGCTGTGGTGTTGCCTCAAAAATCTCACACAGTTGAGTTAATTTTAATTAGAAGTCAATCAATTATTAATCAATTCTGTACCTTCCTTTATGAGTTAGTTGCGAGCGAGTGTACCGCCATCTATGATTTATTAAATTCATTATTATTTTCTCTTTTAACTGCACTGACGCTGGCGCAAAGCTACGGTTTGATTTATTAAGTGCGTTATTACTTTCTCAATCTTTTTTAATTTTAATCTCTGTGACCTTCGAAGAATAGGCGTCGAATACTGGAAAATACTTTTTCTTATGACATTTGTAACATTATATGGTAACTAGTTTGCTATTCAAAGTTTTTTATTATTATTGCTTTCATTATCACTCATTGATATTTTCGATTAACACAACGTTGTGTAGGGTTAACGCCTCCACCGCATTCAGCAAAGCGGTAGTTGCAACGAAACTCTCAACAGCCATAAAGATGTAAGGTACCGACGCATGTAACAATACAACGTAATAGAATCATGATCCCTTTACTTTTCGACGTCTCCCGAGCAGCAGTTCTAGAAGCCGTCTTCAATCTCACCTGGCATTAACTTCTACCTTTGCACAATTGAACTTGAACAAATTCAACGAATCCGTAAGTAGTTTCTGTCACACACTCATATCTACATACATTTCATTTAACATTCCGCGATACAAAAGAACACGTGGGTATTTATGGGTGAATATTGGAGCATCCATATCGCGTTCACGAAAAACCAAATCATCATCAAACTTTGTGATTTGGAGTCGACGTACTCTCACACAATCACCCTTAATTGGTAATCCCAAAACATCTCGATACTCGTAATTAACATCGTCTGTCACATCGAAAAAAAAAACACTTTGCATAAAACCACGAATTTTATTAAACGTCAACCGGTTTCGCTTAGCTCAAGCTTCGTCCGGTCGTATTTCAAACTAACAATAAATACAGTGCGCTTATATATAGATAATGATAAGTGATTGTGCTTTATTTAATCCAAAAACAATATAATTGGAAACTGAATTCAACTTATAGCGACAGTTAGGTGCGACACAGCTTCCAATGAATAAATTATTGCAGAAATGATAGAAAGAACGCAGGTTCACGCATAACTATACTTATAAATAATGTATGCCGCTGATTGGTCCCATCAAGAGCTGCTGCAGGGCGTGGGTGGAACTTCTCGAAAGCGAGAGATACGATCAAAGCCTTGAATAGAAAATGACCACAGGGTGAGCAGCCATCCTGGGTGTGTCGTCAGCCATCAGTATATTATTTATTTTTAATATAGTGCATACATAAGTATATTTATATAGGCTCTAATATAAACAATAACAAAAATAGTTCCTTTTTACTACAACTTATCTTTCACATATTTGGTTAGTTTAATTTTGGATCTACGTAGTTTCTCCTCCTTTCATATGTTTCCTGGCATTTCATTAAAAATCTTCATTGCACTGTACATCATCGATGTTCTGAGATTTGGCCTTCTTCCTGAATGGCAGTCTCAGTCTATCTTTTCCTCTTGTATGATGTTCGTACTCATGTTGATTTGCATCCATTTTTCGTAAAAATCTTCCGATATATTAAACTAAAATACTCTATATTATATATATATATATATATAAAATTCGATGCAATTAGTGGATATGTTAAAAGACATAGATCTTCCCAAAAATATTAAACTTGTTTCTTTTGATATTGTTAATTTGTTTACTAATGTACCTTTTAATGAAAGCAAAATTTTAATTTCTAATTTACTAAATTCATCAAAATTACCTAATAATATGGTAAAAGATCTATGTCGTTTGTTAAACCTTTGTATGAACTAAAATTATTTTCAATTTAATAATATAATGCATAATCAAACAGAGGGTCTTCCTATGAGAGCACCCACAAGTGCACTAATACTAAAATAAAATTTACATTAGATACTATCATACATAGTGAATCTAATCATCTATTATCACACAAACATTCAGAGTTCCACCCCATGATATATCCCTTAGTCAATATTCTTGTCAACATCTAATTTCAATATTGAATTGAATACAATTAAAAAAATAGCAGTTAATAACGGGTATAATAGATACTATTTTAGAAAATAAATTAAAAGAATATAATAATCAATTTTTATATAAATCACAGATAAAACAATGATAATAGGATTTTATACATAAATAACTTTTTTAATCAAATATCTAAACACCTGTCACGATCGGCATTTTATAAAAATAATAATATAGGAAATTTACTTATAAATTCTAAAGACAAAGATGATAAATTTAACAATTCTGGTGTCTATAAACTTAGTTGCAAGGATTGTGCTGCATTTTATATTGGTAAAACGCGTAGAAACTTTAATACAAGAGTAAAGGAGCATTTGAGATATTTGAACAATAGTGGGTTTTCAGAATTTTCTAATCATTTGATAGAAAATGGTCATGGTTTTGATAAAAAATTGGGATTGTCAATTTTGCATGTAAATGGTGTTGGTCACAAATTAAATAATTTGGAGTCGTCGGAGATAAATAAAGCGTGTAAAACTAATCAAAAAATTATAAATAACCAACTAAATTTAACTACGAGTCCCATTCTAAAATTTTTTCCTAAAAATTATTCGATAAAATTTGTATTAAGTAACAATTTGAGTTAGGTACTAAATTTATTTTTTAAATAGTTGTTTTTTTAAAAATAGATTCTGGTAAAGAAACAATAATATACGTTTTTAGTTAGTATTGACATCCTGAAGAAGAAAATGGTATTTTTCGAAACCCGTAGATGTATTTAAACTCAATAAGTGGTTAATAAAACAAAGTTAACAAATAAGAATATGAATTTTAGCCACAAAGTTAATTCCGTATATATATTTAATATATTTTTTGCTTAAAGGTCATCGACATTGCAGTGGTCCGAGTATATCTATTATTTCTGAGTATTATTCTCAAAGCTTTATTCTGCAACATTGACAATTGCTGCATTTCTTCTTCGTTAGCCAAAAACAAAATGCAGCTGCAGTAGTCGATGTGAGGAATAATAACAGAGCTGTATACTATTTTACAAGACTCAGTACTGATGAATCTTCTGATCTTTGTCAGAAGTGAAATTTTCTTAGCAGTCTTTTTAGTCACGTATCTTGTATTTTGGGATAAATTCAATTTTAAATCTATTACGACTCCCAAATATTTTATTTCAGTCACTTCTTTCAGACTCTCAGACCATCTTTCAGTAAAAGTCATCATTTCTATTTTCTTAAAAATTAAATTCTTAAAAAAAAAATCAAAACTGTCCTATTGTTAAAACAACGAAGAAAACAGAAAAAATTGTGATAATTTCATTACAATATAATTTTATTAGATGCTCATCTTCTCGAGAGACAGTATAACCAACGAGAATAAAATCCAAGTTTGCCAACATTGTGCGAACTGTCACGAAACTGAAGTGGGGCTGTGACGGACACGTGACGAGACTAATTGAAGAAAGTTTGATTGTGAAATTCTGAATAGAAGAAATAATAGTAATGATAAAGCGAAACTACCTTATTATCAATGATGTATTAATAAATAATAAATCTGTTGTTAATACGACTTTACCATTTATTTATTTGTAATTAATAGTGTTTTAAAGTTTAGTTTAGTCCGTACAACATGGATCAACTGAATGAAATTTTCAATTCAGTAGGTAGCAATTGTATGGCTTGCGTAGAACGATATGTTAAAAACAGGGGTTTAGCAATTGTAGTAACAATAATTGATGAATAATCCGGTAGCTTTTAAAACTAAACAAATAACGATTATACTGGTACACAGAGGCGCGAGCGTTATTGTAATAAATGGTCCGTTCATAACATATGGATTCCAATTCTTCTTCTTCCACGGCATTACATCTCAGGGTGGGATATTATAATTGACCTCCTCCACAAGTGCTCACCATTCTTGTCCAGTTCCTAGATCCTCCCATCCTGCTCCAGTCCTCATCCACACAGTCAGCCCACCTCTCCTTTGGCCCGCTTCTAGGTCGCTTCCACTGGAGTATCCGCTTGGTCATGATCTTTGGTGTCCTGTCATCTGGCATTCATTCAATACGGCCAGCCCATCGCTGTCTGAGCAAGAATGGGAAAGGTGGATCGCATTCAACCTCTTTCTGAACACTTGACCGTCTCAAAATCTCCCATCGAGATACCCACACACCCACAAACCCCGGAAAAGTCCAAAATTAAAATTTCGCGCTCGTGATTAATTTTTATTGCCTATGTTCTGTTTTCTAGTGTACGTCATTTTGGGTTAGGCACCACGTTTCACAACCATAAGTGACAACTGGTCTTATTATAATTTTACATAACATATTATCAGTTTGCTTCGTTGATTCGATATTTTTGACCTGGGCAGTTTTTTACACGCATATAAGGGTAACATATTGATTATTTAATTTATATTACAATTTTCAGTAACGTACAGTTTTTTTGCTCGTATGCAGTGCCCCTGTTCATTATTCACGGACAAGCAAAACATCCATGATGATGTAACAAAATCATGTTCCGATACTTTAGTGTAATCTAACATCTAACCATTGTGATAATTAATTTATAATATACACGCCAGCATTAAGGTGCACCGGTGATGCCAGGTGACAATAAACAGGAAGGAAGAGCTCGCAATGATGTGAGCGTGGTCTAATTTTGTTATAAACTATGATGACTTCCGAAGAATGACGTAACACCCTGTATTGTCCACCGATTTGCATGCATCGCGGTACGTGCACCGTCCAGGAGACCCGCCGAACCAGAATCAGGTGAGCTGGCTCCCGCGCCACCGAGCCTCGGGAGGTCGTGTCTGCGATAACCGCAAAGTTACGCCGCTAATACGGAGCATGTGCAGAATTTAAAGTAGATAAAAATACGAGTATGTGATTTTCGAATATCGTATAAAATTAAAATTATAAAAATCTTGGTCATCTAGTGCAGTGCATTCTGTATTTCCCTCACTGCTATTGTACAAACGGTGTTATTAAGTATCAATTTTAAATTATATATCTCAAATTAATTATTCTTCTACATTCCACTTGAAAATAAAAAAAATTCTTAAAAAAAACTGAGATCTTGTTAACATAAATAAATACTAAACAAACGTAAACATTAAGAACATATATTTGACACGAGATTACAGATAGTCAGTATACTTGCCAGTCAGAAAAATTCATACGATTTCATTACTACCTATTTTTTTTTACTCGTGATAAAGACACACTTAATTTCAAATTGAATACATTTAAGTAATCTTAACCTAAAGATATTAAAAACACGTACGACATATTTGCTATTTTGGTATTTTTTCTTACTGGCAATAACACTAACAGTGATGGAGGATACGACGTAAAGCAATTATATAATAGGATATTGAGTTGATTCATAAATAAGGGCGGGTTGTGTGATCAGTGGTAACTTTTTACTATGGTAAAAAAGTTACTTGTTGTTGGTAAAAATATATTTACTCATCGAAAGTATGTTCTGTAGTAAACCAATTTCACTCTCCGATATCCGATGGTAAAATCGACAATCGTTAGTTAAAAATGGCGGACTCTTCACAGCTGTTTCTAAAATGTCATCTGTCACATCGATACTTTAAAAATTGCAGTATACGACATTGAATCATTCAATATTCCGCTATTTTAGTGATGAGAGATCGTCAGATCTCGTTGTTTAATTCATATTATAAAAAAAAATATTTTATAAATTTTCAAAATTAATAATTAATTAAATTTTAGAAGCGAATTCCGATCTACATCAAACTATATCACAAAACTAAAATATACCGCAACTCAAAATAACTATATTTATCAAGGTATCAAATTTTTTAACAATCTCCCCATCACAATTAGAAAAATTACGGACTATCATAAATTTGTAACTGAAGTAAAAAAATATATATACACAGACTAACTGAAACATTAATTAATACGAATACACTCCTTCTGTATACACGAGTCTTACCTCATAGAGAAGAAACAGATGTTAAAGTAAATATATATATATATATATATATATATATCTCCACTGATTATTTAAAATTAAATAAATATTAAAATAAATTTCGAGCGCAGGGGTAAATAAAGCCTAGAATGGTATGCACTGCCAACGGTGAATATTCTCAGATATTTGATAATTATTCGCCTTACCACACTATTAAGCGGGATTGACTTTGACAAGTGCCATTTAATGAGAAAATAACTAATTAGGTAATTTAATAAATTATATTTTATGAAACTGTACGTGTTATTAAGGGTTATTTTCTTCTTATTGGCAAGTATCTGAGTATCTGTCATTCGTAACATAATTATTGAAGGATCGTAAATAGTTTAATATAATTATTATTATATAACAACGCAAAAAAAAATATTATTATTTTTATATTCTCTAAGACCGGACCCTTCAGCTGAATTGCCGCGAACTCTCTTTTCAGCCAAAGTGAAAACTTTGTCATTCAAAATGTTCGCGAGTCGCACTTTATTTATAAGGAACGTCATGTCTTACTATTATTATGTCGATGCTTGGTGTGTCATGGGGATTTAACAGAGAGTAAGCTTTCGCTGCTCAATACAATCAGGTGAAAGAGATCACTCCTCGAGTCTTAATTAACGTAACGAATTCTTTGTATAAGAAAAAATGTAACTAATTAAAATAACGATCACCCTGGTTAGTTAATTTCACGCGCAGTTCGAAACGCCTAATGCTGATTGCGATATTTGCCGCTAGGATCGCGTCCATTGATTCGAATGACGGGCCGGCGCTAGCAGGTACGTACACTTCCATTCGCGTTTCGAGCTAGGAGGGTTCGCTCTGCGGGCGGCTGTTGGGCGTTCCCGCCATGTTGTGGAATTCATATTTGAAGATACGCTGAAGATGGAGCCCATACAGTATCCAGGCGCCGAGCCAACACCAGAGAGACGTTTGGACGTCGCGCCAAGGATAATAACTGAAGGGTAAAATCCATATAATTAATCCATCTCACAACGCACTCATTTCTAGCATTAGAATTCTAATTGTATCGTAAAAATTTCTATCGTTGCAGGAAATAATGTAATTTCCCTTCTTTCTTATTCTTTTTTTAATTCAATATTTGATTTCCTTATTTTATCTCCTTCATTCTTTCTTCATTATATACTTCTTTACTACTTAAAATTACGACTTCTTCCCATTTCTTATAATGGTCCACCTGGGAGAAGAAGATTCGTGCATGCGCCGCCGGTTGAAGGAGTGTTCTGGCCAATTGCTAGGCACTCGGAAACGGCGGCGGATGCTGCTCCCAGGACACCAAGAGGGACGGATGCAAGAAGATGTTAATTTTTTACAGCAGGAACAAGAGAAATCGCCCCAGGTCGACGCATTATTTGTAAAATTATTATTGTATCGTCGCCTGTTATGTAGCTCCGAAATTAAATTTTATTTATATTTATCAAAATAAATAAATAATTATAGCAGATTTCAGTTCTTTTTAATTTCGTAATAATTTTTTGTCGTAAAATTTGCTATCTTTTATTAAATATAACCTTTCATGTTTTACTGTATTTTTTTAGTAAAGTTTATTTCCCAGAAGATGGATCTCGATATTATGGTAACTAAATAGCTTCTGATTCACATACTCACAAATTCATGCTCTCCCCTGTTACTAGTCGGTGGAGGATAGTCCGCCAGCAAACGCGGTTACCTTCGACGGCGCAACCGACACCCTAACTTTGAAACACAATCGCAAGAAGCTCTCTCTCTTGAGACAGGGTTAATCTCTTTCGAGTGTATTATGATGAATATATTAATTGTAATCTTCGGAGAGTAGGCGCGGACATGCAGGTGGCCCCGCCCGCCGCGCGCGGCGCCCCAATAGCACCTTCCGGTCGGGCTGCAGCGGCGTGATAACTCGTTATTAAAACCGCATCAGCGATCATTTTTTTTCTCCGAGCGGTTGTTCAATTACATCATTAGCTTCGAAGGCTAGACGAGATATCTACGGTACATCGAAGGCGAAAAAGTTTAGTCTGGTTTCTAGATCAGTAAGTATCTACCAGAAAGCGATTTACATTTGCTGTTATTATGTGATAATCGTAGGGTTCAGCATCATTGCTAACTTCTCTGACGTCATGTATAAAATTCCTTACATATCTAAGTAAAGGATGTTTTTTTCAGAGGCATAGAATTTTAAAATTAAATAAAACATAAAAATTGTGGTAATGGCCGCGGTATTGGCTTTATTGGAAAGATAATTTTATGCCATTATTGTTTAAATATGATTTCGGGCATATGGCTGGCTCGAATAAAGCGCTGGGGCTGTATATCGGCAATGACGCGATGAATATTGGCTTCCAAATCGTCTATCGTCTCTGGTTTGTCGGCGTAGACTAACCACTTTACATATCCCCACAGAAAATAATCCAAAGGTGTTAAATAACACGATCTCGGAGGCCAACTCACGCTCATAGAATGTTTCCTTCAATAAATAGATTGTGTCGCGCGCTGTGCGGCATGTTGCGCCGTCTTGTTGAAACCGCAGCTCTTCCACATTAATGCCATTCAATTGGCGAACAAAAAAGTCAGAAATCTTGGATCTATAGCGCTCTCCATTGACTGCAACGTTCTGGCCGGCATCATTTTTGAAGAAACAACAGCTTCTTCGGTGCGCACTGTACGTCTCTGCTGATGGATATTAGAGTATGCGTGGTGCGAAAACGATCCATGTTTATTCGAATGGACGATTATGTCGACCGTAAAATGGACGTAGCGCACGGTAAGTTTCGCGAACTTGACCACCATTTTCGAAATAAATTTACAAGCGTTATTCTAGCTTAAGTCTATTCATGGCGAAATGGCAAACCAAACTGAGCGCAAATCAGCTGTCGCTGGAAAAAGTATTGCCGACTCGAAAAACAAATTTCTAAAAAAACCACTCTCTACATGAATCCAACTTTCCTAATATGACATTGTTTTTACTTCCTTGTCATGAAGTAGTTAGTTGAATCAGCTCGCTCTGAAGTTGCCAAGGTGAATTTAACACAGTAGCTCGGCGGTCTGGTGGTCGGATAAGATACTCGCCTAGCGATTTAGTGGTCGGATCGGGTACGAGCCTCGTTCCAGGAGACCACCGAGGTATTCCTACTTTCATAGCACAATTTCGACTTAGTTTGATATTGATGTGACATGTATTCCGTGTACGCATCTCTATTTCGTTAAACGTGTGACGAAATTTGGTTATAAATGAATTTTTAATATTTTTCAGCATATAACCATTCGCATTCGTAATCTGAGGTTTAGATCATGATTGTAGGACATCTTTTCATGCGGATAAAGGATGCACGAGAATTAAACAATACTTTATATATTCTTCAATTTCTTTCCAGTGATTTAAAGACCCGCTTAGAGGATAATAATCTATTGTAAAAAGGTAGAAGACAGAAAAGGAATAAGGGTATCACAATCTTGACTATATAAACGATCGATCAAAGAAACTAAATTGTCTATACACGACATAATTTATGGAAAATATTGCATATTAACATGTGGTGCAATCGCACCTTAGGTGTCACAAACCTAGGAACAAGAAGAAACTCACCGAATTACGTTTCTTCTAGATCTCTCAATCACCTCCGGATGCAGTGGACTGTATAGAATTACAGTCAAATCACGATATAAAATTTTTGAAAGGACCAACAAAAAAAAAATGTAAACAGAGGGAAAATGTAAATGAATTATTTATTTTTTAGTGAAAAAATGAAACAATGTTTTTTTTGCTGTATAGTTCTTTCAATATTATGAATTAAATTAAATAGATTTTGGTGGCACGTTGCTAATACTAGTGTAGTAAAATATGCTTTTGAGACCTTCAATGTGCCTCAATATGGCATCGTCCTTTGTACGAACCGGGTTTATGGGATGAGCAGACACTTCTTCTTTGTAGGGAGGTTCTTATTCTGTCAAGTTTTCATTGTTCACTATTTCATCAATTTCCACTACGTCCTATGTTATTGCGTTGGAGTCAATGTCTAAGTAAATCTGCAAGGGTTAGTCATCAATTCTTTCCCAGCCATCAATGCAGTCTACACTATCTTTTACGCAATTTTCTGTAAAAAAACAATAAAACAACGAAACGTACAAATTACGTAGGTATTAGAATGAAAAATGCACATATACGACAAACAAACCACCAACGCACTCTTGACTCTATGGCGTACAGCGAACAAATCAATTTTAGACGTAAATTGCGGGAAAGACAACGTAAAATAGGGGTTGTAATGTACTAAAACGACACGGGTGAATTCCCGGCATGTGAAATCCGCTGTATATCCCTATTTCGCCAAAGGTGACCTTCAATATCAAATCGCTGATCGACTGACAACCCACTAGCGGCGGGGAGGGAAGGGAAGGTGGGAGGCACTAAAAACTATCATTGAACAGTTCGTTCAATGATAAATATAATTCTCAAAAAATAATGTTTATAATACAAGTCGAGTCAGGAGGGTTAGTTTCTGAACCTTGCCGAATCTTCGACCGACTTACGGTAATTGACCGTGCGCGGTGTCGTCAAAAGCGCAATACACAGAACAACAACAGTACAGACTGAGAATTGAGAAACGATTAAAAAGTTCTACACGCTCCTCGAAAGTGCCTCTCGGCATGCATCGAGTGTAATTAATCTTTTTTATCTGCAATAATTGAGACGTAAATCGGAACATAAGGCAACCAGACATAACGCGATGGTCTGGCCGAGATTACCTTTTTATTATTGTTGCAACGTCTGGAACGATTGTTAATATCAACCGTTTCAGATGAAATTAAATATAATCGCAGATGTAAACCGATCGATTCTTCCGAACGGTCGGTTCTTCAAGTAGGTCAAGTGTCAGTCTCAATAAGTGATACAATCGTGAACATATTCAGCTGGTTTTACAAGCTTCTTGGATTCTCCTCAGATTATTAGATCTTAGATGACGACCACGAAATATATTCACAAATAGACATATAAATTAATCAAAAATATATTCTTCCGCATTATGCAAGGTGCAGGCAGTTTTTCGATTCCAGATAAAGAAGACATCAAGCTAATTTTGAAGAGCAGCTTACAGGAGATTTCTTGGATATTATTGAATAGAGTAGTAAAGTTAAAAAAAGGGCAGGTGCGGAATAACCTCCCAACCGAGCCCATGAATAGCCGTTTTTGTAGTGTACGGACGAGCATTATCATGCTGAAAAATCACTAAGTTGAGTATGTTCCTCGTAAGAAACTCATAGCAGATGACTATACAGATATGTCATGTAATGTAAACTGAACCTAATTATGTACGCAAGTGCTGTGTTATACTAGGATAAAGACTAACAATGATTTTTGTTAAGGATAACGACTAACTATGATTTTTGCTAAAACCGTATCTTCCGAATACTGCTAGACAACTGAAATTTTGAAACAGCAATGGTAACGAGCGCCACTTTATATGAGCATACTCGGAACAAAAATAAATGTCACATATTTTCAACAATGTATTTTCGTATAATTTAGTACGGATTTACACGCTCTCAATATGACGTTATTTTGTTCTCGCACAGTCGATGTGAATTTAATAATTTACCAGAATGATTTATGAATTTTGCTCCATTTACGACTCGGCAAAACAAAAAAAACGGCTATAAATTTTCTTGCATATACAAATATATTATTTACCGTCGATGTTTTAGGTAGATTTCGATAGAAATACTACATATTTCATGATGCTAAATCCGTAAAATTTTATTGCACTTTCTCCGATCATGACCGAGAGACATCGATTAAATCCACCGTTAAAAAGCACACACACCCAGAGCACAATACCTTAGAGGTAAGATAGATGTTCAAGACGCATTTACAATGTCAAATTTTATTGATTTCAAATTATATACGATGATTTAAAAAAAAAACTAATAATGCGTAGATTTCGTAAATATTTATTTCAAAGTACCTACAGTATTCACCCTGTTCAAAATTTGAACAGTGTGAATATTACGTTTCAGGCCGATGATATATTTGAATAACTAGAAAATGAAATGCAATTTTTTAATTTGGTTTTTATTTATCGATTATTTGGTTTATTACAATTATGTGTGGAATATCACATCGGCCAAGTGGCCGCCTCTGGCAGCGGCACAAACGCGTGCTCCTTTAACCATATTTTTCATAATATTCTCGCACTCGCTTCGCGTGTTATTTCAGCAATTTCATTTCGAACATTGTCCTGTAGCATCGGAATTGTTGTTGGCTCATTGGCGTGGCCCTTTCTTTTTAAGTACTTCCGCAGAAAATAGTCAGGAGCTGTCAAATCAGGTGAGCGAAGAGGCCAGTCGACATCACCACAAAATTTTGACGATAGCGATCACCACTAATGGTTACAGCATTGCCATTATTATTTAGAAGCAGTATTACAATGACTTCAACACGTTTTGAGGCGGTAGATGCTCCATAATAAATTGTAATCAACTACTCTCTACGGCTATCAAATGCGAACTGACAAATGTCAGCCGAAGCAAAACGGCGATCAAACAAAATCGGCCTGGAACATAATATTCACCCCGAACACACATAATATTTTCGATTCACAATTTAGTCAGATTATAAATATTGTGGACTGGGTCTGTTACACCCCACATAAACTTTTTAAAAGAGCACCCGTACAATCTTCCTGAAGCATTTGAAGCAAAATCACTAAATTTAGATTCAAAAATGTTAATAATTTTAATTTATAAGCATTGCTGCATCATCGAGCACTCGACGATCCTCGTGGCCTCGGTGCAAGGCAGGATGCCGTCCAAAGGTGAAAGATGCAGTGGAGTCGTGCTGCTGCTCACTTGCAAAAAAAAAATCTACACCAATGACCGCGGATGGGGAACTAATAGCTGGAAATTCGATTAAAAAATATACACAGTTAAAAATAATTTTTATTAATTGTATAAAATGAAGATTTGTTAGTCACGAGTGGAGATAGTTAAGAAAAAAATATAAAAAAGGAAGATGGTTTTCAAGGCAGTGTGAGATCATTGGCGGTCTAGCTCGGGGAGACATGTATCCTGGTGGGATATGGTGATGATGATTTGACATTTGTCTCGTCCAGTGTTGAATACAGTCAAAACAAATTAGATGATTGACTTGAAAAGATACACAGAAAAATACACCGTTACTCGAACCCGGAACTTTCTTTTCCCGGGAGAGTGAATTATCAATGACACCGTGTTAACCTTTCACGTAGAATTTTCGACTTTATACGTGTCCCTTCTATTTAACTGAGACATCTATTATTTCCTATTTAATGCTTGTGGAGGCCTGAGCGCGCCTCACACACCTGGCTACGTAAACTACTGGAAACGCACCGACCAATAGCAGATGTCAATACACCGTGACGAAGGAGTCCACAGACCGTTATATAAGCGAGCCACTCCAGTCTTCAATGCCTTGAAATACCTTGCTCTAGACACAGCATAAATACTCATACGCACATTCATATACACTGCGACATGCACCCACATGTGTGAGACATTGAAGAGAGTTAGGGTCTTCAGTTTCACCATGCACAAAACGTTTCGATCCAAACGCATAATCTACAAACGTCGGTCACTTCGATGTACGTAAGTCATACATTATGAAGTGAATTGAATTTTATTTAATGAAATTCGTAGATATGCGGGTGGATTCCGATTTACCCGGCTGCTGTCCCCGGCAGCCGCCACGCCGCTGCCCGAGGCTCTCGAAGGGCCGATGCACCGACCCAGGGTCCCGAAACAGGTCCAGGCGCTCGACCCTCAGAGATATATGCGTGACGCGTCCGCGGAGGCGTACATTGGACCGAGAGCCACGCGACACGCACGTGAAAAGACGTGAATTGCATATCTTCTCACTTGAAGACCGACGTCATTTCGCAAAGAAAAATTATTCTTACGCCCTCGCCATTAGTTATTAATATAATGCTAAATGCATTTCCTAATAATAATGACATTGAATAATTTATATACCGCCATTATCATAAACAAAATTCACCTCAAAAGCGCTTTACATATAAATCGTTTAGTCTTATCATTGTATTTAAATTTGTTATAGTCTCTTTATAAATAAAGTCTCTGATGCACTGTTTCTTATGACGGAGGGCAAAGAGTTCCACGCTTTTGGGTCTGCCACCGCAAATGCCCGTTCACTGAATTTAGTCTTCTGATGAAGGTTGATCGGTTCTACAATCCTTTCTTAAGTAGATTACCATTCAAGTTGTTCTGGATTCATAGTTCTTGAAGATACAGAGGCGCCATGTTATGTATCGCCTTGTACATTAACCAGAACAATTCGAATTCAACTCTTTCAGGGAAGCGGAGCCGATGTTAGTTCACGCAAAAGGGATATTATGTAGAGAATTCAGAAACTTCATATATATTATTATAGATTGTAACTTATCCAGCTGAAATACTGGCAGGCCAGCATATATGCTATTACAGTAGTTCACACGTGACACCACAATGAATAAAAGCAAAGCAAAGCAAACATCATAGCTTGCTCCATTAAAAATACGAGAATTATTTTGATGTTCATTTAAAGGCTATTACAAAATGAATGTCCGCATATGCAAGCAGCTTATACATAAAAAATATTTTTTAAATACAATAAATGAGAAGTACATATTATATAAAGGGTGTCGAACAATACCCCTCCCACTTACTCACCCTGATGCTTTACGAGCAATTACAATCGAATCTTGAAATTTTTCCGCCGGACACCCTATATAACAATAATGTAATTTGCAAAATAAAATGATATACCACGCATCGGTTGAATCAATATTACAATACGGAATACTAGGTTGAGGAGGAACTTGTCCTGTACATCTCAAACCAATAATTATAACACAAAAGATAATAATAAAAATATTCTCGAGATTACCTAATCAAACAAGTTTTTAAAGATGTTTCTGTTTTAAATTTGTCTTCCTTATATAAAAAAAAATTGTTTTATTTCATTTTTGTTAAAGAGGAAATAATATAAATTCATCACATCAGACTCGAAGCAAAACTAATGAACATGTTATTTTTAAAATGTCCGGATTAGGAATAGAGACATGCATCGTGCATTGCTCCTGGACTGTATAACCAACTGTCAAAATCAACTATAATAGCAGCAAATATAAAAATATATAAAAAAGAGGTTCTAAAATGACTTAAAAGTTTTCAAAATTATTAAATAATTATGTATTCGACATCTTTCTGATTTCAAAGTTCTAATTTGATTAATTTCTTAATATTTATTATATATTTTTATTAATTTTCACATTGTTTTATTATAGATCTCGATCTTGTCTTACACAAATGTTGAAAGCCACCCCCATAATTCTAGATCTTTCTTATTTGGGGGTGCATAACTCTATTTTTGTACTATGTTGTCACTAAGAAGAGAAATAAGCAAATAATGTAAAGTTGATCTTAGTAAAGTAAGTAAGATTAACAAATGATCACGTTTGTGGTTTGATCATATGCAATGATGAGAAAAAGTGTTGATGGCACCAGAAATAGAAGACGTCCGCAAAACACTTGACACAACCAGGTAAACCAAATGGTTATGTTAGAAGCCACAATAATCGTCGAGAATTGTGTATCAGGACAGAAGAGTGTGGCGCTCTATCCTTTATACCTACCCCCGTGGAGAAACGGCGTGACGGTAAGGTAGTTTTATTTATTTTTGCAGCGTAAATAGTACATATAGATAATTACTTTACTAGACATGGTCTGTTCTAAAGCAATTGCCTGTACAGTTTTTAAAAGATGTAATTGTTGAGGTACAATCGTTATAAAGTAAGGTAAGTAAGTATAATGTAAAGTAAGTTATAAAAATATTATTGTCAGTAATATACAATAGTTGGAGACAAAAATGTGTAGATAGTTAGGTTAGCACAAATGACTAACTAGTTTCATTTTGCTTTCTACCCACTTTGTTATTTCTGATTTTAAAATTGTTGATCACTTTAGACCCTTTAAGGTCTAATGGAAATTTGTTAATTATCCGCGGTGCACAAAACAAGAAAGTTCGTTAAATGAATTCGGTATTTTTTTTTGGCACTGAAAAGTATCCTAATGTTTTGCATCTAGTTTCCTTTGGATCAGTTTTAAGATCCAAAACTTGCGTCCTCTATTACCGACCGAGGATCTCGATCTCCGTGAACCTATGTTCCTTTTAGTGCTGTCACCAGAGTTGCCTTTAAAACTTGGTCTACCCAACTCCTCTTCTTCTCCGTAGCCCATCACAGCACGCTTCTCCAAGCTATCTGCCCTTCTCGCAAGATGCCCACAAAATGTAAGGATTCATTTTAAGCGAATGATTGAGAGTCTATCTATAGTCTGACCATCATTAACTCGATTAAAAATATTTCGCAATACATAAATTTCAGCACGTCAAACATATTTAATTGAACATTTTTCTCTCGATAAATAAATGAAGCTAAAATGCCGCATATTTTATTATCAGAGGTCACGAGATGCAACCTTCGAGGAGACGATCTCCGAGAAAATCCGGTTGTGACATTACCGCAATATTGCAAATGCGTATGCAAAATAAAATTGCTAGTACTCGTATATACATGATTTTCAATAAGAATAATAATAATGAGATAGCTTGCTACTCGGCCAGTAGCCTGCGCGCTCCGTACACAAATGAAAAGAAAAATGGCCGTTTTAAAGCTTTTAGAAGACACCTAAAGAGAAGTAATAATTTTGGTTACTACGGTGATGAAGTGTACGTGGAACGGAAGTATAAATTTTGCTCTGCAATTGATTAAAATATATTTTTTTTAACTAAGATTTACAATGAATAAATTAAATATATAAATTAGAAAGATATACATATAAAATCAATTTTATCGAAAAATATTGTTGTCGCACCACCGGGATTCGAACCTGGATCTCTTTTATATTTAAAATATCACAGACACAATAAGAATGTGTTCTCCTACTGATAAAATTGTATCAATGTGTCCAAAAATTTCATAAAAATGAATTGATAATTCTGGCGTCCGCTATCAGATTACTCAAAGGTATTTGAGATTCTGTAAAAATAAGGTAGGTGGCTCTTTCAAATAATGGAACAATTAAATATGTTAATATCAAAAAGGTAACATATAGGTTCGAAAATTTGTCGCTGTAGCATAGTTGGATAATGCACCTTCCCCGGTTTGGAAAGAGATCCAGGTTCGAATCCTGGAAACGCAACAACAATATTTTTCGATAAAATTCATTTTATATGTATATCTTTCTAATGAATGTATTTAATTAAAATTTAAAATATCACAGACCGTCTGTTCTGAATAATTACAACTTCACAATAAGAATGTGTCCTCCTAATAATTAATAAATTCACTAACATTAACATGCGAAAGTGTGAAATATCAGAATAACTTAACGTCGGTGTCGGTCCAATACCGCGGTAGAACCATTTGACAACATATTTAAGAGAGGAAAAAGGGCTCGCTTATTTAGTGAGGATAGTTTATTAGCGGTATTGACCTTAGCCGAGTGCGAGCAGTCTGTGGTTCATTTTCAAAATTTGAATACGCCAAAAAAACGTATTTTGAAATGATTGACACATACGCGGTGTTGAATTTACATTACGACAACGACGATAAGTTAATCTTCTTCTTCTTTTAAACAGGCAATCCACCCATCAAGAGTGATTTGTGCCATTAAACAAGTCAAAACATTATTTCATAGGAAGCAGTAAGCAGTAAGTTAATACCATTGTCGTTCAAGAAATTTGCTACCATATAGCTCAAATGTGATAAGTTAATCTAAATAACATAATATAAATATGTACCATGTGTTATCAATTTTCTATTTGACATGTTGTGAAGAATTTTTCGATTTAATAAAAACAAATTCTTGTTTTTAGCGTAATATAATATAATAAATATAAATGTGAAAATGGCGCCTGACCCCTTCTTTTTGACTTAGTTTATAAAGAAACCACACTGATAAAATGTTTCAAGCTTCCCACCTATTTCTAAAAACATATCGTCAGCGTCAGCAGCGACACCACACCGACCCCTCAAAATAACAACATATATTAATGTATATTTTGATTTAAGTATGCAAATATGATCAGTTTTAAGGTCTTAACTTATTTTCAGTATTATCAATGATCACTGTGAGATGAGGGAAATAATAAAATAAAATTTAAACATCGTAAACTAACAATAATAATCCATAAATTGAAATAAATAACTGATGCAGTTGGATCTTCCAGCTCTTTCTATTTCCTTTAATTTCTGTTAAATAGAGTCGGCGTGTATGGAAAAAATAAAGAATAATGCATTCGGAACCCATTTCACGCAATAACTCAAACGACGGCAAGACTCAGCAAGCTCGAGAGATGGTTCTAGCGAATAGGCCATCAGTCATGGCTCTGCCGACGTAATCACACATTATACATAAATAATTCTACATTCGTGTATATAAATTGTAGAACGAAAAATGTCAATAATTTTTGACTTGCATTCGTACAAAGAGAACCATCGAAGTGATTTTTTTTTGCAAAAATGACACCATATATGCAGTTCAATTGTTAATCCTTGAACCCCAAGACCAATCGGAGGCGGGCAGCTCACGCGCCAGGAGCTGCCTCGTATCCAAGATGCGAGCGATGATCGCACGCCTTTCACTACCATCGTAATTTTCATACCATCGTAGTCATCAGTTAAAAGGGGTTTTACAAAATTATTAATAATAAAAATATATAAATTGATTTCAAGGTATGCAAAACAAAAAAAAAACAATTCTTCAATGTAGGTTTAAAACAGAATGGCCGAGTACCAAAATCAGTGACACCTTTGACTCGGTACAGCATCAAACACATCACTGTTGTATTCAAAAATTAAACATCGAAATATATTTACAAAACCAAAATCGTTTCCAAGCCTGTGAAGTTTTTGTGTGGGTGCTGCATTCCCATACAAAATTGTATATGATGCATTTACATAGAACAGCACCGACGACCTGGTACTCCGCGCGGGCACGTGGTATACAATCAGTTCAGTTAAATTAAGGGCGTCCAGCATGCCATTTACTATTTTCAATAATAATAAATTACTTAAAGTTCGACACATGTTAGTTAAATTAAGAGTGTTTATTAGAAAATCATAATTTAATTGTTCAGCGGGTTTACACAGTTTGAAGTTAATAAACCTTAAAAATTTATACTGAACCCTTTCTAATTTTAATTCATGCATTTTATAGAATGGATACCAAATTGTTGTGTTGTATTCTAAATTGCTACGAACCATAGCCGTGTATAATTAAACGATTTAAGTGAATTGATATCTTCAATTCACCCAGCGGCGTGCAGTAGGTATAGATTTAGATTATGCTATTATTACCAATGATATTATACAATCATCCAAACTATAACACATTCTTATTGTTAAATTGTAATTATTCAGAACATAGGTATATAAAATCAATAAAAAATCACAGACCGTCTGTTCAGAATAATTACAACTTCACAATAAGAATGTGTTCTCCTTAATAGTATATAAGTTGTATCAATGTGTCCAAAATTTAATAAAAATGAATTGTTAATTCTGGCGTCTCCTATCGGACTACTCAAAGGTATTTCAGATTCAGTAAAAATAAACTAGATAACTTTCAAATAATGGAACGATAGATGTATTCATTTAATAAGTGTAACATATAGGTTCGAAAATTTGTCGTCAATGTACTGAGTGTTGTAGCATAATCGGCTAATGCACGTTCCCCGAATTGGAAGAGATCCAGATTCGAATACCGGTAGCAACAACAATATTTTACGATAAAATTGATTTTATATGTATACATTTATAATTAATACATTTAATTTGTATTTAAAATCTTATTTCTAGTAAAACAGACAATTCTAAATTTTTATCAAAAGTATGATCTTTTTCTAATAAATGATTCAAAAATTCTGAAAAACCATGAAAAAACTTCTAAATGTTCTTTGAGTCTTACGTCAAAATTTCGACCTGTTTTTACCAATACAAAAAGCAGTACAATCTTTACAGGTAAGTTTATAAACACCAGAATTATAAAAATTATAATATTTAAATCCGAGATGTATCCGGAGATGTGCGAGATCTCACACCTCAGAATGCAAGGAAAGATTGCCAGAAGTCAAAGAAGAACATCTTGGCTGTAGAACCTGACGCAATGGTTTGGTCAGTCTACTGTAGAGCTGCACCGGGCCGCAGTCAACAAAGAGATCATAGCTAATATATCGCACAGAACTGCGTGGTCGCCGCGGTGACACCAATTAAATGCGATGATAAGACATGAGTCAGTAATTTAAAGATATAATCATCGGCGAGGCGCTGGAGAGACGTGGGATAGATTTCAGTAAAAAAAGACTATCATTTTTGCTTATGCGGTGGGAATAATATGAATAAATGAATGTACTGTTTGTAACTGAAATAAAACAAGGTATTCTATTAGCGAGAACGCATTCTCGATTATGCCGCCGTAGTGTACCTAGAGTGAGTATATTTTATGTTTAATTTTTTTCAACCTCATCATCATCATCGCCGGTTGAGAGAAGTCGCGATCGGCGAACTACCCTTGTCTACATTTCTTGTTTCCTGTACGCAACAGCCAACAAGAAGAACAAGAAGAAAGAGGCTTAAAATCCGCTAATTTTGTTATTTTTGATAGCTAATGGCCAGAAAAATATCAATATATCACGTGAACAGAGTTGTATTTTCGTCCTGGGGGGGGGGGGGTCAGCGCCACGGCCGACACGCTACCGCCGACCACTTTGCCTACAGCATTACGATTTAATCTGAGATAAAGCAAAAATCATTATTGCATTAAAAAATATCCAGTTATTTATATTTGTTCACTGTAATTCAGACAGACAGACAGACAGACCGAAAACATAATGCTTATCGTGCGATGGTAATGTCAAAACACCATTACAATATCTATTAACCGAAAGGCAAAAAATATATTTTAACGTTTTTATTCAATATCAATTCAGAATTGATTTATTATCATTAAAAAAAAACACAAACTAATCAACACAATTAGTGGATTTTTACCTACAAAAGGCACTGTAACTAAACAAATATCAGATATCTCATAGAGACAAATTTGTAAAGCCCTGCAATTACCCCCATAATTGAATTTATTTTCCATTAAATATAATAAAAAATAGTCTCTATGAGGTATCTAATATTCGTTTTTATCATAATTATAATTTAACAGAAACATCACGAACCATTTTATTATTATACAAACGAAATGTAGATGTACAGAAAAAACAATTTATAGAAAATATATTTGAGTTGCTACCGAGATCTTTTCTTATCTGGCGAAATGCGTTACCAGTTACAACACGCCAACCCAGTAAGTTGACGATAAATTTATTCCATTTTTTAAAAAGCTATCACGTTTATATTCCGAGAAATCTCAAATACCTTTGAGTAATATACGCTAGGAGATGATTTAGAACAATTTGGAAGAGCTGCAGCATATAAATTCTAAAATTTATCGATTGGCGTGGTATAACTGGTAACGCGTTCCCCCAGACAGGAGAAGATCCAGGTTCGAATCCCGGTACCAACTAAAATATTTATTTCGATAAATATTTTTTTTTCTGTGCACCTTTCTAGTTAATTTGTATTAATAAAGAGATTTCTTGCCATGTATCGTCACCCTGTCACCAGGGGCGTGCAGCGCATGCAAGCAAAAAAGTTGTGCATTACTAAAAATTCTGGGAAACAAATATAAATTACATAATTGAACTACCACAACTCACCGCTGTAGTCATGGCGCTCTTGTACATTCGCCGCATTGAACTATTCACATTACTGTTCTATATTTGAGCTAGTGAATTACTCAAGTCATATAATTGGCTACTTACTGAATTGAAAATTCCTTTCGGTTTTCCTGTTTTGAATGGAGTCGTTACCTATGGGGTTTTTTTAACAGAATAACATTAGAAATGATTACAATTGCGTACAAATCATTGAAGTGCCTGCTTACTATTTTATTAATTCGCGAATTTTACTATCTTACTGTTCGTTACTTTGCGTTCGAGGTGTATTTGGTGCACGAATTTGTTTTTGATTTGGAAAAAACAAAAAGCATTTGACATAACTATTTCCTACGTTAACCTTTAATAAAAATAATTATTTCCTTTAGTTATTACGTGAAGAGTTTTCAAACAATAAAAGAATCATGTCATTAAAAGTGATCTTAAAAATGTCCATACATTATTTATATGGGTGAGAATGTTAAAACTAAACCTTAAAAAAAACTAATAATAGTACTCTAAAATTACAAATAAATACACGGTAGGGTCGTATAAACGACGGATTCATTTTGTTTAAAGACGAAAGTTCATAATCCTATGTACAACGTATATTATATATGATTGTATAATATCATTGGTAACAGCATAACCTAAATCTCTACCTACTGCACGCCACTGTCTGTCACCTATGTAGCATGGCGGCGAATAAGCAGGACCGGTCACCTCTCACCGAAGTGATCGAAAGATAACCAAAGGCAAGGATACTAGGATGAAGACTCCTAACTGGATAGAGAAGCGCAGGTTGTTGATGAAGGACAGAGGGTAGTGAAGTGGCGGTCGACGGAAAGCTTTTATCGAACACGGTTGCAGGCTGAACAAGATGGGTTTCCAGCCAAGATACTACAAAGAGATTGGATAGACCGAGACGTCACCTTCCACGTTGAAAGGTTAACAGGTGAGATCGTCCATTACTGTGGTCATCGTCTGCTGCACACCAGAGCGCGCGGCTAATGTCACGGTGCGGCTCAGGTATGAAAAGCACATTAGGGGGGTTGACTGAAAGGGGGTCGGTTCACTTCTTGCAATCGATACCGGCGGAGAGAGAAGGGGGCGTCACTAAAAAATCTGTGAAACTTAATCCGCACGACATTGAATCGATTCGTAAATAAGTACGGTAATACCTCGACATACGCGAACTCAGAGTTACTCGGTTCGTTTGGCGACACTGCCGCTAGACGTTGACCGTTGACAACACTGCGCTGGACTGCCGCCCGCTATATTCAGTGTTTCTCTTACTGTAATTACTAGAAACTGATATCGCTCACGTGGTAGAAGAAGTTATTCATCTCGGCAGACAATTAGATTTGGAAGTCAATGCTAACGATGTCAGCGAGCTGTTGGATTCACTCAGTCAGAATTTAACAACCGATGAGCTCGTAGAGATGCGTAAGCAAAACGACAATGAAGATACTTCAGACCAAATTCCACCAGAAAATCACATGACAATTGCAAGCTTGACAGAAGGTCTCAGCTCAATTTAAAATGGCTGAAAATTTTTAGAAAACGACTCCAACGAAGAACGCGTCATAGCTACAAAGCGAGGAATAAAAAAAATATTAGCTTGCTACGAAGATATTCTGCATGAAAAAATAAGGTATTGTGTCGTCAGACGAATTTGTTAGATTTTATGAAGCCATCGACATCGAAATGACTTTTTTACGTAAGTCGTTTATTTTTTAAATATTTTGTATTAATATGTATAAAGAACTACAATTTTATTAAATATTTTTCAATACTAAATTAATGTATTAATTATAAATATATACATATAGAATCAATTTTGTCGAAAAATATTGTTTTTGCCTCACCGGGATTCGAATCTGGATCTCTATTTCCAATCCGGAGAAGTACACTACCAATTGTGTTATAACGCCAGTATTTTTCATGACAAATTTTCGAACCTATATGTTACATTTTTTCAAATTAATACACCTGTCGTTCCATTGTTTGAAAGCCATCTACATTATTTTTACAGAATCTCAAATACCTTTGAGTAAACCGACTGCAGACGCCAGAATTATCAATTCATTTTTATTAAATTTTGGACACATTGATACAACATATATTACAAAATTGATTTTATATGTATATAAATACTAATTAATTTAGTATTTAAAATATCACAGACCGTCTGTTCTGAATAATTACAACTTCAAAATAAGAATCTGTTTTCCTTAAAAATATTTTTCTTCTAAACTAGCGTTTTTGTTAGTCCTTGGTCCCAATTAAACAAAATTGTATGTATTTATATGCAAAGTTGTACCCCGACTTATGCGATTCTTATCGGTCCCACCTATCGCAAAACTTCGGGGTATTACTGTACTGGGTTTAATATTTCGGTTCTCTTAACGTCATTTGTTTTACATACGGTGGTTAGTTGGGTGTTTGTTGTGTCGAAAAAGGTCTGGAATTGCTGCAAAACACGTCTTCATTCCTCATGAGCCATGCTGAACGCGGCGTTTAAACAGTTAACTTCTTTATTTGATCTAGACCGTTCTCTTACTCGCTTTCTCTGATCACAAACTTCTGGAGACTCCCCACATTCCTTCTGACAGTATGTCTAAAATACACAATCATTAATTCAATATATTATTAGGACGAACACCAGGAAGAGGGCCACAGCGGTGGGTATATGCGTTGCATCTGGCTGGAGAGACCCTGGACTGGAGTCAGCTGTGAGGGTTACCCAGAACCGAGACATGTCGAAGTGAATTACAAACCGTCGCATCTGAGCGATTCCACTGTATCGGTACCGTATTTATCCAACGATTGTCCGTCATCCGAGATTTATTTCATTTTAAATATACAGATCGTTGATAACATTGGTGGAAATATGAGAAAGAAAGAAAGGAAGGCACTTACTTTTCGTCTACCGGATGCTGGTTCATTTGTTGATTCGTCTCCACCACAAATACAAGCGTCGCGGAATGTATACTAACACTCGCGAAAATAATTAATTATGTATAAGCGGTACTAAAGGAAGATTAATTAAAAGCGTTAGCGGAGTAAAGCGACGGCGAGGAGTTCAAAAAGTACAAAAGTTCCAAGCGCACTGAACTTGCTGCAGTTGGAAGACTTTTAATAACTGCGACATCTTCTTTCTTCCTTGCGCTTAAGGATAGGTTAAGAAAGAAAGGGAAGGAATTACTCAGGTTAAAATTTGGTAAACCGCGAATTGAATGTATGCATGAGGCAACAAGTCAAAGGGTAAAAACCTTAATAGAATTAAATTAATTTTTAAACGGCGCTAACAGACATTAAGGTACGATGTATAATAAGATTTCAAGATAATTATGGGAATGACATGTTACAGAATGTAATTTTTGTGGTTAAAAAAATTAAAAACACTGTCAAAAAATAAAAAAAGTTATGTTACAAATTTACAATTGAGGATAAATAAATACAAGATATTAAAACTACCGCACGAGTACAGAAGCGCGTAGGTTCCAAGGTAAACATTGGCGGAACGCGAGTTCTCGGCGTTTGAAAGCGAATATATTACATGTATATATTACACTTTAGAACAACTATTAACCATGTATAATACAATTTTGCTTTTGAACTGAGAATCTGTTATGAAGAATATATCTGGGTTAGATGTATAGCTGAAATAGCCTAGATTGGTATTGTAACACCTGGTTTGAAATAGGGATGGAGATCTCACTGATCGGACGGGGATATTTAATTTAATTTGTGAGACTATATGTGAGAACTGTCACTTCGTAAATGTATGTGTGTGTGTGTCATGAAAATGAGTAGATGAGTGGTGGGGAACGAACCTTATAAGGGGTCGTCTCTGGGTAAAGAGCTCTCTACTTCCTAGTAAATTGTTTAGAGTTTTTTATCAGAATTTTTTACCCTTCCAATTCATGTATTAATATAAAACGCATACGATGTTTATTACAATAAGGTAGTTAGTAAAAGTGTCAAAGCGATCAGCGCTGATGCACTTGTAGCAGTAGATTTGGCGGTCTAGCCTCATGTAGAGTACTCAGAGTATCGTAGACTCTAAGGAATTGGAAAAAAATAAAAGAGCTCTCTTCCATCACAGCTTCTCCTGAATAACAAGTCTATCTCTGAAGTGTATAATTTATATTTACTGTAATAACTTGTAATAAACTTATATTTGTTACCCTGACATACTGACTTTTTATATTATACAAAGTATTGGGATCCAAGTAATTAGACAATAATCAGAGGATAGAACCCCAAGGGAATCTGGTGGTAATTAAAGATTTATCACACTATTAGACTTTTCGCGTGATGGTGATGATGACGGGTAGACGATCCGCATGGAAGTGGAAAAGTAAATATTTATTTATTTATCGATTTCTTCTCGCTGTACCCCAGGCGTGGTGTCATTGTTTGAATTCCCTGATGTTTTAGAAATTAAAACTGGACAGCTCAGGGAGAACACCTCAAAACGTAAAAAGCGAGAGGGACGCAGGACGACGAGAAACCAGCGACCGGCGTAAAGATACCGCATCCATAAAACGACCACCGTTCAGGTCTTACAAATAATAATAACAGTACACACATGCACACCGTCTTGCCGTACACCACATCCCGAGGATACAATCTCACACATCCTCGCGCCATATATTCCTGCACGTCACTAAAGTTATCGACACGTGTTCCGCGAGAGCGCGGCGTGATATGTGACAGATGTGTGTCAGAGAATGTGTGTGTGTGTATGTGTGGCGGAGGCCTTATAAGGCGTCGCGTCTCTGCGAGAGCTCTCTTTTTTCTCTGCAGCGAATTAGTTAAAGATAATCATTAATACTTATTGTATTAAATAAAATAACAATCACATTGTATGAAACCACGAAATTTATTATACGTCAACCGGTTTCGCTTATCTCAAGCTTCATCATCAGGACGTATTTGAAACTGATCATAAATAAAAAAAGAGTGCACTTATATTAATATACGTAAAGAGGGAGATAGAATATAAAATTGTATGTGAAAGAGAGAGACAGAATACATATATAGTTAAATAGAATATCAAGGGAGACAAAATATATGTCTCTCTCTCTCTCTCTCTGTTTCGCATATAATTTTATATTCTGTCTTCCTTGAATAAAATTTGTGGTTTCATACAAAGTGATTGTTATTTGATTTAATATAATATGTTAAACCACAAAGTGATTGCTTTCTACGAAAATGAAATACCTAATCATGCTCAGTATTGTTGTAATTGGAACCTATCAGAGTTCTAATATTTATTTATTTATTAGTATTTTTATATATGCTCAAATAAATAATATCAAAATCTTTCCTTTTTACTACAACTTATCTTTCACATACGACCTAAAATGGATTAACTTCATGGCTGCAATCTTACAATAAAAGTGACGATTCATATCGGTTGGTTCAATCTTCTCTCCGTGCAAAATGCACAGACAACGTTTTTTTTTATTAAATTTTTTTTCGAATAAATCCGTACAAATGTGTTTTAAATATATCCGAACTGCAATAGTAAATCAAATTCAAGAATTATCCATAGCAATTTTTTAATATAAAAAAAATATCCATGCAATGGTAAAGTATAGAATGAATTAGAAGTGAACGTGTATCTAAACCGGATAAAGAAAAGATCGCATTGGTGGTTTGGACATATGGAACGGATGAATGAGGAGAGAATGGTAAGAAAGATATATTACGCAAGTGTTGATGGCACAAGAAATAGAGGACGTCTGCGGAAGACTTGGCACGACCAGGTAAACCAGGTAATGGAGGATGGTTTTGTTAGAAGCCTTAACAATCGGCGACCTTGTATGAATGTGGATGAGGTGAGAATTGTGTATCAGGACAGAGGAGTGTGGCGCTCTATCCTCTCTGCCTACCCACGCGGGGAAACGGCGCGATGGTAAGTAAGCGTAGATGGTTTGACCGTGTGAAACAAATTCATGAGATTTTCTGTCCATCATCAACAGATACTAGAAGATGGGCTTATTATAAGACTCAAAAATCCACAAACATGCATGAATGTGTACGAGGCGAGAGTTGTGCACAGGAACAGAAGAGTGTGGCTCAGTATCCTCACTGCTTATTCATTGTATCCCCGCGAGAAAATGGCGCGATGGTAAGTTAATTGTCTGATCACACCGATCAAAACAGTTAATGTTTCAATCGAGGGAACTAACAAACTATTATAACATCAGAATTGACATTATTACAAACTATACCTTATGGCAAGATACAAGAAAAAATAAATGACCTATTGACCATTACTATCAAATTTGGAAGTTGAAAACAATATATAAATACTAGTGGCGTGCAGTAGGTATAGATTTAGGTTATGCTGTTACCAATGATATTATACAATCATATGTAATACAATATATGTACTTTCGTTTAAATAACAAAATAAATCCATCATTTATATCATGTATTTATTTATATTTTTAGACTACTATTAATATTGTTTTTAAAGTTTAAGATTTAACGTAAAATAATATCTTCTTACCTGTATAAAAAAATGTATGGACGTTTTTAAGAACACTTTCTATGACTGAACATGATTCATTTATCACGTAATAACTAAAGGAAATAATTATTTCTATTAAAGGTTAACGTAGGAAATAGTTCTGCCAATTGCTTTTTGTTTTTCCCAAATCGAAAATCAATCCATGCACCAAATATAAAGAACAATCATGAAATCAACATGTTAAAAACAGCAAGATAGCAAAATTTGCGTATTAGTAAAAGAGGAAGTAGATACAGATTTAATGATTTGCACGCAGTTGTAAGCCTTTCTAATGTTATTCTGTTGTAAAACAGTATAGGTAACAATTTCATACAAAACGAATTTTCAATTCATTAAATAGCCAATTATATGACCTGAGTAATTCACTAGCTTAAAGATAGAAAAGAGTAATGTGAATAGATCGATGCGGCGAATGCACAAGAGCGCCATGACTACAGCGGTGAGTTGTCGTGGTAGTTTTTAGAACTAATGATTAAAGTCTCTAATGGTACACAGATGACGCTAATTGTAAAAAACATTTCCTTTTACGTTAATCCAATTATTTAATTTATTATTAAGGAGAACACATTCTTATTATGATGTTGTAATTATTCAGAACATTGATAGGTCTGTGATATTTTAAATACTAATTAAATATATTAATTATAAAGAGGTATATATATATAAAACCAATTTTATGTGAAAATATTGTTGGTGCGCTACCGGGATTTGAACCAGGATCTTTTTTAAAATCTGGGGAATAGCGAAACAACAATATTTTTCAATAAAATTGATTTTATATATGTTTCCCAGAATTTTTAATAATGCACTGCACGCCCCTGATAAGTACATCTCTAAAAAGACAGCAAATACACTGAAAAGATAATATAATGTACAATGAACAACTAAGAATCATAAAGAATTTATATATTTATTAATACCTGGAATGGCCACGCAATCGATAAACAATCAATAATAATAGCCCAATACTAAATAACCAAATAAATTGATTCAATAGTGGGATTTTAAAGTTGTTCCCGTGTATCCCGACCTGATACTCTGTCCGGCCTAATCTTATATTTAAATATCCATACTTAGTAGTTAAATTAATAAATTAGTTACTTAGGTTAGTCTAAACTATATTGTACATTGAAACTAGTTGACTTCTGTGTATGTACATAATAAAGAAGTTTAAAACTGTGATATGAGTACATTACACAGTTTCAACATTCACTTTTATCCATTAATTAACAACGCAAAAAATTAACATGTCAGATTAAAATTATTATATAATAACATTTCAAATAACGCAACAGATTTAAGAAAGTAAAACAGATCGACGATTAAAGAACATTACATTCATAATACAAAACAACAAATGACTCGCTAACGGCACGTATCGAACCCTAACACAATCTATTAAAGTTTAAACAGAAGCTTCCGGCATCTCTCCTAGAGGAAATTGATTTCCTTTCATGCAGGAAGTTGCAAAGTGACAATACCGATGGTAGAATTATTTCATCACACCTACCCAGGTAGCAATGTTTAAGAGGTGGAAACTGACTATTTTGAAAGACAGGATATATGAAAGGTCTTTGAGTATGGGTATAACCTCAGTGAAGTGTAAAGAAATAAGCAGTAAAGGGGTGAATGCAATATTCTGCTGATGAAGTAATTTGTTTGTTGTCAAGTTCAAAGCATGAATTTAAAAATCACCAATGCATGTGTCTTCAGTACCGCATCTCAAAGGCGTCAATCTGCCTTCTTTCCCTTGTCTTCAGAATCCATAAATCCACAAACATAATTTTAATAAACAATTATCAGATATTGTAAAGAGACAAAACTATTTTTTATTATATTTAATGTAAAATATATGAAAGTATGGAGTAATTACAGGGCTTACGACCTGTCTTCGGCTGGCTTAAATGATCACTTTGTATATATATATATACATGTAAGTTCGCCAATTCTCACCCATACTTCTATATATTTTCGATTAAATATAACATAAAATAGCTTTGTCTCTATGAGATATCTGATATTTGTTTAATAACAGTGCCTTTGTAGGTAAAAATCCAGTTATTGTGTGTTCTTGGACAAATTCAAATATTGCTAATCTTAGTTGTTTTAAATGTACCGCAGTATTTCCATATTTTATGAAGTTTGGAGAGATTTAAGATTACCAGTGAGAATAATGTAATAAAAATAAAGATAATCAATTCAAATCTATTTATCTGCTAAGTTACATATGAAATAGATTCATTTTAGTGCCGTCGCCATTGTGAAAATAATTCATAATGATTTATTAAAACAATATACACGGCACACAGCGTTATACTTCAACGGATGTGGTTTATTTTAATGGTGACCACAAACTGTAGTAGTATTTAGGTAGACCCAAACCTCAGTTCCACTGTAGACATGAGTCATAGAAAACAAAAATAATAAGTTGTATTATAAATCACTTAAACATTTGGTTACAGACAATTAGTTTGAAAAACATCATATATAACATAAATCTGTTAAAATCAAAGCAGATACCTGCCTCATCAAACCTCAAGAATAGTCAAGATTTGAATCTTGGATGGACAAATTGAGAAAACAGAAAAAAGTGTATATTTTTAGAAATAAACCTTGTGATTTTAATTTTGTAAATTTGATTGATTTAATTGATTGGTGTGGACCCTGAAAACAGGGGGAGAAGACAGAGTGTCCACACCATAAATGGTATGATGCACTCACAACCATCTGCATGAGACGAATCCTTCAATTTTTTGGGCATCTTGAGAGAATGGAAAATAGCTTGCAGGAATATTGTTATTGAGTTCTGATAGTTTGCGTAAGCTTTATTATATGTTACAGCTGTTTCGGCGGATAAGGCCATTTTCAAACAGTGGATAAACCATATACGAGTACAATCAACTTATTTAATTAATTTTAGTTATCCCTTCCTCTATCCATGGATAATTAGGTGGTTTCGGTAGAACCAATGTACATGAATATTCCTTATTCTCAGAGGCATTAAAATTGTAGATTATTAAATTTTTTTGAAAAAACATATAATGCTTACACGCAAACTAGCAGAACTTAAATTTAACTTTTTAAATTTAATTAAAAATAAACATGGAGTTCTACAAACTAAACACAATAACAATAAATAATAAATAGTTTGAAAGAGCTTGTTGTGGTGCCCAACGTCGACGGACAAAGAGGAAGAGGAAGATCCCCGCCCGTTGGACCGACCGAGTGGTGCTAGCAACAGGCACTACTTTTCGGTCAGCCCTAAGAGCATAGTCAAGAGGGCGGGAGTTCAGGGAGATCGCGATCCTCAGTCATGAGCGACCAACGTGGATGATGGTTGATTTTAAATACTTATAGATGTTTATAGGAAAATTTAATGTTTTACACACAAACATAACATTTTTGACATATGTTGTTAAGTCGATGCCACACTCGCCATATGTCTATGTCCTGGACACCATCCAGAAAGTGCATTTACTATGTCCGATGGTATATCAAACAACCATATCAAATAAATAATAACACCTTCACACAAAATTCTAAGTGATCTTACCAGCAACAATAGTGTATATCATTCAAGATGGCCGACTCTCTTGTCTATCTATCAACATTTGTACAAACCAACAAAACCGATATATGTGCAACATTATGGCTAGGGTAGAGTCTCATTTGGTTATTGAATGTGCATAAAAAAAGATTTAAATTTTTCAAAGGTCGTGCATGCTTCTGAAAACAAAGATACGGGCGTGGGATTTTTTCATTGACATCTTCAACCACTTCTGCTGTCTCTTTCAATTCAAGAATCACTCGGGTGAACTGCACAGTTGTCTTCAAACAAAAAAAGATTTAATTGTTTTACGCACATTTCTGTGTCAAGCTCCCACAAAAACAAATTTAAAATATTCATAGTCATAGTTTACGGGTAAAGTTTGCGTCTCGCATATGTCAGTTCCATCACTGTTGACACAAAACAGAGATCCTCTCTTCCGACCCTTTACTACCGTGGCAGGGTTCACTCATAAACGTCAATGTGTCGTTAGGCATAATTTAAACAATTAATGCAATAAAATGATGCGTAAAGGAATGATTGATGCGATTTATTTTTGCAAGATTTGTATGGAATTAATTCACGACTGGAAGAAATAAATGACACATGCGGGAAAACAATTATTCGAGGAACGATCAATCGAGATTTCATTGTATGTACATAATATATACAATGATATGGCTGTAGGTAAATATGTATATAGTGCATACTAAGTACATTATTACCAATACATGTATATCACCAATAAAAAACAAGATCTGCCCACTGAAATAATAACAATAAGCCCGACAAATTGAAATATGAAATAATGAAACAAATTTTCTACCATATCAGCATAGCATATGAAGTTCAAATTGTTACTTAATTAGTATAATTTATTGTGTAAAGTATATTTTAAAGTTGCCTCAACCCAGCATATACCAGTGAGGCTGGCATTACGAATACAGGGTGAATATTATATTCCAAGCCAATTTTATTTGGCCGCCATTTTGGTTTAGCAGACATTTGTCAGTTCGCATTTAGTAGTCGTAGAGAGTAGTTGATTACAATTTATTATGGAGCATCTAATGCCTCAACCGTTGAAGTCATTAAAACAAACGCATAAGAAAACTAATTTACTTTTTTAAAGGAATTCGATGTATAGTTGATTGCAAACTCTTGAGATCGGTGTACTTTGCACTGTGCTACTCTTTAATCAATTATGCTATTTTAGTTTGGGGAGGAGCAGCAAAAACAATATTGGAGTCGGCTAAAAAAGCACAAAAAACAATTCTCAAGGTAATAAATGGTCGTCCCTTTAGATATCCATCAGACCTTATATTTAAAGAGTACAATGTCCTTGATATAAGACAAATCTTTATGTTGAGACTCGTTCAATACTTCCATACTAATAACAACTCTCCCCAAGCAATAAATCATGGACACAACACTAGACAAACAACAAACATCTACACACCAGTTCCGAGAGCAACAACGACATTTTATCAAAGATTCTACATGTTCCTAGCTCCGAAACTATACAATACACTCAGTACCAACTGGAAATCGTACAATTACTATAAGATTACACAAATATGGACCCAACATATGATTCAATCAGGTAGAGATGAATCAGAAGCATGGATATCCAACAATTTACTATAATGTATACAATTCTTTTACTAATAATTCACTAGTCCTACAACACTCCCACTCCACATATTTTTATTATATTTTTATTTTATTATACTTTTATTTTTTTAATTTTATTCTTACTTTTTTATTCATATTTGATTTATTTTTTTATTCCAAATAACACCACAACAGCACGAAAAAAAAAAAAAAAAAAAAAACTGGCTACTTTAACACAGACTTTAGTCTAGCAAAGTAGCCAGGACAACGCTGTATATATCAGAGGTGAAGTCTACTCCATCCCACACATTAAAATATGTATTATGTATGTTATGTATCCACCTCTGTAACTACAAAAATATGGATGTCAAAATATATATAAATAAATAAATAAATAAATAAAACAAAACGACTTTTGGAAAAAATCATTACGAGCGACGAAGTTCATTTCGACTTGGCGGATTTTGTTAATAAACAAAACAGCCGATATTGGAGCACTGAAAATCCCCAATTGATACATCAACAACATTTACACCCACGCAGAGTTACTGTATGGTGCGCCATGCGGGCCGGCGTAATCATTGGGCCCTATTTCTTTCAGGATGCAAGAGGCAATGCTGTAACCATTAATGGTGATCGCTATCGTCACATGTTGGAAAACTTATTGGTGGCCGAATTGGGTCGATTGGGCCTGCAACACATGTGATTTCAACAGGACGGTGCCACCTCACACACAGCCCGAGCTACGCCTGAAATTTTGATGAATGAAATAACATTGGCCTGGAACATAATATTCACCTGTATAACAACGAATACATATATGTACCAATTTCACAGAAAGATTATACAAAATTAATTTTAACTACTCATATCACTGGGAACGGTTGTAATTTTATATTTTTAATACATTGTTAAGAATAATTATAACTTCCTGGTACACAATACTCATAATCAATAAATATTCCTTACAGACTAGTTAACATTACCTGGAATAAAATTTATGAAAATTATATTTTGTTTTGATCTATAAAATAGTATATCTCCTACGGTAGCTAAAAATAATGAACTAATATCAGGGTCATATTCTACCTGTCATCGCCGAGAAGTTCTTCTGCAAGTTTCAGCCGCAGCCGAACGACCTTCATGCTCTGGATGGGAAACAGCTTGCAAAATCGCGTAAGGAACGTGGAGTTCCAGCACACTTGAGGAAAGTCTAAACATTGCTCCCAAAGTCTCTCGTTGTGCGTGAACAGCCAGATGTGCTCCTGACCATACTCCAAGTACTCCTCCATATCGTAATAATCGCAGTTCAAAAGTTTTTTCAAGTTTTTAACAGCGTTTTTAGCGTGGGGAGGCCCGCGAATCTGAACTATATCATAATTCAAGAGTGGTTCGTAATGGTAATAGTTTCCCGGGATGGAGTTTAAGATGTCGCCCAGGAAGGTAGACCCGGAGCGCCAAGTCGTTATGATGATGTTTCTTAGCGGAGTTCCTCCGGTTTCTAAAGTCAGATCAGAAAGCTTCTCAGCTTTCACTCCGTACTTTCCTTTCGGGTACTTATAATCCGCCATCTCCATCGCAATCTTATTTCTTTGCAAGTTTATGATATCGTCCAACGTGAACGTTTGGTTCTGAGACATTTCGATCTGCTTTTGCTGCAAAGCCAATTTATTCCTGACGGCAGCGGTGTTTTGGCTCTGGCCGGAGTACACCTGACTGTCTGCCGAGAGGCTCTGGATAGTCCTGCGGAAATCTGGCACGGGTCTATAATTGATGTTCCCCGAGAAGCGGTGGCTCGCCAGGAGGAGGAGGACGCACAAACCACTCACGAAACACACGCCGTAAATATTGATGCGACGAGACATGGTGGCGAGCTAATGCCGCGCGGACACGAAAACTATTTAATGGAACGCGACAAGAAACATATACTATTGAATATCTTTTATTTATTGTCACATATTGTATTTACATTAGTACAGCACGCGAGCGAGCAATTTGTTATTTATCACATGCACGCCAAGAGCGCTCGATCAACTGAGAGCCATCTTTAATCTGCTGTCAAATTGAGTTCATGTTAGGGTTGCCCCGTCATGACGCAAATGTAGCGAGATGTAATTTAAAGCTAGTAAGCTTTGATTGTCAAAAGTTCGAGAGGAATCGTTGTAATAATTTAACAATTTGTTTATTCAACGGGTACCCCAGTAATAAAAAATGCATTAGAAGAAGCGCGTTAGAAAATGTTGCAACATATCTATATGGTCTCTCTTTCATTTTATGTTTTATTTTCAGCTTTATCGGTGCAGTTCTTTTATCTTTTTTCAAAATACACAAACATATACGTAGTACGTGTCTTGTTTTATTATTATTAAACTTACATGTGTTTTAAAATATTCAAACATACACGTAATACTTTGTCTTGGTTATTGTAATTAAAATTACGTATTTTTGCGAAGATAAATTTTCGATTGAAAAGTATTAATTATCCAAAAACCAATTTGTATAATTGTTTAACTGATACATTAATAAATTTGTTTTTCATATTTCAAGATAATTTAACTAAATGTTAATGTGTTAACATTTAGTTATTGTGTAGCATATTGAAACATTTTTATAATACCAAATACTATGTGAAAACGATTCTTCGTCTTATTATATTATTTTAATTGAATTATTTCAGATAAATTTCTCATTTATTGTAAACAATATCCAAATTCGACAGTTGTAGCGAGCTTGTGAGTACTGGTATCCCTTAATGCCGCAGTGCCGAATCAAGAATGTGTACAGTTGGATCATAGTATGCGTTATGTATGTACTATTTAAATCTGGTTCGCAGTAGTCAAGTCAACAAGAAATGTAGTACTTTTAGTAAAAAGTATTACTCTAATTTTAAGAGTCGCAATCGCGCAAACATTACACAATGATTCTTTTTATATATCTCTCATTTAAGGTCATTTCACTGAATGTTTTGAAACTTGAAAAATTATCGTGTTTGAGAAACTGCAACGGTATAAAATATCTGATCTAATGTACTTATTTGAATGCACTATTGCTTAACGCGGTCCTCATTTCTACTTCCTGAAGTATCTTTCACGTGGAGACAGATCTTAATAGACATCGGAATTGATAAAATGCAAGGGTTCTCAAACACCTGATTTAAAAAAAACTATATTCTTCATACTTAGTATGAACATTTCCTAAAACGCTGAAGCCTGAATTAGAATTTGCGTACTGATTTCTTAATTTTGAATTTGTTTATGGTTGGTAGGTGTATTTTATTTCATTCCATCTTCACAACATTATTTACAAATTTATTTAATTATTTATTTATTCAAAAATATACTAGTAGAAAATCAATCGGCTATTGTGGCCGCAAAGTGACCAGTTGTGGCTATTACACGGCCAGGGTTTCCGTTGAATCTATTTTTCATACATGCTATATAAGATATGTACATACGAGGGTGGTTTGATAAGTAACTGGTTCGCATAGTAATAGATGGCGCTAACGTCATCTGTATATGTAGTCATAAAGTTTCATTTTTATGAATAATTAATATATGGTATCAAGTCATTCTAACAGTAATTCGTTATTTGACAGTTGCTTAAACAAAAGTGTTTCGAATAACAGGGAAAAAACAACGAAGGAAATTCAAGAGAGGATTTATCCTACATTGGGTGACTTATGACTTCCTATGAAACTCTTCGACCTTGGGTAAATGAATTTAAGCGTGATTAGAACTAGCATTAAAGATACACCACCCCCTGGAGCCCCGAAATCAGCTGTGACACCATAAATCATCGATAAAGTCCGTGATTTGGTTTTAGCCGACAGACGAATGAAAGTGCATGAGTTAGCACTTCTGCATCTAAACTGGGCGCGTTCACTGAGTTTTGCATGATAAAGCTTTGTGCAAAATTCTGCGTTTACTCACTCAAGAGCAAAAGCGAATTCGCATGCGAACATCTGCCTACAATTTGCAAGTGTTTGAGAAAAATCCAGTAGAGTTTTTGCGTCGTTTTGTGACAATTAACGAAACCCGGGCACACCACTATATCCCGGAAATGAAACAGCAGTTAAGACAATGGATCGCATATGGCAAACCGGCTCCGAAAAAGGCGAAATACGTTTCCCTGGAAAGGTGATGGCGTCAATTTTTTGGGACGCAAAAAGAATTCTCCGTATTGGACTACCGCAAATAGAGGAAAACCATTACCGGAGATCATTTTTGGACTGATTAAAGGCGGCAATAGCCCGTAAATGGCCAAAAAATGTGTTATTTTATCATGTCATCGCACCGGTGCATTCAAACTGTGTCGCTGAGCAAAAATTGGCCGCCGAGCTGCGATTTGAACTGCTTCCGTATCTGCCTTTTCACCAAACATAGCACACTCGGACTATCATCTATTCCCGAAACTCAAAATTTTGCTGGCAGGACAAAAATTTAAATCAAATAAAGGGGCCATACAGAAAGTATTAGGGCGACATCTAAAATGTCTCGCCCCAAGTATATATTTAATTATAAAAGGCGAAATTTGTATATGTATTTTTGATTAGAAACAATAAAGGTTTGACAGGAGAAACATTTCTTAATTAATTCCTTGTAATTCTGTATCCTATTCTTGTATCCTCCTTCATAAAGCCGGATTCAGACCAGATCAAACCGTAATCAAACAGGAAGTAAAGGAGTATTTTGAAAGCCTCAAAGAAACTCATTTCCGCGAAGGAATCGCGGAACTGGAGAAATGTCGGGGCAAATGCGTTAAGCTTCGAGGGGACTGTGTCGAAAAATAAAGTACGTTACAAAACTCCAATTGTTTTCTTTAAACTTTACCATACCGTGATATAAAATACTCGTACGCAGCCACGCTGTCAACTCGCGTTACCGTAAGAAATTAGAGTTCTGTTAACCTTTGAAATGTGAAAAAATGGTGAATGCCATTAATTTACTATAAATATTGAGCATTAAGTATATAATACTATAATTCTGAGCATTCAATCTGTATAGGAGATTGAATTGTACAATACAACCTTCCTTTTTATCTATTTTTCTTTAAGTAGTGAGAAAGAGACACCATTATATTCGTGTATTTGTTATTCTTTTCATTGTGAAATTAATGTGTGATTTTTCTCTGCCTTGCCACAAATATTATTTTTGTCACCGTATTATTATAATCTTACAAAGAATTGAATTGAAAAATAATTGATTTTTCACTAGTCGTTTATAGAGTAAATATTTTCCTTCAAATTGTATTGCATGTTGTGTGTATTTACCGAAATATTACAAGTTTAATTAGAGCGGTAGACCTGTGTTACTGCATGGTTTGGGAAGGGTTAACTATCTTACAATTATTACGATTATCGTTAGAATGTTATTAAAATCATAAACATAAAGGTACACTTAAAGAAATGAAATAATGGGCCCAACTATTCCTTGTTGTTGATCCTTCAATAATTTGAACCTGCATAGCTGACATGTTCGCATAATCATAACCACGAGTCATTCACGTCAGTTTTAACAGATATTAGATGACAGTCCAAGTATTTCATTTCAAATTGAACATGTATTTGCGTACTGTAATGTAAATGCATTTAATATATAAAAGATAAATCATTTAAATTATTGGAGGTATTAAAACATGTCAGATATACTTATATATATCATACGATCTATTACATTGGTTTTTACTTTAAAAAATATATAAATTAGTGTCAAGTGTTGTGAAGATTGTGACAATTGACAATGAAAGACTTTTTTTTGTGCATATGGAACGCAGTACCAATAATTAAGAAAAAAAATGATATTACCTGTAAACAGAAAATTACAGACGTAATTCACTTTATTTTTATAAATGAATTAATTTCTCAAAACTGATTCGTTTTGTAAAAAAATCCTCTTGAAACAGCAAGATTACTGATATATTGAATATGTTTATTACGGAAATTACATCATTAGCCAGTCGATGAATCCAGAATATAGTTTTACATTGTCTTGTCATAAGTATAGACGATGTTCAGATTAACAATAAAATTTAAGTGGTTAGTGGTTATACACAGTTAGTTTACATCAGTGGCGTAACGCGTAACTACAAAAATTGAGCTAATTTACTATAACTTATAACAACCCTCAAAATTAATATTATGCATATAATATACGAGTATTAGTATTGCGAGGTTTATCCATTAAGTAGTAAAAACAAAATTAGTCTCATCTCATACACAGGGATGTCCCATGGGCATAGGCAGGTAAGGCGCTGCCTAACGGCGGCACGTTCTAAGGGGCGGCAAAATGGCAGCAGAATATAAGTAAAGTTGTACCTCGGTATAGGAACGTCCTTAATACGTTCCAGATCTTTGGACTTACACCAAACAGGATGTATACCAAACGAATTATTCCCAGTTTTTAGCTTAGTTCTAAAACTACCACGACAACCCACCGCTGTAGCCGTAGCGCTAGTAGCCATAATGCGTCGATTGTAGCTATTCACATTACTCTCTTCTATTTTTAAGCTAGTGTATTACTCAAGTGTATCTCTGAAACGTAGCACAGTAGCCATTGTTGTATTACAAAAAAATGCCAACCTGGCGGCGAAAGAGAAGGACTTTTGCTTTTGCTCATAGAACGGTTCTGGTAAGTGGTGGGTCCTATTCACTGCCATACGTCCACACAAACGTCAAACATTTATCCATAAAATACTCTTTCATAACCGCATTCTTATAGCCCATCTTATAATCAATGAAATACGGTAAAATAAATTTGTCAGTGTACCAGAAACTCCCCAACTATATAATTATATAGATAATATTTATTTGTTCAACGCGACCGTTCAAAAGTCTAAATTGTACTAAAATAATTTAAAAAAAACCCAAATAAGTCGTTAAAATTTCATTACCACTGTTCCGGATTTGTAAAACACATTTTTGGTGCGACCCGTGTTATTGACGCCTTTCCACGTCCAAATTATACACACCCATAACCTTTTCTTAATGCTCGTAAACAGTGACCTTGACGTCAGCAGACGCCAACGTGACCGATACTTGTTCGAGGACGACATCGCGATAGCATTTGCGGTGTGGATTTATTCAGTATCAGTGCATCAGCACAGTATTGTTTGTGATCCTGTGATTTGCGTGCACAGTGATATTTGTTGTTTTTTGTGCCGCGGGCGAAGCTGTGATATCGCCGTCTTCAATTAGAAACGGAGAGCTGCCCACCGCGTACCGTTTGTGTGATCTCAGCGGCGACTGCAGGGTGACGGAGGCGTCATACACAATCCTTCCGAATTCTGGTTCCCCGACTGAAATCACTACCCATCATCGACCCTTATATCCGGTTCCCTTATTTTCTTCTTTTGTCACCCTTGCGGCGATTCCAATTTACGACCGAAATCGTCGTAATCCAATCCGCGGAACGCGTTACCCGGTGATTACGCAATTTTTAATTCGGTCACTAAATCCTATCACGCGCACCTTTACAACCACATTATTTTATTTTTTAAATATTTTTATATTGGTGCGGTAACTGATTAAAATCGTTCGTTAAAATGAATGTATTGTATTTCCCCCCCATGTTTTAGTTAATTACGGCTTACTACTGTTATTTATAACTATATTTTGCATCAAAACGCGCAACTTTTCAGATTTAATTAATATTTTTATCGGTCCTATAATTGTGTATTACGTATATTAGGAGTAAGATCTGTTGTTGCGCAGTTTTTTGGAGAAGAATGCCGATTAAATATATTTTCACGCATACTATGAAATAACATAACTACAGCCATGCCCCCTTTCAATAGCTAATTTATTTCATATTAATTTTATACGTCAAAGTTCACATGTTATATTCCGGTTACCTACCTTCTTATACTTCTTATTTCATACTATTACTTATATTACCATTACCGTTTATCAAAGTAATATCATTGAATTCGTTTCTATTTTACTTTGTCAGGCCAATGAACTCGGTTACTTGGAAGACCACTTGAGATAAGGGTCGGTGTTTAGGCTAACCAGCGGGTTCAATGAAACCATCAAAACCGTTGGGACTAAAAACTTCCCTTAAAACAAAAAATGTTTATATTAACCAAGAAAAAAGGATTATAGTCAATAAAAGGCCTGAAGCCATAGCTAGAAAATCACTGTGTTTTGGGTATCGCTCATGGGAAGTTCTTCTTAACACTTACAATAGACGCCCTATACAGCCAAAATACAAACATCCACCGAGCATGTGATCTTCTCGTCGGAACCCGACCAGGTAGTGTCATAAAACTTACAGGTAGGCGCAACGTCCTTCAAATAGTTATATTACTGGTATTGTCTAGGAGCCGTCAGACGAAATTAAGTCAAAATATACGCATACCTGGTATCCTTGTCTACCCGCTCAAAGTGTTGACAATATATGTTTCGTCGTAAGCGCTGAGATTCAATCCGACTGTCTTAGGTCAGTTTTTAAGTCACATTTTTATCAATAACTCATTTGAATCTCGTTCGATAACATTTATTTGTATCTCAAATTATTTGAAAATATTTAATAAAAGATTAGCTAGAAGGAAAACGGCATTAAACGAATATTTGTAGCGTAATTCATATTTTTACAAACACCCACCACCGCATAAATAAATTCATTATTTTCTCTTGCATAGTGTACAAAGGATGCACTTCTCCTTTTTAATAACGGCACTACGCTGGTGCCAGAAATATAATTCACACGTTAATATGTTAACTAGAACCATCTAGCGGAAGAATTTAGAAATAACAAATAAATGAATGTGAGCATTTTCATAAAATGCTTTCAATATCAGCTATCCGATTTATTCCGATTTTTAAAGACTTAAATTAGGAAATGGTTTATGACCGTTCTATCAAAGTTTCAAAGTCATAGCATCATCTTATGGACTTTGCGTACAGTTCAAAGTTTATATCGATATTTTTATGTCGCACTTACCCCGATTCACCTCATGTATTTCTCATCATTTTTCGCAAAATCTTTCTCAAACATGTATGGGTGGTCTAGATACATTTAAACTTGAACTGACGTGTTGAAAATGTCATTAAATATGTAATTAATTTATATTGTAACATTAGTTTCTTTTCTGTTCCTTTCTTGATCTGCTGGGTTCTGATTGGTGTATACAATGACACATTCGATTAGTGTTGGTAAATCGTTATGTGACCGATTGTGACGATGATTGGTAACTAAGATTTGACAGTTGGAGATTTAGTTTCTAGTTGTTATTTTTTAATCAAATGAAAATAAATATAGATTTTTAAGATTTTAGATAAAATCTCATGCATTTATTTTATTTTGTAGCCCTCACAATTTAAATGTAAAAATACTTAATATGGTTCGGTGTACGGAAATTTCATATACGTTCAACTTGGGGACGTGCATTTCGTAAAGTGAGAGATGTGAATATTATAGCGATTATAATCATAATTGACTTCCTTTTGCGTGTCTAGGGAAACATGGTTTAGTGCACGTTCCGTGTTGTTTTTATTCATTGCTATGGTAACGTTACTGAAGTCATAACGAATAATGTTTCAACTTTAAATTAGTATTAATTCCTTATCAGATACTTAAGGAATAATTAATACTTATATTTATAAATGATACATTACGTTTCGACAGTAAACACTTATATTTATATTACAACCAATTGATAACAATAGTATTTTTAACAGTCGTAACGAATGGTTTGCGTCTCCGTTAAGATATTTCTTTTATCTTTGCTTGATAGATGTCAATAGTCGACACAACCGACATTTAATCGACACAATTCACCAAATGGCACAATATATAAAAACCGTATCAACCAAAACACACAACAAGGCAATTCAGCGACTTTTTTACTCAACGGTAAAAACTAGACTAAATATCTTGTCCGTAGGCTGTTGAAGATTTGCACACATTTTCGGATCAACATGGCGTCTTAATTTACGGAGATTTCCGATGTGAGAATTATCTAAATAAATTATGTAAAAATGAATGTTTGCTGCGGTAATGTTTATTCTAAAACTTGTTATTTTTATTTAGTGAGCATAGTGTTTGTTTTGGAGTAATCGTTTCGTTTTAAATTTTGACCGCCATATTTGATTCCAAATGATGTAGAAAGATCGCATCTAAAAATAATGTGTGCCTGGTAAAAGACAAACATGCGAATGAACGTTTCGTAAAATCTGGTTCGCCCAGTTTCTCTCTTGTTTGCTGTCATTTGCTAGAAAGGACGATGTGCTTAGACTCGTAAAATGATACAGTATCTCCCCTGTCAGATGTGAATAAATATAATTTTATTTATACGTTATGCGAGTGTCCAATCGCCGAATAAACAAACAGTGTTCCGTTTCGGTTTAATTGTGCCGTAGTGCGTGAGTGAGAACGGTGTATTGTCAATTAAAGGATATTAGTTTTATCAAGGTAAGCTTTTAAAAATCAGCTGCTGTTTCATGTTCCAATGCAATGTTATTATTTTGCTCTTATGGTGCGATCAGTCACAATACTGTCGCCATTCATATTTTAGAATGTAAAGTTCTGTCGTTCGGTGTTCCCACCCCTTTTTTTCGATGAATTTAAATTTGCTGTCACATTTTTTTTGTATTGACGCTTGTGACAGGGTTACGAGGAGTGAAAGTAATATTTATGCTTTATGCACCGCGATAAATGTCGAGAGAAATGTGTTTGCGTTAGATTTACGAGTGAGCGGATAAATCTCGTATATATTTCGCGATGAAAATTACGCGTAAGATTGTAGAATTCTCATGCTCGATGTTTTGATATTATTTGAAGAAATTGTGAAGAAGTAGTGTTGAAAAGCGTCATTATTATCTCGTGTTACAGGTCACTTAAAATAATGAGTAATTCTATTGATTTATACTACGATATAGTGAAAGTTCCTCGTTGCATAAATCATTACATATTTCTCTAATTAACTACGGTATTGCATGTGAAATATCATCTCCTCACCCTGATGTTGTGCGAGGGATCATTCAGCATGATGAATAGCTTTTTGATGGTTTTATTGCCTTTGGAGACGACGCCAAACATACTGTCACATCTGCTAAACACGCGAAGGATTCAAGTGGTTAGAATAAACAGTACGACTACGATGTTTTGATATCGAATGAGAACATCGTAACATATTATAAACATGTACCATAAATAACACGTTAATAATAACAGAAAATTGATAGTTTTAATAAACTAAATTACATTTTTAAATCAGCGAAAATACAGTAGTAAAATAATTTATACAATATAATTGATATACTCATGTTTATCAATTTCTCTAATTCGATAAGATAAAATTAAAATTAGGTATAGAATATAATAAAACTACAAGTTTTTCTGTCAATTTCCGTCTTATAGTACATATTATTCACCATGTTCTTTTATCTAACAGGAATAGTCTTCCAATAATACACGGTTCACCTGGTCACTCCGATTCTGGTGTCGTCAGTATTTTTGTATATTCACCAATTAATTATATAATAGCCAAAATTATCAATATTAAAATGATGGCCTTTTGTATCACCTAGAAACAGTTTAACTATTGAATAAAAAAGGTTACTAGCGGGACTCGAACCCGAAAACTTTCTCTTATCGGGAGAATGAGCTGGCAATTACACAATGTTAACTATGTAATTTCATGTCGTGTTCAATTATTGTACATCGCATTTAATTCTATACCAGAATGTAAGAGGGTACCTACCTACCGAATAATCTGTGTAAATTTATGATGTCAGAGATATTTTTCTTAATTTATCCGAACCAAATCCGGTGTATGTTCATGCTCCTAGTTCATAAATCATATCACCCCTGCATACAGAATTTACGTTTAAAATTTGCCGAAAACGTCATTAGTTGATGTTGCAAAAATGGTTAACGCGTTTCTCCGCATAGGAAAAGGTCTAGGTTCGAATCCCTGTAGCAACCGAAGATTTTTTCTGTCGATTAATTTAATTTGTAAAATAGCAAAGAACTGTGTTTTCAAATTTCAAGTTCAAAACAATAATATGGTTTTATTAATATTATATTTAGTTTTGATCTCTCCAAACATTGTCTGAATTGTGCTTTTGTTTTGTGGAAATATTTATTTTTCTCCGACGTGTATGAAGATACTAAGAATCAATAACAACGTTCTTATATATTATACTCTCACCCGCAAAGCACCTATAATAATCCTTTCGTGACACGGTAAGCCTCCAAAAAAAAATCAATTCTACGAATACGTTTGAAATAGTTTTCAGTGACTTGTTTTTGTTTTACATGTCGACGATTTCATATGTCGTTATATTTTAAAACAAATCAAATTATGAACACGCGGTGCCACTTGCGCAATCAAATAGCTCCGCGACTTTTTTTAAATATATGACTCGATTGGAACGAAAATTTAAACGCTGACAATATAATATGCTTTAATGTAAAAAATACGTTTTGTTTACACAAAAGGTTTAACTCTTGCATAGATGTGTCATAAACTATCGGATTTATGTTATCACAGAGAATGTGTGTAGAATGCCCCTCGTCCCGCAACTAATGTTTCAAACCTCTTCCCTATATGTAGACTTTAATTCATGTCTATTTATTTATTGGTCTGTGGAGCTGTTGATTTACGAACGATTGTTTTGTTTTGTCGGAATGTACATTTGAACAGTACATAATAACGGGTATCGGTGCAAGTACGGTTTGAAGATAAATATTAACTGAAGTACAATAATCTGCATTGCGCAACACCCGCGGGCGGGCTGTAACAATGCAACAGCTGAACCGACCGAGCTTCCAAAGCTGCAGTTCTTGAAATAGCTCGTAACCAGTAGCGGCTCCTTTAATAGTGAGCTCGCGCGCTGAACCACCGAGATGACTAAAATACTTGAACATACTTTAAATAATTCAGTGAGAGTAACCGATGAGAACAAGCTGGAATATACTTTTCAACAGCCTGGGGGATATTGGACATTGTCTAGATCTACGCTAAAAATATTCTAAACTACATATTCATCAATACGGATGTCTGGGGTTTCCATTGAAATACAAAAAACACCAGAATCTCAGAGAACAATTTAGCAATTCCTAGGGTATGTTTTTGTGGCACTCAAATTATATAATTCTTTCCCCAAATACAGCTCAAAGGCGCAATAAAATTCAGTCAAAAAAATTCAGATCGGACATATGAACACATACAGAGTCAAGACTTCAGACCCAACACCGATGAGTCATCAGCCTAAGCATGCGTGCGTAATGTATTATTTAAACTTGTTTAAATGTGTAATATCCTTACAAATTTCAGGTAGGTTGTAAATTTCTCAAGATCAAATATTGCATCATATTTTGTTACTTGCACTGTACATTTTTTTCTTCTCCTAAATTTATAATTGATAAACTAATGATGTATAATATGATTGTTGATTAAAAATCTAAAATGTTTGCCTCAGCACAGCAATGAGGCAGATATTAAAATACCAAATGTAGTTACAACGTATGATGTGTGGCTAAGACATTCGCTCAGCGATCCAGTTGTCGGGGGTTCGAACCTCATTCTAGAAGACCAGCAAGTTAGTCAGTCCTTTCCGGGGACATCCCACGGGCGTAAACAAGTAAGGCGAATCCCGGCGGAGGCATTAGATTTAAAATAAACATATTATAATTGTAGTCCAGCATGTAAAAAAGCAGAAAATAAATGTTTAACAGTACTTTAAGAGTTCATTTCTCAAATTTTGCGAAAATTATGTTGGGGAAAATATCAAAGAGCCCAAATTTGGCAAAAAGTTACAGCGTTGCATTTTTGTCCAGACCCGGTTATATAACAATACAATTTCAGAGATCGGCATGAACTCAAACAACACACATTTAAAGGAATAGTTTAGGGGTAAAATAAAAATATTAGGGGCGGCATCATACAATTTGCTTAAGGGCGTCACTGGTTCTTTCATAGCACTAGCGTTTAGCTTGGTTTAAAAATGGATATGACATGTATTTTGTATACGCTTCTGTTTAAAAATGTATGTATCTTTTTGAATTACTCTTTTGAACATGTAATATAATAGCAATGTTCCTTTTAGACATACGGTATAACAGCAATAATCTTTTTGGACATGTAGTATTACAGCAAAGATTATTTTGGACAAAACAAAACTTGTAAAATGCTGCAAGCGACGAAATTGTTACTAATGGTTGATTTTTTCTTTTTTGTTACTTCCATCTATTTGAGGTCGGCTCTTTTGACACATAAGACTCCAGGGACTGTGGTGTTGTATCCGCCGTGTTGCCCGAGGGAGTACTCTTCCTCTTGTCATTATCGGAGTGCCGAACGTCTAATTGATAAGGTGGTCATCGCCCGTACCAACGGAGTCTGGACCATGAAGCTGCCGCTGACATACCGCTTATTATTTGGCCGTCTTGTAACTCAACTGTATTAATTAATCGATGCAGTATTGAACGACGCAATATTGAATCTATTACGTACAATATTACGGTAGAAGAAATGTGCATGCGTAGACGGAATAACTCTGTGTTTCTAATAAGACCTTATCGTATATTGTGTTCAATGCATAATTCAATTTCTAATTCCATTATTGGATAAATTAATAAATATAACATTATATCGACGTTATTCATACCGTAATTATGTTCATAAAACAACATTTGATAGTTAAGGTGTACGATCCATTACTGCTCGAAGTTTTACGTTCGATTTGACCTTTGTTAGTGACGTCACTATCGTCGGATAAATGTTCTTGATAGTTAATCTCGCTGGTCATTATTTCTAGTAAAATATCTTTTATAAAATATTTATTTTTTGTTTTTGTCGAAGAATATTTGAACCCTCTACTTTGTTTTTCATTTTTGCCGAAGAATATTTGTTTTGTTTTTTGATTTTGTTGAAAAATATTTAAAAATCTGTCTTGTTTTTTGAATTTGAATAATAATTTTCAAGGTTCAAGGAAATTGTCGAAGACTTCGATTATGGTACTGACGACTGTAGCTGCGTGCCATAAATTAAACTACGCATAGATATGACAAACTATGGAAAGACTGCTGTATTTCCAAGATAAAAGGTCAGGCTTGTACAGTATCTGGTGCATTCTACATTTTTGAATGGTGTGGAATCATTGATCTGATGCCTTTGAGATTTGGTGCTGGAGACCCGTGCGGTGCATACCATGGACGGCAAGATGCACGAATGTATTCATTCTACAGAAGCTGAACTTTAAGAGCACACTCAACCATTTGCCTGAGACGAATCCTTCATATTTTTGGGCATCTTGCGAGAAGGGAAGATAGCTTAAAGAAGCTCGTTGTGGTGGGCCACGTCAACGGACTAAGAAAAAAAGATCCCTCACCTGTTGGGTCAACCGAGTGGAAAAGGCAACAGATAGGCTCTGGTGACAGCGGTCACAGTCACAAGAGGGCGGTAGTTCATGGAGACCGAGATCCTCACCCATGACCTAATCGAAAAGAGATAGAGAGAGTGGATAAGAATGGTGTTAGAGGAATATGAAAGTTAATTGGGAGGATAAGAAACGAAATGGCAACATTTTGGAAAGGAATACAGGAAACTAGACTTGATCTGGGTCGACAGGAAACAGCCGCGAACAATGTTTGGGTGATACTCCTTGGCACGACACATCAGTAACCTCAGCAATAGAAAAAATAAAAGTATAGCCAAGGAAAACATTCAGTTAGTGGAGTGAGCCAGATAGAAACGTAAAAATCCTGGCACAGAATAGAGATCTATGAAGAAAGCTACAGTGATACGGAGAATATCCATTAAGAAGAAGAAAAACCCCTATGAAGGCGATGATCCATGGCTTTTCTTGACCTTTGTTCTTGAAAATTTGATTATAAAAATTAAAGCAAACCTAAGGGTGTTTTGTGCGTATAATGCAGTATTGGAGTAAATCTCCTTTGTACATTGCGGTATAACAGTAATGATCCTTTTGTACATGCAGTATAACAGTGTGATAACTTCCCAAGTATCACCAGATTCCCCAAGTGTTCCATCCTCTGATTGATGACTAATTTCTTGGGTCCCGATTCTTTGTAAGTGAAACTCAGTATGTCCAGGTAACAATATTAAGTTTATTACAACAACCTATTTACAGTCAATAATAATTACACACTTCAGAGACTAGTTATTCAGGAGAAGCTGTTCCCCCAGACACGACCTCTTATAAAGTTCCGCCCCCACCACTCATCTACTCACTTTCATGACGCACACATTTACAAAGTGACAGTTCTCACAAACAGCAATAATCCTTCTGAACAAGTAGCATTCGAGCGATGAGTCTTTGGACATGCGGTACAACAACAATTATCCTTTTGGACATGCGGTACAACAACAATTATCCTTTTGAACAACCGGTATAACAACAATGTTGATATTGATGAAAACTTTCATGAACAAATTGGTGGAGTAGAGCGGACACAAAAGCTACTGAGAAGGAAAATATAGGAATATATAAGAAAAATAAGGAGATAGCTGCTGTAGAGCTTTTCCTTTGTAGAGAACAATGTGGTGACCGCCTACATCTGTAGAAACGGACACAGCACGAAGTAGAAGATGAGAGCTATGACGATATGCGAAGGTGACCCTGCATACTGGGCAACCGCGGCTCATGATCGAGGACAATGGCGTCAAAAAGTACATTGCGAACGAAAGAGGGCTGATGCATTTACCGAGAAAAGCAGCGTGCACAACATATGGAAGAGTATGCGGTTCGAGAATCAGCCACACTTGGATTCACAATCTATAAACCGTGGCAGACGTCTGAAGAAGAAGATAATGTGGCCGAAGATTTGAAAGAATTTTTTGTTCACTGGTTCTGGTTGGATTTGTTGCGGGATAGTTGTTTAGGACATATATTTATTCTTGAACGAAATTAGTGTACTGTGACTTCCACCTCCCCTCCCTTTCCTCATCCGGCACGCCGCCGCGTCAGTCAAACGGCGACCTTGAAGCAATGTAGTTATGCGTGAATCGGAGTATAATATTAAATTGAGACCTCGCGTCTAATACAGTGCAATCTAAAGAACTAGGACCCCTGAACGAAGATAGTGATAAATATAAATTTACAGTCCACCTTGGCATTTCTTGGCTTTCTTTCGGCATCTATGCTTTTATGTCTAGCATCCTTCTCCAGCAGTACATTTCGAAGGTGTCTATTTTCCGCCTGTCGCTATCGCGTCTCCGATATAACATATGCTAAGCAAGATAAGTTCCTAATACATGTTTTTTTCCACACTGCTTCACCTTCACACATCTCAGTGATGCAGTCCACCGAGTGGTACAGTTAATCTCATTGCTCAGCGTCCGTCTAATTGTAATGGAATATTTTAAAACGTATTAACATAAATCGTTGGCAACAAGACACAATTATACACTAATCTTTTATACATGCGTTTCATCAGGTATTCCTGGCGTGGCTCTGAAGAACGGTATTCATTTGTTAGCATTTAAATTTACTTCTTCGTAGGCAGTACGCTGCTTTCTCGCACACAGTGTGTGACTTGCTAACCATCACGCCGTTTCCACGCGTGAGTAAGTAGAGCGCCGCACTTTTCTGTCCTGGCACACTATTTTCGCCTCATCCAGATTCAAACGTCTTCTCATGCAAATTCGTCGATTATTGAGACTTCTAACAGGACCATCTGGTTTTCCTCTATTTCTGGTGCCATCAACACTTGCGTTAAACGTCTTTCTTACTATTATCTTCTCATTCATCTCTTCCATATGATGAAACCATTCTAAGCGATCTTTTTTTACTCCTATTTACTGTATTAAGATCACCAATTTCTATTCTGTCTTAACTGAATTTCAGAAAAGTTTCTTAATTTTCTCAAAGTGCTTTTTGCCATTTGTCATCTTGATATATCCGTTCGAGTGCCGTCTAGGTCGACTAGAACTTATCTCACGTTCAGTCTTCCACACTGCAACACTAATGTCAAACAGAACTCACCCGAGCCTCTCTGTCTTCCTACTTTCTCCTACTAGTCAAAGTATTCACGATCGCATCATTGATATAATATGATATAATTTATGATTATTAATAAATTATATAATTTGGCCACCTGTCTACAGAACCAACAATCGATAGTCCAAAGATTGGAAAGGCTTTGAGGACGTTTGGTATGGAATTTTTCGGTAAAGATATATTCAGGTATTATTCACATACCACCAATTTACAGCTCACCAATATCAACAATAGATACTTGACACCTTTACATATTGAAATTAATTTATTGTTAAGAATTTTTTAGCCTACACGTGGATTACAATCGCGTATGTTTGCAGGGAAGATAGGCAGTACCTGCCCGTTGAAATGCAAATTGAATGAATCGATTAGAAAAAAATCTATTTATCGAAATAACTACCGGGATTTGAACCTGGACCTTTTTCTATCCGCGAAAATGCGTCGCCATTACGCCACATCAACATTTTCGACAAATTTTGAACTTATTATTTTGTAATTACTTACTTTTACCATCACGCCGTTTCCGCGAGGGTAGGCAGAGAAGATAGACGGCCACAATCCTCTGTCCTGACGCACAATTCTCGCCTCATTCACATTTATACATCTTCTCATACAAGCTCGCCGATTATTGAGGCTTCTAACAGAACCATCTGGTATACCTGGTCGTGCCAAGTCTTCCGCGGACGTCTTCTATTTCTGGTGTCATACACACTTGTGTCATATATCTTTCTTACCATTCTCTCCTCATTCATCCGTTTTATCCTTTCTTAATCTCACTCACTGTACTAAGATCAGCTTTACATTATTTCCTTATTTCTTCATTCTTTACTCTGTCATTAATAGATTTGCCACATATACGCCTAAGTGATTTCATTTCCACTGCATTCAGTCTACTTTCGTTCCTCTTCTGCACATCAGTGTCGGTACCAGGTCTTTTGTAATTGATTAATCTAAAGCTTTCAATTTTATGTTGAGATGAATCTCTAATACCTTTGAGTGATACAGAATTAAATTAATTCATTTTATACCATTTATATATATTTTTGATAAAAACCCTTTTTCTGTGGTACTTTTAATACAAATTGAGTAATAAATCCATTAAAATATGTATTGTAAAATGTATTTAGCCAGGATTCGAAACTGAACCTTTTTCTATTCGGGGAAAACACTTTGAACAATTTCGAAGGTAAAATCCTTATTTAATTACTTACCATCACGCCGTTTCCCCGCGGGGGTAGGCAGAGAGGATAGAGCGCCACACTCTTCTGTCCTGACACACAATTCTCGCCTCATCCACATTCATACATCTTGTCATACAAGCTCGCCGATTGTTGAGGCTTCTAACAGAACCATCTGTTGTCTGGTTCCTCCATTATCTGGTTTATCTGGTCGTGCCAAGTTTGGAACAAGTAGGTGAGTTTGTATATTTGGGAAGTACGTTTGATAGAAACGGAAAGGCTGAGAACGATATCGAAAGGAGGGTGACTGCAGGAATTAAAGTAAACGGCGCTTTGAATGGAATTATATCTAACGGGTAAAATCCTAATTTTGTGTATTTCTTTCATTCGTCGTTGTTTGATCATTTTCTTCTTTGTGCGGAGTGAAGTCGTTGAAGTGGCAAAAACAGGCTTCGTATAACCCCTCGGGGGTTAGCCTGTAAACTTGTGAGATGCCCCCAGGGCTGCATGTATCCTTGATGTTCTTTTGTTTGAGGAATTTTACCCTTACAAATATGAATTAATAAGTGTGTTCTCTTCTTCTTCTTCTTCTTCTCGTGCCTTGTTCTTTCAATGGACTTTGGCTACCATGTTAACTATCATCACTTTGTTCACTGCGGCCCGGTGCAGCTCTGCAGTAGACTGGACAAACCGTTGCCTCAGCTTCTTCAGCCATGATGTTCTCCGACTTCCAGCAATCTTTCCCTGCGTTATGAGGTGCAAGATCTCGTTCTTCTCTGGATGTCTCATGACACCACATGTTTAAATACTTATTTTTCTTTATCCATCCGAACCGTAACATTTTCAAATAATGCATACCTCATAGAGACGAAGCTATTTTTTATTATATTTAATGGAAAGATATGGAAGTATGGGTAATTACAGAGCTTACGATAGCTTCATTTCTATAAGATATCTATTATTTGTTTAATAGCAGTGCCTTTGTAGGTGATAATCCAGTAATTGTATGTTCTTGAACATATTCAAATCTTCATTCGTAACTCTGCCCATCCAGCTTATTTTGAGCATTCTTCTGTAGGTCCACATCTCAAATGCTTCAAGTCGCCTTATCATTACTCAGGTAAGTGTCCATGCTTCCATTGCATAAAATAATATCGAGAACACATAGCATCTGATCATTCGCATTCGTAAGATTGAAATGATGACCGCAGAACATATTTTTCATGCGGATAATCACATCTTCCATTTATATTGCAACCCAGGTGTATGTATAATACAAGGTACGTTTTTTAAGTACCGTTGCCGGATATTCCCGGTGTAGCGCTGCTGTTGCAATGTTGCGCATGCGATATGTTTTCCTTCTGTTCTGTTGACTCACAGCACATGCAACGTTAAGGACATTCGCATTGTAGTGAGTGGTTGAAATGTTCAAGATCAGCCCGCCGACTGTGAGGCACGGTCCGTGATTCGTTTCTTGAATGCACGAAACACGAAACCAGCTGACACTCATCGCCAAGTGTGTCCTGATTTGGCGGCAAGCGTTTTTGTGACGATGCTGAACTCAAAGGCGGAGTACAGACATGGTCACCATCCCAGGCGGCGTCGTTCTATGACGAAGGTATATACATAGATACGTGCCCCGTCATGACTCTCAGCTGTGACCTACGTATTAGCGAAAGTGAAGCCTAGAGAGAATTATTATGTTCGAAAGAACCCCAGGAACTGGATAACATCACATTTTTCATACGGAATACATATCTATGCAGAACGATTCTACATTCTGTCGGAAATTGCACACGAGAGCCGATTTCACTTTCTGCAATGTGCGGTATTTGGTTGTTACAGCTGATGCGGTAGCAATGAACGGTATTTGGCGATTTTCCACGGCTTCAATTGTTTATAGTCGTAGAGAGCAGATTCACTAACGTAATGATGAAGGCCAGCGATACGTCAGCATATAATTTAGTTTCTATTTTATCTTGGACATTCCATTTTGTTACGACGACGGAAGCTGAAGTGGGAAAGGACGAATCCAATTGCTGAGCTGATTCTGTAATTCGGCTGTATCGTCATTTCGTTCACTTAACGTCTACGTCTGCGTAACCTCATTCAACACTAGAAAGGAGTGATACAGTTTCTTCTGACTTATCAGCCAATATTTCGGTCTTTATTCCAATGTCACCAGTCTTACAGTTATTCACAGTGCTGTTGCTATAAGTATGAGTACAAGTCTTCGGTACGGTATTGTTGGTTTTTACTGCCCGGCTCTTGAAAGCACGGTATTTTCAGTTGCTTGCACTTCATTCATTGTTTTCATCAAGTCACTCTGATGATGGATCGAAATGCTCTCCATATGGGTATAAATAGTGGTGTAGAGGAGCCAGGGTGGCGCCCTGCCACTTTTTTTGACACGGAACTTACTTTTCATGTACATTTAAAACATATTTTGTATCCCATTACTTCAACCATTGTCCACATGCATTCGGAGACAGTTGAAATATGTCAATTTCAATTCAACTTAAATTAACAGTCATCTCTTAATTTACATGTTACAGCTCGATGGTTTTTTTTTTGACGTATGCATGGTTTTAACATTTACAAAAGTTAATTTATTGTTGGCTAAATTATTTCTTTTTAACGTCAAACATAGCTAGATAGAATAAAATAGTATTTCCTTGGAGGGAATTAATAATTACTTTTTTAGGATTTTATAACGCGCTGTTCGAAGACCAAAAACCAGTCAAGTGTCTAGGAATCCAGAGGAAACTGAATATTGGCTTAACAATATCATAGCGGACTTCACTAAAATGTTAGACAGGAACAATGAGAAAATAATATTGCTGGTAACCATGACTCAAGGTGATAATTATTAAATAAAGTACACGATAGAAATATCAGTTCAGTTTTAGGTTTAAACCATGGAAATCACTACAATGGGTATTGTTGTTTCTTACAGTTTTAGATGGAAAATAAAAAGTCTACAAGGGACGTTTGCTAGTGAACTGTCGGGTTCGGTCCCGGGTGCGTTCAGGGGCCGTCGGCGGTGTTGCTGATTGTGGAGGCGACAGACCTCCGCATGTTTATAACTGCTTATTTTAATTTTCGCTAGACTAAACTTTGTACTGCACGGACGTCGGGTTATTGTCACTGTCAGTGCATTTCATTATCAGGCGATAATTAAACTTAGTACAGTTTGGTAACGTATTCAGGTAGAGGGGCGGAAGGGAATATGATATTATTAATTAGTGTTTTATCCTAATTTTAATTCTTTTGTGTTTAGACGGTTTCTAATCATTATTAATCTTTTATAAAGTACCGAATGGACAAGTTTCAGTTTGTGACTGTGGAAAGAATGGTTTGTTTCAATTATATGATTAGAAAATTCCGAGAAGTTGTTATTTTTAAGCTGCAGCGATAGCATAAGCATTAAAGTCGTTTTTTGTACTCGGATGCTGTTAAAGAATACGTATACAGTATTCGAAGACATTAACAGGCGAAACTGAATGCGCATGCGTGAAAGTCGAATACTTTCAAACTTTGTGGATACGGAACGAATGATAGAATCCACTGTTGCTGGTATGTATATGTATGCTGTTGAGAATGTATATGTTTTTCGACTCGGTCCGTTTCATAATGTGTGTTATGACCGGTCTCTAAATGATAGGACGAATTTATTTGCGGTAGTGCAGTTTTCGGCTAGAAACAAAAGGTCCAAAGCTTTTTGACTCTAGAACGCAAGGGATGCGGAGCATCCAATGCACGTACGAAGCGACCGCGTCTGCCATTTATGTATTTTTTATTGAAAACTCCGCAAGTTCTTTAGTTCAGTGAAAATAAAATAATCACTTTACCGTATCAATTAATAATAAGTCTTTAAATGCTTAAAACATGAAGGTTGGATTGGTCCATTCTGTTTCTCAAAAGTAAACACTTTATTCAGTTCGACAACAGTGGGAATTTGTAAACGTTCAAATTGTTCCACCAGGCCCGTCACAGAGATCGGAGTCCTGGATTTCGAGGGTTTCACGTACCGAGAGACACTGGACCCATTGTTTAACTTTGATAGATATTTGCCGTCATTTCTTTTTTTTTTCCATATTGGTGGATACTCAATTTTAGGTACCAGAAAAAATACGGGTCAGGAAGGGAGAGAAGACTCACCGTACTCCACCTTTTCTTGGATCTCCAAGCGTCTTCGAAAGTGGACTGTATATAGGATTATCACACACAATATCTCGTCAAAGGTTCCAAAACACCAATATAGATTCTAAATAACAGCTGTCACCGAATTGTTCCAATGCAGGGCCGCCTATCGATGGATGGGGGAGGAAACGGGGAGGGTGTTCACAGTGCATTATTTCGTTCAAAGTAATTAATGTTTGTTGTATGGCAATAAATGTATGTCCCAAAAAGGGATGTTTCAAATTGGTAGTTGAAATTAGGTATTAGATTATTATTAATTAGACACTGATAGTAAACTGTTTTATAATATGAAATATTCTTATAATTGAATTTTGTGTGTTGTACTGACTGCATTATAGCTTTCATCTTGCACATTTTGTATGTGCTTACATTCTTTTATTTATTGTATTGCACATTGGTATTTTTTTATATATTGCACATTGGTATCATTTTATATATTGCACATTGGTATCATTTTATATATTGCACATTGGTATCATTTTATATATTGCACATTGGTATCATTTTATATATTGCACATTGGTATCATTTTATATATTGCACATTGGTATCATTTTATATATTGCACATTGGTATCATTTTATATATTGCACATTGGTATCATTTTATATATTGCACATTGGTATCGTTTTATATATTGCACATTGGTATCATTTTATATATTGCACATTGGTATCATTTTATATATTGCACATTGGTATCATTTTATATATTGCACATTGGTATCTTTTTATATATTGCACATTGGTATCATTTTATATATTGCACATTGGTATCATTTTATATATTGCACATTGGTATCATTTTATATATTGCACATTGGTATCATTTTATATATTGCACATTGGTATCATTTTATATATTGCACATTGGTATCATTTTATATATTGCACATTGGTATCATTTTATATATTGCACATTGGTATCATTTTATATATTGCACATTGGTATCATTTTATATATTGCACATTGGTATCATTTTATATATTGCACATTGGTATCTTTTTATATATTGCACATTGGTATCATTTTATATATTGCACATTGGTATCATTTTATATATTGCACATTGGTATCATTTTATATATTGCACATTGGTATCATTTTATATATTGCACATTGGTATCATTTTATATATTGCACATTGGTATCATTTTATATATTGCACATTGGTATCATTTTATATATTGCACATTGGTATCATTTTATATATTGCACATTGGTATCATTTTATATATTGCACATTGGTATCTTTTTATATATTGCACATTGGTATCATTTTATATATTGCACATTGGTATCATTTTATATATTGCACATTGGTATCATTTTATATATTTTCAGGTTTACTTGTCTCGTATGTTTCGTTTTCTATTTGATTGTGTTTTGCCTTCAATTAGTTATTTGGTTTTGTGAAATATAATCTGTTTGCCATTTGCACCCTAAAACAGGCTTGCCTAGTTGGGCAATGCAAAAAAAAACTCATATGAAAACTGTCTTAACATGGTTTAACTGGCGAATATGGTAACTCCTTCGAATTTTTGCGAATGGCATGTTTATCGGTGAGTGGAGTGGTTGCAAAAATTAAAAAATATATTACATTTTAAAGTTTAGAATTTTTCGACAAGCAAAAATCACGCTCGAATACGGTAACTTTTCGGATTAGATATTGCGTATATATATGTTAAAAATATTATTATATTATACAAAGCGTTAACAGTTTGATGACACAAAATATGTAATAATAAATAATGAGTTTCATTAAAACAAGACAATGATTTTTTTATGAGTCAGATAACAGAATTTGCATTCAAAATCAGTGAAACAAAACAAACAATGACGGATTGATGCCTTAGAGATGTGGTGCTGGACACACATGTTGCGCGTATCATGTCTCCAATCTGCAGTAGCTAAACATTAAGGAAAGATTCAACCATCGCCCTGAGACGAATCTTTCAATATTTTGGGCACCTCGCGAGAAGGGAAGACAGCTTGAAGGAGCTTGCTGTGGTGGGCTATTCCCCACCCGTTGGACTGACTAAGTGGAAAAGGCAACGAGCACTTCCCTGGTGACGGGATACCGAGAAAAGTGGAGGAGCATAGTCAAGAGAGCGGCAGATGTTATTTATAATTTATACGAAAAATTGATGCAAATCAACACGAGCCTCTTTGCAAATAGTCACCATTTAATTTTGTTTTCGTATTAGTTCTTACTTATTTACCACATTATAGTTTTGTTTTTATCTATGCTTGTATTTTTAATTTCAGTATACATTGTTTCTTGAAAAAGATACCGTAGGTATCGAAACATGTTCATTAATCAATAAATAATGGTTTAAACAAAGTATTTTGTCTAATTATTTAAATAAATATTATTCAAGATACACTAGTACATATATTGACATTAAATATTTCACCATCGATAAACAATTAAAAGCTAGTCCAGTAGTGACACCGAAAGACCAATTATGTTATATGTATGTATAAGTAAATAGAAAATAAATTAAATTTTAATTAAAAATATAAGACTTACAGGTGATTTATATGGTGGAGAACCTATCTTCAATATACACGGTTTTTTTTTACACTTTAGTCTCTTGAACGTATCCCCCCGTGCAAAAAGAGAATCGAGTGTGCACTCTTGTACAGTTAAAATTCAAAAACGACCACCGAATTAAATACAATGTAATTATGGGGCAAGAAAAACTAAGACAATCAGATTCAAAGGAGCGCTCAATTTACCTCGTAGTAGGCTCCGATGCGACGCTGCAACCGCTCCGTCCTAACCTATAAGAACAGATGGTGCAACTAGTGTCCCGTTCGACTGCACTAATACACCGGTCATGGTACAACCATGGTCTGCACGGTCACATGAAGACGAAATTAATTTACAATAATGCACACAATTCACGTAACACAACATGATTCTTCACGCATCAGGTGCACGAGAAGAACGCAACTGGATGCGTTTCTTCGAAAACGCATCCCACTCGTATCTTGTTCCGATCAGTACTATACGATAAATCTAGCATATTAAATCATAGAATCGCAGTTCTATGTAACAATAATTTGCAAGGTGACTTTTATTTGAATTGTAAAAATGTGAACACCCATGCACTATTAATAACGAATGTTTCGAATAACTCCGAGTAAAATAAAAATATATATCGTTGTTTATTATTTTATAATGAAATCACGTTATTTGTGAGGTTTTTCAGAAATATTCAGTCACCACCGGGAATGGAATTCGTAATAATATATACTGCAAATTATATTTTGTCGTTTGAAACGATCATCTTATTAATTACAATGTTTATCAACGAGAGATGTACATAGACTCTCTTTACTGGACTGATAATCCGTTTTCAAAACCCGGCTTACCATTGTTGTTCTTATATATCGCGGTATTAATCTTAATTAGCTGTGTTGGAATAAGGTAGATATTTATGATATACGGCGTTAACAGTATTTTATGCAAGAGGTACTAATTATATTATTTACTATGCGTGTAGAATTTATAAGGCAATCTAATCTCTCAGGCGGTAGGATAGAAGTAAACGGCGCGGAGACTGCGCGTTGCTGACGACCCACAATGGTGGTTGATATTACTCCTGCAGGACTGTTTTAATTATAATATTATTATTTGGCGTTTACTTCAGCGAAGTGAGAATGAATATCAAATTTCAAACCATAGATGGCGACAGCGAAGTTATAGTCTTGAATGTTTTCTACATGGTAACATATATATAATTTTCAAAATTTGATAGATATGGAGGTTTATTGTGAGTAAATTGGTGAACATTATATAGTGTAAAGTGATCACCAACCGATGACAGGCCGTAAGCCCTGTAATACCCATACTTCCATACTTTCCATATAATATAATATAAATAGCTTCGTTTCTATATATAATTTGTCTTAATAACAATGCCTTTGTAGGTAAAAATTCAGTAATTGTGTGTTCTTGGACATACTCAAATATTGTTAAAAAAAAGGATCACTTAGTTGGTTTGGTCATATAGAACTGATGAATGAGGATTGAATAGTGAGAAATATACAAGACATAAGAGTCGATGGCACCAGAAATAGAGGACGTCCGCGGAAAACTTGACACGACCAGGTATACAAGATGGTTCTGCTAGAAGCCTCAATAATCGACGACGTGTATAAATGCGGATAAGGTGAGAGTTGTGTGTCAGGACGGAATTCTCTCTACCTAACTCCGCGGATGTGAATGTGGCGTGATGGTAAGTTAGTTAGCTCAATTTAATACAACCAAGACGGCCCTGGTCTCCATTAAATAATACGGTTGCCGAATACCTTTTGAAGACCTGAATTCCTCGCGGGGAGCTGCACGGCTGCTCGCTTTACAGGGAGACAAAAAAACGAATAAATTTGCCAAATTCCATCACGATCGCGTTGAGGTTTACTCTTGTGCGAGGATGTGTGGGATTCTTGCCGTGATGTCGGACTAATTCGGCTGATCTGCTTTTAACGAAGTGCGAAATGTGATGTATGTCGAAATTTCTAGAGAGTTTCATTCGAAAATTAATCAAACGTATTTAGAAATTAGTTGTCTACCTGGTTTTTATTTAATGCGCGATTCGGCAGAAACCGATAAACAATATTTTAAAAGAAATGCGGCGTTATCAAAGAATACTCAACGTGTTGACCTTCTAAGATCCTAACTAACTAATTTACTATCACTTCATTTCTCACACTATTCTATTCTGATATAAGAATCAATGTTTGCAGTTAAATTGTTGGGCATGCACGTTGATCCAGATCGTTCAATGCACGCTTTTATCGACTGAGACATGTTAAAATTATTCGGAGACATCTTCCTCTTGAGGCAGCCCGTATACTCATTGTGGTGTCACGTGTGGACTATTGTAACAGCATCAATGTTTCAGCTGGATAGATTACAATCCATTCTAAATGCGGCTGCACGGATACTATATGGAGTTTCCAAATACTCTCATATGACATCCCTTTTACATCAGCCGCATTGGCTCCGATTGTAAGCGGCTCCTTGCCTCCGATTGGCTCTGTAAGCTGTCTCACCGAGAACAAACTCTCGCTTATGGGGAAAAAGGACAAACCATAACAAAAAATATAAAATTTTACATACACACATTTTAGACCTAGAGAGCGTTGAGCGGCATTGCCCACTGAGCCCCATTAGACTCCCTTCTTCTGCACATCCATTAGGGATAATGAACCCTGTAATGGGATAATGAGAAACACATGGCAGAATAACTCTAAAAACTCTACACTAGAATTTCATACAACTGTATCGTTTATTTAGATGATCTACTTCGTCGTTTCTTATCATTGGCAAGAATACAGGAATACGTCATTGATTACGTCACGGGATCCGAGTTTGAAGCCGTTTTGTAGGCCAGTAGCATAATTTACATTGTCTTCAATAACCGTTTATAATCGTACAATTTTGACATATTTCGAACACGTGTTTTTCCGTAAACATTTGCAAGTCTTTTTGATGTAGGGCAAGATGCCAATGTGCTCTCGTCGTTATCGTCTCACCGGTGATACCGCTTCTGTACAGCCGGCGGAGATACGTAACGTGGCGTAGCCCAACAGCCGGTTCAGAATTGTGGTCAGAATACAGTTGGCCTGTTGATACATTGCAACCTCAAGTTTAGAGAATAATATCTATCATAAATACTAATGTATCGCACAGAATTATTCGCCGAGGAGGCGCCATGAAATTGATATGATAAGAAGACGCGTGTCAATTATTTAAATGTGTAATCATCGGCGTGGCGCCATAAACTCGTGGGATTGATTTCAGGAAAACAATGATGTCTTGGACGTTACAGCGGCGGCCTGTCGCCGTGTAGGTATTTGCAAATATGACTATATGTATTGTTATGAATTTGAATAAAAAACAGAGTATTCTGCAGGCGGAAAGCTATTCTCGATTGTGTCTTGTCGCCTTAGTGTACCGATATTAAATATCTTTTGTGTTTCGGTCGATCGACGAACCACTCTTGTTTTCTGTACGGAACAGCTAGCTCGCTACAAAGTTTACAAGATGAAACTATTTTCAAAATAAATTTAAATGTTGGTATTAAAATTGTATAATTCAGAATATACAAATAATAAGGTACCGACGTGTCGCATGTACCATCAAAAGGTATCGAAACAGCGCAAGACGACAAAGAGGAAGATGAATCTTCCGATTGTGCTCCTCCTCTTTTCTCGGCATCTTGCAAATCTTAAAGTTGTCTAAGCAAAGATGTAAGTAAATAAATTGAAGCAATATTAAAGAATGCCCAACATCACTTCATTTCTCACACGCTTCTGTTCCGATACACAACTCATTCCCCATCAAAATTGACGGAGCTTCTCATGAAAGCTCGTCGATTGTTGAGGTTTTTACCAGGACCATCTATGACCAATTCCTCGCTATACGGCTTTTCGTTATCATCTGACTGAGGATCGGGATCTCCATGAACTACGCCCTCTTGACTGTGTTCTTCCACTGGGGGATCTTCATCTTCCTATTCGTCCATCGCAACAAGTTTCTCCAATCTATCTTCCTTTCTCGCAAAATGCACAAAAAATGGAAAGATTCGGGTTGAGAGTCTGTTCTAGTTTGAATGGAGATATTCGTGTGTCTCGCTGTCCATGGTATGCGCAACATGCTAGGATAAGGAAACGTTTGAGGCAACAGTCTAATGATGATAGTGTAAGAAGCCGCTTAGCACGTGAGAGATACCAGGATCGATACTAGACTTATACTCGTGACACAGTTACTGAGATACCCGCTGAATAAACGTATGTTACAGCATGTTGAATATTGTTATTTCTGTGACTCGACACATCGGCTCGTTAATTAAATTTTTCGTGTCCGTAATATCAGTTGAGGAAACTATAAAGCATTTCCATTTTATCTACAAACGTTATTTACATTTTCTGGATAACACGTACAATTTTTTTGTTGTTGTGGTTTAACCACAGTTAAATTCTACAACCACCCTTATAAAATTTAATCTAAAATTTTAATGTACACTCTCGTTTTGAACACTGAAATACAAAAGACAACATTTTAAAATTATTTTAACATCTCTCTCTCTCTCTTATTATTCATACATTTTTATGATCAAATTTAAATATAAATTATACTCACGCCTTTGAGATGTGGAGCTGGAGACACATGTCGCGTTACCAGGAGCTGATCATCAAGACACAACCATTTGCTTGAGATGAATACTTAAATTTTAGTGCATCTTGCAAGAAGGGAAGTTAGCTTGGAGAAGCTTCTTGCAGTGGGAATCGTTGGACCGACCGAGTGGAAAAGGAAGCAGGAATTTTTATGGAGATCACGATTGATGATAATGATTTTAAATGCAAGTGCCCCACAGACATGGCCGTGTAAGGACTCGTCTGGCAACCATGGTGGGATAAGATCCCGTGGATTGTTTCGATGATGATAATAATTTTAAATAAACGTGCCCCACAGACATGGCCGTGTAAGGACTCGTCTGACAGCCACGGTAGGATAAGATCCCGTGGACTGTATCGATGATGATAATAATTTTAAATAAACGTGTCCCGCAGACATGGCCGTGTAAGGACTCGTCTGACAGCCACGGTGGGATAAGATCCCGTGGACTGTATCGATTAGTTGACCCAACCCGAATTGGATTCGAGAGAGGAATATTGGCAAAGAGATCTGGCCTACCTAGATCTCGATCCTGGGTTGGACGTCTTTTTTTTCACTGCACTTCCGGCGCTGTTTAGAATACTTCCTCTTGCGTGACGCACGGCGCTGCTTTCGGACGTTAAAAAAGAGACACAGATCTTGACAGTTCGGTGTCAAAAGGCAATCTGTCCTCCCCATCGGCGAAATCCCTAAGTAATTAGTCGGTCAGAGTGGGACAGGAAGAGATAAAGGTTTGTATATTGGATGGTCAAAATGGATAGGGAGTAAGTACTCGATTTGCATCTGCAAGCCATATAAGAACTGACCAATAAGCACATTTCCATACGTCGTGACGAACGAGTCCTAGGAGCTAGCCGACCACTTCTCCGCAGAACGTTTCTTTCGTCAACATCTCAAGCGAGCCACTCCAGTATTCGACTTTATTCGCGCAGTTAACTTTATACTCGTCGTACCTACCATTGTAAATCGTCCCGCAATGAACGTCAACTTTTGTAAGTTCTGTTTTATTTTAATACCTTGCTCTAGACACAGCATAAATATACTGACACGCACATGCTGCGACATGCACCAACACGCGTGAGATTTAGATTAAGATCCTCACGAGTCAATGATAGTCGACAACGACAGCCCCGACAAAAACATTAACCCCTGTTGAACTTTGTATGAAGCTTCGAATTTCGTTGATTTCTCGGCAGCGTCATGGATATTTTTCTTAAATACTAATTAAATGTATTAGAAAGATATACATATAAAGTCAATTTTATCGAAAAATATTGTTGTTGCGCCACCGGGATTCGAACCTGGAAGCCTTTTCTGGATAAAATTGATTTATATCTTATCTTATATGTATATCTTTCTAATTAATATTTAAAACATCACAGACCGTCTGTTCTGAATAATTTCAACTTCACAATAAGAATGTGTTCTCCTAATAATAAAGTTGTATCAATGTGTCCAAAATTTAATAAAAATAAATTGATAATTCTGGCGTCTGCTATCAGATTACTTGGTAAGGTATTTGAGATTCTGTAAAAATAAGGTAGAACGATTAAATGTATTAATATCAAAAAGGTAACATATATGTTCGAAAATTTGTCGCTATAGCATAGTTAGATAATGCACCTTCACCGGATTGGAAAGAGATCTGGGTTCGAATCCCGGTAACAACAACAATACCTTTCTAATTAATACAATCAATTAGTATTTCAAATAATAAAAATTATGAAAAATTTGATGCGTCATATTCAGTCTATTTGTTACGACGTTAATTTCAACCATTAATTTTTTATTTCCTTATAAGTTACATAATAAATTTTAAGTGTCGTGTAATATAAACATATTATTTAATCAATTCAAACGTAAATCTTTAAATATCTCGAAACGACATAAACACGACGGAGACCACTTTCATAACAATTGGCACATTTATGCCGTATAGGTGTGGTATGACACATGCGTTTGAGACCATGTACAAAAAATAATAAAAATTCTCTACAAACAGGAATTCTGAATGAGTGAAGTTACATAGTTGGGAAGTGTTTAGATGTTCTGCTGAAAATAAACGTTCGTTCTGAGAATAATTACTCGTGGAGGCGAAAGAAGTTATTTGCATAAAACGAGAGATGTAAGTAAGGAAACTTTAAATTCTCAATTTGTAAACATTTCTCGAGACGATGAACACGCGCGAGACGTTCAGTGTTACTAGTCTTTGGAACTCAGCGGCGAGTGAAACTTTAAACAATAATCATATATCTGGACAGGCTCGTAGAAAATTTTCTCGAAGAGCTTAAGATGTGAGATGTTCGTTCCTAGCTGGCTGCTGCCACTGCCGGCTGTTGTCCACTAGGCCCTGCGGACAAGTGCTGTCGTACCTTTTGATAAGTTACAGGTTCAGTGTATTCATTAAGGACTGACTTAGTTCTTATCCTTTAATTTTTTGGACATCAGAAAACAGTTTAGAAGAGACGCTTGTTGTGGTTGGTCACGTCGAAGGACGAAGAGGAAGATCTCCCACCCGCCGGACCGACAGAGTGGTCAAATTAATATTCATCATATTATATATCGATGTATATTGTGACGTGTGGTCGTCATAATGTGACGCCGTATATGCACATCCACCGGCTTGCTCAGAGTATTGCATGAAGTGCGTGGGTCTGGTTCACAGAATTCACCATATCTCCTGCCCCTCATTTGAGCCAGCATTTTCAGAAGAATAAGAAGATTATTTAAAATTTTATAATCATATAGTTTAATAAAAAAACAAGGAAACAGAATATTAAAGTAGAAAACATTAATCGTTCCATCACAAAATGTGATGTGATGAAAGAGATCAGATTGGCAATTTTTGCTACAATAAAATAATGAAATTTACTATTATTTCAATAACTAAATGAACATAATTTTGCACAAGTAATAACACATGATTCGTAGTAATGTGAAATCTTTACCTAGGAAATAGCACACATCAATTTGTCACCTGACAGTTTGTCGGGTTAGATGTAGCGCAAAAATATAACTTATCAAATAAATTGGTTTAACACGAGCAGAAAAACCATTAGTTTTAAATTATTAGTACACAACAAGATTCATTTTTACAACCATTTCACGCGTAGTAATTATCCATTTCGGCAGAGATTCACAGTCTTCATTTAGATTTGGCTAGTCCAAGGCACTCGTTAGAACTTGTAATTTTGACTTGCCGGAACATGAGAAAGGCTGGGTCATCTGCTTGCATTTGGTTCGTCATGGATTGCTTGCGTGTTCCTCGGTTGTAAAATTTATCCCGTCGGGTACTGTCTAGCGGCAGATCAACTCGTGCCTCCCTTCATCGTTCAGGAGAAATCCTTCCTGTGGTCGTGGCATGACTCCTTTCCCGTCATGCCCGTAGAAGGAGTTTTAGCAAAAAGGTAACAATAAAATAACTATTGAAGAAGTTGAAAAATGAAATAACGGGGAACGAAAGAATGAGGAAGTGAAGAAGGGATTCGTCCATCCTGAAATTACACACATAATTAGCGAATAGAAAGTTAAAATGCGATGCAGGACAACACAGATGTCAAAAATATTCAATTATTCTCACCTTTCCTCACTTATATGAAGAAGTCACATTTTCTTTATTTATGCATCGGATTGACCGTTCGTTTAGGTTGATATATGTCACCCGAAAAAGACCGTTGCTCGAATTCCTTTCCCTGCGCGGTCAGTGTTACCTATTTGTGAATTTTAATTCCCAACCAATCGTATGCGCGGTAGGTTCTAAATATAACGTAATATTATAAATATAGCGATCTGGCGTTACAAGTTTAGCTATATTATCATTTAAAACATTTGTTAGACGCCGAGAGGAAGAGGGTGCCAAAAGTTGGTCCAGACCGAAGGTTGTAGTGTGCAAAATTTGGAACGGTTTGCATTATATATAATACAGGTGTAACAGACCTAATCCACAATATTTTATGGGTGGATACTTGACTAAATTACGAGTATGTTACGAAAAATATTATGAAATGCCTAAATAGCAACAACTACTCTGAATTCACTAATCACCTTTTGGAAAAAAACCATTCTTTTGAGATTGACAAGGGTTTAGAAAGGGGTTTACAGTTAGCAAATAATTAAATATTATTAATAACCAAATTCTTTCTGCAAATTGTCACTTTTTAATTTTGTTTTCACACTAGTTCCTAATTAGTTACCGACCACTTATATTAATAGTTTTGTTTTTATCTATGCTTGCATTTTTAATTTTAGTATACATTGTTTCTTCAAGAAATCATAGGTATCGAAACATGTTGATTCATCAATAAATAGTGGTTTAAACAAAGTGTTTAGTCTTAGTATTTAAAAATTTTACTAAGTCGTGTTAAGCTTTAATTCTTATCTACTTCGACCATGGACGAGAGTGTCTTCCGCGGACTACATATTGAATTAGACAACTACGATATTATCTCAATTCAAATAGCATCATCAAGACGTATTTACTGATGACTGTTCCCATACAAATAGATGGTATTCCCACCGGTCAATTGTCAATGGTTCCATGAAATGGATCAGGGCATTAAATCGGTGCGTTTTATTGTTTCCTCATTCGTATATTCCACGTGTTCAGACTACACGATCTGCTCATCTTGTTTACTGCTTTTTAATGAAGAAGAATAGTATCAGAGTCAAATCTGGAGATACCAAATTTAGAGTGGTTATCCTATCTTGTCAAATGGTAAAATATCTTGGACATAAAAACATATTTCCTGTTTCCGAGGTAAGTTTGTAGACCTCCATAATCACATAGGTGAAAATAAAACACTTGTTTTTTTGATTCTACCCGTTTAATTTACTTGACGCGTTTCGCGTTTCGCCTTCGACCACCTTCGGCTATACATTCGGCTTCGGCTTAAATCTGCCGAAGGTTTGGCCGAAGCTTTGTATCTTTGGTATTCGGTTTTGTGAAATCTAATCTGTTTACCAATTTGCCCTAAAACAGGCTTGCCTAGTTGGGCAATGCATTTTAAAATCTGTGTAAAATGTCTTTTTTTATAATAATTGTGAACAGTCCGAGTGCCCCGTGTTCGTTTGAATTATAACGCGGAGTTGCGTGTGGGTCTGCGAGTGTGTATGGTCAAAACAGGATGGTTAATAAAAGATTACTTTTTTTGCGTTTACAACATTTCTACAACGTTGCTGCGAGAGAAGTGCCGGTCTCTGTTGTGCCGGTTGTCTTTTTTTCGGTCGGTACCGGTGTGATTTTAAGGTTAATGAGAGCCTTGTTTCTCACCCAAGTATTTGCAAGGTGTGGAAGCTGTAGACCTCCACATTACTAATTTGATCATCCTCCACTTACGTACGTACGTAGACTTTCATCCTACCAGTGTTCCAGGCTTCACTTACATTATTTAGTTTCAAATACTAACGAGCCCTTAAATTTTTTCTCCTTTTAACATATAACATTTTGTGTTGTGGAAACATTTCGAAGAATTCAAATGTGAGAGTATTCTGGATGGCTTCAGTCGTGATCTTTTTACAACCGTGCTTGCTACAAGCGACTTTATATTCTATATATAATAGATATACATTTTCAACATCTTCCTTTTTTGCACGGGTAGTATTCTGAAACTGGACTCGCCGATTCTATCGGATGCAAGATGGTCTAGGCAGATTGGACGACGGCCTTGAGAGCGGTTGTACAGTTGTCGTCCATTATAGTTTTTATAGAGCGAAACGATGACCGCCCCCGGCCAGGGCTGCCACACTTTAAATAAATTTTCTCCGTTTAATTCAGATATTTTGAAGATGTACTGATCAATATCTGATACACTTCCTATTCTCAAAGATCTGCATTTGGAGATATCAATAGGAGACTTCTAAACTTTTAAAAGGTAAATGGTTTGCGGTAATTCGGCCAGAGATTCCTACTAGGCCGTGGTTTTCCAAAATGAAACTAAATAAGTTTGAAACTTCCTCGATCTGCCGTATGAGGATCGGCCATTGTTGTATCAATTCTAGCTTGTTTAAAATCCGCATTCGAGACTCTCCAATGTGTGAATGTCAACTAGAAGTGGAAAATTTAAGTCATGTTTTTTTAGGATGCCCTATCAATGACTATTATCCAAATTTAATCCAAGATCTTTCTAACAACAAAATTCCATTCTCCATCAACATCCCAGCTTTGTTATCATCTAACGATCAAACCATTTTTAAAATATTAACGAGGTTCCTAAACGCCAATGAAATAAACCTGTAAAAATTAAATGTATCACATTAAATAAAATTAATGGTAATGGCAAGAACACCCCATAAAGCCAATTTAAAAAAAAAAAAAAGATAATGATAAGTATTACATATTTTTGAAATAGACTGCTCCTCACTCCTTGAGACAGTTCTTTTTGGCAACCCTGCATCTCTGGCTAGCGACTCTGAGCTATGCGTGTCAGCGGGCTGGAGTCAACGCGAGCACTATTGGCGTGGTCAGGCCCGCATCTCGCAAAGATCGCTTATCTCGTGATGTGATTGATAATAATTATTTAAAATACAAATTAAATGTATTAATTAGAAAGATATACGTATAAAATCAATTTTATCGAAAAATATTGTTGTCGCTACCGGGATACGAATCTGGATCTCTTCCAATCCGGGTAACGTGTATTAACCGATTATGTTATACCAACACAGTGGATTGACGACAAATTTTCCAATTATTGTTCCATTGTTTGAAAGCCTTTGTTTTTACGGCATTTATTTCAAATACCTAAATATAATAGTTAAACCGGTCGACAGTTGGAACCGGTCAAATGATTCAATGCCAAGAACTATTGAAGACGCATAGAACCGGTTACTGCGATGTCGAGTAACTAGGTGTCCCGGTGACTTGATAGTAACCGGTTAAAAGTCACCGGAATACAAATGTCAATACAGTAGTTTTATACATTAATATGTAATCCATTAGTGTTTAAAAATAATTGTTTATATTTCAAAATTTAAAAAAAAAGTTTATTACTGAAGACGATGCATAAGCATCGAAAAGGTTTTTTTTTTTTTTTAATAAAGTGGTATAGTGTGAAGTACACAACGTTGTGTTTTATTTTATTTATTAATTAATTTTTTAAAGATTTTTTTAATGTTAATAATTATTAGGCGGCTTCCATAAATGATGTCACAGATTTTTCGTGAAATTGTCACATTGTGAATCCAAATAATTCCTATGAATAATGTTGTATCTTGCTATCTCATGCAAATAATATTTATATAGCTATCCTAGGCTAAAGATTAACAATAATGTACAGGGTGGCCCAAAATAAGTGAGAACATCTCGTAACACATGAAATATTTCAAAACATGATAATTTTTTGGCTCAATATTTAGCTAATCAGAAATTATCAAAACACCCCATATTGCATAATATATTGGGTTTAAATGTGGGCTGTTCGGTGGCCACATGCCTGGCTCGATGAAATTAACATTTTCACGATGAATAAAGTTGATTGTATTTCTGTCTGTGTGAGATGGAGCTCCGCCCTGCTGTAATGTCTAGCTATACTCCAGGCTTTGTTTTGAAACTCTTTGATCATTTTCCCATCATCCCGACTTTTTTCAATTCGATCAGAATACGATCTTCTGCAGTGATTTTTGCCATTGTGGGCAACAATTTGAAAAAAAAAACAAATATAAACAATGAGATAATTAATAATCAAAGATGGCTGGATTAATCAATTGTTGTTATGGTAAAACTAATTTTGATGTAATTATATCACATTTTACGAAATGTTCTCACTTTCTTTGGGCCACCCTGTATATACAAGTTAAACATTAAACGCGTCTCAAGTAAATTAAATGAGTAGAACCAAAAACGAGTGATTTATTGTCATGTATGTGATTATGGAATTCTACATACTTACCTCGGAAAAAGTAATAGCTCTCTTCCTATAACATATTTATGTTTTGTTTAGTTTTTCTAATATTTCTTTGTATGTACAACCGATATTTATAATCATTGTTAACCGCGTGTTGGATTTACATTGTACATATTTCTTCCGAGAATATTATACTCTGAAAGCGATTTCAGGAACAGGCGGGGTTCTTTCACTTTATATTTATTACACAGGGGCGGTGAGTTTACTTACAAAGTTACAGTACTTCATATACATTGTATTCTTCGGATTCTCGGAACTGGGAGCGGAGGATCTGACCTCTTGCATAACCCTCGCTTTATTCATTACTAGCATTAGTAGCTTCTCCCATCACTGCTGGTTCTCCTGCAACCACAACACTGCATTCTTGCATTTGGTCACCCTTGACTGTTTAGATTTTTGCTTTTGCGTCGCTTCTGGTACTGCTCCAGGATATTTTCTTCCCAATTTATTTATTTGCTTCTTAACAGGTTGATCAGAAGGCCCAAGGTGCTGATGATATCTGCTTCGAATATCATCAGCATTGCATGATCATATCGTCACTATTCAGGGTCTAAGTCTGTTATACAAGGATATAAATAGATTTAGTTCACAATATTGTACGAGATGTTTACAAAATTATGGTCGATGTCACTCGCGTCGGGGTCACCATTTTATGTAAGCCTTATAAGCCATATCCCCTGGCCATGGCATGACATAGATGTCGCCGGTGACGTCGGTCAGCTGGAGACGGCGATTGAGGAGAAGTGGCCAATGTTCAATCAATCAATGGTTCGACTCAACACTCAGCGACACACGTACTAAGGACGCAGGCTGCAGCAAAGAGCAGTCGCCTCAGTCTGGTCCGATCCGCTATCTCTATCTGTTTTGTATCTCTTCAATCGCGCGTTTCATACCTACCAACTCGTCCCACACTATCCATCCTTCTTCACCATGAATGAATGAATATCTCGACCGTCAGAGGAGTCTGGTTAATTGTCCAAATAATGGTAGAGGTGGTGTCCATTATATTATATTCGAAAAATAAACGTACATTTCGAATCCAGTCCTTATTTTATTTTGCTACCATATTTCGTCGTATGGCTCGGTCAGTCAACTAGTTTATTTGGAGCATGAATAGACGACCATCTTTCCGTCAGCCGTCTATTATTAAGTTCATCGCGTGCGCGCGGAGTTCAGAGACGTATGACGTCGTGGACAACTGAACCGAACATTCCAGAAAACATAGTGTCGACGTGGCGGAACTAATCGACGCCAAAGATCAACCCGATTGAAGTATTGGATATCTCGACTGGACAAGCAGTGTCCGATGTAATTTGGCACAAGTCAGGGTAACGAATGGTGTGTTTTCCTTGCTGACAAAACTCTTAGCAACATTGTTTAATTAATTTTACATATTTGTCTTCTCGACATCCCTCATGATCGACAATTGCGATCTTCATGCACTAACGATTAGCGAATTGTTTAATTAATTACCTTTTTCCAAGAATCCAACTATGCTACAGCAGACAGTACCTCTGTCGACAAATTTTCAAACCCGTATGTTACATTTTTCAAATTAATACATCTGCCGTTTCATTACTTGAAAGCCGTCTACCTTGTTTTTAAGGAATCTCAAATACCTTTGAGTAAACAGACGCCAGTATTAACATTTCATAGTTGGATAATGCATCTTCTCCGGAATGGAAACAGATCCAGGTTTGAATCCTGGTACAGCAACAGTATACTGTTTCGATTAAATTGATTTGTTAGGAAATGTTAACAAATTCATAGGTTAGGAAAGAAAGAGACGGAGATACGCAAATTGAATGTATGCATGAGTGAGTCAACAAGAAATGTCACGAGGTTTGTTAGATTTTTCAGAGACGATTATACGAATATCTTCAACAGTCCGACAAAGTTGTCGGCAATGTCGCTCCATCCTGCCCCCGTATCTGTGTCGTTATTGCCTGTCGCTATGCGTGTACGACTCGTATCTGATCTGTAATGACGGTGAAAATATGTAGAAAATTGCTCTAGTGAAGTTGTAAAAACAATTAGCGGTTCTACCGCACCGGTACCGCCGCGTGACGGGGAAGAAGAATGCGATCCGAGCCGGTTGTGGACCAGCCCAGGAAATTAAACTGGTTTTGTTGACTTAACCTTCGTGTCCTGGCCTGGCCGCGCTGTTCCAACACACGACAGCCGTCTGTGATCAGGGAAATTAGATTTTAGATAAAGAGTTATGTCACCGGTGGACTGGTCCGGTGAAGTTCTTCTTCTTTGTTCCTTCATGTCATTATTAACGTATAGTGCCCTCAGTCAGGTTCAGAGTCACTCTCACAACTGACCCCGTGATCTCTCCAGCCAGATCAACTGTTCATCGTTGTGGCATTCTTCCTGGTCTCTCCCAGGATAACGTCATTTTCTAGGCTGCCAAAGAATTGGAAGAATGTTGTAATGTAGGATAGGTTTGCTGTTGTTGAAATACAAAAGTTTGAACCGACATAATTACAGTTGCTAGCTTCATGTTACTGTCTTTCCGTATTCTCTGCAGTTGGTTCATAGCAACTTCAGGTAGTTTGTATGTCTTCGAAATTCCTGCCAACTGTCACCGGTGTTTTAGATCAGCGCTAGTGATGAACTAAACGTTATTGTGTCTGTGATTGTGCGTTTGGTATTTCTTTTATAACGAAGATTGGTAACTGATATTTTACTGTTAGAGGTTTAGTTTCCAGTATATCAGTGATTGCTCGCCGAATTACGAACAATCAGTTACTAATTATCGTTAAAATTCATATTTTTATTTGTTAACTCTGTTTCATTAACCACTTATTGAGTTTAAATACATCTACCGGTTTCGAAAAATACCTTTTGAACTTCCTCACACACTGCTATTTGGGAAATTTGTTATGCATTACCACTATCCACAACTAGCATTTTCATTTTGCATCGATTTACTTCTAAACCCCAAATCTGTGGATCTTTTTTGGTAGCCATTATTCCTGAAGGCCGACTCACATGGTATGGACACGAGTTGTGAAGGGTGGAAGATCACGTGACAGGAGAAGGAACATGAATAGCTTCGGTCAGTCGCGACCTTCAATCTACGAAGGATCCAACTCAAAAGCAGAATGATAAAATGAACGGGATAAGGGAAAGACAAAAAAGAAAAGTCCAGTGATCCGGACGATGATGTACTTCTTATCAGGATGTCGCATCTTCGGTCATGGAACCCGGTCCATTTCCATTTCATTTTGATAATTTGGCAGACTATGACCATGACCTTACGGTGAATATCTTCATTTCGTATTCTATTCTGCGAGAAGCCTCTGAGTGCATTCCATGGCTCGTTGAGTTTCCATAAACTTGTAAATGAGGCCTGCTGTAAGTGTCCAAATTGCGCCACCGTTGGTCAGAACACAGAGGACACATTGAATGAAGACTTATATTTTGAGGCATCGTAGAATTTTAACTTTGGACATACCTATAGATAATAATAATAACATTCCCCTCCAGGGCTCTTTACACATAAACTGTTCAGTCCCACACTATTTTTTTTACTTAAAATTAGTAATTGTTATTTGAATTTATAGATATGATCTTTTGAATATGAATTGAGTATAAAGATATTAAAAAAGTTTTTGACTTCCGGCAACGGCTGGTCGGTTCCATTGACGTCTACCATTCAAGTTGTCTGATATGCGGAGCTCTTGAAGATACCTATGTAATTTACGCAAAGGGATGTTATGTGAGAAGATTTATACCCTACGTTATTAGCAGGCCAGCAAAAATGCTGCTACAGTAGTCCACACGTGACACCACAATGGAAAGATATCTCCGAATACTACTTATCTGTCTCAGTTGATGTCAGTATGCACCTACGGTTTGCCTATCCTGGCTGTATACATATATATATATATATATATATATATATTTTTTTTTTTTTTTTTTCTTTTTGTTAGATTTGATCCGCCCAACTGGACCAAGATATACAAAGCTTTCCATAAACCCAATCAAGCTATACATCGTGCGCTCGCAACATCAAGATAACATATGACATTTGCATCAAGCTGAGATATTGAGCTTAACATTTTTGTAGTATTTTTGATTTTGATTCATTGTCCATGAGGTTAAATTTTCACAAAAATAACGTAATATATTTAAAAATAATAAAATAATATCGTGCACGTTATACAATATAACTGTCTAAAAAAGATATTAGTTTTCTTGTTATATCTCAAACGTCTAGGAAATTTGACATGCTTTACAATTTGACATGGCCAGGGGCGTGCAGTGCATACAAGCAAAAAAGCTGTGCATTACTAAAAATTTTTGGAAACAAATATAAATTAAATAATTGGATTGACATAATATAAAAACTACCGCGACAACTCACCGCTGTTCCCATGACGCTCTCGTATATTCGCCGCATCGAGCTATTCACGTTACTCTGTTCTGTCTTTAATCTAGTGTATTACTCGAGTCATATAATTCGTTATTTATTTAATTGTAAATTTGTTTTGTTTGCTCCGTTTTCCTATTCGATTTGACCCTATGCTTAACATAACAATAACATTAGAAAGGGTTATAACTGCGTGCAAATCATTGATGTGTCTACTTCCTCTTTTACTAATACGCGAATTTTACTATCTTGATGCTTTTAACGTGTTGATTTCACGATTGTTCTTTAAATTTGGTGCATGGATTGGTTTTTGATTTGAGAAAAACAAAAAGCAATTGGCAGAACTATTTCCTACGTTAACCTTTAATATAAATAATTATTTCCTTTAGTTATTACGTGAAGGATTTTCAAACAATAAATGAATCATGTTCAGTCATAGAAAGTGATCTTAAAAATGTCCATACATTTTTTATATGGGTAACAAGGTATTATTTTACGTTAAAACTTTAAAAAAAACTATTAATAGTACTCTAAAATTACGAATAAATACATGGTAGGGTCGAATAAACAACGGATTTATTTTGTCTAAAGACGTTTGTTAAACGAAAGTACATATATTTTTTATTATTTTTATAATATATGAGTTAAATGAGTATATTACAAAACTAAAATTATATATTTTTTTACGCTTACCTCTCCAAAAAAGAGACTAGCTCTCGTGCTTGAATTTTGTGGATGGATATTGTGATTAATTTGATTATTTGAGCATAACCTGAATCTGTACCTACTTACTGCACGCCACTGCTCTTGATACAAATTTAAAAAATAATGTTGCTCTGAAAAAAGGTGTCTGAATCCTACTATTATCATCTTAGATTATTAAGTATTGAATATTGTTTTTTTCTCATATTTAGATAAAATACACAGTCAATCTCAGGGCCGATACATCATTGTACATTGTACGGGTGACGTCCTCAATTGTATTTAGTTTTAAAATTTATTTATCCGTTATTAATGACCATTTCTAGGATCGTTTGAATGTACGACGTGAACTCCACGCGCCTGGTGTTGCCAATGTCGCCAGCCGCGTAATAGCTAAAAGCGCCGGTGTTGTGTTAAGTATTTTTGGGTTCGTTCAAAGTGCACGTTTGCCGCTTCCACAATACAAAGAATCAACAACGTTTTGAAATCATAATAATATATTTTTACCTCCGTTTTGTTTGTACACTCGTTAAATGAATGAAAATAGAATTTCTTCCGGTTTACCTCGCAAGCTGCGGCTGCTTTTTATCGTAGCCGACGTTTCGAGCTACACTTCAAAGGGTATCATGATTATCTTATACTAGTATTATATCTCATTATCATTTTTTTTTCTTTTTTCTTTCATTCTACACATATGCAATTAATTTCTCTCAACGCATTTATCTCCGTAATTTTGGCTTCAAGATTATTAGATATATTTCGTATATGCAAGATTTTTCCATATTAAAGCAATTTTGTGGCACGCGGAAAATGAATTTAATGGTCAAGGTCTTTCTTAAAATGCTTCTATTTTCTTAATTATGGCAAATAACATTAAGTTTATTAGTTGTACGTTAGTGTACAGGTCCCATATTATTTTTGAAAGGGAAGCTTTAAGAAGATCTTCTGATGATACACAGCCGTTTCGGGCCTTTTAAATCTTACATCCTTTGCCTCGTTTAACACTTGGGATCTCAAGAGGGATTAAATGTAAACAATGTGTTCGTTGACGTGACACGTTATGCCAGCAGTCCACTCTCGACGAGTAACGAGAATGTAATGTAGCTCTCAGTTTGCTTCGCCTATTCTCGTGTCGTCTCGGAGCGTTTCGGAGCGTCTCGTGCCATTTGCCCTCGCCGCGAATGTACAGCCAGCCCTCGGTTTCTCTCGCTTCGTCTCGCCTCGTCTGCGTCTCCGTACCGGTCGGAGCGTGGACGAGGCCAGATGAGGTAAGGAGCCTCGTCGAGAGTGGACTGCTAGAATCACTCTTAAAACATACGAACACTAAGAATATGTATGAAATTAAACTTGTATACATTAGTTACAGCTAAATCAGCTGTTTTCTCTGCTGTAACAGTTCCAGGAAAGGGTGGTATTTTCGGTTCTTGATTATCGCTTCGTTCCAAGACCGTCTGGTTCTATTAATGTGTAAAAATATCCACTAATTCGTGATAACAAAATGATTCGTTATAACTCTTTTAAATTGAATCAAGCTGGTCCCGTATTATTCTGATGATGGTAGCCCACTACACACATCTTCGTATTGGCATCCAGCTACTCCGGACTGGCCGATCAGCCGCCTGGCATTCAACTAATCAAGAACAAAGAGGTCTGCCAAGTTGTGAGGCGCTCGACCGTGCATCTTTTATGCACATTAAAACCAATCTGTTCACCGTACTCATAAAAACAGGTCAAACATTTTTAAATCTATTTTTAACTGTTTATGTTCTCATCCAGTTTTGGATTATTCCTTTTAATATCAGGCTCTGATTGATCTTCCCTATTCACCTGATTTCGTTGTTTATTATTATTTTTATTTTCTTATTCTAGGGACACAAAGTCTCGAAATGGCAATCTGAATCTTCCCCTAGTTTACGCTGTTCTGTACTTGATGACAGATCTGCATAAATTCTATTTTCTTCTTCCTCTTGTGTCTTTGCTTGTTTTATTGTTTACTGCGGTGCGATGCAGCTCTACAGTAGACTGGCCAAACCACTGCCTCGAACTGATTCTTCTACCGAGAGTTCTCCTCCTTCCTTCAATCTTTACTTGCATTATGACGCGCAAGATGTTTCATCACATTTCCAAGATAGTGAATGTTTCGAATTCGTAAAACACACTTTTGGCGTGTCTTTTCGATTCAGCCGCGACCATTGTTATTGACACATTTCCACGCAGAAAATTCCCATCCATACATTTCCTAATGCTCGTCTTTTCAGTCAATCGTCAATTTGGATCAATATTGTTTGTTTAATCTCGACACCGTGAAACTATACGCGGTGTGGTCCCGGTTACCTCCAGTGCACTAGAACTGTATTTTGTGATCATGTGTTTGGTGATTACATAGTGTTTGTTTTGTGTGTTCAGAAACGGAGATCGGCTCATCCGCGTGCCATTTTATGTGATCTCGGCGGCGACTGCAGGGATTACGGAGGCGTCATATACAAGGTAAGACGAGCAGTCCTTCCGAATCTCAGTTCCCGAGATTGCTGATCCTTCAACTAAACCCCTGTCCCCTCGCCGACGCCTCCTGTACCACGTTTCCCTACTTTCCCTTCCCTACGCTGCGGTGATTCGAATTTACGTCCGAAATTGTTGGATTCCATTCCGCGGGACCCGCGACTTGGAGATTGCGCAATTCATTCATTTTGGTAATCCCTGAAGATGTCGCCGAGATCATACAAACTGGCATTGAAGTTTTTTTTTCTTTATTCATTTGAACCATAATATCATCATTCTTAACTCTATCCATCCAGCTAACTTTGAGCTCTCTTCTGTAGATCCACATCTCAAATGCTTCAAGTCGGCTTATCATTTCCTCGGTAAATGCATATTCTTCCATTCTATAATGCACAGCATCTGACCATTCACGTTCGTAATCTAAGATTGAGATCATGACTGCACACATATTTTTTTGTCACGCATATAAAGGTTCCATGAGTTTGCTCAACGCGGCATTTGATTTCAACAGAAGGAACCCATCTTTCGATTATATTACAATCCAGGAATTTCGTTCCAGCATTGGGTATAAAACAAAATGAAGGTGTTTTGTCATTTGTGTTAAACTAGCTACCTATACATTTTTGTATGATATTTATATTTTCGTAGTTTGTGGTTTGACATAAAGTTGTTGATATTAAATAAAATAACAATAACTTTTTATGAAACCACGAAATTTATTATACGACAACAGGTTTCGCTTATCAGGACGTATTTAAAACTGATCATAAGTACAAAAAGAGTGCACTTATATCCCCATATTAGGTATGTTTCCTTTAATAACCATCAATACTGTATTTTCCCTTCCCTTAATGTTCCGTCTATCTATATATGTATTCTGTCTCTCTCTTTCACATGTAATTTTATATTTTATCTCCCTCTTTATGTATATATAAGTGCAGTCTTTTATGATCAGTTTTAAATACGTCCTGATAAAGTTTGAGATAAGCGAAAGCGGTGTAATAAAATTCGTGTTTCATACAAAGTGATTGTTATTCTATTTAATATAAAAATCTTTTTATATAACTTATGATTTTACTTTAACAATATACAATATAACTTGAAAAAACTGAACAGAGCTATCTAGTAAAGCAATTACCTTTATTTTTTGCTAAAAAAATATATTTTCAGCTGTGTTATGTTTGCTAAAGAGCGTATATTTTGTTTTAGTTGTATCAAGACCTAACCCGAAAGTCTCACTGTGTTCACTACTCGGATATAAAATCCAACTTTGGAGCCACCACTTTCTTACTAGAGTTGTCAAAAGTCTTGATGGTCAGAAGTAGGGATGCCATTCACCTCTCTCCACAGTACACACCGTGTTACATGTTTCCCTTATGCTTCCAGATCACCGTGTATATTTTATTGTAATGCTATGACACGGGAATTCGTTTTATTTCATTATGGCACCTGAACTAGATGACGATATCAGGATGCTAAAGGAGCAATATATTTGCGATTTCCGGCCGGGCGGATATTCGTTCCAGAACTGTGTATTTTCCTGTCGGCAGATGAGCTTCTGCCATTGTTCATTTCCGACACGGGTTGGCGCTCAAAGGATTCGAAAATGGAACGGATCCCGCTTCCTGCGGGACTTCCGGCACAGCCTTCGAGGTTTATTTCCCTCTGAAAACACCTTAATCCAAGTTTCCTCATAATCGCGATTGAATAAGCACATAGCTGTATTATCAAAGACTAAAATATCAATTATAATTATGAGTATAATTAGTAGTTAAATTGTTGCGTGTGTATGTGTGTGTGTGTTATGTTAGCAATGTACACGAAGTAAGAATTTTTTTCCCTTTCTCTCGGTCGATGTGCTCATGTTTGAGTTTGTAGTCCTCTATTCTGCTTCTACAGCTTCTGCACTGCTTGCGTACACTCGCCCCGTTCCTGGTCCTTGTTTTCCCCCCTGGATCCCATGTAATCAATGTAGTCGCGGTCTACCGATACTCTGTCTGAATAAAGGCAATGCATATTTAAAATTTAGGAAGTGGTCGAAGTACTCTCTGACGTCGTCGCTCACTTGGCGCTAGAGGTAGACGACACCACACTTATAACATCAAGTGACGATTATGGGACACAGAGATTTGATGGCTATTGCACAGAGGGTCTAGTGTTGGTGGGCATACAGTCATAAGTGAGCGGTCGTTACATGTGGAGTAGCTGTATATACTTATGATGAGACAATTTGTCGCTTGGCGCTAGAGGTAGACGACGCGACACATTTTATAACTTCTCTGCTGACGACGATATGATGCAGAGATTTGATGGCTATCGCGTATTTTTGGTACTTATGACTAAATATTATTTAGTCTGAACGGATACAGCAAGATTCCAAACATCTCTATCGGGATTGTGTACTCAAACACCTGCAGTGGCAAAGGGCCGTCAGAGCTCAGAGTCAAGGTTTCCGCTCCGTATTGGTCCGAGATTGGTCTAATAAGGATATTTTACGCAGTACAGAAAGTTAATCTATTCGCATATTATTTCCAGTACTGCGCGCCCACCACAAGACGGTGTCTGACTCAAATCACCGCATTTGTTTATAAATGTGTTATTGAAGTGCTGCTCGATCTGGAATGTTGCACGTTGTGCATTAATGCTACCGATCATGTCACACGTGTTTCGTGACGGAATGCCGTCACCCCCACCGCTCCCGACGGGTAATTACCTCCCGCCTGCAGTCCGCGGGGGACTTCTCGTCGTCTCATTCCTCTCGTGGAACACTCGAGAACCGAGTGGGCGATGATCTCGTTTCGTCTCACGTGCGCGCATATTACACGTCTTTGTTTATTTGTTTTCATCTTCGTCGTCCATGTCAATCCCACACGACTGAAGATTGTGACCTCCGTGAACTCCATCCTGCAGATCTTAGGGCTGTCACTAGGGAAGTGTCTGTTGAAGAAGGGGATCTTTCTCTTCCTCTTTCTCCTTCGACGTGGCCCACCGCAACAAGCTTAGTCAGTTAGTTTTAACTCCAAACCGATGACATACCCAGAAGTCACCAGAGAAGTGCCTGCTACCAACAGATGAAGGATCTTTCTCTTTTTCTACACCCTTTGACGTGGCCCACCGTAACAAGCTGCTCTACGTTATCTTCTCTTCTCGCAAGATGTCTGATGTTAAAGAACTGTCCTTGATGTTCAGACATCAAGACTTAACGGTATCAACCCATCTTCATATCGATAGTACAAAGTGGAGCAGAATGATTAGATGAACGCGTTGAAGCGAGGACTACGAAGAAGAGTCCAGCTATCCAGGGGATGACGTACATATTGGCTTAGGCTGTCAGCATGGGGCCTATACTCCATCACCTCTTCATCATAACTAAAATCGCTTATTCGATTACCTCTTCCTCTGTCCTTCACTATTTTACCTTTAACATACGGCAAACTTGTTTTATTAGTTTTATTTGGTCTTCGTTTCCATGTCTTCATTTGTAATTCTATTTCGCTCGGAGTGCATGCGTCTAAAACAGATCGTGAGTAATTTATCTTGGATCCTTAATTGTTCCTCTAGCATTTGCGAGACGTGTCCAAACCACCTTAATTGAAATATTTTTATATGTAGAAGTAAAGAGTCCGTGTCGGTATCTCACACGGTTCAATAATGTTACTTCTGCTACTTCCCTAAGAAAACTCGGCAACCTGGGTACACCCTCTCCCTGAGGATTCATATTTGGCCATATATTACAAACGGGTCTACACAGCGTATAATTAATATGATCAATAAATAATGTTCAGCACACAGGCCAGTAAATGAATAGACACGAAAGTGTGCATATAGAAGAGGAATTTGGAAAAATAGTAGGGGCATTCTACACACATTCATGGTGGAAACATAAATCCGATAGTGTGACATATGCAACAGTAAAAGTATTTACTCTTCGAAAATTAAATCTTTGTGTAAACAAGACGTATTTTTACACTAGTGCATATTATTTCAATTTTCGTTAAAATCGAGTCTTATTTTTAAAATAAGTCGCGGAGCTATTTGATTGCGTAAGTTGTAATTATTAAGGTACAATCGTTTTAAAGTAAGATAAGTGAGTATAATGTAAGGTATGCTATAAAACGTTATTGTAAAAAAGTTATGAAAAGATTTTTTGTCTATAATATAGTTGTATGATTAGCACAATTAACAAATTGGTTTCATTTTGCTTTCTACCCACGTCAAGCGACCACTTTGTTATTTTTGGTTTCAAATCGTTATTCACTTTAGATCCTTTAAAGTCTAGTGGCAATTTATTAAATATACGCGGTGCATACAACAAGAAAGTTGGTTGACCAAATTTGGTATTCATTTTTGGCACTGAAAAGTATTTTAAGGTTTTGGATCGATAAAAAAAAAATAGTTTTAGGATTGATCTGGTAAACAGTTGTCTTATATTCAAAATTGAAATGAATTGAAGACAGACTGGAGAAATTAGTAATCGCTGGGTGGGACAAGCAAAAAGAAGGACCATGTTCGTGGCCTAGGAAAAAGGCAGATGACCACGATGTGACATGATCACACCAACTGAGAGAGACAGGGGTAATCAACTTGACATGTTCTCGTTACTATTGCCCACGCAACGATTACGGTAATCAGGTTAGCCGCTGTGCGCTGGTGCTCTCGCTGTGGAGGAATTTATGCAAAATGATGATGTTACGCTGACGTGTGAACTGGAATGAATTGGTTAATTGCGGTAATTATGTTACTGTATGTGCTACAGGGTGTGTGCGTAGTATGTGCACGTGTTGCGAGAAAATTAATAATACAATAGGTAATTTATTTTTTTTGCATTTGAATCTGAAACATGGACTGTGAAGAACAAACGTGCACGGGACTTTTTTGAAAATAAAATTTTGAGCCGGTTTTTATTGTAGACGTTACAATAATGATCTCTTTTAAGAGGACTGCTGGTAGGCAATAGTTTCATACGTTCAACTTACTTATAAATCTATCATGTAAGTATGTAAAAGCTTTTGCAAAATATTCCATGAAGAAATATATTGGAATTTGAACGGGGAAATGTATCAATGACAAAAGTCGCGGTTGATTCGAAAAGATGTGCTAAAAGCGTGTTTTACGAATTCAGAACACCACCTAATTCTGGTTATTATTCTCAGTTCTCGGACTTTTCCACCCTGCTCCAGTCGTCTTCCACCTCTTCCTCGGTCGCTTCCACTGGGGTATCCAGTCGGTCAATATCTTCGATGTTCCGTCATCTGAAATTCTTTCAACATAGCCAGCCCATCGCAGTCTTAGGGACCTACAAAATCTTACGGTCGTTTTAAGTTTTCTTCCATCGCGTATTTAAATAAGAAGTGGCAACTCCCATGACTGACGATACAGTTGTTTAAATCAACGACAAGGAATGCGAACCGATCAATTGAGTAGATAGTAAGTCTTATGTATTATTGACAGCGCGAAGCAACCCGTATAGAGACAGCTGGATGTGTATTCTCGAGAAGGCCTCGATACATTTGATGTATCTTCCGTTTTTTAAAAATTATATTGTAACATAGCCAAAAACGAAAACAAACTCAAAACATATTTTGTACAATTATCAGCAGTCACTACAATCGTGGACTGATCGATGTTGAAGTTCTCAGCCAGTTTTTTACATTTTCAGAATTGTCAGGCTGCTGTTTTCCGGGTCTGTTTTCCTTAATTTTAACCCATAGACACCGTGTCCCTTCCCTCTTCTTTCACACGATAGTGTACTTTTCGAGGTACGGATAGTTTTTAGGGGTTAGTGATCCTCGTAACAATGAAAGTAACTGCAGTGGAACCAGTCAAAGAAACCAAGAGTCGCGCGCAGTTGACTGACTGACTGAGTGCTGTTGCTGTTAGTTATGCAACACGCGCAGATGTGACTGATTGCTTCTGGTGATGCGAATTACCGCGGACAATCTTCACAACAGCATTGTTTTTGTCACGGCTGTCGGAGCGCGTTAAACACATGTGCTAACTGCGTACACGTATACGCAGATAAAACACAAGATTTTCGGTTGGCGTTGAATTCTCTTTTCTTTCCGTATATTCAGATTTATTATCGAATAAAATTAGGAATTAATATGGTAATCATGGACACAATAAATCAAGCAAAAAATCGTGGACACAACACATGACATACAACGAACATCTAGACGCCAGTTCTGAGAGCAACAACGACATTTTATCAAAGATTCTACATAGCTCCGAAACTGTACAACACGCTCAGTACCAACTGGAAATCGTTCAACTCCAATAAGATTACACAAATATGGACCCAATATATGATCCGATCGGGTAGAGATCAATCAGAAGCATGGTCATCCAACATTCTAACATAATCATCATACAGTGCCTACACTAATAATTCACTAGTTCTACAACATATCTCTATTTTTATTTCTGTCGAGTCTTTATTAAATAACACCACAAGAGCACGAAAAAACTGGCTACTTTAACACATGATTCAGTCTAGCAAAGTAGCCAGGACAACGCTGTTTATATCAGAGGTGGAGTCTACTCCATCTCACACAATAAACTACGAGTATATAGTAAGTAGCAATATAATTATATCTTATGTTTATCATGTTATATTATAATATATTCACCTCTGTTACAACAAAAATATGTACAATATGTCAATAAAGTCTAAATAAATAAATCAAAAACATGTCGGTTTGGTCACGTGGAACGAAATAAATGATGATATAAACCAGATGACCAAGCATGAGAAGATGATGCCTCCTTATGATTCTGATGTTCTTAGTCACGTCACTGCCACTGCTTCAATAATTTCGTTTATCCGTCAAGACTTAGGGCGACCTCTAAGTCGTTTTTTTATCATCTTGCAATATAGCCCACCCACTGCCATTTATTTTCATTGTTTGGTTTTTTTTGCTTAACTTTCCATATTTTTCCTTCTTTTTAATCAATTTGACCAATTTCTGTATTATTATAGTATATTCCTCGCTACTTGTGAAGCTGCACATCTTTTTTTAATAATTATTTTTTTATAAGTCTGTAAGGCCGTGAATACAATATAAATAAATAAAAATGAAATATAGCTTTCCAGCAGTGGTAATATAATCCTTCATCCCGGTCTGCACTATAATGTATTATATCATATATAAATTATGTTCAAATTTATTTTTAATGAACAATTTGTCACATAAGTTTTTACATTTTTGAAGTCTGCCAGTACGCACACATAAAATTCCCGGGCGGTATAAAATGGAGCCTGTGACGCATTTTCATCTCCAATGTCTCTAAAATATCCATAAACTGTTTGTAGTTCGCAGTTGTTTTTTTCCCTTCTGTACTAATCGATTTTCACCATTGTTCTCCGGCACCACGTTTCTAACGCTCACAGTCTGTCTTTGTCTCTTTTCATTAGATTCCAAAATTCGCAGGCTCTCCTACAGCGATTGAAGTTTCCATCGATCTTATTAATATAATATTACGCCATACGTGATGGCTTCAAGTGATGCACTTCCGTGGCAAGACCGATCTGTGAATTATTGACATGGCACACCATGTCGGGATCGATAGAGAAGTCAGGAGGTCGTGTTCTCGCCGTCGACAAGTGAGCAGTCACGACACATCACCTGATCGATTTGAAATTATTATATTTAATTTTATTAGAAGCGGGAGGATCCTAGAACTATTGTAATTGTAGATCAATGTACAATCAAATGTCATAATACGTTTCGCTGTATATGCTTTTGCTCAATACGTTAAATACAGGATGAATATTATATTCCAGGCCGATTTTGTTTGACCGTCATTTTGGTTTGCCAGTTCGTATTTTATAGTCGTAGAAAGTGGTCGATTACAATTTATTATAAAGCATCTAACGCCTCACCAACGTATTGAAGTCATCAAAACAAACACGAATCCGACTTTTGCAAAAAAATCATAATTTCAAAATCATTCTAAGTACTAATTAAATGTATTAATTAAAAAGATATACATATATAATCAATTTTATCGAAAAATATTGTTGTTGCGTCACCGGTATTCGAACCTGGATCTCTTTCCAAACCTTTCCGTTGAAGGTGCGTTATCCAACTATGCTACAACGACATTATTTTTCAATAAAATTGATTATATATATATATATATACATATATCTTCCTAATTAATACATTTAATTAGTATTTAAAATACTACAGTTCTGAGTAATTACAACGTCACAATAAGAATGTGTTCTCCTAAATAATAACAAAATAATTCTGTTAATAAAAAACCAGTCGTTATTGGGGTACTGAAAATTCTCAATTGATACACCGACGACCTTTTACACCCACACAGAGTAACTGTGGTATCATTGGGCCCTATTTTTTTTCAGGACGCAAGATGCAATGCTGTAACCATTAATGGTTATCGTTATCGTCACGCGTTGGAGAACTTCTTGGTGGCTGAATCGGGTCGATTGGATCTTCAGCACATGTGGTGCCACCTCACACACAGCCCGAGCTATGCTTGAAATGCTTGCGAGAAATTTTTTCCGGCCGCATAATGTCAAAAAGTGGTGATATCGAGTGGCCTCCTCGATCACCTGATTTGACGGCTTCCGACCATTTTCTGCGGAGGTACATGAAATGAAAGGTCTACGTCAATAATCCAACAATTCCGATGCCGCAGGACAATATTTGAAATGAAATTGTTAGCAACACGTGAAGTGTGCGAGAATGTTATTAAAAATATGATTAAAAGAACAGGCATATTACGTACATATTTGTAATAAAACATATAATCAATAAATAAAAACCAAATTAAAAAATTGTATTTCATTTCTTAGTTATTCAAAAACAACATCGGCCTGTAACATAATATTCACCCTGTATGTGGGCATCACATTTCACACAAACAAATAAAATTCAATTAAAATACATCTTACGCATTGCCAATAGTGAATAAGATTAAAAAAGGATCGCTTCGGTGGTTTGGTCGTATGGAACGGATGAATAAGGAGAAAATAATAAGTAAGATATAAGTATAACGCGAGTGTTGATAGCACCAGAAATAGATACAGACTTGACACTACTATGTAAACCAAATAGTCCACTTAGATGCCTTAATAATCGACGAGCTTGTATGAGAAAATGTATGAATGTGTATGAGGTGAGAATTGTATGTCAAAACAGAAGAGTGTGGCGCTCCATCCTCTCTGCCTACCCCCGCGGGGGAAATACGTGATGGTAAGTAAGTAATTGTATTGCCAATCTGTTGACCTTTGAAACATGGCGGACATGTGTCACCGCCAGAACGGTACGTTACGTATTTATATAATTGCATATTTGTTTGCCTTTATTGGTTAAGTTAGGTTGTACTCTGTTAGACCACTTCCATTTTTTTTTTTGATAATAAATTGTGTGTGGAATTGTCGTATTTATTCATAATAATAATACGTTTCCCCGTCTATATCTATGACTGGATGGGTCTGGCTGGATGCCGGCTTCAGTAGTATCATTGTATAGCGAAAAACGAACGTGTTTTTAATATCTCTAGTTTAATATTTTAGCGAAATCGTATATTGACATCTGTAATTTTTTCTTCTTTCTATGGTAAGGGAGAAATCTTACCATAGAAATTGTCTGTCCACGATTCTTATATTGTTCGTTTTGACAGCTAACCTACAAAGATGGAATAATTTTAATTATGTCGACATGTTATTTACAAGCGGTTTATTTTGGATGAGTTCTAACATTGAAATCGCCGATAACCGCGTAGCAGTCATAAACGGCCGCATAGCGGCCACTATCGGCCGCGAGGCGGCCACAATTTCCGCTATCGCCGATCGCTTATCTGCTAGTAATAATATATTGTATCAAGACAAAATAATAAATAGCGTGCGATGTTGTACATAGCCAAGACACAAACAGACTTATTTAAAAGTAGGCTTTTTAATAATCGCCGTCATAGCGGCGAGACAACGAATATTATCTGTCGCCAGGTGGCACATCACTAGAACGGTAAATATTTATAATTGTATATTGTTTCCGTTAAGTGGTTGAGTTTGGTTGTAGTCCTCTTTTCTTTTTAAACAAATTATATGTTTAGCATTGAAAAATTAGTTTTACATAAACACTAACCGTGGTCGCGTAGCGACCACCGTTGACCACGAAACGGCCACTAAGGTACTTGCAAAATTTAGCAACAAGCAATCGGGGATATTCTTTTGTTTTCTGCTAATGAGTAAATACTCTCAAAATAAAAAATAAATAGGTCAATTTATAAATATAATTTTTATTTTAACTTTGTACTACACATGCAGTTTTTGAACTAATAACACGACTAGTTTCGGGGAGAGCAGTACTTCCCATCTACAAGTGTAAAATAAACTAAATTAAATACAGTTAAAATAAAAATTATATTTCATAATTAAAATGTTACACCACGAAGTAACTCCCAAATTAATCATTGATAAAAAAATGTTTATTATTTGAGTATGTAAAGTATGTACCGTTTAGAAGCTAACACAACACAACGTACATTACTGACTTATAAACTGCAGCTGCGGAATTAAGTGGAACCATGTGTTACTGCAATCGCCGTGGGATAATTGCGCGAATGTTTTTATCAATACAAGAATTTCCCATTAAAGTAATATGCGTGCACACCTTTCGCCTTCAACCTGCGTCAGCACATATTTGTGTGTTTTTACAGATACTTCTATCAGGATAAATATCTTCGGAGCGCGTCTCAACAGACGCCCTGATTAAACCCGACGACGTAAGCACCCCTGTCGTGAATGGAGCCGTCCACGTATTCCAATAAGCCAATTAAAACTTCTGAATGAATTTGTCGAGGTTTGGGGTGACGCGCGTGCTTGTGACGTAGTCGCAGATGAGATTTGTTTGTTAGGGGGCGTGAGGCATGATCCGCAGTATCTGCTCAACCCCTATATAAGAATAACATACACAGGGTGTCCCAAAAGTCAACGTCAACTCGCAAAATATGACCTTTGTAAAAAATCGTTAGTTTTAGAGATATTGGAATTTTTATGAATTCCATATTCTAAAATCTAAAATTCTATTTTTTGTTACGTAACCCTGAATAATCCTGCTATTGATCGGAGTCCAAAATAAAACTAATGGTGCTATACTAACTAGTAGATATAATAGGCGAGTGGATGGCATAAAATAGACTTAAATTGAATCCATCTAAAACAGAACCACTATGGACAGCAACACCTAGAAGGCAACACTTCATACAGGAATGGTAAATCTGCAGTTAGGTTGTTGGCCGTGCAGTGCACATTGATTCAGATCTTTCAATGAATACACAAATCAGTAAAACTGTCAGTGCATGGTGCCATCAACTGAGACAGATTCAAAGTATTCGGAGACACCTTCCTCTTGAGGCAGCTCGTCTACTCATTTATTTATTTAATTCTTAACATAGTGCATACATAAGCACTCCTTATATATGCTCTAATATATACAAAATTAAAGTATTTTCTTTTACTAAAACTTATCTTTAATATATTTAGTCAGTTTCGTTTTAAATCTATTCAATTTCTCTTCTTTTCTTATGTTTTCCGGCATTTCATTAAAAAATTTCATCGCACTATATATCATCGATTTCTGAGATTTGGCTTTCTTCCTGAATGGCAGTCTCAGTCTATCCCTTCCCCTTGTACGATGCTCGTGCTCATGTTGATTTGTATCAATTTTCTTATTGATGATTTTGTATTAAAGTATATTTTCTGCTTAAAGGTCATCATATTCAGATCTTTCAGCGTTGCACTGATCTGACAATTGTTGCATTTCTTCTTCGTTAGCTAAAAACAAAGTGCTCTAGCAGTAGTTGATGTGAGGAATAATAACAGAGCTGTATACTATTTTACAAGACTCAGTACTGATGAATCTTCCGATCCATCCCAGAAGTGAGATTTTCTTAGCAATCTTTTTAGTCACTGTATCTTGTATTTTGTGATAAATTCAATTTTGAATCTATTATGACTCCCACTGTGGTGTCACGTGTGGACTATTATAATAGCATCTATGCTGGCCTGCCAATATTTCAGATGGATAAATTACAATCTATTCTAAATGCGGCTGCACAGATAATATATGAAGTTTCCAAATTTTCTCATATAACATCCCTTTTACAACAGCTACATTGGCTCCGATTCCTTAAATAATTAAATTTAAATTATTCGGGTTGATGTACAAGACGACACATAACATGGCGCCTCCGTATCTTTAAGAAATTTGTATATCAGACAATTTGAATGGTAGACGTCAAACGTCAGCCGCAGGAAGTGTTGTAGAACCGACCGACCGTTGCCAGAAGTCAAAATTTTGTGAATGGGCATTTGCGTTGGTGGAACTTTTTGTCCTCCGTCATAAGAAACATCAGTGCATCAGAGACTAAGTGAAAATGACAATTTTTAATTTTAAAAACAAAGATAATTGTAAAACTATAAACAGTTGATGTGTAAAGCGCCCTTGAGGTGAGAGTTTTTACGAAAATGGCGTTATTTATATTATCCATTATTATTATTATATCTTTGGTGAAAAAAATTTTTTTTGCAGATTCATGAGTTAGTTTTTTTTATTAACTGACTGCTTTTCTTCATACTGTAAAAAAATATGCCACGCTAACCTGGAAAGTTATATTAAAAAGTTTCTCATTTTGTTTAGTTTTTATAATGGTATTGCATTTGGTGGAAATATTAGGAAGATAGGAAGGCACTCACTTTTTGGTCTACCGGATGCTGGTTCAATTATTATATTTCTCGTTTTTCACCATTAGAACGAGCGGGATGTATAAGTAAAACACTTTTAACACTCGCGTAATAAGGATTGTTTTTATATATCAAGGAATTAAAGTTAATATTGATTTTAAGCGTTAGCGATTAATTATTATGCGACGCTAGTTAATCCGTAAGGTTCCAAGCGCACATTGAACTTGTTGCAGTTCGTGAGTGTTGATTATAGCGACCTCTTATTTTTTCCTAGTGCTTGAGGACAGATTAGGAAAGAAAGGGAAGGAGATACGCAGGTTGAATTTTGATAATCGCGAATAGACGGTGTGCGTGTGTGAGTGCGTTAAACGGCGCTAACAACATTAATGTAAATACTATGTTTAACTTTAGAAAAAAAAGATATTGCTAGTTTACTGCAAAAAAGATCTCACTGTCAAATTATTAAAATAATTAGAAATTCGAATGAAAACATTTGTTGTATTAAAGTGACAGATATTTATTCGAAACTAAATACGGTGTTCAAATTTCCCGCCACCGAGCGCGGCAACTTTTTAAAAAAGCTTTCAGCCCTCCGTGGGATGACGTTGATTTTCGGCACACTCTGTATATGCTAATGCAAATTAACTAATATGAAAAACATCTTCACACCTGATTTACTAAAATTATACACTAACAAAAAATGTTTTCAAACAAACTGTTTTCTTCTTATTAATATAATATGTCGCCACAAAGTAACATTACAATTGTGAGGTGTAGAATCAAAAGTAGACATATCCACTTTACCTGTTTTCGAGTAAGATACTAAAAACCATTGTACCACAACTGTCATATTTGCGATCATATTGAACGTGACCAGTAACCACAGGTCAAATGATCAAATATTGGCTGAAAACATTTTTCGACCCCTTAGAATAACAAGGTTCCAACGAACATTTTAGGCTAATTTGAGTTATTGCGTGGAAAGGGTTCTAAATTCATTATTTCTTCCATACACACTGATTCTATTTAACGGATATTAAATGAAATAGCAAGAGCTGCAGTTCCAACTGCATCAGTTATTTAATTCAGTTTATGGATCATTATTGTTATTAAGGAAAACACATTCTTATTGTGAAGTTGTATTTATTCAGAACAGACGCTCTGTGATATTTTATGTTCTGAATAATTACAACTTCACAATAAGAATGTGTTTTCCTTAATAATATAAGTTGTATCAATGTGTCCAAAATTTAATAAAAATGAATTGATAATTCTGGCGTCTGCAGTCGGTTTACTCAAAGGTATTTGAGATTCTGTAAAAATAATGTAGATGGCTTTCAAATAATGGAACGACAGGTGTATTAATTTGAAAAATGTAACATATAGGTTCGAAAATTTGTCAAGAAAAATACTGGCGTTATAGCACAAAGGTAGTGCACTTCCCCGGATTGGAAATAGAGATCCAGTTTCGAATCCCGGTGACGCAAAAACAATATTTTTCGACAAAATTGATTTATAATTAATACATTAATTTAGTATTTTCATTATTGTTAATTTGAAATGTTTTTATTTATTTAGTCCTTTTCAGTGGGCATTGATAATACTGAAAATAAGTAAATACCTTAAAACTGATCATATTTTCATACTCAAATCAAAATATCCACTAATATGTGTTGAAATTCAATCAACACTTTTGAAGTCATTATCTCAAAACAGTGCCAGTGTCAGATGGGGTCGATTTGTCTGGGTTTGAATTAATTATCTATTGGACATATCTGCGATTGTAGTAACAAGCTAATTTTAAATGCGTTTATATACGAAATTCGGCAATATTTGTCTAATTTCGAAAGGCTAGTCTTGTAGACATTATTTTCCTTTGAATTATCTGATAACATACAGGTTCGAAAATTTGTCGCTAAAAATATCGTCATTGTAGCATAGTTGGAAAGAAATCCAGGTTCGAATCCCGGTGGCGCAACAACAATATTTTTCGATAAAATTAATTTTATACGAGTATGTATATCTTTCTAATTAATATATTTAATTAATATTTAAAATATCACAGACCGTCTGTTCTGAATAATTACAACTTCGCAATAAGATTGTGTTCTCCTAATAATAAAGTTGTTTCGACGTGTTCAAAATTTAATAAAAATGGATTGATAATTCTGGCGTCAGCTATCGGATTACTCAAAGGTATTTGAGATTCTGTAAAAATAAAGTAGATGGCTCTTTCAAATAATGAAACTATTTAATGTATTAATATCAAAAAGGTAACATATAGGTTCGAAAATTTGTCGCTGTAGCATAGTTGGATAATGCACCTTCCCCGGTTTGGAAAGAGATCCAGGTTCGAATCCCGTTGGCGCAACAGCAATATTTTTAGATAAAATTGATTTTATATGTATATCTTTCTAATTAATATATTTAAAATTTTCTTTACATTTGTAAATACACACTTAGCTCGAAAAACCATAAAAACTGGACATATCTGATTTTGATTTTATACCTCACAATTATTGAAGAAGAAATACGTCAATTTAAATGAACACTTTTACCAGCAGATGTTGACATCTACCGCATAACCTATACATTAGATACGGCCCGCATTTAATTAATTTAATATTCACAGACAGTGAATGTTAAATTAAATAAATAACTATGTTACAATTGTAGAAAATTGTTGCCATAAAATAGGTTAGGTTAGGTTAGGTTAGGTTAGGTTAGGTTAGGTTAGGTTGGATAAACCTTTATTATGTTTTCATTTTTTAAACAAGTACCACCCAAAAACCAAAAATCCAAAAAAGTACACTCGCGGTAGTGTTTTAGCGAATATACGCAATGTTCTAGAAAATGAATAGAAATGATGGACATTAAATAAATAAATATAAAACATAATTCTTCAATGTCACAATTAGACATCAATATCAATCAAAAAATGATAATAAAAATTATTCCAAAAAAATACTATTCAAGTACACAACTTTTTACGGATTTCAAAGTATCCAAATTTTCAAAATTAAAAATTCGCTTCAAAATTAAACTTTTTAAGCGAATTGCGATATACAAGATTTAGAGACCAAATCGATATTCCAAAACTAAAATATACCGCAACCCAAAATCACTATATTTATCAAGGCATCAAATTTTTTAACAATCTTCCCATCACAATTAGAACAATTACAGACTACTATCAATTTGTATCTGGAGTAAAATATATATATATATACAGACTAACTGAAACACAAATTATCTCGTACATACTCCTTCTCCATACACGAGTCCAACTCTCATAGAGAAGAAATAAATGTTAAATGAAATATATATTAAGATGTCTCTCAGAGACGAAGCTACTATTTTTTATATGATAAGTATACTCACGGCCTGTCATCGGCTGGCTTAAATGATCACTTTACACAATGTAACGTTCTCCAATTTACCCACGCTACCACATCTATCAAATTTTTGGAAGTTGTATATGTTATATCAGGATGGAACATTTCACTTATTTATTACCAACTATGCTGTCGCCATCTATTGATATTTTTGAACATTTTTATATTCTTTCTCATGTAATAGTATAGATGTCGCTGAAGTTAAAACTTGTTATTGAAGTAGGGGCAATATCCTTTATGTGTAATCCTGATGACAATCTCCCAGGGGATAAAACCCAGTAATTAGTCCCTATAAAGATTTGGACATAGATACTCAAAATATTGTGGATCCTACTGATAATTCTAAAATGTATTATATTTTCTAATATTAAAATAAAGAAATAAAAAATATTCTCGTGCATTGTGTACGATTAATTCCTGATATTGCGGTAGTTTTTCGATTCTGAAGAAATCAGGTAGTTTAGAAGCGATGAGGTAATCTTGGAGAATTAAAAGAAATTCTCCGGAAATTAGATAGAGAGCGTAGAAGATGAAAATCTGATCGAGCAAGATCAGGAGAATAGGGCGGGTGTGGAATAACCTTGATGCCATCTAGAGCCTCAAAGCTTTTCATAACAAATGTCAGAAGTAATGGTTACATTCTTTCAAAGCAATTCCGACTAACATTCATGGTAAATGGTTCTGCCGGCGTCCGATGCCTTAACTCCTCGGGTAAACTCAAACAAAATGGCGTATCGGAGTTGTTCATTTTTTGTACTTGACATTCCATTTTATTTAGCCAACAATCAACGCTAACTTTCTACAAATAGAAATTATATTCAATAAAACAATTAAATTTTTCAATAAAACCGGTCTCGACACAGAATTTCTCTAGTGAGACGGGCACAGTCCAAACAGATTTTTACATAGTGTTATATAGTTACAAATAAAATAAAATAAATAAATAAAATGGTATGGCATTAAAATGACGTTGACGGGATGTTAAAAAACATTATTTTTAAAACAACCTTGGTTTGGAAAAAAAAATCCCTACGAACTCGACCATCGATACACACATCTCTACTGATATCGAAAATATATTTTTATTTGTTAACTTTGTTTTATTAACCACTTAATTGATTTTAAATACATCTACCGGTTTCGAAAAATACCATTTTCTTCTTCAGGATCTCAATACTAACTGAAAATATATATTATTGTTTCTTTACCAGAATCTATTTTTTAAAAAAAAAACTGCAATTATTTAAAAAATAAATTTAGCACCTAACTCAAATTGTTACTTAATACAAATTTACTCGAATGATTTTTAGGAAAAAAAAATATTTTTTAAACCAAAATACACCATAAACAATTCGTTGCAATTATTGGATATGTTAAAGGACACGGATCTTCCCAATAATGTTAAACTTGTTTCTTTTGATATTGTTAATTTGTAATTTCTGATTTACTAAATTCATCCAATTTACCTAATAATTTGGTAAAAGATCTATGTCGTTTGTTAAACCTTTGTATGAAACAAAATTATTTTCAATTTAATAATATAATGTATAATCGAACAGAGGGTCTTCCTATGGGAGCACCCACAAGTCCACTAATAGCAGATATTTTTGTAGACAATTTGGAGAGGGATATTTTTGATTGTTATTCTCCTTTGTTGTGGAAAAGGTATGTGGATGATATATTATATAAAAATTTTAATATTACAGTAAAGGAGCATTTGAGATGTTTGAACAATAGTGGGTTTTCAGAATATTATAATCATTTGATAGAAAATGGTCATGGTTTTGATAAAAAATTGGGATTGTCAATTTTGCATATATTTGTTGGTCACAAACGAAATAATTTGGAATCGTCGGAGGTAAATAAAGCGTGTAAAACTAATCAAAAAATTATAAACAACCAACTAAATTTAACTACGAGTCCCATTCTAAAATTTTTTCCTAAAAATTATTCAACTAAATTTGTATTAAGTAACAATTTGCGTTAGGTACTGGTAGGTGGTGGTAAGTAATAAAACAAAGTTAACAAATAAAAATATGAAGTTAACCACAAAGTTAATATTGCTAATTTCAAAAGTATGATATTGAAATTAATTATTGATCGCTCCGTGTACAGGGGATGAGGAAATCGAAAACGGGTTGAGCAAACATTTATATAGGCTAGAAAATTAATATTAGCTACAGGTAAAATTTAAAAATACTTTAGAATAATAATAAGGCATCGGCGTTGTGATATAAAATTAATGACACCGTTGGGTTTATATTGATTTAAGTTAATAAGCCACAAAAATGTTTTCCGGGAATCCAATATCCCAATTTAAAGTTGGGCTATCAAAATCAAATTAGGATTGGGTTTATTTTTACTCGGATCTTCCGGATGATCGCTATGAAACTTGACGAGAAATATTCTGTAAAAGTTTTTACTTACTTATATGATAGATTTATAAGTATGTTGAATGTATGAAAGGTTCGACTGTAATGTATTCACTCTTGAGCTTGGGGTGAATGCCCTCTTAGTGTGCGGGATTGGGTCGAGGAATAATAATCGTACTATGTGACAATAGTATTTAAGTGAACGTATGATTGGTGGTTTGACTGGATTTAAACACCGCCCGCCCAGGAATGCAGACCTAATTTATTCGGGTATGGGTGACTCGTTGGAGCTCCTTAGGTGGATAGTTAGGCCTACCTGCGTGGATGGGACTCCAACTCTCCGTACCTCGTGTTGTGCAACTCGGTTAGTCTTTCCGTGTAAGTGTGACTCAATCCAGTTTGTGTCTCGTCTACTGTCTACGCGCGTCACCTTGTCAACTTTGCGCGCGTCGCGCATTCATTCCACAGATACATTACAGTCCAGTACATGGAATACTCGCGAGATATAATACTTATGTTTGGGACATACGTTTATGTGTTTATGAATGTATTTAGTTTTGAACGAAAATAATGCACTGTGCCTTCGCCCCATTCCCTTCCCCTCCCGGCACGCCACCGATCAGTCTATTGGCGACCTTGAACCAGTGTGGTTATACGTGAACCGAAAGAATTACAATATTATACTAATTTGATACTTCGCGTTTATACTTGTCGTCGTCTAAAGGAACCTTTATCGAAATAGCGAATAAAAATACAGTCCACATTTTGGAGATGTCTGCGGAATCTGGATTATGGTGAGTGCCTATTCCTTCCATATATCAAATTCTTCCGGCATCTATGCTTGTACGTAGTACTTTCACTACAATGAATATCATATAGAAGTATTGGATGTGCATAAAGCAAGGAACTATATTTATGTTGGTCCACATTCTTGTCATTCCAATCTTCATGTATGCAGCGGAGACTTGGGACAGTCCGCAATGGAGACGAGCGGAAAATAGACACCATGGAAATGTACTGCTGGAGAAGGATGTTACGCATCCCGTGGACAGCACGACATTCGTCTGTCATCTCTTTCATAACTCATGATCATGTCGCGTCGCGGTTTTGTCTCAATTTCTTTACAACTGTAAATGTGACATATGAATATTTTGTTCTTATTTTTTAAGAATGTCTTTAAGTGGATATATATATATTTAAAAGTTAATACGCAAGCACACCGTTTGTACAATTCCAGGGACAGCATGCACTACAGCATGCACCAACATTGATTAATTGATTTCTTTTTGTTGCTGGTAGTTTATTAGTTTCTGTTCTAAATTATTTATTATTTTCTGAATTATCAGATTTTTTCCACAGATTTAAAATAAATGTATGTCGTATTGACGCGTCGGTCCCGCTTGATTTGTTAATTCATGTATTTACGTATTTTTGAAATGTAAATGTGGTCATTGCGTGCGCCGCGCTATGCCGAAGTGGGAGTCCGGATGTGCTCCGAAACTCCGCTGCGATAAGACCTTTGGAAGGTAGTTGTTAACATTATTCATATTTCTTGTACGGGGGTAGCGTCAGGGCTGGATTGGTGACGCTCTCTTTTTACTCTCTAGCCGAAACGTCTTAAATGAGGTACTAGTTGCCGCTTGCCGCATAGTACCCTCAACATCGGCAGCGTTATTATCGAATTACTCGTACTTACCGTACTTACGAGCGATCGCTCACTGGTTAAAATTCTTCCGCTCACATATCATGTTGACAGAATTTAAATAAAAAATTCATTGTTGATCCACTTGTGGATGAAGGCCTTTCCGTGATGTTCCCACTCTCCTCAATCCCCCGCCATTTTCGCCATGTCACTGCCACTGCTCCGATAATTAGTCTATCCATCGAGACTTTAGACGGCAAATACCATTCAATAATATTTCTTATGTATTAATTGTTCAAAGGTTTTTGGTGTAACTTTGTGGAATTCCATGATTAATTCCATAATTAAAATAACAATAAGAAAATAATAAACATCCAAATACCACCCATTACACCCCCTAACTTATCTATTTTATCTTCACCCCCACCCCCCCCTCTCCTTAACTCCAGACACACCCTTAATTACTGTCTGAAAACATTTTTAACTTTAGTTGAATTGTATTATTGATAATGGGAAGATGTTCCCGAAAACGTTCTAACGTTTAATATAATAAAATATTGTGGAATAAAATAGTGTTCCAATTGAATTTACAGAATAATCTTATCTATTAACTATACTACCCGTGCGTATGCAATCTCAATCAATAGAATAGTAGAAAGTTCGATGGTACAATAAATAAATAAAACAATATTCACCGGCCCACCACCCGATCCGCTCCTGTGCGGACTAGTGTATATAAGCCCCGGAAGTGTCTAAATTACAATCGTACATTTATGTTTTACTATTTTCTCCAAGACTCGGATATTGTACAATATTGGATTTAAGTGGTAAGAAACATTTATTGAATTTTATGTTGTATAATATATAAAATTAAACAAATTTCGCTGATCTTTAATTCGCAAATCTTTGTTTATCGCTGCATGTGCATTTGTTTGTACAATTTGTTTGTTTTTTTCATCTAAAATATAAATAATAAAGATTATTAAGGAAAACACATTCTTATTGTGAAGTTGTAATTATTCAGAACAGACGGTCTGTGATATTTTAAATACTAAATTAATGTATTAATTATAAATATATACATATAAAATCAATTTTGTCGAAAAATATTGTTTTTGCGTCACCGGGATTCGAACCTGGATCTCTATTTCCAATCCGGGGAAGTACACTACCTTTGTGCTATAACGCCAGTATTTTTCTTGACAAATTTTCGAACCTACATGTTACATTTTTCAAATTAATACACCTGTCGTTCCATTATTTGAAAGCCATCTACATTATTTTTACAGAATCTCAAATACCTTTGAGTAAACCGACTGCAGACGCCAGAATTATCAATTCATAGAAATAGAGATCCAGGTTCGAATCCCGGTGGCGCAAAAACAATATTTTTCGACAAAATTGATTTTATATGTATATATTTATAATTAATACATTAATTTAGTATTTATAATAATAAAGCCACTGTGTTCGATCCTTGCGAATGCTTTTAGCGCTTTCTGATCGGTTGTTGCAGTTGATCCTTCGGTTCCAACTCTCTAAAATGTAGAGACGTCAAAATTATTTTGACATTTGTATATTTAACTAGCTGAACAACAAACACCGAACACCAGACCAGCTCTCCAGTCAAGTCGAAGACGCGCAGAAATGATGACCCCGCAACGTGAGTGAAACAATAATGACAGCAAGAGCTGCCACAAACAGACGCGTAGCACAAACCTATCGTACAGGTCCCGCCTAGCGGTGTACCATTACAAAAATGTTTTTTTCCGAAAGGTCTGTAATTAAATTTGTAACAGCGATGTCGCCGGCTGTGACGGTACATTAGTGTCAATCAGTGCCTTCAGACGTGTGCCAGGGGTGGGTGTATGTGTTCGTAATCAGGGCCGATCAATACCACCGCCAACCCCCCCCTTAGAGTCTAATTTTACTTCAGTTTTAACCCCAAATTTGATCATTTTTATGTTCTACGCACAAGGGAGAATGTTCGAGAACATGAATTTATACTTTAATTGCTTCGCTTGACCCTTTCATATAAGCTAGTATAATATTTGTATATTTCAAACATGTTATTTAATTGTAGAATGATTCGATGCGGTGTATTCTGTGTATGAAAAGGAGACTTGAAACATTTGAGATGTGGATCTACAGAAGAATGCTCAAAATATGCTGGATGAATTGTGGTAGATCTTGACGTTCTATCCTCTGTGTTGTATCTAGTATATTTTGGTGAATATTACCCCAATTAAACTCTGCCTTCCTTACAACAATTCTGGGTTAATTCCAACACTTAAAGGTACATGCATCTAAGCTGGTAAGCATCTATGCAGGTAAGCGAAAGAAACACCATGTATGTATGTAACCATACGTACGTTTATAACCGTCTATTTTAAAAATTGAATTTATTTTGCCAATGTATTTTTCGCTAAATTAAATAAAAAAAAATAAAAAAATCTATAAAAGATTTACGCTTCAGAAATAGTATTTACAGTTGTAAGTCGCGTAGATGAGAGAGAGCTATCCAAAGGCGCGGCGACTTATAAAGGTTCTCAGTTGACAGTTCTCACACGAAAGAAGATGTTATGGTTCGGTTGAATAAAGAAAAAGTAGTACCTATTTAAAAAAATGAAAATCGGATAACTTCAATATCTCGGATATGTAATGAAACTAAACACGAGCAGGGATCACAAGCTAGCGTGCATTCCAAAAATCACCAGACCAAACAAAATGTTTACTATGAATTTAATTAGTTTTTTAAATTTTTTTGTGTTTATTATTGTCTATTCGCGATTCCTAGATGTTCGTTTTGACAGCTAACAATGTTACTTACAAAGGTGGAATAATTTTAATCAAGTACATCGAGATTTTATTTACGCGTTTCTGTTTGCGTTATTGTTTTTTTTATGTAGCACTCATTGTTAGTTCCTTTTTTATCGTCTTGTCTAATTATTCAATCTGTTGCACGAAGTGCATTATTAAGTAAATACTGTGGAATGGTTTCCTTCATCTGTTGACTCACCACACGCAATGTTAGAGACATTCACATTGTGTGGCCATCTTGTAGTGAGTGCTTGAAGCGGTTCCTCGGTGGCAAGCGTTCTGATGAAGATGCTGAACTCAAAGGTGGATTACAGACATGGTCACCATCCCAGGCGAGTTCGTTCTATGACGAAGGTATACACAAATTGGTGCCCCGCTGTGACAAGTGCCTTAATAATGTTGAGAAATACTTTAAGGTGTGTAGCGTCCAAAGAAAGTAAAGTATTGTGTAAATGATGTAGTGTTTCTTTTAAAAAAAATTCTAATACTTAAAAAACACACCTCGTATAATTAGTTTCTTAAAGACTGCACCGTTTGTTTATTTCCATTGGTAGTATGTTGTATGTATGGATTCATGTGGAATGATGTGAATTTAGAAAAATTATTATTTCGTTTGTTGCTGTCAAATATGGTATTAACTGTTTGTGGGTACGGAGGCGGAACCCTCGCGGTTTGTAGGCAACATCCTCTTAGCTATCAAACCAATGAAATATCTCTATATTGGATAATACCCCAGTCGGTGTAATGAAGTCTCGAACCAATAAATACAAAAACACAAACATTGCAAAATAACTTGTGTTCAGGGTCCCGATACTTGAAACAGAATGAGAGATAATAGAGAGACTATAATTCTATCAAGTTGATTTTGGATTTACGACCGACCTTATACACATCTTGTCTGCACAATCACGTTCCTAATAAATAAAAATATTTTAGTATTATTAATTGAACACGTTGCGTTATTGTCACTACTATAGTTTCGAGAGGTCCACTCTGTCTCATCAATTAAATACAGTGTTGTAGTCTATTCGGTCATTAATGGACAGTAAAGGTGAAGTGTTAGGAATGTTATGTTATGTTGTTAATTAAATTAAATTTCTTTTGTATTTCAACGCTTTCTAAATTGTTCATTATTAATTCTTTATGGACTATTTCTTTCTAGTGGAGATGTTTAAATTTATGACTATTGAATGAGTGGTTTGTTACATAAAAATGTAAAGATAACAAAATTACACAACTATCAGGCTCCATAAAATGTCTACATTGGGAATATATTGCTCCTGCAGCAAATATAAATGTGTACAAAAAAGAGGTTCTAAAATGGCTTAAAGGTCTTCTAAATAATTAAACAATTATTTATTCGACATCTATCTTATTCCATAGTTCTAAACTGATCGATTTTTAAACATTTTTTTATAAAATATTATTTTGTTATTAAATTTCACATTGTGTTATTATAGATCTTGATCTTGTTTCGTATAAATGTCTAAACCGTGAGTCTATCACTGAAATCTTTGAGTCACACTCACTATCAGTGATTGAATATCTGGGAATATCGTGATTCGTGAGTATTTATTTATATTTGGTTGTGAACCGTATGAAGGAATGATATTATCGCCATATAGTAGATTCTGCCAAAACGTTTTACGCATTTGATGTGAAGTGCTGAGAATTTGACCCGAAAAATAAACTCACATATTTTAAGGGTTTTCATTCTCTGATGTGATGATATTAAATTAGATATATAATAATTATGTATGCTAGAATATGTTTTTTACGTAAATGAAGTTTGAATAATATAAGTAAATACGGTCATAATTAAGGTTTTTTTTATTTGTTTTGCGTATTGTGATATTGTGCGGCGCACGTGTATTAGTAATGAACTAGTAAGTCGCAGTTCTCAATTACTGTTATTATCGAATATCAATCACATCTGTGAATCAAGAGTAGCATTTTTTTCTCTTCACTAATAACTACCCCCATAATTGTAGATCTTTCTTATTTGGGGGTGCACAATTCTATTGTTGTATATATACATTCAAGGTGGCCTAAAAAAAGTGGGTACATCTCGTAACACATGAGTTATTTCAAAACATAATTTAATTAATTATAATTCTTAATGTAATTTTTTTTGCACAATATTTAGCTAATCATAAATCATCAAAACACCCCATGTTGCATCATCTAGTGGGTTTAAATCTGGGCTTGTCGGCGGCCACATGCCTGGCTCAATAAAATTAACATTCTCTCGACGAAGAAAGTTGATATACTTCTGGCTGTGTGAGAAGGAGCTCTATTTTCTTTGACCATTTCCCTAGCACCCTGACGTTTTTCAATTCGCAAATTTTTTATCAGAATACGGTCTTCTGCAGTGATTTTTGTCATTCTGGGAAACGATTTGAAAAAACCAAATATATACAAAGATGGCGACCAAAAATTGTCGAAATAAAACGTAATATAGGTAAATATGTAAGTAAATTAGTAAGCTAATTAATTAATTAGTAATTATTTAAGCTATTGTTGATATAGTTTAACTCATTTTGATGTAATTATATCACATTTTACGAAATGTTCTCACTTTTTCTTGGCCACTATGTGTATATATATATTTGGTGGTTAAGACGGTGGTTAAATGAAAGAATGTTGTTTGGCGTGTTGAGGTTTATTATGACAGTATGATAAAAACAAGGAAGTCAGATAGAATGAAAGGAATGAATGAAGATGTAGAAGGTGCGCGTGTATTATGAACTGAAATGAAGCGAGTTGGCGGTTTTGCTCGGCGCGCGTGAAACGATGAAACTGGGGAGCCAGACTTGCAGCGGCAGCCGGCAGCGGATGCCGCCTGAGATGGCGGTGAAAATAAATTCTGAACGCTACATATGTATCTCATACATTATATTTGTATTTGAATAGACAATTGTTGTACTAAATAAATAAATAGTACATAATGTGGTTAGGAGAAAGGACCCACCTTACCTGGTATCGTTACCACGATTTTGACATCGTCTTAATTTACTGTCAGTTGATTGCAAAAGAACTGGTGTATAATACGACGGCTTGACGGCACTGCGGCGAGCCACGGTGGGAACTCTCTCGAAAGGTTCACGAATCGAGCCCTCGTTTCAATTAAAGAGTTCTGTTGACTCTCTAATTGAATTACGAGGCTCGTTTTCATCGGAGGAACTAAATAAACATTGTTATATCGAATGGATAGCTAACATCCAGGAACGGCACACGTTTGTTTATTTGCGGTTAGAATTTTACCCAGCTGTTATATGTTGCGTTCTAGTTTTAATTCAGTAATTTTTTTTAGCTGCCTAAAATGGGATTTATAAAATAACTTGCGGAGATTGAAAATGGAAATGTGGGAAATACACAGATTATGTCTTCTTCTTCTTCATATATCATATTTTTAATATTCGCCGTTAAATTACTGTGCCTTTCAAAAAATATTCACGACAGACTGCATTTTGGTCCAGCCCGTACATAATTTCATGATGCTGAAAATATTCTAACTTGTATTTTCTTGTTATTATGCCTCCGAATCTTTTGTCCGACATTTCGGATGACTTGATCGGAAATTGACGCGGTAGCATTACTCAAAATCTAACCCAATTTTTCTCGTTGACATATTTTTAGTATCAACAGAGATAAGGATGGAATGAATCGCTTTACATTTTAGTTTAAACGCTTTCAAATGTTGATTAGTTTTCGTAATATGAGGGTTTTTTAATATTCTAATTCTTTTCACAACGCAATCAATGTCACAGTCTACACGGTGCTGTACCATTCATACCGTTTCTACAGGAACTGACGACATCACGTGACATCTGTTTTGTTTCATTGTTTTTGTTCTCCATTATATCGACTCGATATAATAGAATATGATGAGAAAATTATGCACATCGAAGGACGAACAATTTTTCCCGTGATCCTCGAGAAGAATTAAAATGTCGACGGTATAAATTATTACAAGTCCGAGACTCCAATTCTGGATCCACAAACCGCGTTCTTCTTCTCGTGCCTTTAGGTCATCGGATATCTCGAGGATGACATATTAAAAAATTAAAGGAATCTCGGACTTTTCCGGAGTTTATTAGGGTGTGGGTCTCCCGTTGGGGGTTGCTGGGGTGGACGATGCAGGGAAGAGCGATGGCTACGGAGATCTAACGGAGCATCCCACTGGCTGTCGCTCTGGTACAATGATACCGGAGCCAATCTACGGTGGTATTATGATGATAATGGCTGAATGTAATAATAACTAATATAATATTTGGCATATAATAAAATAAAATAAAAAAGTGAATATAAAGGGGCGCCGTAAGGTTTTAGTTACTAGCTACTCTAACTTTTAAATATACTCCAAAAACTTTTTAATATGTTGTCTAACCATTCGCGTTCATCATTTGGCGTTCTGGCTTCAAATAATTGATGCTTATGTACACCATTGATCTCTTTGTCCAGCTAAAAAGCTTAAAGTTATCCTAAGAAAGGTTGATTTTCAAGGAATTTTTAAAGCGATCTTGGGATAGCATATACATAATTTCCTTCGGTGTCTGATTTCAGGCATTTTGGCTGCATGGCCAACCCAGGAACATTGTCGCTGAATGATATTGGCTTCGATGCTCGTTATTTTGGCTTCTTCCAGCACACTGCCACGTGCGTTTGTTTAGCAGCCTTATTGAACATCTTTGGTGGTGCCTTTCTAGTATTGATGTGTCTTCTGTATGATATCGACGTTGCGGAAGAATACACCAACATCTTGGTGTCATTGCTTAGGTTTTGGTTGTAGAAGATTTTTTTTGTGAGACGTTCAGACTTAGGAAGAGTGAAGTTCATGAAATGGTTTTCCTTAGCGTTGTATGCCGTTGATACGCAATGTCTTCAAGGCTGATGGGAGCTGCGTTTCATGCACCGATACTTGTTGGGTACGTTCAGTGATTCCCTTTTCAGAATCAATATTGTGCTTGTGATATAGTTGATTCAACTTAAGGTCTGATGTTGCGACTTCTGAATTATCCCGTATCTGAGAAATAAGCTCACACACTCGCACGCGTCCGAGAGTGTCACAGTCCCGATATGCGGCGAGCGGTAGGTGCGCGCAATCTATTCTTCGACGGTCCCGTTGGCGACACAATACTGCCTATTGTGGACCACCTCGCCTTCCTGATGACCGGCGCCGCGCCCGACGGTGGGGCGTGCAATTCGACCAAATTAAAATATATTTTACAAATCAGAAATGCCATGGTTACACTCGAGACGGCGAGTTGTTGCTCTTCCTACTTTCTTGTACTTTTGTACTTATTTGCTTGTTAAACAAGTATTAACAAGTATTACTGTATATGAGGTGTGACAGTTTGATTCATGGAAGGGCCGCGTTATTGTAATTGTCGTGACGTAATTATTTCGAAGTCACGTGTATTTAGGACATATATTTATGTGTGTATGAATATATTAATTTTTGAATAAAAATAGTGCACTTTGTCTTCTTCCCCCTTTCCCTTCCCTCTCCCTCCCTCGTTGTACGTATACGGTACAGTTTACAATATTATACTAATTTATACTGTGTTGTAACCTTTAACGAAATAGTGAGTAAAATGAACAGTCCACATTTTTGTAGATATCAGTAGAATCCGTATTGTGGCGAGTGCCTTTGCAACAACGTGGTATTCGTGTTTGAAGTATCATGATCATCCTGCCTCTCCCATGGATCGCCAATCATTTCTGTTTGTCAGGATTTTTCGTCCATCTGTTGTTCGCTACCCTTCAGATGTCGTCGCTCCATCGAATTTGACGACGGAAAACGTGTTTTCGTCATCCCCAATGTTCAAGATCTCTACGACAAATATGCATGTTCAGCTCATAGCCTCTTACGCTTGCAGATTTTTGGGCTTTAGTTCACAATCTTCCTTTTCCCGTTGACTTAGTGTTTATGAGTATGCCAGGACACTGATCTCTTATCTAACATCGGGGATCTTTATCTTCTTCTTGTGCCATATCACTTGGCATCATCACCTTATTTACTGCGGTGCAGCTCCACAGTAGACTGGCCAAACCATTACCTCAGGTTCTTCAACCATGATGTTCTTCTTCTTCCAGCAATAATTCCCTGAATCAGGTGTAAGATCTCGCGCTTCTCCAGATGTCTCATCACATATTCTAGAAGTTTTCAGAATTTTATTGTTTTGAATTATCCATCCAGCTTATTTTGAGCATTCTTCTATAGATCCACACCTCAAATGCTCCAAGTCGCCTTATCATTTCTTCGGTCAGTTTCCATAGTCAGTTAAATGATAAACAAATATCAGATATCTCATACAGTCAAAGCTATTTTTTTATTATATTTAATGGGAAATATATATGAAAATATGGGTTAATTACAGAACTTACGATCTGTCTTCTGCTGACTTAAGTGTTCATTTTATATATATAATTCTCACCCCTTAATCTCCACATTTATAATTTTTTTTGATGTTGTATATATGTTAGTATGTGGACTCGCCTCTACCATCTATGAATCAAATTTGATAATTCATTTTTTCCCTTTTTTTTTTAAACAGCATATATAATATCATACACAATAAAAAAAATAACTTTATAGAGACAAGATAGAGATGAGATAACTGATATTTGTTCAATAACAGTGCCTTTGTAGGTAAAAGTCCAGTAATTGTGTGTTCTTGGACATATTCTAATATTGCTAGTTAAATGATTGTTTAAAAATATTTTTTCTTTCTCGCATATTTTGTGTATAGGAAGGTGTAAAAATATAATATAATAGAAGTAGCGGACTGATCAGATACGCTCCGGTCACACGATGTGCAGGAACCCGGTTCGCTCGAACTTTGGTGCAAAACAATGACTTTACATACGTCTCACGGTCACGTGAAGGGCAATTCTCGCTGCAAAACTGTCCTGCAGTTTGGCAAATATTGAAAATTATAATATATATGTTTTGTCAGATCTTCACCGACAGCTTCGTCGGAGAAAAATGAGAAATGGGTTCCCAACGTCAGAACTACTCACTCACCTTTAAATAATAAAATATTTCTCATTCACTTGTGGAAAAAACAAACGTATTAAATAAATAAGTTTTGCAAATCTTAAGATAGGGAAATAGTAAGGTTGTAAATTATCAACATTGAAAGAAGTTTGATGTTAACAAAATCTTATATTAGGGGAAATAGAAAATTATAGATCGTATTATTTTTTTCCGTATGACGATGGCCCTGAAGACGAAAGATGTATCTTATCAAGTAGTGACTGACGTCTGAATATTGCAACATTTCGCTACTGCCATCCAATTGTGAACGCTCAAATTTTCTTGCATTTTTTCTATATTTGTTTGTAGTTTTCCCCCTGGTTGTGTCCCTTGGGTTATACTCGTGAGTACCTTGTGTAATCGACATTTTTGTGTAACTTTTATCTATTATGTACTATTTTTCTTAGGGACCTAGAGCGCAACCGAGCAAAATTTGTAACCGATGGCATTCAATACATATTTATGTCGCGAAATTTGGTTGAGCTCGAATGTGGGATTGTAGACGCACAATCAATTTTATACGTACAGATTTGAGTTTCATTTTTACGTGTTAGCCGTTACGTCGTCCGGGCCGCTGTCGCATTACGCGGACGTCACCGCTGACAGCCACAATTGGCCGGAAAAAATCCCTATTACCGGCACGATGGAAGCTGCAGCGCGACCAATCGGGGAGATGGCCAAAACGTACCGAAAATATGTTTTCGCAACGGAATTTTTATCCGACACGAATCGCTTCTGAGACGCGACGTGACGCCGTGACGCTGACCTCACCTCGCTACAAAGACATATTTTGTTTAAAAAAAAATGAAAAGTGTATAATAGGTGTTTTGTGTGATGTCGCATTGATAAATCAGTGCATTAATAAATTAAAATAGAATTTTTCTTTCAAATATATTATGTTACATTCATCGTTTTTAACTGTTTCCTCTTCTTTTCTGGATGATGCCCCCCCCCCAAGTGTCTCCCACTTTTATTCGTTGCCACATATTTTCGCAAAATTTGCTGATTTATGAACTGATCCAGCGGGTTTTAAGATAGCTATCGGATGATTGCATTCATCCAACGATTGTCCACACTCCGAGCGATGAGTGTGCCCATTGCCATTACATTTTCTTGCCGTATTCAATTATTATCGTCCGTCTTTCAAAAAGGTTTTTTTGTTAAACTTGAATTGCGACTGGTGTTATATTGTCCAAACACATGGCCACAATCCATTCCAACAGGCATATCTGAATTTTACTTCAACGAAGTAATATTGTATGAAAACATTTTTACGTAACCAATCTTATTTCGATGTGCTACCCTTACAAATAATATTAACAAATGGAATAAAAACCACTCACACTGTATTTAAATCAAAAAAAATATCCGTAGAAATCGACACAATCACCAATCTCCAATCTCCAGCCCAGTAGTGCTGTGTTGGGAACAATTTATGCATTGTCCACAATTCGGATCATCATTCGTGTTCAGATTTTTCAGTACTCAACTTGGCTTACAGTGAGGAATAAAAGGGTTAAGATTAAGTTTACATTGAAACGATTGATTTATATAGAGGTTATATTACGCTACTGCTAATTAAGAACATATCTGAAAGACATACCTGCTTCAGATATCCTAGAATGGCATCTAATAGAGATCAATAGAAGAAAATCATTGAAGAGGCTAAGATCCACCAGCGAATGTAGATAGGATGATGATGATAAGTTAAGAACGAGCTGGATCGCCGAGTAGCGCGGTGGACGTCACGTCTGTGCTAGTTCAGCTTTGTAATAACAGATGGTGCTGTATGTCCGCTATTAAATATAATAAATAATAAGAATAGAGATTTCTTGCCGGGGGACAGTGAAAGTGTATTTTAATCTCTTCGCTAACTTTGTGGTGATTACCGAAAAATTGTATCAATAACGTAATTTTTAGAACTCAGTCAGGTTCACCACCCGATTAGCAATCGGAAGTTGCAAGCGACGCGTGATGCTGATCACGTCTGGCGATCACGGTCACAATAGCGCCGAGCGAACAATGCAGCCGCGCTTCCTGGGCAGCGCATTTACAAATTTATCGGCGTGTTATTATAATATTAATCTTTTATCGCATCCTAATTCTCGACCGATGAAATAGGTTGAAAGCATTTGAGATATGGTGCTCTGTTACACTTTATTAATTCAAATGTATTATTTCTTATTTGCAGATTCACCAGCACATTCCGTCCGTCGCTATCGCATTTCCACCGCACGTAAGTCACGGCATTCCTGATATATTATTGTTTGAAACTCTTTTTTTACTATTTACTAGTGATGAGTTTAAAATCACAATCTGTGACTGAATTACAGATATATTCAAATCACGATCGCAAACTGTGAGTGAATCACTGATATTTATAAATCACGATCACTAACAGTGATCGATTACCTGAAAATATTTCTTTTGTGGAGTGTGTTTCTTCGGTTATCGGACGTTAACCATCATGTTGGCGATCATTATTATGTTTGTTGTTGGCGATCATTATAGTTGGACTGTGTACTTCCCGAACCATCGTCATACATTTTTCTTCTGGTACTTTTCCGCATGTTCAATGATGTGGTCAAAATAATACAGTTTCCGTGTTTCTGTTGATTATTATATTATGATTTGTAATCCTATTAATCTAGCTTATTTTTAGAAGCTATCCACATGTCAAATGCTTCAAGTCGCTTTATCATTATTTCCGTGATTCTGTTTCATATAAAAATACAAGTTTACAATACAATACAAATTTTGGTTTGCAAATTTAAGTTTAGGTAATGGCTGCATAACGGCTAAAGAATGCGGCTCGCGCTTGTTCTATAGGACGCTTAATTTCCATACAGTCCGACTTCATCTGTTTCGTTTGCTAATGATCTGTGATAAGTGACTGTTCCGAGTCCCACGAGGTCGAAGAAGAAGAAGAAAAAATCCACACTATAAATAAATAAAGACCATGTACATGACCATTAAAATAGTCTACCTGGGATTCTGATCTCCAAGTCTCTCCATCCATGGATGTGCGTCTGTGTGTGTATATACGTTACTGTACACCAGATTAAACAAAACAAAATTATTCATGTTTATCTCAGACCGGGATGCTGACTTCCTCCCGGCCGCGATACGGTGACCCGCGTCGCTGGACCAAAACGTGCTCATTTAACTGCCAACATTATTTAAAATGGAAGCCACCGCATAGGGTAAGACCAGGCTTAAAGGGTCTCGACTTATCTATCAAAAGCTGGGACCTATCGTTCACAGATGGTAAAATGATTTAAAAATATGACTTTAATCCCTGCAAGTTTGCAAGGTCTAAAAGTGCGCGTTAACACACTTGTAGCTTGGCGTGACATACAAAGTTTGGCGTGTTAACGCGCTCATGGCATTTAAAAGGTTAGTTCACCTTTGCAGTGTACCTTTTCAATCCTCACACACATCTTGGGAAGAATCAGTTTTTTATCCATTGTCAATAAGGCTGCACCGCCTACATCACGAAATGAAATGGGATTATGATGACGATGGTCTTACACTTTTAGACCGCTTTTTAAACTTCATATATTTAAAAAATATTACAGTAGGTGCCTAACGTACAGAATAACTCCAAACAAAAATAAAATTTTGATTTAAAATCAGAACATTGGTGATATAAACAAAATTTTTTTTCTTCATTTGACTGTTGTTTTATTTTTCAATACGAACAGTGAATTAAAAAAATTTGCAATAATGTCGTGATACATAATGGTTAAATATGTATTTAAAATAATAATAATAACAAAAAAATTGCTGTAATATAATAATATGATATAAATAAACAGAATCTACCTTTCTGGACTTCGAACAAGTTAAATTTCAGTGCTAATAATATGTTTGTCTTTCGTTTTACTAAAGAACTCCTCCTAATCATATATTTGAATTATTAAGAAATCCAGTTACCTCTTGATTTTCGTCCAGCCTTTCAACACTACACCGTAACATCTTGCAAAATGGATGAACCTACCAAGATACCCAGCTCATCCTTCAAGGCGACCCTCGCTAAATTCAAAAAGTTTGCCAGAGACTGCGCCGAGGAAGCGCTGAGAACTGCCAACAACGTCAGGAGAAGTTCCGTGAGTTCTGGAAGTGCTCATCGTGAAGTCAAGCTCACTGAAAACAAAAAATTGGGCCAAACATCTCTTCGAAGTCACCCAGAAGAAACGGATGAAAATAAAGTGTTGTCTATTATCAATGAAGAAATCGATAACGATGGAGCCAGCGTCGTCAGCTTGATGGCCAATAAATCTATCCAGATCATGGAGAAAATGCAAGCAACAATATCAATAGAAGACTTAACTGCAGAAGCTGCTGAGGAAATCGTCACAAGCGGTGCTGATCACGACACATCTGAAGATATTTCTAGTGCGGTTCAAGAAAAAGCTGATGAAGAAACGACCACCACACGAAAGCAAATCGAATTAGTCACAGCGAAGATCGACCAAGTTGATTTAATGGCTAAACCATCGACGGAACAAGCTGATCTGATAGCTAAATCATCGTTAGAAAGAGCCAAAGAGATAGAACAAGTTGGAAACATTGCTTGCAAATTAGGTGACAAGGTCAAGAGTGTAGCCGATATTGTGAAAGAACACATGGTGGGCGGTTCTGATAACGAAAATGAAGAAACAAACGAGCGCTTGATGGCCATGATCGAGAAGTCGGATGTGACGTGCACTCTGGTCGGAGACCCTTCGGAGGACTACGCGGAGGCGTGCAAGATTGTTTGCGAGTTCGACGAAGAGTCCAAGGTCAACGCCAAGAGGTGCGAGTACGCCTGTCTGGCGGTCAACAACCTCAGAGACGAGGTGCTCAACACTGCCAAGGAGATATCGAACAAAGGGGAGCGAGAAAAAAATACTCAATCCGATACATTAAATTTAATGTCTGACTGATACAATTCTTAGTTCAGTATTTTTTGCACATTTTTAAAATTGGTTCAATAAAGTCATAAAACGTTTTACTGTTTTTCATTATTTTTTATTACTTCATCTTTTGAAGGCTTCAAGTTGTTTATTTTTCTGGCCATTCTAAATACCTCCTCTTTCATGTCATCGACCTGCAGGCAAGTCTTCTCACACCCGGTCGCCCGGTGCGCATATTCTTCCTCGAAGCCGCACACGGTCTTGCAAGCCTCTGTGAAATCTTCTTTTGTGCCTGCGTTTGCCTTTGGAACTTCGGAGTTTTTGAGAGTTGTCAGCATTTTCGTCAACTGCTGCTCGGTTTTTTCCTTGATGATTTGAGTCGCCTCGCCCGCTTTGATTTTGATGACGGCTTCTGTGTTTTTGGCCAGTTCTTTTGTTTTCTCTTCGATGGCTTCGGAAACTTGGACGAGTTTATCTTTCAGCACGAGCGTTGCGTTTATCGTTTGTTCCTTCGACACTCTCGCTGCGGTTTCCAGCTTTTCTACGGCTATTTTCTTCGTTTCTTCGGTTTTATCCTTGATGACTTGTGCCGCTATACCTATTTGCGTTCCGATAGCTGCTTCTGCTCTTTTCCCTGCCTCTTTGGAAGTTTCAACGGCTTCATTCACGGCTTGTTGGACTTTTTCTTTTGCAGCATCTGATACTTGTTCTATTTTTTGTACGGTATCGCCGAGAGGACCCTCGACACTTTCCTTGATCACTCTGCCGACGCCTGCCGCGTAGGAAGTCATTTTTCCCGCCGTGTCCTTGACGAGTTTTGCTGCCTGTTCCGCTTGATCCATCTCGGTAATGGAGTCCACCGCTAGCCACAAATGTAAACACTGACTGCGATTGATCGCAGACGGCTTACTGTATTGGCTAGATGGCTCCGGCTTGAGCCGAGAGGAGAATGATCTTACGCAATGCAGCGCGGTTTTTTTGGCACAGAAATCTGTGATGATTTTGCACCGATGTTGTACGTGTCTAATTTTAACACCTTACTTAAATAGATGTCAAGGATGCGTATATTTTATAGTGCATCTTTCAAACGTCCGAAGCGCCACTCGCGCGATAATTGTCATTCATTTTTGTAACATCTTGACCTTGCGCAACGAGGATTTGAGCTTTTTGCAACTTCCCCGTATTTTGCGGTCAGATTTCAGCTGAAGATCTTCAGTATATACGCTTTTAGCATTCAAATCTTGGTGTAATACGGGAGCACCTTATAATCTACGATCTAGACTTAATTACTTATTTACCATCACGCCGTTTCACATGGAATGGATTACGCATTGTGGATAGAACGCCCTGGCACGCGCAATAACAGATGTATCAATTTTATAAAAATAGCAACAGAATATTCAAAAATTTGTAATGCATTTCCCTTGATAGGAAAACATCCCGGTAGTAAGTTATAATTGTTTTTTTTTTAAATTTCGTAATATTTAATACACCTTTGCCGGTACCGGGTCGATATAAAGTTATTTATTATCAAGAACACATTCTTATTGTGAAGTTGTAATTATTCAGAACAGACGGTCTGTGATGTTTTAAATACTAATTAAATGTATTATTATAAAAATATACTTATAAAATCAATTTTATCGAAAAATATTATCGTTGTGCTGCAGGGATTCGAACCTGGATCTCTACCATTCCGGGGGACGTGCATTAAACGATTATGCTATAGCAGAACGGTGCATTGACGACAAATTTTCGAACCTATATGTCAAAGCCATCTTCTTTATTTTATTTTTTATACTGAAATTAAAAATGCAAGTATAGATAAAAATAAAACTTTAAAATGATAAGTAGTGCGTAACTAATTAGAAACCACTGTGAAAACAAATTTAAAGGGTGACTATTTGTAAAAAAGGATTTGGTTATTTATGATATTTAATTTGCTACCAAAACTTTTTCTTATTTCTAATATTTCATATTTACCTACCTGTAAATCCTTAGTATTTGTATGTATAATTTCTAAACCCTTGTTAATGTCAAAAAAAATAAAAATGGTTTGTTTCCAAAGTGTGATTGGCGAATTCCGAATTTATCAATAATATTGTTTTATCTTATTATTGATTTAGAAATCAATAAGTCAAGCAATAATTATCATAAATATTGCTGGTTACGTTTCGCTGATGTTGAATTATTTGCGACTCATCGGTCCATCGGTGTTTGTCCCAATCCTGCCCTGGATGGTGTCTTTTTAGAGAATTGCTCTTTCTGCACGCGCAGCTTAATTCAAAGTCCACGAATTTTTGGTCATGTGCTCGGAATACGCCGATACCTCACCAACATGTGTATATCCGTGAAATTACAAGGCGACCTTCAATATTCAATGGCGTTCTTGCTTTGCACGTAAAGAAGCGATTACACAGGCGACACTTTGTTGAGATAAATCTCAGCTCTGTGTACACCTGTTTTATTTTTGTTCCGGAAATAACACAGCGGCTTCCACTTAACATTTTCAGCTCCAGTCAACCAATTTACATTTTATACATGTTTTTAAGACCTAATCCACAATATTGCACGTCTTTAATAACGTTTTTAATAAATGATGAATATTTTGTTTGGCAAACATTTTTTAGTCATTATTCATTAAAACATTTTGTATAAATAATAATGGCAATGCCAATCAAATCAAGGCAAATCATTAATGGTGATCGATACTGAATTAAGTCGATTGGGTCTGCAACACATGTGGGGTTTCAAGAGGACGGTGCTACCTCACACACAGCCCGAGCTTCGCTCGAAAAATTTTCCCGGCCGCATAATGTCAAAAACTGGCCTCCTCGATCACCTGATTTGACAGCCCCCGACTATTTTCTACAGAGGTACTTGAAAGGAAAGGTCTACTTCAATAAGCCAACAACAATTCCGATGCTACAGGACAATATTAGAAAAGAAAATGATTAAATAATAGTGTGCGAGAATGTTATGAAAAATATGGTTAAAGGAGCACGCAAGAGCAAGCCACTTGACCGATGTCATATTCCATAAATAATTGTAATAAACCAAATAATTCACGAATAAAAACCAAATTAAAAAATTATGTTTTATTTCCTAGTTATTTAAAAATAACATCGGCCTGGAACATAATATTCACCCTGTATTAATTACTCGGCTCATATGGCACCGCATGTACGCGTTAATATAAATAAAATAATATATAACGTGGTCCACGTGGACTGCGCGAGAATTCTGCGCGGTAGATCGTGTACGTAGGAAATTATTCGCTTTGTCAAAACCGCGCGGAATCCGCGCGCGTTTGTACTGGTACATAAGAGAATTTTATTATGTTATTACGCTGTACATTGTTTAGGTATTAGTCGTAGATATTCGTGAATTCTCGAAATATTTCATATTACGCGCAACGTGTTCGTAATAATATTTCATATTTAATGTTTTTAACATTTAACCAAGTTAAAACGTCAAACTCGTTATTGAAAAGTGTGTGCGGTATTAAATAATACGCTGTCAGAATCAAAGCCACGATCAGAAAAATTGATGCCAGAACGATACGTTTTAAACATTAGTAAATAAATATACAGACTATCAAATATATAGGGAGTTAGAGAGAGTAAAAAATATTAAATACCTTGTCATTTGGATTGACCGACTCTTAAACTGGCATATCAATAAACTTTGCGCTAAATTAAGAAAACTGACATTTTTCTTCAGATGTCTTAGGAATATTCTAGAGAAACGAATGCTGAGAACAATGTATGGCTCTCTGCCAATCCCTTCGTAGCTGCGCGATCTTATGTTGGGGTGGAGTTGGGAAAACCGCCCTTAACCAATTAGCAGTCACACAAAAATCCATTCTCAGAATCATCTACAGAAAACGATATAGGTTTCCTTCTTACTCACTGTTTGAGGAATGTTAGATTCTTGATATTCGACAACTCTACGTAAGAAGCTCAACAACTCTATGAATCACTGTGAAACCTAAAGTGAAAACAAGCTTTGGTCAAACCTTCCATATGTTTCTGGCCCCCAAAGCCTATAACATTTTGCCAAGCAGTATGAAACAATTCTCAAGAGAGAGAGAGAGAGAGAGGTAGAGGTAGAGGGGAGCAAAGAAACGGTTCTGGCCCTCTATGTATCTATGACCTATCAACCTTAGACTTGGTCAAGTTTTTCACATAACAAAACTAAAATTTTGTAGACATGCCCGGTCGATGATAGGTCATCTATCCAAATCTGAATTCTGATCGCGTTGTATTATCTTTTGCTCTGCCAAACTCAAATCAGAATTCCAAAATGATGCCGACAGACTATTCTGCGAATGAAAGAGCATTTTTAAAAAAGTTTTGGAGGATCTCTGACGTCACGGAGGTTATTTTTTTTAAATTACACATTAATCGTGATTCATGATTTGTACGGTTAAAATTTTTAAACTCCTAGTATTCTATTATTCGAGTATTATTCGATATCATATTACAATAGTTAAAGTTGGGTCTGTGACGAGAACCTTTTTGAGCAAAAACACAACAACAACCTTGATTTTAAATTTGTAGGCTTGTGCGATAACACGGTCGAATTACAAAACGAACGCAGACCTGCCCTGCGTGCACCAGTGCTCCATTGCTGTATGCGAGTATTTCTTCTTGTACTGTAACATACGCCACCCTATAAATAAGCTGGGGTGAGAAAGGATACTTTATCCTGCCTTGAACGCAAAGAGCTTCCGAAAAGGAAAAACCATATTAAGAGTGAAATTGGTTCATTGCTAAGTGCATCTCTCTCATGTTGTAGAGAGGCTGTGCGCGCAAGATTAGCGATTAACTCAAAATCACAAACCGCGAGTCAGTCACTGATATCTTTATGCCACACTCACTATCAGTGATTGAATATCTGGGAATATCGTGATTCATTTTTTTATATAATTTATATTTGGTTGTGAACCGTGATTCGGCGCACGCGCATATGAAACGAAAATATTCATGAATGAATGACGTTATAATTCGCGATAAGCGCCATCTAGTAGATTCTGCCAAAATGTTTTACGCATTTAACCCGAAATGCTGAGAATTTGACCCGAAAAATAAACTAATAATTTTTTAAGGGATTTTTTCTCTTTGTGATGATATTAAATTATTATATAGATATATATTATTTATATAATGCTAGAATATGTTTTTTTTACGCAAATGAAGTTTGAATAATATAAGTAAATACGCTTAAAATTATGTTTATGCGTATTAGTGATGAAACGGTGATCACAGTCACAGTTTACAATCACTGATATTATCGAATACCAATCACAGTCACACCAGTGAGTCAAGAGTAAGTAGCATTGGATGGAAGGAATTAGGGACAGGGGGCTCAAGGGCCAACCGAACACTAGGAAGAAACACGACCCTCTTGAGGTGCTCCTATGGGTATTTGGATTTCTTCTTTCGCTGGCGAGAGGTCTTCTGGCTTCAGATGTACTTCGTTGATTGCGAACGAAGCACTATCGAACACACACTTTGTCGATAGCGTGAAGTGGGACTAGCAAAGATGAACAGTTCAACTATTAACCCCGCATAGCAGGACGATAATTCACAATCCTTTCCGTACGGTAGGAAGATAACTTGTCAACTTGGCAGTCTATATGTAAAATCTGTATATCATTGATTAACGCCATCTTTCGAGTAGTTTTGTTTTAATAGCTGTTGAAAGTGGGCAAGTTTGTGTTTGTTTGCAACCGTGGAAAAATTGCGATATCGGTCAGTGATTCGATTCCTTTTTTTGGATGGAAAATCAAAGTGAATTTGCATTCATTGTATATGGTTTAATGAATTCAGCCGTGACCGAACATCAATATGGTCAACAAAATCCATGATATATCGGGTGATGATCAAAGATATTGCTGACATTATAAACCTATACGATCCTCGTTATCCGATCTCGTGTATTAGAGCTCTCTTACGCATAACCTCTTAACGTATATCACTCGTTGCGAGTTGTTGTCCTCAACAATGGAGCACATCCTGGATACCTGTATCGAAGCCTCACTAGAATAACCTCACCCTCGTACGAAGACGATCAATCACCGAGTCGCATCTCAGAACCGGCACGAGCTGTGTTTCGCGGTGTTTATCTTGTTATTTATAAATTGGTCAATGCTGAATCACGAATTCGTGATCTTCTCGACCTCTCCCTGGCGTCTCCGGAAGGTGGAGGGAGGGAGGGAAGCCACGACCGGTCACGTGGCGTGCTCGCATCACTCCGGCAGCCCTGTGATAATTGCCACCGTCGAAGGACCTCGACCCCCGGCGGAGAGGTGGTCACATTTTAATAGGAATCTGCCTCCCGACGACGCGCGGTGGTCGCCGGCTCTTCCTGCTTTGCGGTAAAATTAGCCGTTGAAAATTCTTGCGGTGCGCTGACGGAGAACTTCCGCGGCATTAGCGTTTTTACATGTCGCACAGATTTCATATGTCGCACTATATTTAAAATGTCATGTCTTATTACATAGCTCTAAACAGTAACTTTATGTTTGTTTGTGGGGTGGGGTGGGGTGGGGTGGGGTTGGGTTAGGTTATATATTCGTCAGAGTCCTAGAGAGTAATAATGCAAAATTACTATTTATGACCGGAATAATAACAAAAGCCTCCCCACCCTGTACACTCGATATAAATACAAAATAATATTGCGTTTCCCCATCTTTTATCTATGACTTTCTGGATGTATTGGATTCGGACGTAGTGTCAGGAAGGAAAAATTACGTATGTTTTTAATATCTCTGAGTTAAGATTACTTTTATATATTCGGCACAACAGTATGTAAATTAACAGGGTGGCTTAAAAAAAGTGAGAATATCTCCTAACACATGAGTTATTTCAAAACATAATATAAATAATGTAATTTTTTTATACAATATTTAGCTAATCAGAAATCATCAAAATACACCATATCGCATCATCTAGTGGGTTTAAATCTGAGCTGTTCGGTGGCCACGTGGCTGGCTCGATGAAATTAACATTCTCACGACGAAGAAAGTTGATTATATTTCTGGCTGTGTGAGATGGAGCTCCGTCCTGCTGCAATGTCCAGGTACACTGTAATATTTGTTTTGAAACTCTTTGATCATTTTCCTAGCACCCCGACGTTTTTCAATTAAATTTTACTATCTTGCTGTTTTTAACGTGTTGATTCCATGATTGTTCTTTAAATTTGGTGCATGGATTGGTTTTTTGATTTGGGGAAAACATAAAGTAATAGGCATTTATTTCCTTTAGTTATTACGTGAAGGATTTTCAAACAATAAATTAATCATGTTCAGTCATAGAAAGTGATCTTAAAAATGTCCAAATATTTTTATGTGGGTAAGAATGTATTTTACGTTAAAACTTAAAATTTAAAACACTATTAATAGTGCTCTAAAATATCAAATAAATACATGGTAGAGTCGTATAAACGACGGATTAATTATGTCTAAAGACGTTGGTTAAACGAAAGTAAATATATATTATATATGAGTGTATAATATCATCGGTAACAACATAACCTAAATCAATATTTACTGCACGCCACTACTGCGAAAGAGATGTTTTTCTTTTTTTTTATGTATAATAAAACGTATATTTTTGAGTCCGAAAACACGGTATTCTCGTACATAGAGATGACATGAAAGTACCTACAGTAAGTAGTATTGTTGCCTGTTTTTGCTAAGACCGCTGTTTTCTTCCCATCTGATGCTGCACGTTATTTGTATAATTTCTTCATCCGGTATGTACTTAGTGCCAAGGTTCTTCGTGATGCGATACAACATATTTGTTTATACATCCTAAGTTTTTTTATACAAAATTGTGCTCGAAAAAAATAGTCACCTTGTAATTTTTTACAACATTAACACGTTTTTAACATCGTTAATTAATTCATTCATACTCCTCGGTAAAAAATTATCGGCGATGATCGAACCGTTCGTCACGCTATCGAGAATGTGACGCTGAAATGCGCCAACGAATTGTAATGAGAAGAGACTTGTAAAGATATGGAAAGCCTGGCAATACTCACAACTACCCGTTTGCAAGTATTTTCCATGGACATGGTCCATTTAGGAAAATCGATCGTACTTTGCGATGGTCGACTCGGTTATCAGTTATGGAGTGAGTAGCTATGGACTGACATATAAAACTTATAGTAGACTAGCGGGTCCCGGCGTTGCAATGCTACTCAAAGAAAATGTTTGTATTTTAATTCTGATTATTGAAGTGCTTTTGGATACACAATATTTTTTGTTTTTCCGTCTGGTGCGTATACGAATAAATCAGAAGGTTTTCTTTCCAAAGCGTGAGCAGGCCACATACAGATGTCCATGTGATAGATTTTCCAAATTTAGTCCACGCACTTGTAGCGATTGTCCCTGTGCTTTGTTTATAGTCATTGCAAATGCGAGTCGCACCAGAAACTGCAGGATGGCATCATTGATTTGATAGCGAAAGTAATGCTTATTACAAATTTCAGTCACCTGATAATTGTTCCCAATACTCCCCGCGATTGTTTGACGTAACCATGGCGCGTACCAAACCTAACTATTAAGTCAAAAACAACCCCGTCCAAGCTATCCCACAACACACGCGAACTGTCGCTGAACTATATGACTACACACATTTGTTAAATTGAGAGAGGTCGCCAGAAAAAGCGATAATTCTTGGAAAATTCGCCACACAGAAACCTAAAAATAGCCAATCAACGTGTACGAATTTCACATTTCACGACGTATGATTTGCCACGAAACTGATAGCCGTGGCGCGCAGGTCGCTTTCTTCGGCGAACTTTCTCATTGTAAAATGGTTGTAATGGTTCGCGGGCGTGCGCACAGCAACTCACCAAAGCTGCATGGCAATAAACTATATTAAATACACACATTTTTTTAAATGACTCGCATGCCACTTATTGTAAAATGGTTGTAATAACTCAGAAACTTTCGCGGGCGTGTGCACAACAACTCACCAAAGTTTCGTCGCAATCGGATGAAAGGTATAGGACGCCTACGGGACAAACAAACAAATAAATATTTAAAAGATAACAGAACGAAGTGTCTGTATAAAGATGATTATAGTAAATTATTTATAATGTGCAAAATCTTACTAGTTGATAAAAAAAGTAACATAGGACATTTGAAGTGTTATCAGATTCCTCAGGAATTCTATCCTCTGCTTACTTTGACTTTGTGTCCAATTCTTTACAATAATAATTCAGTATGTCTTGGTAACAATATTAAGTTTATTACATACGTTATACACTTCAGAGATAGACTATTATTCAGGTGGAGTTGTGATGGAAGAGAGCCGTTCCCCCAGAGACGACCTCTCATAACGTTTGTCCCCCTGGGTGGTCCCATCTACTCACTCTCATGACACACACACACACTCATATACATATTCAAAGTGACAGTTCTCACACTATAATATTCGAAGAGTTGATAAATACTTACCCTCACCATAGCTATTCTAGCAGATCGTCGGGTCGAACCACGAGAGTACCGTGAGAGAACAGTGTGTACGTTGAGAGAACGAGAGAATGTGTTGGGCCAAGAATAATTAACAAAATTGATAAAGACCTATTAAACATTTTAAAAATGATGCGAATGCGATTTAAAAAAAGGAACATATTATTATCTAATTTTTTATTACCTTGTTGTATTATATTATATTCAGGTATCCACCAATAAAATACTTTGGACTGGGTCTGTTACACTCTGTAAAAAATTTTCATCTTTTCGAAAGATTGATATATATATATTTATATATATTTTATTCTTTATAACTTTCTAAGTAATTCATAGAACATCTTACGTCATTTTTTTCCCTTGTTATATTTTATATTATAAAAGAATTAAAATGTTTAACTATGTAAAAGAGAATCCTTGCCGTAATAATTAATAAAACACAATTAAAGAGTAGGTATGTACCATATTTTTACGAGTATAAGTCGCACCTTTATTTAAAAAAAAATATTGTTTAGGTACTTGTTAAATTTGCTTTTCCATCTTCTGTCCTATCTATGATAAACGACTATGGGCGGACGTGACACTAGACACTAGTATCGAGTGTGACGTTTGGACATACGTATTTCGCATACTGCTGTCGAAGTATCAACACAGAAATCATTCACAATTTTTTCTTCTCGTGCCCTTTCTGTTCAATAAAATAGTGTGGTGAATGTGTTGTACAATAGATGTAAAGTGAATCATTAGTGTATTGTATTGTGATTAAGCTGGAATGTTGAACAGCGATGCTTCCGACAGATCTCTACTCAATTGAATCATGTATTGAGTCCATGTTTGCATAATTTTTTTTGTAAGTGAACGATTTCCAGTCAGTGTTAAGTGTGTTGTTCAGTTTCAGAGCTAAAATCTTTCAATGTCACAGTCCACAGCACGGGCACAGTCCAAACAAATTTTTATATGTATTATATAGTTACAAATAAATAAATAAATAAATGAATACACAAATCAGCAAAACTGTTAGTGCATGCTGTGATAACAACTGAGACAGATTAAAAGTATTCGGAGACATATTCCTCTTGAGGCAGCCCGTCTTCTCATTGTGGTGTCACGTGTGGACTATGGTAACAGCATCTATGCTGGCCTGTCAATGTTGCTGCTGGATGGATTTGGACCGTTCTAAATGCGGCAGCAGTGATATTATATGGATTTCCTCAAATAACATCCCTTTTACATCAGCTACATTGGTTCGGATTCCCTGAAATAGTTGAATTTAAATTATGCTGGTTGATGTACATAACATGGCGCCTCTGTTTCTTTAAGAGCTTTGTATCCCAGACAATTTGAATGGTAGACGTTAAACTGTCAGGTCAGCCTCTACTTCAGCCGCAGGAAGAGCTGTAGAATCGACCAACCGTTGCCTGAAGTCTAAATTTAGTGGACGGGCATTTGATGTGGCAGGCCCAAAAGCGTGGAACTTTTTGCCCTCCATCATAAGAACAGTGCATCAGAGACTTTATTTAAGAAGAAACTAATTAATGCTCCTTTTGTATAAGTGAAAAAAAAACAATTTTTAATTTTAAAAACAAAGATAATTGTAGAACTATAAACAGTTGACGTGTAAAGGTCCCTTGAGGTGAAAGTTTTTACGGAAATGACGCTATATTATCCAATATTAAACGTCGAAAGAATGTCGTGGAACTGGTGTGTAGATGTTTATTCGTTGTCTTGTGTTGTGACCATGATTTATTGCTAAGGGTGAGTTATTATTTGAATGTAACTATTGTACGAGTCTCAACATATATACTCCTTATATAGAAGATCTGATTAATATCTAAAAGGACGACTATTTATTACCCTAAGATTTATTTTGGCTGCTCCTCCCCAAACTAAAATCGCTTATTGTTTTAAATACTTATCCGAATTATTACATATATCTTATTTTAGGCATTCTTCTATAGATCCACATCTCAAGTTCTTCAAGTCGCTTATCATTTCTTCGATAAGTGTCCAAGCTTCCATTCTATATAATAATATCGAGAACACATAGCATTTGATCATTCGCATTCGTAATTGAGGATGCTGAATTTGTTTTTCATGCGGATAAGGGTTGCACAAGCTCGCTCAATGCGGCATTTGATTTCAACAAAAGGATTTCATATTTTATTTAAATTGCAACCCAAATATATAATATTTTGTATCTTCGTTCAATTTCGTTTTGCAATATAAAGACTTTAATTGTCAGCTGCGTTTTATTCGATGATGAGCATATATTTAGTTAATGGCCCACATCTACAGAGATCTCTTAACGAGGCTTTGAACTTTGAGATTTACTTTACTTTAATCATAGTTCATAGAACGCTTTGCTTTAAGCTCTGTCTTTTACCCACTTTCGATACAAAATTTCGAGAGAAATCTCATCCGTGGGCATACGCCATAAGAAATGTTCATGCACTTATTCATTCCCTCGACTGGAATTCTTGGTTTTTCTTGTTGCTGGTATGATTTATTTATGTAGTGTGAATGTCGCCGCTTTTGGCAACCGAAGGATCGCTGTCAAACCACGTTTGGAGGTCAATTGCGGTTGGTACCTCACCAGATAAACATAGCTTCGAGAGTCGGTATTTCGTCCGGTCAGAATAATACACGGAAATTGGGGCGCAAGAAGAACAATACATAGGACCAACCCACGACAGCCAGAGAAACAGATACTATTAATCCAGGTTAGTGGTGATTTTTCATTCTGCATACGTGATCATATTTTCAATTGGAAATCCGGAAATAACAAGCCGCGGAGTGCAGAATGACGTCCAGCAACAAGACCGTCTCCACTATCTCTGTTACAAGCCATTCTATATTTATTTGTGTTGACAGTGATATTTGTGAAAGCGGTCTAGTGAAAATGCATCATATATTATGTAAGGAAGCTTATTCTCAGAATAACAAAAGTATTATTACTCGTAGAAGATAGCGCAGAGGAGTAGAAGCAGGTCTGGGGGGAGGGGACAACCTTTGAACATAAGTAAATCAATAATGTTAAGGTTATTAAAGGCAGAAGAGTACCTACCCTGAATAATTCGCAGCCTCGAAAGTATGCTTTGAAACATGAATTGTTTTCTCCACTAATGCTCTAAAGCTGGAATTTCAATTTTATTCGCCTTCCGCTGTAAGGGTCATCTTCAACGTCATGCCGTCCGCGTTAAAATTAGGCTGTCCCTTTTGTAATCATTGCATGTTACGCGGAGCAGTCTCCGACGACGTTTCTGACTTATCTTTAAATCCTCAGATAAGAATTGTATATTCACAAAAATGATGATGTCAGATGTCGTCACTAGAACTAAAAAGGTCCAAATTATTGTTAACTAAATGAAATTGAAACGGCGGTAGGATCTATCCTCGAAAAAGGTCTTGACTATACTCCACTGGTCTAAGCGCTGTCTAAGTTTCACTAAGCTGTCCAAAAGATTGAAAAATTCGTCTTAATCAAATGGTTGAGAGTCTCTCCTTGATTTTTAATGGCCCTCGATGATCTCTTAATGAGATTTTGATCTCTGAGAGTCGGTAATTGCATGTAAATACTAGATGCGTTATTCTAATCCGCGTTAGTTTCGTTGTTGAACTCTGTACTGTTCTTAACACACTGTCGAGTCGAATCTCTGGAAGAAATCTCATTCATGAACATGGGCCATAATTTCTGTACAATGGATACATTTGTACGTCTCGCTATATCTTATTTTCCTTGCTTTCAGAGTTCTCAGAGTAAAAGTCAAAATAAAGTTAAATATTCTGGTTTAATCGAAATGTTTAGTTGGTACAGCATATACACATGTTTCGAAAGTACACCGTAACAAAACGTTTCCGACGAACGTTTCATGAAATACGAGCAGTTCACAATGGACACTTCATCAAAATGTCTAATAAATCATGCAAAACTATTCCACTGCGGCTGCATTGTGAAAATTTCAACCTTGATTTTTGTTCATACTTTAATATCAACTTTTTTTAAATGATAGGTATTAAATTTTTGTTTTCACTTGTTTAATCATATAATGGTTATTCATAATTTGTTATACCTACACATTACATTCAGAGTATCGGGTCCATTTGGACCTCTTGCTCTTCCATTATGACGTATGTCTTATGGGCGCATTAGCGAAAATGAGGTGTGTTTATTATTATTGTATATATTATTACTGCAATGATGCAGGGGCTGCTGGCCGGGGCAGGAGATAACCTTTAAAAGGGGACGGTTTTGGGACGTTTAATACGCGGGGGGACCGTCATGTCATAGCTTGACAGAACGTTTATTTTGGGGTTCCGGTGCTGTGGGAGTTCAGCATAAAAACGCTTGGAGAGGTGTTTTATGAATTCTTTTACTGGGGGAATACCCAAGTCGCGATGGAGTTAACATAATCCTGGTCCATTTAGGTGCACGCAGCGCTAGTCTAATGACCTTATTCTGGAAGGATTGTTATTTATTTATGGGTATACCCCAGATTCGGTAGACTGACACGAATATGTTGCAGGCCCAATACGTGATAACCTTTAGCGGAGTTTAAAGAAGCTGCAACTTCAGGAGCGGTATAACGCTCCAGGTATCATGGGGGAGGCTGCAGTGAGCGAGATAGTAGAGTTCCATACCACGCACAAAGCCAATTTGATCGGTGGAAGAGCATGACTAGGATGGGGAATGATACAGGAGGTAATTGGGTGGCCGGCGGACTGGACCACGGAGGGGATGTCGAGGGATGTATCATGGACTTCCAAGTCTCATGAGACCATTAAAGAAAGATGGAGAGAATTACTGACTATGTTAGCTAAAAATTGACAATGGGGTGTTAGCAGGAGCGTGCTGTGCATACAAGCAAAAAAGCTATGCATTACTAAAAATTCTGGGAAGCAATATAAATTAAATAATTGGATTAACATAAACGAAAACATTATTTTACAATTAGCCCCATCTGTGTGTAGTAGAGACTTTAATTGCTTAGTTCTTAAAACAACCACGACAACTCACCGCTGAACCCATGGCGCTCTTTTGTATTCGCCGTCTTGAGTTATTCACATTACTGTTATATCTTTAAGCTAGTGAATTGCTCTAGTCATATAATTGGCTATTTATTGAATTGAAAATTTCGGTTGATTCATTTTGTATGGAGTCGTTACCTGTGCTGTGTTTTAACAGAATAACATTAGAAAGATTAACAAAATTCGTATCTTGCTGTTTTTAACGTGTTGATTTCACGATTGTTTTAAATTTGGTGCATGGATTGGTTTTTGATTTGGGAAAAACAAAAAGCAATTCGCAGAACTATTTCCTTTAGTTATTACGTGAAGGATTTTCAAACAATAAATGAATCTTGTTCAGTCATAGAAAGTGTTCTTAAAAACGTCCATATATTTTTTATATGATTCTGTCAAAACGTTTTACGCACTTGACCCGAAAAATAAATTGACAAGGGATTTTATTCTCTTTGTGATGATATTAAATTAGATATATATTATTTATGTAATGCTAGAATAAGTTTTTTTTTACCCAAATGAAGTTTGAATAATATAAGTAAATACGCTTAAAATTATGTTCATGCGTATTAGTAATGAAACTGTGATCACAGTCACAGTTTACAATCACTGATATTATCGAATACCAATCACAATCACACCGTTCGTAATTTAAATAAATAGTGCACTAGGTGCCGTCCTTGAAGACACCAATACATTCAACATGATTTGACTGTAGTTAATGTGTGTATTTTATAATCACTTATTCATAGTATGCCGTATAGATTGCTTTCCTAGTAATGTGTATATTTTTCGTACGGATTTTCAAACAATGAGGGCATTATTTATTCTGTCCAACATATTAACATCACTACAGTTAACGGTAACGTACATTTTCAAATGTGTCCATAATATACAAGTTGTTCCGAAACTAGTGACCGATTGTAATATTCAGATTCAATTACGCATCATTTTATATTAAATAAAGTTTATTAATTGAAATAAGAGATTTTGACAAGAACGTTCTCCAATCAATCTTCAAAATCTCTTATTTTACTTAATAAACTTTATTTAATATAAAATGATGCGTAATTGAATCTGAATATTACAATCGGTCACTAGTTTCGGAACTAGTTTTAGAAACAATCCCAGCGAAGTCGAAATTATTGTAAACTTTTTACTACTTTCTTTCAATTCTAATTGAAAATAAGCCTTTTTCAGATCTATTTTACTGAAATAACTCAGAACAGACAAAATCTCTTCAAATCTAGGTAGTGGGTACCTGTTAATGATCAAATATGGATTTAAAGCAGATTTATAATCCCCAAAGATTTCTAAATCTCCAGATTCCTTTGCAATAGGAACAACTGGTGAAGCTATTTTACTAGCTGAAACTGGTGACAACACCCCGTCTTCAACATTTTTTTTTCTGCTTCTACTTTACCTCTCAAGGCAAACGGATCTAGAACCACAGAGTTTAGAAACAAAATTCCGATCTACGGTTAACTTATCTTTGTATTTATTAAGCACTCCAATCTTATCTCCAAAAATTTATTTTGTAGCTCATTAATTTTTTCTTTTTCCACATGTAAAGTGTCAATACCGCTAAAACCAATTATAAAAGTACTCATGAAATTTCTCCCCAGAAAAGGTACCATTATATTCCTGATAATATTAAAATTTGTCTTCAATCTTTCAGCATGGAATTTCACTGAAACTTCCAATATTCCGTGTACCTCTAACGGTACTTTGTCATACGAGTCCAACTTAATATCCGTTTGTTGTAATTTGAAATGTTTCAACTCCTTTTCGTAAACATTAAATGGAATTACGTTAATCGCCGCTTCCGAACCTAGCATGCAATTTAAATTGACGTTTTCAACCTGAACTTGTAACATACCTCGTAACATACATAACCGACGATTCCATCCGTATTTGTAACATATTCACCGACTCTTTCCTACCTATTTTTGGTAAGTGACCTAATCGGTTACAATTAAAACATATAGAATTTTTAAATTTACAACTATCTTTCATGCGTTCCAATGAACCGCATGCAAAACATTTAGCGTTGTTTGATTTGCTACCTACTTGTTTTGCGTTCCGTTACGAATTTTTAAAACTCCCGCGATATATCCCACTATTTGATCTCGCTCTCGCCTTGTACCTTGTAACAAACATTAACCGCAAAAACCTCTTTTTTCGACGACCGTAATTTTGAATTTGCCTCAATATTACATGAGATTCGAACAAAATAATTCATTCAAAACCTTTCTTTAGTTTTAATATCTCTTATCCCAGTGACAAACAAATGCTTAATATTGCCTTCCAGTCTTTTACCGAAAAGACACTTATTACTGAATTTTTTAAATCTTAATACAAAATCCCGAATTGATTCGTGTTCCAACTGTTTTATTTAAAAAAAATTTCCCTTTGTAAAAAAACAGATATTGTTCCGCGCAGTATTTGTCGAGTACATCAAATAAAAATTCCAATTTTTCGTCATTAATCTTTTTAGGTATACACAAATCTTGCAACAATATAAAATTGCTTTTTTTATTAGATCCAATAGAAACCAATCGAACTTTCCCTGGCTGCCTCGGTCCGTACAAGCCCGCCTTGCGCCTTCCGTCCGACTGTGTATACCTTGAGCTTTCTCGCCGCCGGTCCTCTTCACCCAGAAGATCTTCCAAAAAGCCTCAGCTCCTGGAAGTCCGCCGACGATCACCGCTCTAAGAAGAACGATTCCGATCTTCTTTGCTTTTCTCTCGATCCGCCGCTTTCCCCTAATCTGTTTCCTCGTGATACAAATTTAAATCCAATGGTCCTTATTTCTATGATGCTCGATATCAAGAAAATCTTAAACCGATTTCGCCAATATTACATTGCGTCAATTAACGAATGTAACGTTACTCCAATTATTCAGCTACCGACTGCGCCAATGTTACCTACTTGACTTCTTAGTACGTCTTTAACGTACACCTCGTAATGTGAAGGTCCAAGAAATAGACTTTGTGACAATTAATCTTTTATTACAATAAGCTACAATTTAGTACAAGGTATATCACTAGTATAGGTCAAACTATTAAGCCGATGAACCGCAGATAAAAGAGACGGGCGCACTCCTGCGCGCCAACTTTATGGCCACGCATCTCTCACTGGCGGTGCGGCACACAAGCACACATACACACACCATCCCACCATTCCAAAGACATCACAATTATTGTGAGTAATTTGTATTGACAATCAATTAGCAGTGGTGTGTAGTGCATACAAGCAAAAACGCTGTGCATTACTAAAAAATCTGATTAAATAATTTGATTTACATAAACAGAAACATTATTCTACAATTAACGCCATCTGTGTACCGATAGAGACTTTCATTGCTTAGTTTTAAAAACTACCACAACAACTCACCGCTGTATCCATGGCGCTCTTGTGTATTCGCCGCCTTGAGTTATTCACATTACTCTATTATATCTTTAAGCTAGTAAATTACTCTAGTCATATAATTGGTTATTTACTGAATTGAAAATTCCTTTCGGTTAATCCATTTTGTATGGAGTCATTACCTATGCTGTTTTTTAACAGAATAACATTAAAAAGATTAACAAAATCATTAAAGTGCCTTCTTCCTCTTTTACTAATTCGCAAATTTTACTATCTTACTGTTTTTAACGTGTTGATTTCACGATTGTTCTTTAAATTTGGTGCATGGATTGGTTTTTGATTTGGGAAAAACAAAAAGCAATTGGCAGAACTATTTCCTACGTTAACCTTTAATGATAATTATTATTATTTCCTTTAGTTATTACGTGAAGGAGTTTCAAACAATAAATGAATCTTGTCATAGAAAATTTTCTTAAAAACGTCCATACATTTTTTATATGATTAAGAAGGTATTATTTTACGTAAAAACTTAAACTTTATAAACCCTATTAATAGTACTCTAAAATTACAAATAAATACATGGTAGGGTCATATAAACGACGGATTTATTTTGTCTAAAGACGTTAGTTATTATATTATAGTACATACATTGTATATGATTGTATTATATCATTGGTAACAGCGCAACCTAAATCTATATCTCCTGCACGCCACTGCCAATTAGGTTATGCGGTTTGCACACGTTTTCAATTATGCTGCAACCTCGCGGACAATTATGACCTGAGTAGGTCATCAGCTTTGCTAATCTGTCATCCTGACAGGATCACCAGCATTTAATCAAGAATCTTGAAACCTTGATGTAGGCTGTGGAGTGTGACGACTTCAATAGTATCCTAACCTCGACGAAATTCTGGACTGATTGCATAATACTGCTTGCTGCAGTTGGAGCTGAACTGGTGAATGGAATGAAAAACAAATGCATGATGTGCAACCGTCTCCGAATTCAGTACAACAAGCGGCGCTTTCATGGAAAGCTGGTTCCCTGACCAAAGAATTTATAATGTTAGGTATGTTCTCTTTAAAATCAATGTAATATCCATCAACACTGTATTTTCCCATCCCTTAATGTTCCGTCTATCTGTATATGTATTCTGTCTCTCTCTTTTGCATATAATTTTATGTTCTATCTTCTTCTTTATTTATATATATATAAGTGCATTCTTTTTGTATTTATGATCAGTTTTAAATACGTCCTGGTGAAGTTTGAGATAAGCGAAACCGGTTGACGTATAATAAATTTCGTGGTTTCATACAAAGTGATTGTTATTTTATTTAATAATAATATATATCTGCATCTAAGAGTAAATTAAAGATATCACTTGGCACGGCGCAGGAAGGCTTAAAATCAAATCTTTGTTTTGCTTATCAAACTAAAATATAAATTTCTTTAAATTAGCGTTTGTTTTCTTTTTGTATATTAATTGTTGAATTCGCGTTACTGTAGCATCGTCTGTGAAACCGATATTGTAAAATTCTACAACGGTTCCGGGAAAGGGTGGGTCCCCCCCCCTCCCGCTTCTGGCGCTTCTTTATTATATAAAATAAAGTAACGTCACGCCATGATTGAAGCTTCTCCCCGGAACTCGAGGTTGTCTCGTGATTCGAGCGCGGAACGTGATTGTAATTTTTACGTAGTGACTGCAAGATGACCAGCGCGTATTATATGATTGTAAATTAGTATTTCGCAGCATCTATCGGTGACGCAACGTCCTTGGCCGCGTCTCCCGCAGCCGATGCTCAGCAGAGACCGGTCGTTTAGTCAGCGCCGACACCTCAATGGCCGGCAAATTATGCTTCTATAGTGCATTATCCGTTTATTATTATTACTGCCCGTCGCCCAGACATGCATGTTACATAACGTCGATCTGCATCCCCGCAGGGTTCCACAGAGAGAGAGTGGTAGACGACATGTGACCGGGCCCGTCACATGTACAACTCGGCTTCGCTTGATGTACCACTCGGCACCAGGCACAGCATATACAGGGTGGCCCGAAATAAGTGAGAGCATTACATCGTAAAATGTGATATAATTACATCAAAATTAGTTTAACTACATCAACAATTGTTTAACATACCTTTATTACGTTTTATTTCGACAATTTCCGGTCGCCATCTTTGATTATTAATTTTCCCATTTTTTTAAATTGTTGCCTTGAATGACAGAAATCACTGCAGAAGACCGTATTGAGATCGAAAATTTTCGAATTGAAAAACGTCGGGGTGCCAGGAAAATGATCAAAGAGTTTTAAAAAAAGCCTGGAGTATAGCTAGATATTACAGAATAACTGAACATTACAGCAGGACGGAGCTCCATCTCACACAGCCAGAAATACAATCAACTTTTTTCATCGTGAGAATTTTAATTTCATCGAGTCAGGCATGTGGCCACCGAAAAGCCCAGATTTAAACCCAGTAGATTATTCAATATGGGGTGTTTTGATGATTTCTGATTAGCTAAATATTGTGCAAAAAAAAATTATATTAAGAGTTATAATTAATTATATTATGTTTTTAAATAACTCAAATATTACGAGATGTTCTCACCTTTTTTAGGCCACCCTGTTCATTCTTATTATGAAGTTTTAATTATTCAGAACACAGGTCTGTAATATTTTAAATACTAATTAAATGTATTTATTAGAAAGATATACATCTTCCAGTCCGGGGAACATTGTATATATAAGTATAAGTTGTATAAATGTGTCCAAAATTTAATAAAAATGTATTATTAATTCTGGTGTCTTCTATCGAATCACTCAAAGGTATTTGAGATTCCATAAAATTAAAGAAGATGACTTTCAAATATTGGAACGATAGATGTATTAATTCGAAAAATTTGTTGTCAAAGCCCTGTGTTAGTATTGCATAATCCAGATCCAGATTCGAATCTCGTAGCGACAATAATATTTTTCGAAAAAAAGTATTTTTCTAATTAATACATTTAATTTGTATTAAACAGCATATTTCATTTGGAGTCAGGATTCTAGATCTCTCCTTGCTCTGTCGCCCCATCTTAACCCTTTAACTGCCAACCGTTTTTCAAATGGATGACACTACGTAGGGTAAAGGTGGGGTGTAAGGATCATGACTTAAAGTAGGCTGGGGACTGTCGTCCACAGATGGCAAAATGATTTCAGAATACGACTTTAATCGCTGCTACTGGGGACTACAGTGTCTGCAAAGTCAAAAAGTGCGTGTCATCACGCTCGAGACTTATTTATTAGGATTATCACTATAATCATAAATTAAATACAATTCTGATGATGAAGTGGATAAAGAATCATGGCTACATCCATCCCACCCTTTTGATGCAGCGGAGTGATGTCAACTCGCTTCTTGCAACTTTCCGTATTTGCATTACGAAATATGTCAGTTTCGTAAGATGTCAAACCGAGAATTTCAGCACAGTACCTGCATACATTACACCTACAGGATGATTCTTCGCTAACGGCTTCATTTCATTTCTGTTCCCAGGCGTTCTCATCCAAAACATGTGTTGCGTACAAGCTTACACGTTGGAAGAATTCAGGATGTGGAAGGAATAGGCAATCACCATAATCCGAATTCTGCAGTGTATCCAAAATGTGGACTGTATGTTTTAATCACTATTTCGCCAAAGATTCCGACACAAAGTATAGACGCGAAGTCTCTAAATAGTAAAATAATGTTATTCTTTTCGTACACGTATAACCGCACTCAAAGTCGCCAATCGACTGGTCGGTGGCGTGGTCGGGAAGGGAATACAAGGGAGCAAGGCACAGTGCATTATTTTCGTTCAATAATAATTCACTTTGTATGAAACCACGAAATTTATTATACGTTAACCGGTTTCGCTTATCTCAAGCTTCATTAGGGCGTATTTAAAACTGATCATAAATACAAAAAGAGTGCACTTGTATATTCATAAAGAGGGAGATAGAATATAAAATTATATGCGGAAGAGAGTGACAGAATACATATACAGATAGACGGAACATTAAGGGATGGGAAAATACAGTGTTCTCGGGCATCGAATGGTATATTGTGGTTTATGAATGAAAAGAGTGAAAATTGCTCAGAATCTTGCTGGACCGACGAACCTAGACGATGTATGTCCTGTAGCTGGACGGATGTGCGGCGGGACGGCAGTTCCTCTCGGAGTGTCTCCGAGCACCCTGTAGGACCCTCTGCCTGCTGTCGTGGAAGCGTGCCAATTTGAAAACTGTTATGGTAATTCGTGCATAAAAGGCGAACGGACGAGTCATATTTTATTCATAAGAGTTGCGAAAAGAAATAAGATGAAGCAGAGGTCGAATGGCAACACGCCGGCCTCTTCCGGCGACCTACCTTCGCACGCATTCAATTCATTCAATCTATATTCGAACTAATTTATGGGTTTCATCAAATAAAATGCAATCATTATTACACAACCAAATTATTGACACTTCAACTCTTCAAATCACTTGATTTGCATCAACTTTACTCTAGACCAGGCATTGGCAACTTATGACCCGCGGGTCACCAAGTGTAATATTTTAACTAGAGAGGTGGGCTGAATCTTTTTCGTTATTTAAAAGAAAATATTTTCACACGAAAATTTAGATGCTTGTATTCGTCTTAAGGTGACTAAGTATGGACCAGTATTGACTACATACTTGAGTTAATTTAGCGTCAGGGGAGCTATTGTTAATTGTGATATCTTTGGAAGTACCACCAGATTCCCTTGGGGTTCTATCCTCTCTTTGTACTCTTGTGAAACTCAGTAGATTCGTGTAACAATATTAATTTATTACAACAACGTATTTACAGTAATGAGCGATTATATAATTTATATATAGAAGTGGCGATGGAAAAGAGACCCGTTCCCCCAGTGACGGCCTCTTATAACTCTCGTTCCCCACCACTCGTCTAACACACACCAAAGTGACAGTTCTGACAATAATGAAGAGAGCGCTTATAAATCGAGTTCATAAATTATTAATGAACTAAAACATGACATCTTATTATTCTTAATAGTCACATTTTGGTTGATTTTAATCCGCACCCAAAAAAGGTTAGAACGTAAAAGAAATTCTGTGACCTGCATTTTTCATAAAGAAAATTGTTGAATAGCTGAGAAACCACGAGGAAGAGTTGGTGCGGTGCTGATGCATCAGATGGATTTGAAAGAAAATGATACTGCCTTTGAAACCAATCTTTAAATGTACTTACTGCTTTTTTAAAATAAATTATGTTAAAATATTGTGAAAAAAATACATGTACCAAAATTTATCCCTTCAAATTAAACGTGTTACACCAAGGTCATTTCTGTGAAGGTAATGATATATGTATTTAATTCCCGGAATGGCCGCGTCATCGCCCGTGACATAATTATACCGAAATCACGTCATTATTTGTGTTTGAACTAACACGTGCGTAAATTACTAATTGATTGAGATAGTTGCTGTTAATTAGCTATTGGGGTGGTGTCAGATATCTGCGTGTGCATTTTGACGTAAAAATGGGCGACTAAAATTATAGTAGTTTAGTGACTTTAGTTTATGTAGACTCGTTGAGGTCACCAATAGGGATTATTTGTGTCGGAAGGATGTGTAAGGTGAGAATCGAGGGCCCTATATCTCCTCGTTTCTCTCATATTAATATGAAATGTTAAAAGTTATGGTGATTTAGTGTTTGCGTGTACGGCCAGAGCGGGTAGATTATTACAATGAAACAATACTTACGATAGTTAGCCTTTATTTACAGATTGAATTTACATCTGTTTGTTATATTATACAAAGCATAAAGTGCGAATAGATGTATCCGAGAAGCTGGTTAGGAGAAGAGTGGGCGCTTCCAGGTCTCCTCGGACTGGTTGCGGCGCGACGTATTGTCGTCTGGGTCGGTGAGTACTTGTCGGACTGCCTGGCTGTTGAGTGATTTCATTATGCGGCCATGTCTGTGGGGCGAGATCAGGAGCACCACGGTAGTTACGGAGTGGTCACTGTAAGAGATTACCTAATTTGATCACCCTGATCAAAATTAAAAGCTGCGCTGAAGGCACGAAGATATTCTAATAAAACTGATATCAATTAGAATGTGAAACAGGTTATCAACTGTATTCCGGAATATGAAAATGAAAGGCAGCCCTGTTGTTAGACATACGTTAAATAGGGTGTCACGGAAAGCAGTTAGCGAAGAGAGCAATTTAAAGATTAGCTTAGATATGAACTTTTTAGAGGTACGCGGTCGTAAAATTGGGTCATCATTCAACATTCCATCTCGAAGGCGTCGAGCATTTTTCTTTTCTTCTCAGGATCCATGTTTCGAAACCAGTCGAACATTTAGCGGTTCTTTCAAATTTTTATAAACTTCGACACGGCAGACTTGGCCGTGCCAATTCTCTTTTGGACACGGTGAGCAGTGCGATGCAAGGCCGACTGATGCACTCGCGTCAGGTGCGCGCGCCGGTGTTGCACGCGCACAGCACCGCGAACTGCATCGGGACGTTTGGGAATTAGGAGGGAGAACGAAGTAAATCGATGTAGACATAGTTAGGAGCCGATTTTGATGGCAGTATAAACATCGATAATAAAAGTCTTGAAGAACCTACAGAAGTACACTGTTCACAGACACGTTTAGGCCAATTTTTTTGGCCTAAACGTGTCTGTTAATTAAGGAATCTTTCGATGTGAAAGGACCAGGTGTGAGGATACGGAAGGACAACTTTACTCACCCAATGTTGACGCTAGTCCTTTTCCCCTGCAGTTCACACCACATATTCACGTTGCACAACGTCACTATACTGATACCAATGATAAGGAGGAATTGTGTGTGTGAAAGATTGAACATGTTTATAAGAGATACAAGAGTTTACATAGTCACCTTGAAACATGAAAAATGCTCAGAATGAGTTACTTTCCTGTGTACAGACATTCGGCGCATTGTTTAGCGTCTGTTTACTGCAGCGATTGTCAGTGAGATTAAATAATGCACTGAGACAGCCGCTCCCGCGCTCGCGTCGGACGTGAGCGGCATGCGATCGTCTCGTGCGCGTCACGAGCCGGGCGCCGTCACATACTGTCGTAATTGTCGTAACTCAAGACATTGTCGTCATCGTTATTATTTTCAGCCATCATCGATCAACTCACTACTGCATATTTTTGGGCGATCTCTTGTCTTGATGGTATTGCAACAATTGTTTGATTCTGGATTCTGATTGGTGTACAGTAAATATTTTTTTATTCCATTTTTAAACTGTCTTAGAAATATATGAATAAATATATATTCAAATCTGACCTATTCAGATGAACTACCGAACTCGAGTGAGTGTACAAATAATTAATTTTTGATATTAGCAAAGATAGCAGATAAAGTATCGAGTAGCTTGTCGGTGCAGTGGTCAAGACGCTGGCCTGGTGATCCAGTGGACGGTGGTTCGCGCCTCGTTCCAGGACTCCAGCAAGTTAGTCCTATTTTCATAGCACAAGCATTTAGCTTAGTTTGAAAATTGTAAGAATATTGATGTACTATTTAAAAAAAAAAAAAAGTTGGGCAGATAACAGGAAAGGTTGGTGCGGTTAAGGAAGGTAGTGCACGTGTGTCTCGTCAACGTCGGAATTATAGTTTATAGAAATAAGGGTGTCTCAGACGACATACTCGTATAACCATACAGCACTTAGGTAGTTATAGAACAGCACCCATGAAGCACTTTATCTGTCACTAATAGTCCGCCGTTTCCCATCGCGGAGATGAAGTAATCATTGTCACTGTTCTGTTTACATTATAACGGATTCCTCACAAACAAGCCGTTATCCGTTACTTTTTCGTTAAATTCACATAGAGTACCAAATAATTGCGCTGTGAATTCCGCACTTCGGGAGGCGAGTTACCCCGAATACGTGCCGCGGTCACCCGGGCAGGCGTTTGCAACTATACTAGTGAGTGCGCGAACAGAAACGTGTTTCATACGTCCTCAACCATGCCACATCCACAACCGGAGAAGTGACCTGTTGCTATTTCCATTTGGTCTTTCCAACAGCTATGGAATCTTCCTCTTTGTCTTTCGATGTGGCCTACCACGACAAGCTTTTCCAAGCTACGTTATATTCTCGCAAGATACCCAAACAATTGAAGCATTCCTCTGGTTCCTCCAAATGGTTGAGAGTCTATCCTTGATGTTTATTTCCTGGACATGTTTATGGGGACATTTGTGCATCTCGCTGTCCATTCGAAAAATTGCAGTATGCATCATCAGCACCACATCTTAAACGCATCAATCCATCTTCTCTCTGACAAGCCTGTCCTTGGTTGTTTTCGATATACCGCGATCTTTCCAAATCTTATTAAGTCTGAACCTAAAATTTTTCGATATACCTACGTGTTGTTTGATCTCTGGTTCCAAGAATATGCATAGACGAACATATGACATAATTTAAACAGTTACTCACCTACGTACATATTTTATAATTCGATAATTATACCTACTTACAGTACAGCAGGCGTACAAAGAAAATGCAAAGCTAATAAATTAATATTCTTCCAAACCTTTAATTTGACGAGGACTTGAATTATCTCGGGTCTATAATTACTGGCGACGTTAGCTGTGAACCAGAAATTAAACGATGCACGGTATGGTAAGTGTGGTATTAAGACGTTGAAAGACACAGGTGTATCAAATACGACCAAGATCAGACTATTGCAGTCTCTAGTGCATCCAAAATTTCCTTGTGGTGTCGAATCATTGTATTATTGATAGAATCGGCGTTGACTTTGTAAAATTTCATCATAATGGATAGATATAAATGAAACAATGTTATTACTCAACTTGAGTTTATTAGCACTACTCGAGATTCGAGAGAAATATAGAATATAACATATTCGTGTGTAGCTTATTTATGTATTAGACTTTATTGACATACATGTTTTGTCGTAACAGAGGTGAATATATTATAATATAACATGATATACATAAATACAATTAAGTATAATACATGTATTGTACAAGACAATTTAACATGTTACACTCTTAACTCTTCTTAACGGTTGTAGAACCGACCGACCGTTGCCAGAAGTCTAAATTTAGTGAATGACCATTTGCGGTGGCAGGCTCACAAACTCGAGTAGTGCTAATAAACTCAAGCAGAGTTATAACATTGTTTAATTTATATTCATCCATTAGAATCATAGTCGCTGAAAGTAAGGGCCATAATACGACTTGACACCGAGACACACACATGTCACCGTTTTGCACTGAACTGAACTGAACATCGAGGATAGGCTTTCAACCAAATACCTATGATGAGTTCTTTAAGTTGCGTGTAGAGAAGGATGCTTGGAAAAGCTCGGTGTGGTGAGCCAAGTTGAAGGATGGAGAGGAAGAGGAATGTACTCCACCTGTTGGACCCTCCAGCACTAAAAAAGCAACTGGCACTTCTCTGATGACTGCCCTCAAATCTGCAGGATGCTGAGAGAAATGAACGAGTACCGTTAAGCAGATAGGAGCTGGTTATAATGAACTAATGAAAAATCTGTCACTGATGAAGCCGAAAAAAACTTTTATTTTCGTTTCCACGGTTCCGTGATAGTAAACGCAAAGTAAGATAGTATAATAGTCTGTTAAGTATGTCCTGCGCCTATTATCATTCGTTTTCGCAATCTGCAGAACACTTGCGTTAGTGATTTATTTTCCACAGGCGTTTTGTTAATTGTTATTATGTTATACTTACAAATAAATTTTAGCACACCATATAGATAGGTTTCTTTAAAATATATCATAGATTAGTGATTGGGTCTGTCGCACTGGATCGATGACTTAATTCTGTTAGATTAAATAAAACACAATTACTTTGTATAAAACCACGAATTTTATTAAATACAACGCCGACTGGTTTCGCTTAGCTCAAGCTACGTCAAGGCGTATTTAAAACTAACAATAAATACTAAAAGAGAGAGACAATATAAAATTACATATGAAAGAGAGACAGAAAACATATACCTGTATGGAAAAGAAGGAGACAAACTAAGACAATATACAGAAAATCAAGGGAGGGGTGATGAGGGGGAGAATATTGATGGATATATATATATATGACTATAATGGATATTTCAAATAGCTCAATGATTGGACATATGTAATGTTTGAGCAAGGAAAGGATGCAAAATAAACATATGAGGCGAAAAAATAACAGAAACTACCAGATATTTCTTCTGAAATATTTAGTACGACCAGATAAAGCAGATATTGGAGGACGGCCATGTTAAAAGCTTGAAAATCGACAGTGATGTACGAAAGTGAACAAAATGAGGATAGTATGTCAGGTCAGAAGAGCGTGGCGTTCTACACATTTATTATTTCGATCGATGTCCTTGGAGTACACCAGTTATTTCTTTTTTTCACAGCACAAACGTTTATTTCAATTGTATTTTAAAGGTATGTCAGAACAGAAGTGTGGTATTCTCTATTATCTTCTTATTCCTATAGAAAATGATGTATATGTGTGCCCTTGCTTGACTCATCTATCGGTAAGACGTTCGCCTACTTGCCTAGTTGTTAAGGACTTGATCGTAATCCTTGGAGGACACCAGTTAGTCATATATTTCATAGCATAAAGTTTAAAAAATAATAAGAATATTGACGTGACGTGTATTTCGTATATTAAACGTAAGTGTGGGTGTAGGCTGTTTCTCTGACGTCTGTCTGGTGCAGTATTCTGACCAGCTGGTCGCCAAGAGCCAACGCCAACGCTACTTGGTAACCAGGCGGGCGCGCGGCAGCCGGAGCCTTCCCACGGCATGAATGTCGGCCAGGACGTTTCCGGGATATATGTCTGAGCAGAGAAAACCAGTGTCTACTGCATCCGTAATTTAATTATATGTTAAAAAAAACAACAAATCAGATAAATCTTCTTATTCTTTTCTCCTTCATATTATTATTGACATTAATTAGATGAGATTCGGCTCGTAATGCGGCTCCACAAGTTCCAGTCCTGCTCGCCTTCACAGCTGATCAATGTTCCTTCTAAAGTGTGCGAGAGTGTGCGCGCACACTATTTGGCATCACAGCGCACAAAAAAAAATATAGCACTCACACAATTTTTAATAAGTCTTCTTCTTCGTGTGCCGTCTTCTATCGAGTTTGGCGATCATGTTGATTTATTAATTACTTAATTAATAACTTTTTAAGGTTACTTCTAAAATTGTATTTATATTTAACTGTAGAGGTCGAAAGTGATGGTATTCGAGAAGGAGGAAAGCAAGACACCGTGCTAAATACTTGGAGGTAATGAATGTTTGGAACAAGTAGATGACTTTGTGTATTTGGGAAGTATGTTTCATAGAAAGACTGAGAAAGATATCGAAAGGAGGGTGACTGCAGGGAACAAAGCGAACGGCGCTCCGAATAGAATTATATCTAATGGGAACTTGTCAACCGAGGTTAACGAGAAAACTAGCGGTACACAGTGGAGTCCTGGTACCTGGAGCTGGCAGAAGAGAATCGAAAGTAGACTGAATGCAGTGGAAATTAAATCGCTTAGGCGTAAATGTGGCAGATCCATTTATGACAGATGAAATAAGGAAAGATTGTAAAGCTGATCTTAGTATAGTGAGTAAGATTAAGAAAGAATCACTCAGGAGGATGATTGAGGAGAGAATGGTAAGAAAGATATATGACGCAAGTGATGATGGCACCAGAAATAGAGGAAGACTTGGCACGACCAGGCAAACCAGATGGTCCTGTTAAAAGCCTATGTACACGAAAATGTGTCAGGACAGAAGAGTGCGGTGCTCTTGGTAAGTTAATTAGTTAAACCGCTGTGTTATTTTTCGATACTAGCGTGTCTTCGTTAGTCGGGAGCCTGGAACTTCATGACTGAAAAACCTGATGCAATATTTTGTCCAGGCCGCAGTAGATAAAGTGATGTTAGTCAACGTCCATTGAAGAAGAATGAGAATCAATAGGACGCACGATCTCACGTTGCGCAACCTACTCAAGCAGATCAACGAATAATTCTAATACTGTAAAATAATTCCGCTAGGTTTTGAAATGAAACTTGTTTTTGGTCTTTTTATTGTAAACATGGCCGTGTTGTACCGAGCCGCGGCCGCTACTGCAAACACCAGCTCGCTGTTCATTGCTCGCTTTACAATAATATTTATATCCTTAATTGTACACATCAGAAGTGGGCCAGCGGCGGTCGGTATTGCTGATGAAATCACTTATTATATTACTCTAAAAAAGTTTGTAATGTTAAAAGCAATGAGATCGCCGAAGTTTAGATTCATTTGGTAGTATGAAAAACATACCCGTCGTCTATTGCACAGTTTAGATCCGCACTGTGCATACACGTTTTCCGGGTATTCATTAGGGTGTGGGTCTCTCGTTGGGGGTTGCTGGGATGGACGATGCCGAGAAGAGCGGCCCACCTTTTGCGACCTGGACAGGGTGAATTTCTGCCGGACTGTGATCGAGTTCTGCAACTGCAACACAAAATTGTGTTGCAGTTGCAGAACTCTCCTTTTGGGGGAGCAAGATTCTATAGATTCTTTCTGGCTGCCTTCTGAATTGAATGTGATGTGATGTGACGAGTTTCACGTCAAATTGAACAGGTGTGGCTCTGGTACGATGATACCGGAGCCACACCTGTGATGGTATTAAGATGTTAATTATTAAATTGTTCATAATGTAATATAGACCAATCAAAACGAGAGTAAAAGAGCCGAAGAACTCAATGTTTCCGTGTCTTTATTTTTACTAGGTAGAGGTCGTAAGCTGCCACAGCTGTTGTCTCCGTAAAATTTATTTTTAAATGCTTAAAATGTAATTTATTCATCATCATTTTCGTATCCTCATCCTGGTCATGAAGGTCTGGTCTCAAAAGGCCAATAATTATTAAAATAGTTATAATTTATTAAACAATAAAAATGGTCTGCTACAATACAACGTATTTTAACCAATTAACGCAAACAAATACCGTGTATTATTTTAATAATAACGTAATTTACCGTTGCGCTGACGCGCCACCTAATAGCAGTTATGTATATCGCGTCGCCCTAGCGGTGATTATTTGAAAGCTTGCTTTTAAACATTGCGGTTTGTTTCTTGGCTGCTATCTAAAATACCATAATATTTCCACGAAGAATATATGACCTCAGATGTCTTTGACTATTATTTACTCTAAGATTAATTAATTGATCACATGTACATCCGATCAACCTCATTTCAACTGCGTTCGGTCTACTTTTTGTCAGCTCTAGGCTGTTATTGTACACATGTGGCAAAATAACAAAATTTGTATCTGTATTTACTAGAATAATACCGATGTGACATTACGGCCGTATTGACAGTGGCGTAACTACGCCAACGCAGCCAGTGCGGGGCCTTGGATTCCACGTAGATCCAAAATGTTCGCACCCTACAAGAGTTTTGTTATCGATATTATAATCAATTTTATTATATATTTATCATTTTAAATACAAATGTCACGCCAAGCTATAAGCGTATTAACGCGCACTTTTAGACCTCTCAAACGTGCAGGGATTAAAGTCATATTTTTAAATCATTTTGCCATCTTTGGACGACAGCTTCCGGTTTTTGATTTATTCATTTGTAACTATATAATACAATGTAAAAATATGTTTGGACTATGCCCGTCTCACTAGAGAAATTCTGTGTCGATACGGGCATAGTTTACAAGCAATTGTACAATTAATTAGAATTACAAGTAGTAGATAGAATTACATTTATTACTATATAATAGGTGTATATGAAGAACAAATTTAAAGTGGATTTAATAAATTAATTTTGGATCACTTTGTAGCAATAATTAATATTGGTATGGTACTGACTCTACCCATATTACTAATACAAGTTTTAATATATAGTTTCATGCTCTTGGGACAATTCAGTTGGTTTAAATCTGTCAACATTCTACTAAATAGTTTAGGTCCAAAATATTTTTAGTTCCCTTGGCCATATGTTGTACGTGCTCTTGGGGTTTGCAGGTTATTTGTATTTGTCCGTGTGGAAATTATATTTTGAGTTGTTTTAAAATGTGTCTGTTTGTATTTAAGAGTATTTAAGAGTAGTATTAGCATGATAGATAAGTCAAGACCCTTATAGCTTAGTGGTGTCTTTCATTTCAAATAGAGTTGGCACTTAAAAGGTTAATATCCTCCAAACAAGAGTTATAAAATTTAAAAATAATTAAGTATATTATGAGACCTAGTTAAAATATTTCTCGCAAAAGCCACTTAAATCCATCGATATTGCATGTTCAAAATCAGGGTTAGTTCCAAAATACCCCAAACCGGACAGAGTATAAGTTGCTATTCTATTACTAAGTTTGTTGAAGATCACGTAATCTAAAATCAAGCACGGTTGCCAAAATGATATATACAGAAAAAAAAAATTATATTACAGAACTGTGGATATAAAAACAAACATTTTGTACATTTGCTTTCAAAATATACGTCTTCATCCACAACTCAAAAACACATAAGGCCGTTTTATGGGTTTTTGGAATTAGGCGCTACATATACAGGCAGCGCTATTTTTTAAGACGACCATGTTAGAAGCTTGAAAATCGACAGTGATGTACGAAAGTGAACAAGGTGAATAGTGTGTTCTACACATATATTTTTTGTTGAAGGCTCGATTGATGTCCTTGGAGTACACTAGTTAGTCCTATTTTTCATTACACAAACGTTTATTTCAATCGTATTTTAATGGTATGTCAGAACAGAAGTGTGGTGTTCTCCATTATCTGCCTATCCCTATAGAAAATGATGTGTAAATGTGCACTCGCTTGACTCATCTATCGATAAGACGTTCGCCTACTTGCCTAGTTGTTAAGGGCTTGATCGTAATCCTTGGAGGACACCAGTTAGTCACATATTTCATAGCATAAAGTTTAAAAAATAGTAAAAATTTTGACGTGACGTGTATTTCTTATATTCAACGTTAATGTGGGTGTAGGCTGTTTTTCTGACGTCTGTCTGGTGCGGTATTCTGACCAGCTGGTCGCCAGGACCAGCGCCAGCGCTACTTGGTAACGGCATGAATGTTGGGCATGACGTTTCCGGGATATATGTCTGAGCAGAGAAAACCAGTGTCTACTGCATCCGTAATTTAATTAATTTTTTTAAATAATTATTTAATTATTAAAAAATAAAGTAGATGGCTTTCAAATAATGGAACGATAGATGTATTAATTTGAAAAATGTAACATTTGTCGTCGATCCACTGTGTTGGTATAGCATAATCGGATAATGCACGTCCCCCGGATTGGAAGAGATCAAGAATATTTTTCCATAAATTGCTTTTATATTTATATCTTTCTAATCAATACATTTAATTTGTATTTATCTTTTATGTTCTTCTTACTCTTCTACTCTAGATATACTTCTACATTTTTTTTTGTTTCTGTAAATTTTTAATACTTAACAATTTTATTATTGTATTTTATTTATACGTATTCCGTGACTGTACTGTATTTATTATGGTGAATTATCAAGTATGACCTGCACTCGTTTTTATAAATATTTATTTAGAAGCCCATAACGGTGTAAATATAATATAAATAATGTTATCTGAATAACAGTGCTGATATGTCGTTTTTATAAGGGGCCAATAACAGAGGCCCTTTTACCCACCCTGCATTGTGTTCCAATTATTTCAGTTACGCCACTGCGTATTACCGTTATTTCCAAGGCCGCCGTATCCGAGTTTCACCGTATACGCATAGACAACAATTATTTGTATCGATTTAGAGAGAGACCACCTTATATTCAATCAACATGGCCGCGACGAATCGTCGCACTATTACCGAGAGTAGGTACGAAATAAAAACAAATATTTCTCAATTTCCCGCTCTCTCCTGGCACCGGCGAGTATTACGCAACGGCCCCCGCTCCTCCCGCCGCGCGGGATTAAAAGTCAACCAGCGCTGAGCCAAAAGAGAAAGGTTAAATACCTCTCCATCGGCTCTGCGGCTCCCTCGGGAATTCACCGAATCGGTCGGATCTGTCTAAGGGCCAGTAGCAATGGTAACTTTTCACTAACGCTCGTAGTAAAATTTATTTTACGCATTATCTATGGATTTTTTCGCCTAGGCGTTCGATATCCGTCACTTTGGTGGTGTATTATGTGTAATAATGTATATTAAACAACGAGATCATCATCATCACACGAACTGTCATCACTATAATAGCGGAATATTGAATGATTCATTGTCCTATACTGCAATCAATGCGTCGGATGACTTTTGGAACAGCTGTGAAGAGTCCACCATATTTAACTATCGATTCTCGTTTTTACTATCGGATATCGGAGTAGTAAATATTTTTTTACTAACGATCGAACAACTCGTTTTCGCTAATATCTTACTTTGGTACCTTTTTTTACTAAAGTAAAAAGTTAATACTGCCTACTAACAGAGAAGAGAATGCCACACTCTAATATCCTGGGCATACCGCTTCTGTCTTATTGGAGAAAGTGTCATGGCGTGGTTTCCGTAAAATTATCAGTTTTTTAATCAATTCCTTCACATAGTACCTGTTACATACAGAATATATTTAAGTAGCACTTGAGATGTCTAAACACCAACAACTGTTCTGAATTTTTCAATCACCTTTTGAAAACAAACCATGCTTTTGACAATAGCAAGGGTTTAGAAATTATACATACCAATTTTTTTTTGCTAATAATCATCTTTTAAATTTGTTTTCACGGTAGTCCCTAATTAGTTACCCAGTATACATACTTTTATAGTTTTGTTTTTATCTATGCTTGTATTTATAATTTCAGTATACATTGTTTCCTGAAGAAGATACCATAGGTATCGAAACATGTTGATTTATTAATAAATAATGGTTTAAATAAATTGTTTTTTTTTAAAACAATAATAGATCTCTCTTAGAGACGAAGCTATTTTTATTATATTTATCGGAAGTATTTCGAAGTGTTTTCACATAACATATATACATCTTTCAAAAATTCGATAGATACAGTGATTGTTTAATGGGTGAGAATGGTGAACGTTATATTTGTGTAAAGTGATCACTTAAGCCAGCCGAAGACAGTTCGGTAACCCCTTAATTACCCATACTTTCATTTCTTTCCTTTAAATATAATAAAAATAGCTTCGTCTCTATGGGATATCTATTATTTGTTTAATAACAGTGCCTTTGTATGTGACAATCCTATAATTGTGTGTTCTTGGACATATTAAATTATTGCTAAATTGTATTTTCTTATTATTTTTGTTATAATCCTTTCTGGTGCTGGTTTTCGTCAATCTTCATGATTTTGTAGGCTTGACAGACAATAAACGCAGTAGAGAGATGCGTGTAGGTTGTATAGAAGAAGATTCAAGATGAAATCTCCATAATATGTTAATTAATAAAATTCAGATTGATGCTATTGTTATTCGCCAGAGAACTGGTTAAAAAAATATACAGTGTGCCTTGTATTGTATGTGCTATTTACTCATGTGGGGCGTAATACGAACTAAATAAGACCAGGTGTTCTTTTTAATGTGAAATTTATCTTTTGAATTAATTTCCATCCCAAACCCTTCCATAAACTCCCTCGGCTCATATGATCCCTCATCCGATCCCCATCATCTTTGTTCCATTTCACTTCTTTATCATATTCTTGAACTATTGAACACAATTTATAAAAAGATTCTTTAAAAATGCAACTAAATCAAACAAAAAAATAAAAATGTATTTTATAAAAAACTTTACCCATATTTGTAAAAAAAAAAAAAAAAACAATTTCACTATATTTCCCGTCAACAGGGTCCCTCCAAAAAAATTCTTACACCTTGTTACCTCATATGTCGGAGACAAGAGGGCTCAGCCCTTATCCCTCCCTTCGTTAACAATCGAATCATATGCGAGATACTATTACTGTACTCGTGTTTACAAGTTTTGAAGTCCAGCTGATGTAGTCGATCACCGCCAGTACATTTAAATATTTTTTTGTTTAATGCAAGCTGCAATTCGTCATCACCTTTTAGGGATCGTTTTGATATATATTTCAGCGTTTGGATTAGAGTTTGTAGGTTATGAATATCAAAAGGATTTGTCACGCGTGTATGCGAATGTCGCGGTGTATTTCGTTTATTGTGGGATGATACACAAATGAATTGACACAGTTTGAAAGTTAAAGTTAGTCACTAGCGATGCTCACTGGATGTGGTTCCGGAAGACGGCCAGGGATGAAATGATCGCTTCAGATTCTCGAACCGGTTGCGTCGCGACGTATTGTCGTCTAGATTTTCGGTCGGTACTAAGTGTTCGGTTTAACAACCGTGTCTGTGAGGCACGGAGCTGGTCGTTTTACAACCTCTGAAACATTTATTATATTTTAACTATTGCCGGGGGAGATTCAAAGTTCGTATATCTGACGAAAGTAACATCTTTAAAAGTACTGAAAGGGGGGAGGACCCATCCTTTCCCGGGACCGGTTTAGAAGCTAGGGCTTCCTTGTCGGTTCCACTCATCAAAACTAATAAAAATACGTGACTTCAATTCGATAACATATTTAGGTATAAGATAAGAAATTCAATGTGGTTATTAGCAATAATTGCAGATTTCAAAATTTAGAGCCTCCAGCGTCCCTTTTACCCCAAAAGGACAGTGGACGAGACACAAAATGGATTGAGTCACACTTACATAGACAGACTAACGGAGTTGCAAAACACGAGGTATGGAGTCTCACCCACGCAGGCCGGTCTAATTACCCACCTAAGGAGCTCCAACGAGTCACCCATACCCGAATAAAATCCTTATATGCATCCGTTTTCCGTGTTCAACAACAGAACACAATTTCAGCAAGACGGGGCCACTCCACACCCAGCTAGAGTTTAAATAGAATAATAGAATAGAGTTTTAATAGAAGTTTAAATAGATGGTAATTTTTCCCAATAAATTAATCAGCAAGTACGGAGACATACCCTGGGCACCTCGGTCACCGGAACTTACACTGTGCGACTTTTTTTGTGGGGATACCTTAAGTCGAGAGTTTACAGCGACAATCCTCGAACAATTCAGGCCCTGCAAGAAAATATCAGCCGTGAAGTTGCTGCCATTGAACAGACGCTTTGCTCTCGTGTGTTCGCAAATTTAAGAGTACGATTGCAAGAGTATCTTGAGAGAAAAGGACGGCATTTAGACGATATTACTTATAATACGTAAAATCCGCATCGTTAAACTCCATTTTGTATAAATAAAATGTGATGAGTTAAATAAGATTTAAATATATTGATTAGAAAGATATACATATAAAATCAATTTTATAGAAAAATATTGTTATTACGCCACCGGGATTCGAACCTGGATCTCTTTCCAAACCGGGGAAGGTGCATTATCCAACTATTCTAGAGCGAAGATATTTTTAGCGATAAACTTTCTAACCTATATCTTATTTTTTTGATATTAATACATTTGATCGTTCCATTATTTGAAAGAGCCATCTACCTTATTTTTTCGGAATCTCAAATACCTTTGAGTAATCTGATAGTAGACGCCAGAATTCATTTTTACTAAATTTTGAACATATTGATACAAATTTATTATTAGGAGAAGACATTCTTATTGTGAAGTATATAACAGACCGTCTGTTCTGAATAATTACAACTTTACAATAAGAATGTGTTCTCCTAATAATAAAATATGAGAATAACATTTTAGTATTTTATTATACTTAATGTTATATATTTATATATATATATATATATATATATATATATATATATATATATATATATATATATATATAATAATATATTTAATATTAAACTTGAAAATTTTCCGCTGGACACCCTTTATTATAAAATATCCGGGCAAGCCTTTAGAAGATTACTGATTTTTCTGTACTAATATCTAAGGACGGAAGAGGATACATACATTTTATTACTGGTATTAGTTTATTTATAATTCTGTACAACCATGTTTACTGATACTGGTACTGACGCAGTGATCACTGTTCACTTAGCAGGCCATCCGGCCTTGCCCACTCAGGTCCGGTGTCGCCGTCAAGTGCCGGACGCTGGAACACCACAAACAGGGTAACGTGTGGAACAGCGGACCATGTTATTTGTATATATTTTTTGGTTGATTTGACGATTGTCCAACTCGAGTGTTGTAATACCAATCTAGGCCATGCCTTATTACTACAACGAGATATCAAACATTATCGCAAATCTGAATATATTCTTCACGACCCAGGCTCAATTTAAAGAATAAATTGTTTTACACGTGATTAAAAATCATTCGATTTGGAATGCGGAGAACTGTCACATGCATCAACGCACTTCTGTACTTAAGCAATAGTGTTTAATGTTTTGTTAACTCTTCTCAACTGACCATTGTATCAAAACGGAAGCCCTGGCCGCGTCATATAAATTATTATTATCTTAAAACCATTATATTATTTGTTACCAAAAAAAATTAAGTGGTCTAACACACCTAACTTAACCGATAATAACTAGAAATTTACGACATAAGTAAGATACTAGACTACTAGAGTAATATAATTGACGCGGGGGAGGGGGGGGGGACAGATTGTCTTCTGACACCGAACTGTCAAGACAACAAGCTTCTCTTGTACAATGCCGTATTATGGCCTATACTTCTATATGAATCCCCCGTCTGCGGTCACGCGGCACAATCACACATGAAGAAATTACAGACCTTCCAAAATAAGTTCATTCGGTCAGCGGTGGATGCACCCAAATGGTCAAGGCTCGCACAACTTCATCACGAGCCGAGCATTCTCCTCGTAAAAGAGTTCATAACACAGATCTTCGAACGTTTTTACGATGGACTCCCAAAGCACAAAAATTATACGTTAGCTAAACACGTCCTAACCGTACCGTCACGCTTTAAGCGGCCCAAATCCGTCCTCCTTTAGAGGCATAACTAACTGCGCCAGCTAGCAGTTCCCTGCCACATGAATTGCAGATTGTTTCGATTCTAATAATAATTAACACATAATAATAAAATTTATCAGGCCGTTAAGGCATACTCCCGACGAAGGAGCAAGGGGTCCTTCGAACCCGGTACTCTGTAGTGCCATGATACCAAAGTCGAAAAGCAACGCCGTGCGTAACGCTCGGACCAAGAAGAAGCTGTGTTTTCAACAGTTCGGTAAGTGCAGTGATCTCTCGGATCTTCACAACAAACTTGCTAGTCAACTGGAGATGAAAATGACGTCCAACCCAGGACTTTAGAGCGAGGTATTATTTTCCTTCCTGAATCCAATTCAGGTTGCGTCAACTGATCAATATTATAATCGATACTGTCCACGGGATCTTATCCCGCCACTAACTGAAGTATTAGAATCCATAATTATTGAAGCAAAATAAGTATGTAACAGTGAATTGCAGAAAAAAAATCGTTATATTAAAAACATTTTCGCTTAATTAATGTCTGGGATAAACTTATAATTAATTAACGTGGTATATATTGGTTTAAAAACGTAGAATTGCATTCATTATTCATTCATTCGGTCTTGTTATTTTGACAGATCTTTGTATGAAAACATATACTTTCTATGGTTCTAATATATACGAGTATGGTAGGTATAATAATACCTATATGGCAGCAAGAAATTGGCTATATTTGCATAGTTAGAGCAGTATAAACAGGCTGACATGACTCGTCATGTCAGCCTGTTTATAATGAATATATTTTTTAAATGACAGGTTTAAAGTTTCACGCGTTACTCTATGGTATTTGTGACGCCCGGCGGTCAGCGTTTGGTCCAGCATATGCACGGTGCGCACGTGACGAGCTGATGCCGTCGGCCTTGTCTGCGGAGGATCCGGTGCACGCGGCGCTGATTATGAGTATAACTGCATCAGCCCGCACGTCACCGCGGTGATCGGTGATCGGTGATGTCGCAACCTGATAATGATCCGAATATAATATTCATTTTCGAAAAGCTTTCACTAAGTTTTAGATTAATTAAAAAGTTAAAAAATTGTTACTCGTTTCTGACATACAGGTGGTCCAAAAAAGTGAGAAGATTTCGTAAAATGTGATATAATGACATCAAAATTAGTTTAACTATATCAACAATAGCTTCAATACTTTACTAATTTACTTACTTACCTATTTACATATATTACGTTTTATTTCGACAATTTCCGGTCGTTCCCATTGTTTATATTTGTTTTTTTTTTTTTTCAAATTGTTGCCCAGAATGACATAAATCATTGCAGAAGACCGGATTCTGATCAAAAATTTGCTAATTCGGTACGCTAGGAAAATGATCAAAGAGTTTCAAAACAAAGCCTGGAGTATAGATAGACATTACAGCATAGAGATAGGATATAAAATTACATGTGAAAGAGAGAGACAGAGTACATATACAGTTAGACTAAACATTAAGGGAGGAGGAAATACAGTGTTAGATTTTAAATTGATTTTAATATGTTTCCCATATTAGGTATGTTTCCTTTAAAATCTATTTAATATTTATTAACACTGTATTTCCCCCTCCCTTAATGTTCCGTCTAACTGTATATGTATTCTGTCTCTCTTTTCACATGTAATTTATATTCTATCTTTCTCATTATGTATATATATATAATAGCACTCTTTTTGTATTTATTGTTAGTTTTAAATACATCCTGACGAAGTTTGAGCTAAGCGAAACCGGTTGTCGTGTAATAAAATTCGTGGTTTCATACAAAGTGATCGTATTTTATTTAATCAAAAACTATTCTCTCCTCATTCATCCGTTCCATATGACGAAACCACCTAAGTGATCCTTTTTTAATCCTATTCACTATGCTAAAATCAGCTTTACATTATGTTTTATTTTATTTATTTTTTACTTCGTCAAAAATGGATTTGCCACATGTACGGCTGAGTGATCTCATGTGCACCGTCCCTTTCGCCAGTTAAATAGAGAATTGTGCGGATGGAGCGAGGGAAGGTAGCGGGCGTGGAGCATGGAGCGTGGGGCGCACGTGGAGCTGGTCGCCGTCAATTATCCATATTTTAGTGTTGCATCTCTCTGTCCGCGTCCACTGCTGTGATCAGAGCATCGCCGCTATCGGCCATTAGGCAATCGGCTCTTCACCCGCGGTGGGTTGCCGAACTGCACACCACCATATCGCATTCCCCCGTAATTGCTGTCTTCTTTATCCAGGGCCGGCGCAGGTACATTACTTCGCCTCTTGTCTTATTTGCATGTGCGTTACTGGGTTCAAAAACACCCGGATGACATTTGTACAGGATATTTTAATGATAAATAATCAAATCAAATTGTTGTCAATGAATCGCTTAGAAAGATACTGAGAAGAATCTCAGGAGAAGAAGTGCTTTACAAGCGTTAGGCCCCCGACCCGACTTGGAAAGATACGCAGAATTAATATATCTATCGGAATAATGAGTTAACAATTTACTTTCACTCCAAACTTTCGACTTTGTACGAATTACTTGTGTATAACTATATTAAATGGTCTTGTAATTATAAAATTATATACTATTAAAAGAGAACAACGTAAAATCTCCGCCGTTAACTTTAAATATCATATTCCATTAGAAAATATGAATTATGTGTACCTTCTTAACCCTTAGAACTCTGAGCTCCTCATCCTGCATGCGGCCTGACCCTGGATTCCTAGGCAATTTTTGACCAACCCGAAAAACTTATTTTATAAAATAGCATTATAGAAGGTTATAATATTATTTTAATATTTAATAAAACTAATATAATAGATAAGAATAAGTGAAAAATAATTTATCAACTTTTAAATGATATGGTTCCAGATCCAATGCATAGGAACACCTCGCATGACTTGCTTCAGTAAAAGGCCTTGGTGCGTTTTGGCAAATACTTTTCCTTAGCACCGGAGCTTTTCCTTATAAACAACACATCTATATATAGCTCCCTTTGGTTTTTCAAGTACGTGTATGAAACTGGTTAGGCCGGATATCATTTCGGATACATGCGTCGGTTCTTCAGGTCGGTTTACCGGCCCGTAGCGTTCAAAAGGTTAAGAAGTTAATTTCATCTATCGCACAGACGAATATTAAATGACTTTTTGATTAAAATATGAAATTCTACTCTCCTGAATTTAATCAATTTGTGAATACCTTGTAGGCCAACTATTTTATTGTTGTCCTTCAGATACAAACTATCATAAACATTATACTCCCGTAATAGACGTTCAATTTATACTTTACAATTTCAAGCGAGTCGAAAATCATCTACACTTTCGTCATAACACGCCTTCAAGGTTGTCGTACTGACTTCTGCGCATGCGTACTTAGAGTCTGTACGACTATGATCACGTGTGTGAAATTTGATCCCGATCGCGTATTTTTCATTCCGGCAATTACAGTGTAAATATGTCCACTCCGCTAGCAATTTGCACCGAGGAGGAACAACGAAACGCACTTAAATGTTTTTTTTTTTTGTGTGGATCAAGTGGCCGGACGAGTGTGACGCACCAAGAGAGTGACAAGACGACAAGATTCAGGAAGCTGGAGAGATGGTTTTAGCGAATAGGCGAGTTGTCATCGGTGAGGTAGCGTCTTCTTTTAACGTCTCTCGTAGTTCTATCCATCGAACCATTTATAATGTATATATTTACCGCATCTTTTGACATTGTAAATTCAATAATTTGTTTAAATGCACGTCGTATTTTGTCGCGAGGGACCGGCATGAAAAATTAAAATTAAAAATTGTAAATGTGGCGCAAGGCGAGAGTAATTATCTGGCTGCGGTCCTGTCTCGCTTCCACTCTGTGAAAGTTGTCCGTCCGGTCATCCGAAGACGGGTTGCTCCGGGCTGTCGTATTGTTGGTGCTGGGCGCTGGACGCTGGACGCTGGACGCTGGCCCTCGTGCCCTCGCGGTCAGCCATGTCACAACTCGTCTGGAAATGATGAGTGGCCAATCAAAACTGTTGCGACATTTCGGGTTTTTTTCCATGAATATTATATCTAGACCGTTCGCTCCCCGAGTACATTTTACAATAAAGATGTTTTATTGTGTTTATTGATTTTCAATATTTGAACGATTCTATATTGCCCTCCCTGTAATTATACAAACAGTGTAATATAATAAACTTTGAAATATATATATATACACTTACACATTCTTGAAAAAACATGTTTACATTAATGATTATTGAACAAAAGTTGTGGAAATATGAGGAAGAAAGGAAGACATTTATTTTACGTCTGACATACGCTGGTTCATTATTAGATTCCTCTCCACCACGAGTACATGCGTCGCGGCGTGTATACTAACACTCGCGAAAAAGACTATTATGTATAAGCAGAATTAAGGTAAGATTAATTAATAAGCGTTGGCGGAGTGAAGCGACGCATGCAGTTCCAAGCGCACTGAACTTGCTGCAGTTGGAAGACTTTTAATCACTGCGACATCTCGTTTCTTCCTTGTGCTTAAGGATAGGTGAGGAAAGAAAGAGAAGGAGATACGTAGGTTAAAATTTGGTAAACCGCGAATTGAATGTATGCACGAGGCAACAAGTCAAACGCCAAAAAACTTAATAGAATTTAAAATCTAAACGGCGCTAACAAAACGTAAATATTACCATCTGTCATCGGTATATCTTTATTGTATGGTACAAGAAAATAAAGTGCTACGAGCACGCGAGATGACAGATGGTCATCATACTTGCCAGTCGTAAAAATTCGTACGATTTCGCTTATGCATGTTTTTTCTTATTAGTAATTAAGACAATGTACACTTCATTTTAAATTGAATGTAATATTTACGTGCTGTAATTGAATATATAAAAGAGAAAACACTTGATTAATCTTAATCTAGAGATATTAAAAAGACGATCGACATATTCGCTACTTTGGGGAATATGTGGAATTTTTTCTTACTGGCAATGATGGCGGATCCAAATCCAATAACGTATCCAGATAAAAGTCATAAATAAAAGATGAGGAAACGCGATATTATTGCGCATATAATATTAATTCATCTGTATAATGGGTTGATGCACAAGTTCACTATATTTTTATTAAATTTAAATAAATAATACGTAATTATATTATTTTTTTAAGAACACATTTTTATTGTGAAGATGCATTTTCAAATCATAGTTCTGTGGTATTTATTTATATATTGTATATTACATGAATCAATTAGAAAGATATACCTACAGAAAAAATATACTTATTGATTTTATCTGAGGAAAGATTCATCATTTAATTCACTAATTTAATTTGTACGAATAATATTCCATTGTTTATGATTAACATAATATAACACACATATATACTACATTTCAGTCACGGCCATTATTGTATCTGTAGCTATTCTGTAGTCGTTGCTACTCTTCAGTCAGAGAACCAGCTTTCCATGAGAGCGCCGCTTGCACCAGAGTTGATGCTGAGCTCCAGCCGCAACTAACGCCAGCAACTCGATGTCTCGGAAGTGGAACGAATCCATAAATACTGTCTTCGGAAAACATTGTAGACGCGCTGCAATAACGTACCAATCCGAACAGTATTCTGTATGAGTTATTGTACTGAATTCGGAGACGATTATAACAAAGAGCTTCATAATATCCATCTCATAATTATGCTACGAGAGCAAAAAAGAATAGGCTCACCGTGAAGCCTAAAGTGAAATCAAGCTTTGGTCAATCCTTCCATATGTTTCTGGCCCCCAAAGCCTATAACGTTTTGCCGAGCAGTATGAAACAATTCTCGATGGAGAAACTCAAACACCATCTCGGGAGCTGGTTATTGGGTGTTGGCAGAAAGGAAACTGAGCAAAGCACATGAACAGAACATCATTTCTTTATATACATTTTTCTGTTTTGCATAGTGTTTCAATCATGGGATAGCGACACTATTTTACTTATTTATTATGTTATTAAAATACTTTTATAATTGTGTTTAATTCATTCCTAATATTTTTGGTTTAATAATACTAATGGTTTTCATATTTGTATGATAGACAACGGATGAACCTGTTTCCTTTAGTACAGACTCCGGTCTAGTTAAGGAGACAGTGAACATCTCTTACATTATGAAGCTTGCTCGCCTTTTTTGTATATTTACAATATATAATATGTACATATGTATATTAAGAACACGAACAGAATAAATATACTTATGTTATGTACTTGTATTGCGACCAGAGCTCGCAGATACGCATGGTGGTGAAGAAGGATTTAAACAGGATGCTCTTCATGCTCTTCACCTCCTGACTGCATCGGTAGAAACGCCGTGACAGCATATTTGCACGAACGCTCAACTGTCTTCTCTGCCGTTCTATATCATCATCGTCTTGTCCATTTTCATTGAATATATTTATTTAATTCTTACCACAGTGCATACATAAGCACTCCCATATATGCTCTAATATTAACAAGATTAAAGTATAAACTTGTCTTTTACATATTTGGTCAGTTTCATTTTAAATCTATTCAATTTCTCCTCCTTTCTTACTGTTTTGTTTTCTGGCATTTCATTAAAAAATTTCATCCCTCTATACATAATAGATTTTTGAGATTTACCCTTCTTCCTGAATGGCAGTCTCAGTCTATCTCTTCTGTCTTGTATGATGTTCGCCCTCATGTTGATTTGCATCAATTTTTCGTGTAAATTCCACTAATATTTTCTTATTGAGGATTTTGTAAATAAATACCATTATATTAAAATACATTTTCTGCTTAAAGTCATTATATTCATACGTTTCAACATTGCACTGATCCGAGTATATCTATTTTTTCTTTATTCTGCAACACTGACAATTGTTGCATTTCTTCTTCGTTAGCCAGATACAAAATGCTGCTGCAGTGAGGAATAATAACAGAGCTGTATAGTATTTGACAAGACTCAGTACTAATACATTTTTCTAAATTCAATTGTGTATCTATTATGACTCCCAAATATTTTATTTCAGTCGCTTCCTCCAGACTTTTTGGGTGTGATGGGTATTCTTTTATTTCCAACGTTCGTGAATTTAGTTTTAGTTTAATTTTTCTTCAGCCTTATTGCTGTATTATTTAAGTCATAGTTTAATTCCTTCTATATAGTTGCATACTTGTCTTTGACCTTATTTTGAACGCTCAATTTTGCATACCCTTATCGAATGCTTGAACATAACAGTTCGACAGTTCTGTCCTGATGACGAGGGGATATGGACGTTCATGACATAAAGTTTCAAGTGTCCGCCAGTTTCAAGATTCAACATCGTTCGTCGTGCAACAACTGAGGGGTCGTGCACCAAAGTGATTTCAGTTTTGTGTCATTTTTGACGGCCGAATGTCGCGGAAATGCTAGACGAACTACAAGCATCACGTGACGCTAGCAATATCCATTACCAAAACGACGCGATATCCTTAATAGGCAGTTTCGTTTCGCTATTGTTAGTTGTTAAATTTCGTGCTTACGATATCAATAATATCCCGTTTTTTGTAGAAATCATGCGTGTTGCGTGTTGCGGGTTGCGGGTTGTACCTCGCTCCGAGTTCAAACCGAATTACTAACGTTCGTTTTTAACCTTTACCATACCGTGATATAAAATACTCGTACGCAGCCATGCTGTCAACTCGTGTTACCGTAAGAAATTAGAGTTCTGTCAGCCTTTGAAATGTGAAAAAATGCTTGATGCCGTAAATTTATAATATTATATTATTAAGGAAAACACATTCTTATTGTAAAGTTGTAATTATTCAGAACAGACCGTCTGTGATATTTTAAATACTAAATTAATGTATTAATTATAAATATATACATATAAAATCAATTTTGTCGAAAAATATTGTTTTAGCGTCACCGGGATTCGAACCTGGATCTCTATTTCCAATCCGGGGAAGCTATCAAGGCAAAAATGCAACATAAATATAAATGACTTTGCGACGGATTAATACGTCGTTGGCCATGGTGGAAACTTTTTTGCTACTAGTATATTTGAAGCTGGGCCGTATAAGGGTTGTTTAATTTTTATATATTCAATGCATTTACGAGTACATTACAGTACGAAAACATCTGTGAATAATTCTTAGATATGATTACTGGATCACTTTAGCACTTGAGATTTTGAATTTTATTTTTTTATCTGTCTCTGTTATTTAATTTCTTCAAATTCACTGTATCCTTCATGTTTATGTGTTTTTTTTCATAGCATTCGTAAGATAATCATGTTTTTTAACTTTTATGTGTTTAAAGTTAGAATTATTTTTAAGAAGGACATATTATTATTGTGAAGTTGCAGTTTTTTCATCCCGGTAGCAACTAAAATATTTTTTCGAAAAATTGATTTTTCTGTATATCTTTCTAGTTGATACATTTAATTTGTATTTGAATCATTTTACTGAAAATAAAGACAAAGTATACTGCATTGTTAATGCAATATAATAAGCGACAGGCGATTGCTTTTTTGCTAGTACAGGGTGAATATTATGTTCCAGACCGATTTTATTTAGCCGCCATTTTGGTTTGGTAATCGTAAAAATTATTTAATTACAATTTATTATGGAGCATCTAATGCCTCAACAACTTGTTGAAGTCATTATCTAAATAATAATGGCAACGGTGTAACCATTAATGGTGAAAACTTCTTGGTGACCGAATTGGGACGTCTGTGGTTTCAACAGGACGATGCCACCTCACACATAGCTCGAGCTACGCTTGAAAGTTTGCGAGAAATTTTTGCCGACCGCATAACGTCAAAAACTGGCCTCTTAGATCACCTGATTTAATAGTTTTCGACTATTTTCTGTGAGGGTTCTTGAAAGGAACGCCAATAAGCCAACAGCAATTTCGATGCTAAAGAACAATATTCGAAATGAAATTGCTGAAATAACACGCGAAGTGTGCGAGAATGTTATGAAAAATATGATTAAAAGAGTGCCGCTGTCAAATGTCATATTTTATACATAATTGTAATAAACTAAGTAATCGATAAATTATAACAAAATTATAAAATTACATTTCGTTTTATAGTTATTTAAAAACAACATCGGCCTGGAACATAATATTCACCCAGTTATTACTGGCTTGCAATACCATATCGAAAGCAAGTGTATGCCTGTATCGTGGCAGTACCGTATCGAAAGCGGTGTGTTTCGGTGCATATCTCAATCGTGGCGATACCGTGTCGTTGACAGGTTATTGCATTACGCGCAAGTTCTCCATGTATTACAGTCTTGCAATGTAGGCGACTTTAACCGTTATTTATTTGACTTGATATCACACTTATTCCTCTTAACATTCCTCAGTATCGTGTACCTTTCCCCTGAGCGTCCATAAGACTATCGCACACCGTATAACGCGCGCTTTATGGTGTGAGAAGGGCAGTATCGGATCGGATGTCCGATTTGCATTCCGAGATTCCTACCACGTGACGTGGCCCCACGCTGGCGGCTCACCGCCACTGCAGTGCACTGGAGTGCAGCGACACTGGTTCTACTACCCGCGCGATTGGGTTAGCGAGCAATTGTATTATTATATATTGAACATTTGCTATGCTGATATAAAATTTATTACATATATACAACATTATTCTCGTTACATATGTACATACCTATGAAAAGATATACAGAATATCTTTCTAGTTTAATAATAATAAGTTTAATAGTTTCTCTTGGAAAAAATGAACAATTTTCCCTAACAATAAAATTTATATCGCTGGCGATGTTGGGTATCGTCTAACACTCCAGTATATCTCCAATTTCCTTTGAGTCAACTTTCAAAGCAAATATATGATATGCTCACATTGCAGATTCCGTCCTCGCGCGTGTGATTACTGTTTATTCAATGATATAATATGTTTGCGATGTCTTATTATGTATTAATAATACTCAATCTTTAAATTAAACACTTGCGAAATTAAATATCACTAGATATATTTTAATGTTGGAGTTTTCCCAAAACAAAATCACGATGTAATTAAAATTATTCCACCTTTGTAAGTTATCATCATCTAGATGATGTAGGTATCAGTAGCAGTCGGTGGTTTTTTTTAGAAGGGGTGCTGTCGGTTTTTCAGTATCCAAAATGTGTTTTTAATCGAAGGATATTCAATGTTTCAAAAATGCGTCACAAAAAAAATTCCTCAAACATGCTATTCTGTGCATTATACATATTAAAGTCGTTTTTTGTACGTTGGATGCTGTTAACGAATGCGTGTACAGTATTCGAAGACCTTGAGAGGTGGAACTGAATGCGCATGCGCGAAAGTCGAATACTTTCAAACTTCGTGGATACGGAACGAATTATTGAATACATTGTTGTTGGTATCAGTGTGTTTACGCGATTATAGATATTCTAAAGTTGTGAACGCCATGTCGTAGAGTGTGTTATGACCAGCCAGCACTTTACGGCCACAAATGATATTACTGAAGCCACCAAATACAGAAAGTCATTGATATGGATTGGGAAGCGTAATATTATTATGGATAACATTAGTAAAGAATCTTTAAACTTAACACACAACGGTAAGGAGTTAGATAATATTAGTAAACAATCTTTAAACTTGACACACGACGGTAAGGAGTTAGATAATATTAGTAAACAATCTTTAAACCTAAGACACGGCGGTAAGGAGTTAGATAACATTAGTAAACAATCTTTAAACTTAACACACGACGGTAAGGAGTTAGATAATATTAGTAAACAATCTTTAAACTTGACACACGACGGTAAGGAGTTAGATAATATTAGTAAACAATCTTTAAACCTAAGACACGGCGGTAAGGAGTTAGATAACATTAGTAAACAATCTTTAAACTTAATACACGACGGTAAGGAGTTAGATAATATTAGTAAACAATCTTTAAACTTGACACACGACGGTAAGGAGTTAGATAATATTAGTAAACAATCTTTAAACCTAAGACACGGCGGTAAGGAGTTAGATAACATTAGTAAACAATCTTTAAACTTAACACACGACGGTAAGGAGTTAGATAATATTAGTAAACAATCTTTAAACCTAACATACGACGGTAAGGAGTTAGATAACATTAATAAACAATCATTAAAAAGTTTGTTGGTGTAGTGGTCAAGACGTTGGCCTAGTGATCTACTGCTCGGGGGTTCGTGCCTCGTTCCAAGACACCAGCAAGTTAATCCTATTTTCATAGCACAAGCGTTTAGCTTAGTTTAAAAATAGTAAGAATATTGATGTGACATGTATTCCGTGTACGCATTTCTATTTTTTTTACAAAATAAAAATCTTTAAACCTAACACACGACGGTAAGGAGTTAGATAACATTAGTAAACAATCTTAAGACTTATCACACTATGATTTATTTAGTTATGTGGTGAATCCAGTAGATCATTAATATTCGTCAATATGGCCACACGTCAAATGCCTCCAGCTGATTATAATAGCAGTATTATATAATGTAAGAGCATTTAAAACATGATTGTTAAGGCACGCATAATTATACTTAAGCCTATTTTATTCTAGGAATTAATTGACTTGCGCCACTTAGGCTGCAGGAAGTGCGGTACGTATTCTGTATCGTCTGACATAATTATTATGACAGTTGCTCATTAAACGAGCAGATAACGGTTATATATTGGTTAAAGATTACAATGCTGACTTATTTTACTTCTGGTTGCACCGAGTGCAGCGCGAATGCACCAGCAGGCCTGGTTCATTCTTACTGATTTTTAATGAAATGCGGACAGGGGCGGATCGGCAACCTAAAACCGAGCCTGGAGATTTTATAGACACCCGGGCGAATCAAGATTTGTAAATTAGAACCACCATATAAATAGACATGAACTAACGGAAATTACTTGTTCACTTTGGTACCACTTGCGCAATAAAATAGCTCCGTGACTTTTTTTAAAAATATGTCTCGATTGGAACGAAAATTTAAACGCTGACAAATATAATATGTTTTAATGTAAAAAAATACGTCTTGTTTACACAGAGATTTAATTTTTACTTTTACTGTTGCATAAATGTGTCATAAACTATTGGATTTATGTTTCCACCAAGAATGCACCTTCCCCGGTTTGGAAAGAGGTTCGAATCCTGGTGGCGCAACAGCAATATTTTTCGATAAAGTTGATTTTATATGTATATCTTTCTAATTAGTACAATACGTCCAAATCTTTGTATTAACTAATTACTGGGATTTTAACCCCTGGGGGATTGTCTATCCCAACATGATAACATATATACTACTTCCAAAAATTAGATAGATGTGGTAACATGGGTAAATAGGTGAACGTTGCATTTTGTAACGTGATCACGTAACCCAGCCCTAAGCCTTGTATAATGCCCAAGACGTAAATATAATAGCTTCGTCTCTGTGAGACATCTACATAATTTAATTAGTATTTAACAATGATATTACACAATAGTTGGAAATAGAAGATTATCGAAGAGAAACAATAGCTAGTAATTTAATTTACATTTATTTTGCAAAGATTATTATGCGCAGTTTTTTTTTATTTAACGCGCGCAGGGTCACACCATATAAAATATAGAATCAATAATAATGCATAGCGAAACGTTAAACTTCGTGCGCGGCTGTTCTCCACGCAGCCTGTGACTGAGATCTTTGAAAAGAAATGTCAAAGGCGAAAACGAAAATCGTGACGTGAAAAATTCAAGCAATTTTAATGAACTTTGAGAGATGACATTGACCAGAGCGCTCCGCGGAGGCGGACCCGCTTCTCAAAGCCGAAATGTCAAGAGTTTTGAACGGCGTTATAGTCTCGTCTCGGGGAGAATTGGTGCGTGCTCGACGGTCCTACGCCGGAAGAGAGATTCGTTATTTTATTTTCTCTATTCAATTGTGGTTATTGAAATCGGACGATATTGTGAAAGGGAGCAATATTGTCACAGACGATATTGTGAAAGGGAGCAATATTGTCACAGACGATATTGTGAAAGGGAGCAATATTGTCGCAAACGATGCTGTGAAAGGGAGCAATATTGTCACATCATTGTGCAATTGTCGAGCGCCAGATGATTACCTAATCGAGCATATATGCGTAACATACCGTGACATATATGATAGTGATGTTTAAAGTTTTGAATGATATTCTTTAGCAATATTTGAATATGTCCAAGAACACACAATTATTGGATTTTCACCTACAAATTAATTAGATTCTCATTGTGACGTATATGCTGTTTAAAGGAAAATGAATATCAAATTTAGTCCGTATATGGCGATAGTGTAGTGGTATTCGAAGTGATTCCACATATTGACATATATACAACTTTCAAAAGTTTGATAGATACGGAGGTTGATTGTGTAAAGACAGGTCGTAAGCCCTGTAATTACTTCCACATTTTTTCATTAATAAAAATAGCTTCGTCTCAATGAGATACCTATATGTTTAATAATATTTTTATTTTATTTGGTTTAGTTTGAGAGTTTTTACAATAAAAGGGGTTCAAATTTGGTGTGTGAACACAACTAGTTCCAACCTCTGTGTAAAATGAACATTTGACATGTAGACTCTAACCCTACCTGCAAAAACATCCCCGTGAAGATGGGAATTTTTTAAAACGAAAGATAAATATTTAAGTTGAAATTTCACACTGTGGGAATGCATGCAGGTGAAAATGTCTGAAAACAATCTTGTAGCTCGCTTCTTTCTGAACAAATTGCTTCCAACCTCATGTTGATAGGATAAGTAAGAACTGAGATGTTTTAGTTTCCGCAAACCCTTTACATTGCAAAATATGTTACATCCTGTAAAACAAATATGGTCGCCACGCAAAAATCAAAAAATATGAAATAATGCCTATTTTGAACATCCACCAATTTAGAACACAAAAATATAAGAATATTTAAAAATAGTTGAGCAACAAGTGTTGAACCATGTCACACATAATTTATAATTTATCCTAATTCCTGATTTCGGACACGTTGTATAATATTACTCGCCTACAATTACTTATTAATTGGGGTACTTTCCAGTGCTTAAATTTAATACCAAATTCGCTCAACGAACTTTCTTATTTTGTGCTCCGCGAATATTTAACAATTTGCCACTAGACCTTAAAAGGGCCTAAAGTGATTAAGGACTTCAAACGAAAAATAACAAAGCGGTTGCTTAATGTGGGTAGAAAGTAAAATGAAACTAATTAGTCATTTGTGCTAACCTAACTACCTACACATTTTTGTCTCCAACTATTGTATATTACAGACAATAATATTTTTTATAACGTTTTTTCAATAATATTTTAGAACTTCAGATTGTACTTTTTCACATAACTTTTTACAACTTACTTAACATTACTTACATCTAAAAAATTACAACTTTTAAAAACTGTACAGATAATTGCTTTATTTTTTCATATGTACTATTTATGCTACAAAAAATAAATTTAAAAAAATGTTGTAAAAATATTACAAGAATTAAAACTTTGTTTTCTTGTTATCTTCTAACAAATTAGTCAATTTTTAACCAAAATATAAAATGATACCTTGTGGTTCCAAGACTATAATATGTAATTAGATCTAAATTCATTATTTAGATATTGATGTATTTAAGTGTAGATAACATGTGCAAGTTCCATCTTCTGGTTGGCGACCAAGTTGCAGTATGCTAATTTATCCTTGTATTGGATATCGAGCCACTTTCTGATGTCACGCAGCTAAGATAACCTACTTATGCTTATGCTGCCTTCTGTCTTCTTTGCATAATACAATAATAGTTTTAAGAGACATTCTCAGTTCGAAGTATGCAGCTTTCCTTCGTTTGATTGTTATATTAATTCTCCTGGTTTACTCACGCATCTTAGTACCTCTTCACGGTAATGCGGTTTACTTCGTTTTACTGTCAGTGAGAGTAGGCGTATTTAAGTGAAAAAAAATGCACTTGCAATGTTTGGTAGATATTATTAACAAATTAACTGTTAAGTACGAAATATGTTTAAAAATAAAGATAATATCTACAGTAACAGCAACAACATGACATAATATTATCAGGTGACGGTGTTTTAAAAAGCGTTAGTAAATAATCTTACACACGACGGTAAAGAGTTAGAAAATACTAAAATTATCTTAAAACTTATCAAATTATCTATCTATGGTAAGGAGTTACATAATGTGAGAAAACAATCTTAAAACTTATCACACGCTGGTGAGGAGTTAGATAACATGAGAAAATAATCTTAAAACTTATCACACGCTGGTGAGGAGTTAGATAACATGAGAAAACAATCTTAAAACTTATCACACGCTGGTGAGGAGTTAGATAACATGAGAAAATAATCTTAAAACTTATCACACGCTGGTGAGGAGTTAGATAACATGAGAAAACAATCTTAAAACTTATCACATGCTGGTAAGAAGTTAGATAACATGAGAAAACAATTTTAAAACTTATTATTCGATGGTAAGGAGTTAGAAAACAATGTTATAACATCAATAGCTGACGGTAGTATTGCGGTAAGGCTATTATGTAATACATTGATTAAATGAAATATTGTGGTTAAATTGGATGCCGTTAAAGTTCCATCAACCAAACAATCATGTTCAGATGATCCTAACCGAACGTTGCATCATTTCTAGTTCTAATGATGATTATCATGTTTTGTAATGGCTCGTATATTTTTGTTGTGAAAATATATTGCAGTAATTTCATTCAATAACAAATCATTAATTGTATGTATGTATGCTTGACATCATCGAGGCATTGCCGTGCTAAAGGAAAACAAAGATAGTTCACTAAATGGCATCTGACGACATAGTATACTGTCATTATCTATACCTTAATTTGGCGGTGTACTAAGAATAAAAAAATTCGGGTTTGAATCCACGTGGCGAATCTATTTTTATACGTCTAATTATCGTGGAGCTACGTTCTAAAGAAATACAACGTCGCAAACAAAGTATGATATTTAAATACTAATTAAATGTGTTAATTAGAAATATATACATATAAAATTAATTTTATCGAAAAATATTGTTGTTGCGCTATCGGGATTCGAACCTGAATCTCTTTCCAAACCGGGGAAGGTGCATTATCCAACTATGCTACAGCGACAGTACTTTTTCAAGACATTTTCAAAAGTGTAACTTTTAAGTTACACTTTTGCACCTGCATAATGCCTGGATAATGCACCTTTTAGGTTTTGAAAGAGATTTTAATTAGTATTTAAATATCATATTTTATTTGTGACGTTGCGTTTCTTTAGAACGTAGCTCCACGATAATTAGACGTATAAAAAATAGATTCGCCACGTGGATTCAAACCCGAAATTTTTTATTCTTAGTACACCGCCAAATTAAGGTACAGATAATGACAGTATACAATGTCGTCAGATATTATTTAGTGAGCCATCTATGTTTTCCTGTTGGATGCAATCATCTTTTTAATTACAATGTTTCTCAAAAGATTCTTCTCCAATTCTTTGCCTGTATTACGCGTCAAAGTGACAGTCTAGAGAAGGAGATTATCCTGGACACAATCTTGGGCCGAAGAAAACCTGGAAGAGTACCACATCGGCTGCTATGATGGCGACCCAGGACCGGGACCACTATATGTCAATAATGATAAAGAGGAAAGAAAAAAACCTTTGTATCGAACCTGCTACATAGCCTTCTTCTTCAAACGTACGTTATCCATTATAATATTACGTTTCCCCACCTATATCAATGACTTTCTGGATGTGTCATTTTTGTGGCTGTAAAGTGCTTACTTAAACGCAGGTCTGTGAAAAACGAGCAGAGTAAAAACGAACGTGTTTTTAATATCTCTAGGTTTACGCTGTCTATGGGTGATAAGGGAGTAATCTTACTTACTGTGATAACTTTCCTAGTAGCACCAGATTCCTTAGGGGTTCTATCCTCTGCTTACTGACTAATTACTTTGGGTCCCAATACTTGGAATGTAAACTCACTATGTCCTCGTAACAATATTACAGTAATTATAAATTATGCACTTCAGAGATAAACTAGTTTTTCTGGAGAAGTTGAGATGAAAGAAGCCTGTTCCTCCAGAGACGGCCTCTTATAATGCTTGTTTCTCACCGCTCTACTCACTCTCCTGACACACACACACACACACATATATATATACAAAGTGACAGTTCTCAGACTTACCATAGAAATGGTCTATCTGCGATTCTCATTTATATGTTATCTAGATATCATTTACGTTCGTTTTGACAGTCGGCTTACAAAGGTGGAATAATTTTAATTACAGCGACATTTTATTTACGTGTGTTTTGTTTTGTGGAAAACTGTGTGATTGAAATGTAGATTCTATTGAGACCCTGATCGTTTGATTATCTGCTGGTCTTTTCGCTCTTTTGAATAATCAAAAGAGCGAAAAACCAGCAGAGCATAAGCTCTTTAATTTTTTTTTGCATCCACCTGCAATTGGTCCGACGGTCATCTTCCTGGTCTCTGAATTTCGACGTGGCCGACCACTGACAACTACAAGCTATCTATCTTTTCTCGCAAGTTGTCCACAAAATGGAAGAATCGTTGGCGGTACGCGTCTCCAGAACCACACGTTGAGTGTATCTGAGACTGCACAAGCCTGTCCTTTAGGTATACTGCGGTCTTCCCATATCTTATTAAGTCCAACGTGAAAACATAGATGGCTCACCAGTATGTAGATGCAATCAGACGACATGTATAGGGTCATTGTAAAAATTCAAAATATTACCGGAGTCGTTGTAATTTGAAGTGAGCGCGACAGAGAGTAGGTCCTTTGGTAACTTGGATGCCCAACGGATATCGATGGCCAACATGAGAGCCCAGCAAGACACCAAAGATGCCAGGAGGTTGAAAAGGAGTCAGAGGACAACGCAACATCAATGGAAAACCTTATCCATGGTCCATGAATCGCAGATTGAAGGTAATATAATAAAATATTTGATTTTATGACGCTAAAGCGGTAATTTTTTATTTTGAGTTTTTCCCAGATATTTATTGTAATATTATGTATATTTTTATTGAAACCGCGTTCATTTTTTATTATTTTTTTAAACAGCTGAAATATTTACGAAAAATTACTTATTTTTTATTTTTCAGACGATACCTGACAGAGAAAAAAATCCACCATCGGCAAGGATTTTCAAAAGAGGCTTCTACTATACGACTTATATCTCCGTCATTTTTTAAATTTGTTCATAAAATTATAATGTATTTGTGAAAAATAACAATTATTTTATATATTTAATAATCTCGTCAATTTGTCTATTTTATTTTATACCTGTTTAGCCACATCCCCCTTATTTGGTTAAAACTATTAATATAAAGTTCCGGGTGCGAGTACCAGTGGAGAATATATTTTTATACATCTTTCTAAGTGATTCGTCTCATTTGTTTGTATTCATTACTGTCATACATATGAAATAAAATATTAATTAATTAGAAATATATACATATAAAATCAATTTTATCGAAAAATATTGTTGTTGCGCCACCGGGATCCGAACCTGGATCTCTTTCCTAACCGAGGAAGGTGCATCATTCAACTATGCTACAGCGATAATATTTTTAGCGACAAATTTTCAAACCTATATGTTACTTTTTTGATATTAATACATTTAATCGTTCCATTATTTGAAAGAGCCATCTACTTTATTTTCCCGCGACAACAATATTTTTCAATAATACTGATTTTATATGTAAATCTTTCTAATTAATATATTTAATTCATATTTAAAATATTCCAGACCGTCTTTTCTGAATAATTACAACTTCACAATAAGAATGTGTTTTAAAAATATTAGATACCTCATAGAGACAAAGTTATTTTTATGTACACATAAATTGATCACTGAAGCCAGCTGAAGACAGGTCGTAAGCCCTGTAATTACCCCATAATTCCATATATTTTTCATAAAATATAATAAAAATGAGATATTTGATATTTGTTTAAAAAATTTTGTTAGTTGTGTTAGATGTTTTTGTGAATTTTTCAATGTTAATTAGGTACTGTGTTTATTCGTTGGTTTATAGACTTTTGTATTATTTATCTGTATAAGTTATTCCGCATCAAGATAAAATGTCGAGATGTGATTTTATCATGTTTTTTTTTGTGAAATATGAGTTCCTGCGTTGGTTCCCTTATCCGAGTATCTGAACATCGCTTTACATGCGTGCCTGATAACTAGCGGTAGGCAGAATGGCCGTCCTCACAGAAACAATATTGTCGTACATGGAAGACACTTTGTAGAAAGCGTCTAATCGTGAATTACTCGTGGTCTCGGAACATGGTCACGAATGTCTTAAGATTATTTTTTTTATAATTGATTTAAAAATAATTATAATATTGAATAATTTATTTAATAACACACCTAGTCCACAATATTTTATATGATTGGATAACTGCATAAATTACTAGTCGAAAATGTACAAAGAATATGTGCAAATTGTGCACCGTTAATTGTTTGTAAATTTTACAAAATCATGTTAAATTTTAAGTTTACGTTCTTCGAAATAAATATTTGCGAAATTTATCAATTAATCTATATATTTGATTCAAGGCCTAAAACATCCAACAAAAAACAGTCTAGAATATAATTTGGAATTAATTAAATATTTAAATTAATGAAAATAATTGAACTGACATGGTTGGGATTAGGCACATATCACTTGAACATTTTCGATTTGTAATTTAGTCAGGTGTCCATCTACAAAGTATTGTGGACTAGGTCTGTTACATTCTGTGTAACGCCATTTTCGTAAAATAATTTTTCACATTTGTTGTCAAATTGTTTCACACTTGAACTGTTTAGTATAGTATCTAAAATTAATAATTAAAATTCCCATGCAATAACACTGTATATCGGTTTTTACAAATGTCGCTAGGTAGACGGAGCGTCGGCCATCTTGGATGACATACAGTATTGGTGCAGGAAAGCTGTCTTAGAAATTATGTTTAATAGTATTTGTATTTATTTGATGTGGTTGTTTAATGTACCATCGGATGTCCAAGATGATGTACAACGTTGTGACATTTATAACTCAGATCTTCCCAAAACCGATATACACTCGATCCTCTTTTTATGCTGTGGACGCATCACGGATGCTTTCCATGATTTTCCAAAATAGTGAGTAAAAAATATCTAGAATGACATAAAAAAGGCTATTGAAAAATAATAAGACATAAAGAATTCCTTTGAAAATTTTTATTCATTTAATTTTATTTAAAAGTAACATTTTACTTTGATATTTTTTGATCAATTCTGATTATTCTACAATAATTCTCTGATGGTAATTCTATCGTCGCTATTTGTGACCATTATTATGAAAGTGGTCTAAGTCAAGAAATTGTTAAAAAAAAGTATATCAATTATATACAATGTATTGTTACGAAGTTCAACGGTATTCCGCTAGTGTTTATTTTTATAATAGAGTAAGTCATTTCAGCATTAATTTTTTTATTTCCTTATAAGCTACATGCAACATTTGTATGTCGAAATAAATTATAAATGTAGAAGACTAAATAAATGTTGAAACATTGTGTTGTGTAATAATATAAACATATATTTTTAATCAATTCAAACGTAAACCTTCAAATATCTCGAAAAGAAGGAGACATGACTTAGACCACTTTCATAATAATGGACATATATGATATTGTTCAGCACGATTTGGCTCGAAATGACTTCCACACATGCGCTTCAGATTAACTATATGTTAAAGACAACTTCACTATAGTTTTGTGTTGATTTTTTTCATTTTACAGTTTAATCTGTGATTAAACTTTATAATGACTTTCTCGATTTGATAATTTATTTTTTATTCAGTTCGTGATATTCAGGCATACAATTCTTAAGCTCGCGATAAAATTTAAAGGCTCGTTCAGAATTGGTGTCATTAAGAAGACAATGATTTTCCAAATTATTGCAATGTTGAAGATCTTTTTGGATTATATTCGCAGATCTGAATGCAGGGCTGAATTTTCTTCCACTTTATTATTGTTTTCTAATTCTTTGACGATATTTATCCAACAATTTCATTAGCCAAAAAAATGATGTTTCAATGGTTTTACAGACTGTATCGCATTCTATAGCATAAATTTAAAGTTTGTTTGAATTGCATTAAATATAAACCGCACAATTTTAAAATCGCATAAAAAGATTCGCGTAATTTTGTGACGAGGTGCGTTTTCAATCTCTTGTTAACCCTTCCAAAACCATGCAGTAACATAGATCTACCGCCTCAATTAAAAGTGTAATATTTCGTTTAATATACGCAATATAAAATTCATATTTTAGTTAGTTATAAGAAAATTGTTTATGATTAGAACTGACTAGTGAAAAACCAGTTATGTTAAATCGAATCTTACAAAAATAATTATTTTTTAATTCAGTCAGTTATAAAACTAATATGCTGGAAAAAATACCATTTGTGGTAAGACAAATAGAGATGGTACATTAAATTCACAATACAAATAATAACAAACATACGAATTTATGATCTCTCTTTCTCACTAATTTAATGAAGAGAGATAATAAAAAAGGTCGTATTGTATAGGACTTGATGAATGCTCTGAATTATATTAGGATATTGATCCTATTTTTGTAGTTAATGATCAATATTTAGAGTAAATAAATAAGGATTAACAATTTTAAAGCCATTCAAACTAATAAAAGCTTTTTTAACATTTAAAATGTTAAAATTTTCTTAGGGTAACACGAGTTAACAGCATGGCTGCATATGGGTATTTTATATCACGGTATGGTAAAGGTTAAATATGTCTCTGATGCACTGTTCCTTATGACGGAGGGCAGAGTTCCACGCTTTTGTGTCTGCTGAACCGCTGAACTTCGGTTCTACAACCCTTCCTGTGGTTGAAGTGGTTTGTAGCATTGTATTGCAATTATATGTAGGGATTAGGACGAGTGTTTTTCTATTAGTCTTAACCTAAAAGATAATTTTTTATATACGTAAATAACGGTTTCGCTTTCGGAACTTATAACGGCATTTGTGAATGCTTGGGTATTTAAAAGAGTACCACCACATTGGAATATCTGATCCTCATAACAAATCTCGTAGTAACACAATGTGTCATCACTATTTCCAATTTCGCTGCGAATTCGGCCCCATTTTTGTAAAAAAAATTGCGAAACTTAACGTTGTTTATGACGCTATAAATAAATACGAAGGCAGTCAGTGTACAAAATGGCTCGCACGTACGTACACTCGAAGCTCTTGAACTTTGGTGATATCGCTGTCCGTTCGTAAGTAACGCTGTTCTCGCCTTAAAACACCAAAAGTGAATTAATTTAAAACACGTCTCCCTCAGCTATGTCCCTTGCTACACTCGTCTCGTACTTGACCGACTTCACGCCGCTCGCGCGTCCCGCCCGGCGCCATTGCCGCCGCTGGCTCGGCCAATCGCAGTCACCCGTCGGCGCCCATTGCCGCTCATTCATCGTTAGATCGCGCTCTGTGGCGGTGGTTGACGGCGCGCGGGAAACAGATGCACAGTTTGACGTTTTCGAGATTTGATTGTTTTTTGTTTCACGATAATCCTTGTGATTTCGAATTTTTGTGAGGTGCTGTGTGTTCAATGGGATTTGTATATGTGATGTATTTATATACTGACATATTACTGCATTGTCTGTGTTAACTTTCACCTAATATTTTGTTTTTATGCGAATGTTAACTTCGAGATTTCAAAACTTATCATCGTTGGATTGATGATATACAGGTAAACAATTATTTTCTCGTTATGTTTTAAGTTTATTATAATTCTTTCATCACATATATATATATATATAGTTTTAATTTTATTGAACATATTGAAGATCTATATTCAAAATATTTATAAAATCTCAACGTCGCTAACGCTTTTTTTTTAAGCAAATTTGAATCTTATGCGTATGTTACCTTTTCGTTTTAAAATTACATTATTCAAATAGAAAAAAAAATCATTTCTACCGTCAGAAATTTAAAAATTAGATTCTGTTTCATAATTTTATAATAATTATTATCAATTTTTTACAAGTATTGTACCGACAAATTAAAAAAAAGATTATTAAATATAATATTCAGTTTAATAAAAATCATTTCATTATTTAAAGTAGAAACTTAAGCCGTCGTATTTTACGTTAATCCTGATTTTTAATCTACAATATTTTTGTTCTTGTGATCTTAAGTATGTTTTCAATATAGGCTTCCTGTTTTTAGGCTTACTATTTATTGCGTTTTGCTTCTAATTTTATACATCACTTGTTCTACGTTATCTGGCATCTTTAAGGTTCAAAATATAATTGAAGAATATTTTTTCAAAACCCTTTAAATCAATTTTATTTATGATTCTTACTTCTTTTGGATATCAACGATATAAAATAAATAAAAATTTAGTCAAAAAAAAATGTTACTGTTTCCGAGACAAGTTTGTAGAACTCTCTAATCACACATATGTGAAAATAAAATACTTGTTTATATGCAAATGAAATTGTATAGCTGTCCCCCACTATAGTTATAACTACAAGTTGTTGAGTTAAATTGTTAGATTGATAATGCCCTTGCAGGACGAAACGCGTCTCTAGTCAATTTAACGAGTAGAATCAAAAACAAGTTATTTTCACGTATGATATTGATAATAATAATTATTAAACCATTTTTTAAACTTTCCTAAATTTCTTGGTGGTTATCCATTACATTCATATAATAAAAAATACTAAGTAGAACACATTATTATAGTAAGTTTGCAGAACTTAGTTCAGACTTGTTTTTGCAAAACTTAGTTGTGTGCTATTTTAATACTTCTTCTTTTTCGGTGGTCACTCGTCACGAGGATGACGTCTGCCATGGTTATTGGGCTGGCTATGGCAGAGGCCTGTGAATGGATTTGTTTAAAATGTAGGTGATATTGCACAGTACCATTAACACACACTCTTGGAATAATGGAGATCTTGGTCCAATGGCAAGAGTGGTCCGAGACCACTGGAGCTCTGTTATTTTGCAGCCTTTTCTTTGCGGGCTTAATGTACAGCCCTTAATATAGTAGGTTCCCAGATACATACCTGCAGTGGTACAGGGCGGCACCGCCGCCGATAACACACGCGGGATGGTGTGTACATATGTATTACATATATGATATTTTAATACAAATTTAATGTATCAATTAGAAAGATATACAGGAATATAATAATAGAGTGGAACCTCTACATTCTACAACTACATTCTACATTCGTCAACTCTCATATTCGATAATCGTTACACTTTGATGCCAATTTTTTTCCCCCGTATTCGTATTCGTTCCATATTCGTCATCAATCACACCGCCGACACTGGCGCTGCAATCGGACGCCAATCACCTAAACATATTAGGTAGCTGTAGTTAGTTTGCTTGTAAATAACAATAACTATTCAGAATTTTCCAATCGCCATTTAGTAACAAACCATTATTTTGATATTAATAAGAGTTTAGAAATTATACATACAAATACTAGGGGCTTACTGTTGATAAATTTGAAATTTTATAAATAAGAAAATATGTTAATAGCAAGCTAAATATTATAAATAACCAAATCCTCTTTGCAAATAGTCACCTTTTGAATTTGTTTTAATATTAGTTCTTACTTATTCTTCATTTTATAGTTTTGTTTCTATCTACGTTTGTATTTTTAATTTCAGTATACATCGTTTCCCGAAGAAGATACCATAGATATCGAAACATGTAGAATAATTAATAAACTGTGGTTTAAACAAAGTATTTTGTATAATTATTAACATCTATTATTAGTTTAATAAAATTTTTTTCATTTTTTTACCATATTTATGAGTTGGAAACAGATTAATTGAATTTCGGTTATTTCTCACGGGAAAAATTATTCCTATATTAGTCATATTCTTTAAACCCCCCGGGACGAATAATCGACGTGTAATTTTTTCATCATTTACATTATCTCAGTCATATATTGTATTCATTATAATATTATATATCTGCCGATTACGAATAATACGCATCATTTCGCTGACGTATTTGATATTCTACACGCATTGTGTGCTAATTCATAATACGAAAAATTGCGTAATTAACATATTTTCGAAACTAGTTTCTTAAATTTTCACAAATAAGAGAAGTGTTACTTAACTGACTGTTATTATAATATTTTGTCTTTTATTATCGCTGAGTGTGTCAATCGTTTCTTTGATCTCACACAACCGGCCGATCACTGCTCTGTTGCGTCGGTGCTTGACCACGACCGATAATTTGTAAAACAGCAAAGGGAGCAATCTCCGCGGTGTCCTGAACGCGTTGTAGTCCCGCGAAAAATTTGTGATAAATCAAACAGTACAGTAGGTAAAAGTTATTGGGGGTAATTTTAGATTTATTATATTTCAAACCTTTAGAGTAGTGATGGTAAAATCGTTATTTAAACCGTGATTGTGATTAACCTAATTCTTCAAGCGATGACTGATACGCTAAAAAGTAAGCCTCGCACAGTTAAATCTTACATAAAAATAATCTTTAAATCTCACTTACCAATCAGTGGTACAATCACGGTTTACCCATCGAGCACTATGCGCCGTAATTATTAGGTGACTTAAATTGTCATCAAATATTTGTTTAACTTCAATTGTCTGAAAGTTCAAATCGTAAATTAAATATTAACTTTTTCTTCTTCTTTGATGTTTCCTCGTCGTGAATATGACGTCTCCTCTGATAAAATATGCAATAATTTTGAAAAAAAAAGTCTTTTTAACTTGTTGATTATTGGCTGAGTGGTGATGATTGCCTGCTTTGTATTTATCATCATATCGTAAATTAAAATTTAAATTACCGTATATCCTCGATTATAAGACGAGTCCTTATTTTTATATACCAATAATAAGGAATAATAACATAATATAAACTTTATTATAACAAAATCATACACAATAAAATGTATTTAAAAATAGGCATATTATTTATGTACTATCACCATCAGAGTCTGGCATTTCTTCAGATTCAGTGTCCGATTTTTCTCAATCACTTTTCACCTCAGTTCTGCTAGTAACCAGTGATGATTCATCACGACTGCGGAATTTTACAGCGATTGTAAGACGCCATCGATTATGCGTCTTATAATCGAGAAAATACTGTAATTAAGATTCACAGTAGTTTATTTATTATAAATTCAATGTGATCTTCTTCGATGTTTCATAAAGGGTGTCCAGCGGAAAATTTTAAAATTTAATATTAAATAAAATAAAAAAACTACAATTTATTCTCATATTTTATTTATACAAAATGGAGTTTAACGATGCGGATTTTACGTTTTACAAAACAATATCGTCTAAACATTGTCCATTTCTCTTGCAATCGGACTCTTAAATTTGCGAACACGCGAGAGCAAAGCGTCGGTTCAATGGCAGCAACTTCACGGCTGATATTTTGTATCCCCACAAAAAAAGTCGCACAGTGTAAGGTCCGGTGAACGAGGTGCCCAGGGTATGTCTCCGTACTTGCTGACTAATTTATTGGGAAAAATTATCCTCAGCTTCTCCATTTAAACTCTAGTTGTGTGTGGAGTGGCTCCGTCTTGCTGAAGTTGTGTTCTGTTGTTGAACCCGAGAAACGGCTGCAGTTGCGGTACCAAAAATTCGTCGATCATTCGGCAATACACGTCAGCAGTGACTCTCTCGCTGGTTAAAAAAATAAGGGTCAATTATCTCTCAGGCAGAAATTGCACACCACGCTGTTCTTTTTAAACAATGCAAATGTTTTATATGACGTTCCCTCGGGTTGTCAGGGCACCAGTATCTCATGTTCTGTTTAATAACATAGCCATCGATATTAAAATGTGCTTTGTCAGTAAACAATATGTTTCCAAGCGTTCGTGCTGATCCTACACGTTCCAGGATCGTTCTCGCTAAGGTTTTACATAAAAAATAGTCATTTTCCTTGAGAAACTGCACGATTTGCAGTTTTTATGGGTAAAACTGTAGTTTCTTTTTTCAAAATAACGTGCACTGTTGATTTTTTTTTATTCCAGTACAGGGTGCAATCTTCCTTATCGATTTACGCAGATTGCACATCATTTCACGTCGAACTTGAGCCACACGTTCTGGCATCGCTGCTGACGTTCCCACGATGGTCCCGAAGTGTTTGGTTAACCATTGACCCTTCTTGTCTGAACTTTTGAACCCAACACCGGATAAGTCGCGTGCTCGGCCCATCACTCACTCGTCGAATATTAAAGTGAGTACAAAAAGCGCGATGCGCACGAACCAATGAATCACCGCACTTTAAATATTGCTCAACCGCGAATGCGCGGTGCGCTCCCGACCAGTGACTCATTGCGACTGGCAAATCAGCAAATCACGCCCGTCGAACAATACACTTCCCACATACCACACGTGGTTTACGAGCGATTACGATTTAATCTTGAAATTTTTCCGCTGGACACCCTGTAGCCATGATAATGTTATCTCATGTGTACTTATTTTGACCCAAAATGGCATCTGAAAGTCTCTAATCTTGTTGATGGCGTATTTGTATTCATCGTTGTATCTCGACAGAAAATTAATTATAGTACGTAACGTACGTACGTAATAAAAGCGACGTAAATATTGTCCAATCCGCCAACATCAACAGGGAATCCTCTGGCACATGATAAAATATAAACCGAACCTTTTCACCGCGGATACAAAATAAAAACGTAAATTGGAACATTGTTTAACGTTCCCAAAAAAATCATTTTTCTTACAAACTTTGAATACACATACTTATATGAGTGTCTTTTATACGTAGAAATATTTTTCAATAGTCCTCGCGGTAGTAAATTAGTAAATATTGACTATTAAAATGAGCGTATTTAATATACGAACCATACCCCGATCGATGTTGTAGCGCACGTTTCATTGAATAGCAATAATCATTTTCTTACCACTGTTTTGGAAAATTGAGAATCATTCATTGAAAATTTAACAAATATCTTTATGTAAAAATAAGTAAAACAAGCGGTATTTGTTTTGTTATAAAAAATGTTAAAAGTGAGCTAATAGTGAGAGATTTTTGAACTTCTGCGCATGCGAGCGGAAGCGAAAAAGTACACTGTACCTCAACTATTTTTTATTCTATTCATAGTAGTTTACATACGGGGAATCTTCTTGAAGATTGAGTACGACTGCTCTTTGAGAACGTCCTTAAGCGCCTTATATAACACTATAGATTTCCTGTCGAGGTTAATACGAGAGCTCGTATCGTTACAGATTCTATGTGAAAATATTGCAATATATAATATATCGCCCATACTATCGAACTATTGCGTTATTAGTAAGATTTAATAAGGTCATTATAATGTTAAACGAAGATGAATATATTACAAAAGTTTTTTTTGTCAATAAAGACTACGAATTGATATTTTATTTTGGCATCGATTTTAGTGTTATTCTAATTTGTTGCATAAATATCAAGTTGTATCTAACTAATAGGTCATTGTAGTAATTTCGCGTGTATTTGGTATGTATTTTAAGTGCGATTAAAATATATATATATTGAGCACAGTTCACAATATTTTATACGTGAGTACCTTAATAAATAACGAGACGAAAATGTTCAAGGGATATGTGCCTAATAATTGTGTGATTATTTAGATTAATTTTAATATTTAATTGATTCCACATCATACAGTTATTGAATTTCGAGTGGCTAGATTATTTTTTGTTATATGATTTACAGCCTGAAGCAAAGATATAGATTAATAATGGATAAATTTCGTAAATATTTATTTCGTAGTATGCAGATGTAAAGTTAAACATGATTTTGTAATAATTTCTAATATTAAGGAAAACACATTCTTATTGTGAAGTTGTAATTATTCAGAACATAGTGACGCAAAAACAATTTTCAACAAAATTGATTTTATATGCATATATTTATAATCAATACATTAATTTAGTATTTAAAAAATCACAGACCGTCTGTTCTGAATAATTACAACTTCACAATAAGAATGTGTTCTCCTTAATAATATATAAGTTGTATCAATGTGTCCAAAATTTAATAAAAATGAATAATTCTGGCGTCTGCAGTCGGTTTATTCAAAGGTATTTGAGATTCTGTAAAAATAATGTAGATGGCTTTCAAATAATGGAACGGCAGGTGTATTCATTTGAAAAAATGTAACATATAGGTTCGAAAATTTATCATGAAAAATACTGGCGTTATAACACAATTGGTAGTGTACTTCCCCGGATTGGAAATAGAGATCCAGGTTCGAATCCCGGTGACGCAAAAACAATATTTATAATTAATAGATCAATTTAGTATTTAAAATTTCTAATAATATTTTTTTTCGCAAAGGTGCAAAATTTGCACAAGTTTCTTGAACATTTTTGACTCGTAATTTAGTCAGGTAAACACCCATTGTTAGTTGCATTGCATGCATTGTGTTGGATGGACATATTTCCGAAATACATTTTAAACAAGCATGCCATAACATTTAATATTGAAATACAGAAATACATAAATATTATTAAAAAATAAAATACAATATAATATTTATACAAAAAAATTGAACGAATTATCGTAACGGGTTATTTATTTAGATGCAGTATACATGCACACAATGATTACTGTTATATACTCGTGTGATATTATGTTGTGTAGTTGGATTATTACATATTTTTATTACAAAACCGATATATGATACAACTGACATTTAATTACATTACAAAGACACAAATTCATCTAAACATTTACAACTAACCAATACACTTTCCTCCTTCTCGAATGTCATCACTTTCGACTTGTTAACCTTTTCTTTACGATGCTAAAATAATAACGCGCTTTCCGGTGACGTAAACTCTGTATACATGTAGATTTTTGCGATTTTTAAGTCGGATAAATATGAATATTTTACATTTATTAACCACTAAAATAATAGTTGACATATTGTGATGACTTTCCAATTATCACCAGATTCCTTAGGTGTTCTATCCTCTGCTTACTGTCTAATTACTTTGGGTCCCATTGTTTGGAATATAAACTCAGTATGTCCTTGGAACAATATTAAGTTTATTAAAGCAAGTAATACAGTAATTATAAATTATACACTTCAGAGATAGACTAGTTATTCAGGAGAAGTTGAGATGGAAGAGACCCGTTCCCTCAGAGACGGCCTCTTATAATGCTCGTTCCTTACCGCTCACCTACTCACTCTCCTGACACACACACACACACACATATGTAGTAAATGTTCTAAAAATGAGAAAAACATTGATCATCACGAAAGACGCGTACTAACTCGGCCAGCGCACACTCTGCCACTGAAGTGACGATCGGCATTTGGCACGCCGCGCCTCGCGCACTGCAGCGTTCGCACCTATCCGCACGTACGCACACATATTAACAAATTCACATTAGGTTCTTCAAGAAAACATTTATTGTTGTTGCGTATGGTAAATACTTATATATTGTAAATATTTTATCCAATACATAAATATATTGCAGAGGAATACCTAAAATATAAACTCTGTATTTAGTATATTTACAGAGATATTCACATAATTAGAGGCAATCTCAACTCAGTTTACATTATCGCAGAGGAAAAGTTAACGTGCATAATAAGGTGAGTAACTTTCCTTACTAGCCCCTAAAATATTTTACTATTGAATTCTAACACGGATAACATTTATTAATAGAGACACAAATGAATCACGGATGTTATTACATCATTCGCATCTTTCACCGCGCTATATTCATTCACAGCTCCACGAAATCAAATCTCCGACGAGAAATATAATATTTCCTTCTCACATTTCTTGTCTTTGACTCTGAGAAAATCATTCTGTCCACCCACACAATTATCGGTTCCGCAGGCATCACGGGCCCGCCCCACGAGGCGGGGCGGGTCCTTTGCCTCTCAAAATATTATTTAAATAAATATTTTAAATACTTCATAGTGATATCACCGTTTATGTGTTCAAGATTGCCCCTATTATTAAATTTAATTATCAGACGAGCGTAAAATATCGCCGGTCTTTGTTATTTTTTTAAAAATACGTTCCATAAATTTCAAGCACAGAATGATGCGTAGTCTCGATGCCCACGGCGCTGAAGGCAGTCGTTAAGTGCACCGAGTATGGCGATGACGGTGATGCCACATTTCCGACCGTGATTTTCTCCATCCTGCGAGAGTGCAGCGCGCCTGCGAGATGCGGGCGCAATTATTTGGGCTTCCAATTTCGTAATTTGAAATTCGAATGCGCTGCGCGAACTTGCCGGCAGGCGGCGAAGGCGGAAGGAGTCGGCGTCGTTCGTACCCGGTTTGACCGGTGTAACGAATTTTAAACGGGGGAAAATTATATTACACACTTTGTTTCTGAGATATGACTTAACAAGGGGAAAACGAGAAATATTTTATTAAATAATATAATGTTCGGTTTTAAACCACTTTATCATGTGCATGTACTAAAGTCAGTTTCAGTTGGACTCAACCTTCTTCAGGACAATGTAGTGTAGACTCACCAAGTACAAATATTTAAATAGGAAGTTAAGAAATATGTGCATTCTGTCTTTCTTTCACATGTGATTTTATATTCTATCACCCTCTTAGTATATATATATTATAAGTGCATTATTTTTGTATTTATAGTTAGTTTTAAATACGCCCTGACGAAGCTTGAACTGAGCGAAACCGGTTGGCGTGTAATAAAATTCGTGGTTTCATACAAAGTGATTGTGTTCTATTTGATCATATTTTTCATTGCGGAGAATGTGTTCGCACACCGTGATCCAAACATAAAGGGAGCACGCGGCATCACGCACATCACGCGGCCACTGCACACATAAATAAATTACAATCCTTACTTACTAGCGCTGCGTGCAACTAAATGGACCAGGATTACGCAACTCAATCACGACTCGGATATTCCCCCAGTAAAATAATTAATAAAACACTTCTCCGAGCGTTTTTATGCTGAACTCCCACAGCACCGCAACCCCACGATAATCGTTCTGTCAACCTATGACATAACGGTCACCTCGGGTATTAAACGTCCCAAAACCGTCCTTTTTTAGAGGTTATCTCTTGCCCCAGCTAGCAGGCCCTGCATCATTGCAGTAATAATATATATAATAATATATACACAGCCAATTTTTGCTAATGCGCCCATAAGGCATACATCATGATGGAAGAGCAAGGGATCCAATGAACCCGATAATTCTTTTCGACATGTACCACATCGACCATATTTGATGACCATAGTGTTACGGAGCCTTTGGGCCCTAGAGGGTAGGAAGCCATAAGGGCCGCCACCGATCTACCCTCTATCTATCTGGGGTCTTTAAGTGAGTGTGCTCTGATGTCGTCCGCTACCTCTGATGGGACGATAATGGATTCATGGACGAACTCTGCTGCAACACATTAAACATTTTATTCACAATAACTCCATTTATCCTGACATTGAATGAACGTAAAATATCTTTTGCATCTTCTTTCTTGTGGTTAACATTCATCTGCTCCAGGACAATGCCCAGAAACCATCCCATTTAGGTCATGTCCAGGTCGCCCATCCATTCGGCCACCATTCGCGTGCCGCCTTTTTCCTCAACCCGCGGGTGGACCAGGCCCATGTATCTCTGGGTCTACCGGGATAACACCATCCTTAATTTCCGATATCTCTCCGCCATTTTCCTCCTGAGAGCGACCCCACCGACTCGCTGCTCACTCTAAAGTGACGTCTCGCTCAGCTGTCCGCCAGAGTCGAATTCTCGTCCCCGATTCGTCCTTTTGGACTGCCAACCACCGCTCGCGTCATAGGTCGGTAATACAGGCTGCTCAGCTCTCGGCGCGCAGATTCACCTTGACAATGATTTCTTTGTCGTAGAGTGAACAATTCGTTTTCTCTGATATCTCGTCTTAACAGTCAAGGTAAGTTTTTTCGAAATACTTATTATATCGAGGATTAAAAAAATAACTAAAGAATAAAATTAATTTATGATCGTGTTTGGGTAGATAGGCTCATCTTAAACTGCGCACGCGTACTTGTGTATAATGTAACACATCACATCGATTGCGATATATCAAATAACCATTACCACTTTAATAACAGCTTGTACAAACCAACCGGAAACTCTGATAGCAACAACGATTAATCGTAATTAAAAATTTTAATATTGCGTGCAATTTCTATTATTTCAAAGTGTGGAAAAATTCCGAGACCGCGAGTTTTCGGACAAGAGAAATTGATTATTATTTTTTTCTATCATAATTCGGGTAGTTTAATTAAGATCGCTATCTTACGTTATCTGATGTGCGTGAACAGAAAATGAATGTATCTAAATGATAAATGAAGTCACGTCTGTTACGTTTATAATATTTTTAAAGGTTATTATTAAGGGCGGCCGTACGCCATCGGATAGGTCATTTCGGTCGTTGGTTTAATTAAAATTTTGTACTTTCAGAAAATCATATGACAAAAAAATGACGAAATAAACGCGTCATACTCATTACCATGGTGACTACACATTTTATTTATTTATTTTTTCCTCGGTCGATCCTTCTTCTTTTTATGACCCAAACATTTTTCGCATCGTCCTTAGGCTGAATATTATATTCCAGGCTGATATTGTTTGGCAGACATTCGTCAGTTCGCATTTGGTAGTCGTAGAAAGTAGTTGATTACAATTTATTATGGAGCATCTAACGCCTCAACAACGTGTTAAAGTCGTTAAAAAATTGTATCTGAATAATAATGGCAATGGTGATCGTTATCATCACATGTTGGAAAACTTATTGGTGGCCGAATTTGGTAAATAAGTAGATTCAACAGAGTGGTGCCATCTCGCACACAGTCCGAGCTACACTTTTTTCCCGGCCGCGTAATGTCAATAAATGGTGATATCGACTGGCCTCCTCGATCACTTGACTTGACGACTCCCGATTATTTTCAGGACAGGACAGGACAATATTCGAAATTAAATAATATGCTAAGTGTGCGAAAATGTAGTCGCCGCCGAGACCACAAAAATGGCACGCGGATGAGCCGATCTCCGATCCCAATTGAATACGGCGATGTCACAAGTTCACCCACGGCATGAACAAACAATATTACTGTGCATACAAATCACAAACAATACAGTGCTGGTGCACTGGAGCTGAAAGGTCCACACCGCGAATGCTAACGCGATGCCGAGATCGAACAAATATCGGCCAAGTTGACGTCTGCTGACGTCAAGGTCACATTTCACACTGACAAGATGAGCATGAGGAATTTGGATGCGGAATTGTGTCAATAACAACGGTTTCGGCTGATTCGAAAAGACGCGCCAAAAGTGTGTTCGGAACATAATTTATTATCATTTTTCGCTATGTAGCGTCTTTGTAATTTACGGGATGAAGGAAATTCGCAAGCCGTTGGTTTGAAGAATATGACAATCTGAACAAAACCTTTGTAACTTGAACCCACACGTTTTGCCTTTCCAGGGTCCGGGCTCGATGCCTGTTCTCGGAAGGACAACGCCGCCAGGGAGAGTCATTGTTTATTTTCCTCGTCTTGTGAGTCATCTGCTCGCGTGCGTCCTCGTCTGGGGGTGGGCTACGAAACGACACTCGGGCGAGGTCAGCGACAGCGACGTGACCCGCGAACAGCGTAAAGAGATATTCAAAGTGTTGAGTTGGCTTACGTCACTTTTGATACTTTTAGAACTCTCATATCACTAGCATTGCGGACGATAAAATCTCACACGCTTCGATTTCTAACACACGAGAGAAGGCTGGCCATCGTCATCAACTTCGAATTAAACTATACGAATTGTCGATTAACGAACCAATGTAGCGCCTATTTCCAAAACCTCCTAAAACTTAATGGTGCGTGGAAGTCAAGTAGACCAACAATCTGTGGGCAGACCTTGTATTTCTATACAGGATCTTCATACCATTGATGATTCTGTATAGAAATATAAGATCCGTCATCGTACGTCTCACTGATAATTTTAACAATTTCGAACGGCTAAGGAGATAATCATAATTTATATCCTCAGAGCGTATATTTAATTTAAAATGAATGACTCTTAGAAATTTTCCCCAGATTTTTTCAACCGCAGTCGAGTGAACAAATGAAGTGAGGCGACCATGTGACCAAATTATATTCTACCTCAGGTCTGACTAGGGAAGTGTAGAGAAACATAGTTAAAAGAGCACGCATTTGTGCCGCTGCCAGAGGCGGCCACTTGGCCGATGTCATATTCCATATATAATTGTAATAAACCATATAATTGATAAATGAAAACCAGTTTAAAAAATTGTGTTTCATTTCCTAGTTATCTAAAAATATCATCGGCCTGGAACATAATATTCACCCTGTATAAGTGCTGCTGCAGCCGTGGTAACACCCTGAACCCTGTCTATATTTTATCATTACACAGTACACGATGCGAGGATAGTACACGATGAAGCCTGTCATTACCGAATCCACGCAGTTTCATCAATGGATGAGGTATGGTCCGGTACGGTAATCAAGAAGTTGTTTATTTTTACTCCGGGCACTGCACTGCATATGAGTTACAACCATCGCACCATAATTTTCACGTTCCAATTATGAATTACGGCCGACTGATCGAATTTTGAATCGCGGGATCTGCCCTACTAGTCAAATCCCCGCAACAGAGTTGTAACAGGTCAAGTCGTGATTTTTTACATAAATTTTATTTATAATGTCCCACATTCACCTTGTGTTTTATTTTCACATGCCGAGCGAATTCTTTGCCATCTTAGCCACTCGCCTAATAGTCTGTGGTGTCAAATTTATGTATTAGAATTATTTATACATTCTTAACATAAAATTTTTATACAACTTATTTTTAAATACTAATTAAATGTATGTAAACGCAAGATAAAGTTCCAGTTTCGAGTCCCGAAGTTGACTGATATGTATATTTTTTTGTTGGATATGATAGTGATTTGTTTGGCTAATATTTAATTAATTTTTTTTTCTAATGAACCCATTAACTTTATAAGGAGTCAGTATTAATAAAGTGCTTGTATTAGTATTGTCACATATTACTTGATTATTTAGCTGTGCGTGGTTACCATCTCTGCTTATGACGCGTTTCAGTTCTTCGCAAGGGAGATTTTAATTTTATTTAAATAATATCATTAATTTAAAAATCTCACTTCTGGGAAGGATCAGAAGATTCATCAGTACCGAGACTTATCAAATAGTCCACAGCTCTGTTATTATTCCTCACATCGACTACTGCAGCAGCATTTTGTATCTGGCTGATGAAGAAGAAATGCGGCAATTGTCAGTGTTGCCAAATAAAGCTTTGAGAATAATACTCAGATCGTGCAACGCTGAAAGATTTGAATATGTTGACCTTTAAGCAGAAAATATATTCCAATATCATGTATTTATTTATAAAATTCTCACTGAGATAATATCGGCATAATTTATAAGAAAAATGGATGCAAATCAACATGAGCACGAGCATCATACAAGGGGAAGAGATAGACTGAGACTGCTGTTCAGGAAGAAGGCTAAATCTGAGTTGTACAGGGCGATGGAGATTTTTAATGAAATGCCAGAAAACATAAGAAAGGAGGAGAAACTACATAGATTAGAAAATAAACTAAGAAAATATTATAGTGAAGAGGAACGATTTTGATCATGTCTGTATCGGAGCATATATATGTAAATGCTCTTACAGTTACGCGACATGTGTGACGCTTTTTTCCCCCCTCACGAAGGCATCGCCGACACGTGACGTAAACACGTGTTTTTAAATCCAAGCATTCCCCGATCGATTTAACGTTACATGCTGCGCGTTAAAATTGAATCCCTACCCTGTAAACGTGTGTTGACTTGCTCCCCTCTCACCCTGCACCAGTTCTGCGTAGAACGGATCGGGCGGGACAGTGACACCGTTGAATTAAGATAGGGTACGGCCACCGGGTATGGACCGTATTGTAATTTGATACATTTTTTCTTACGAAGCGTACCCGCATACAGCGCAATATTGCCACAATACGAGCTTTCGATGTGAATCTATAATACAAACGTAATTATGAAGCAATAAGGTTGATTCATTTCTAAAACCAGCGGGATATCTGCGAAAGTGTTCATCAAAATTCCGCTGATTTGAACGATTAGATTCACATTTTTTTCGTTTTGTATCTTTACTTTTGCATGAAATAACCGTCCAACATATCATCATGTGAAATTCCATTTTCCTCAGTTGTATTTTAGGACCCTGCGGAAAATATTGTCATACCGATAGAGTTACCCTCGTCCTGCCCGGACCAAATTTTGCCGATAAAATTATTCTCCTCCCCCTACCCCTCTCACCATCCTCCTCATTTGTAAATCTCTCGGTTCCAGCTTATTCATTCCAACTTTCTCCAGCACCACAATTTAAATGCATCCAATCTATCTCACTCTAAATCGTAAATCATCTAGGATTCTCTTCTGCAATTTTTTTATTTTTATTATTGACCATATTTCACCAATGGCAGCTCGGATCTTCGGACCTTGTGCGCTTGTATCGCTTCTGGAGCACGAGCGTATTCTTTATCACTCACACAACCTCAAATAAAAAAGTCCAGAGGTGTTAAATCTAATCTAGGTAATTTATGATGTAATTACTTGATTGTTTTCCGGCTTATGTGATACGTAGCCCCATCCTGCTGAGAATAGACATCGTCTAAAAGTAAATTTTGTTTCCGCAAAATTTTCATAACTTTTGTAGTGAATTTTCACAATTTTAATGCGCTACTCAAACAAAATTTTGCATAGTTATTCTTCAAGACCTTTCGCAAAATGTAGGCACTTACTCCCTACTATATGGCAACATTATCCCCTCATTCCTATAATTCTATATGTTCCAAATTTTGCATATTTACTCTTTAGGACCCTGACGAAAAAGAGTCACTCCACCTCCTTCAAGCCCCAGCCATCTCATGCTCCGCTTGTCTCAATTAAATTTTATATACATAGTTATTATTCAAGGCATGCGTAAGACAATGGCACCCTCACTCCCTAAAGTCCCTATCTTTACATAATATTGCCTTAAAATATTATGTTACGCATTCGTTCAGTCATTTAGAGTACGCATCTCAAACCAGGAACCCACAGAAGATTACACATATTGCGAGATTAGAACGAATACAAAATACGTTTCTTCGACATCTTAATGTTAGATCTAATCTATTATTCAACTCCTGTTTAGATGCAGAAAACTTCCACAATATGAAAACCCTAGAATATCGAAGAACACGTGCTGACCAAATACTTATTTTTAAATTACTTCAAAGACATATTGACTGTCCCAGCCAATTAGAACTAATATCCTTTCACATTCCTATAAGTAGAACATATTATACACTAAATTAATTTATTCGGAGTTTATGCAAATATAACAGAAATTAACTTTTTCATGAACCATTACATTTCCAGTTTGAACGAATTATTTTACCTACAAACGTATCTTGCTCTCAGATGGAAGATATCAAGTCCAATTTGTTATCAGAAACATTATAATGGCCTTACATTTTATTATTACACTGAATTTAAATCTCATCCCATCTTCCTTCCTTAATTTTCTTTTTTTTTTACTCCTTCAACAGAAGAGATATTTATTTAATTCGTACCACAGTGCATACATAAGCACTCCTATGTATGCTCTAATATAAACAAGATTAAAGTCTTTTCTTTTACTAAAACTTATCTTTTATATATTTATTCAGTTTCATTTTAAATCTATTTAATAATTTCTCCTCCTTTCTTACGTTTTCTGGCATTTCATTAAAAATCTTCATGGCACTATACATCATCGATTTCTGAGATTTGGCCTTCTTCCTGAATGGCAGTCTCAGTCTATCCCTTCCCCTTGTACGATGCTCGTGCTCATGTTGATTTATATCAATTTTCTTATTGATGATTTTGTATTAAAGTATATTTTCTGCTTAAAGGTCATCATATTAAGATCTTTCAGCATTGCACTGATCCGAGTATATCTATTTTTTCTGAGTATTATTCTCAAAGCGTTATTTTGCAACACTGACAATTGTTGCTTTTCTTCTTCATCTGAGACATGAAATTTATGAAATTTTCTACTAATGTTGTGAATAAGTTTTATATTAATTCTTCTATGGGTAAAATATATGTTTTCGTTTTTGATATCAAACTTGATTTTAAATAGTAGCTGAAGCCTCAAAGCATGTGAGTAAATACAATATATTATTTATAAATATTATATGTATTCACTAAAACAAAGTATTTTAAAAACCCCGTAAATCATATGTACTACAAATTTAATGTTTTATAACACTAATAATTTTTAATATTTTGCTAATTTGGTTTGATGCAGATTTGTCTCCATAATTTTGGCTTTAAGATTATAAAAAAATATGTTTTATTATGCAATAATTTACCAAATTAACATAATTTTGTAGCACGCGTAAAATGCATCTAATAGTTGGGATCTTTCTTATAATGCTCGTATTGTCTTAATTATGACGAAAAAACATTCAGTTTATTAGTTTTAAATAATAATAAAGGTCCTATCTAAATAATAGTTTTAAAAAAATCAAATCAAGTGTATAACTTCTGAAATAAATTAATAATAAAAAACTCACATTTTCGTAAAAAACGCGAAAAATTTGAATTATCATTGAAAATAGCTAAAGTATTGTGTAAGTGTATTTAATAATTCGAAGAAAACATGTCATTGATTGAATTTACTATAATTTTTTAATAATCATTGTTGATTAACTGTATGTTTTAAAAAATAAATAAAATACTACTAATTCTGGATGTACAGAACAGCTAGTACATTACGCTACCGAAAAGTGGTGTGCGTGCTCCCATTAAGAACTATAATTGTGAATAGTGTATTTATTGTGCTGAGAACTGGTTCTGGGTAAAATACCCGCTCCTCCCAACCAGTTCGGCCCGGAGCTGGTTTTGCATATCGCGCATGTGTGTATATTTTATTCAAATTGATATGAATCGTGATGTAAACAGAGAGAAAATGTAAATTGGGGATATTAAAAAAAACAGAAAACTATACTAGTAAAATATGCTTTGAGGCCTTCAATATGCCTCAATCCATTGCAGGAACTGGCTTTGTGATATGAGCAGATATTTCTTTGTTGGAAGGTTTTTATACTGTTCATTATTTCATCAATTTCCACTACGTCCTATGTTATTTATTACGTTGGAGTCAATGCCTAAGTAAATCTGTAAGGGTTATTCATCAATTCTTTCTATATACCTTCTATATATCTTCTATGCAATTTTATGTAAAAAACAATAAAACAACGAAACGTACAAATCACGCAGGTATTAGAATGAAAAATGCACATATACGACAAACAAACGACCAACGCACTCTTGACTCTATGGCGTACAGCGAACAAATTTCACGTAACGTAACGTTAGACGTAAATTTCGGGAAAGACAAACGTAAAATAGGGTTTGTAATGTACTAAAATGACAAGGGACTGTAGAAATAACACGCTAAAAATTAAATAGTTATATTTTTGGGATGTTTCTTAAATTCTCTCTGTTCTCTTTCTTCTTTGTCCTAGCCTTATCTCGTTCATCTGGGGTTATCTTAGTTACACCCAGCGCCACAAAAATAGCCGCATCCCCTAATTAGGTACAAAAATTCCCATGAAGCGTCAATAAAACTCAAAGTAGGTAACGGGAGAAAGCGGTTCGCTTCCAGAAAGGGAAATTAGCTTATCAGATACCCGAAGAACCCTACATTTCTTCACTTTAGTGCCCGTTTTTGCAGTGAGTGGTCGTTTTATTAGTGTGTTATTAGTTTTACTGAATCGCAATAACTACGAGATTTCAACTAAGTAAGCAAATAAATTGATGATAGTTTTGTTATCAAAACAAAAAATTTCTAATCGTGCTATTTATTTATTTTATTTATTGGTAACTATATAATACAATGTTAAAATATGTTCGGACTGTACCCGTCTCACTAGAGAAATTCTGTGTCGAGACGTGCATAGTTTACGACCAATTGTAGAATTAATATAGTAATAAGTAGTAGATAGAATTAACATTTATTTATTTATATATAATACATAAGGTGTACGTGAAAAAACAATTTTAAAGTTGACTTTCAAATAAATTATTTTGGATAAATTTGTGGCAATAATTAATAAAGGTTTGAATCAATATGTTTGGGTGAGTGCACCAATACTAGCTCTACCCATATTACGAATACAAGTTTTTATTTTCAGTTTCATGTTATTGGGACAATTCAATTGGGTTCAATCTTTCAGCTTTCTATTAAATAGTTTAGGTCCAAAATATTTGTAATTCCTTTGGCCATATGTTGTGTGTGCTCTTGGGATTTGTAGGTTATGTGTATTTATGTCAGTTATATTTTGAGTTGTTTTAAAATGTATCTGTTTTTGTTTATATATGTACTTAAGAGTAGTGTTAAGATATATTTAACTAATATCAAAGACGTCGAATTTATTAAAAAATTCCTTCTTGTGATTGGGGTATAGAGGATAACTTTTAAAGTAATTTTCTGAGCTGCTATAGTGAGGCAAATTCAGTGTAATGAGTCATCGATAAGAAGATTTCTCCAAAAATTCCAGGAAGTGGAACTTTAAATCGGAAAGTGGGAACTGGCTTAAAGCGTAGTACTTCGAATCGAGATGATCACATTTTGAAATGGATTTCTTTGAAAAATCTTTTTGCTTCTGCTTCGGTGGAACTCCAAGACGCCACCGGTGCTAGTGTTAGTGTCAGAATAGGCTCAACGATATGGGTTTACGAGGAAGAAGACCCGCAATAAAATCTCTATTGACCAACAAAATTAAGAAAATCGACTGCTATGGGCCAAAGAAAAAGAAAATTGGTCTGTGAGTAATTGGGAGAGGGTTGTTTTTTTTACGAAACAAAATTTACAGTTTACAGACAGTGCGTCCAGTCCAGGAAAAATTTTAGTGGAATACATACACAATCTTTATAAATCAATGCCAAAACGTATTCGGAGTGCAATCCGTTCCAAAGGGGGTCAAACTAAATATATTTTTTTATTTATTTGACATTTTCACAATATTTTATAACATGAATTAAGTATTTTAGATGATTAAATTTACTTTTTTTTTTCGCTTACCTCTCCAAAAAAGAGACTAGCTCTTGTACTTGGAGAGGGAGTTGCACTATAATAATTTTATATAATATTTTATATATTTTTTTTTATTGCCTATTATTTGTGTGCTCTTGAAGTGTTCTATAATATTGTTTATTTTCTAATTATGTGTTTCTGAAGTGTTCATTTAATTTCTTTCTAAACTCTTTTATTTCTTTAATTTGTGTAGGGAGGCTATTGAAATTATTTATCCCTAAATATATAAAATTTTGCTGATAGTCTTTGGTGTTACATTTAGAGATTTTTAAAGTTATTTTTAAACCTTAATGATAAGCTTGTTTCTTTAATTAATTGATTAATTGAGATTTTTTTGTAAATTTTTTCTATTTTGGGAACTGGGAATGCAAAAAGTGTTTGTGTTGAAAAAGTTGATCTTTTTAAAATATTACTTTGATGATTGTTCTCTGTATTATTTTTACCGAGTTTATTATTTTATTGTATGCTCCTCCCCACCAAATTATTCCACAAGGGAGTAGTGAGTGAACAATAACAAAATATACCTTTTTAAAATTATTTGTACTTAAAATGTTTCTTAATCTTATGAATATATAAATACATTTTCTTATTCTTTTCACTAATTTGCTAATGTGACTGTGCCATGTTTAAAATAATAACTTCACTTTAAAACCCTTTTTATTTAATTTAATTTAAAATATTAGTGTCAAAATGAAATAATACATCGGCACAGAGACGACATAGAAATCATTTTGAATTAAAAATGACTGATTTAGTTCGAAGAGACATTTATGGAAGTTTTTCTTAATAAATTTTTGTTACGCTGGGTGCATGTTATCCTGAACTGCATTCCTTGGTCATGTTCAAATCTTTAAGATCGCGACTTACTGAAGCTTTAAATAGGAGTGTGGGTATTCGTTAAGGCATCATGATGAATGATGCTGATGGCTGACGCAGGAAGGATGACATCTCGGGCGTGTTAAATAAGATTTACTGTTGATTTATTCGGAACACACTATAGAGTACAGGTTTCTATTAGATTTATAAGTATAAAATAAGTTATACTTAAATAGTGAACTTATTAAAGGAAGGAAGCAGCTGCTGCCTTGCCCACTAGTGCCGCGTCCCTTTGGTGGTGTCTACTGCAAGCTCGCTATGACCCGGTATCAGCGAGCTTCCGCGAACCATCGCTAGGCGGTACTATGAGTCCGCCGCAAAGCTATCCATGTAACTCGGTCTCGACACATACCTCTAGAGCTATTCGTACAAGAATCAGCCCACTTCATATGTCGGTTCTTAAAACTCTTTATCCTGCTTCTCAGCTAGGATTTTCATCTCTAATGGATCCCTATCACTGTTATATAATTAACTCATCGAGCTTTACTGCTGGGATTGAACTTCGAGCCAACTTCACCAGTTGGCACACGAACGCTTAGCCTGCTGCTCATTACGCTAACCACTGCTTTACACTGCGTTACTGACCGTACAGATAAATTATTTTGTCTGCTATTTAGCAGATAAATTATTTTGAAAATTTGATTCATCGTGTACTATATGGTCTAGTCTCAATTTAAAAATATAATATTTAAACCGTAATTTATAAAAAAATAACCAGGTTTTGACAAATTTTCGAACTTATATATATATATATATATATTATTTTTTTTTAATATAAATCATGGCTTAAATGTTATATTAGTAATTATCTTAGACAGTTATCAAAATAATGAATGCCCCATATTGATATATAATATCACAGAACTATGTTCTGAAAAACTTCAACTTCACAATAATAATGTATTCACCTTAAAAAATACGAGTACTTATACACTTTCTTTAAAGTTTTTTTGTTGGCTTTTGGTTTTGTGTAGCCAATTTCGGAACCCATTTTGGTAGCCTATATCGATCCACGGCGTAATAACCCAGAATATTAATTTCTAAAATGTTTAAGTTAGAAGTGGTTAGAAAGAAAGATGAAAGATGAGAAAGACATACTTGAGAATGGTCCTGTTAGAAGCCTCAATAATCGGCGAACTTGTATGAGAAGATGTATAAGTGTGGATGAGGCGAGAATTGTGTATCAGGACAGAAGAGTGTGGAGCTCTATCCTCTCTGCTTAAACGGCGTTAGATATTTTTCACTGTCTCGTGTTGATACATGCGTCGGATGTTGTTGAATAGTTTGACAAGGCCTTAATGTCGTTACTTGTTTTTAGTGTCTAATGTTAAATAGTGTGTAATATCTCACACACTTGTCTGAAAATGAGTTTGGCTTTCAACCGAAGCATTTGATAATCTGTTTGACCTTTGTATTGAACGAAACGCTTTTCAAAAATGTCATATTTTTGACCTAGAACCTTGTTTTGCAGAAAAACACTCGGAAGTCTTTCCAGTTCTGATCATGGACGCGGGCGATGACGCGAGACCGTGAAACTGGTTCCGTGACGTTGACAAAGAGGCCAGTCTGTTATGAGTATCGCGTTAACCTAGCGAGACATCCAATTAGCGACCTAGAGATTCTTCGGTGTGTTTGTTTTCACGCGCTCACTCAACCGTTTGTTTTTCTTTCTTTCGCAGGATGCGCCCCCGCAGCCGGCAGTCGCGCCGCATTGACAGCACAAATGAAACGTAGCAAGAACGCAGTGGAGAACGTAACGAAGACCACCCCGCGTTTACATTCGGGATGAAGAAAAACGAAATATATATCTTAGACTATTTTAAATAGTAATTAAAAATAGCAAACTGCCGGTAGCCTTTCGAAGCGGCAGATCTAAAGGTAAGATATGACAGAAAGTGAATAGATTGTTCAAAATATTCTTAATCTTTGCTCGCGACTAGAAGAGAAACTCTGTATTCTGATCGGCAGACGAGATGCGACAGATCCCTTGCGCCGAGCTTCGCCATTCGTCTAACCATAATATGCCATCCGAGCTGTGATGACGTCAAAGGAGGTTTTCCACAGAAAACTTCGACCAAGAGGCAGAAGACGGGTGGCTTCAGATAAAAGTTCCATATCGTCAGATATCGCGAGGACCTCCCTTAATCTATCAGCTATGACTCAGCGCTCGTGCGATTCGAACTGGTGCAATAGAACATTGTCCACTCTTTAGCAGTCGCAGTCGAACGATCGTCGCCGGAAGCTGTGTTCTTGGAACTTGGATATATTTTTGCTCTTGCATTGCAAATATCGTATCATTGTTACAGTTCTACTGGCTCAGCAATTCGTTTAGCCGTGGGAACGGACTAAGTGTGTTAAGAGAATAATATTCCAACAAATACTTTCATTACCCGAATGCCTTAAAGAGAATTATCCACAGTAAGTGTAAGATATCATAATTATAATACCAGAAACTCTTTATTCTTGCGTTGCTACACCTGTCCATTATCGTATCCTGTAGTTTCGTGAGTGTTGATGTTTTTTTTGTTGGTGTACATGCAAATATTGTATTCTTTATATTCGAGAAGAAAAAAGTTGTTCCGCAATAGGTGATCTATTTTTACGACTCTAACAAATTTTACACGTTGAAAAGGTTTACTATTAAATAATTAAATTTTTTAATAAATAAAAAACAGCGCTGTACAAAATTGTGCAACGTAAAATTAGTTTTAAATTAAGTGAATTTAAAAATCATTCGAAATGCTCACCCGAAGGAACTGGCTGCTGCGGTGCAGTATCATAGCTAATCTCGCTGTGCTCTTGTACATGGGCGTACACATAGCTGTGAAGAGTTCCCCGGGCGACTTCTCGTACGATCCTTCCAGCAACGGAAGAAACCTAGCCAGTGCCATGGAAAACAACCCAGGAGATCTACAAACATCGGTCGTACGAAGTGATAGGCTCGTCAGTGATGCTAAACCGATGGTGAATTCAGATAAAGTGGTTCAAGAAGATTTGAGAATGTTCGCACTGGATAAAACGTCGGTGAAGAGCGTGAAAGATGATATAAAAATCAACTTTGTAGATCCGGACAGCAAATTTGACGACAGTAATGTGAGATTCGCCGGAGAAGCTGATAAACTCGATCTGTCCAACGGGGGCACTATCAATGCGAGCGAGTCGGTGGCTTTTCCCAATTTAGAGGCCGTGATCGAGGAGCAGAACGAGCAGGATACGGAGGAAGTGATACCGGAAGTTCCCAGGGACGAAAGCGTCCTGGACGGGGCGACCTTGGCCAAGCTGCGGGAGATCCTCAAGTGCAAGGACAAGGCGTACGAGCAGAGCACAAGGCAGAGGGGGGAGTTCTGGGTGCTGTACAACTTCGTGATGGCAGACCACGGGGCGATGGGCTGCGAGGAGTCCGTCACGTACACGACTCACGGGGACTTCACGTTTTTGGATAACTTGGTGCCGTTACTTGAAAGGTAAGAAATCATGTTTGCTAACTGTTTATTATAAAATCGAGAGATACCCCCCCCTGATCGAGCCTACCGAGCAACAATGTGTCGACAATGTGATTTAGACAGATTTGAAATGTAATCAATTTTACCTAGCACGAGGAAGTCGTCACATAACGTGATTTCTGTCTTTATTGTTTTAACAATTTCAAAAATACTGGTCGTGGTCATGGGCGGAAATCGTGTATTTTGCTTCTTTGGGAAATGTCGATATCCGAAGTAATGCGGTTTTACAACATAAAAATAGCTTTTTTGGGAGAGGTATTTCTGTGTTGTCACTGGGATACCTAACAGAGATGAACTAGGAATTATGTTGCCGTTGAATGGGGTAGTTTTCAGTAATTAACATATTCGTAGGACCCATTCTGGCACACTTGTCAGTATAATATCTCGTGTCCTTTTTGCAGACTATTAGAAACAAGCACGCCCAGAATGATTTTCATGATTTACTGATCTGATTTTAAATTATTAGTCCTGACGAAGATACGTTAGTATCCTGAAATATAGATACAATTTTGATTTTAATTACACTCTCGATGAGAGAAATTAATGACGTGAATGATCTTTCGTCACGTATTTTGGTCAGTGGGATTTCTGTGTATTCTAGGAGTTCGTTTAGGACTCTGCATCGATGTTTTAACCGTGTTGACGACCTTCTACGTTCCCTTTCTTCCATCCTCACTTGGATCACAAAATTTTCCACGCGTCTTCATGGCTGGTATCACGGCCAAATATCTGAGGATCGGTAACGCTTCTCGATATTTAATTCCTGTATGATCGTATGCGAATCATGGAACATTTTCAGAGCGTCTATCCTCTTGCTCTCCATCCTATCAGTTCCGTGTCCATAATTCAGCACCACGGTCAAAGATCAGGAACTTGAAAATTCTGATCACTCTCATTTTTGTTTTCCTGATGATGCTTCGGTCTTGTCAGATCTTCTTGAGTGTGTCACGGCGTTTCTCCTTTTTTTAATAAATGAAGAGATTCCTTGCCAAGAGGTAGTTATTATCATTTTATTTTCATTTTAGATCAGCACTATGTCCAATGTATCTGTGATTTGGACTAAACTAATTAAAATCTAAACTAGATATGGGTTGTAAGTATAATGAGATATGTACAATAACCGTACAATATAAGTTTTGACCGCACTGTGGCGTCGGTATCAGATGCGTCTTTACTGCTGTTAGGATCTCTGGTTTTACGAACCGATAATTGCAAGGTGCGTTCAGGGGTCGTCAGCGGCGATGATGACCGTGGAGGCGACAGACCTCCTCGCAGTGAAAAATCTTGGCAATAAGGCGTTTATGAAAAAACTAAACAGATAATATTCATTGTTTTGTTGAAAAACCAAGATGACATTGTATTCAATGTAAATCTCCAAAGATGGCGGAATTGTTTTATGGCCGTTATATGAGTTTGTTGTACGAGAGTAATTTATTTTTTATCTTTTTAACAATAAAGCCATCTTGTTTGTATTCAACAATAATGCAATAATGCAGTATTCACAACCGGCAAAGTCGTTAGTTACAATATTTCTGTTTGTGATATACTCTTAACTGGATTTTGGAAATAATTGTGTATTCCTGTTCCGAGCATATTGCATAATTAATGTTTTTACATGCCTAACCACTTAGTAGGTGATTGATTACTTCCAATTTCAGTCCATTATTTGTATCCAAATGTATTCTCGTTCAGTGTTGATTTAAACACGGAGAAATTAGATGATGCATGAGTAAAGTGTACTCACAATATTCACATAGTTCAGCCAGTAAAAGTTACAAATCTTATTTTATTTGAGGAGAAATTAGGTGAGGCATTAATAAAACATACTTACAATATTCACGTAGTTTAGTTAGTAAAGGTTACAGTTAATACACGATTTGAAACATCGTCAATATTTGGTTGGGTTGTGGCAAAATATTAGCAAAGATATTTCGTATGTATGATGCAAGTATCAAAAGTGTGCCATTGTGACGTGGTACAATGATGAATTACCTCCAATTTCAATCAATCATTGTATTCGAACGTGTATAAGTTCTCATGCGGGAATTAGGTGATGCATGAGTAAAATATATTTACATTTATTCACATGCTTTAGTCAGAGATGGTTACAATTAATACGCCATATGAAACTCGGCAATATTTATCGCGACATGGTAAGACAATGTTATTTGATATTGCGAAATAACGATATAGGTACACTTTCGCTGTATGTATCTAAAGGATGCTACTGTGACCTGATACAATGATGAATTACCTCGATTTCAATCCATCATTTGTGTTATGGGTACAAACACGGAGAAATTAGCTGATGCACGTGTAAAAAGTACTTACAATTATTCACATAGTTTATTCAGAAATTATTACAAATAATGCACGATTGACCCTGTAACCTGGTCGGGATATAAGCGAAATAATAGCAAAGCGGCGCGCAGCTTTCCTCTTTTAGCGGCGCTAGCGGGCGCGACGTTCGTCACATTGAATGTTTGAATTGTAGTATATTGAACTCAGTGCTGATCTAGGATTCGATCGATCAGATACGATGTCTGGAGGACGTAACATTTAACCTTTACCATACCGTGATGTAAAATACTCGTACGCAGCCACGATGTCAACTCGTGTTACCGTAAGATATTTAAGTTCTATTAAAGAAAAATGGTTAATGCCATAAATTTACTTTAAGTAATGTGGATTAATATTTAAAAAATATGTAATATTATATTTCGGAGCATTCCTCAAGTTCTGTATAGGAGGTTGTATTGTATAATACAATACAACCTTCCTTTTTATCTATCATCATTTAATTAGTGGGAACCATTATATTTGTATGTTTGTTATTGTTTTCACCGTGAAATTAATGTGTGATATTTGTCAACGTATTAATTTTACAACGGAATGAATTAAAAATAATTATTTTTGTGGATCCCCTTCCCCGATGATTGTTCACTAGTCATTTCTAAGCGTAAATAATTTCCTTCAAATTAACTAAAATGTGAAGTGTATGTTGCGTATATTTATCGAAATATCACAGATTTAATTAGAGCGGTAGACCTGTGTTAGTGCACAGTTTGGGAAGGGTTAAAGAGATATCTAAAGAATCGCGTGTAGTGATTTGAAATGGAGGTTTGAAATTTGAAAATCGCAGTTGAACATGACTTTTATCAAATAACGCAATTCGTTTGTGATCTTAGCAATCATGTTTTGATTGATATAATAATATGTGATATCGATAGTTTCGTCAATTGGGACGTACTTCGATCTAATGGCGTCGGAACAAGTCTTGCCGCCTACGAAATAAACATTGCACAGACGTAAATATTTATGTTGAAAGGCTATTTTTGAGTGTCTGGATAACAATCCTTAGACGAAGGTACAATGATAGAGTGTGGAATCGAAGTGAACTTGGTAGATATAATGAATGGTTACTTTTGTATACTAATACGATATTTACGAAAATACTTGTGATTTTCATCGAATACTGGACCCGGCGAGTAAAAAAGGGCGAAAAATTGATGCTTTCATCGTATGGCGCTGATTGACGTAAGATTGTTTCGAATATATTTCGATCGTGAGTTAAATAAACATGAATTTTTTGGTCATGGTGGATGACCCCGATCGAGCTGATGGTTTTAGATCAGTGTCTTATTCAATGGCTGTCAATTTTTCAAAACAATTGAAAGATTTACTTTGGATAATATGATGATTATATTGAAAATCAAAAGTGAAACAGTGAAATAAAGAAGATCATCGGCGTACATAAAGATCTTAATTTAAGTGGCATGGACACGTCTTTCGAATGCAAGATTTCTTAGCAACGCGCCCAGAACTTGGAATAAACAACAACCAAGCACTTAGGATAATTTAACCTAACCTAACCTAACCAGCATACTCTACGAACCATTGAAAGATGGTAGCGCTTTGTCGAGACTTCAGTCCCCTTACTCTAAATAGAATAAAGGAATAAAAATGATTCTGAAGATGGAACAAAAAAAAATTATTAATAAGAACACATTCTTAAATCTAACTAATAAAGTTTTAAAATGTCAAAAATAAATTTAATTAGTAAGGAGAACATATTATTTAGAACAGACGGTCTGTGATATTTTAAATATTAATTAAATATATTAATTAGAAAGATATACATATAAAATCAATTCTATCGAAAAATATTGTTGTTGCAGAGTAGACGGCTTTCAAATAATGGAACGATATATGTAACATATGGGTTCGAAAATTTGTCGTCAAAAGTACTGTCGCTGTAGCATAGTTGGATAATACACCTTTCCCGGTTGGAAAGAGATCTAGGTTCTTACTCCGGTAGCGCAACAACAATATTTTTAGATAAAATTGATTTTATATGTATATATTTCTAATTAATATATTTAATTAGTATTTTTAAATAATTAGTAATTATTGTACTATGTGGTGGACCCATCAGGTGTAGAAGGCATGTTCCCTGTAAAGTAACCAAAAGAGGGATTTGGCACCATAGCATACACAAAAAAATATAGCGCGCATACCTTTTAACAAATCTTTTTCATTTGCTGCCTTCTATCGAACTACTCTTGCCTTCTATCTTCCCCTGAATAATGATACCAGAATGTTCGAAGTATGCAGTATGAAGTATGAAGGATATCAATCTCATGAGCTGGACGCCATTTTGCACCTTCCTCGACTCGCACCAAAGGAAGAAGGTTTATCGCACTTCGAATGTGGTCGGATGCTGGCGAAATCGGTTTACCGGTCCGGATAACGTTAATGCACGGCGATAATCTATCACGGCGGAATCGTGCGTGCGTGTTGATCATTTGACACTCGAATTTGCACTCCTCGTCCGTCGAATGCGCCCCGGTCAGCCACACAGGGACAGGTATACATCGTGACGGAAATATTGGAACGAAGGATATAATACTTAGCGGGAAACAATGGTTGGAGCAATCCACATTGTCGAAAATCCTGATTGAAGACTTGTTCAGAATAGATCACGACCTAAAACAGTCGACTGCATGATGATAAATGTGTTTCTTCTAGAAACTCGGTCAACGTACGTTTGTAATTAAATTGTGGTCATCACTCCGAAAACCTGGTGGCCGATATCTTCGTAGTTTTTATGCAAACTTTTCTCGCTCTACCAGTTCGGAAGTTTGTGGACGACCTTGTAGCTCGGGGCGATCGCCGGCAGCTTTGACAAGCTGCTCCATAATTATACGCGCTTACTATACATATTATATTAGAAAAACGTGGCGCGGTATTTGATTCTCAGCTAGCAGTTGGATCGTAGGCGGTTTTTATAGTTCTGTTCATTTCTCTACGTGCGTATCGAGTTGTCGTAGGTTGTATCTGGTAACGTTATATCTTTTTACCTTTGCCCGGCCTCAGTCATTACGTTTTCGCTTTTTTTCACCCACTCAGTTTAAAAAGCGTCTGACGTATTAATGTTACAGTAAATGTATATTACCGATGAACGTACTTTTCGTATTCTTCAGAGCCACTTTTTAGAAAATTTCAGGTTTTGCTAATACTGACTAATAAGAAAATAATCGCTACGTCTATAAGTCATTATCATACAAGAATGAAATCTGTTTTTGGCTAAAGATTACGCACATTTCAAAACACCCAGAATATATAATTTAATTGGAAATTATAACGTTTTCGACGCTTAATGCGTCATCTTCAGTAATAAACTAAATCTTAAAACTAGAAGATATACTACATGGTTTCGGTGAAAAGTGAAAGTGGTTGTGGGCGGTGCTAATATGGATAGGAGATGAAATGTTATAGGGGATGTTTATATGTTAATTAATAAGTTAATAAAAATGTCAAATTTTCTCCCCTTTTTGCGTATATGTGGAAGTTTTACATTGTCACGGGCGAAACGATGACCTTCTGATCTTGCATGGTCTGCCACCTCTGAGTTTATGCTGAAGTTCTTTATCTCCTTAAGATGTGTGTATTTTCCTTACAGTTTAAGGAAGGAGGAGGAATGGAAGTAAATAGTTTTTAGAAAGAATATTGTAAAATTACAGATAATGAAATTAAACTATTGTCTATTGTAACTGCATTACGCACTTTGGGATGACAATCGGTTTATGAATGAACATGTTTTGTAATGTTATGTAATTCTGTTGTTAAACACATGTTTATGCTCGTATTTGATTAGAAGATGTAAGAAAATACGATGTTGTTGGATATGCATGTCACGCGCTAGTTTGCGCTCTTTGGTCGACATATCCGAGTACGAACTTTGTGTTTGGCACTGTACATAATTGATATCTATCATATAAGTATGCTGATTATATTGCTTTTTATACTATTATAAATAAATGCCAACGTGCCCAAAAACAGGCTTGCCTAGTGGGGCAATGCAATCATCATTCAGAAATTTATCTGATTAATATAATTAGGAGGACACATTCTTATTGTGAAGTTGTAATTATTCAGAACAGACGGTCTGTGATATTTTAAATATTAATTAAATATATTAATTAGAAAGATATACATATAAAATCAATTTTATCGAAAAATATTCTTGTTGTGCCACCGGGATAATGGATAATGCACCTTTACCGGTTATGAAAGAGATCCAGGTTCGAATCCCGGTGGCGCAACAACAATATTTTTCGATAAAATTGATTTTATATGTATATCTTTCTAATTGATATATTTAATTCATGATAAATATAATTATGTAATGTAAATAAATAAAGTTATATTTTGAAATCATATTCGGATACATTTTCACCGCAAGATATATATTTCTCTACTAGCCAAAATATAATTTAACTGATAAGCGCTAGCGAAACTACTTATTCTAAACTGACGATATGAGCTTGTATGAGACCGATGTATGAATGTGTAGCGCTCTATCCTCTCTGCCTACCCCCGCGAGGAAACGGCGTGACGATAAGTTTGTTAGTTATTGAAACGTCCATTTGCGTGTTTTTGTTTTCTGGTTATCAAAATTTGTCTTTTTATTTATTCGAATCGTTTCATGGGCAATACAATTTTATCGATATGCTTTAAAATTAATGTTCTGAATGATCATAATTATAGCACGACCAACTTTCAAAACAGACTTCTAGAGCGACACATCGTCAGCTAAGGTGAAAATGTTCCGACGTCAGATGGCGTCAATAACTCAGATAGACAACGTATGCACGGCGTATACCGGTTCGTCCGTTTACGAACCAATACATATTAATCGGTTGAGTTAGTGAAAATACAATACAACATCACTAGTAATAAACATTATATCTAAAAACATTTGTAATTATGTCAACTAGTCTATTAAGTTGTCGAAAATAATATTACTTTCACTTACGGTCGGGTAAAACTGCGTTCTCTATTTCACCGATTTCGTCTTGACGCGATTTTGGCCGAGTCCATCACCGAGCAGATCGCTTAATCGCCTTTTAAGTGGACTAGATCGCTGGCCTCTTGTAAAGGTTCGTCTACACAAAATGTTAACTCGCATCGTATATCGTGTCATTCTGTAATACGTACGTGGGTTGGAACATTTCGTGTCAGCATTATGATGATTACACGCGGTAAGCAATCGAGTGTCGCAGATTGCTTCGGTATTTAGTGGCAGCTTAGCGGCCTCGGCCAGTGTTTCCGTGTTTTCTATTCAAAATTTCAATTTATCAATAAAATGGAAAATGATCTACTACAGTGTTACCTGATGACCTCGATCAATCAACGTAAACAAATGTTCACTCTAACATATCGTTACAGTGCCTTTGGGGCCTAGAGGATAGGAAGCCACAGGGGCCGCTACCGATCTAGCTCAGTCTGGGTCCTCGAGTGTGTGTGTGTGTGCTCTGGTGTCGCCTACTACCTCGGATGGGATGATCATTGATTCAAAGGCATTCGGATTTTCATAAAACACAATTAAACCCGACGTTGGATGCACGAAAAATGTTTTTTAGATCTTCGTTCTTCAGGTCAACTTTCCTCTGAAAGAGGTCACTTTTATTAATTTCTTCTCTTTACGGAGTTTATCTATTGCTAATATCAGCCAACTCCACACACCCGCGCCAGAATTCAACTCTCGTTGCAGGAAATAGACCGGACACACCATCTCATCTCAGCCTGGTCCGTAACGTCCGCACACAGCGGCCATCGCTCGCATGCCGCTTTCTTGCTCGTCGCAGCGGGGTCTCTCAATCCGCCGGTGGACCAGGACCATCTATCTCTGGGTCCATCGCGGTGACCTTACTTTTGATTTCCGTCGCCTCCGGCCGCCATATTCCTACAGAGTGCAGCTCCACCGACGCGTCTATTTTCGAGCGTTCCCATCAAAAGTGACGTTTTGCTCAGCTGCCCGCCAGAGTCGGATTCTCGTCCCTGATTCGTCCATTTAGACGGCCAATCATCGTAAGTCGGCAAAGTAAGTTACCTAGACCTTTTGATTATCGTTCGGGCGACACATGTCTGGTGATAGATTTTATTCGCGATGGTATTTTGAGTCTATACATATTCTACGACCTCTTTCAAGGTTATTATTGAATAATTCAGGAGTTGCGAGACGAGTTCCATCTACGTCCGCGAACCCCCGTCCTCTTGACTATATTCCTTTTAGTGCGTGCTACGGGGAACGTGTGCTAAGAATCGTCTCACCATACGTGACTGTATGTGCGATCTCCGGGTCACGATCCCTGTGGAATGAATTACGATAATTCCGGTTGTAAGTCGGAATTAGGTAAGGTAAGGTAGGGGAGGAAATCGGGAGACAAATATAGGAAGAGAAGGACTAGCGATCTCGGGGATCGAGATTTAGAAGGACTGTCCGCTTTACCTCAAGTATAACGCCTCCGAAATCTCTGGTGTCACACTACGTGCCCGAGGATTATTCACCGACCCCCGCTCCCGAATGAAGACGGTGGTGTCACTGTTCACCCACGGCACATACAAGTAATAAACACTACAATCACACAGAACAGTGCTCCACTAAACTGGAGGTAATTTTCCACACCGCAGATGGTATCGCGATGTCGAGATCAAACAAAAAACAATATTGATCAAGTGACACCTGGTGGCGTCAGGCTTCCAATTCACACTGAGGGCGAGCAGTAGGAAATGTGTGAAGGATGAGCTTTTGGACGTGTAACTAACTAACTTACCATCACGTTGTTTCCCCGCAGGGTCAGGCATAGAGGATAGAGCGCTACACTCTTCTGTCCTGACACACAATTCTCTGCTCATCCACATTCATACAAGCTCGTCGAGGCTCATTGAGGCTTCTAACAGGACCATCTGGTTTACCTGGTCGTGCCAAGTCTCCCTCGGACGTCCTCTATTTCTGGTGCCATCTTATTTTCTTTTATTTATTTTCATACATTATTTTCTTATGTCTTCATTCTTTACTTCTAATTGATCTCATTTCCACTGCATTCGGTCTAATTTCGTTCCTCTTCTGTCAGCTCCAGGCCTCACTTCCATACTGAACCATTCCAGTACCGGTACCGTGATTCCATTGTAAATCGCTAGTCTTGCCTCAGTTGACAAGTTCCATTAGTTATAATTCCATTCAAAATGCCGTTCACTTTATTCCCTGCAATCACTCTCCTTTCGATATCTTTCCGTTTCTATCAAACATACTTCCCAAATACACAAACCCTTCTACTTGTTCCAAACATTCATTACCTCTAAGTATTTAGCACGGTGTCTTGCTTTCCTCCTTCTCGAATACCATCATTTTCGACTTGTCGACATCCATAATAAAGTCGCTTTCCTTGCATACATCGTACACTCTACTTCCTAGACTCTGTAGTTCTTGTTCATTATTCACCATTAGTACTGCATGATCGGCGTACAATAAATAGCACACAATTAAATCGCCTATTTTTGCTCCTACAATTCCAGTTCTTTCACACGTTCGCGGCCGATATTAACGCGCACGAATACGAAACTATATCTAAACTATATATAAACGAATATAAACTATAGTTATTATATCTGACTGAGATGGGCTGGCCACATTACGAAGAGAAGAACCTCGACCGGAACTCGATCACTAGATCTCCCAAGATTACAGGTCGCTAACTGGAGAGATTTGGCTCGAGGCAAAGATGCCCGTAATATAGTCGGGCCTTGGACCTGAAAAAATAAAATTCATTCGCTTAAGATTGGTCTATTTGTATCTCACATTCGGAGTGACATCCGCCCGGCTACCTGTCGCACACCTACGGCACTCCACGAAGTATGCATTGGTATGTACATATGTGCACAATCGAGGCCGACCGCAAGGTACGTTTTTTAGTTCCGAATATCTAACACGTTTGCATTGATTGGAAATCGTACCCAAAACCAAATCAAAAAAGACATGGACGAAATTGTTCTATCGACAATAATACAGAAGTCAGGGTCTTCGTCAACTAACTACAAGTTAATAAGTATCACAATTTATACGTTAATAATATCGTGTCGCACGGTTTTGTCCAATCTTTCATCAAGTGGCATCCCAGTTAGCCATTGGTAATGGAAGGAGTGCGCGTGTGTTGCGTCATCGCCGGAATGCTTCTTTATTATTTTTTATTAATTACATATACATAAAAGTGAAAATATATGTAATATAATATATTAGAGAAAAAATATTAATGTGCAATATAACACAGTAGCTTGTTGTTCTAATGGTTAAGACGCTGGCCTTGTGATCTGGTGGTCGGGGATTCGCGCCTCCTTACAGAAGACTGGCAAGTTAGTCTTATTTTCATAGTACAAGCGTTTAACTTAGTTTGAGAATATTGATGTAACATACAAGGGAAAGTAAAAGTGAAAATATGTATGATTAGTGTAAAATTAGAGAAAAACGATACCTTACATATTTAAATCATTAAAAAAATTTGATTTAGATCAGTATTTGTTTGCGTTATTTGGTTAAGTTTCGATTAAAATTATTAGTTGATGCAACCAAAATTGGATTCAGAAAGAAATATTGGCAGATGGATCCGGCCTACATTGATCTCAGTCCTCAGACATCAATTTTCACCTCCAGTTGACTCGCACTTTTGTTGTGAAAAATGTAGATATCACTGCACTTCCGGACGGTGTAGAACACCGCTTCTTCGTGGTCCGGTTTTTTACACACGGCGACAATTTCGATCCACAAGCCACTTGACAGATCTGTGTCGAAATGTAATCTGTTCTCACATTAGTTAGCCAGAGCGGGATAGGTATATTACGGTTTATTGGAAAGACGGGATGCACAGATAGTATTCGACTTGCGTCAACAGCTACTCTATTATTCTCAAACAATTGTAAATATAATTCATTTATATTTATAATCATCCACTACAGCACATTATTGAGTTGAAGAAGTTTTTTTCCTTTCCCAGTTCCCGGAATAATGATAAAATGTTGGTAAACTAATTAAATAAAGTTTTCCTGTTGAACCCACGTCTTCCGTTACTTCAAAAGTTTACTGCATTAGAATGTTGGACACGTGAAAATCTTGTAATTATTTTTGCTTACTATGCGGAATGCATTATTTTGTGCGCTGCTAGTCTAAAGTGAACATTTTGGGGACGGTTTGAACAATGGTTTAACTAAAATAAATAATAGATCTTATTAGGTGCTGAACCACATTTTTTTTTTTTAAATCAAGTCCCACACACAAACGAGGACGATATAAGTGCCAATAATTATGGTCCAGGTTGAAGATGGTCGTACCTATTTAAAATTATCAGAAACGAATTGTTTAACATTAAAAACATTTACGTAAAAATATTTACCTCAAGGGTGATACTGTTTCGGAGGTTGGCCGGCCGAGTTTTCAGAAAATTCAAGACAGCAGGGAAAGCGACCGTCGGTAGAGGAATCGGCGAGTAACAGCCCAGTTTTGCAAATGTTGGTGTCTTTTCATTTACACTGGTTGAATAAATATATTCAATACACCAATTAGAAAACTCAGGACTAGCTATCGAAGGAAATTGCATTATGGAAATGATTTTATGAAAAGATTCGTTTTTAGTATCTTTTCAAATAGTCTTTGATGCACTGGTCCTTACGACAGAGTTCAAAAATGCGAGTTGACTAAACTCAGACATCTGGCAACGGCTGGTGAAGTGGTGGCAGTGAAGTGGCAATCCAGCGCGCAGCTTAGAAGGCACCACCGGCAGAGAGACGTTACGTTTCGAATGTTTCCGAAGGTATTGCCAACGTGCAGAGAGACGATGTGTGACCGAGTGAGAAACGAGGGTATGAGGAAGTGACGCAAGTCGAGATGGGCGCAGCAGATTGTGCGAACAGAGGATGGACCGAGATGGTTCGAGCTGATGTAATTGTACTCCCACCGTGTGAATACGAGCGCTCGGGGATATCAGCTGATTGATGCTGTTTTTGTTTTAAGCCTAGTACAGTCTCTAATATACTCCTAAAGCAAAATTAGAATTCTCGAATATGTTCGGCAGTAAAATATCACCAGCAGAAAGATTGCTTCAGCTAGATAGTGTTGAAAATGATTTGAATACTAATTAAATGTTTTACACTATCGGGATTCGAACCTGGATCTCTTTCCAAACCGGGGAAGGTGCGTTATACAACTATGCTACAGCGACAGTACTTTTGACGACAAATTTCATTTCGCAGTTATTCAAAAATATCATCGGCTTGGAACATAATATTCACCCTGTATAAGCACTTAGTGTTATGGCTGCTGCAGCCGTGGTAACACCCTGAACCCTGACTGTATTTTATCACTACACATGATGTGAGGATAGTACATGATGAAACCTGTCATTACCGAATCCACGCAGTTTCATCAATGGATGAGGTATGGTCCGGTACGGTAATCAAGAAGTTGTTTATTTTTACTCCGGGCACTGCACTGCATATGAGTTATAACCATCGCACCATAATTTTCACGTTCCAATTATGAATTACGGCCGACTGATCGAATTTTGAATCGCGGGATCTGCCCTACTAGTCAAATCCCCGCAACAGAGTTGTAACAGGTCAAGTCGTGATTTTTTACATAAATTTTATTTATAATGTCCAACATTCACCTTGTGTTTTATTTTCACGTGCCGAGCGAATTCTTTGCCATCTTAGCCATTCGCCTAATATACTGTGGTATTAGAATTAATCAAATTGTTATACAATTTATTTTTAAATACTAATTAAATGTATTAATTAGAATGATATACATATATAATCAATTTTATTGAAAAATATATTGTTGTTGCTATCGTTATTCGAACCTGGATCTCTTTTCAATCCGGGGAAGGTGGATTATCCTACTATGCAACAGCAGGCAATACCTTTGTTGACAAATGTGACATTTTTTAATTGAATAAATCTATTATTCCATTATTTGATAGCCATCTACTTTGTTTTTACGCAGATAGCAGACGCCAGAATTAACAATTTTTGACACGTTAATACAACTTATATATTATTAAAGAGAACACATTCTTATTACGGAGTTGTAATTATTCAGAACATAGGTCTTTGATATTTAAATTTGTAATTAATACATTTAATTAGTATTTAAAATATCACAGACCGTCTGTTCTGAATAATTACAAGTTCGCAATAAGAATGTGTTCTCCTTAATAATAAATATATACTGTACCATTCCGGCACACCACTGATTATTTTTGTAAATAATAAGATAAACCATTATTTATTGGTATCTTCTTCAGAAAACAATGTATACTAATATTAAAAATGCAAGCATAGATAAAAATAAAATTTTAAGTGGTGGGTAACTAATTATGAACCAATGTGAAAAATTAAAAATGTGACTATTTACAAGTGACTAATTTTATCTAACTATAAACCCCTAGTATTAGTATGTATAATTTCTAAACCATTGTTAATGTCAAAAGAACGGTTTGTTTCCAAAAGGTGAAACATGTTAATTTATCAATAAATGTGTTTTGTCTTATTATTTATATAATGCTTGGCCACAAAGTAATTTTGTGTTTTGTATAATATTATTTTTGTAATAATCGATAAAGCGGTTAGTGTCTTGGCTAAACGTACATGAAGCAGGAAGGATCACCTTGTACCGGAGCTATTATAGCACTTCCTTATCGGTGCTGATTAATTGCGACTTTAAGGTTTATTACAAATTAGGTAACTGCAATTTGATTTAATATTGACGCCAAGTTTATTAATTTTTAAAGTATGACTTTAATAACTTGCTGCGTTTTTTTCTTTATTTTAACATAATTACACCAGTGGCGTTCGGTGACTTTTCGTAGAAGGGGGGATGCTAGAAAACAAGTTAATACCTACTATCAAATATAACATATAATCGAAGGATATTCAATGTGTCAATAATTCAAGCCAAACTGTCAAAAATGCGTCACACAAACAAATTTCTTAAAACAATCCGCTCGCTTCGTAATATGTATGCAATTTTGTGCATTATACCCATAAGCATTAAAGTCGTTTTTTTGATATTGGATACTGTTAACAAATGCGTATACAGTATTCGAGGACGTTGACAGGCGAAACTGAATGCGCACGAGCGAAAGTCGAATACTTTCAAACTTTGTGGATACATAACTAATGATAGAATCCACTGTTGCTGGTATGTATGTGTATGCTGTTGAGAATGAATGTATATATTCTGATCTCTAAAGGACAGGACGAATTTATTTGCAGCAGTGCAGTTTTCGACTAGAAACAAAAAGTCCATAACTTTTTGACTATAGAACACAAGGGATGCGGTGCATCCGAAGCATGTATGAAGCGAGCGTGCCTGATATTTACTTAAATAAACAGTTAGTTAATAGAATATAATACAATATTACATAATGTACTTACTAAACGTGCACTGAAAATAATACAAACTGGCCGGTCATGGATTTGAGCCTGGGCTCCCAATGAAAAAGTTAGGCCTTAGCCCACTCCGCCGCGGCCGGTTACGCGAGATGTGTCGATATTAATCATACACCATATGGGGAATGCGGACGCAGCGTTTTTGGAGTAATATAATATAGGAAAATTTGTATACAGGTTGGCACAAAAAAGTGAGAAGATTTCGTGAAATGTGATATAATTACATCAAAATTAGTTCAACTATATCAACAATAGCTTAAATAGTTTACTTATTTACCGGTCGCCATCTTTGATTATTAATTTTTCCATTTGATTTTTTCAAATTGTTACCTAGAATGACAAAAATCACTGCAGAAGACCGGATTTTGATCAAAAATTTGCCAATTGAAAAACGTTGAGGTGCTAGGAAAACGATCAAAGAGTTTCAAAACAAAGCCTGGAGTATAGATAGACATAACTCCATAGACTATAGCGTAACTGGACATTACAGCAGGACGGAGCTCCATCTCATATAGCCAGAAATACAATCAACTTTCTACGTCGTGAGAATGTTAATTTCATCGAGTCAAGCATGTGGCCGCCGAACGAGCCAAATTTAAATTCAGTTGATTATGCAATATGGGGTGTTTTGATGATTTCTGATTAGCTAAATATTGTGCAAAATATTACATTAAATATTATAATTAATAATGTTGTGTTTTGAAATAACTCGTGTGCCACCCTGTATTCTTTGTACGTACAAAAATATTTTATTTTATGTGTAAATTTATTAATGGTTTGTGTGAGGTTAACGGATTCTAGGAATGGAATTAATTCCGTTTATGTTTTCGCTCATTATTTCGTGGACTCGGTAGGCTTCTTATAATAGGCTCTGTCTTTCCACCCACTAGACAGATGCCTGGCGGTGCAGTTTTGCGTGCAGTCGGTGCACTGCAGTGCGGGTTTCAACGTCCTCCAGTAGGCACGTGACCTGCCAGGCAGAAGTCGCCTTCCCATCTCGTCTTCTGGCTGCTTCCGTGACTCGCGTGTTAACAGGCGCTCGGCTGGCCTGATGCAGGGGCGTACAACTGGTGGAGCTTCGAGTCGAGAGCCGAGAGTGAACGCGATTCGCTATTTACGATGATTTATGTATTTATAAAATTTATAAAAATTCAACAAAATCAAACAAAAAAAGAATTAACAAAATATAAAACAAAATTAAAAGTATTATATAAAAAACTTTACCCATTTTTGTTACTACTTTTATAAAGTTAAATTTACCTGATGTAAAAAAAAAAACACTTTCGCCATATTCCCCTAATAGGGTCCCCCAAAAATTCTTACGCCATTGTTGTTACCTCGTACGTCGGAGACAAGAGGGCTCAGCCCTTATCCCTACCCCCTTTAACAATCGTATCAGAATTGATTGTAAGTTCCAAGATTTGTCGTCAGCTTACTCGGTCGGTGTGGCGAAACTGGATAACCCATATTCGAATATCGGTAGCAACTAAAATGTTTATTCGATAAATTGTTTTTTTCTGTATTGTTGTGTTTATTATCGGTGACACGTCCGTCGCCAAAGTTCGTCGCTCGCTGCGGCGGATGACTCGCGCGGCTCGCGTGAGGCAACAGCGGCCATTGTGCGCGCGAGGTCAGGGTCCAGCGTGACGCGAGCCCGAGGATCTGGTCCGTTCGGCCTCGGGTGACGGCATCCCCGAGGTCGGAGGTCGCGAAGGGCGCCCGCCTTCCTCGCGCGTGAGGTCATCCCGAGACCGCTCTCGCTTCTCGCTCACATCCAGGCGACTTCCTTTCGTGCCGCGGAGTGTGGCCGTGTCTTGATTTTTAATGATGGGTTTGAATTCAGTTATGTGTGGTAAATCTACCGGGTGTGACAGACTCATTCAACAGTATTTTATAGCCGCCCTACTGCTATGATGACGAACTTCGGATGATGATAGTATTTCCACCATATCCTAGAGCAGTCTTGCCGAGAAATATCAAAGGTATGCTGGATGAATGAAGTTTGTCCTCGCGTAGAACATCGCTAAGAAATTGAGTCATGGAGAGGTTAGCGTTAATCCCCCAATGGCTTAACAATATGATAAGACACATCTGGACATGAACAGGGAGTAACAGACCTAGTCTACAATACTCTATGAGTGGATACCTTACTAAATGCCAGAGATATAAGCATTTCAAAATACAAGTATACAAAAAAATGAAAGGTCTTCGAATTTCGAGCGGCTAGACTATTTTTCGTTAGATTATTTAGGGCCTGAAGCAAATGTATAGATTAATAATGGAACGATTTCGCAAATATTTATTTCGAAGTACGTAAACTCAAGTTTAACACGATATTGTACAAATTTCAAACAATTTGAACTAGATCTGTTAATTTTTCACACACACACAACTACTCACCTTTGACCGATCTCACCCTCATTTTGCATATCCATTAGGAAACATTATTTTATAATTAGCCCCATCTGTGTACCAGTAGAGACTTCAATTGCTTAGTTCTAAAAACTACCACGACAACTAACCGCTGTACCAATGGCGCTATTGTGAATTCGTCGCATTGAGCATTCGCATTACTACCTTCTATTTTTAAGCTAGTGTATTACACAAGTCATATAAATGGCTATTTACTGAATTGAAAATTCCTTTCGGTTGATCCGTTTTGTATGGAGTCGTTACCTATGTTGTTTTTTTAAACAGAATAACGTTAGAAAGGCTTATAACTGCGTGCAAATCATTGAAGTGTCTACTTCCTTTTTTACTAATTTGCGAATTTTACTATATTACTGTTTTTAATGTGTTGATTTCACGATTGTTCTTTAAATTTGATGCTTGGATTGGTTTTTGATTTGGGAAAAACAATAAGCAATTAGCAGAACTATTTCCTACCTTAATCTTTAATAATAATTATTATTTCCTTTAGTTATTACGTGAAGGATTTTCAAACAATAAATTAATCATGTTCAGTTATAGAAAGTGTTCTTATAAACGTTCATATATTTTTTATATTTATAAGAAGGTATTATTTTACGTTAAAACTCAAACTTTAAAAACACTATTAATAGTACTACAAAATTACAAATAAATACATGGTAGGGTCGTATAAACGACGGATTCATTTTGTCTAAAGACGTTGGTAAAACGAAAGATCATAATCCTGTGTACAACATATATTGTAGTACATATATTATACAGGGTGTCTGATAACTAGTTGTCCAAACTTCAAGAATAGATTAATTAATTAATTAAGAATAGATAATTTGTCGATTTTCCCACTGCCTAGCGAATTATCAACTTTCTATTTTTTTATTTTTCAAAATTCGCATTCAAAAGGTTAAGTATTATGTTATACATTCCATATGTGAGAGTTCGATGACCTCAATATGTACTGACCCACTGACCTAGAATTTGCAGGGTGGAAAAAATATAAGATAAAAAAAGCCGAGATTGACAACATTTAAAAAAAAATTGTTACACGTAATGAAAGATCGTTTTTTTATTCAATTATTACCGTGCGCTCATTGAATACAATTATCAATACAATTATATTAATCTTAATTTTTCTGCATCTTTTCGTTTTTTGAAAATAAATAAGTACTTATGTAGTTGTTGAAATTAAAAAATATTTAGTCTCAAGAAGATTTTTATGTATGACGTAATAAATAAAAATTTGCTAATATTTTTAACCCCCTATTACTCGCTATATGAGCATTTCTTTAACCTTAATATAAAATACAATATCTCATTGTAGTAAATGGACCTACTTGAATTATAATATTTTTAATTCATTAAAATATTTTTCGTTCTACAGATATTTAAAAATATAAATAAAAATGTTTACAATACTTTCCTACATACGTTGTAAAATTTAAACATTCATTTAATATTACGTTCCGCCATATAATTTTAATACGCGAAGTAAAAAGGGATCAAGACTGCTTATTGCCGTCATGAATGGCATCATGTTACTTACGATAAAGAACAACGTTATTATATTCAATTCGGGCTCACATTTAGATATTTTCTAAACGTGTCTTTTAAAATGATGTTTCCCCGTATTTTAACAAACATTTTAATAAACAGAATACAATGTTTCCATATTTACAATAAATTGTATTTATGTTAAATATTATTTCTTTTACGAATTGTGATAAACCATTTTTAATTTATTGTTTTAACATTTTAGTTCAGTTTTTAATTTTAATCTTATTTGCATTTTAATATAATTAACTTAAAATATAGAATTATTAATTCCATATAAAATTATATTTTTAATCGTTTAATTTAAATAAATGACGGTTTTTATAATTATTTACACGCATATATTGTGCGTAACTTTGTGTAAAAGATATTTACGTGTGATTTTTGTGTAAACATAATTTTGAATGCACATTGATGTGCATTAGTATTATATTCCGCGCGACATTTCTGTTCTTTCGATTGCTAAATATTACAAGTTTAGAAGTACAAATATACGGTATGTAACCGATCTATATTTTCGATTAATAGGTAAGCTATTTACATTTTTTTGTTTTACTTTCCATTTAATATTTTGATTCCCTTGTTTTTTAAGATAATTTTTGGTAATAGTGCTTGCGTTTATTTAAAAATTCTTATGAACTTCATTTTAATATACGCAATATTTAAATAAAGTTTGCTCGGTGGACGAGTGAGCGAATCAATTTATAAAATTTAATTTTAATTACTTTAACGGTAGTCCAACGTTTTACAAAAATTAAGTAAGAAATGTTGAAAAAAAATTCTATCTTGGAAGTCACATAACTCGTTAACTGTAAACATTTTACCAAGTTTAAATAACATTTTCTGTTCAAAATTGAATGAAGAAGACTCCCCCGAAGTTTTCGCTACTAGCTATGAGACACCCGGTATATGATTGTATAATATCATAGGTAACAGCATAACCTAAATCTATACCTACTGCACCCCTTCCCCCCCATTCTTCGTTTTGCATCGTCAAATTGCATACTTTCGCGTCCTGGCTTCAGAAAGAGCAACGTCGGCTACGACAAAAATCGACTCATGGCCGAAAATGTAGAATAAACTTAACTATTATGGTACGCGCAGTCGGCGATTGTCCAGCCATAAATCTATAATATGGCTCTACGTGTAACAGTGTATATATGCCTTGTGGTGTTTCGTCATCACAACTATTACTTTCACAGCGTTACTTGGTTTCCTTAAAACTATTGTCATTTTCATTTAACACCTCCCCTCTCAATATATTGAGTAGAAAACGTTTTTCCCCTATTTGCGTAGTACAAACATCATTGATTTTAGTCGGCCTTTGCCGGCGTGCCAGACAAGGTTGATGAACCGCTGACGGTGAAGTTATTTTATTTATTTGAGGAAAAAATCGATAAGCACTTACCTGTCGTTAACTTTCTGTAATTATGGAATGATTGCCATTTACGGCGTAAGTAAGGTTGCCATCAGAAGGATAAAATTGGAATGATGGTCGGTTTACAATCGATTTGGTGCCAGAGTTCGGCGACCTCGTATCTCGTATCTCGGCTGCGGTCAGTTCATGAAGTCTGTGATGAATGTTTCCGATCGCTCGGAATCACTCACCACAACTCCTTATTTTAGCAACTGTCAGAGCAGTCGTGGCTGTTGGTCACTGTGTTCCATTGTAATCCATCGTGTTCTTGGAGTGATCTATAGACGGGAGCCTTCAGAGCAGTTTGCTGATCCTTCCACTCTACCGTACATTACCGAAATAGATCGGGCACCATCTCGCCTCAGCCTTGTCCATAACGGGCATCGCGAGTGGACCAGGACCATCCATCTCTGGGTCCACCGGGGTGATTTCATTCTTAATCTCCGCCTCCGGAGCGCGACTCTCCCGACCCGCATATTTCCGAGCGTTCCCACCAAAAGTAACATTATGTTCCACCGCCTGCCAGAGTTGGATTCTCGCCCCTGATTCGTTCATTTAGACGGCCAATCCTCATAAGTCGTCAAAGTAGGCTATCCAGGCGCACAAATTCAAACATCACAATGTATAGTCCTGTATATACTTATTGACTCCTTGTAATTTTGTTAAATTGTGCCTAGCTAGCATATTTGCCAATCGCCATGTTCCCACTAAAGTGTGCGGGTGTGCGCGCGCACACAATTTGGCATCACAGCGCACACAAACAAATATAGCTCGCACACCATTTTTAGTAAGTGCCGGTGATAATGTTGGTTTATCCTATATAATTAAAATCACCAACATTTTGTATAAGGTAAGTTTGTAGAACTCCATACTAACATACGTGAAAATAAAACGCTTGTTTTTTTTATTCAACTTGCTTTACGCGTTTCGCCTTGTAAGGGCATTATCAATCTAACGATTTAACTCAACAATTGTTAACAAAATTAGATATTTAAATAAATTAAACGAGTAGAATCAAAAAACAAGTGTTCTATTTTCACATACAAGGTTTCTAAGGTTACACGACCAAGGTTATCTCTTTCTACCTATTCTGCTGCCTTCTATCTTCCCCTGCATGATGAGTTGTAAAATATCAGAATGTCCTCATTACGCAGCTTTTTTTGATAGTTGTTATTAGTTCTCTTGACTTATTTATGCGAGTTGATACATGTTCATTAGTAATGTGATCTATTTTCTCCCAGCGCATTTTGATTCTTAAAATTCCACGAAATTTAAAGGTTAACATACACACTAGGATTTATTTATTTATTCTTAAAGACAAATTAAATTTATTAATTAGAAAGATATAAATATAAGATCAATTTTATCGAAAAATATTCTTATTGCTACTGGGATTCGACCCTGCCTTTGATCTGGGATTTGAAAGCCATCTACTTTGTTTTTACGGATTCTCAAATTGAGTAAACCGATAGGAGGCGCCAGAGTTAACAATTCGTTTTTATTAAATTTTGGACACATTGATACAACTTATATATTATTAAGGAGAACACATTCTTATTGTGAAGTTGTAATTATTCAGAACAGACGGTCTGTGATTTTTTTTTTTAATACTAATTAAATGTATTAATTAGAAAGATATACGTATAAATTATACATGTCCAAAATGTTCCTTTTTACTGCTATACCTTGCACATATTGCTTAGCTTAATTTTGAAACTATATATTTTCTCCTCCTTTCTTATGTTTTCTGAGATATAGACTTCTTCCTGAATGGCAGTCTCAGTCTGTCTTTTCCTTCTGTAGGATGCTCGTGCTCATGTCGATTTGCATCCATTTTTCGTATAAATTCTGTCGATATTTTCTCACTGAGGATTTTATAAATAAATACCAAGATGTTGGAATATATTTTCTGCTTAAAGGTCATCATATTCAGATCTTTCAGCGTTGCACTGATCTGACAATTGTTGCATTTCTTCTTCGTTAGCTAAAAACAAAGTGCTCCCGCAGTAATTGATGTGAGGAATAATAACAGAGCTGTATACTATTTTACAAGACTCAGTACTGATGAATCTTCCGATCCATCCCAGAAGTGAGTATTTGTTAGCAATCTTTTTAGTCACTGTATCTTGTGATAAATTCAATTGTGTATCTATTATGACTCCCAAATATTTTATTTCAGTCGCTTCCTCCAAACTTTTTGGGCGTGATTGGTATTATTTTATTTACAATGTTTACGAATTTAGTTTTTTAGTCTATTTTTCTCCAGCCATATTGCTATATTATTTATGTCACAGTTTAATTCATTCAGTATGGTTGCCTGTCTGATTACAGGATCAACGTTTGAAAACCCCTGCCTTAGATATGGGAAGTTTAGAACTTTCTCCAATATCAGGAAATTTTTAAGTTTTTTCCACTATCTAGTCTACTTTTAAACGAGTTATAGGGGATTTTCAACGCTTGGATATTCGCCAAAACTTTATCCATATGGAACTAAACTAGCACGAGGGTGGTCCCCTGCAAAATTGACGAATCAAATAAAACAAATGACTGGCGTCACAACGCGCAGTGTCATGTTTAGTAATGATGGTTAAATTGTTATTTAAACTGTTATGTAAACAGTTATTTTGTTATATAAACCGCTATTTAAACTGTTACGCAAACCGTTACGCAAACTGTTGTGTAAACCGTTATTTAAACTGTTGTGTAAACCGTTATTTAAAATGTTTATAAACCGTTATTGTGACTGTGACTTCGATTGTAGCGATGATTTATAATTCTGGTCCACCAGAATGTAAACGAAAAATATTCTTGTTGCGCCACCGGGATTGAAACCTGGATCTCTTTCCTAACCGGGGAAGGTGCATTATCCAACTATGCTACAGGGACAATATTTTTAGCGACAAATTTTCGAACCTATATGTTACCTTTTTGATATCAATACATTTAATCGTTCCATTATTTGAAAGAGCCATCTACCTTATTTTTACTTTTATCATTTATTAAAAAAACTGTTTAATCAGCGTTGTGTACTTTGTGTTATTTGTTAATTCAAATTTTTAATTACATACTGAACATACTCCCACCTTTTCGAATTTATTTAGCTGTATGAGAATCGTTTAAAGTGGAAGCTCAAGCTGGAGACTTGTGCCTCTCCAGGGGAATGTAATGTTCTCCCGTTTATAGTCATACTTTAACGTGAGTATCGATTTAATGTTTCCTTCGCGGAATTCTCACCTGTTGAAAAATTCAACATTAATTCCGGAGGTAAATTAACTACAGATCCGTACAGAATCGCGTCTTCCTTATGTCTCAATTAAACTTAATTAACTTGCCTGATAGATGCCTATCTCTGGATTCACGAAATTGTTCTCGGTTCGCAGTTAGATCTTCACTTAAGTGTGAATAATAAATACCCTTTCGAGAGAATCCTACTTTGTTGGATGGAGTAATTTACGTGTTCCATTTCTTAAAGACTATTCTTTTGAGTGAATTAAAGTTATGTTTTAGAAGATATCTTAACATAACAATATCAAAACTAAAGCGGTACACCTTAGCATCGACATTAGACGCGGCGTGTGACAAAACCTTTCTGGATACGGGCCACCATTTTGCATCTGAGCCGAAAATCCTAGGAAAACCCGAGAGTCATTCAGCGAATTAAAAACCTCGCGGTGTCCGGCGCTTCAAAATCATATGAGTCGAAGAGCCCTGACAGTAGATGGAACTTAACACAACACAACACTGCTCACTTCACACAACACCTGTTCTCGACACGGTACTGCAAGTCTGTACTTAACCACAACACATCACATTAGTCCTTTTAAGCTGAAGGGGCGGTTTAGAAGCTAGGGCTTCCTTGTCGGTCCCACTCATCAAAGCTAATAAAAATACATGACTTTAGTTCAATTACATATTTAAGTATAAAAAAAACGAAAAAGGAGAAAAAATTCAATGTGGTTATTAGCAATTAAGATTTAAAATTTAGCCCCTCCACCATCCCTTAAGTACTGTCTTTATTAAAAAAAAATCATATAACATAAATCCATAGAGAATATTTTTACATACAAATGGAAAATTAAGGTGCAACAGTTCAAGGCAGACACTCAGGGATCCATTCATCAAAAAACACTCCCAAAAGAGAGACAATGGACGAGACACAGAGTGGATTGAGTCACACTTACACGGACGGACTAACGGAGTTGCAAAACCACGAGGTATGGAGAGTGAGAGATAGGCGCGTGGGGGATAATCTGACCTTTCTGGCCGACGTTTCGGATCCCATCACGGGGTCCATTATCAGAAAACAATACACCGAAGATGATTGATTGAACTTAAAATGGTGTTAAAGACTGGTAAGATAAGCGAGTTCCCAAATAATCAATCTAAAGTACAACACTACATACATGTGGAAGATCCCTTCAAGATCCAAAATACAACATTGATAATAATTATCACCTAAAATAAGACACCCTTAAATAAAGGGTATTTAGAAGGGTCTTTGACAATTGTGCAAACTTATAAATCATCCCCCCGAGTCTATAGAACAAAACTAATTTGTATGGATGATGGAGCGCTTCTTCAAAATTTTGGTCAGTTTAGTCACGGGAAATTTGGCCATACCACTTTTCTCTTAGAATGCTATTTATTGAGACGAACGCGTTTACGTACAGTTAAAATTATCCCTTCGCAGTCGTCGAGAACATTAGTTCTCTGAAAATACTACATTGCTAAGTGAGCCCTGTGGTTTCGTAGACATGTCTGCCTTGTTCTGTGCATCAAATGAATTTGCAAACACGACAATACAATTGCATCAAGTAGTGCCAATAATAATCGAAATCAATCAATCGAATCAACGGAGCGAGGGAGCCGCAGCTGCACAGGCGGCCGATGGTGCGATCAATTGTTCTCTTCACCTTGTATTGAAATGCGACTTCCTAATAATGAATTACCAATTGACTACAGGGTCTCTCCAGCTGATGCAACGCATCTATTCACTCTTCCAGGTCTTTTATGGCCCAATGTTGTGTTGTGACCCAAAGGATGTTCAGTGGAAAAATTTCAAAATTAAATTGTAATTGCTCGTCAACCATCAGGGTGAGGTAAGTGGAAGGGGTATTGTTCAACGCACGTGATTTGATGATTTGCCAGTGGCAGTGAGTCACTGATCGAGAGCTTGGTTCGTACGTGTCGCACTTTTTGTACTCATTTTAATATTGGACGAGTAAGTGATGGGCCGAGCACGCGACTTATCCGGTGTTATGTTCAAAAGTTTAGACAAGAAGGAACAACGGTTAACCAAACTCCTTCGGGACCATCGACGTCAGCAGCAACGCCAGAACATGTAGCTCAAGTTCGACGTGACATTATGCGCAATCCGCGTAAATCGATAAGGAAAATTGCAGCCTGTTCTGTCGAGCAGTTTCTCAACGAAAATGACTATTGTTCATGTGAAACCTTAGCACATTTTCATATCGATGGCTATGTTAATAAGCAGAACATTAGATACTGGTGCCCCGACAACCCGAGGGAACATCATCAAAAACGTTTGCATTGTCGAAAAACGACAGTGTGGTGTGCAATTTCTGTCCGAGGGATAATTGGCCCTTATTTTTTTAACCAGCGAAAGACAGTCACCGCTGACGTGTATTGCCGAATGATCGACGAGTTTTTGGTACCGCAACTACAGCTGTTTCCCGGGTACAACACAATTTCAGCAAGACGGGGCCACTCTACACACAGCTAGAGTTTCAATGGAGAAGCTGAGAAGAATTTTTCTCAATAAATTAATCAGCAAGTACGGAGACATACCCTGGGCACCTCGGTCACCGGACCTTACCCCGTGTGACTTTTTTTTGTGGGGATACCTTAAGTCGAGAGTTTACAGCTACAATCCTCGAACAATTCAGGCCCTACAAGAAATTATCCGCCGTGAAGTTGTTGCCATTGAACCGACGTTTTGCTTTAGCGTGTTCGCAAATTTAAGAGTCCGATTGCTAGAGTATCTTGAGAGAAATGTACGGCATTTAGACTATTTATAAAAGGTAAAATCCGCATCGTTAAACTCCATTTTTTACACAGTTTACGCTGATCACTTGCAGTATGGTAACGCAGCATTTAGTTCAAATTTAACCAAACCTTTTGAAATTGTGTTTAAAATGCCGAAAATAAATTACAAATTTACGAATGAAATTCCAGGAATGTTTTTCACATTTTTCTATTGATCACGGTGGGCGAGCGGACTCTAAAGATCGTGTAACAGCTGTTGCAAGCTCTTCATCTGCTAAAACATATTTTTAAAACGACGAATCAAAGATGATTTTGTTATTGCGGCCAAAGGGCCACATTTATCACTCACACGGCGATGCGTGATATGAACTTCATAACTTCTTACTGTATATCCAAATTGATCTCAAATTTCTTTGAATTGTCCCAATTGGAGTAGGGAAGATGGACTTATTTCTTTCTTCCTAACGTCGCCGTCAAGTTGAAACCTCCAGACCTAAATCATTTTGAATGACAGATGATTATTGCGGACCACGGACAATTTCGGAGTAAACTGTTTGAATTCAGACTTGGATACTCCGTGGTGCACATGTGGGAGAGTGGAACAGACGCCTGACCATATTTTGTGGACTTGTGAAATACTTAGAGATGCACGCGAACGTATGATTGGCGATTTGACAGGACTTAGACACCGCTCGCCTAGGAATACACACCTAATTAGTAATGGGACAAATCTTGTTTTATATAAAGGATTTATTCGGGTATGGGTGACTCGTTGAAGCTCCTTAAGTGGATAGTTAGGCCGGCCTGCGTGGGTGGGACTCCACCAACGCGCCTACCTCTCGCTCTCCATACCTTGTGTTTTGCAACTCTGTTAGTCTGTCCGTGTAAGTGTGACTCAATCCATTTTGACTCGTCCACTGTCCCTCTTTTGGGAGTGTTTTTTGATGAATGGATCCCTGAGTGTCTGCCTTGAACTACTGCATCTTAATTTTCCATACATGTATAAAACTATGTTCTATGGATTTATGCTATATGATTTTTTTTATGAATAAAGGCAGCACTTAAGGGACGCTGGAGGGTCTAAATTTTAAATCTTAATTAACATACCATCATAACACCCTTCTCCAGCAATACAGGCGTCTATTTTCCGCTTGTCGCTATTGCGGACTGTCCAGTTCTCCACTACATACATGAAGATTGTAAAGACAAGAATGTGACCCACCATAATTGTAGTTGCTAGCTTCATGTCACTATCTTTCCATATTCCCTACAGTTGGTTCATATTGTACGTATCTATCACCGGAACTTTTCAATTTAAATATTAAACTTAAGCTGACTGAGAAAAGCTAAAAAACAAATGTGATGGAGACAAACCATTTTCCTCTAAATAATGTAGTTATTTGTGAATTCAAAGACGCATTTAAAAATAAGTATATATGGTATCATTTGTAATTCTCGTGTTAAAGCTGAATACTATTTAAACAAACTCACAGTCCGCCCGCTACACCATGTAGTATAACCTAACCAAACTTAACCTAACATTACCTAACCTAGTATACAGGATATCAAATGTCGTCGGTGACCTTGATAGATAGTCCCAGTATGATATTAAAATATGGTTGAGAAATTAAAAATCGAGTTGTCACATATGTGAAAATAAAACACTTGTTTTTTTTAATTCTACTCGTTTCAATTTACTTGAGACGCGTTTCGCCTTGTGAGGGCATTATCAATGTAACAATTGTATTTATTACTATAATGGAGGACAGCTGTACAATTTATTTACATGAGATGAAAAGGGACAATATTATTAATTGGAATTCTGAGGATTTACATATATTATTATATGTAACAATTCAGTTTTAATACTAATGGTATGTCATAGGTAATTTGTAAAAAAGGACAGCTATACAATTTTATAATCTAAAAAGACAATACGGCAATACAATAAACAGTAAATAAAGTGGCAATTAAGGAGATTCACTAAGATGCAAGTGCTATAATATAATAATTAAAACTTTCGCATAAATACAGAAGCGCTTGGCAAGAAGTATATGACGCGTGGCAGTCCTCAACGTTCAATAGTACGAATTATGCTTATGGTATAATGACTGTTAACCACGTGTCACGAAAAACACTACCAGATTAGCTCTGGACGAGATCTCGTTATAGTGATTGAACAATGTGAGGTTATTTTGGCTGCGTAACCTCAGAAAGTGGCTCAGGGTCCAAAAGGTCAACTTTTGAATACAGTATCAAAAATATATTCGTATTTGTCTATTGTCACTGTTCCTGATAGTGATACGGGGTACCGAGGTGACGCGTCGTAATACAGATATCAGATACACCAAGTGACATATATTCTTTAACCGCTATATCGATCGAGTTTCAAAGTGTGGTAGACATTATATCAATTCGATACTGCATTACGCACGATCTGCGTCATATTTGAAGTCAACACGTTTCATATTACATCGTAAATAATAAAAAATATATAATTTTATAAACTCCTTAGCTCGCCCCCCTCCCACGAATAATATCAGCTCAGAAAAATTTGTGACTACATACATCATTCTCGTTACCGTGGTAACTATATATTTTTATTAGAAACTATTATAATACACGTTGATACCTTAATCTGCGAAGCAGCTAACTCCATTTTTCCGTAATTAAACGGATTACGAATATTTCAAAATACACTTTGGTAGATTGTTTATGCAGAAATAGGGTGACTGAGAAATTTTATTGATATTTTCATCTATCTCGTACTTATAGGGAGTATTTGGGGAGTTAGCTGAATTTCTTTACCAAAATTATAAAATATTATTGGTAGTTAGGTGATTTTCCATGATAATGTAGTGATTATGATTTCCGCACTTGGTACATCATCGAGACAATGGCGCCTTCTCACGGGAGGTCCATTCTCAGGAAGGGATTTACATCCTGTAAGAAACAAATACAATACAACACGACGCGCGTAACACAGATGCCTAACATTAGATGTAATCTTGCCTTTCCTATGTGATATTGAATCACATACTGCGTACTACGAGATGTGTAGTGTTGCCATTGACATGTCACCCATAGAGGGCACTACTGTCGGCGGGTAAGTACTAAATATAACGTAATGTTATAATATATATATATATTTTTTTTTAATAGACGCGTACATGGAATACATGTCACATCAATATTCTTACTATGTTCATACTAAAACATGACTAATTTGATGGCCTCCTGAAACGAGGATCGAATCTTCGATTACTAGATCACAAGCACGTTAATCTTCTTCTTCTTCTTCTTCTCATATCTGAGGAACGGTGTCGTGTGGTTCATGTCATGTGGTCGTGCGGTTCAGTCCTGGGCCTATAGAAGTTTTTAGTATTTTCGGATATATTGTAACATAAATTATACTATAACATAAACAAAAACGAAAATAAACTAAAATAGGCGGCCCTGAGTTTGTGCAGAACCCATCCGGCCAATTTCCACACCTTGCCCAGCTTCCTGAGATGACGAACAATCGTGGACTGATCGATGTTGAGGTTCTCAGCCAGTGTCCTAGTAAGGTAATTTTCGTCCTCTTCCATAGCCGTCAGAAAGGCTGCTCATCAAAATCCGAAGATCGACCCTTTCCTGACTTGTCGTCTAAGGTGGTATCATCAGCTTTGAAGCGAATAAACCACTCTCGGCATGCCCTTTCGCTAATCGTTCCTTCGCCGAAAGAATCGTTGAGATCGCGAAATGACACAGCAGCTTTCCACCCTTTCTCAGAATCTCAGTTCAAATCTATCTGAAAATGTGGTCAAATTCTTATATTACTATCATCATCACCTTGTTCCCTTATCCATGGAGGGTCGGGGGCCCAAAGATTCGACAAGTCAAGGCCGATCGTTTTTGCTATTTATTCCAATTTAACCCACCGACCGCCTTCCTTCCGGAGTTACTAAAAAGATACATCTTGATAGTATTTCCTCTGGCATTCGCAAGACATGTCCAAGCCACCGTAATTGAGATCTTTCTTTATGTTTTGAGGGTTTTCGTTTTTCCTTTTTTTTAGTAGTTTTCGTCGCTAGTTTTTTTTTATCGTCTCGTTGTCTAATTCTTTAACGCATTGTATAATTAGTTCTTAAATATTGTTCCATTTGTTGAATCTTTTGTTTCCATTGGCAACAGTTTGTTGTATAATTTTGTGGAATAATATTTGCTAATTTCTGCCCGCCCGAATGTAGACGGTATTTTGTAATATTCCGGGCTTAAATTGCTGTGTGCTTGGGTAGTTTTCTGAATGTTTATATTGATTGATTAGTTATACTCGGTATATACTATCACTCAGTTGTATAATGTTACTTCTGCTCTACTCCCCAAAGGTAACTTATTTGTGCAGCCTGAATTCTAAACATAGTTTATTTCTTGCAATGCTAAGGGCAATGCCTCTAGCGCTCGACTTTAATTTGTCGACTTGGTTTCGATGCTGATCGTACTGTCGGTCTTGTGTTACTGTGAATTGCGAAATCAAATTAATTATGTTTACGCTTTCACCAAATTCTTTAAACATTTCCACACGAAGTACAGTGGAAACAGGTGGGCGCGAGACGCCGATGTCGCCACCGGGTAAACTTCGTTTTCTAGAAGTGACATTTTCAGTTCGCGCGTGATCAGATAAGTGTGCTAATTGTCGCAGCCTCTAGTCAGGCCGTCGCGTGATGACGTGAACGTGGACGGGAGATGATGGGCCATAATCGGTAGTTGTATTGTTCAACTGTCAAACGGCTGCGCCGTGTCCGAGACTCTACACACGTAACAGTAATAAACGGGAGGCCATTTAGGCACAACTCTGAAGAACTCTTTAAATCTTTTCAAGTTTTTGGATATAAGACAACTGTTTATCAGAGCAATCTATAAACTATTTAAAAAAAAAACTTTTCAGTTCCAAAGTTGAATACCAAATTCGCTCGACGAACTTTCGTATTCGGATATTTAACAAATTGACACTAGACCTTGAAGGATTTATAGTGATTAACGATTTTAAACCAAAAATAACAAAGCGGTTGCTCGATGTGGGTAGAAAGCAAAATGAAACTAATTGGTCATTTGTGCTAACCTAACTACCTACACATTTTTGTCTCCAACTATTGTATATTACTGACAATAATATATGTATAACTTACTTTACATTATACTTACTTACCTTACTTTATAACGATTGTACCTTAACAATTACAACTTTTAAAAACTGTACAGGTAATAAATAGCATTAGAACAGACCACGTCTAGTAAAGTAATTACCTTTATTTTCATATGTACTATTATGCTTCAAAAATATATATATACAAATAAAACAACAGAAACCACCACGAAATGACAGGATTTTGATCTACATGAACTATCGTCCTCGACTATGCTGTTCCATTTTTCTCGGCGTCTTGCAAATCGTGTAGGATTTTCCTCTTCCTCTTCGTCCTTCGACGTGGCCCATCGCAACGAGCTTCTCCGAGCTGTCTTCTCTTCTCGCAAGATGGCCAAAAAATGAAAGTATTCGTTTCAGGCAAATGGTTGAGAGTCTTTCCTTGATGTTTAGCTAGACTTAACAACAGAAAGCTCACACATAAACACAATCATGCCTCGGGATGCTCTCGCGTCTCGGATTTTATACGATTTACTCATTTCTAACGGTTCTAGATTATTCAATTTAAGATTATCAAAAGTATGAGCATTTTTGTGAGAACTGTCACTTTGTAAATGTGTGTGTGTGTGTGTGTGGCCGTCTCTGGAGAAAAAGCTCTCTTCCATCACAGCTTCTTCTGAATAACAAGTCTATCTCTGAAGTGTATAATTGTTACCCGGACATACTGAGTTTTATATTACAAGGAATTGACATCTAAGTAATCAAAGAATAGAACCCCAAGGTAATCTGGTGGTAAATAAAGATTTATCACAATTTTCTAACAAATGATTTGAAAATTCTGAAAAACCACGATTGTTTGAACAGAAAGCGATGCAATATTTCAAACTAAGTTAATAAACACAGAATTCGTTTTTCATTAAGGCGATTGATGAATATAATTAACTGGATGGTTAAAAACAAAGTGAATGAATTGTTCATCATTTGTGCCGTACAGTCGCCATTTCCAGCGGTTAACAATGATAGTGCGACTATAAAGAGAGAATGGCTGGCCAGCCATTGTTGCGGAAGAACTTGACGACGAGAGGCGCGCACCTAATGAGCCGAGAAATTGCTCTTCACGCAGATGATCGTCCACTGGTATTAATATGATAATTATTCACCTGGAAAACGGGCTTCTGTCACGGTTTCAGCCTCACATCACACTCAGCCTGTGTTTATCCATCCCTAGATTCAATACCGTGACCTTTCCATATTTTGTCAAGTGAAAAAGATACCAGATATTTTTTAATTTAATGTCTTTCTTTTTGTTGATAACAAAATGAATATTTTCTCAATATTCCGGCGAGTCCCGGTAATCCCGAATATAGTTATTATTTTCCAGAATACTCTTTAAATCCAGGATCTCGGACCGCAACGTGAGGCGGTGCATTTCCGGTTGCGGTGTGGTTTACACTTGTTTCATTTAAAAGCAGTCGCGAATAACGTGCGCGTTGAAAATTGTTCTGTATCAGTCTGGTACAAGACCAACTAAATATTGCCGATGATGACTTGCTTAATTGTATTCTTTTAGCGACTGGCATCATGCTATCATTATCGTTTTTATGTTCGCGACGTTTGGACTGCTCACATTAACATGCAATATATCATCGTCCCTCGTGTCTAAGGATCGTGATCTTCGTGAACTCCCGCCCTCTTGACTGTACTCTACTTTTCTCGGCATCCTGCGTATCTGAAGTCAGTCCGAAGAGTGGAGCGACCTCATCTTCCTCTCTATCTCTCCAAGCTATCTTTTTACTCACAACATTTCTTAAAAATTTGAGAATTCTTCTTAATAACAATGAATAATTTCACGTGTACACCATTTAGTTCGACACTATTTTTATATTTAAAAATTTATTTTACTTATGGATTAGAATTTTTGAAAAGGTACGTTTTTGTCTCTTTTATGCACTTTTCCTTGACAGAGGGACACGCTTTTAGACCTGCCGCAACCCTTCAACCATTGATGTCTACCATTCAAGTTGTACGGGATGCAGAGCTCTTGAAGATACAGAGACGCGTAGTCATACGTGATGTATCGCCTTGTTCATCAACCAGAACAATTTTAATTCAACTATTTCAGGGAAACGGAGCCGATGTAGTTCACGCTGAAGGGACGTTATTTGAAAGGATTGCAAAGGTAGAAGGATTGTTATATCTTAGGCAAACGGTTGAGAGTCTTTCCTCGATGTTTCCACGTGACTCCAGCACCACATCTTTTTCGACTTTAGAATCTTTGATTCCACATTATACAGAAATATTGAAAGCCACATATATCCTAGTTGGGAGATTTAACAAATGTATCCCCGAAGAGTCATCTATTGTACGAACTTGTACTGCGCTGAACTGTCCACGGTGATCCTGATTTTTAATTCGTATCAACGTGGAGTTTAGTATTTTCGTTGATTGATTTGATATATTTTTATATTGACTTTGTACCACCACACACACACACACACACAATTTTTGAGTTAATTTCACTTTCGGGAGTCCTTCCCATCTACAAGTGTAAACTGAACTAAATTGAATACAGTCGGCTATGGGGCTGTGGGGTACGTAATAGTGGGAGTGGCTTTATTGTTTCTTGAAAATATCGATAACGGAATTAGAAAATGTGATATTATTCATTACATTTAAATTTTTTTGGATTTCTATCATTTCAAGATTATTAATTAGTATAGAGTGCAGTAATTTTAGATCGTAACTGCCAAAAGAATGGTTGGTTTCAATAATACGGTTAGAGAATTCGGAAAAATTATCATTTTTCGGACAGCGTCGATGTTCTTCAATTCGCGTATTTAAATTTCTCGCAGTTTAGCCAACGTATTTTTTGTGTTAATGTAAAAATTATATATTGTAGTATGTTGTATGTAATGAGAACTGTCACTTTGTAAATATATGCGTGTGTGTGTGTCATTTAAGTGAGTAGATGACTGTTGGGGGACGAGCCTTATAAGAGGCCGTCTCTGGGGAAAAAGCTGTCTTCCATCACAGCTTCTTCTGAATAACAAGTCTATCTCTGAAGTGTATAATTATTACCCGGACATACTGAGTTTTATATTACAAGGAATTATGATCCAAGTAATCAGAGAATATAACCCCAAGGGAATTTGGTTGTAAATAAAAATTTATCACAATTTTCTAATAAATGATTTGAAAATTCTGAAAAACCACGATTATTTGGACAGAAAGCGGTGCAATATTTCAAACTAAGTTAGTAAACACCAAATTTGTTTTTCATAAAGGAAAAGGTATTTTCCGAAACTGTCAAAAGAATGATCGGTTTCAATAATATGGTTACCGAATTCGGAAAAATTATAATTTTTCAGACAGTATTTAAATTTCTCCCAGTTTGGCCAACGTATTTTTTGTGTCAATGCAAAAATGATATATTTTAGTATGTTCATTTAACGCGTTTAATTTTAGAGTCCTCTTCTTCAGATATTGGATAACGATGCCTAAAGTGGATGTGATTTATTTAATTTTAAGCATACATAACTTGTTGCCAGGGTGCTTTCATAAAAAAAATGTATTTTAGCAGCTGGATATCCAAGCTGTTGCATAGATTAACAAAATTATTTATATTTTTAATATTCGGCTATAAAGAATTTAATACAAACGCGGGTCGTATAATTAGAGACACGGCCTGTAACATTCTGCGTCCGTGATATTTTAATTATTTATATACAGGGTGTAACATAACATAACAGATTTTATGGCTAAATTAGGCTAATATTTATTACTTCGAAATTGCCCCATTTTTATTATGTTATTGTTTCGGGCCCTAAAACATCTAACAAAAAATAGTGTAGAGCTGCTTGAGGTTCGATTACTTTTTATTTATTGTATTCAATGTGTAATTTGGAATCAAACAAATATTTCAAATAATCGCATAACTAGTACCGAATATATTTTTAAATGCACATATTTCGACTCATATTTTTAATATGTATCTACCTTTAAAATATAGTGCACTGGGGATGTTACATCTGTTTAGTATGTAGGTATAGGAGTATGCGGTGCATCAGTAAAAATAATAATTGTTGTATCTATAATCATTGCATGTATGTGTGTGCGTGCAATTGTACAATTCATTGGGAAAGAAGGTTTGAAATTTTATAAATTCATTTGTTAAAAAATGATTAATTATTATATATAAAGGATGTATGCTATGACTTGCACGCAGTTGCGTGCAGTAGGTATAGATTTAGGTTGTGCTATTACCGATTATATTATACAATCATATATAATATATGTACTTTCGTTTAACTAACATCTTTAGACAAAATAAATCCGTCGTTTATACGACCCTACCATGTATTTATTAATAATTTTAGAGTACTGTTAATAATGTTTTAAAGTTTAAGTTTTAACGTAAAATATTACCTACTTACCCATATAAAAAAATATATGGACATTTTTAAAAACACTTTTTATAACTGAACATGATTCATTTATTGTTTGAAAATCCTTCACGTAATAACTGAAGGAAATAATAATTATTATTAAAGGAAATAGTTCTGCCAATTGCTTTTTGTTTTTCCCAAATTAAAAACCAATCCATGCACCAAATTTAAAGAACAATCATGGAATCAACCCGTTAAAAACAGCAAGATAGTAAAATTCGCGAATTAGTAAAAGAGGAAGTAGACACTTTAATGATTTGCCTTTCCTTTCCTTTCCAATGTTATTCTATTAAAAAGCAGCATAGGTAACGATTCCATACAAAACGGATCAACCGAAAGGAATTTTCAATTCAGTAAGAGTAATGTAAATAGCTCGATGCGGTGAATACAAAAGAGCGCCATGGCTACAGCGGTGAGTTGTGGTAGTTTTTAGAACTAAGCAATTAAAGTATCCACTGGTACACAGATGGCACTAATTGTAAAGTAATGTTTCTTTTTATGTTAATCCAATCACTTAATTTGTAATTGTTTCCCAGAATTTTTAGTAATGCGCAGTTTTTTTTGTTTGTATGCACTGCACGCCCCTGCTCGCACGTATCATGACCGCAAGCTAAAAGTAATGATATTCAACGTTGTGGTTAAACATTAAAATTTTGTTTGTTTAAACACCTTTGTATAATTAGCATCCGTCAATATGCCCAGAGACAATATTCCATAATATCGATACGTTGCGTTTAACTGTGGAAGATGCTGGAGTCAGCTGTTGAGCAACCTGGGCTCGAGAATTGTGGAGGTGCATCGATTGAGGCCACTCAGTATGACGATACTGACATGAAGATGGAAAGAAGAAGAATATTTAACCAAATGGATTTTATTTTTAATTTGGAATCAAACGCAATCTTCAAAAATAGTAATTTTTCTGAATTTTACGATCACTTAATAGAAATATTTTTAATAATTTAATAAATATGTATAACACTTTTATTTGAATTATTTAAAATAATCATAAAAAACAAAGTATCTTAAATAATCTACTAAATTATTCGCTTTATTGTCTGACGGTCATATGTTTATTTATTAAAAAAAAAAATCAATTGGAAACAGCCCGTACAATTCTAAAAATCTTCTCATTGAATACGACATTTTGGCCTTTCTCCAACCCTCGTCTTATTTCTTACTAATCTTGGAAATTGACTATCCTAGCAGTCATCGGTCACCATATGACTCGCGATAGTGGGTGAAGCCTGACGAAAAAGCGGTCACTCCAAAACTGTTTGGTGAAAAAAAAAAAATTCAAATTGGTCTTACTCTGTCTTCAGATGGGGCGCCCCGGTGAGCTTGGCCATCCACGCCCCCGGAAGCGACCTCGCCAGCACCGTGGACACCATCCGCCATCTGCGGGACTGCACTGCGGGCGCCGAGCTGGTCCGGAGGTGGACGAGCTTCCACGTCTTCTTCAGCGCCAAGCATATACCCAAACAGGTACAGTTTCCTAAATTATGTATACCTGTACAAAAGTTTATGTTATTTATTTATGTGTATGTACGTTACATAGTACCATTAAAATAAAAAAATACGACAAATTAATATTATAATATAACAGTAACACTACAATTAAGCATATTAATAAAGCTACTATACGAAAATAATTAACATTAAAAAAAATGTAGTAAAAATAAGAACAATATGTCTTTTTAAATATATTATATAACATTTAACATACACTGTATTTCCTCGATTATAAGACGAACCCTTATTTTTATATCGCAATAAAAAATTAAACATTATGTAAACTTTATAATTACAGACAAAGTCATACAATTACAATAAATGTATTTAAAAATAGGCATATTATTTATGTACTATCACCATCAGAGTCTGGCATTTCTTCAGATTCAGTGTCCGATTTTTCTCAATCACTTTTCTATTCAGTTATACTAGTAATCAGTGATGATTCATCGCGACTGCGGAAGACGCCATCGATTGTAAGACGCACCCCAAATTCAAATACACCTGTTCCGAATTCGTAAAACGAATTGCGAATTGATCGCGACCCGTATTATTGACACCTTTCCTAAAGCTCGTCAATATGAATAGCGACCTTGACGTCAGCAAACGTCAACTAGAACGAAATTTGTTCGATCTCGACATCGCGAGAGCATTAGCGGTGTGGATTTATTCAACTCCGGTGCACCAGCACTGTATTGTTTTGGATATCCTGTGAATTGTGTGCAAAGTAATATGCATTATTGTTTTTGTGTGCCGCGGGTGAAGTGATTGATATCGCCGTCTTCTCGCGTGCCGTTTGTGTGATCTCGGCTGCGACTGCGGGGTGAGAAGGTGTCATACAATGTAAGGCGAGCAGTCCTACAGATTCCCGATTTCTCGAGATCACCGGTCCTTCCCATCATCGGCCCTTATCCGTTTTATCCAGGTTCCCTTATTTCTCTCCTTCCTTTACCCCCCCCCTTCCCTCCCTGGCCCCCGGCGATTCCGATTTACGACCGAAATCGTCGTAATCCAATCCGCGGGACGTGCGACTCGAAGATCGCACAATTCGTTCGGTAGATCCTATCGGCGCAGAATTTATGTCTTTTTTACAACATCAAAATAGGAAAAAACATGCATCTTATAATCGAGGAAAGACAGCATATTGAAAAATTAAAAATTGTGTAAACAAAAGATGAAAATAGAATGACATATTGTCATTAATTACTGTTAGTATTCAACCGTAACAAAATTAAATACATGATAAATCCCATTTATCAATGGGATTCGAACCCGTGACCCTAAGATAGATCGCTATTACTGGGCTGTGAGGTCTGTTCAATAGCTTTATCAGTGAGAATATATATTTTTTTTAATGCCATTGAATTGATAAACCTCATTGGTAATAGCAAAATAAACACTGGGACAGCCATTAGTGATGGTAAACCGTTACGTGACTGTGATTGTGTTGATGATTGGTAACTGAGATTTAACAATTAGCGGTAACTAAGATTTAATTTAAGATTCTTTGTAGTGTACCAGTCGTTGCTCGAAAAATCAGTCACAATAACAATTAAAATAACAGTTTAAATAACGATTTTACCATCATTATCAGTCATGCAACTTGTTTTGGGCAACATCTGCATTCTTACTGATATTTATTAATAATAATCTTTGCTTTAAGGCCTAAATCATCTAACAAAAAATAGTCGAAATTCGATGATCTTTAATTTTTTGTATTCAATATATAATTTAGAATCGATTAATCAAAATGATCGCATTATTATGATTTTTTGAAATGCTTATATCTCTGACATGGTTGTGATTAGGCACATATCCCTTGAACATTTTAGACTCGTAATTTAGTCAGGTACCCACCCATAAAGTATTGTGGACTGGGTCTGTTACATCCTGTATATACTATCTCAAATAAATAGCCTTATTAAGGTAGTGTTTTTCTTTATTTTTTTCCCAGAGCTGGATCTAAAAATGTTATATTGATCTGACATTTTTTATATCTGGCCGAGTTCCTACATCATCACTGCGGCGATCACTACCGAATTAACTCGTCGACTGCCGGACAATAATATGATAACAGCCATCGTTAGCGGGCCTTCAGTTTTGTAATCACGAAGCGTGGGAACATGGTTTAATAAAATAATTAGTATGCGTATCAGTTTAAAAGATTAGGTTCACTGACACGTCTCCAGCTGGCAGCTAAATGTCCATCACGGTCGTTAAACAGCAGCCTGCTGTTCCGCTGGCTGGCTGCACCGCACGACGCCACACATAAGCAGGAAGGTTTTTATATTGATAAGTTCTCATGTTTTTAAGTTCATTGGTTTTTCGCACTCTGCAACTGATGCTTGATTTTTTAAATCCCAAGTTATGCATTGGATTGTGAGTTACTGTAAGTGTGACTTCTCAATCCTGTGTAGGAGATTCGGTTCAAATGCAACATTGGACTGTTTTGTCTTAATTGTCCTGGTTAATAAATAAAACATTCAAATCCTCAATACGATGCACTTTTCTCACTTTTTTCACTTAATTTGATATTTTTTACTTCAGTCTGAGATATTGAGCTTCAATGTTTTGAATATTCATTTTTCAATTACAATATCGGATTTTGGTTATCATTGACAGATGATAGATAGTAAACCTCATAAGGCAAATTTTTAAATTAATCGGGCACATTATATAATGGTTTAACACAATTTTAAAGAGACAAAAAAGGCAATTTTTACCAAAATTTCAGATGACATCTTGTTGTTCCAAGGTCATATGTTGTTCTGTTTACCGATATACTCGTATTCCATGTTACAAGATGAAGTACATTGTGTTTGGTGGCACCCCCAGCACTATCGTTACCGTACGGCTACTGGGAACTGAGGGCTGTGTTGGGTAATTCGTTGGGAGGATTTTGGCTATGAAATGCCTCACTGACCAAGCGTCTTGACGAATGGAAGTAATCCTATCAATTAGGACTGTGGTATCTGCCATTTCAGACTCTACTTTGTCATGTGAAGTCTTCAAGATTTAAGGGTCATTTGCTCTCAAGGGTTGTCTTTGCCCCTTTAGATAATTCATCCGCCTGATGCCATTAAGGTAGGAGTATTAACCACTGTCCGATGTTTGACATTCTTGCCGTCTCTGCGTTAAATGCATTATTAATAAATTTACAACGTTGGATAATTTATATAGTGCCATTTTTGTTAAATTTTCTCTTACTAACTCAACATCACACCGTTTCAGCGGAAGTAGGCAGAGAGGATGGAGTGCTACACTCTTCTGTCTTGACACACAATTCTCGGCTCATCCACATTCATACAAGCTCGTCGAGGCTTCTAACGGGACCATCTGGTTTACCAAGTCTTCCACATCTTCAACACTTGCATCATATCATTCTTATCATTCTCTCTTCATTTATCTGTTCTATTCGACCAAACCATTTGAGTGATCCTTTCTTAATCTTACTTACTATACTAAGATCAGTTTTACATTCTTTCCTTATTCTTCAGTTCTTCATTCTTTACTCCTAATCGATCTCATTTCCACTGCATTCAGTCTACTTTACTCCAAGTATTTAGCACGGTGTCTTGCTTTCCTCCTTCTCGAACACCATTACTAAGGACTTATTAAAATTCATCATGAGGTCGCTTTCCTTGCATACATCATCCATTCTACTCACTAGCCTCTGTAGTTCTTGTGTACACATTGTGTTCCACTAGTCTTGCCTCGGTTGATAAGTCTCCGTTAGATATCAAGGGCACTTACTATTGTCTCTGCATAATGGTAGCACCTCACAGAGGTGGGCCAACTCCGCCGCTATATTTGTTGACATTTGACAACCCATTCTGACATAACGTTTGAAATTCAAAATTCTGGCTTTCTCTGTAAAAATATATTTTAAATAATAGTACCTAAAGAAACACTTTAATTACAGTTTCCTTTTGATATTTTAATTTACTGCAGAACTTGTTTGTTTTGTGTTGTTACGCGATAGGACAGACAGCAGGCAGACATAAATCAATTATATTTGTATGGATTATCATTGACCAATTTGTATATATTATCTAATCTATACATTATTAAGTGGAACACATTCTTATTGTGAAGTTGTAATTATTCAGAATATAGCTCTGTGATAAAATTTAATAAAAATGAATTGTTAATTCTAGCAGATTCTAGCTTTGAGGAGACCCTCAAAGGTATTCGAGATTCCGTAACAATAAAGTAGACGGCTTTCAAATAATGGAACGATAGATGTATTAATTTGAAAAGTGTAACATATAGGTTCGAAAATTTATCATCAAATGTACTGTGTGCTGTACGCATAGTCAGTTAATGCACCTTCCCCAGATTGGAAAGGGATCCAGGTTCGAATCCCGGTAGCGCAACAACAATATTTTTTGATAAAATTGATTTTATGTATATATATTTTTAATTAATACATTTAATTTATAACTAACCAAACTATCTTATCTTTCCACTTTCAGATACCCAACATGAAGAAGCTGTTACTGGAATCATACAACTGCTCTCTGCCCATCCCCTACTCCGTCAACTCGTCGTCTCTCTACAAGAGCCAGAAGAAGTTGCTGTATCCGGTGAACGTGGGTCGGAACGTGGCTCGGGATGCCGCCCTCACGCACTTCGTGCTGGCATCCGACATAGAGCTGTACCCCAGTCCCGGACTTCCCGGAAGGTTCCTTAACATGGTGGCCCGTAGCCCGCCCGCCCTGAAGTCCAAGAGTCCCAGAGTCTTCCCGATTACGATCTTCGAAGTGGACAGCCAGCAACAGGTAATATATGAGATTTAAATAATGTTTCGATGACTTTGAATTAGTAGTTACGGTTGTGGTTGTTTAATATGATTAACTCGTGACTGTGTCAGAACGTTTTGTTGATGTGAGACCGGAGCCCCTAACTATTCTCCCAGTCTCAAGCGTGTTAGTGTATGTCGCAGTGTTTGATAACTGTTGTTGTAACTAGAGCAAGGTATTTAATTAAAATAGCACTTATAAAGGATTGATGAATTATACAGTGGCGGTGTACAGTTAAATGCGCATGTGCAGTTGAACTCTGGTGTGGCTCGCTCGAGATGTGGATAGAAGATGTCAATGAGAGGACAGACAAGAATGGTCGCTAGCTGCTTGGGCAGTGTCCGTCACAATGTATGTTGTCTGCTGATTGGTTGCTCGAGTTTCTTCCAGTGGTCTTCGAGTGGTCTTCCACCGTTACAAGTACTGTTTGTAACAATTTTTTTCTGTTCTTAACGAAACATTTACGAGGTTTGTTATCTGTGTTTCTGTTTCCATTGCACGTGAGATTATTATTATAGTACACCAATTTTAATCAAAATCGAGGGGACCCCCATAATAGTTGAAGCTTCAGGGCTCCAAAAATATATATCTGTCTACTGGGGTATACCACAACCAATTTTTTGCACAAATTATTTATCCTCTCCCCCTCTAAAAAACTTTGTACTAGAGTAATCTCAGAAAAATCATCATATCATGGTGATCACACTTTTTATTCAGTATCTGTATATGTCAAACGTGTGTTTTGACACTTTTTAAAAATTCACATGTTTGAAAAGCCATGACTTTTGCGTATTCGAATATTTTCACATACAAACCTAAAAATTTTAATTAAAAAATAATGCATATCTAATACTTACTTACAAATGTTATTTTAAAATGTCTAAAATAAATGTAATTCTATTTCATTCTTTCTCTCCTTTCTGATGAACTGTACAACATAACACATCCAAATTGTGTACATATATGTAACTGAGAGTACCCCCTACCTACAATGCTAAGCAAACATTTTCTAACAAATTCAATTTTAAAATGTCTAAAATGAATGTAATAATATTTTTTTAAATACAAATTAAATGTATACAGAAATATAAACATGTGTTCTATAAAATCTAATCTATCTAATTCTGTTCTATAAAATCAAGTTTATCAAAAAATATTGTTGTCGCTACCGGGATTCGAACCTGGATCTCATCCTATCTGGGGGAAATGCATTAACCGATTATGCTACACCAACACAGTGCGCATTGACTACAAATTTTCAAATTTATATGTATGTTAAAATTGATTTTATATGTATATCTTTCTAATTAATACATTTTTTTATATTTAAAATATCACTGACCTATGTTCTGAATAATCACAACTTCATAATAAGTGTTCTCCTTAATAGTAATAATATTTCATTTCTTCTTCCCTCCTGGTGAACTATACACACACACACACACAGATGGTTTTTATGTATAACCGTGAGAGTATTGTCTGCGCTTGGTCATTTTTTTTAGTCACGCAACACTGATTTAACATTACCTTTAATAATATTTTGGGTGTGAAAACACATCTACTGATTCTAATAAAGATGGCGGCTAAACAATGAAGAGACACAATCATATTGTTTGGCTTCTCACACGGCACAATGGCTGGCCGAGGACTTCATTGTTTGAACTTCTCATCATAATATAATTCTCTAAACAGATTGAATGCTTCCGATTGTTCTTCAAATTCCCTGACCCGGTTGCGTCAGCATCAAGAATCAAAATTAGTCTATTTTATGCATTACTCGGTCAAATATAATGACGTTTACTTTTTGGCTATAAATATTTAAATACACCGCTCTCCGGTTGTTACGCCGGTTTGCAGGGTAGGGATTAGACCCGCATTATAAAATTATTTAATATTAATTAAACACTACATACACTTTTTAATAACCTACATCTTAAAATGTCAAGCAACAGTTTGATGTACCTAACCTATCTACGTAGTATTCGTATCAGATCAGAAATACTGTTCATTTGAATAATCTACATCACTGCCGCATTACTGTGTTGCAATTTTCAAATATCTGACAATAGACTTGTTTGTTTAATATTTTGAAAAATGTTCCTTCAGAACTTAGATATAATGTATCAATAAATCTAATGAAATCCCATAAATCCATCATTTCATAAATAACGCAGTATTTTTATTTTTCAATACTAAGATTAACAAAGTTATTTTTTAATCTAAAATATACTCTCCTTCATTTTCTACAATGCTCTTTCATCTTTCTGGTAGTCTTCCAAGGCCCCTTTTCCAAAATTCACTTTTCCGTGACGAAAAATACTCCTCCGGTACTATTCTAACCTCGTCTACAGAATTCATATTTTTTCTGTTCAAATGATTTTGAATACTGCGGAATAAATGATAATCAGATGGGGCGATATAATCAATGTCTGGCGAATATGGTGGGTGGGGTATTCTTTCCAAAAAAGGTTCATTCCTGAGACGCGATAACAAAGAAGAGCACACATTCACTCTCTGTACGCGATTACACTTTGAAAGTTTATGAGGAATCCATTGATCCAATTTGCTGATTTTTCCGATGGCACGCAGGTGTCGATGAATATTTAGGTGATCAAATCCAAATTTCTCTGCTAGTCCCTCAACAGTTACATTGGAATTTCGTGCAATCAGGGTTTACAAGACGTCCTTGTCGATTGTCTTCTAGGCTGTAGTTCCTAGCTCCTTTGTCACTTCCATTATAGCTTTGAAAAAATAACTGTTAAAATCAAGCTGCACTCTTCAAAACATAGTAATTAAACCTGATGCAGGTAGTTTATCCGCATTATTTATGGGATGACCTAATATATTAATTTCTCTACGCTATGACACACAGAAATATATATATATAAGAGTGTACCAAAAACTCATCTTCTTTTAACTAGTGTTGAGATAAATTCTGATTGTATAATTTGTGTTGCGATTATTAGTATTTCAGCAAGCTATAACCAGAATATTAGGAACTAATGATTGCTTGAAGAATTACGAATAATCATTGTTACAATCAAACACTTTCACAGTCACAATAACGGTTTAACTATCACAACATCTAATCTTTAAATCGCAGTAATGAATCGAACACCAATCACATAATTATAATATTCTTCTTATCGGACGAAGCACAAATGTGCATTATCTGTAAAAATGATGTTGGTTATCGACACTTCGTTTAACTCAAATTCCTGACTATATTTTTCTAAATGATTTATAAACCATTTCATTCACCGAGTACTTCCGCGATAAAATAGAAAATCCAACTGCCGTGTTTATAATTAAAATTGATTATAAGTATAATTGTTAAATAAGAGGTGATTGAATGTCCACATTTAATTTCACGCTAGTTGCATCCATCACAGCTCTGTTCTTCGAGATAACAATTTTATGATCGTTACGTCATTTCCTCTGTAATATGCTTTTAATTGATTTCTCATAAAATGTTCATAATTTCACGTCTCTCATAGGTACAAATACAACACATTTATATTTACTTCTAGATTATTTATTTTTGTCTATCATTCGCTGTTTTGTTTCTTTTGCCCTTCAGCCGCCATTAACGACGTCCACGTCTCTATTTCTTGTCTCCCATATCCAGCTTGTTCCTGCTATTCTTTTCATATCGTCGGTTGGATTGGGGGATGACCGACGCCTTAACTATTTACCTTTAATCTGTATCTTTTTTTTACCCGAAAGACTCCTCCTACATTACAAAGTCCAGCCATCCTTGTCAGACCGTGTCTTCCATTTTTGTCCAACAGTAAATGTCTTCATCCTTCATTCTTCGAGCTTGGCCCTTTGAGTATATATTGTACATCATATCATCATAATCAGCCGTTTTCTCTTTACATTTTTATTCTGAAGATACATTTTCAAATATATAATTATCCTTACCTTCCATGTTAAATATTGAATCACGTTTTTACAATGAATTACTTTTCTCGAGATGCGTTAAGCATAGAGGTCATTATCGGCGGGTAGGTACTATAACGAAATGTTACAATCCGTATACCATTATTTCGCTGCTTCTCTAATATTTCCTAGTGCACATTTAGCTATTTTTAAAAAGTACTCTTACAAGATATTACAACTCAGTTGATGTACTTATTAACAACATTGTTATCTCTGTCTACTTCAGGTGCCCCAGAACAAGACTCACCTAGTGGCCATGCTGCAGAAAGGGACGGCGATACCCTTTCACAAAAAGGTCTGTGCCGGCTGTCACAATGTGCCTAAAAGCAAAGAGTGGATTCTGGCCAATGAGACGACACGTAAGTGAATTTGTATTATGTAATCATTTGTGTACATCAGAAACTGAGTACTGTTCTTATTGTCACCCTTTCCCCAATAGTTTAACTCCCGAGAATCTATATGCAATTATTTAAGATGTATTTATTACACAACAAAAAAAAGGCGAAATGTTAGTTTGTAAATTTAAAAATAAACTATGCATTTTCAATACATTGGAAAAAGAGATATACTTGTAATACTGTGATTAAATACAAAGTTTATAATACACACATTAACTGCCACTAGTATAAAAGAGTGATGTTATTACACAATGCGCAATAGGGCAATCGTAGGAGTGACAATTTGCAATGCACTCTCTAAGCGGGAGAAAGGACCATACACATATGTTTGAGTCACACTGTCCTCTATCTCATTTCAGTCTACTGATTCTCCCTGCATTTCCCATCGCGAGATCCACACCCCAATGAAACTGCAGAAAAGTCCGAAGTTCCATTTGTTCCGTAGCAAGTTGTTGTTTCTCGTGCATCAGACATTATTGTATATTCCCGGTGTCTGCCTCCATGTTCGGTAATCATCTATAGCTCGCAGTGAGTCAGCACCGGAGGTCTTCCTTCTTCTTTTCAGGGTTAGGTAGGGTAGAAAGGTATGCGTCTACCTCCTTATCATTGTCATCACCATTTTCATTCAGGTGGCCACACAAAAAAATTAGCACGCACATAATATCCTATCGAAGGTTGGCAGCCATATTGCAGCATGTTGATTTATCTTGTATAAGATCACCAACATTTCGAACTACTCGAACTACTTTCTAAGGTTACACAGCTAAGATACTCTTTCTACCCTCTTTCTGCCTTCTTCTGCATAATGAGTTGTCATATCATATTTTTCATTGCTGAGTGTCTGAATTAGTTTCTTAACTTATTTATATGTTTTAATAGATCTTCATTAGAAATGTGGTCAATGGAGGCCAAAGCAGTAGCCTAAATTACTTGATGTATTTAACACAAAACATAAATCAGATCAGAGTTGGTTTCATTCTATCACAGTCTGTCTGACTGTGCCTACTACTACTATTAATCTATTTTGTGGTTTTTTTCTTCTTGTGATTATCCAATAATGCCTTCTTTCATTTATGTATGTCACTCTGTACAATAATTTAAATAGATAAAGGCGGAATCTGAACCTTTTTGCTGGTAGTCGTGCCGTGTAGCATTACCGCAACGTTGCACTGCAGCATGGCACGGTTGCCTTGTAAAGTAAAAATGTCAACCTGGTGACGAATGAGTATTTACAGTTTGTCACATTTATCTCAATATGTACATAACAATAGTTTCTCAAAATCCAACAATTAAAGTTTATTTGAGTGCACTAATATTATTTGCTTCTGGTGTTGCAGAGCTGGACGTGTTTCACGTGGGCAAGCGGGTCGGCCCCTTCATCCACTGGGAGCCCATCTTCATCGGAACGCACTCAGACCCGATGTACGACGAGCGACTCAGCTGGGAGGGAAAGAGCGACAAGATGACGCAGGTTTGTGGGCTGTTCCTTGCCTCGATTCTTTTTACGTTTAGAATTATTAGCACTCGTTATTTTTTGTGTTTATTAAATGCTATTATTATAGTTCTGATTAGTGGCAGATTGCAACTTAATCTACTGGTTTACAGCTATGCTTAAACAAATCATTAAGGGTTGTATTCATTCTGGTCTTGTTATTTTGAATTACATTAAAATTTTGTACATATTATGTTTTTGATCTTCGCTAATATTATAGTATTTAAGTTTATTTATCTATTATATAGGCACAATTCCTATCACCGGCCAGATGATTAATTGATTGCAAAATTAATTTTATATGATTTGATTTGTATTGAAATCAACATAATTATTGTTATTTTTTCCACCCTCAGGCTTACGCGATGTGCGTCATGGACTATGACTTCATGATCCTGAACAACGCCTTCCTCGTCCACCGTCCCGGCATCAAGACTCTGACCAAAGACGTCAAGAGGGCGCAGTTGGCCGGCAAGACCAACCAGCTCATCCGCCGCATCATATTCCCCGAACTGAAGGTCCTGTACGGGACCAAGAAGGGGTGCGCCGTATGATTAACAGTCAGCATCAGTCGGACTGAGTCTAAATTCTTGTACCGTCACACCGTGCTCGGCGACAGGGGACGCGGAGTGCATCCTTCGTCGAGGGCTCGTGTGACCTGAAGTGCCAGGTTACGTGCTGATGCCATGCTGGTCACGGAGAAAATGTGAACTTATTTATAATGGATGCCGAAATATGATGAACACTGTGTTATATCGAAGTTAAAGTATTAAAATGAAATTGGAATATATTAATATATTAATATTATTAATATATTCCAATTTTGCCGATTTCTCCTCACAAAAAATGAGTCGAACGATGACTGATATTGAGGTCCGAATCTCGTTTTATTTTTATTTTAGTCTCTTACATGATTCATTAGTATGGGATCCTTGGATTATTGGGAACAATCCAAGATTATCCAACATTTTCGTTGTATTTTCACACGTAATTACAGAAAAAATTTGTTTATACATTTTCGTACTGAGTTGTTGGTTCATTTGCAGAGAAAATTCTGTTGAAACACATTTTTTCTACTGGTTTCACCTAAGAATGTCAACATTATAATAATTTGTATTATTATATTTATTTGTTACTTACAGATATATAATTTGCTACTGTGTAAATATTTGATATTGTCTATGAATCCTATTTATTAGCGTTTTAGTGATAATTTTAAGCGCCTCGTTGTGTAAATGCTTCGCTCTTACCGCCAGCAATAAAGCCCCATCTACGAATCTCATTAAATAATTCAAAATGATACATTTTTACATTAAGATTAAATTTTATCTCAAATCTATTTCATAACAATATCAAGCCTTCTTTTTACCAGGAGCAATAAATGTCCATCTACGAATCTCTTTCACTTAACTCGTTTAATGGTTTATTTCATTGATAAAATCATTCGATCGTAACTCAACAGATGGAGTTAAATAAGCATTTTAAAAATGATTATAAGACATACTTTTACGAACAATTGAATATCATCAATAATTTTGTACAAACTGCTCTTCTCTTATCGTCAACCAGCTTTTGCTGCAAATTTTACACTTTGATAGATCAACAGTTTTTTTAATTTCATGATTGTAGAATATGTGATCCATAAGTTTTTTTATAGTGCTTTTGCATTTATTTTATAAAATGATTTTTTTATAGTGTGTAAACAGCTTAGGTTACGCAAAAAATTCAATGTAAAATAATTTCATTCCTTTCTTTTCCCAGTAAATTGTACACATGCTCGCGCAATCACAACTACAACTATTAATTGTACTGTTTTGGTGTTTTTATTGTCTGTTTTGAAAAATATACATTCACTTTGTATATTAACTATTTTATTTCACGCTTTGTGCTTTGTACACTGTTAAAATTGGCATTTCTCATATATTTGAGACCCGGCAGTTTTCATATTCCTCGCAGTAGAAGAACGGTGCGGTAACCTGGAGACAGGATTGAATCTGAGTCTGTATAGATATCATTTGTGGTGTTGTAAATATAACGTTTACACTTATACTAGTTGTATAAATACGTGTTGTACATTGAGTAAGTTTTCAAATTGTATTTTTGTATGCAAAAAAAAATATTATTCCTGTATATATAGTTCCTCTGTAATCATTTTTATGAAAATGTTCAGGAGTTTGTGGATCGCCTTAAATCTTATGAACAAAGATGTTATTTATTATTTTTATATGTGTATTTTAATAGATGTTCATGATATTAATATACAAAGCACTTTTCCCCGTTTCTAGTGTAATTTAAAAAGTTAAAAATGCACGCAATTAGTTTATCGAGTGTGCGTGCATTTTTAACTTTTGCGTTATTAGTCATTTTTTCGCATTTATGGTTGTCGTCTTAATGTTTGTTTTTTTTATTATGTCGTATTTTTTCATTGTTGAAACGCCGTCACTCAGACCAATGTGTGGAATGCGTGCGTGTGACCGAGAATGGAACGCGGCCGTGGGTTGAATGTGTTTCTTTGAATTTGTACTATTAGAATAATATTTAAATTGCTGCCGGTGCGGTGTCGTACGGAGCGTGCACGAATATCAATGTGTTACCTTTTTACTGCACTACTCTCTCGTAAAATGTATTATTTATTTTGCATTGCGTACATAGTGGTACGTATATTCTAGTGTTACGCGTACAGTTATGTAGGTGCTCATGTTGTGTATACCACAATCACAGTTTGCAGGTATTTAAAAAGAAAAATCTTATAAAATCGTACTACAAAATAAGAAATATCTTTTCCTTTCATACATAGACACAGGCGAAATTTACATTATTCTTGCAGTCAGTGAAGGAATTTAAAAAAAATAATGAACTTGATTTTTTCAGACAATCCACATTGTTGGATAATGTTTTACTCATTATATGTGAAAAGATTCATTTTGTTTTTTTACTAATGTAGATGATATGAAACCCCCTGAACAACAGCATTAATATATCGGTTTTTACAAATGTTCATAGATAGATGGAGCATCAGTTATCTTGTATATTGTTGTGTTTAATGGTACAGTGGTACCTCGGTATACGTCCGCTTTGGAATAAGTCTAACTTACGACTTGCGTGCATCAAATGGTGCGCGCTTACGTCCTCATTTGTATTTTTTTACAACATTTAACATATATTTTTTTGAGAACCATAAAGGTGGCATGCGTATCCGGGACTTGGCTGCTGCATACCGTATACCGAGAACGACGGTTATCAAATCTGCTAACATTTTAAATTTCATATAATTACTTTTGTATTTGTGTATTTTAGTATTAAGCAGTGTTTAAATTATTTCATATAACCCCATCAATGTATAATATGCCAATAACAATGGGATTTTTTTTCATGGGAACGGATTAATAATTTTTCCTTTATTTCTAATGGGAAAATTTTTTTGTTTAGTATACATCCTGTTTGGTAAAACTCCAAGGGTCTGGAACGGATTAAGGACGTATATCGAGGTACCACTGTATTTGTATTTATTTGATATGGGCCCAAGAAGATATACAATGTTGTGACATTCATAAATCATATCAGCCCAAAACTAATATACAGTGTTGTTGCAGGAATGGTCTTATATCTTGTTTAGATTTTTCAATGATAGAAAATCATCAAAAGACAATTAAATAGTCTGTTTGGTCTAGCGCTAAGTCACTTGCCTGAGTCACGTTTATCTTAATACAAGATTGTAATAAACATGAAATCTTTTAATAAAACAACAGTTGTAATTTTTTATTTAAATTTTACAATGATAATGTGGACTGTATACTTTATCTCGTTTCAAAACTATAATGTTTGCGTTTGAACACTGAATAAAAATTTGCTAGCTGTGCTCGAAGTATATCCGCTTCGTAAGTTGTGTCTGTTTTCTAATGAACTAAAAGTAACGTATGTAAATCTGTCCGTGATGCTGGCCGTGGATATTATTTGTAGTGGTTTTGTAGTCAATTGAAAACCTGTTGTTGTTTGAACTCAATTGTAATTAAACGTGCCTTAATGTATCTGTAAGACGGGAGCGCCGAAGGTTATGAACTCGCCGAGAATGAATTAAAATTATTTTGTATTTTGAAAAACTCGATGTTTGCATTATCACACACTAAAGTGACATTTTAATGATGTATACACATTTATACAATATTGTAAATATTATAGAAAATATATTCTCTCACCTGTGAATTTTATTTCAACCGCCTCTGGGACCGACATATCAGGGGAAAATGATATGTCTTTGGAACTCACTAGAGTGAATAATTACAACGCAGCCATTATTGCTTTAACACGTTCACCGCTGATCGTGCCCATGGGGGATTATTTATGTTTTTACGCCAACGCTCGAGGGTGAACTTGGTTTATACATGTTTATTCGCACCAGTATATCACTGACGTCCTCCGTGACTTGTTTTATTGTGGCTTAGACAAAATATATAATTGAACAAATAATAGCTATCTCATAGAGACGAAGCTATTTTACATTATATTTAACGGATATATATGAAAGTGTGGGTAATTACAGGGCTTACGGCCTGTCTTCGGCTGAGAATGGTGAACGTAATATTTGTATAAAGTGATCACTTAAGCCAGCCGAAGACAGGTCGTAAGCACTATACTTCCATATATTTCCATTGAATATAATAAAAAATAACTTCTTCTCTATGAGATACGTACTATTTGTTTAATAACAGTGCCTTTATAGGTGAAAATCCGGTAATTGTGTGTTCTTGGACATATTCTAGACTGTTCTATACATAATATACTAGTTAAAATAAGAAAATATATAAAAATTTAAAAAGATTGATTTTTCAGGAGTATTCTACTGTAATCTGTTAAAAATATTTTACAGATAAAGAATATTGCTTTAAATGATAAAAAAAAATTAGATCCTCATTGTGACATATGCTGTTTTAGAAAATGAATATCTAATTTAGTCCATAGACGGCAATAGTGTAGTGGTACTCGAAATGTTTCCACTTATGTATTAACATATATACAACTTCCAAAAATTTGATAGATATTGAGATTAATTAATGGGTGAGAATGGTGAACGTTATGTTTGTGTAAAGTGATCACTTAAGCTAGCCGAAGACAGGTCGTAAGCTTAAAATAGCTTCGTCTCTATGAGATATCTATTATTTGTTTAATAACAGTGCCTTTGTAGGTGAAAATCCAGTTATTGTGTGTTCTTGGATATATTCAAATATTGCTAAATATATGATTATTATTTATTGATGTTTCACAGTCGAAAGTTGCCACTGGTCAATATGTTAAAACCCCTATTAAGAGAGAGACAAGAAAATCTAAATTCTGCAAATATCGCTACATGGGTGGGAAACCTGAAGCCGTAGAGAGATCAATTAAAGGGTATCCAAAATTCTCCGGAAGATACTTGGACCAGTTACGGATGATCATCTATGTGCATCTGCACAATCGCTGAACTTGTCGAAACCCTCCCCTCTCTCTTTCCCCTCATCTCAGCAATATTGAATTCAAGGTGGGCTAAGACTGGTAGGGCATGCGACGATTCCAAATCACTCCGTAAGGTCTATTAGAGAACGCCAATAACGCTTGGAATATTTAAAAATGAAATGGACAGATAATTCAAAATTATATTTATATACATGGTGGCCAAAAAAAAGTGAGAACATCTCGTAACACATGGGTTCTTTCAAAACATAATATAATTATTAATGTAAGTTTTCTTGCACAATATTTAGCTAATCTGAAATCACCAAAATACCCCATACTGCATCATCTACTGGGTTTAAATCTGCGCTGTTCGGTGGCCGCATGCCTGGCTCGATGCTTTGATCATTTTCCTAGCACCCGGACGTTTTTCAATTTGCAAATTTTTGATCAGAATACGGCCTTCTGCAGTGATTTTTGTCGTTTTGGGCAACAATTTGAAAAAACCAAATATAAACAATGAGAAAATTAATAATCAAAGATGGTGACCGGAAATTGTCGAAATAAAACGTAATATAGATAAATAGGTAAGTAAATTAGTAAACTGTTTAAGTTGTTATTGATGTGATTAAACTCTAAGTTTGATGTAATTACATCACATTTTACGAAATGTTCTCACTTTTTTTGGGCATATACAACTTTAACCGCTGTGACTATATGTCAATCGGTTTCGATACTAATGTATCTTTGTCAGTACTGGCGTACAACTGAACTATACCATAAAATTTAAACAACATCCATTACGGGGTATAGAGTTTTGGTAAGAGTTGGGAGGTGATTGACATGGAATATATTAAATAGCGGATTGTTTGTAAGGTTTAATTGGTTATTGACTATATTGGACTTAGTGTTGAGTGATTTGTTTATCCAATGTAAGTCCTTTATTATTGATGTGTAAAATTTCAATGCCGTTTTCTTTTATAAAATTGTGGCCTGTCTCTAAAAGGTAGGAAAATTCTGGGAAAATTCAAAACAGATTATGGAGAGATCCTTAGAGTGAACTACTCGTATAATAATAGTTGTTAGTTAATGGCAAAGAATTTAGAAGAAGCATGAAGGAAAGTGGAACAGTTTTGTTTGTCAAGACAAGGAATATGGCATTCTATTTTTTGGTGTTGTGCTGTGGAGAAGTGACATGATAGTTCGGGGGTTAGGTCGGTGGTTAGGTTGAGGTTTATTGTGACAGTATGATAAAAATAAGGAAGACAGATAGAATGAAAGAAATGAATGAAGATGCAGAAGGTGCGCGTGTATTTTGAAATTAAATGAAGCGAGTCGGCGCTCTTGCCGGCCCGCGCGCGTGGGTCGTCAAGACCGCCGTTGCGAAGCGATGAAACAGGAGAGGCTCGGCGATGAGGAATCAGGTCAGATATGTCGCTAACATCGATGTCTGCGTGGTCATGATGAGTCTTGCTACTACAGCATGGACGGCGTGGGACTTCACCAGTTTTGATGACATGACGGCTGCTTTGCTTGAAGCTGATGACTAGGGCCAGGTGGAGAAGCGAAATGGCTCGGGAGCTCCCGGATGCCTGGATGCCCAACTTGACATCGTCCAGTGAATCGTGGACGCGAAGGTAAGTCGGTGTTTGTGTTGTCGCTGATGAATGCCCAATACTGACCGCCCGACATGTCGCCCCGCCCGACGGGTCGTGGGTGCAAGGCATTCCGGTTTGAGCGGTCGCTGGGCTCGTAGACACGTCACTGCCTGATGAGTCGTGGGTACATGACGAGCAGCTGCCCGCGGTTGCACGCCTGTGAATCGGCGTTGAGTCTGAAGATCGTACATCGTGCGGACCAAACACGTGATGCAACGGATGCTCCAGTTGCTAGCGTCGATGCTGGCTGAGATGGCGGTGAATTCGAAATCTGATCCCTACAATAGTAAGCAAATTTTCTAATACTAGAGGGGTGAGACTTGTTAATTATAAAAAATTGTATAATGGAGTGGTCCTTCATGACGAAAGCAAAATTTTACCATTTTTACTGGGACACTTCTGTCATAAAAGTATCGCGATTCAGCAGGATTCATCGAGGTAACGGGATGCGGCATGTTACTAGAAGACATAGAGACAACCTGGAGATAGAGATGATCACTAGGAGTCTTGAAGTACGAATAGCAAGAGGTTGATCTCCAACAAGATAGACAAACCATGTCTGAAAGAAGAAATAACCGGAGCCTAAGTGTATGATACACTTATGGGGTCACCAATTATGGGTTTGGGGGTTAGGACGGTGGTTAAATGAAATAAATGTTGTGTTGAGGTTTATTATGACAGTATGATAAAACAATGAAGATAGATAGAATTATCGAATTAATGAAGATGTAGAAGGTGCACGTGTATTATGAAATTAAATGAAGCGAGTTGGCGGTCTTGCTCGGCGCGCGCGGGCCGGCAAGACCGCCGTTATGAAACGATGAAACTGAAGAGACTGCCTAGCGGTGAATTTTTGAGCCAGGCTTATAGCAGCAGCCGGCAGCGCTGTCGCTAGCGTCGTTGCCGACTGAGATGGCGGTGGATTTAAATTCCATCGCTACATGGGTTACAGTGTGTATGAGATGAATGTGAAAGAATGTTGATCAGAAAGTTGTATGTGTAGGTTTGAGGATGATACGCGGAGTGTGTGTGCTCGAATGAGGATAGAGCAGGTTGGACAATTAAGATTAAGTACTTATAGTTGATAGACGTTTATTGGTGATCGATGTGCAAGTACAGGGTGAATATTATGTTCCAGGCCGATGTTGTTTTTGAATAATTAGGAATTGAAATATATTTTTTTAATTTGGTTTTCATTTATCGATTATTTGGTTTATTACAATTATGTATGAAATATGACATCGGCCAAGTGGCCGCCTCTGACAGCGACACAAATGCGTGCTCTTTTAACCATATTTTTCATAACATTCTCGCACACTTCGCATGTTATTTCAGCAATTTCATTCCGAATATTATCCTGTAGCATCGGAATTGTTGTTATCTTATTGGCGTAGATTTTTTCTCTCAATGCCTCCACAGAAAAAAGTCGGAAGCCGTCAAGTCAGGCGATCGAGGAGGCCAGTCGATATCACCACTTTTTGACATTATGTGGCCGGGAAAATTTGGTTGCTCAGTAGATTTAGAATTGTATAGAGACTCAGTTTTGTATATTTAGATTTATTTATGTGAAGTTTATTTGAGAACAATTCAAGGCAGTCGATGTTGTGTACAAGATATTATAAAGAAATAGACAGTCAGACGATATTTTTATAGAGTTGGAAGGGATAGAATTGTCATACTCACGATTAAGTCGTTTTAATATTTTATTCTGGATGATGTCCAAGCTGTTAATGTATTATATAATTACTCTACGTCGCATCCTCCATCACCGTTAGTGTCATTGCCAGTAAGAAAAAATACCAAAGTAACGAATATTTTCACTTTTATATATGCGATTACAGTACGGTAATATATATTCAATTTGAAATGAAGTGTAAGTGTAAGGCGGGTTTCGTAAATAATGTCACAGGTATAGATTTAGGTTTTTAGGGGGGATGGAGTCAGCGGAATTGAGACACGGAAGTAGTATCATAATATGACATCTTATTTTACCTACGAGTAAGAAAAAAAATATTACTCTACCGATTCCAAATAGGCGAGGCCTATTCCAGTGTACGAAAACATTTGAATACTAAAAGATGTGGTGTTTTAAGAGTATCTATTAACAATTTCTTTATTTATTTTAAAAATAAACCCATGAGCAGAGGACAGACGCCGTCACTATTATCGCCGTTCATCGCAAGAGACAGAGTTTTTAAATGAATTAAATATATTAATAAGAAAGATATACATATAAAATCAATTTTATCGAAAAATATTGTTGTTGCGCCACCGGGATTCGAACCTGGATCTCTTTCCAAACCGGGGAAGGTGCACTATCCAACTATGCTACAGCGACAATATTTTTAGTGACAAATTTTCGAACCTATATGTTACCTTTTTCATATTAATACATTTAATCGTTCCATTGTTTGAAAGAGCCATCTACCTTATTTTTACAGAATCTCAAATACCTTTGAGTAATCTGATGGCAGACGCCAGAATTATCAATTCATTTTTATTAAATTTTGGACACATTGATACAACTTTACTATTAGGAGAACGTGTATTCTGAATATTATATGTTCTGAATAATTATAACTTCATAATAAGAATGTATTTTCTTAACAATTAAATAGTTTAAATATCTGGGAACAACAACTTCGCGTCTATAGTTTGTGTCATGGAACCTTCAACGAAATAGTGTGTACGAAATCTAATACAGTCCACTTTGGAGGTGCTGTCAGAATACGTATCGGTGTTCCTGGTTCCTGATTTTTTTCTCCGGCATCTATGCTTGTGTCTAACAGTATGCAATACTGTATAACCGAACGCTCTATATGGGTTTGGAGTTTGGTGAAAGGGTAAAATATGGAATGTCAACACAGGTGGACAGTCGGACAAAACGGAGAGGATGTCAAGGGATGTGTGGCGCTCTATAGCGACTTCGGTCATGGACTTCCGAGTCCAATGAGACCGCTAAAGTAAACCCATGTTATAATTTCAATGTGTTTATCAATTAATTATCAATCATTAATTCGTAACTCGTTAGATCGACAGGTTTCCACGCAAAGTTTTCCTTTCTCAGAAAATTGATAATGTATCAGATATCAGATTCAGGAAAAATGTATTCATGATAGTTTTCCTGTTCAACCCACTTCTTCAATTACTCGAAAAGTTTCCTGTTCTCGGATCCCATGCACAATTAAAAATCTAGAAATGCTATTTGAGATCCAAGTGTCGGAAGCAGGTAAGAACAGTTTAATCAGCGCCTTGTAACGGGTGGTATCTTGCGCAAGACTTTTGTGGTGACCCTACCAATGAGCACCAAAAAATAAGCATTAGCACCAGAGACGGTTACTGCCAAGCAGTCACTATCCATGGGCGATACGGCTCGGAGAGCTGAGCCGGTTCACCCGCTCAATCGCTCAAATTGATCCGGCTCAATGAGCCGGTTCAAATAGAACGTGAATCATCGGTTCGATTCAACCGTTTGTATCTTTTGAAAGCACGGCTCACGGCTCAGTCGGACTGGGAATGTGTTGCTACTCGGACGTATACGGAATATTTTCTCATGAGTCATGTTTCATTACTATTGCTCCCTATCGAATATCAGTATTCGAAGAACGTCAACTATTTTTAATTCAAGGTTGCTTTACTACGTCCAGTGTAATCAAATCCTAATTATTTATAGAATTGAAATAAAAAATATTTCCTTATAATGGTATTTTATCGAAATTATTCAATTAAATAGACGAGCTATGTTTAAACAAAAAAAAAATGAAGATACATGAAATAACTTTAATAATTCATTTTAAATGTAAAATTGTACGTTCAGTCTAATATGATGTGTACTTCCTATGTCTAGTAAATGGCTGATGAAACATGTGTATTGTATTTTTTTAAATGGAATGAATTAAAAGTTTTTCCTTGTCATTAGCTGAGTTTGTTTACATTCCTTTGATTGTTTAATATAATACATTTTTAATTATGTTATTGACTACAGATATTTTACTCGCTTGCATACTGAAACATGATGAATGTTAATAAATAAAAAAACCTGCTGTTTTTACATATCTTATTATCATAAAATCATGACGTAATAAGTTTTACCCGCCGAGCTAACCGCAGAAATATCACTTGACTGCATCCTAAGTCGTAAACATCCTGATAACAACGAGGTAACTCCGCGTTGCGTTGTTCTTACAATTTTATCTGAGATCGTTTTTAAGTGTCAACCTTCATAAGTCACGGAGCGATCGTGCCGGCTGACAGTCCGCGGATCGATTTTCGACTGATTCGCCGCTCAGCTCGCTCAAATTGTTCTGGGAGCGGATTGAACTGTTGAACCGGCGATCCGTTGAACCGGCTCAACACAAAGATCCGGTTCGTTCGCGAACGACGCACCTCTAGCAGTCACTTCTCCGCAGGCCGTCCTAACACCAGCATCGCTACTCAACAGCATCTCTTAGAAATATAAACTTGTAAGTGCTGTTTCGATAGTCACAACAGACACCCTACACTGCGACACACAGCCCATACGCGCGAGACAAGAAGAAGCTAGAAGCTTCTGATACAATCTCGAGTCAATGATAGTTTGAATAACTTCAACACGCACGCCTCAACTCCTACACTTTGTTTTCGAAGACTTGCAACCTGTTTTCTTGCGTACTCGGAATACATGTCAAATTAATATTCTCACTATTTTCAATTAGCTAAACGCTTGTGCTATGAAAACAGGACTAACTCGCCGGTCTCTTGAAATGAGGCTCGAACCCTCAACCATTGGATCACTAGGTGTCTTAACCGCAGGACCAGCAAACGCGTCAGTTATATTAATTTTAAAGAGTTATATTTAAATGAATTTTATTTTTATTTTATTTTTATTTATTATCTTAGTTTAATAACCACAATTGAGTTTAAAAAACATCTACCGGTTTCGGAAAACACCTTTTCCTTCTTCAGGATATGTCAAAACTAACTAAAAATATAGCATTGTTTTTCTATTTATCCAGAATCTATTTTTAAATTTTTAAAACAACAATTATTTAAAAAGTAAATTTAGTACCTAACTCAAATTGCTGCTCAATACAAATTTAGTCGAATAATTTTTAGGAAAAAATTTTAGAATAGGACTCGTAGTTAAATTTAGTTGGCTGTTTAGAATTTCCTGATTACTTTTACATGCTTTATTTATCTCCAACGATTCCGAATTATTTAATTTGTGACCTACACCGTTTATATGCAAAAAAATTACGTACTAAATTTACTTTTTAAATAATAGTTGTTTTAAAAAATTTAAAAATAGATTCTGGATAAATAGAAAAACAATGCTATATTTTTAGTTAGTTTTGACATATCCTGAAGAAGGAAAAGGTGTTTTCCGAAACCGGTAGATGTTTTTTAAACTCAATTGTGGTTATTAAACTAAGATAATAAATAAAAAATATGAATCTTAACCACCAAGTTAATATTGCTAATTTTAAAAGTATTATAAATGAATTTTAATATAAAAATCGGCCAATCAAAAGCGATCGTTGTTTTGGGCAGGATTTAAATCCGAGAAATTGAAATCATTATAGAAAGTTTATTACTCAAGATGTAGACTTTTTCTGATTTTCTCAGGTTGTGAAAGTATAATATCATACCTACATTTCGCAAGCTAGTTAACAGTTAAATATGGATTTGTTTTACAGCAAAACTGAAAAGTTAGTTAGTGAAAAACTACATATTTTTTGGAGGGTTCGCCCGACTAAAATTACTCTCACCACACAGTGAACAATAGAGCCCATTAACGTCTTATCTTAATTTAAATATGGTCAGATAACGGGAAGTTCACACACCAGTGCACATCTGAATAGGTGTAACATTCCTAAGAAACGACTGAATCATTTTGTATGGTTTAATGAAGGTTTTTATAAACTGACAGCCCTTAATCAACTGAAAAGAACACACATCGAACCTAGCTAAACGCATAAGAAAACTAATTTACTTTTTTAAAGGAACACTGTGTATAAATGATTACAAACTCTTAAGATCGGTGTACTTTGCACTGTGCTACTCCTTAATTAATTATGCTATTTTAGTTTGGGGAGGAGCAGCAAAAACAATATTGGAGTCGGCTAAAAAAGAACAAAAAACGATACTCAAGGTAATCATTGGTAATTGGTCGTCCCTTTAGATATTCATCAGATCTTATATTTAAAGAGTCTAATGTCCTGATATAAGACAAATTTTTATGTCGAGACTCGTTCAATATGTATCGTTCAATAGTATGGAAACATACTAACAACAACTCTCTTCAAGCAATAAATCATGGACACAATACAAGACAAACAACAAACATCTACACACCAGTTGCGAGAGCAACAACGACAATTTATCAACGATTCTACGCGTTCTTAGCTCCGAAACTATACAACAATATACAGTACCAACTGGAAATCGTATAATTCCAATAACATTACACAAATATAGACCCAATATATGATTCAATCGGATAGAGATGAATCAGAAGCACGGATATCCAACATTCTAATATAATTTATACAATACCTTCACTAGTAATTCACTAGTCTTACAACACTTCCACTACGTATATTTTAATTTTATTTTTACTTTTTTATACATATTTGTAATAATCTTTTTATTCCTGTCGATAAATAACACCACAACAGCACGAAAAAAAAACTGGCTACTTTAACACAGACTTCAGTGTAGCAAAGTAGCCAGGAAAACGCTGTATATATCAGAGGTGAAGTCTACTCCATCCCACACAATAAACTATGAGAATGACTTGTGTTTATTATGTATCCACCTCTGTTAGAACAAAAATAAATATGTATGTCAATATACTCGTATATATAAATAAATAATCAATGCTCTTACTTTAATGGATTCTCTAATTAAGGCTTAGAAATGGGTCATCATAGTGATAAACAAGAGGGCTTTATAGATACAACGAACTTTCTCGTTTTGTACACCGCGTATATTTAATAAATTGCCACTAGACCTTAAATAGTCTAAAGTGATTAACGATTTGAAACCAAAAATAACAAAGTGGTCGCTTGACGTGGGTAGAAATCAAAATGAAACTAATTGGTCATTTGTGCTAACCGAACTACCTACACATTTTTGTGCTAACCTAACTACCTACACATTTTTGTGCTAACCTAACTACCTACACATTTTTGTGCTAACCGAACTACCTACACATTTTTGTGCTAACCTAACTACCTACACATTTTTGTGCTAACCGAACTACCTACACATTTTTGTGCTAACCGAACTACCTACACATTTTTGTGCTAACCTAACTACCTACACATTTTTGTGCTAACCTAACTACCTACACATTTTTGTGCTAACCGAACTACCTACACATTTTTGTGCTAACCTAACTACCTACACATTTTTGTGCTAACCGAACTACCTACACATTTTTGTGCTAACCGAACTACCTACACATTTTTGTGCTAACCTAACTACCTACACATTTTTGTGCTAACCTAACTACCTACACATTTTTGTGCTAACCGAACTACCTACACATTTTTGTGCTAACCTAACTACCTACACATTTTTGTGCTAACCTAACTACCTACACATTTTTGTGCTAACCGAACTACCTACACATTTTTGTGCTAACCTAACTACCTACACATTTTTGTGCTAACCTAACTACCTACACATTTTTGTGCTAACCGAACTACCTACACATTTTTGTGCTAACCGAACTACCTACACATTTTTGTGCTAACCTAACTACCTACACATTTTTGTGCTAACCTAACTACCTACACATTTTTGTGCTAACCTAACTACCTACACATTTTTGTCTCCAACTATTGTATATTACTGACAATAATATTTTTATACCTTTTTTTTACAATAACATTTAATAACTTACTTACCTTACTTCATAACGATTGTACCTTAGCAATTACAACTTATAAAAACTGTACAGGTAATAGCTTTAGAACAGACCACGTCATATATACATATGTATAATTTAAGCTATAAAAATATTTCGCTTCCCCATCTACATCCATGACTTTTTGGATATGGCTTCAGTAGTGTCATTATGTCATTGTCATTACCAGTATTCTCGCCAGTGACAAGCTTATCTACGATAACAGCTTAATAACAGATAATGCTTGCAATTACTCTTAATTGGTAACAGTAATATTCTTTGCTTGTCCACTCCTAAATGGGGAACCAATTTAGCCTAATCTAATTAAACTACACATCCTTATCCCTATTAACATTTCTTCCCTCCACTCAATAGCCTCTCCTCAGGTTTATTGATTTTTCTTTTATTAAATCTAACAATATTAAAATTTCATATTACAGCTGGCAAATATATTGAGCATCCTGTCATAGATAAGAAAAGCATCCAGTCATCTCTTCTGTCTCACGGTCATATCGCGTCGCACTATATAGTTTCTTTCATTATTTAGGCGGTAGCACTGTCAAATTGACATATGAATGTTTTGTTCGTATTTTTCGAAAATGTCTGTAAGTGGATATATATATATTTCAAAGATGATACGTAAGGACACCGTTTGTACAATTCCACGGAAAACAATGTGGAATTGGATTAAAATTTTCACCAGGGTGAGTCAAAAATTATCTAAACTTTCGCCATTTCACATTCAAGATTGTCATACTGTATTTTGCACAGCGTGTTTAGAGTTATAAGTAATGTTCCTTTCGCATGTAAACATGCCCGCTCCGCTAGCAGTTTGCACCGAGGAGAAACAACGAGCGGTGATTCGATTTCTCTGGTCGGAGGGTTACTTTTATCACAGTACGAAGACAGTGTTTTATCACGTAAAAGTGTTATTTATTTGTAGATCGAGAAGTTTAAAAGAGATGGTTCTTGGAAATAGGGGAGTTATCATCGGTGAGGCAGCGTCGTCTTTGCACATCAGTCGTGGTTCTGCCCATCAAATCATCTCGGTGCACTCCACGTTCTATTTTCAACGGAATATTCCGCCGGCTGCACGCGCTAAATTTTCCGATTTTTTTTGCTGATCCTAAGCAATGTTGCATTCCGCTGATAGAAGTACTTTGACGACCTAAATATATTCGCATGTACTTCGTACGCACGCCGTATAGCGCCCCCGTGCCACGACAGGAGATGTTATCATGCGTTAGACCCGTCGCCAGGGGCGGCTGACGATTAAATTAATTCATTTTCATGATGTTATATCTCCTTAGTACTTTTTTACAGCGTGGAAGCACGGACATTAAACTAAGCCGCCGCAAAATGGCTGAGGCTATCGAAATCAGAAGGTTATGTTTGAAAATCAACAAATGTTTAAGAAATGCTTTAGGGATACTATGAAAGGCGAGAAATACAATAAAATAATGGATTATTTTAATAAAAAATGTTTATTTTGCATTTAAGCACAGTTCCTGGGAATTTATTTCTTATAAATTATATTTTCTAAACGTGATCCGTTATTTCGCTGGCACTCTTCTAAACGGGAGGCAACATTTCTGAGAACTGCTCGGCACGTATTCTCAGTGATCGCTGCCATTTTCTTTTAATTGGTTCAGAGAGGGAGAATTGTTACTGGATACCTTTGATTTAAAGTAGCCTCATAGGAAAAGGTCCATTGGTGTCAAGTCGAGGGCTACGTGGAGGTAAGTTATCACTTCGTCGGGATATCAATTTTCCAGGGAAAATTTCACGAACTGGTAAGAATACGTTCCATAGCGACTGAATTCCCAAGGACGCGGCTAGCGATCGACATCCCCACCGTCCCTCTCCCTCTAATTGCGTTGGTGCAGCGAATGAACCAAAACAAAAAAGACAGGGGAAGATTCCAGGGAGATGAGCACTCCGACAATCGCACGCAGACAACTACGTGCAGGGCTAAAGCGCGCAGTGCAACCCCGTCAACAGCGCGTAGACAAATGCGCGAAACAAAACTACAAAATTAAAAATTTAGAATTAATATAAATGAAGGCATTTATTCCTATGTATTGTAATATATTTAATATCCTATAGAAATTAAAACATGCTTACACACACATACACAATGGGATGTAGGAAGGGTGATAGGAGTTTGGTATAGGGACAGGACAATAAAGGCTCAAGGACTAACCGTGAAACACGACTTACCTGGATTTTATCTTCTGTAGTCGCAGTTCTCCTGAACTTCATGAAACTTCTTCGCCGATTCACATGAAGCAATGTGAACACAGTAGTAGTTTCGGCACTCACCGCGAGAACCGAATGCGCGATGGCAACAGTAACTACAATTAACAGATCATACACAGACAAAGTCGCGCTCTGTTCAAAAAGAAACAATCGTTAGATTTTGTTGGTCCCAAGGGCTGCGATTGGCTGGCCATGTTGAAAGAATGCCAGATGACAGGACATCGAAGGAAGATCATAACCGAGTGGATACCCCAGTGGAAGCGACCTACAGGCAAGCCAAGGAATAGGTGGGCTGACTGTGAACTAGGACTGGAGCATGATGAAAAGGTCCGGGAACTGGAGACGAGTGACCGAGGTATTATTAGTAGTATTATTCTTAATTATTCCGCGATTGGCTCGCTACACTGATAGTTGATTTTAAACAATTTAATGGTAAAATGTTAGTTAAGTTTGTATTTTTTTTATTTTTTTGACAAAAAAATAAAAATAGAATAATATTGTAACCGCGTAATACTTTGCGCTATACCAATGTCACCGAAAAAAGAAATGTTACAAAAAATCTACGTTACAAACTAAAGTTCAGTTCGTGCGTAATACACTCAGATCAACAAATAACTGAAATGTTACATCACAAATATTGGAATATTAGAATATGTGCTGAACGCGACTACGAAAATTCTAGAAGTACGGTCTACGTAAAAGTTCTTTGCGCGCTTCTTTGTCAATTAATTTATAAGATTTTCATTTCTAATTATATATTGTTTATTATAATTATTTTGATTTTCCTTGTTTGATAAGACCACAGTGATAAAATGGACTGATAATTATGACCACATTACTGAATGATATATGTAACAATTGAACAGATGGAATCAGGTTGGTATGTACAGTTGGGAAGACAGAATTTCACCAAAGAATTCGATTCATGCCTCTGGAATGTCGAAAGACAAACGTATTGTTTATGTAAATTCCTTCGATAGCTGGTTTCCAGCTTTCCGATTAACAATAAGCAGACAAATGATACATGAAGTGCACTAACTTCTTTAATTTTGCTTTCTGGTCCGATGTTATTGTTCTTTTAGCTGGGCTGTCTTCTTTAGATTTCGATCGAAAGAAGCGCGCACTGGTGGTTTATTCGGACCGCTGCACTGGTCGAAGAACGGGATGTTATAAAAATGACGCCTATCGCTTACCGTATTTTATTTTTTATTTTTTGAAGAAAAACAGTGTAACAATAATAACTGATAATTACACAATATATAAAAATAACACCAGTGAAGTTTCTTCTGAATTAAATACGTAGTACATAATAAACTAAAAAATAGTATATACTAAAAAAAAAATAATATTAATAAACTGAAAAAAAAAAACAAAAGAGTGATTTGAAACTGAACATACAAAGAGGAAAGGGTAAGGAGGGGAGGGAAATGGGATGCAATTTATACAATTCATGTTAATAGTTATTGAAAAGTTGGCGTAGTGTAAATTTTAAAGGAAGCATTTATAGTTGAAAATGTTCATGTTATTAGAAAAATTTACGGCATTATATTTTGATGTAGAGCGGATGATAAAACAATTTTTTATGTAATTAGTTTTTATGTATCTTCTTAGCCTTTCGAAAAAAGGCGGCAATACTCACATTATTATTATAATATTATAAACCAGGAAAGCCAGTGGTGCCAATCCAAGTAACAAGGCGCATAAACGCGTATCATACCACCCCCATTCGTGTTGTTCCGGTTCGCCTTTTATTTTATATTTCAGTAATTTATTTGAATTTCATTTCATTTGTTTCATTTCAAATGTTGTTTTTTTGTTTTATCGGAATATTTATTTCTCGTTGGCGTCTTCAAATATGTAATAAACAAATTACTCAAATCACGTGAAACGTAACGCACTTTTCTAACACGATTTTCGTGACATATTTTATCCGACTCCGAAAAAACGTTAGGTATATCGACCCCTCCTACGTTAAGTATCGCAAGTGAAAAATTATATTTTAAATCATTCTAATATTTTGCACGTATTTGATACATTTTTAAATGGCTGTAATTTTTTTAATATTACGTTTTTTAGTATACACCAACACCATAGAATATAATATATTTAAAAAATAAATCTGCCACGTAAATAAGTATCAAATACAAACGAAATATTGAAATGATTTTCTTACGATGCTCGACGTAGGAGGGATCGATGTGTTAAAAATTAAAGATATTTGACAGCACCCCGGGCAGCGGTCGCCCGGTTGTCGCGCCCTCGGGCCGGCCCTGTCTCTTTAATTAATTGTACCAGGCGTACAGCCATGCAGATGACTGATCAGTGATCAGTTTGCCTCTACTCCGCCGACGGAGGGCGCGCGCCGCGTCCAATTAGCATCCCACGCGTGACGTATTTTAAAACGTATCGATTGTGAACTCGACTCATAAAAAATGAAACACGTTGTCTATTATTTGAACAAATTTAAAATTCACAACTTTGACAGTTGACCGCGCTGTCAGAGTGATCGTTATCGATTTCACAAAAAATGGTTCAAAATTCACGTTCTAAAAACAGTCTTGTAGGAAATTTGTGATTCGAGTACGACCATCGAAAGGATGTGATATTTTTTGCAGTGAAATTGTTTTCTTGAAATATACATTTTAAATATTGACTGAATTGTATCTGTGATATTTCTAAATTGCGTGTGAATTGTATAAGTAATAATAATGAATTGTCACCTATAATTAAAAAGGTATTCACCATAATCTTCGTGCTCTTATCCTTGGTATCCAATCTGTTTTCTGATGATAGCCACCGATCCGGAGTCGCCAAGATCGTGTTAGTGGTTCCTGCGGCATCCGAGCCATCCTATTCGACGTCTTTCTATATGTAGTAGGGGTTTCTTGCCGAGAGTCTCTCTCGTCTCAGTCACACCAGTAATGAATGATACTGCTGCTACTCTCCCGATACAGCCTGATCCTTTGATCTCATTTCACTCCGCAAGGATCCAAATATTATAGGGAAATAACAGATAGCTCGATCTTGATTTGGAAAAAATACTAAATATTCAAAGTTCTAGGAAAATGTTGGCGCGAAAACAGTGGAATTATAAAAGTATTTTCCTTGTGGCGACCATCGTCGTAGTGTTTTTTGTAACAGTTCACGTTAATTTTGTCAAAACTAATCATTACAAAGCCATCTTTAAATATGCCGGAGGTAGGCAGACTCGTGTACAAACCCTGGAGATAGCAAATAGTACAATCGAAACAGAAACAGAAATGTTATCAAATAGCAAATTAAAATACACCATCACTGTGATCGGAGATCAGGACGTAATTCAAAACGCATCTGACAAGATCGTGAATGACCTGATCGATATTCTGTCGAATCCAAGAAGCGACGTCGTGGAAGTAGCAGACGTAACAACAACAGAAAACGTGACAATTGAAGACGAATCAGTTTTGCTTCCGGCAACTTTGAAAAGGCTCCGGGAGAAGCTGCAGTGTTTCGACAGGAGTTTTGAGAGTACGGTCACTCAGAGGGGAGAGTACTGGGTGTACAATAACTATATTCCCGCAGACCATGGCCCCCTGGCTTGTCACCAGGATGTGACGTTCGCGACCCATTCTGATTACACGTTTCTAGATAATCTGGTGCCTGTCCTGGAAAGGTAAGTCCACTACAGTTTGATTCATTGCCGTGTTAACTTTATGTATTACCCTTCAGGTAGACTTCCCTAAAATATATGTTCGAGTATATATATATAAAACGAATTTTGTGGACATTATAATTCAATCATATTTCGATAAAATATTTCTGAAAAATATTGCCCGATCTTATTTCAAAATGGCGGCTGTGCAAACATTTAAAAAACTCATGGTATCCATTTGTTTTTCAGATATAATTAAAACCGATTGGCATCGAAATGTGAAACCGGTACGATTTAACAGTACATTAAATAAATAAACCTAACCTAACCTAACCTATGCTTGCTAATTTTTTGTTATTTTATTGCACATATTTATTTACTCAAATGTACGTATTGGGTAAAAGCGTACATGCCGGAAGAAACAGGATATTCGGAGGGAGGTTTGCACTTACCACAATCCAGTTCTTCTGGCACCTCCAAGGTGGACTGTACATTTATATTTATCACTATCTTGGTTCAGGGGTTCTAGTCCTTCAGATTGCACTGTATTAGACGCGACGTCTCAATTTAGTATTATACTCCGATTCACGCATAACTACACGGCTTCAAGGTCGCCGTTGCGCGCCGGGCGAGGAAAGGGAGGGGAAGTGGAAGGCACAGTACGTATTAATATTTCCCACGTGAAACGAACTACTTAAATACACCTCCGTCTCGCTTCTTCTACCTCAAACATAGCGTAAAACATGATATGACACTATAACACTCGTAACATGCAACTGGTAAAAATTGACAACGTATGAAAGTATTTGTAAGATTGCGACTCGGAGAAATTAAGCGAGAAATTTTAGGGAGATTTATTTATTAATCCCCTTATGGTCTTTTACGGTATAAAGCATGAGCAGCTACACACATAGCATGCAATATATATAAAAATAGAAATTTATAGAGAATACATGTATAAAAATACGCCATATTGCTTAATCTCTCCTGTTCGGTGGCCACATGCCTGGCTCATTCTCACGACGAAGAAACTTGATTGTGTTTCTGGCTGTGTGAGATGGAGCTCCGTCCTGCTGTAATGTCTAGCTGTACTCCAGGCTTTGTTTTGAAACTCTTTGATATACTTTCCTAGCACCCCGAAGTTTTTCAATTCGCAAAATTTTGATCAGAATACGGTCTTCTGCAGTGATTTTTGTCATTCTGGGCGACAATTAAAAAAAACCAAATATAAACAATGGGAAAATTAATAATCAAAAATGGGGGTAAGTAAGTAAGTTAGTAAACAATTTAAGCTATTGTTGATATAGTTAAACTAATTTTTATGTAATTATATCACACTTTACGAAATGCTCTCACTTTTTTGGGCCACCCTGTGTACGCTACATACAGCCTTAAATTGAATAATTTAGAATCATTAGAAGCGTGTATAATTAACCAAAATATTATAAATAACCAAATAAATTTAGCCGCAGTTCCTATTCTAAAAAAAATTCAAACAATTTTGTATCGTTAAAATTTTTAAGGAGAACATATTATTGTGAAGTTGTAATTATTCAGAACAGACGGTCTGTGATATTTTAAATACTAATTATTAAATGTATTAATTAGATACACATATATATAAAATCAATTTATCGAAAAATAATTGTTTTTGCTACCGGGATTCGAACCTGTATCTCTTCCTATCTGGGGAAATGCATTAATAGATTATGCTACACCAACACAAGTAAGTTGACGACAAATTTTCTAACCTATATATTGCACTCTGAAATTGACACATCTGTCGTTCCGTTATTTGAAAGCCATCTTCTTTATATTTACGCAATCTCAAACACTTTTGAGTAATCCGATAGAAGACGCCAGAAATCAATTGATGATTCATTTGTATTAAATTTTGGAAATATTAATATATTTATGGTGTGCTTCCTTGACACAGTGGTTGTTGGGTCCCAGGATCTTCGGCTCGAGCGCAAACTAATTGTGGATATTAAAGAGCTTCCAGTCGGGCCGACTGGATTCTGAGCAACCGTAAAAACTCGAGAACAATTCAATTAATTAGTAATTTGTCTATCATTGTATAATATTTGATTAAACTGTACGTCGCGTCGCGCGCAGTCAGTAAATTTACACAGGATAAACGATATCAGGTGTGCGTCGCTCCACTTTACCTCGGGAAATATCAACAATAGATAACCGAAGCAGGTCACCGCTCACAGTAGAGAATCCGGCGCTCTGACCAGCGCCGGCGTTACGCACAGGCGGAGCAGGCGACTGCCTGCGACAGTCAAATCGAGGGGGCGGCCAAAAAATATATTAAATATATTATTTCCTAATAAAGCAGTAATTTGTAGTCAGCGCTAGTGGTCTTTTGGTAAAAAAAACCACCCTTGGGCAAGTTTCAAAATGCCTGCCTAACAAAATACCGCTCCTAACGTGTGTGGCACGCGGGCGGCCAATTTATGGGGACGATTTTACAAAAATTTAAAACATCTTCATCTGGTTACTTGGGCGGAAAAAAAAACAGTTGCCAGTGGCGGCGTAAACTCTAGCGCCGGCGCTGGGTCTGACAATCAAATTAAATATTTCGACAAGTCTTTAAGACTCTTTGATGTTAGATGAGGAGCTGCGTAACAACGGAGTACGCATAGCAATTATTCATTAAGTTTACTCAGATTAATATTTAAACAGAACTTTGAGAAAAGAAAATCAGGCCTCAGAATATTAGTAGCTTTCGGAAAATTAAAGGAAATCTCTCGCTGCATCCTCGACACATCTCTCTGATCTCTGAACTGTCTTCACTTCCACTTCACCAAAGTTATCTAGGAGCTGGTACTCTTGTACGAAAGCAACCCGTTTATAAATACGGAGCTATGTTTGAGGGCACTTGTTGCAAAGACAGCAACCTCCATTTTAATATTTTTTCCAACATTTAATGCAGTTTACTTCTCACATGTATTAACAATCAAACAGCTGTTTACTTCTCACATGTATTAACAATCAAACAGTTGTTTACTTCTCACATGTATTAACAATCAAACAGCTGTTTACTTCTCACATGTATTAACAATCAAACAGCTGTTTTTGATCAGTCGCTCGTGCCCGCCGCCATTTATATTAAGATTCGACCAATTCGCTACACTGCAATTAAAATGGCCACCTGTATGGAAACTAGCCTATTTATGAATGAAGGTATTGCATTCATTTTGTGTTTTAAATGAGATAATAATAAGATGTACAAAAAATATCTGTTTATAGAAAAAATATTTTTGTTGCATTTAGATTTCAACGTGAACCTTTTCCTATCTGGGGAAATGCGTTATCCAATATCGCCACATTAACTAAGTAGATTGGTGACAAATTTTTTAATTTATATTCTGTAGCTCTTTGAAGTTGACACACCTGTTATCCCATTTTGAAATTGGATAATCCATTTCCCGCGATTTAATTTAGTGTTATTTACACCTTCAAACGATAATCGTGATAATGAGATGGTAATTGAATGATATATATTTATATTGGTAAGTAACGTGTCGTGTCGATGAAGTCATCGTGTTGATTCAAGTGATTATATAACTCTGTATTCTGTGGCTCGTTTGGTGCACCTGTTGAACGCCCGCTGTATTGTATTCCGACACAAAGTCGCGTGAAGTCAAAAATGATTTCATTTTTTTGAAACTAAAAGCCAATCACTCTTCACAGAGAGGTCAGGCCCGCGATAGACTGTGACGCTAATAATGTTCGTTTTTTCCAGATGGGGGGCTCCGTTGAGTGTGGCCCTGCACACCCCGGGAGACGACCTGGCTACCACCATCGACACCGTGCTGTACATGAGGGACTGCTCCTCCGGGGCCGCGCTGGTTCGGCAATGGGTCTCTTTTCATCTCTTCTTCCACAAGGACCACGTGCCGAAGCAGGTAAGCGTCTACAAGTGGAGTCTTCAGTGCATCGTCACCAGCACCATCATGCAAAACGTGACCATACGTCTCGTTTTAAACGGGACCATCCCGTTTTTAGATAGCTTGTTTCGCTGTCACTGAAATGTCTCGTTTTCTACAGGGAAGTAAAATTTCAATAGCCCCCTACACAAATCAAAGAAATAAAGGATATAAAAGAGTTTAAAAAGAAACTAAATGAATACTTCAAAAACACATAAACAATATTACAGAACACTTCAAAAGCACACAAATGGACAGTGAATAGAATATGTAAGGTATTATATAAAATTATTGTAGTGTAACTCCCTCTCCAAGCACAAGGGCTGGTCTCTTATATAACCATATGTATGTTTGTAACCATCTATTTTAAAAATTGAATTTATTTTGCCAATGTATTTTTCGCTAAATTAAATAAATAAAATAAAAATCAAATAAAGTAGCGCCTAGTAGCCCGGCGATGACGGCATACGCAATACGTCTCACATATATGTTAGTCGGTCAGAAGCCTGGTATCTCGCTCGCGCCTCGATTGCGAGTACGTAGCTCGTTCATCTTTCTTGATGACGGACTTTTTTTTTATCGACGATTTAAATTTCTTGTACGTGAACCTTTCGTTTTAACAATACTTCATAAATATTGAATATGGGTGATAGTCACGTATTAATTCACATCCCCGCAACCTTCTCAGTGACCAACCCTACAATAATATGCGGATTGCGCAAGGAAAGACATAAACTTCATATCACTGTCATTGTCCAAAAGTGAAATAAAAGCAGGTTAACTTTTGTCGGGAAATCATTCTTTCGCCGCAGTGTCCCTAGATTGAGCATCGTTCTTTGTTTTATTTCTTCTGACCTCATCATCATCATCGCCAGTTGAGAGAAGCGGAAATCGGCGAACGATCCTTGTTAAATTAAACGAGTAGAACTAAAAAACAAGTGTTATTATTTTCATGTGTATCATCATCTTAGATTAATTATATACAATCATTAATTCCTCCAGATACCCCGCACAGAAGACATCTTGAACACCCAGTACAACTGTTCTTTGCCCGAGCCATTCTTGGCAAACATCAGCTCCATGTACAAGATGCAGAAGGACCTCCTGTACCCTGTGAACGTGGGAAGAAACGTGGCCAAGGACGCGAGCCTGACGCACTACCTGTTTCTATCAGACATCGAACTGTACCCCAGCCCGAAGCTGGGAACAAAGTTCCTGAACATGGTGGCGAGAGATCCTCCAGCCCTCAACGCGACAAATCCAAAAGTGTTTCCTGTGGTTCTATTTGAAGTCGAGAGCAAACAGCAGGTATTCATGTTGTTTTACTTTTTTTAATAACTTCAGCTTCCAGCTCATTATCTTATCTTTATATCTTTTGAATGGCGACAAGATTGTCGTTTAAATGAATTAAATGCTATTAAGTTTTTTGGCGTTTGACTTGTTGCCTCACTCGTGTATACATTCAATTCGCGGTTTACCAAAATTTTAATCTGCGTGTCTCTGTCCCTTTCTTCGACTGCACCAAGTTCAGTGCGCTCGAAACTTTTGTACGGACAGCTACCGTCGCTTCAATCTGCTTTACTCCGTTAACGCTAATTAGTTCATCTTACCTTAATTCTGCTAATACATAATCATTATTTTCGCGAGTGTTAGTATACACGCCGCAACACTTGTATTTATGATGGAGAGGAATCAGCATCCGGCAGATGAAAAGTGCCTTCCTTTCATCCTCACATATCCACCAGCTGTTAAAATGTTAGCGCACACAAGCTTTGCACCTAGTCGAGTGCCGCTGGGTTGCCTTGTGAGTTTCCGGGATGCTCTCATCACCCAACACGCCGAGAACAAGGGTTTTCATCTCTTCATCTCTGCTCAACTCTACTTCTTATAGTTTTGGCGTTTCAGCGATGCATCGTGCTTGTTTAGATATTTGTGTTCTCCAGGTCTGAAAATAAGTGCAAACACAATGATTTGATGCCAGCAAATATTAGTAATATTTACACAGCTTAGACAGATAACACAGATATGATAACAACGTATATCGTTAATATTATCATCGCTGCACAATTATACAGATTGTATTACTGTGTGCATTGGTTGGGATGGATGAAGAAATAAATGAATTGGCAACAAATTATATACCACCCGTAATAACTATACACAATTTATTAGGTACAGTAAGTTGAATGTTATGGTGGTCACGTGCTAAGAAGCGGAAATGACAGGAGGAGAAATGAGATTACCTAATCGCAGAATTGTAAAAGGTTAGAGAAATATAAATTTGGGATTCTGTACGCTAGCCTGAGAAAAGGGACCAAGGCTGATATTAAAATAGATGGTGTTCCGAATTCGTAATACACACTTTTGGTGCGTCTTTCGATTCAGCCGCGACCATTGTTATTGACACATTTCCGCGTCCAAATTCCCATCCATACATTTCCTAATGCTCGTCTTTTTAGTGTGAATTATGACGCCAGCAGACGTCAACTTGACCGATATTTGTTCGATCTCGACATCGTGATAGTATTCGCGGTGTGGACTTTTCAGCTTCAGTACACCAGCGCTGTATTTTATGATATTGTGTTTTGATCACGTGTTGTTTGTTGTTTGTGTGCCGTGGGTGAACTTGTAACATCGCCGTATTCAATTACGATCGGAGATCGGCTCATCCGCGTGCCATTGTGTGATCACAGCGGCGACTGCAGGGATTACGAAAGCGTCATATACAAGGTAAGGCGAGCAGTCCTTCCGAATCCCGGTCCCCCAAAATTCACTGGTCCTTCGACTAGACCCCTATCCCCTCACCGACCTCGTCCTGTACCAAGGTTTCCCTACTTTCCTCCCACACCTTGCGGCGATTCTGATTTACGACCGGAATTGTCGTATTCCATTCTACGGGACGCGACTCGGAGATTGCGCAATTCCCTCTGTCCAACTGGATTGTGGTGAGTGCAAACCTCCTTCCGTATATCCAGTTTTCTTCAACCATCTATGCTTTTACACAACACGCTCATTTAGATCCTGTGTATCCGAATTTACAGTTTAAATTCAGATGGACGCCATCAAAACAGACCAGCAAGACTTGAATGAATGATTGGATTACAACAGGGATAAATGAGCCTTAATACTGACTGCAGTTAACGATTTCGGAATAAGACTACAAAAACGTAATAAAAAACATAACGATATTGCGAGGTAACTTGGTTAGATTAGGATAGATCTCTAAATATCGACGAAATTATCTCAAGATAAATTACAAACCATATTCACGCTTAGGAAGGCATTTCAGAAATCTATCAAGCAAACCCTAGAGCCTGTATACAAAGTCTGCTTTGGAAACCATACCTTATCGCTATACAAATAATTTAATTTATTTACTAGCAAAACATACAGAAAAAAACAGTAAATTCAAGCAATTACATATTTTTTCAAAATTATTAAATACAATAACAAACATTAATATTAAATATTGTATAAGACAATGAAAATAGTGACAGTTATCTCTTTTATTAAACATATAGTTTATTTTATAATTTAACGAGTTACATGTTTTCTCAGAAAATAAACTGTACTTTATACAGTGAGTATAATTTAAAAAGGACTCTAATGTACTTTCTTCTCTAATGCAGAAAATGTTGAAAATAAAAATATAAATAGAGGAGAGATGAATGTTATAAAGAAGAAAATATTTCAGGAGAACAGGAGGGTGATAAAAATAAAATGAAAGCCTTTAAAGTTTATGTATTGAATTTAGATTTAATTGAGGTATTGAAAATTGTGAATTGAAACAAAAGAGGGCTCGGTAGAAAAATGAGTTCTGTTTGGCATCGGTGTTGCAATGTAAGATTAGTTCTGGTTGTAAGATGAGTCTGAGTAAATCGGGACAGTCTACTTTAGGGTTGGTTATTTTGTGTAGGAAAATGACATCGGCCGTCTCACTTCGAGTTTGCAGTGAAAGAACTTTGAAAAGGATAGACGACTCGGCAGCGAAGATATTTCAGGAAGCTATTTTATATATTTTTTAAGCATATCTTGGATTCTAGACTTGGGAGGCATATTCGATGATACCTCGGACATATGACAAGTGCAGAGTTTTCCTAACCTAACATTTTGGTAAACATAACCTAACGTAATATAACGTAAGGTCATTATAATGTTTCTGATAATTAATCGGATTTAATATCTTCCATCTGAGTGCAAAATATACTTTTAGGTAGAATATTGGTTGAGTGGCGTGCAGTAGGCATACATTTAGGTTATACTGTTACCGATGACATTATATAATCGTATATAATACATATAATCCAATATTCTTTCGTTTAACCAACGTCTTTAGACAAAATAAGTACCCTACCATGTATTTATTTGTAATTTTAGAGTACTATTAAATAATAATTTCTTACCTATTTAAAAATGTATGGACGTTTTCAAGAACATTTTCTACGACTGAACGTGATTCATTTATAGTTTGAAAATCCTTCACGCAATAACTACAGAAAATAAGTATTTCTATTAAAGGTGAACGTAGAAAATAGGTCTGCCAATTGCTTTTTGTTTTCCCCAAATCAAAAACCAATCCATGCACCAAATTTAAAGGACAATCATGGAATCAACACGTTAAAAACAGTATGATAGCAAAATTCGCGAATTAGTAGATTATATTCACTGCCTTAAAGACATAATAGAGTAATGTGAATAGCTCGATGTGGCGAATACAAAAGAGCGCCATGAGTACAGCGGTGAGTTGTCGCGGTAGTTTTTAGAACTAAGCAATTAAAGTCTCTACTGGTAAACAGACGCCGCTAATTGTAAAATAATGTTTTCGTTTATGTCAACTCGGTTATTTAATTTATATATGTTTCCCAGAATTTTTAATAATGCACAGCTTTTTTGCTTGTACGCAATGCACGCCCCTGGATTGGTTCAAATTGAAAATGTAATTGTTCATGAAAAAAAATCTTTCAGCGTAGTAAGGATAATGTTGAAAAAATCAATTTCTGTTTACATCTCATTATATGATACGAGTTTTGTGCATAAGATACTTTAGTTCTAGGAATGTGAAAGAGTGCAGACTGCCGGGTCGACCCGGATGGAACATAGAATGATATCAAAATAATCTATAATCTATTTCTCGTGTTATCCCAGGTCCCGATGAACAAGACCTCCTTACTGCAGATGCTGAGGGACAAGAAGGCCGTTCCCTTCCACCACTACATGTGCCCCGCTTGCCACAACGTCCCCAAGTTTAAAGAGTGGATGGATCAGAACGACACCGGACGTAAGCATCATTTCGTTCATCTAAATTTTCACTTATTTACTAACCTTATGTGGCGAAACAATGGCGGAATATTTGAACTTCTAATTATTCTTATTTGAACTTCTCAGTCTACAGCGTGGCCCGAGAACATATCGTAAAATGTGATATAATTACATCAAAATTAGTTTATCTATATCAACGATAACTAAAATAGTTTACTAATTTACTTACTTACCTATATTACGTTTTATTTCGACAATTTCCGGTCGCCATCTATGATTATTAATTTTCCCATTGTTTATATTTGTTTTTTTAAATTGTTGCCCAGAATGACAAAAATCACTGCAGAAGACCGTATTCGTTGTAATCGTCGGGGTGCTAGGAAAATGATCAAAGATTTTCAAAACAAAGCCTGGAGTATAGCTAGACATTACAGCAGGACGGAGCTCCATCTCACACAGCCAGAAATACAATCAACTTTCTTCGTCGTGAAAATGTTAATGAGCCAGACCGAACAGCCCAGATTTAAACCCGGTAGATGATGCAATACGGGGTGTTTTGATGACTTCTGATTAGCTAAATATTTTGCAAAAAAATTACATTAAGAATTATAATTAATTATATTATGTTTTGAAATAATTTTTTTTGGACCACCCTGTATATTCAAAACACAGTGATCATCTACCTTATGTTTCGGGCCTTTTATATCCTAAATCCTTTATTTAGGATAACGTAAACACTCTGTCTTTAGTGGAAGATTTTTGGGCTAACCTAACATTCATTGAACTAGCTCGTTAATATAAACACCTACCCTTCCATGCTGGGACCTGGGATCTCAAGAGGGACTAAATATAAACAATGCGTTCGTTGACCTGATGTGTTAATTGGAAAACAAACGAGCACAATAAGAGTATATGTAAGGTGTATATATGTAATCAAAATAAGTTTTTGAGTTAAGTATGTATAAATTTTAAGCAAATTAATGTCTATAGAAGTTAGACAAATATTACAATTAATATTTGCCTGTCACTTCAATCGCAGACATAATAACCTATAGATAATAAATTCAAACTCAAACAAATATGTGTTTTAACCCGATAAGACGATTGTGAGTTTTAATTAAGAAAATTTAGAGAAGAATCTTGTCGAAAACATTTAAAACAGTACGCGGTTACATTAGATCAATTGCCAATGAGGTATTGAAATTTTACGAAGCCGAAAAAGCCAATAAAAGACCGATGTTTCCATTTGACCGCGTCCTTCAGAGAGCTGCCGCCATTACAGGTTCGTTTGGCTCAGTGCTGCCAGGGTGATTACTTTAATTATGATGATTATTGTTGTTCCGTATTCATCGAACACATTTCTGGCGCTTCTTGAGAATCGAACGTGACCTATATTATTGACCCCTTTCCACGTTCAAATTCCCACCTATCCTTTTTCCCTAATGCTTGGCCAGTGTGAGTAGTGACCTTGACGTCTGCAGACGTTAACGCGACGCGATACTTGTAGTAGATTTTGTTCACTTCCGGTGCATCAGTACTGTTATATTGTGATCCTGTGATTTGTCTGCATAGTGATTTTGTGTGAGCCGCGGGTGACGTGATTGATATCGCCGTCTTCATTTGGAAGCGGAGATCTGCCCGCCCGTGTGCTGTTTGTGTGATGTAATGTGGAGTAACGGGGGCATCACACACGAGGTAAGGCAAGATTCCCGATTCCCCGAGATGCACTAGTCCTTCAACTGGATTACCTATTTTCTTTTCAGTTGTATTGAAATAGAATAATTTTTTTCAACATATTTACAATATATAAAATCATCGGTTTCAGAAATGGACGTGTTCACCGTGGGCAAGCGTACGGGCTCCTTCTCCAAGTGGGAACCCATCTTCATCGGCACCCACGCCGAACCCATGTACGAGGAGAGGCTGTCCTGGGAAGGAAAGAGCGATAAGATGACGCAGGTAAAGATTGGAGTCATGACTCCGGGCTTTTGACTAATCCAGAAAGTAATTGCTAACCCGGCCCGGGCCTCGATCGCCGCTTGACCCTCAAATGCAAGCGTTACGCTTAAAAAGTTGTATTGTGATTGTTGACTTCCTGTGCATTTGTCCTTTCAATACATCTTAATATACCTGTCTCGCTCTGGCCAACCAATGACTTAGGGATTTTGCCGACGGTAACACAGATTGCCTTCTGATACCGAACTGTCAAGATCTTGTTCCTTTTTTCTGCTGTCCAACAGCAGTGTCGTGCGTAACGCTCGGGCCAAAAATAAACTGTTTTCTCAACAGTTCCAGAAGTGCAGTGATCTCTCGGCTTTTCACAACAAACGTGCTAGTCAACTAGAGGTGAAAACGATGCTCAACACGAGACTTTAGAGCAAGATAGGCCAGATCCATCTGACCTTATTTTCCTTCATAATATATCAATTCGGGTTGGGTCAACTGATTAATATTATAATCAATGTTATGTTCTAGTGTTCTAATGGCGCGAATCAGAACATATTTTAATTAGTTTTAACAACAGGCCATTTGTAACTCTAATAGGACACATTAAACTAGTGTGAATATAAAATGAACAGAACGCTACATAAATATCAAGCAAAGAAAAGTGGATCTAAAAAATCCATTAAAATAATAAATATACACATTAAATGCTTCAATTAGATAAACAGATAACACTCCATTTATTTATTTGAACCAGGATCTCTTCTTATCCGGGAAAGTGTGATAACCAATTACATATCACTTCAGACTTGTAAATAGACGATTAATTTTCGAACTTACATATTGCGGCTACTTCAAACTGTCGTAAGTCTATTTTTAATTACAGTGTTTTCCCGACAGAATGTACTTTAGACCTAATTAATATGTAGACGCACGGATTGCAAAAATGCGTTGCCTTCCCAAGGTCCGGTTCCGGCCGTATCTCTGCTTTCAGATCAGACATCGGACTCGTCCAGACCTCCGACCCGGTGACTTGTGCTCCTATATATGTCCGGCCCCATTTCTAGGGCCGTTTGACAAAATAAATATTTGTCGTTAAACCTTTATACAGATGCAACATCATTTCAAATATTCATTCTTCGATTCTGTCGATAGGATATCTCTGTTCTCCGAATAGCTAGCCTTACTATGAGTATATCATCGATATTCAAGAGAGGGAACATCCCTTACAACATCTTACATTTTTACACCTTTTTACTACGAATACATTTGAGAAATATTCTCTAGAAGACGCCAGAGATATGTCATTTTCATTTTATTTGAATACAACTTATATATATGTATTTCAAAGATAACACGTTATATTTCTGAAGTTATAATTTAAAAAAAAAATTAAATGACAAAACTGTTATATAGTTACAAAGCGCATGGTTTTCAAGGTCAACAATATCGAAACACGTGACGTGAACAGTGCTCGGTGTTTGCAGAGATGTGTTAACGGAATTGTGCTAACTTGACTGTACGGTACACGCTCGAATGGATATCGAACATGTTAACGTGACTAAATTTAAAGAATAAAAATAGTGTTCTAAATATGGAATTATTTTGTGATTTCCAAATGATTTTCAGAAAAATGATTTAAAAATAGTAAAATCTCATTTAATATCTTCCTATCTCTTGACATTACCATACAAGCCTATTTTGTCTCATTCGCAATCCTTTTTTTTTAAATATATTCTTATTCAATTATATTCTTACTCATTTTGCAGAGTTACATAATGTGCGTGAAGGATTACGACTACATGATCCTGAACGACGCCTTCCTGGTCCACCGCCCGGGCATCAAGACGTACCACCCGGACAAGAAGAGGGACGCCGTGGTTAGCAAGACCAACAGTCTGATAAGAAACGTCATATCGAAGGAACTCAAGACTGTGTACGGAGAGAGGAAAGGGTGTGTTGTGTGATAGAGAATGAAGACGACGTCCAAGTCACGAGGGTTAAAGTTCAATGGTTACTGGCAATGGTAGAAAGCAATGGATTAAATGTGATCGATTAATTGCTGCGTATTCTCCAAGGTGTACTTATACAACACCTTGCTCTAGTCATCTAAATCAATATGTATCAAAGATTATATTTGGATACCAGATGAAAAAGATTATCTACTGTTCTAGTTATACTTTATTTTAGATTACTAACGATACTGTTCTAGTAAATTCCTTCGATAGCTTGTTATTCTCGTGTTTTCTGTTGAAAATATGACCATCTATGTAGTTAGAAAAATCACCACCAACCTAGAATTACGGGTACTGTGTTCCTCTGCTAGTCGTGGGTTGTTCGCCAGTGTATTGTTCTTGCGCTTGAGATGCGCCGTTTTATGCTTTGTTTGGTGTGCGTCTTGACTACTTCATACAAATTGTCCAGAATACCGCAAGACAGAGATTGCTGTCCGATTTGTTTCATCTATTTTTAAGTTTGTCCGTATAGTTTATAATAATGTTTGTTACACCTTTTTAGCAATTGTAACATTGTATTTTAATAGGAGGTCTTTCCACACATGTAAAAATATTCTAAGAACATCTCGTCTCACAGAGTTGGTGTTATGTTAAGTAATGGCTGGCAATACCGTGTCGAAAGCAGGCTGCTTCGGTTTGTATATGTCTTGTGACAATACCGTGTCGACGACAGGGTATTTTGATATAAAACTATATTAAACTGTGATAAGATTTCAAAATATAGTTAAGAAATATGTTCTTGATAGTAAAAAAAAAAATAGTTTCTCTATCAAATCCCCTCCCGCATTCTTAATTTGCACAGTTTATTATTGTTTAATTATTTTAAAGGCATTCTTGTTTGTGATAATTTGATTTGTTTGTCTACAATTGTAGGCTGTATTTTGTATAACATTACAACTTTTTAAAGAGTTTTTATATTTTATACAAATACATATAATTAAAAAAAACACAAATTTGTATATGACAACTTACAAATAAAAAGTATTTATAATGAAAATATTTGTTTTATTTCACTTATTAAGTATATTTGATAGTATGAGTTTATAATTTCGTAAACCATCAGGGTGAGGTAAGTGGGAGGGGTTTAAGTTCGAGGCGCGTGATTTGCGAGATTGCCAGTCGCAATGAGTCACTGGTCGGTTGCGCACTGTGCGTTCACGGTTGAGCAATATTTAAAGTGCGGTGATTTATTGGTTCGTGCGCGTCGCGCTTTTTGTACTCACTTTAATATTCGACGAGTAAGTGACGGGCCGAGCACACGCAACTTATCCGGTGTTAGGTTCAAAAGTTCAGACAGGAAGGGACAACGGTTAACCAAACTCTTCCGGGACCATCAACGTCAGCAGCGACGCCAGAATATGTGGCTCAAGTTCGTCGTGAAATTATGCGCAATCCGCGTAAATCGATAAGTAAGATTGCAGCCTGTTCTGGAATAAAAAAGTCAACAGTGCACGTTATTTTGAAAAACAAACTACAGTCTCACCCGCACAAACTACAAATCGCGAGAACGATTCTGGAACATTTTGGAACAGCACGAACGCTTGAAAACATATTGTTTACTAACGAAGCACATTTTCATATCAACAGCTATGTTATTAAACAGAACATGAGATACTGGTGCCCCGACTACCCAAGGGAACGTCATCAAAAACGTTTGCTTTGTCCAAAGACGACAGTGACAGATAATTGGCCCTTATTTTTTTAACCAGCGAGAGACAGTCACTGCTGACGTGTATTGCCGAATGATTGACGAGTTTTTGATACTGCAACTGCAGCTGTTTCCCGACTACAACAACAGAACACAATTTCAGCAAGACGGGGCCACTCCACACACAGCTAGAGTTTCAATAAGAGAAGCTGAGGGGAATTTTTCCCAATAAATTAATCAGCAAGTACGGAGACTTACCCTGGGCACCTCGATCACCGGACCTTACACCGTGCGACTTTTTTTGTGGGGATACCTTGAGTCGGAAGTGAACAGTAATAATCCTCGAACAATTCAGTCCCTATAAGAAAATATCCGCCGTGAAGTTGCTGCCATTAAACCGACGCTTTGCTCTCGCGTGTTCGCAAATTTAAGAGTGTCTTGTGACGGCATTAGCCGGTATTGTTTATAAAACGTAAAATTCGCATCGTTAAACTCCATTTCGTATAAATAAAATATGAGAATATCATTGCAGTTTTTTAAAATATTTAATATTAAACTTTAAAAATTTCCACTGGACACGCTTTACTTCATAACTGTTCTAATTGTGAAATAAATGCTGTCAATGTAAAAACTCTGTAGTAAGGTTGATAGGCGTTTTTAAGGTACTTGCTTAAATAAAATATATTTAAAAAAAAACAGATTTACTAAACAAATTAAAGTAGAATTTGCATTCTGAATACCATCTACGTTACGCGGCTAGAGTTTTCTTGCAATCTGTATTTCAATACAAAAATTCACATTGCTTTAACAATGTACCACGCAGTGTAAACAGAATATAAGTAAAATATTAGTAAAATATATATATATATATATATAAAATGTTATTAAAACCATAAATATGAAGGGTATAGTGAACGTAAAGAAATGAAGTAACAACAAGTACAGTCTTAAATGAATACAATGAAGTACAATCTTAAGTACAATTATTGGACAACGTGGAAAGATTGTATCATGTATGTATTCATCTATATGAAAATTTCTACACGCGTGACAAATAATCATGTTATATGCATTATCTATGGATTTTTTCGCCTAGGCGTTCGATATCTGTCACTTTGGTGGTGAAATTTTTTCGTATTATGTATTATATTAAACAACGAGATGATCAATGAATGAATTCTCATCACTAAAATAGCGGGATATTGAATAATTCATTGTCGTATACTGCAATCAATGTGTCAGATGACTTTTGGAACAGCTGTGAAGAGTCCGCCATATTTAACTGTCGATTCTCGTTTTTACTATCGGATATCGCAGAGTAAAATGAGTTTACTACGGAATGTACTTTCAAGAAGTAAATATTTTTTTTACTAAAGATCAAATATCATGTTTTCGTAAAAAAAAATATACAATCGTTCCTAAGACAATATTTTATTATCAATATTTTACACCAAAAATGTTTTTTTTAAACTTTTTTCTTTTGGATCAATCTTAACAGCTGACAGATGATAGTGGCCAACGTACTTAGCTTAACATAAAATCCGTTATATCGCTTATATAATGTAATATAAATGAATAATCTTATTAACGGTGATTTTGGGGTCACGATCGTAGAAAGTGCATAGAAATTTTCCCGAAGTTGCGTCATGAATCTATCTGTCTGGATCGTGTATGAATGAATACTGCCAGGGAGATGAAACTGACATCTGTGTTTTTAACTTACAACTACGTTAAACATGGAAGCGACATATTTGGAATAAGACATTAATGGTTGTATTCTAGAATTATTTGTGAAAACGTCTTTCCTAGAAGACTCCTGAAAAATCGTTTGTCATATATATATGTTAAAATTTAGTTCGCAGCTGTTTGGAATAAACGAAATATTTTTTATCCGTAATCAACTGAGCTTCCATCAGAACCCGTCTATTGCCGGTAGACTGCTCTACATAAATGTTACATAAATGATAATGGTAATATTATTTTCCTATTTATGTATGTAATTTAGAATGCACGATAATAATAAATAATTACCGGTGTGGCTTACACATTTACATATCGCACACCTAGATCAAAACTAAGACAACTCTAAAAGTCATTTTTCAGTAGTTTTATATTACTAAAGTTATGAAACTAAATAACATTTAAGGTTTCCTAAAATGACATTATTATAGAACTGGGGCTAAGTTAGTTGCGTATATGACAGAGTATCCGAATACAATAATAATTAAAAATTATTGTTTTTTTGAGTTGTCTTAGTTTTGATCTAGGTGTGCGATATATGATCAAAAATGTATATTAGTTCAATATTATATGCTATAATAAATTTAAAATCTTATGTGTATAACGTAAATGAGAAATTAATCAAATTTGAACGTTAGATTTTTTGGTTATTTTATGATTTATTTTTTATACCTATAAGTTAATTATTTTTTTAGCAGTTAGTTATATAATCAAGTAACAATGGAAGCGTATCCTATTTTAGTATATTATTATATATTGATTAGTATACCTCGTAGTTTTCCTATTTAAATACAATGATTCTCAGATTTAGCTTTGAGCGATATTTACTAGGTGGCGCCGGGACTACCGAGCGATTATTATAACCGAAATAAATATTTGTCTTTTACATTTTCCTGCGATACATTGACTATGGTATAATCACTCCATATGTATTATTATTATATGTATTAATTAATTAAGGATATGCTCTAAACCCTTTAATGCAAAATAAATTCATTAAATAATAATAATATATATGATGTCTCGTCTATAGTAATTACACTTTTATGATAAAAGCAAGTGTATTTTTAGGCATTAACTCGTATTTGATCTCGCAACTGATTTTTTATTCGTTTTATGACGATTTTCGATTTGCGGTACCGATCTGGTCCCCGTTCAGGCCAAAATCAACTGAGGGCAGGTGAAAATGTTTTAATATTTTATAGTCCGCACATGCCAATATTGACCAAGTTACAAAGAATTTACAAAAAAATGTATTTTTACATATGTTATATATGATTGTATAATATCATTGGTAACAGCATAACCTTAATCTATACCTACTGCACGCCACTGGATGCTAATACTTTTCCTGACTCACCTCTGATTTGTGTGACGCGGTAACAAAATGACAAGCGTTATAACTGGCGCAGAAGACGATCTCCGTTTATCGAAATGTCAAGGACGACCTGATTACTCTGACGCCCCATCTCATTGAATTAGAAATGTGTGATGATGCTGTATGGTATTTTGTTTCTGCTTTGACGTGATGATGCCATATATGACACCTGATATCTGATACATGGAACGCACTGTTTCATGTATTCTGACTAATGGTGTAGAAATGACAGAGTTCAAACATTGGCGGAGGATATGAGGATATGGTCGGTAGCAGTCCGATTCCAACTAGCAAAGATATAAATGACTACTCGTAGATGTGAATCTGATTGGTATTGGATGACATCTGTGAACTGCGATCAAAGTTTATTGATAATATTAACAATAATTGAGTGTATTGAGGAGAACACATTCGGTATTGTGAAGTTGTAATTATTCAGTAGTACATAGGTCTGTGATATTTTAAATACTAATTAAATGTATTAATTAGAAAGATATACATATAAAATTAATTTTATCCAGTCAGAATGTTATGAACTTTTAGAAATAAAACAATAGAGACAGGAAAAAACCATTTGAACTGCAATCGTATTCAAGAATTGTTCACACTTGTTTTTGGCAAACATTCAACTGCGGACAGCTATCGTTTTGAACTGTAATGTTAATTTATTGAATATATAAAATAGAAAACTACCCTCCTACGGCCTGGCGTCGAATTTATTCGTCGCAAAAAACTTTCCACCACGACCAGCGACGTATTAATCCGTCGCGACGTCCTTTATTTATCAGTTTTAAACGGCGATACCTACCGTAAACTTTAATTGGTGACGTCTATTGCACAATATGAAAAGATTGTAAATAAATATTAATATTCATTATTATTTTTTGCTATTCTGTGTTGCCATCTATCGGATTTCCTTAGCAAAACTGGCAATGCCACGATAGCGTGTTAGATTATCGAACTTGTTTGAACGCAAAATATAATTGTGTTATATCCTTTCAACGCTTGTCTCTAGTATCAAGAGGGAATAAGGTATCTATTTAAAAAGGAAAGTTTCAGGAAATACAGAAATATTTCTCCAAGATCCTCGATCGGAGGCTCAGGGTTACGGCGGCGGCGGAGGCTGTCGTATCTTCCAATTATTTGATCGTTAGACGTCCGGGAGGAGATGGACCCGAATCAACTATCATTCGGTCCAGCCAGGGTCGCCCGGTCAGCATCCACGCAAAGGTCACACATTGGTATTTTCAGATTTCGATTCACTTTTAAGAAATATATTCGATGAGCAACTCTGTTCCGAGAATATCGACTAATTTTGGTATTTCTACAAGAATTGAGGATTACAATGAAATAATTTCGATTATCGCTTTCCATGAATTGTGTGTGTGTGTGTGTGTGTGTATGTGTGTGTGTGTTGTGTTTTATGAGTATAATTCACAAGGAATGAAATGTTATTAAATTTTTAATACTGTATAATTCTTTATTAGGTACTAGGTAAGGTGAAAGATCCAATACCTGGCACATTAAGGAAAAAAAAATTTCATTATGTGATAAACATTATATGGTGACTAAAATTAATATTAATTTTGTACCAATGAACAAACGACACATTTCTGAAGGACGGAAGAATAATAAATTTAACAAATATCAGACAACTTTTTTAAAATTATATTTAATGTGAAATATATGGAAGTGGTAATTACAGGACTTACGTCCTGTCTTCGGCTGGTTTGAGTGATCACTTTATATATATAATTATATATAACGTTCATCAATTATCACCCCTCAATCTCCGCATTTATCATAAGGAGAATAAATTTTTATTGTGAAGTTGTAATTATTCAGAACATAGCTCTGTCATATTTTAAATATTAATTAAATATGTTAATTAGAAAGATAAAATCAATTTTATCGAAAAATATTGTTGTTGCTCCTAACCTGAATCTCTTTCCAAACCGGGCGAGGTGCTTTATCCAACTATGCTACAGCGACAAATTGTCGAACCTATATGTTACCTTTTTGATATTTATACATTTAATCGTTCCATCGTACCTTAACTCTGTTGTCCCAGCCGAACACCATATACACTAAATTGCAAATATTATAATGGGAAGTTAACACAGATTGACCATTTCAGCATTGGCCTTACTACGTTAAATGACTCTACTTCTAAAAATATTCATAAAGAACTTAATAAAAGCATTGTCGATAAATTTATATAACGTGACCTTTGACCTATTAAATAAACAAAGAACACGCAAAAATTCAATGATAAATAATTGTACACTCGAGATAATAAATTTATTAAAACCAGTTTTTCAATAAGATTCACTTTTAAACGCAGAATAGCGATACATACACGAAAACCTAGCCTACCGCGATTGACTCTACCTATAATAACCTCACGCTAGGTGAAATCGCGTAAATCGAATACATTAAATACTAATTAAATATAATAATTAGAAAGATCAATTCTATCGAAAAATATTGTTGTCGCGTCAACGGGATGGATCTTTTTTCAAACCGGCGAAAGTGCATTATCCAACTATGCCACAGCGACAAATTTGACGTCAAATTTTCGAACACTTTTTTCGTTCCATTATTTGAAAGCCATGTACTTTGTTTTTACGGAATCTCTATACCTTTTGAGTAAACCCGTAGCAGACGCCAGAATTAACAATTCATTTTATTAAATTTTGCACTTACATACACTTATATACATCCCGGTAGCGAAACAACAATATTTTTTGATAAAATCGATTTTATATGTATAACGTTCTAATTAATATATTTAGTTAGTATTAAAAACAGACCCATGTTCTGCATAATTACAACTTCACAATAAGAATGTGTTCTCCTTAATAATAATAAGACTAGTTATTATTAACCCACGTAAAATTTAACTGCAGGGTGAATATTATGTTCCAGGCCGATATTGTTTAGCCGCCATTTTAGTTTGGAATATATTTGTCAGTTTATATTTTACAGTCATAGAGAATCATTAATTACAATTTATTATAGAGTATTTAAAGCATCAACAAGGTGCTGAACTTATTAAAACATTTTATCTAAATAATAATGGCAATGGTGATCGCTATAGTCACGTGTTGGTAAACTTCTTGGTGGCTGATTGGGCCTGCAACACGGGTGGTTTGAACAGGACGGTACCACCTCTTGAACACACAATTTCCCGGCAGCACAATATCAAAAAGTGATGATATCGACTGGCCCTCTTCGATCACCTGATTTAACGGGTCCCGAATATTTTCTGCGAGGGTACACGAATGAAAAGGTCTACGCCAATAAGTCAACAACAATTCCGATGCCGCAGGACAATATTAAAAATGAAATTGCTGAAATAACGCGCGAAGTGAGTGCGAGAATGTTATGAAAAATATGGTTAAAGGAGCACGCATTTGTGCCGCTGCCGGAGGCGACCTCTTGGCCGATGTCATATTCCATATGTGATTGTAATAAATAACAAATAAAAGAAAAACTAAATTAAAAAATTGTGTTTCATTTCCTAATTATCTATATAGGGGTCTATAATTACCGACGGGAGCCAGAAGTTAAACAATGCATAGGTATGTTAAAAATTTCTATGTTCGGACTTGTCAAATACCGCGCTATTTCCGAAATAACCAAAATCAGCTGATGTACTCAATATTTCTGCATGGTGTAGAATCATGGACTCCGATGGACAGATTGATGCTTTTGAAATGTGGTGCTGGAGACACATGTGGAAGCTCATGGAAATCGCTATCCACAGTCATGAGGGACCATGGAAATAAATAAAATTTAACCACATTTTCAGATATTTGATGATTATTTGCCTTGCCACACTTTTAGGCGTTAGGATTGACTTTGACAGTAGTAAATTTGACGTACCGCAAACGTTTTCAACCTCGGGTGATGGTAAAATGTTTCGAGGATGGTTTGATAAGTAACTTGGTTTGATAATAAAGAAAATCATTGTAGTTTTGTAGCGTACTTTATTTTTCGACATAGTCCCCTCGAAGTTCGACGCGCTTGTCCCGAGGTTTCTCCAGTTTGGCGATTCCTTCGCGGAATAAATTTTTCACTGTCACTCGGAATACTTCTGTCGAACAACGAATTACTGTCAGAAGAACTTGAGACCATAGATTATGTGTACGCGCCTTTGGCATTTCTTGTTGTTGATATTGGTCATGTTTGTGTTTGTGAATATTGCCACTTTTACACATCGTCCGGTAAGGTGCTCTCTATAATCTACTCAGAACAAATAGAACAACAATATCGGACCAGAGAACCAGGACTGTCAATCAAAGGTTGGTGGTAGCGTTCATATTGCATACATGACCATATTATTAATAGGAAATTCGGAACAACAGCTTTTTTTTATAGGACAGCTGGAAGGAGGGTGGGGGCATCCTTTCCCGGGACCTTTAGAAGCTAGGGTCGGTCCCACTCATCAAATTTAATAAAAATACGCGACTTTAATTATATGGAAAACCAAAAAAAGAGAAGAAATTCAATTAGCAAATATCGCAAAGATTTTATAATTTAGACCCTCCAGCATCCCTTAAGTACTGTCTTTATTCGTAAAAATCATAGAACATAGTTTTACATACAGATAGAAAATTTAGATGCAGTAGTTCAAGGCAGACACTCAGGGATCCATTCATCAAAAAACACTCCCAAAAGAGGGATATTGGACGAGACACAAAATGGATTGAGTCACACTTACGCGGACAGACTAATGGAGTTGCAAAACGCGAGGTATGGAGAGTGAGAGGTAGGCACGTAGGTGGTGTTCCCACCCACGCAGGCCGGCCTTACTACCCACCTAAGGAGCTCCAACGAGTCACCCATACCCGAATAAATACTTATATAAAACAATATTCGTCCCATTACTGATTAGGTCTGCATTCCTGAGCGGGCGGTGTTTAAATCCAGTCAAACCAACAACAGCTGTCGAAGGCATTCACGTAAACAGATTATCTATTCATAATAAGAAAATTTTATGGCTACATATACAGATGTTTATAATTTAAAGTAAATCTCGCAACATTAAAAATATATATTAATAATATCTCAGCTCATAAAAATGAAATGTTATACAATATTTAGGCCGAAAATGTTCTCTATTATGAAATTGGTGTTATTGTATTAGGCAGTGTTGGGTAAACCGTCAAATTATCTTGACCTTAGACATAGGTCAAGTGTTGCGGGCCGTCTCTCGGACGTCGCCGGCCGGAGGTCGCCTGGAGGGAGGCTGGGAGGTGCCGATGACGATGGCAAGAGGTTACACACGAGTGGTGGGAAGAAGTATTAAGCAAATTATCCAAACTCACTTTTAAAAATCTTCACGCCTATTTAAGCTGTCGATTTTAACCGGAAAGGATATTTCCTTTTCTGTACTGCTATTTCTCACAAATTTCGTTCATCTTTAAATAAATTTACACAGAAGATAAACGATCCAACTGGTTAACGAACTTAGCCGAGATAGTTGTAAGGTCAATTTTACAGATAATTAAAAAATAAATCTGATAAGTTCTTTTTTAACGGGATTTATCATATCTACAAAATCGACCGGTTAATGAATGTACATGAAATAAAGTGTATATATATAGGAGAGGGGTTTGGAATAATAGTTGCGAAATGAGAGGCATTCTACGCACATTCTTGGTGGAAACATAAATCCGATAGATTATGACAGTCAAAATATTTAATCTTCGAATATTACACTTTTTGTTTGAACAAGACGTATTTTTTACATTAATGCATATTATATTGTTAGCATTTAAATTTTCGTTCCAATCTAGTCATATTTTTAAAAAAAGTCGCGGAACTATTTGATTGCGAAAGTGAAAATATTCAGACAAGAAATTTGTGTTAGTTCATGTCTATATATTTGGTGGTCTGTGGTTGTATCCCATTGGCAATAAAACTAACGATAGCTAAAGGTCTCATGGTCCAGAAATTCGGAGAGACCCTAAAATCACCCTCAGTCAGTTTGATTTGATTTATTTAATTGTCTTTTGTTTTATGAAAATATTTTTTCAGTGTTAAAATACGATGCCCTCATGAATTCTGAATGAAAAATACATCCCCTGTTTAAAAATCAAAGTGCAATTTGATATGATAATTATAATTACGTAATTAAACGATTCGCAAATCTATCCTTTCAGCTTATTTTGATCGCATCTCCACACCAACCGCCCCCTGAAAAATTAGCAGGTTGCCAAAGTCTATATCTATGAAAGAGGATGTCAAATCGTGTATTGCCTCAAAAAACTAGTGATTTTTCTTCCGTGTACAGTTTTCTGGGCTAATCTGACCTTTCTGGCCGACGTTTCGGATCCCATTGCAGGGTCTATCATCGGTCTTCCGAGCAAATGAATGATAATTGTTTTAACATATTTGAATTTGTTTTCGTTTTTGCTTATGTTACAGTATACAATTTATGTTGGAATATATATTTTTTAAAACGTTGGATAAATTATGCATCAAACTAGTACAGTTTTCGTGACAAATTAGACTGAAATACTCGCTGAATGAACATATTCTAAATAAATATTAGATATATCATAGAGACGAAGCTATTTTTATTATATTTAATAAAAAATGTATAGAAATATGGGGTAATTACAGGGCTTACGACCTGTCTTCGGCTGGCTTAAGTGATCACTTCATATATATATATATATATAAAACGTTCACCAATTCTCACCCCTCAATCTCCACATTCATCAAAATTTTTTTGAAAGTTGTATATATGTTAGTACGTGGACTCGCTTCGAGTACCATCTATGGACCAAATTTGATAATTCATTTTTCCTTTGAAACAACATATGTGTCAAGTCAATGAGAATTGTATTTATTTTGAAAATTATTTAAAGCAATATTCTCTATCTGTAAAATGTTTTTAACACATTGTACTATAATACGCCTGAAAAATCTATATTTTTCAATTTTTATATATTTTTCTTATTTTACCAATATTTGAATATGTTCAAGAACACACAATTGTTGGGTTTTTACCTACAAAGGAACTGTTATTAAATAAATATCAGATATCTTATAGAGACATGAGGTAATCACAGGGCTTACGACATGTTATAAAAATAGTTTCCTCTGTATGAGATATCTGATATATTTATTTAATATAATGACAGTGCCTTCATAGGTAAAAATCCAGTAATTGACTTTTCAAATATTGCTAGAACATATTCTATGTTAAAATTGTCCGCTCTGCTTTTGCACATCGGTGACTGGTCCACTGGTCCACTGGTCCACGGGGCAGCAGAATCCGCCGCGAGTCCATCTCCCGCTCATCCCGAGACACCGGCGGCAGTGCTGATCAGACCCTGGCGCGCTGAACACATCCGCACGATCAATATTCACCGTGAATCGTCTCCAGCTTTCGACTCCGACTACGGTTTACCTGTGAACTCAAGATGAAGCGAATCTTGTGCGCCGTGGCCGCGATAGTGCTCGTCTGTGCTGTGAATGGTAAATATTTATTTATTATTGTGTATTTATTAATATTATATTAATTTCAATATTATTACGTTATTTACGAATTATTATTGTTGGGAAGTTGCAATTTTTCAGAATACAGTTCTGTGGTATTTGTGATATAAATTTTTTTCGATAAATAGATTTTTTTCTGTTTTTTCAAGTTTAATTTGTATCAGAAATATTATTATAAAATTTTATAGGGGTGTAAATATGTTACAGGTAATTCATAAATTATGATACAAGTATCTGCTACATATAACTTCTTCAATTAAATCTCAATAAACGCGCAATTAATTCCTTTCCAAAAATAGTTTCGAATTCTAGAAGCTTCTATATTTTTTAAATATAAAGAAATGTTTTACATTTTGAATAATTTTCATACGTCTATCGTTGCCGCTGTTTGCATATGTGAGAATAGCGCGCCTCGATTCTTCGATCATTACCTGATTGAAAATTTTATTTAGTTTTTTTATTTCATCTTGAATTTCCGATCGAAATAACAATATGGGGACGATTCAGAAGATTACAAATATTTCTGTGAAATGTCAATTCAATCTGTTCGAAGATGAGGACGAAGTCTCACGCCAGATCAGTACTGGTGCACCGCTTGTGTATTTCCCAGCGTACACGCCTCTGATGGTTAGACCCTGGTCTACTCCTGAAGTAGAAACATGGATCCTGAGAATGAATATAAGGAATACGCACGACGCCTTCGAGTATGTTCGCGTTGGTGTTGCATGCGGCACGTACCATGAACTGCAGAAACTCTGGAGATGAGTGTCATGAACATACTGACCGAGAGAGACAGATCTCTCTGAACAGTACAACATTTTTCGCCGACAGACTCCGTATGTCAACTGTACGGATAATTGTGTAATGGCCGACATTACAATAACATCATTTTGTATATTTAGCTAGAAAATGTTTTTTAATTCATTTTTATTTGACAGTAAAGAATTTCAATGATTGAAATCCTTTAGAAACGAGATTGGAAAAATAATAATTGTAATTTTTACGCAAAAGGAACCACTTGTGAATTAACAGTGCGATGTGAGTTTGAATAGTTTATCATGAAGAGGATCTGTTGGAAAGGACGAATTGACAGCTTTAGTTGAAGAAATAACCAGTACTGATTATTAGATGAGGACTATTTTGCTTCACGACAACTTTACATTTTTTAATCACCTCCTTGATAAATATTTATGGCACACGTATTTCTGAACAACCCAGTCGCTCCTGTCCACCGACGAGATTTTCGACCCGAAACAACGCCGAGACAGAAATTGCGCTCCCGTGACACTATTTGGAGTTCATCATGTACACATCGAGTCTAAAGAGACTCGATCACCGTCGCTTGTCAGTCCATTGATCATTAAAGTTCCGTTCGTCAGTTTGGTGAATTTGAATCTCTCAAGCAGCGGCAGTTAAATGTTTGTAATTTAATCTGTCTGTGTAACTTTTCATAACAAATAGTTCTACATGGTGACCCAAAAAAGTGAGAACATCTCGTAACACATGAGTTATTTCAAAACGTAATACAATTAATTATAATTCTTAATGTATTTTCTTTGCACAATATTTAGCCAATCGGAAATCATCAAAACACCCCATATTGCATCATCTACGGGGTTTAAATCTGGGCTGTTCGGTGGCCACATGCCCGGCTCGGTGAAATTAACATTCTCACGACGAAGAAAATTGATTGTATTTCTGTCTATGTGAGATGGAGCTCCGTCCCGCTGTAATGTCCAGCTATACTTCAAGCTTTGTTTAGAAACTCTTTGATCATTTTCCTAGTTTTTTAATTCGCAAATATTTGATCAGAATACGGTCTTCTGCAGTGATTTCTGTCATTCAGGGCAACAATTTTAAAGAACCAAATATAAACAATGGGAAAATTAATAATCAAAATGGCGACCGGAAATCGTCGAAATAAAACGTAATATAGGTAAATAGGTAAGTAAGTAAATTAGTAAACTATTGAAGGTATTGTTGATATAGTTAAACTAATTTTGATTGAATTTTATCACTTTCTATAGTACGCATAACGTATTCGTATTTTTGTCTCAATTCGTCTATTTAATTTTTCACATTACACAGTTTTAGGAGACGATTGAATTCTGAGATTAATCTCAGTTATTTCAGTGTTTTAATGATCGTGGAATTCTGGGGCCGTTGCTGTTTCTCGCCGGTCCAACCTTCAGCCCGCATTATCCGCATACGAAATGCACAAATTAGCATTCACAGAAAAACACCTCACTTAAAAGTATTATCGCTTTCACTTTTTCTTTAGACAATATATATTTTTTTCTTTAAAGGTTGCGCAACACCTTCGAGCTGTCAGGCTCATCCATTATTCATCAGCAACATCTTTACCACTCGTCCGGGCAATATTCAAATGTCAAACGATATATTAATTGCTGTTGCGGCTCTTATGTTTTGCCGTATACTGGAATGTGATTAATCTCTTTGTACGTGTATATACTATGTGTGTTAGTGCGACATATAGAATATGTGCATAATTACATTCCCTTTGCATACAACAACAAAAAATCTAGCGTGCGTGTTGTGTATACAATTCACTGGGAAGGAATTTATCATCATTATGGCCAGCGTTCATGGCGTTATAAATCTCAGAATCGCGTACACGTGTTGTGATTTTGATCTGGAGATAAATTCAAGAACCAGAACTTACGGTGGAAATACGAGGAATTAAGGAAGGCGCTCACTTTTGATGGATTCCTCTCCACCACTAGTACAAGCGCCGCGGAGTATCTACAATGTTAACACTCGCGAAAAGGATTATGATGTATAAGCGGGATTAGAGTAAGATTAATATAAAGCGGAGTGAAGCGACGGTAGTTATCCGTACAAAAGTTCCAATTAATTCCGGTTAGCTTATAACAAGCGTGAAATGTGGCGCGATATATGTATGATAGATAACGGTTGAACCTGTCTCCTTTAATACAGACTTCGATCTAGTTAAGGAGACAGTGAACATCTCATACATTATGAAACTTGTTCGCCTTTTTTGTATATTTATAAGAATGTGTAATATGTACGTATATTAAGAACATCAACAGAATAAAATAAAATAAATTTGGCGTGTACTCGGTGGACTGCGAAAAACGAGAGTTGTCTGCAAAGAATTTCGATTTGAAATTAAAATTCACCTATCTGACGAACGGAACGTCAATGATCAACGACGTTTGACGTACAACAAGAGTGAAGTGGCGGTGCTAGGAAATATAATCCGTGTCTGTGGATACGGGCCATAATGACGTGTCCGTTTTGCCGTATCGTCTTCAGACGGTGCAAGGTAGACCTTGTAATCGCAAACGCATTTTATCTGTTTGTAATGCATTTATTGCGAGAGAACCGAGATGAGTGCACTTGTTAGCCTCGCAGCATCCCATATCTTCACCAACATCAGCCTTGTTAATCCACTGCCGATACCCCCACGACTGTAACCCATTTTGGTTCTTTGTTAATTGCGTTTAACTATCAAGAATCCACAACAGAAAAGGCTTCATTAAGCCTCGATTGAAGTACGTACGTAGTGAAGTTGGAAACACCCGCCACCCGTGACAAGGGGATGATAATAATTCAAATGATTTATTCAAAAAACAAATAGAGATGCGTTCACAGAAAACGTGTCGCATCAATTTTTTTATAATTTTTAAACCAAGCTAAACGTTTGTATTATGAAAATAGCAGCAACAGAGCAACAAAGAGAGGTCTTCTTGAACCTCAAACTACCAGATCACTAGGCAAGTGTCTTAACTAGTTAAGCGATTAGAATAACGTATTCAATACCTTCACATGTATTCTGTCACAGAGATCAAAGTTTCACTGAGAGATCATCGCAGGCCAAAATTGCTCTCCGAAATTGTCTTGAAGATCTCCAAATTATATAATGTCTTCAAGGGTCAAATCTAAAATTGTAAGAACGTCGGGAGTCAACCGTACACCGTGCAGGAGACTATATTTAAAAAAAATATTTGAATATGTCCAAGAACACACAACTACTGGATTTTTACTTACAAAGGCTCTGTTATTAAATAAATAATAGATATCTCGAAGTGAGTTCACATATTAACATATATATACAAATATTTTTAAATACTAATTATTAGGAGAACACATTCTTATTGTGAAGTTGTAATTACTCAGAACATAGGTCTGTGATATTTTAAATATATTAATTAGAAAGATATACATATAAAACCAATTTTATCGAAAAATATTGTTGTTGCGCTACCGAGATTCGAACCTGAATCTCTTTTCTAACCGGGGAAGGTGCATTATCCAACTATGCTACAGCGACAATATTTTGGCGACAAATTTTCGATCCTATATGTTACATTTTTGATATTAATACATTTAATCGTTCCGTTATTTGAAAGAGCCATCTACCTTATTTTTACGGAATCTCAAATACCTTTGAGTAATCTGATAGCAGACGCCAGAATTATCAATTCATTTTTATTAAATTTTGAACACATTGATACAACTTTATTATTAGGAGAACACATTCTTATTGTGAAGTTGTAATTATTCAGAACAGACGGTCTGTGATATTTTAAATATTGTTGGGAAGTTGCTTTATCTAACTATGCTACAGCAGTACCTTTGTCGACAAATCTTTGAACCCATATGTTACATTTTTCAAATTAATAGATCTAGCGTTCCATTATCATGTAACGAAAATTTGACGACAAAGGTACTGTCTGCTGTAGCATAGTTGGATAATGCACCTTCCTCGGATTGGAAAGAGATCCAGGTTCGAATTCGATCCGGTAGCAACAACAATATATTATTCGATAAAATTGATTTTATATCTTTTTTTTTTTTTTTTTTAAATAGAGATGCGTACACGGAATACATGTCACATCAATATTCTTACTATTTTCAAACTAAGCTAAATGCTTGTGCTATGAAAATAGGACTAACTTGCTGGTGTCCTGGAACGAGGCGCGAACCCCCGACCACTAGATCACCAGGCCAACGTCTTGACCACTACACCAACAAGCTACTCATATACTTTCTAATGAATACATTTAATTAGTATTTAAAATATCACAGACCTATGTTCTGAATAATTACAACTTCACAATAAGAATGTGTTCTCCTTAATAGTATATAAAACTTTCAAAAATTTTATCGATTTGGAGATTGATGGGCTAGAATTGGTAAACGTTATATAATGGGTTCACTTAAGCTAGCCGAAGACAGGTCGTAAGCTATGTAATTACCCGTACTTCTATATATTTTCCATTAAATCTAATAAAAAATAGCTTCGTCTCATGAGATATCTATCATTTGTTTGACTATATTATTGATTAGTTTTGTTATGTGATATAATCAGTGGTGTAGTGCTAAATTATAAAAATATCAAGGCGATAATTTAATTTTACACCTCCACGGACCATAATATGGGACCAAAAATATTTTTTCTCTGTATTTATTCTAACAGAAACTTGCAATGGTTAAAAAAACGATTTAAGCCAACAATAAATTAACCTTTGTAAAAACTAAAAAACTATCTTAAATTTAAGGATGACTGTTTATTTAAGTTGGGTTCACATATTTCATGTCTCCGAGTGCATGTGGTCAATGGTTGAAAGAATGGGATACCGTCGGGCACCCAGATGATCCAATTTTTAACAAAAAAAAACCTATAAATATCCTCGTAATGTCTTTCACGTTCCTGTCTTATATATATATTTGGGATTCTCGAAATATCCGTCCGCTGCACGACATTTGATGACCAAAAGAGCTGGTCCCATTCACGGACCACCAAATATATAGGATATGAACTGACGCAAATTTCTTGCCCCAATATTTTCATTTTGGTCGTGATCACTTACGCAATCAAATAGTTCCGCGACTTTTTTTAAAAATATGACTCAATTGGAACGAAAATTTGAACGCTGGCAATAATGTAAGAGTTCATACTTTTATTATTGCATAAATGAGTCATAAAATATCGGATTTATATTTTCACCAAAACTGTGTGTAGAATGCCCCTCGTCCCGCGACTAATGTTCCAAACCTTTCTCCTACATTTAACTTTATTTCATGTCTATTCATTTACCCATTACGCTACTGGTTATAATAGCTACGAACTTGTGCATCAACATGATATATTTGTTTTTCTGTTTTCTACAATTTTAATATCTTCCTTGTTACGTGAATGTGAACTTTGCATCTATTTAGAAATACATACAACGAATATTTTTGCCCTTTACTGAGAAATTGTGTATAGAACCTGTTTTTAAGATTTCTTTGTCCTTGGTTATACAATAATATTGTAGACCGTCTGTGCGTGCGCCTGCAGTTAACAAATTATCAGATATTATATTACCTATAAAGCCCATCTTCGTATGTAAACAGCGTACAATTTTCTCAAGGCTGTCGCATTGTGCAACCACCTGCGGTGTGTACATAAGGTAATATATGTACATAAGGATGTCCAGCATCTTCTTATTCCGTAATTTCTTAAAATATCAAGACAGATAAGTGGGCGCAGATCTAGACGATAAAGGTCGGCGAAACAGACGCTGGATCTGCACGCGAGCTGGATGACGGTCTACTGTCATCTACCTTGATTTACAGTGATTTGGATGATGTCTGTTGTAAATATTCAAGTTTTGCACCGTCGAAGAGATGCCCTTCCGGACCTTGAAATTGTCAAGGACTTCAATTATCTCGGATTCATAGGTATAGTGAAAAATTATATGTCCTAATTTGACAAAATATGGAAAGACGGTCAAGCTCGTGCAGTCTCTGGTGCATTCTATATTTTTATATGATGCGGAATCATGAACCCTGATGGCAAGAGATAGAAGACATATATGATGCTGGACACAGATATGAGGTATTATCATCAGCGTGGCGCCGAAGAAACGTGGAATAGATTTCAGTAAACAAAAATTGTCATTTTCTTATAAAATGCGCCAGTGGAAAAATATGAATGAATGAATGTAATATTTGTAACTAAAATAAAAGGAGGTATTCTGCGGGCATTCTCGATTAGTGAACATACTTTATATTTCATTTCTTCAGACCTCATAATCATCATCATCGCCAGTTAAGAGAAGTGGAGATCGGCGAACCACCCTTGTCATAACCACCCTAAACATCTTGAAGAAGATAACTTAGAGAAGCTTGTTGCAGTATTGTCGAAGGACGGAAAGAAGGCAACGGGTACTAACAACCTAATCTAACCTAACCTAACTTAATGTAACTTATCTATGCAGTAGAGTAATAAGCTAATCGTGAGGCTTTTTTGTATACGTGTGCACTTGTCTAATGGCACGTATCTACTAATAAGATTTTTGAGAGATTTTTGGATTTTTCTCCCTTGAGATCCCTCAATTATTATTGTTCACGTGTACACATGTATCAGAGATTCGCGTCAAAACTTCTTAGGTTGGGTGATTTAGAATCTCCCCAGCAGCAGTTATAACTGAATAAATGTTTGTAATTGAAGGCCTTATAATTAATGTTCATGTTTAATGAATTACATCTAATTTTCAAAACAGATACTCTATAAGGTCTATGGTAGTTTAAAATATCAACACGTGTACACCATACTGAAATGTATCTCAACGAAATCTCGGAGATTATCTCATCGCGTCTCCTTCCGTGGACACAGGGCTTTAAATCGATTGTAAAATATGGTACATCTTCGTCTTGGCGGTTTACAATATGTGTTTGGATACCTTCATTGGCATTTAGATAAATACACACAAATATATTGGTGATGATAATGTCTACTTCGTGCACAAAACCCGGAAATGTTCAGCTGACCTTCGGAGAATCCTTGAGAACCGACCTGACTCCGTACAATGACAGGATGTCCAGCGGTGACTTACTACGTCCACCTGACCTGAGCATACAGTGCCAGTCTATCGTCGTGGAGAACACTATCTATTTTATCATTTCGATAAACGTTTTATTAATCGCTTTTGAAATGAGAGAAACGTGTAAAGAATAGTAATATATAGTTATAGTTAACCTCCCTTAAAATAGAACAATAAAAATAGAGTGATTGTAATGTACAAGAACGTTGCTGCTGTGATTAACTATCTTTAAATCAACCAATTGATAGAAAGAAAAATAACACCGTTGAAATGTGGTGCTGGAGGCGAATGCTATAAACTCCTAAACAACTACGAATTCGAGATAGATTTCCCACGATCTATCGTCTAATTTTACACACACGTCGCCCACAGAGAGGATGAAACTGATGATGATTGGAAAGGACCAGAGATTCGACACGTGTGCACAAACGTCACCTAGAATCATTAATACCTACAACAAAAAGAAATTTACTCAACTGACGGACGTGACATCTAAAGTTAATGGACTGTCACTTGATGTTTGATGTACAACAAGCGTGAAATGGTCTCGGTGAACTACGAAAGCCGAGAATTGTCTGCAAATAATCTCACGGGAGCGTGATTCCTGTCTCAAGCTGAAAATTTCATAAATATCTCACCAGTGGGCATTTTTCTTCTTAAAACCTGTTCTGGTCCGCCATCATTCACATTTCTCATACTCTACGATCACTCGAACATAGTGGAGAACTGGGAGATATAGGTCCCCAGTTCACCACACTTGTGACTGACGGCCCCGTATCTGGAGACACACATAATTCTAATTTGGTTGTGGTTAAACACGCAAAAAAACTAGCCCTCTACACGTCAATACCGAGGTGAAGGAATGATGGAAGAGAATGTCGCGTAGCGCTACAGGGATGGGCGGACGATGTGTGGGAGAAAGCAAAACAACAGATTTTTTGTACTCTTTTTATTAAAATTAACTTTTTATACCGCGAGATTAGCGAACGTCGCGTCGCCAGCCTTGAAGCTGATTTGAATATTGTTATTCGCGGTGCATAACAACTCTCGCTCTCTGGGGCCATCTTCAGCGTGACGTCATTGTCGTCTGTCCGAGCAGCGCGAAACCTGTTTTAATTTATTTTGTAATCGGGTGAATCTTTATTGTTTTCAGCATTATTGACAGGGGCGGACTGCGAATATGACGATTCTTGATGACAAACGATGATAGGGTGTCTCACACACCCCTTAAAGGGAAAATAGAGAAATAAGGTACATTTCGGCAAAGGGAAACCAGGACCGTTAGATAAGGTTTTCCGAGCAAAAATGAGAAAAGCGGATGCCCCTCATCCTCTCTAAGCACTTAACCGTCTCAAAATCTCCCAGCGAGACATCCACACACCCACGAACTTCCATTTGATTTTTGTGTGCATTTATTGCATTGCCGCTATGCGGCGTAGTATGGTTGCCAAGTAGCGTTAAAAAATGCTAACCTGGCGGTGAATATGAAGGGGTGGATCGTCGTAGAATGGAGAGGAAGAACCGACAAAGTGGAAAAAGTAACACAGGGTGCCGAGAAAATTTTGATATATTATTCCTCTTATTTTCCCATCACTTTTTATGGTTTTGACATGGAGTATTAGCGCAATGTTGTTTATTTTTTCAACCTAGAGACTAGGTTAGATTATGTTAGGTTAGATATATGCGAAAGAGAGAGAGACAGAATACATATACAAATAGTTAAGGGAGGGGATGGATTGATGTTCTATTTAACTATATATAACTAAACTCTTTCACATGTAATTTTATATTCTATCTCTCTCTTTGTATATATAATTGCACTCTTTTTCTATTTATAATCAGATTCAAATACATCCTGGTGAAGCTTGAGATAAGCGAAACCTGTTGACGTATAATAAATTTCGTGGTTTCATACAAAGCGACTGTAATTTTATTTAATAAAATATAATATGTTAAACTAAATAAAATGGAGTAATTGTATTTTTCAAGGGACCCAGAATTAAGATCTTGATCCGGCTCTGATTACACGAGCCGAGTCCTTTGTGAAACAAATTAGTGTTACCATACTGAAAATAAAAATGACGAACAATATTCTCAGAAGCATTTTAATCTTTTTGTTAGCTTTATTAGAAAACCATCTTTTGACAGAGGTTGGTGTTACAGCGTTGAAGAAGTTAATAATGAATGTCGTCTCTTCCAGCTCAGCGATTCCAAGGCCAGAACTTCAATACGCAGCCGCAGAGGGGGGCTCCGCCGCCGTCCTTCCAGTCACAGCCTTCCAGCAAGTCAAGTTGCAAGGAGAAGAATGCCAGGTTTCCGGTTCCCGGTCAGTGCGACGCGTACGTGGAGTGTCGAGTGAGTACAATCATGATCAGATATACTGCACACTAAAAGGGCATCGAAATGACTTCACCCTTTCAGAGCAAAAAAGAATAGGATCACCGTGAAGCCTAAAACGAAAATAAGCGTAGGTCAATCCTTCCATATGTTTCTGGCCTCAAAAGCCTATAACATTTTGCCGAGCAGTATGAAACAATTCTCTATGGAGAAACTCAAACACCACCTCGGGAGCTAGTTATTGGGTGTTGGCAGAAAGGAAACGGAGCAAAGATTCATGAAAATGATCACAGGAACAGAACGTCATTTCTTCATATTCATTTTTCCTTTTGCATAGTGTTTCAATGATGGGTATTTTAGATTTAGATAAAAATAAAATTAAAAATAATTTCATATTTGTGTGACTGACAACGGATGAACCTGTCTCCTTTAGTACAGACTTCGGTCTATTTAAGGAGACAGTGAACATCTCTTACATTATGAAGATTGTTCACCTTTTTATACTTTCCCGAAACACAGAAGTCAAATATTCGATCACTTTTTAGAGCAGCCGGGGACGTATATCGGTAATAACGCGACAAATGTTGACTTTCAAATCGTCTAACGTCTCTGGTTTATCGGCGTAGACTAGTGACTTCACATATCCCCACAGAAAATAATCCGATGGTGTTAAATCATACAATCTTGGAGGCTAATTCACAGATCCGCGAAATTACGCTCCCATCGAATGTTTCCTTCAATAAATGGATTGTGGCGCGCGCTGTGTGCAATGCTGCGTCGTCTTGTTGAAACCGCAGCTCTTACACAATAATGCTGTTCAATTGGGAAATGAAAAATCGATAAATTGTTGTGCATGATGGCGAATCGACTCATTTAGGTCCTCTTCAATACTACGCTCCACTGCAGCAACAGCTTCTTCGGTGCGCACTGTACGACGTCTCTGAGGATGCGTATTACCAATTATAGTATACGTGGTGAGAAAACGATCCTCGGTTATTGGAATTACTTGCTCGGATGGACGATTATGTCGACCGCAAAATGGACGTAGGGCACGGTAAGTTTCGCGAACTGAATCACGATTTTGCGAAATAAATTTGCACAATTTGCTAGCGTTATTCGTGGTGAAATGGCAAACTAAACTGAGCACAAATCAGCTGTCAGGTGTCAAATTGGCTGTCTCTGGAAAAAGTGTTGCCAAATCGAAAAAAAGACGAGATTGTGAATTTGTGAATTAAACAATCACACTTTTCGACATACAATAATAATGCAATAACTAACAAAAATATCAGAGCGATAGGAGTCGCTTTGATGGGAGAATTGTCATTCAGCACTGGAGTGATTAATAATGGCTTTGCTTTTTAGATCTAATCTGAATAGTTAAGATTCTGTAATACTTCCGCATCTTTACATCTTATCTCCATTAATATTAATCTATTAACTTGCGTTGTCACACAGCAAATTTGTATTTATTCACGAGAAAAAATGTCACCGATAGTGTTTTGTTCTTGGTCACGCATTGATATCTCCTCACTGTTAGTGCAGTTTTAAATTAATTTATTTTATTCAGTTTTTGGTGTTTGGCCTTTCGCATAACATAACAAATTGTAATCTGCGTATACCCTTTTCTTTCTTACCTATCCCTATCCCTAAGCACAAGGAAGAAAAAAGATGTCACAGTGATTAAAAATCTATCAACTGCAGCATATTCAGTGCGCTTCGAACTATACTTCTACTAATTCTGCTTATACTCAATAATCCTTTTCGCGAGTGTTATTATACACGCCGCGACGCTTGTTACTTGTGGTGGAGAGGAATCTACGAATGAACCAGCATTCCGCAGACGAAAAGTAAGTGCCTTCCTTTGTCAATATGTATGTGACATATTGACGACCGTTAATATTTCTAACATGATCATCTTCCAGTAGCTATACCTATTCCACAATAATATACTCAGGGGCGTGCAGTGCATACAAGCAAAAAAACTGGCGATGATGATGATGATGATGATTTGACTATGATTGCAGTTCAGCACCTAGGACCCGTGTAAACGTTTCCTTTCCAGGTTTTAAACCTTTAAACTTCGCCCAGCGCTTGCAAAACCAACTTAATTTATTAGACTTTATTAACATGCATGTTTTTGTAATAGAGGTGAATATATTATATTATTAATCCTTAATAATATATGTTGCATCAATGTGTCCAAAATTTAATAAAAATGAATTGATAATTCTGGTGTCTGCAGTCGGCTTACTCAAAGGTATTTGAGATTCCGTAAAAATAATGTAGATGGCTTTCAAATAATGGAACGACAGGTGTATTAATTTGAAAAAATGTAACATATAGGTTCGAAAATTTGTCATGAAAAATACTGGCGTTTTAACACAATTGGTAGTGTACTTCCCCAGATTGGAAATAGAGATCCAGGTTCGTATCCCGGTGACGCAAAAACAATATTTTTCGACAAAATTGATTTTATATGTATATATTTATAATTAATACATTAATTTAGTATTTAGAATATATTATAATATAACTTCATAAACATAAGATACAATTATATTGTTATTAAGTATATACTCGTAGTTTATTGTGCGGGATGAAGTAGACTCCATCTATATACATCACTGTCCTGGCTACTTTGCTATACTGCCGCCTGTGTTAAAGTAGTCAGTTTTTTCGTGTAAAAAATAAAGAAAGATGAGTGTTGTAGAACTAGTGAATTATTAGCGTAGGCACTGTATAATGATTATGTTAGAATCTTGGATAGCCATACTTCTGATTGATCTCTACCCAATTGGATCATATATTGAGTCCATATTTGTGTAATCTTATTGGAGTTGAACGATCTCCAATCGGTGCTGAGTTTGTTGTACAGTTTCGGAGCTAAGAACACGTAGAATCTTTGATAAAATGTCGTTGTTGCTCTCGGAACTGGCGTGTGGATGTTCATTGTTTGTCTTATCTTGTGTCTATGATTTATTGTCTCAACATATATTCTAGGGCATTGTACTCTTTAAATATAAGATCTGATGGATATCTAAAGAGACGACCAATTGCAGGCAAATAACTTGTACAATTAATAAGCTTGCAATGTCGACGATGCGACATGCGTCACGCCCACACTATGCAGGTACTCATCAACTGGTTGCTGGCGGCTGGTACTCCAGGTACTCCAAGAGTTGAGCAATCGTGTTCAAAACATGACGGTGTTGAATAATGAATATGTAGTAATTATAATTATATGTAGTAATACGAAATAGCTTCTGATGATGTCAAGTACTATTGAGACTAGAGATCGCAACAAGCAAATCCCTTCTTTACCGATATAGTAGCTGTCGATAATTCTGAATATGCACGTATTTGAAATATTCTAGAAAATAAGACAAGATGGTGAATGTTTGGAACAAGTAGAAGTGTATGCATAGACTGAGAGATATAATATATTGATGTGGAATATTGTGAACGCCAGTTTTAATCCAGTAATTTCAAATGTAAATTTGTCAACTTGACAAATATCCAAGACTCATTCGTGTACACGGATGGCATTTGTCTCGGAGATTCGTCTCGAAAAAGCGTAAAGAAGAATTTTGTACGCAAGGTTAGGCTAGGTTAGGTTAGATTAAAATGACGCAACCGAAACATACCGACGAGAGATGAGTGTACACGCAGATGCACTGTACAGGTGGCCCAAAAGAGGTGAGAATATCTCGTAACACGTGAGTTATTTCAAAACATAATATAATTAAATATAATTCTTAATGTAATTTTTTTTGCACAATATTTAGCTAATCAGAAATCATCAAAACACCCCACACTGCATCATCTAGTGGGTTTAAATCTGGGCTGTTCGGTGGCCACATGCCTGGTGAGATGAAATTAACATTCTCACAATGAAGAAAGTTGATTGTATTTCTGGCTGTGTGAGATGGAGCTCCGTCCTGCTGTAATGTCTAGCTATACTCCAGGCTTTGTTTTGAAACTCTTTGTTCCTAGCACCCCGACGTTTTTCAATACGTAAATTTTTGATCAGAATCCGGTCTTCTGCAGTGATTTTTGTCATTCTGGGCAACAATTTGAAAAAACCAAATACAAACAAGGGGAAAATTAATAACCAAAGATGGCGACCCGAAATTGTTGAATTAAAACGCAATATAGGTAAAAAGATAAGTAAGTAAATTAGTAAACAATTTAAGCTATTGTTGATATAGTTAAACTAATTTTGATGTAATTATATCACACTTTACGAAATGTTCTCACTTTTTTGGGCCATCCTGTATATACTGTATATAATTAAATTAAATAACATTTTGAATTATTATTTTTTACCTATTCGTTAAGGCCCGTGTTTACGATAATATCTCAATGAGACTTTGATATCTGAGAGTCGGTAAAGGTACGTGCGTGCCGGATGCGCCATTCTAAACTGCAAAAGATATAAAGTGATGATTCATAAATCACTCCACGAATTGAATTGAATGCTGAATTTTCAAGTTGAATCTCCGAGAAAATTATTTTTTGGTTAACACAGGCCATAAAGATGAAAATGGATTTATTTGCATGATATTATTATTATACATTATTTTTATTCTCTTTGTGATTATATTAAATTAGATTTATATTAATTAATAATACGCTCAAAATTATTTATTTATTATTTCGTATATTGTGATATATCGTCATTAGTAATGAAACTGTGATCACAGTCACAGTTTACAATCACTGATATTATCGAATATCAATCACAATCACACCAGTGAGTCGAGAGTAGCAGTTTTTCTCATCAGTAGCAGAGACTTTTTAATGCAGCCACGACTTTAGGATGTAGACACATATTAAAATATTTTAAAATGACAGATTGTTAATTATATATTTTGTTAACTCCAGGATGGCGTCCCGGAAGACAAGACGTGCCCCGATGGTCTGCTGTTCAACGCCAACGCTTCCGTCTTCTCCTACCCCTGCCAGTATCCCATAGACGTTGACTGCGGAGGAAGATCGGCAATCCGTAAGTATACCGTAATATAGAAACTTAAAATAAAGCATTTAAAAGGCTTCAAGAGAGCTGCTGCTCTCATATCAATTCTGTACAACAAAACTAACACAAACGTAGAACTGGTAACAATTTAGAATTTATTCCGATCACACTAGGACAGTTTAGTTTAATAATATGTTCTCAGTTATATCTGCGTTGGAAGACATGGAGCGAAAGATATTCTGTCATACTTAAAAATTCCTACTGACGTACCTCTCCATACGCACGCCCCATTCGTCCCGTCCTCGTTCCACAGACATCACACTTACCACTACGCCGTTTCTCCGTGAGGGTAGGCAAAGAGAATAGAGCGCCACACTCTTCTGACATGACGCACAATTCTCGTCTCATCTACATTCATACATATTTTCATATAAGCTCCGATTATTGAGTCTTCTGGTCGTGCCAAGTCTTCCATGGACGTTCTCTATTTCTGGTGCCGTCAACAATTGCGTCATATATCTTTCTAATCAAATACTTGGTTGAGGTACATCTCAATGCCATGTACACGTGATGAGATTCCGTTCTGGAGATAAACTCAGAAATCAGCTTGAGATTGTTAGAGAGAGATAAAAACATACAGGGTGGCCCAAAAAAAGTGAGAACATTTCGTAAAATGTGATATAATTACATTAAAATTAGTTTAACTATATCAACAATAGCTTAAATTGTTTACTAATTTACTTACTTGCCTATATTACGTTTTATTTCGACAATTTCTGGTCGCCATCTTTGATTATTAATTTGTATATATTTGTTTTTTTCAAATCGTTTCCCAGAATGACAAAAATCACTGCAGAAGACCGACCGTATTCTGAAAAAAAATTTGCGAATTGAAAAATGTCAGGGTGCTAGGAAAATGATCAAAGAAAATAGAGCTCCTTCTCACACAGTCAGAAATAAATCAACTTTCTTCGTCGAGAGAATGTTAATTTTATCGAGCCAGGCATGTGGCCGCCGAACAGCAGATTTAAACCCACTAGATGATGCAATATGGGGTGTTTTGATGATTTCTGATTAGCTAAATATTGTGCAAAACAAATTACATTAAGAATTATAATTAATTATATTATGTTTTTAAATAACTCACGTGTTACGAGATGTTCTCACCTTTTTTGGGCCACCCTGTAAACGTCACCTAAAACTACCGTAGATTCCTAAACTATCTATTCTGATAGATATAAGGCGTTAAATTGCAAACATTTATTACGTTTTAACTGCCACTGAGAAGATTAAATACACCCAAATGTCGAACGCGACTCAATGACATTTGACGTTTTACATACGAGCGTGAAGTGAGACGCGAGACGGTGAATCTCCGAGACACGGTGAGAGTTGTCTCCGAACATCTCATGAACCATTAATACTGATGCTGCGATTCCACGAATCAATCCCTGTTTTAGCGTCGAGTATTTTTAGAATCACGAATGAATGAAGTTCTGAATATTTATGTCTGTTCGCGTCGAGCGGAAATAGCGCGGGCGGTTAGCATTTCATTAATGCCTTGTGAAACACGCTTTACTGTAAACAAACAGATAATTTTGTCACGCGTACATCACGTGTCCTCAAGTCGGCAGAACTATATGTGAGCCATTAGTATTTAATCGTTTTGCAACTTTGCATGGTCTGACTAATAGTGTACCCAATATTCTTTATCATCGTTAGATCGATTGTACCTGTAACCTAAAATAGATTGACAGAGGAATTAAATATTACAAACATTTTTTTCCATGTCGACAGCTACTGAGGAGATTTAAATTCAGTAAACTGACATTTAACTTTTGACACACAACATTATCACCATCATCATCTTCATTATCAGGCGTTTTCTATCCACTGCCAGATGAAGGTCTCCCCAAGTGTCTCCCACTTTTCTCTGTCCATATTTTCGCAGAATTTGTTAAATCTAACGGGTGTTGACCTCTTCATTTCCCCCGGGTACCACTGGATGACTGCAATCGTCAATAATCAATAAATACACACACATATATATATATATATAGTCGATTCCGCTTAATTGGACCGCCGTTTAATTGGGGCAGCCACTTATTTGGGCCAAATCTCAAGGAACGGAAACCAAACCAAGAAACTAATAATAACTTACATTGCTTAATTGGGACAGTGAATTTAAGATTACAATACATACGTTTAAAATATATTAATTAGTTCCGCAAAAGCCAGAGAGTTAGTGCAAAAATTTCCCTTTCGCTGACAGTTGGCGAACTATAAAACCAACACCATATATATTTCCAAATTTTGACCAATAAGGGAAATGAGGACATGTTATAAGTTCTATTGTTAATTATCAAGAGTTTACGATGAAAATAAAGAATGAGAAGAAACATCAAAAATTAGATGAAGAAGACGTTTCTTTACGCGCTTTTATACTTCGATAGATGATTAATATCCAACTGTGCCTGTAAGTAACCAGGAGAAAAAAATATATAACCCAGCTACAGTGTTATTTTATGCAGGAAGGCAATGAAGGGAATCCTATGTATTTAAAGAAAAATATTCATAATTTAATTTTAAGCTCGCTTCGGTTAATTGGGGCAGCCACTTAATTGGGCCAAACTTCCTGGTCCCGATGTGTCTCAATTAAGCGGAATCGACCGTATGTATTTGGGGGTTAGGTCGGTGTTTAAGCTATAATAATTTCCCCTGACTCGGACAGAGGCCGCCAACCCGACGGAGGACTGTCCTCATCAGTACGGCTACTTCCGGCGCAGCGCCAATCCCGCCGAGTGTGGTCAGTTCACCAACTGCGTGGAGGGCCGCAGCTACACCTTCGACTGCCCCGAGGGCCTGGCCTTCAGCGTGGACACCTACCGCTGCGACTGGCCTGACATGGTCCCCGACTGCGATGCCGAAGGTAACTAGATCATTACATTACAGATAACCGCAGACCCGAATTATTGGGAGTTATTTTTTTCCAAAATAGTTTTGACCCTTTTTTGACACCAGGTAGAATTTGTCTATATGAAAGTAGAAGACATTTCCCATTTTTTAATTAACGTTACTTTTTTCTCCAAAACCAATATTAACAAAGCTATGACTTTGAAAAGAAAATTGATAGCCACCATTTTGAAACAAAATGTCAGATCAATTATTCAGAAAAGTTTGATCAAAATATAGGAAGAACTGCGGGAGTCGTATCCATAAAATTTGATATATCTCATAGATATAGATTTCTATCGAAAATTTAGTTTATCGTGGTACAGGAAATAATGTTATAATAAAATATTTATAATATTTTCATTCCATTTTAGTTATATTTACTACAACATTAAAAAAACACATTTCAGCATATCTCGGATTCACCTGTCCACCAGAAAACAACGATCCCTTCTTTGGAGCCCAGGAGTTCAGATTCTTCAGGTGAGTTTATCCACGCATATTAGTAGATACCGGGAGTGACTTCAAGCAAAATACAACATACTTGTAATGACTTAAAATATCACCAGATTCCTTAGATTCAATTATTTTGAGTCCAATCTTTGGAATATAAAACTCAGTATGTCCTGGTAACAATACTAAGTTTATTACAACAAGTATAACTATAATTTTAAATTATACACTTCAGAGATAGACTAGTTATTTAGGCGGAGCTGTGATGGAATAGAACCGTTTCCCCAGAGACGGCCTCCTATAATGTTTGTCCCCCACCACTCATCTACTCACTCTCCTGACACACACACAAACACATACACTTACAAGGTGACAGTTCTCACAATACCCGTACACTAGCAGAAAGCTTTTTAACAGGTAGTGGTCGTTTCGAAATGCGAAATGCGGTTGAAAAGTGCTATCTAACTTAACCAATTAATATAAACAAATATTCAATCAAACATATTCTTAAAATGATCTAAATACTAACTTAATTACCGTTCTGGTAACACATGTGCCACATGATGATAGATTATGTTGTCTTGGCAAAATACAAAATCGCACGCTAGCATATTACTTAAATCTATAGTGCAATAATAGTTACATTCATAAGCTAATTAATTCCAGGTCACCAAATGATTGTCAGAGATACTTCATGTGCCTGAACTCCAAGCCTCGCCTGCTCAATTGCGGCATAGGAAACGCATACAATGACGAAATTAAGTCGTGCGACGGAGTCGAAAACGTCACCTACTGTACTCCAGATGTTCTGGCGAGATCCAGCTTCAAGGCAGATCCCATCCAAGGACTCGACTCCAATCCTTCCAACAGGCACAGGTTTTAAAATAACACAATTGTAAAATATGATTAATTTTTGATCTGGCATAAAGTTATACTTATGAATCCATTGTTTGGATGTTGTGATGTTGTAATGTATTGTAGGTGGGAGGTCTTTAAATTTCTGTACGATACAAATGTTTTTAATTTATCCCCAAGACCGAAACCATCTAAAAAAATCAAATTCACAAATGTACATAGAAAGCTCGAGAAATATTTTTATTAATGTATTTTATGTCCTCGGACAATCAACAGGTAAAACAAAATTATTAGAACTTTCTATTGATAATCTTAACCCTAAAATGTTAAATTCGGTCTTACTTTTTTCGTTATATCTGTCAGGTTACATATTTTTGTTAATGTATTTTACGTCATCAGACAATCAACAGGTAAAACAAAATTGTTAGAACTTTCTATTGATAATCTTAACCCTAAAATGTTAAATTCAGTCTTACTTTTTTTGTTATATCTGTCAGGTTACAATATTTTCGAAATTATAATATATTACATTTATGAATAAACTTGTAACATGCACTAATTCTCTTACATGTCTTTACACTATGTGTAACATAATATGATAATCTTAAAAATTGCATAAAACAATAAAAAAATCTATAAAATAAATTGTACTTTTATTTATGTTTAAGTTATCTCAATGTTTAGAGAATGCAGTTCGCATAGCATCAAAGATTGTAATGCTTTAGGTCAGTGTTCTCTAAATTTCAACAAGTTTCAAAATATTTTCATTTATCATCATCAGCATTTATTATTGGTTACAGACCTCTTCATCAAGGATCGCCAATTCTTCTTCAATGACTTAATGATAATTTAAACCCCCAAATTTACTTTAAACATACATATTTCAATCACTCAGATTTCTTGTATAAAATACAGCGCCATCTACAAAAAAATCCATAAACTAACTTATAAGGCAATAGCAATGATTCTCTTCCAACAACAATGTATCATTTTTTACAAATATTGATAGACAGAGCGCCGGCCATCTTGGATGATATGATGTTGATGCGGGTAAAATCACTTAAAAAAATGTGGTTAAAAGTATTTTTATCTATTGTAAATTATGGTTGTTTAATATATCATTGGATGCCCAAGAAGATATACAACGTTGAGGTATTCATAATTGTAAGAGTTCCTTAAATGATCAAAGCTATTCATTTTATGTTATAACTATTGTATAAATCTTTTTAGTCCTTACGTCTGCTTGTTTCTTTTCTTTTCCTTCTTACATGTCTTTAGTCTGTGTTAAAATTTTTACTTTGTTCATATTACTTATTCTCTACTTGCCTCCTTTTTGATTTTTGTTTTTCCTATTTTTTACCATTTTATTTAATTTGTTACCTCACTTCCAACTAGTGATGGAAAATCGTTATTTTAACTGTTATTGTGAATTTGTTTGATTGTAACGATGATTGATAACTAAATAAGGTAATTCTTTAAGCAATGACTGATACACTAGAAAGGAAACCTCCGATAGTTAAATCTTACTTACCAATCATCATTAAATCCCAGTTATCATTCATCGACACAATCATAGTTACGTAACGGTTTACCATCACCTAATGGCTACCTACCTCGGAACTGATACTTTATATATACCTAGCGAGGTAGGTAGCGGCCAACAGACTTGCATGTAAATGGAATGTAATATTAATACGTATACTTTCTGGTGTATTGGTTACTTAAGGATTTTTATATTGATGCAAGCTTTAAAGGAAAGTTCTTTTAATTAATCGGTATTGAAAATTTGCCCAAAACCGATACAGTGATGGTATAAGGTAACAGCAATTGAGTCTCTACAATATGATTTAAATGGAGCTCAATGACACAATCATAACATTTAGATATTTTGTGGGTGTTCCAATTCAACTAAGGGCGGAATGTTAATGCCACGGTGTGAAGAATACGGAGTAACAGAATATGTTTGCTTTTATCATACTGTTACAAAACCACCATTCAGTATGGAAGTGTAACAGAGTTATCAACAAAAAATATGCAATTTAGAACACGATTTTAAATTGTCTCTTAACAGCAGATTGTAATTCAAAAATATTCTTATTATATATTGCGCTTCCCCATCTATTTCTATAACTTTCTGGATTCATTATGGCTGTACAGCGCTTGGTTAAACAGTCAGGTATGTGAGACGCGAGCAGGGGAAAAACAAGCGTGTTTTTTCTAGGTTAAGATTACTTAAATGTTTTCTCTTTTACAATGTACAGGTATATTGACATCTGTCATCTTTTCTTATCTATGCTGTCTATGGTAACCATCATCTAGATGTTATTTTTAACAGCTAACTTACGAAGGCAGAATAATTTTAATTACATCAAAATTATTTACACACGGTTTGTTTTGGAGAAAGCTGTCATTGAAATATAGATTCTATTGAAACCTCCGCACGCGCACACACACACCTATCTTTTCCCACGTCGCGCTACCGCTGGCAGACACATACAAATACCCAGACATTACAATTAGTAAAAATATTTAGAAGTAACTCAACGTTAATTTCTTTTGAAATATTAATTTGGTCCACACCTAACCTAACTTCATTTGTACTGTCAGAGATCTTCCTCATAAATATACATCGAAGGTTGACGACCAAGTTACAATATGCTGATTTATCTTATACAGGATCTCAGGCAATTTGGAAAACATTACATAGCCAAGATAACCTCTATCTACCTGCGCCTCTGCCGCTTTCATCTCCCCCGCATAATGAGCTGTACGAGATCATACTTCTCATTGAGGACAATATGTCCACAGTATGCAGCTTCTTATTAGTTCTATTGACTTATTAATGCTTCTTAACATCTCTTCGTTCACCTTCAGCACACGTCAATACACGATACTTCTACTGATTCTGCCTAACATCTTGCGTCTTGGGACAATTTAGGTAAAAGGATAATTCAACATATTATTTTCACAGCTTATTGGAACTTGTGGCAGAAAAAAAACCATTTGTTTCAAAAAGTCTTTATTGCTAAGATATACAAAAATAACGTAATAAAATTTTCAAATTCAATCTTTCCGTAGATTGAACATCATCTATGCAATATTCAATTACTTATATACATTTCAGTCCATTGATCTAGTTACATGCTACATAGGATACATCGCAAACCATCCTCGCCGCATAGATACGCCAGCGAGTTCTCTTAACTTGTAATACATTATATAAACTATATATACACAACATGCTTAAGTATAATACTTGGTCAATTATCAACAACCTTACTCGATACAGTGCCCATGCACCGGGGGCAACACACAACTGGCGAACGATTAACGCATTTTCGATTCGTCTGCATTAATACAGTTCGCTCGATATACAAAGAACCGTCACTCGTTGCAATAATTGTACAATTTAAGTGGTAGTGCAGTACTAGCAAAAACTAACATAATTCTAGTAATTAATTTGTTTAAAAATTTTAAAAAAAGATTGTAATATTTTCAAAGGCGATTAACGATTGTTGGATTTTTTTTTAAATGCGATCAATTTCTTCAAGGCATATTTTCATAGGAAATAATTATAAAAAATTGTTTATGACATGTTCTTATATACATTGTTAACTTCATCATCTCGATCATTATAAAATATACATATATACAAACATTTTGTCGTAAAGTTAAGTAGAAAATAATTTGATTTGAACAATATTTAAAAAATACTAGGCATAAAAAAGGGTAAAATAAGTTTTTTAATACACGCTAACCACATGCATGGTTGGAAAGTAGTAAACATTATTAAAAATATATTGTTGCAGAAGACAATTCTTATAACAGCATCATGGCTAAAATAAATTAATTAACATAATATTTATTTCATACAACCTCAATAAAAATAAAATTCTGCCCAATGCAGAAATTGTTGAACAATTTTTAATAAATTGATTATAAATTAATTTGCAAAATAATTATACCAAATGTATTTCATATTTATTTTTATTGAAACAAAAATAAAATGCAGTGATCTGCATACGAGGTAAGGCGGGATGAAACAGAGAAACATATTCCACGCAGATATGACGCACATAATGTGTTTTTAGTACAAGCAATGTCTCCATACAAAATTATGTCTCAACCGATTAAATTGATTCTAACTTATTGATTTTATAATCAACAGGTGCATATTTACTTAAGAGTTAAACTTTATAAATAAAATAACATTAAAAATATTTATTAAAATTGTAACAATTCCTAATCTTGTCGCTTTAAAGTTAAGGCAAGTGAGTGAGCTGAGTATAGGTTGATATGAAGGGCATTATTCCATTTTACTACAATATACTTCCGAGCAGGTTCCCGACAAAGATTCTTCTATTCTGACATACAGTTCACATTGTTGAAAGGGCATTGGATTTAATATTTGCTCGGTGATGTTAGAAAAATTCACAATATGAGATGGCACCAGGATTTAAGTCGATGAAGTACAACAGAATCGGCTGGTTCAACCGTCAAGTGAAAAATTATTGTGGAGGTTTATCGCCTTCGTAATCAATGACACTGCCGATGGCCCCTGAACGCACCCGAGTGTAAAACTAGACTCTCGTCAGCCACGAAAACACGTGGGTAACAGCCGGTTAATCGGCAATTGTAATATGCGCCGGCAGTTGTCCAGAGAGCCAGCCCTGGCAGGTCAGTTTGTTTGCAGCTGTCTTCCCGACGAGACAAACAAACGCTTTTCGTTGTAGATATCTCTACTGTATATATTTCTATCTGTAATTGTGCACAAGTCTCGATAAACTCGTGACAACTGGAAGTAGTTTTGATTTGTTAGACCTTCTCCGGTCACACACGCACACTATGCATTATTATTTTAAAAAATGTGTGAGTGAATGAGTGAAAATTATGGGCCACTCTTTTAACCACGCTGTAGAAGATCTTTCTGATCCATCAACATTGAAAACATCAATTGTACACTTATAACCATCGTCACAACAATGCCCCATCACGTAGGGAGTCACACTTATTACGTTATGAGTATGACCCCGACGTGATTGGGCGTTGTCGTGACGATGCTTATAAATGTGCAATTGATGTTGAACGTTGACAGATCACAGGGATCCACTTCAGCATGTGTAAACAAGTACCACATAATTTTCACTCATTCGTTCACATGTTTGTTTAAATAATAATGCGTAGTGTGTGTCTGTGTGTGGCTGGAGAAGGTTGAACAAATCGAGACTACTTCTAGTTGTCACGAGTTTATCGAGACAACTAGAGATAGAAGTTGATGCAGTAAAAGGTCTATAATGAGAAGGGTTTGTTGGTCTATTCAGGAAGGTGGCAACGAGCGAAGTAATCTGCTAGAGCTGAATCTTTGGACGGGTGTTACCACATATTACTGTTGTCGGTTAACCGGCCAGTACTGGTGTTTTTTTTTGCGACTGATGAGACCCTAGTTTTACACCCAGGTATCTGCAAGGTGCGATCAGGGACCATCGATGGTGTTGTTGATTGTGGAGGTGACATACCTTCATACCTGTGCCGTGCAATAAAATTGACCTCTTGGCATGATACTGAGAGCCGTCAATTTGTAAAAACTATCCCACGACGACTAGAAAAGCATCGCTTATCTACAGAGGTGAATCCCGAGGCTAATTTTGCAACTAATCTAGCTATTGTGATTGTACAACATAAATTGATTAAAACCTCCATACATAACAAGAACCCAGAGGAATTGACTCGCTCGATGGTTGTAAATATTAATTGTTCACATCATCATTTAACATTCTATATAACTATAAATCTTTTTAAAAACATTTTAATTAGTTCACAGATTCACAACTATTTTAACAGGTTAAAATTTTCAAAATGTACAAAAAAAAAAAGATTTTTATACATATATCTTTGTTTTCTTTTCTCCTCCACTTAAATGCGTTTACGCAGCATTCTGAGAGGCACCATTTATTGATTACGAAGATTGCACAATAGTTTTTCAACTAACGAAGTTTGTGCATGGAATGCACACATTATTTAAACATACCACACCAGGAATTGATTCGATAAACTATTACTCTTCATCTTTATTTTCGTCCAACTCTTCACTGCTGGCCTGAGAGGTATTGTCACCGGCGTCCGTCTCCTCCGGACTAGGCTCATCCTGGGCGGGAGCTGTCTCGGCTGCGCCAGCCTGCTCGGGTACGTCCTGGACCGGATTGGGGGGCTGCGCTTTGGCGACAGGAGAGCTGTTGGTGGATGAAGACTGCGCAACTGGAGAGTTGCGTGACGCGCCGGTTGGGAGTTTGACTCCAGGTTTCAGTACCATCGCTCCGTCCTTTGAATGAAAGATTAAAATAGAGTGGTTCATTTTGGATATTATACTATGTTCGGTCTGACTACTCAAGAAATGCTTTTGCAAAACCGACTACACTCCCAGGGTTCAGTAACGCAAAATAATATTTTTTAAGAAAGTTCAGAAAACAGTTAAGCTCATTAACTTGCATTTTATATCACATTTTTCTTGGAAAGTTATCAAATTATGATTTCTATTTAAAATGTTTCATTAATAGTGCTCAAAAATATGTATTTAAATAACTAGTGTCACAAATTACTATATCCGAAACTCTTAACAGAAAGAAATTTATTTCATTAACAACATTTGAGTATGTCTAAGAACACACTATTATTGGATTATTACCTCCAAAGGCAATGGCAATGTTATTAAGACAAATTACAGATATCTCATAGAGACGAACCTACTTATATTATATGGGAAGTATGGATATTACAGGGCATACGACACTGTCCTCGGTTGGCTTAAGTAATCACTTTACAGTAAGTAACCACTTTACAGTAAGTAACTAATTCTACCCGCAATTAACCTCGACATCTATCAAATTTTTGGAAGTTGTATATATATTTCCATGTTTCAAGTATATCTTCGTTAACGCCATCTATGGTTTTTTGAAATTTTTGATATTCATTCCCTTGAAATAGCACAGATGTCATTAATGAGAATATTAGAAATATGAAAGCTTTCTTTATCTGTCTATATGACAAATGATTAACATATTATACCAGAATACGCCTGAAGAATCAATTTTAAATTTTATATATTTCTTACTTAGACTAGAAAAGTAATATTTAAGCAAAATAATTTATTTATCTTATGTGAAGTACAGTAACTCAATATCCTCAGTTACGAGCGAGGATAACTCGCCAAACTGTAGGAGTTATATTATAATTATCGATAGAAGCTCACTTTAAACTGCACGAGCCCCTTCTTGGTCATGTCCTCCACCTCAGCCTTTGTCATGAGAATCTTCTTCACACGCACCATGCGGGGACCCATCTTCATCTCCGTAAACTGTGCCCCACGCGGTAACTGCAAAGGCTTCACGCCCGGAGGCAGGGATTTGATCATCTGGGCGGGGATCTGCGATCATGCCAGAAATACAAAAATGTATGATCTTCATAATTAATAGGATAATCTAAATTAATATCATTAAAATGTTGGAATTTGCACTGTTAAAATTAAATAATTTTACTTTTCATTTGAAAATATGGCATAATATCGATTAAGCTGTAAAATGTAAGAATGTCATAAACGACAATTGAACCCCGGCAGACTGAAATGTAATCTCTCAAAGTTGGGCCGCAGAGCATTAAGAAACATTCAAGATATAGCTCAATGTATATTTATATTGGACATTGAATGTGTTCATAATTGGAGAAATGTTAACTGACCTTTTTCAGAGTCTGTCCCGTGGGGGACATGAGCACGGTCTGGCCCGAGTTGGTGACCGACTGCACCACGCCCTCGATCTTCTGCACTTTTATGGGCACCTTCGAGGCCTCGGGCTGCAGTGGGGCTTCATGCTTTACGGGCTGCTTCGTCGGCTGGAAGTACTGTGAGTATAAACATTATTAGTATTAATTTTAATTAATTATACTACAATATATAATTGATACTATGCGCCAACTTCATTGGCCAGTTTGTGCAGTGTGAGAGTGCTTTACAATTTTTTTTTTAAATGAATAAAACAACTGTCGGTGTGTTAATATAGACAATGAAATAATATTATATGTATGCACCTGTTGAATAGTGGACTTGGAATTGGGTGTGCTTAGTTTTTCTTCTTCGGGCAGATTCCTCACCAGCCTAGGGCGGCCGCGGCCTCTTTTGATCACTGGCTGCTCACTGAAAACACCAATTTGTCTTTAGTTTACACAGGTTAGTTCGAGTAAACGGATTTTCTCGATTCCTATTGTCAGAACACATCAAATTATAAAGGTATGGAGTAGACTCCAACCTCTGATATATACAGCGTTGTCCTAGCTACTTTGCTAGACTAAGTCTTGTGTTAAAGTAGCCAGTTTTCTTTATGTTTCTGATTCTGGTATTATGATGTTAATACAGTAGAACTGCGATATAACGAAACCCGATATAGCGAAAAATGACGTATATCGAAAAAAAATCGAAATTTAGTCCCTAAAACCAATTTTTCATACAAAAATGCATTTATATAACGAAATCCCGTTAATATTTATAACAAAATCATTTTTGTCCCGTACGAAAAAATGCCAATACATTTACGTAAATTTATAACGAAATAAAAAAATGTTAAAAGATGAAAATATTATTTCGCACTTACAAAGCTGCGCCGATGCATCTGCCGTATGCAAACGGTTTTATGGCCTTCTCGGCGGTGCGCGGCGGTCGGCCGACAAGGTAGTAAAACAATTCAAACTTCTTCTTGGGTTCATAGTAGGTCCATAAAACCATTTGACATAATTCTTGCGGCGTTCACTTAGACACGTTTTACATATTCTAATATGTATTGCAATCCCAGACTAAAACAGCTGGAAAATACAAAAGTTAACAGGAACCCCCCGAAAGTTGCAGTATGTACTTATTGGAAATGTCAGTCTCAGTGTAACGTCTGTAGAGTTAAGTTTGTTCAGTTTTTAACGCGATTATTGCATGACCGAACTGAATATTTACATAAATTCATTTTCGTTTAACAATTGTTTTCCTGTGAACTCGTCAATAATATAAATAATTCGTTAAAATATTTTATGGATTATTTTTGTACGGCATTTTGAATTTCTATTAACTATTGTTTTCGTGTATTTTAAGTGAACAATGTTAACGATAATTTTTAAGTGAACAATTTTAACGATTACAAATATATTTTGAAATGATTGCCGCCGTTACCGGTAAGTACCTTCGTAATTTATATACGACTCATTTTATAAAAATGCCGCGAATCAACTGTAAAATTGTTATTTTTGAATTATTTTGTATGTTTCATGCCCAAAACTATGTTTGAAGCAGCTCTACACTTAAACACAATTAAAATATTGTTTTGTGTTTGCAATATTCTGGAATTTACAAAAATATCTTCCAATTGGTGTTGAATAGGTTCTGTTCTTAATTTAATTCCTTTGATTATCCATTTGCTTATCTGTTTTAATAACAAAACTACTAAAAATATGTAGGTATTCAGTTCCCTATGACCTTCTTCCTCCATTGTTTGCAGAATTTGCGATCTTTTTTGAAGCCGCGCAACATTTTTTTGCGACGGCGCGTAACATATAGTAGGTTTTTTATATTTTTTTCGTTATATGTGGGAGTTCGTTATTACGAATTTTTATTTTTTGGTCCCTTGGATTTCGTTATATCGCGGTTTTACTGTAACTGAATGTAATAATGACCAACTTTAATAATTGTGGCATATAATAAAAAAAAAGAAGTTAATATGAAGGAAAGCCATAAGGTTTTAAATTGCGTGCGTTGTTTTGTTGAGTGGAATCAAAGCGAGAGTAAACAACTCTCAAAACAATTCCGGGATAGGTTGGGACCCTTTGGGGTTTCCTTCATACGTATTGTCAAAGAGGAACACAATGATTATATCAAAATTGAATGATAAAACATAAATATAAAGGTAATAAAAAATAAAATATTAATTTTTATCTTATTCCTGCCTACACACTACTGCACTAATCATCAGGAGAGGCCATTATAAATTATAACAGATGACACAAATATGTGAAAGATGAATGTACAAATACTGACCAGTCCTGGGAAGTGCCAGGACGCTCGTCCACTTCAGCCGGTCGCTTGACAGCCTTGGTGACGGTAGGGATAGTCACAGGGGAAACAGGGGTTGTAGGAGACTCAGGCAGCGGGTTCTTGCGTGGCCGCCCGCGTTTCTTTCCTGTGGACGGTGTTACCGGCTGAGGATAGGAAGCGAGAGACACATTAAGAATGACACACATAGTACATAAAGTTGTAATTTAATATCTATACTCTTTGATCTAACTAATGTTAATTTGGTCCAATATCTATGACTATATCAATATCATATCTATGACTTTCTGGATGTGGTGTCAGCGGTGTAATTTGCTTCAGTAGGCTGTAAAATATTTGCTTAACCGGCCAGGTCTGTGAGACTCCTGTCATCCCATCTATTTTTTTCCTTATTTATATCACTGTCAAATGTGATACAAATGTTTTGTTTGTATTTTTTACATTTGTACAATTCCAGGGAGAGCATTACAGAATGCACTAACAGAAAACCAGTTGGCGACAGTTGTTATTGTCTTAAGTGGTCCGTATTTTAAATTCTAATTCGAGTTTATTGCTTTGAATTAAATTTATACTATGAATTTTGCGGCACAGCATTACTGCGCCGATTATGATCAGAGTTGCATTGTATTGTAAAGTCCTAATTTTTTTTAACTGAATTAATAATTTTGACTTATAATATGACCAAATGTGTAAAGATTATTTATCCTACAAATGTAATTAATATTTGAATAGAATATACAGAGCCAAATGCATGTGGATCAAATGAACCACACGTATCCTCAGGTCAAAAACCAACAAGTTATGGAACTACAAAAGTCAATAGTGCACAATACCTTTCTCTCCACGACGGGTGTGGAGTGATGCTGCACGTCAAACTCTTCGTTCTCCGCATCGTATAGCTCTTCATCGTCTTCATCATCGTCAACGTCTTCATCGTCCGAGTCCAGTCCAGTCCGATCCCGGATCATGGCTGCGTAGTCCTTGATCTTTGACGGGCGGCGAGACCTCCGCGGGGGCGATTCGTCACCGTCAGACTCATCTTCGGTGGTGACAAGGGGTTTGGTGAAGGTGGATTTGGTGACAAATGGTTTGGCTATGGAGGGTTTGTTTAATGAGGTGGAAGGTTGGGGCTGCAAAATTAAAAGTTGCTTATTTATCTTTGATAAATTGGCATTCCAAATTATGTAAACAGGGCTGCCAAAAAAGAATGTTGGTTATTTGAAAATGTAATTTCGGAATTTTACTGTATTTAGAATGAATATTACATATTCTGTTATATAATCAAAATTTCAAGCTGAAAAATGTTTAATTTTCAATTTAATAAATAATTTAATAAACAATTATTTCGCTTTAATAGAAAAATACACGGGAAAATATAATTGCACATCGGAACTTGCAATTGCTACTAGACTGCTTTAGCAATTACTGAATGTTACGAATTACTAAAAAGATGATAGCTTCCAACTGGAATAATTAATGTTTCATTAAAAAAAGAAAAGACATAGATCAAAACTTTACATAGTTTTGTGGGGTCACTATAGCATAATTGGTAAAGAAATCTATTGGAAATATAAAGGTTTGGGTTGGAGTTTTTTTTCTTTCTGTGCATCTTGTGATGCATCTAATTTGTATTAATTATCACGGAACAATGTTCTGAAAATTTGCAATTTTGTTAAAATGAAAATATTTCTAAAGCTACGGTTTTATTTATTTGGGTTTCAGGCTTTTATTACATTGGAGTTTAATAAAAGTAGGCTGGAAACAGACCGCAACTAACATTGACCATTTGCCCTGCGTCCAACCGCTATCAAATATACTGCCGTTTGCGTCTCAAGAATAGTACACGCACCATAAAAGTTAACTCAACACTCACCGCCAAAGGTTTTACAGGAATGGGGAAGACGGATGATGACACCACCTTAGTCATTTTTGTCGGCGTTCTCTCCTCACCGGCAGTCTTGACTTTCAGGGGCTCTCTGAAATTATAAATTAACAGTCAGAAATTTTATTTATTGTTTGTGTCTTTACTTACACAAGTGAATTCATATGAAAGTGTCTTAATACAAAACCTAACTACTTTTAAAGTTACATTACTTATATTAATTGTTACAAATGTGGATGACATTATCCAGAGAATCCAATGTGCATCTACCTACAAACGCATAAATAATGCCCTATGTATGACATCTCCTGTGTCCCACATCCACTACGTAAAGTACACAACAAAATAGCACTCAGGTAGGAATTCTGCCCGTATAAGACGCCGATAAATATTTTGTAATAAATCTAACATGAAACAACTTGTGTTTTTATTGACAGATTACATTGTGAAATCATAATACAGAACCTTCACGCATGTCTCTACAAATCATTATCGGTCAAGTTAAAATATCAAGAAGATTAAAAAAATCAGCACCTGAGAAAGAATGAGGAAATATCTTACATACATAATATTAATATGAAATCCATCATTTAGAATATCTTGTAAGCGTGTTAAGGACAGTAACTGTTGAGTATAGAGATTGATTAATGTTCTCCGACTTTCACTATCAAATACGAGACACAAACGCGACGTTTTATTATGTTAAAGCATTTTTAAATCGGTACAAACCTGGGGGCTAACTTTTTCACACTCTGCGGGGTTTTGAACACATAGTTCTTCCGGTTCCTGGCCTCGGGAGACACGGAGCGCCGGTCTCTCTTGCTCCCGGGGAGGGGCTTGCGCGACAGAAACCGCTGGTGGCTTCCAGCCTGTTGACGATCGTTGCCTGACTTGGCTCCCTGGAAAGCATTTGTTAAGTGTTTTCTAGTGTCTCTTCTACTGTACATATTTAATAAATACATCAAAATTGGACAGGATTTAAAGAAACATGACCATCATAAAGATGCGCGTGGTCATTTTTCCTCTTCATGTGCCTGATGGTAAGAAGACATGAAAAATAGATGCTTTTGAAAGAGTGCTGCAAAACCAATGCTGCAGATCTAATAACCGAAAGCGATGATGCAAGAAGGAAGAGGTCCATCTCTTACTCGCTGGCCCGGACACGTTAAGTGGAGTTTCTCACTCACACCGACTCTTCGGACCGCACAGTGCAGCAGAGAGGGATGGAAGAGGATATTGTTAATAAGTTTTGTCTGGAGAATGCGTAATTTAGACTTTTTTCTACTGTGGAAAAATCAAAAGTATACACACAAGTTTATATGTTGTGCAGTTCCACTGCTCTATAAGGTCAGGAATCCCTTTTAATAAAACTTATGCAATATAAATAATATCACTAATATTCAAACTGGGGATTTGCAAGTTACTTTTTATATTAATATTCTTAATCTGGACACATTAAAAAATATTATCACAAGCGTATTAAAAAAATCAATATAAAATGTACCTTCTTCAACTCCATAATATCCCTCTCCAACATCTGCAAAGATTTCTCTCCGCTCCTCGGAGATTGAGGCTCCTTTTCTGGAGATTTCTGCACACCCTTCTGCATATCTAACACCTTCACCGAGGTTCCAGCCGCCACCTTTTTAATTTGCACCTTTTCACTGACATCACTAGAGTTTGTGATTTTCTGATTCGGTTCTTTTAATTTAATTTTTCCAGATAGCTGGCCAATTTCTTTTTGCGGCGTCGTCTTCGGACTCACTTCATTCTCCGTCCTCTCGCTTGTTGCGACCGGCAGCTTTTCCGGTCGCGCCTTTGAGCTTTCAACTTTCTCAAACCTTTTTTCCGCAACCTCTTCGATCACCTTGGTGCTAACCACATTTATGCTTTCCACAGTTTGGGGCGATTTGATGTGAGGTTCGGACGCCTTCAGCGATGCTCTGTGCTTTTCTTTTAATTCTTCATCCAATTTCCTCTGCATCTTCACCTGTTCGGCCTTCTGCAGTATGCTCGCCTTTGTGGTGACGGCGGATGAAATTTTCTTCTGGATTATTTCCGGATGCTTTGTAAGTACTAGTGGAGGTTGGACAGTCTGCAGTTCTATATAGGTAGGCCTCGGTTCATCATCTGGAAATAAGCAAAGATAAGTTGATAATTATCTTATTAATTATTATAAATGAGTCACGTAGAACAAGATCAGAGATGACCTTAAATGGTACAAGGTTGTATACATAGTATACTGGTAACGTAGTTTCAAAATTGACAGTTATTTCTGAAGTAAACAGCTATACACATGGAAAAACAGATCAAAATTATCTAGAAATTCTAGTACTTTCACTCACTCAATATTTGGCTGTGTCAACTCCCCAGTTATGACATAATTTTTAGTGTGTTCTTGAACCAGAAGCATGTTGAAATGAGATAACAGCAAAACAAAGTTGAAAAGAGATCCCTAAAACTGACCTGTTGCTGACTGACTGAGAATTGGGCTGTTCACTGGCTGGGGGTCATTGCTGGCGAGGGGTATTTCCACAGCTAGAATGCTGGTGTTGACACTGGGCTCGTCCACAAACTTTGGCTACAATTGTGAATATCAATATGATGGAACAAGAAAAACAAACAATAAAAACAGAAATATTGTTAATATGTAAAAGTCAACAATTTATACCCAAAAACAAACTTATATATAACAAAAAAAAAAAAAAACTCCCACTGCCAGATTACATAACACATCACCTTGTTGGCAAATTATATTATAAATGTTCCTGACAAATTTGTAAAAAAATTATTTAAATACACAATTTTATTTTTTATAAAACATAAAATTTTTAATGTCGCATTGAATGATAGATACAGTAAAAACTCCTTGATTCAAAAATTATACAACAAAGATCAGTTCAGATTCAGTTTCAAAGTAATTTTTATTACAACCCTATTTCGGGATACAATTACAAAATGCTATTTTAGCATTTTGGGAAGTTTTCAACAATGTCATACAATCATGAATTATTGGGCTTTCGTGTAAATAGAAATTTGGTTTTGTCAGTCTATTGAATTTTGTACTTGTAATTGATTTGTTTGCGCTCACCATATCCTTGGGTTCTTCGTCTTCCTCCTCATGAACAAACTCTTCATCCTCCTCTTCCTCTACATTCTGCGCACCTTCTTGCTGATCTGAAATTCACCCAATGTTAGTTTAATTAGTTTATTTAAGGTTTGAATCCCGTAGTGCATATACTTTTCTAAATGATTTAGCTAAATTTATGATATTTATTTTAAAGTATGTAATACACAGTTAAACAAAAGAGAAGAGCGGTACATAACCTGACATTAAGAAAATTATTTAAGAAATATATTTTCAATATATTATATAATTTAAGTTAACGAAGAGAGATTGTTTTAAAAATGTAAAAATATGAAGGTTGTTGAATTAAATCAACCCATATTTATTGTGAGCAAATGTGAATAGTTAATTAATTTCAATTAAAAATATAATTATAATTATCTGAGAATTCATGACATGGTGCATCTATTTACAGACTATAGGCATATCATATGGCACGCATTGAAACGCCTAAAAGTGCTATGTACTCAGGATGGAATTCCCATGTTATACTGTGCCAAAGAACAGGTATTCTTAGGTACTGTATAACGGCATTTGTATGTCACATCCGCCACAAATGTAACAAGCACATAATCCAGATCTGCCTATATAAAAACACGGTAAATATTATACTCTGTAAATATTAAAGCTCTGGAATAAATCTAATGTGTAATAATCTGAGTTTTATTTTAATGCATAACCGCCACGCATCTCTACAGACACATCAATCAATTAAAATCATATCTATACATATTAAGTGGTATATTAAATAAAATAATAACATACTATTAATTAGTGGTAGTTAACTTAGAAAATATTGACTTACTTTCATAAAAGTCCTCATCTTCCTCTTCTTCCTGCTGTCTCGCCTCTCCTTCGAATGATTGGTCCATGCTCAGTAGTTCCGATTCATCCACCTGAAGAAATTTAATTTTTACATGAAGATAGTTTTATGCATGTAATCGAGATTAGATATAACTCCAAATAATTTGCTCAAATTATCAATATCAATGAAGTTGTTTGTTATTTGGATTATCCAGGAACAAAGAAAATAGCATCGCACTACAATCTTAAGCAAATCTAGCTGAATCTAGTCATCCCTAATTTGTGTTATCCTCTCCTATCTTTGGCTTTGTTTTCATTCATTATTTTGGTATAGAATCAATAATAATATCAAACTCTGTTGTTAAAGTAATTTTTGGCTCATTTTAATACACCACATTTACTACAAGTGTTACAATTTGATAAGAAAATTGAAAATATCGAATATTTCACTATTATTAGACTTTCACCATTTTTATACAAGGCCATTTCACAGAAACTTAACGGAAATAAAAAAAATGTAATTGAAGAATAATATAACATTAGTTTTACTTCCGGCATTTGATATTTCATCTATAAAGTGCATAAATTGAGGGTAATTTTAATTAATTCTGAGTTCCAACCATATTTAAATGGTCACAAAATGACGCACACATTATAGTATAAAGGAATGATTACCAATCTGCCCTCGAGGTAGGATATCTCCTTGAAGGGGTCCTCGGTGGCGGCCTCGCGATGATCTGTGTCAATGTGCACGTCCAACTTCTCCTCACACATGAACACCAAGTCGCACCACTCGCACATGAACTGCTCGCCTACAATTGAAACACAAAGTCAACTGACGGAAAAGACAAATATTTAAATTATATACAGAATGTAGTGAGTTGATAAATTGAAGTACATATTTATTATTCCCAGAATAAAATGGCATGATGAAATCCAGACCAATTTCAACACATTCCTGTTTTTGACGAGTTAGTGCAATTCCTTCCGATTTCTCAATTATTAATAAATGAATAACCTATGAAAAGGATACTCAAATGGCACTACGATGCCGTGCCCTTTTATTACCGGAGTATCTTATATACAGGGTGTAACAGACCTAGTCCAAAATATTTTATGGATAAATACCCGACTAAATTATGGGTAATTCTGCACCGTTATGGAAAATATAATTGTTTGAAATTTTTATAAAATCATGTTAAGCTTTACGTCTGCGTACTTTGAAATAAATGCATACTAAATTTATCCATTATTATTAATATATATCTTTGCTTCAGGCACTAAATCATCTAACATAAAATAGTCTAGCCGCTCGAAAATCGGTGCCTTTAATTTTTTATATTCAGTATATAATTTGGAATCAATAAAATATTTCAATTAATCGAAAAATCGCATAATTACTATTTCTGACATGGTTGAGATTGGGCACATATTCCTTGAACATTTTCGACTCGTAATTTAGTCACGTAACCACCTAAAAAATATTGTGAACTAGGTCTGTTATAGCCTGTATAGTATTTCAATTGTTACAAAAGCGAATAATAATATTGACAAAGAATCCATCTACATACATAGAGCATCTACCTACAAACAAACAAATACATGATGCCCCATGTACAACATTGCTTGTGTGCCGCACTTAATGACTAAAAAGAACACCTGGAAGTCTCATACTTAAGATTAATTCTCACATTATTTGTATATAAAAATGTGTCCTGTATAATATAACGGCCAATTTATGTCACATAAATAAACACGCAAATAAATAGCACGTAGGTAGGAAATCTGCCTCTATAAGATGCCAGTAAATATCTTATTTACAGTTTTCTTGAATAAATCCAACATGAACCAACTTGAGTTTTTATTGATGGAATACATTCTGAAGTCGTAATACATAACATTTACGCATATCCTTTACAAACCATTATCAGTTAGTTAAAATATCCAGAAGATTAAAAAAAAAAAAACAGCACCAAAGAAATAATACGAAAACGAGGAAATACCGACTTTATTCTGTATATAATATTAATGTTCTTCTGTGCGTCACACAAAGAGGACTTTGAAATGAAATTAATTTTTTAATTATTATTATAGTCTCAATTTGTGTTAAAATATATGATATTTTTCTTCTACTAAAGGTACATTTATCAAATAGAAAACAAACAAGTTCATTTCTATTGTCAGGAATTTGAAAATTTAAACACTGTAATTGTTGTAGTGCAGGTAGGTAATTATTTAAATGATGTCCTATGTCTCGCGCCCGTCCTACAACGGATTTTACCCTACCAGTCGCATGGCGGAGGTGGCGCTTGCGATTTAATTGTGAAGTCACATTGAAAAATAGAATAGAATAAAAATAAATTTTAATTGTTTCTAACATTTCTTGTGAAGAAGAAACAAATGAAAGATATGTGATAACTACCTAATAATTAAATTAGTAATTTAAAAATTCTTTTCTACGCATCTCGGTAGAAAAACAGTACCTTCTATGTGCGACTTGATGTGAACCACTACATCATCCACATCCTGGAATATTTCCTTACAGAGCGGGCACGTCAAGTCCTGGGTGGCGTGGATCGCCGAATGGAAGATCATCTCGTCCTGAAACCGTTCACATAGTTCATTAATTAATTCCCTTAGCGAGCCATTTCTGAATGATTTTTTTCTCTAAATCGCAGTTGCAAGTTCAGTCAGTGTGAAGCAGCATAAAATTATTGTACCTGTTTCTGAAATATTACATTGCACCGAGTGCACTTATAATGTTCCGATGCAGCGAGGGACTGTCTCTTCTTGCTGGCTTCCGATTCGGGCATATGTTTTGTTCGAAGATGTCTGTAAATAACAATGTTCACATTTATATAAAAAGCAGCAGGCAGAATTTATAAAACATGAAGTATTATGAAAATATGCCGCATTACATATTACGTGTAGAGAGGTACTGACCTGGTGTAGTGGTGAGAGAGCAGGAAGGTCTTGGGGCAGAACTTGCAGAGGTAGGGGCGGTTGCCGGCGTGGCTCTGCACGTGTTTAGTGAGGCGGATGGATGATGTGAAAGCTAAACATTACATTCCTCATTAGCGATATGAACACGATAAAAGAGTAATAACATATTAATCTAAGGACTTGACAGGCATTGTGTTTGCATGGACAATATTGGGATTAGGGAAACAGACAGCTTCTGTAAAAATGAAAAGAAAAGCTATTCACCAATGAAAAAGGACAATAGATGGCAGTAGTGGTCACAGAAAGTACAGCTACAGGCAGTGGCGTGAAGTAGGTATGGATGTAGGTTATGCTGTTACCAATGATATTATACCAATCATATATAATTTATGTACTACAATATATGTTGTACATAGGATGATAAACTTTCATTTAACTAATGTCTTTAAACAAAATGAATCCGTCATTTATAAGACCCTACCATGTATTTATTTGTAATTTTAGAGTACTATTAATAGTTTTTTTAATGTTTAAGTTTTAAAATTTTCCTACCCAAATAAAAAATGTATGGACGTTTTTAAGAACACTTTCTATGACAACATGATTCTTTTATTGATTAAAAATCCTTCTGTTAAAGGTTGACGTAGGAAATAGTTCTGCCAATTGCTTTTTGTTTTTCCCAAATCAAAAACAAATTCATGCACCAAATGCACTTCGAATACAAAGAACGACCATGAAATAAACACGTTAAAAACAGTAAGATAGTAAAATTTGCAAATTAATAAAAGAGGAAGTACACTTCAATGTTTCGCTTGCAGTTGTGAGCCTTTCTAATGATTTTCTGTTAAAAAAAAAACATAAGTAACGACTCCATACAAAATGGATTAATCGAAAAAAATTTCAGTAAATAGACAATTGTTGAACTTGGGTAATTCACTAGCTTAAAAGTAGAAGATAGTAAGAAAGATACAATGCGTCGATTGTAGCTATTAGCGCTAATTGTAATAAATCTGTAAATATATGTTCACGGTCCATATTATAGATTATTTCTTTATATTAGTTTCCCAGAATTTTTAGTAATGCACAGCTTTTTTGCTTGTATGCACTGCATGCCCCTGACTACAGGGTGAATATTATGTTCCAGGCCGATTTTGTTTGGCAGAAATTTGTCAGTTCGCATTTGGTAGTCGTAGAAAGTAATTAATTACAATTTATTATGGAACATCTAACGCCTCAACGTGTTGAAGTTATTAATAAAAACATTTTATCTAAATACTCGTCTACTTTTGGGGAAGAATCATCATGAGCGACGAAGCTCATTTTAACTTTGCGGGTTTTGTTAATAAACAAAACAACCATTATTGGAGCACTGAAAATTCTCGATTGATTCACTAACAACCTTTACACCCAAGCAGAGTCACTGTATGATGCACCATGTGGTCGGGTGAAATCATTGGCCCCTATTTCTTTCAAAATGCAAGAGTCAATGTTGTAACCATTAATGGTGAATGCTATTGTCATATGTTGGAAAACTTTTTGCTGGCCGAATTGGACCAATTGGGGCTGCACACATGTGGTTTCAACAGGACGGTGTCACCTTAAACCCAGCCTGAGTTGAATTTCATCATCGACCTGGAACATAATATTCACCCTACATTTCCATAATCAGTTATACTGCAGAGATATTTAGGATCTACTCACATTCGGGACAGTAGTCACACTTGTAGGGGCGCTGGTTGCTGTGTGAGATGGAGTGCCTCTCGAGGCCCTGCTTAAAGGCAAACTTCTTGGGGCAGCGCGAGCAGCGGAATGGCTTTTCCACCGAGTGTCGCTTCTTCTGATGACTGTCCAGCTCCTTCACCGATAGGAACACCATGTCGCACTCTGTGCACAGGAGCTTGGGGACAGACGTATGTACCTGCAAGGATGATGCAATGCGTCGGGTGAAATCATTGGCCTATAGGATGCTGAAGAAATATGATGATGTATTTATTTCGAGTTATCAAATTCATTTCACCTTCTCGTGTCTCCGAAGCAGGGTGAGTCTGGCAAAAGGTCTGTGACACACGACACACTCGTATGGTTTTAGTCCACTGTGAACAGTTTCGTGTTTTTGCAGGTCGTACTTGGAGAAGAATGATCTAAGAAAATTTTTTTAAGTAAATAAGAAGAATTTTAGATGGTACTGAATGTAAAACAGGAGTACTCCCAATTCATTTGAATTATTATATATATTTAAAAAAATAAAGTGAATTGACTATCGTACTGACCTGTTACACATGTTACAAGGGTGCGTGCGCTCCCTCTTGTGGTTCTGCTGGTGGATCTCCAGCAGCTGCTTAAGTCTGAAGGAACGCTCGCATTCGGTGCAGGGAAAGTTATTGGTTGGCACTTCAGCCGGCGGGTTCTCCAGTTCAGTGTCCTCATACATAGTGCTATCTTCATCTTCTTCTGAAATGCATATTAAGTACATATTAAAAATGAACTGCGAAAAACATTAATACAATAAAGAAATCACAATTTGATGTGTCACTGACCTTCGATGTCATACGTGGTTCCGTCTTCTGTTTCCTGGGCAGTGACCACCACGGTGGTGGTGGTGCTCTGCGCGGGAGCCTTGGGCTCCGCCGCCGCTTTAGTATGCTTCCGGGGTCGGCCTCGCTTGAGCGCCGGTGGTTCAGAGGGCTCCATCTAAAAATGGAGACAATATTATTTTTCTATGTCCAGTCTGAAAATAACCTGAATCCTGAATCGATCAACATACATAGAATTTTTCTAACCCCTTCAATCACTCTCTGAACTGTAGTAAGTAGCGACATGAAAATATATAAAAATGTATAAAGAAACACTAACTCAATAAACAAAACAAAGCAAACCTTAATAACTGTTGTAGGCTGCTTATCCTCTTCTTCCCCTTCATCTTCCTCGGAATACCCGTCTTTGGACACAGTCACTTGAGGTAGATTACCACCCAGTACAGTTTCTGGAACTGTCTAGAATGTTGAAAGTTAATTAATAAATGATAATAATTAACATATTGAAAAGTAAGACGGTATATTTAAAGGCTGTCAACTTTATAAAGAGTTCTGGATAGAAGGTATACCTGGATCATGTCTTTGGGCCAGGCAATGGGCGGTCGCAGGTCTCCGTGCGAGAGGTAGTGGCGCAGGGCCTCGTCGCCCTGCTTGCAGATCTGTTTGAAGCGGTATGATTGGTCCATGAAATAGCGGCACACCTGGCAAATAGTGCCGGGCATCCCGTCCGAAGGGAAGACCTTTAAACAGAGAATATTAAAAGCTAGAGTGACAATATTAAACTGACGGGTACTTATAAAATCTATTGGAATTTTGTATAAAAGACATGAATTATATTAGAATAATGTAAATATGCTTTGAAATATACATATGAAATGATACGAGACAGTGAAATCAAAAGTAAAATTACTTATAAATTTTCCGTACATGACGGTGAATTTGAAACATTTTAATATTTACTACAGTGGACCAACCCTGATTTTAAAATGATCATTCAGATTCAGTAATGGAAGTTTTTACAATTTTAAATTATTACAAATACTGCTATTTAAATTTTTTTTCAGGGTTAGTCCTCTTTTGCATTCACATAGTTCTAAACTTAAAAGTAAGAATTGTTTAATTTTGACACATAAAAAATGTAAGATATGTTTTACCAATGTAATCATTCAAGAGTCACGATCAGGAAATTCCCGGTCCGAATAACAAAAAGAACAACTTCTGAGAGATGAGTATTAATTTACAGATTCAATAAAATGTTTGAAATGTATAAATCTAAATTAATCAAGGCACAGCTATGAAACCAGGTTTGTATTATTTGATTTATCTAGTTTCACATGTGCTAGAATGTTGTATATAATAGAATTAAAAATCAATTAGGCTCTAAAAGATAGACGGGTCTTAGGATAGGATAGGTTAATGCCTAATTATAAATAAACCAGGTGTACTCGCTAAATATAATGTGATCAAAAGAAGGGAAATGAATTTATGAACAATATGACAAAGTGTTCAAAGTGAGATTAAAAATTGATTCTAATGTTTCAATCGATTCATCTCATCAAAAAAAGGTTGAAAATCCAGAGCGGGGCGTGACTGCCAGCAAAATAATTCTCTACTAGTTCCAGTTCAACAACATGTTCAAAAGTAAATTCCTCTGGTAATATAATGAAATTAAATGTATATTTAATAGAATATTCTCATGTAATAAAATGTTATAATACAAAAACAATTGCAATAGGAAATATTTCATTTGGATTTTTTCTCAGAAATTATCTAGTCAAGTATAACTTATGTACGGACAAGCGTTAGTTGGTGTTGAATAAAATGGCAGAGCATCAACAAAGATATTAAAACACATCTAAAATAAATAGGTACCTATTTATATACAAGACCAATTCTTCGCTGTTCTTGTTTAGCGAAGACTTCTATGACGCGCGAATTAAATTCCGGTATAGATATAATTAGCTGTTTTTCAAAACTTAATATCGTCAATGTGTTCAGCCTGTCCTGGCTCACTGCATTTCTCAAAAAGGATTTGATCCTCTTCAAGGTGAAGAAGCATCTCACACTCTCCGCCAACATATTTTCAACTTTACAGACTCTGAAAAGGACTCTTCTACACCGTTGCTATAAAATAATCGTAAAATAGACACAGCGCCGTCAGTGTATGAAAAGTCATCACGTTTGTAAATGACACTAAGCTAATTTTTCTATATTCCTTAAATTTTTTGCAATCAAGCAGTTTCGCCGCTATAAGATATATTAAATTCGAATCGCTCGTTTGATTTGCGTCAATATTGTCAAATACCTCGTTACAAGTGACAGACTTGGTTGTTCTAAGTCTTTTAGTACTCGGCAGGGAAAAATTTGTCAGTTGAGTTGCGCACGTTTTGAATGCATTTTTCATACCGTGCACATTGTCGCTGATAGTGATGGGGGATCCAATCCCTTGCACTGCAACTACTTAAATAAAATATTATAGTGAGGCATTATTTTTTGAAAAAAGCTCAACCGATATTGTAAGGATTCGTTTTTAAGATAGTATAAAAGCATGTCTGCAGGTTTATTATATTGGTATCAATGATATCAGAGTCTAAAATTTTCTTCATGCATTTAATGAGATTCAGAATATGTGTGAACAGTCTTCGCAGTATTTATATTAAAATTCCACCGCATTTGTGGCATGGAGGAAGTCTTTGATTTTATAATTTCATTAAGGATTTCAGTGTGCCGGGGAAATCTTGAAAAAAAAATCAGGAACATTTGCACCTCTTTATTCCGCGACAAGCTCTTTTCAATAATCAAATTAAGTTGTTGCGTGTAGCAATGCATGAAATGTGTATTACAATACAACCTTTTGTATATTTTCCTGAACAATTTTTCCGCTCATCAGCGAAGGACCACCGTGACATTGGGCGATTAATTTGTTTGGAGCAATATTAAAACTCTCTAGTTCTTCTAGAATCATCACTGTGATACAATTGAGGCAGTGCGAGGCGGCGTCAAATCAAAATTTGTGGTCCAAAATCAAAATTTGTGGATTTCACATTTTCATTTGTAGAGAACGATGAGTACTATCTGCTGGGTGGTGGAGACATCGATCGTCTCGTCCGCTTGGATCACGATGAAATCACTTTCGGATACTTCATTTTTTATTTCGGAACGGTACACTTCTATAATCTAAAATATCGTTTTGAATAGTCTTCGACGTTCCCTTGAACACGGTGGACATCTCCAAGTGTTGTTTCATAGCTACGTCGATTTCCATGATGAAATCGATCAGGCCATGAAAAACTTCGGAATTCAGCGCTTCTCGGGAATGAGACTCCTGTCCACGCAGGGCTTATTCGAAGGCGGCGCAAAACTTTACGCAATCGATCAGTTTTGCCAAAATGTATCGATTTTTGTCGACAAGCTTGTTTTTGTTTTATTTCGGATCGGTGAGCGGAATCTATTTGTTTGCTGATGTCGATTGTACCCAAAATGGACAAGTTCATAACATTTTGCAAATGCAATTGGGACGATTTGTGTTTTTGATCTTTTCTGAGATGTGTCAAATCCCTGACGCCGAACTCGGTCCATATCGCCTCGCCGGCATAGATAAGGCACGGAAAACAAAATAAACTGTTCAAATTGCCACACCCGTATAAAGAGGAGGCTTTAATGTAGAAATCTTTTCCAAATGAACGCGTAAATCTCCGCCTTCGCCTTACATTCCTTTTTAATGATTAACAAGGGTCTCGGCGGACCGCCATTTTCAATATTTATTTATTCTTCTAACAAAGATATCTTCGTTTTTATATACTCAACAATAATAATAATATCACTAATTTCTAAATTAATTAATTAAAATGAGTTTTTGAATAAAATTTCGTCTTTAGCGGATGCGTTCACGACATATTTAGAAGTGATGGCAATTTTTTCAACACACAAACGGGCCGCAAAAACGGCGACGAACCGGTCGCCGACATTCGGTAAATTCCGCTTCCGTTCGGTTTTCGAACGCGGGAGTATGAGTAACTAGATTTTATACCTATCTCACTCTTTAGGCGCTCCTCTTTTATTTTCCATACAATTCAAACTAAATATTGGATGGCTTTTGAAAGCGCGCGCGAAACGGCCTGAATGTGTCGATACGTAATACCTAAGTATGTACAATATATACCAACCAGGTGCCAGTTATTAGAATCAAACTATATTGCTGACAATTTTCAAGACGGTAATCAAATGTCAAAACATCCATATTTAATCGCTTTTTACACTCAGGTTATTAGAATATTCTTAAATAACTCGTATATCTAAGTACATTTTAGAGTAAAATAACAAGCAATGATAGTGTTATCCAATATTTTTGTATCTAGAGTAATGAACCACGTAGCTTTCGGATCACAGACGTTGGCCACCGCGTTTTCTCTTTTACAAATGTACATTTAGTATTACCCTTACCCGACTTTGGTCAAACACGCCGCATTGATTATCCGAAGTCATCGGTCGAGCTAGCTATCGCCAGACGTGTTCATTTTATTTTACAATATTATGACTTCTCGAAGATAAGCAGTTATATTAAAAATCGAGTTCATGTACTGTTTACGGACTCTGGTAAACAAACTAAAATTAGTACATATCGTAAATGAAACTTGACATTGCGTTTTTTTATGTATTTATAACAAATTAATGGTTTATTTTATAGTATAAATGTTAGAAACATTTACACATAATATTACCTTTGTGTACAATTAAATAAGAATCAAAATTTCCGATGTGATCACAATAATCGTCGCTTACTATACATATAATATTTTAAAGGACATTGACACATTACATTGGATCCGCCTATGTACGTGCTTCACGCCCGTTTGTTTTAATAGTATTGTATTGAAATATTATGCTAGTAACGTTGTTAGGATTATATTCTCGTATTTAGTTGAATTTTATTTATTGTCATATTTGGAAAGTGTCAGTGCGTTTTGTTTTAGGATGTCGATTGATAATAAATCAATATTTAATATTTCTTCAGTACGATTAATCGAGTGCCGGTTAACATTAACTAACGAAACAAAACACTCTTTAGTGAAAAGTATGGTTTTATCATGTAGCAGATTTCTACCATAGATGGATGTAAAATTAGAAATGCAGATGTCCACTACCCTATTTACATACACGAAAACTCGAGGGTTCCGTAAAAATTAGGATCGATTCTTACGCATTCTAAAGAGAATTAACATCCAGATGAAAACTAATACTCATCAACCACCAAATATAAATTATTCGATTGTTTTAATGGATTCTTCCCATCTCCCGTCAGCAGCACGATTCTCGTAAAATTTCAAACTAAGTTAAAAATAATGCCGCGCCCAACATTTTAAAATCGCCAGTCTTGCTATGGAATAAATCACGAATAAACATCCCAAGTACAGCGCCAAGATAAATACCGCACGAATATTTAAAAAAATATATATACGTATATAATTTTCACAATTGACAATGAAGGTCATAGTTTTTTTCATAAACATGTTATTATAATTTTGCATCAATATAAAGTTATATAAAAACAAACGTCCGGCATATAAATAAAAATAATAAGTACCTCAATCTATCTCCAATAGTTATTGCCGTTATCATTCAAATTGATAGCGACATCTTTTAAAGATTTCACAATTCATAAAAATTCCGATTTCGACTGGGCAAAGGAACAAAGATTTGATTATTTTGTCTCGAACCCAAACGTAAAAGAATATTCATTCTAGATGCAAACCGAATTGTGACAATGTCATACCGATGTAAATAGACTTAAAACTTCAATAAAAGTTGCGGAATCAATTAAAATAGTGGAAAAAAGATATTGTTGACAGCGATTTACCTCGATAGCGACACACGCCATTATCTGCAGGGCCAACGGGACGGGATTCTTTCCACGAATCGAGCGGTCATATATACTTGTCAGAGGTTCGTCGTCTTTTAAGCAAAAACGACAGATTCGCTTCGTTCGCAAGGTTTCTTTGCGTTTTTCCATTTTTGCGATAATAATGCACTCACTACCAGAAAAAAATGGGTTTGTTTCAATTCAACCAAGACAAAACAAGTCAACGCACTCGGCGAGCGAGGAAAATGGTGGACGGCTTGGCTTGCGTCACTATAGCGCCACGGCGGCCGTGGCGTGCACTAAAGAAGTAGTTCACAGCAATTTTATTTCAAATAATTTTACTAGACTAAATTAAATGTAATAAACTCTTAGGCCATGTTGAAAAATCACTAAAAAATTTGTTTCAATTTTCAAAAACCTTCAATAATAAATACAGGTAATGCAAATATATAAAATGATAAAAATTCAAAGCAAAACATCTACTTCAGAGGGCGCTCTAACGGAAATGACATTTGGCGCTAGCGTCTGCACTCCGAATTGATTTATCAAAGTATGTAAACACAGGGAGAAAGTTGATTGCGAATTGAATAGCATTCGTAAATAATTGAAATAGTATTTTTGGAAATGAGAGTGCACTATGTTAATAACTACTGAAAAAAATAATAAAGCAATATTATATTTTTGAAAGAAAGTTATTTCATTCGTCAGTAGAATCCAACTTTACGATCTGCATCAAAACTGATATATTAAACATTTGTAATATTATCAGAACTGAGGAATTCTAATATTAAATTAATTACTAATAATAAAATACAAAACTTCCTGTGTATCATTTTATTTCAATATTAAGCGATATCGTTTGAATATAAATCACACCAAAATGGAATTAAATAAAAAATGATAAATATTTTTGATGAAATAATAATTGTCATTTTGAATACTACTTTTAAAATATTTGTCGATAAATGTTAACTGTAAGTGTAAAATAAACCGTCATAATTAAATATTTTTGTGAAAAGTTATAACCGATTTAAAATTAACGGCGGTTGTAGAAATGCAATTTGACATAGGGGTTGGATATAAGAAATTGTATGTGCGCCCTCTCTTTAAATTTACAGACAGTCTACAATTTCAACCTGGTAAAAAATAATAATTGTGTCTAATATATTCATAATACATGTTTGACAGTTTTATAATCCAAAATTAAAACTGTTAAAACTAATGGGATCAAATTTTCGTTGGAAGATAAGCGAACTACAATAGAATAATAAAAACTATTTTACTTGTTTCCGAAATATTTATCATAAAAGATTTGGTGTAGGTACAGGATATTTTAATTATAATTAAATCATCAGCATTTCGGATGTTTTCATGAAGCGATATTATATTAAATCATTTTAATAAATTACTATTGTTTTTGTTTTACATAGAAAAATACATATACATCTATGATATATTAGTTTTCGTATCTTTTGCCCTCATCGCTCTTTTTGGCGACATACAAATGTCGATACGTACTTTTATCGTATGGATTTAGATCATATATAAGAGAGTATATTTAGATCAACGCTTTAGACAAGACGGATTGAACGGCACAAAATTATTTTTTTGGTTCAAAAAGTTCAAATCTGTTCGAATCATTTAAATATTATAATGTTGCAAATGGAATAAATAAATATTCCTTACTGAATTAATATTGCACGTTGAAATTTAATAATTCTGTTAAATATATTATTAACAATAATAACTTTTGTGCAATTATAATGTTAATAAAAAATATTTTTTAAATTCTGTCGGTTTATAATTATTAAACAGATTTTTAAAAAGAATTATTTATTAGTGTACGCGGCTATTATGTTTCACATGTTTCTGATTTACGCTTTTTGATCCAATTTCGTATTAAAATATTACGAAGTATTGTATTATTTGTGCTATCAGTGGCGTAACTATAAATTCTGACATTTTTAAGGTTTAAAAAAATTTGTAAATATATTATAATAATTCAAGGATATTTTGATCATCTAAAATAGTATCAATTTTATTTGGCACAAATGAATCAGTGTTTCCATTGTTACGATCAGACTGACATTTTTATAGGCTTAATCGTAGCACAGCCGCGGATATCTCTTATGTACATTTGACAATAAAGGTAGAGATTCGAATTCCATTTGCTTCCAGATGACAATCCAATTATAATAGCGCTTCTATATGAACAATAAAAATATTGGTAAATCTAACATTATTTCATGTTTATTAAAACAAAAAATGGGTGTCCTGAATTGTGATAATTTTTTTCTGCGTGACGTCAGTGGCGGTTCCATAGAAGAATAAAAAAGAGAAGACTAACCCCCGAAAGCGTAACTTCTTCAACGCTGCCGGTGATGGCAGCACCGCCCACGCCGCAGGGCCTAGCTCATAGATAAGGCCTAGCTGTTCCCGGTTATAGATAATCGAACCTGGCCCAACGGTCGGTAATTTTATGTACTCGAATAAAAACATATTATCCACGATAACGCTAGCGCTAACAAGATCGAAATAATTCTCGCCGTTTTGTAAGTCAGTCACATTTTTTATAACTCTAAAATCGTCTAATATTTTGTCATTTGATACAAAAAATATCGCACTCTGGAAGTTACATTTTTTAAAATAAATCAACTGAGCTTTATTTATCCAACCTAGGTAGGTACCTACTTCCCATGTATTCAATAGCGAAGGACAAAACTTCATTTCGTTCGTTCAAAATGAACGCTTCATTCGAAGTATGTTGGTATCACTGGTTGGCCCACTCCCGTGCAGGTCGCACTCGTATTGCACTTCATATAGTACAACGAAGCGTGGTTAAATAGTTATTTAAACCGTTATTAAACTATACTATACTATATCAAGAGCGAAGTATGTAGTGTACTTCGTCAAGTATACTTCAATGAACTACATGAAGTGAGCCGCAAACTTTTTCGTCTATATATATATACACAGTTCGCAGTTAATTATGTGCGTTGCTGAGTGAGAGCTTCGTTGCAGGCAACTGCTACTGCTACTGTGTGTGAATATGATGTGAAGAATTGAACTATTGAAGCATCAGCACGATTTAAAACGTGTGAAGTACGAAGCGTGAGTGTAAAGAACTAGTTCAATGAAATACTTCGTACAATGTGGATATAAAAACAAAACCGATCACAACACGTGCTTCTTTACACATGAATCACAAATCTAATCCATCGGTAGATAGCATCGACAGCAAACGCAGATGAGACCCGTGGTGTGAAGAGTTAGCACATCACATTAATTATTGATATATTTCGCTTTAAATACGACAGGGAAACTAAGAAAAACGATTTACATTTTTTGAAAATGTGATACTGAAAATTTCGGAAACCTCGGTTTTCATAAATCCAATCCCGGTATTTTGAAGTATCGAGTCGTGATCTCAGTTTGCGACCCCAATTTGTAACGTCAAGAAGCAAGCATTGCAATTCCCGAGCGACTCCATTTTATTTCAGTCTTATCGTATCCATTAACGAAGGACAATCCTATTTGGGGGTTAGGTCGGAGGTTAAATGAAAGAGTGATGATGGCGTGTTGACGTTTATTGTGTTGGATAGAACAAGTAAGACAGATAGAATGAAAGAATGAAGAGCTGCAGAAGGTGCGCGTGTATTATGAAATGAAGCGCGTGGGCCGGCAAGACCGCCGTTGCGGAGCGATGAAACAGGAGAGAGATGGTCGGTGAAGAATCGGGCCAGACCTGTAGCGGCAGCCGACAGCGCTATGCCGCTAGCATCGATGTCGGTGAATTTGAAATCTGATCATAATTAACACTTCGCGAAATGCACGTTAACTTTCTAGAAGCGTTTAAAATGAACACTTCATTCGAAGTATATTGGTACCACTGATTAGCCCAATCGCTTCACACTACATATAGTTCAATTAAGTGTGGTTAAGTCGTTATTTAAACCGTTATTGATCTATACTTTAATGAAGTGTCTGAGTGTGATATTTCGCAAAGTTGTGAGCGTTGCTGAGTGAGAGCTTCGTTTGCAGACAATTAATGCGTGTGAATGTATTTAGCGATCTAGTTCATTGAAGTACTTGGTACAGTATGGACGGTCGGCGGATCGCTAGTGTCCACGGTAACGAGATACATTTCTTACAACAGCAAGCATTCACTCTGCATTCAAGAGAGGTTATGGAGAGATATACAAGTGGGCCAAAAAAAGTGAGAACATCTCGAAACACATGAGTTATTTCAAAATATAATACAATTAATTATAATTCTTAATGTAATTTTTCTTGCACAATATTTAGCTAATCAGAAATCATCAAAACACCCCATATTGCATAATCTAGTGGGTTTAAATATGGGCCTGGGCTGTTCGGTGGCCACATGCCTGGCTCGATGAAATTAACATTCTCACGACAAAGAAAGTAGCTTGTATTTCTGGCTATTTCTGTGAGCTGGAGCTCCGTCCTACTGTAATGTCCAGTTATGCTGTAATGTCTAGCTATACGCCAAGCTTTGTTTTGAAACTCTTTGATCATTTTCCCAGCACCCCGACGTTTTTCAATTCGAAAATTTTTGATATTTGTGATTTTTTGCAGTGATTTTTCTTATTCTGGGCAACATATAAACAATGAGAAAATTAATAATCAAAGATGGTGACCGGAAATTGTCGAAATAAAACGTAAAGTAGGTAAATAGGTGAGTAAGTAAATTAGTGAACTATTTAAGCTATTGTTAATATAGTTAAACTAATTTTGATGTAATTATATCACATTTTACTAAATGTTCTCACTTTTTTGTGCCATCCTGTATGTAGCGCCTAATTCCAAAACCCCCGAAAACGAATTTCGGATAATTAGAGTTAAATATGCAGTTTTGTAGATTTTTTGTCAGCCACACGCAGAACACATTATTTCTCGCAAAAGTCACTTAAAATCCATTAATATTACATGTTCAAAATCAGGGTTAGTTCTCAAATACCCCAAAGCAGACATTTTACCAAAGTACCTTTTCACTTTTAATTTTCTTCTTCTGCCGATCCGCACACAGTGTTGAATGTACACAATTTTTTTACAGATTTTATTTCTGCAGCTCCCATTTACATTCCCAGTATTACATTCAATTCGTTTGAGATTTTGCCAAAAATTAAGCGAATCACTTGCACAGATTTATTTTTTGTTTCTAAAAGATCCGATAGATGGTTCTGGTTGACAAATTAATACGAAAACTTTGAATTGTTTGCGCGTGGACTTAAATGAACTTATAATATCAAATTGTAATTTTGTGAAATAAATTATAGTTTATTGAATGGAGTGTACGCCCTTGGAAATCATTATAATCATGATAATAGATAAAGATCACAATATTAAGGGTCGCGCTAAACCTAATGAGTGCTTTCGTGCAAATGTAGTACATAAATATAAGTAAGCGCCCTCTGGATAAAAGGGTGTAGTCATCCAGGGGAGCGGCAGTCCTGAGCGGTATACAGATGCAACAGACCTAGCCCACAATATTTTATAGGTGGATACCTGACTATATTACGAGTCGAAAATGTTCAAGAGATATGTGCCTAATATCAACCATGTCAGAGATATAAGTATTTCAAATATCCTTCAACTTCGAATAAACGGTATATATAGACAGGTGTAACAGATAGTAACCGTTCCACAATATTTTATCGGTAGATACCTGACTTAATTGTGAGTTGAAAATGTTCAAGGAATATGTGTAAATTTTTACAAAATTAATGTTAAGCTTAACGTCCACGCACTTCGAAACAAATATTTGTGAAATTGTTCCATTATTAATCTATACATTTGCTTCAGGCCCTAAATCATCTAACAAAAAATAGTATAGCCGCTCTAAATTCGAAGACCTTTCATTTTTTGTATTCAATATATAATTTTGAATCAATAAAATGTTTGAATTAATCGAAATAATCGTATAATTACTATTTTTTTAATTCCTTATATCTCTGACACTGTTGAGATTAGGCACATTTTCCTTGAACATTTTCGACTGGTAATTTAGTCAGGCATCCACACATAAAGTATTGTGAACTAGGTCTGTTATACTCTGTATAACGCGAATTTTTAAAAATTATAACAGCTATGTGCTTTCTACTTCTAAAATTTTAATAGGACTGAGCCACCAAAGCACAAAACACTTTCCGAAAGGAAGGGTAGCCTCATGAATGACAAATACAAGGATTAATTTTTTAAATATCTTAAATTTTAAAACTTGGCGAAGCCTTACCGCGTATTTAGAACGATTATTAATATTAACCTAGAAATATTAAAAACACGTTCGTTTTTGCCAAGCTCGCAGTTCACAGACCTGGCCGTTTAATCAAGCACTGTACAGCCATAATGACACTACCGAAGCCGCCACTGACGCCACATCCAGAAAGTCATCGATATAGATGGGGAAGCGTAATATTATTATAGGTGTTTTTTTTTTTAAATTATCAATTTTAAAAAAATTGCGCTGCCTTTGGTATATTGCATTATTCTGCGCCACACTACTTTGTCCTTGTAGACGACATGAATCTGAAAATAATATTGCCTTATCTACTATAAATACATTTCGAGTACACATATTTATTTACAAGGCACGGTTATATCCGTGATACAAAGAAATATTTTTACCAAGAAAGTGAAATAATCTGAAATATTTTTCATGAGTTCGAAGTTAAAAAATGAACACAATGAGAAATAGAACTTTAAAATGAAATAAAAAATACAAAAATCGTGGTAATTTATTGAGAAGATGGTTGGAAGATGTCATAGTGTTTAAATATAATTTCGCGCATATGATCGCCCCAATAAAGCGCAATCTGGAAGTTCAATATTCGACCACTTTTTGGAGCAGCTGGGGACGTATATCGGCAATAACGGGACGAATGGTAACTTATAAGTCGTCTATCGTGTCTGGTTTATCGGCGTAGACTTGCGACCTCATATATCTCCACAGAAAATGTATGAATTATGAGCTCATCAAATAAATAGATTGCGGCGCGTGCTGTGTGGCATGTTGCGCCGTCTTGTTGAAACAGCAGGTCTTCCACGTTAGTGCCATTCAATCGGGGAACGGAAAAATCAGTGATCATGGATCTATAGCGCTCTTCATTGACTGTAACGTTCTGGCCGGCATCATTTTTGAAGAAACAGCAGCTTCTTCGGTGCGCACTGTACGTCGTCTCTGCGGATGCGTATTACCAATTAGAGTATGCGTGGTGCGAAAACGATCCATGGTTATTAGAATGACTTGCTCGGATGGACGATTATGTCGACCGTAAAATGGACGTAACGCACGGCAAGTGTCGCGAACTGAACCACGATTTTCGAAATAAATTTGCACAATTTGCAAGCGTTGTTCTGGCGTAAGTCTATTCATGGTGAAATGGCAAACAAAACTGACAAACAAACCGTGTTTAACTTTTCAGTATGTTTGAAAGAAAATACATCATTTATGTAACTTTTAAAATTTGTCTTTCTTTTTACTATTAGGTAAAAATTAATATTCAATCGTGAAATACACTTGTTGTTCGATTTATAAGTGGATAGTATCCATTGGATACCAGTCTAAATTCTGAGAGGGTACACAATAGTAAAAAGGGCTTTTGTATATGTATTCTATTGTAAATAATAATAATATATTATATTACATATTAACGGGGAACTGCTGCATACTTACTTCGATTTGACGTGTTTGTGGCCTAGCGATTACGATACTCGCCTAGTGGTCATCGAGTCAGTCCTACTTTCATAGCACAAGCTTTTAGCTTAGTTTGAAAATAGTAAGAATATTGATGTGACACGTATCCGAGTACTCATTTGCTTTCGTGAAAAATAATTTTAAAAATGTCATAATTACTGATGACCAACCAAAAATTAAACGATGCATAGTTGTGGCTAGAGGTTCTATCTTCAGACTTGACCTACGGTGTGGAGTCATGGTCCGCCGTGGATGCCTTTGAGATGTGGTGCTGGAGACACATGTTGCGCAAATCGTGGACAACGAGGCGCACAAATGTCTCCATTCTGTAAGAGCTGAACACCAAGGACATACGTCTTTCAACTTTCATGAAAAAAAAAAAACAATTAATTGTTTAAACATATACTTTATTTTTAGTGGACTCTTAGAGCAAACATTATTACATACATATTCTTACATCAAACATTTAAATAAATTGATTTTGTTGGTGGGGCGGGGGCGGGGGGGGGAGGACAATTCAATACAATATTCAAACTTACATATACGAATGTATTAAAACGTAATATATTAAAAAAAAAAAACGTTATCCTAATACATGCATAATAGTTGATTCATAACAAATATTTGTTTTCAAAACTTTTAACTTGTACATTTTTTTTATTATACACTAAATACAAAAAAAATAAATTATTTAAACACTTTAAAAATCGTACAACCACAATCATTTATATATTGGCAAAGATAAAAATATATTTTTTACACATGTTGTTACGTCTTTAATGAGTATCACATAAAAGTATTAAAAAAAAATATATTTTTTAAATTTAAGTGTAGTATATAAAATTTTTTGGCCCACTCCGATTTTACAAGGTGACCACAAAATAAAATATTTGTTTAATTCCAAATTATTAAAAATATTTCTCATTTCTTTCGTGTTATTTATATTTCTATAATAGAATGTAAAAAAATCTTATAATTATTTTATAATTACGCCCGAATTACAAAACGCGACCCGCTGAGATTGCTCAGACTATTGTATCATTTGTGTAATTCATTTCTTACATTTGTTTGTGTGTTTCATTAATTTCTCTACAGAATTGTAATCGGAGCAATGATCATACGAAAAGGTGAAGTAAAGAAATGGCCGGTATCGTCTATTTGATGCTGATAAATTATTATTAATAACTTGGAAATCCTTTTCGAAGAGATCATCACATCTGTCATCATACACGACAATTCCAAATCCCCCTAAAACGGATTTCAGATAATTTGAGTTAAATGTGTAGTTTCGTAGATTTTTTATCAGCTACACATTGTTTCTCGCAAAAGCCACTTAAATCCATAGTTATTGATATTCAAAATCAGAGTTCGTTCCAAAATACCCCAAAGCAGACATTATATAAGTTGCTATTCCCCCTAAAATGAAATCGGCCAATCACAACGCTTGTTGACGATCACGTGATCTAAAATCTAAGATCCAAAACACATAAAGTCGTTTAAGGTGGTTTTGTAATTAGGCGCTACAAATACCAAAATCTTTTTCACAAACCTTCACAGAATACTTCGTAGAATGATATAAATTTTTTTGGAGCAATCAAGGATCCAAAATAGATTCTCCAGAAGAGACAGAAAGAGGGCAATCTTTAACTTAACCGACCGAGCAGATCAAAGACTGCAGAGAATCACCAATAGATCACAAACCGATGCAAATTTTACAATCTACAAATTTTATCGAAATTTGTTTTCTACGTGACACTTTTATACAGGCGAAAGTTCCAAAAACGCACGGACAATAACCTACAATAATTTATTTTTCAGTCTCTGTCTGTTAATTAGAATTATGTTAAATTATTTGAATAGTGATGGGTAGTTCCGTTCCAATAAATGAAAGCTTAAATCCCAAATACGTTTCAGTTTTTTAACAAAATTAATTGACAAAAGTAACACTGAGATTAATTATTATAATATTGAACTAGTCCACAAATAACTAAATGAACTAATCGTCTTAAAAATTAACGTCAGTTTTTACAAGCAGTTATTTGTGGATTTGTTTATCATTCTTTTAAAATGATCCACATGTAGTTGTTAAAAATCTAGTCTGAATTTTCAGATACGGGTTTCGTTTCACCATCCGAGCCTTAATATTAATAAACTCTATATTCTTGTATAAAAGGCATATTAATTATTTTATATAAATAAATTATAAGGCATCTTTTATTAAGACAATTCGAACATTAATTCCGTTCTTGGAGTAGGGGCATAAGACAGCTTAAGTTAAGTTTATTTTGTAACATTAATGACTTTGGGGGATTCTTTGATCTTGAAAATTCTGCGGGGTTTTATGCCAAGTCGTCGTGCTTACTTCCGTTGCCGTCCAGTCTCTTCATCTGAAAAATAAAGAAAAATAATTAATACTCTCGTAATATATTTAAATTGTGAACACCCGGTCTTTCGAATTAAGGATGAGACTGTACAACTTTTTGATGTAGTCTCTTTTGAGGCAGAGTGACCCAAAATAGACTGCATTACATATTTTAATTAACAATTTAATAAGAGGAACTCAATTATCACATAATTGATGTCGGCTATAGTAAAAATATTCTATAAGCGTGGCTTAAATTGTGACAGAATTATAACACTTAATTATCTAAGCCTGCTTTAAAGTGGTAAAAACTAATGGTCGCTCAATTTTATGCTGATTTTGGGTTTCGTACATACGAAGGTACATACCCTACAGTTGGTACATTGTGAACGTAATGTGATACATTTTTTACTTCAGAATTTTACCTTAGAATTTGATTAAAGTTAACATAGTAAAAGAAGCCTTATAATTTATTATTACATTTTTATTTTACTTTAACTTTTTTATTCATATTTTTAATTCTCTCTTTATTCCAAATAACACAACAACAGCACGAAAAAAAACTGGCTACTTTAACACAGACTTCAGTCTAGCAAAGTAGCCAGGACAACGCTGTATATATCAGAGGTGAAGTCTACTCCATCACACACAATAAACTATGTATTATGTATGTTTATTATGTATCCACCTCTGTTAGTACAAAAATATGGATGTCAAAATATATATAAATAAATAAATAAATTCTCTTTGATTCCAATCTCGGAAAATGATTGGATATTTGATTAGTTTTTTATTATCATTCCATGTTGATGAAATTAAATGTATTTGTAGATAATTTAATCAAGTATATTTAAAACATTTCCTGGGATACTAGGAATCGGGACACGCTTTACGAATGGGACAGTTCCGAAATTGTCCCTTTCATTACGATGCGTCTGGTCACCCCGTTGACCTCGGCTAACCCATAATCATTATTAACGACATCTACGAATAAATCAAAATATTATTTTGATTTCTTTACTGTCCGCCAGGGCGATAAAGCTTCACAGTGGTGTTAATCCATTTACTTTTGTCTTGTTGTGGTTCATTTTTAATTGATGTATTTCATTAAATTAATTCAAGATACATATTCCGTTCTCTTATCTTCACAATAATATACAACTAATCGTATTTTTGTTTGCATAATACTTGGGATAGATTAATAATTGATAACGAATAGTTTATATGCTAATATTTCTTGTAAAATCGAATACTGAATGTTACATTTGTAGATGTACATATAGATAATATAACAGTCGACAAATCTAGCTCACCAAACATTTGTTTTCTTTGGATCATTTGAAAATGATTTCAAATGACGTAACTTTTAAAAATTGCTATCCATGTTAGTGAATTCCCAACATGTGGAATAATTCTTCATTAATTTTAGAAACATATTACATAAAATACGTTTCATTTAGGTACAACATTGTATATTAATTTGGTTTTAAAGTCAGAGACTTCGTAACAAAAATGGCGACATAAAGTTTGTTGACGGTTATCGTTATTATATTTCAATAAATGAGAAAAGATATCGTAACATAAAACGTAGCGATATATATAATTTTGTATTTATATCCCACATTTGCAATTAATTAGATTGGATGCGTCATACAACAATACATAGATGTCACTGGTAATTTGATTCGGGACTAAAATAGAGTTAAGCAGAACCGGCACTAGGATTATTATTTTTTAGGTTGATAATAATGAAGAGAAAATTGCTACTCTTGACTCAGTTCTGAGTATAATTTCTATTCGATAATATCAAAGATCATCGTTTAATGTTAATATATTTGATTTAAACGAAATACTTTCTTCATTATTATATTAACTCTTCATTCGCGTATCAAATTCGATGCTTTATTGCATAGATCAGTAAATAAAAATTAAAACATAATATAGCAAACCACGGTCAAATTGAATTAATAAATATGTATTTTAGTTAACAATATTTTCAGTCAAGAATCGCGATATTTTTAGATATTCAATCACTGTTAGCGATTGTGACTCACAGATATTAGTGATCGACTCACAGTTCGTGATTTTTAGATCATCACTGGTTTGTAGTATTTTTAAGGTTTGGTAATTTTTACAGTACGTAAGTATTGATGTATTCATGTCGCTAATAATAACGATACGAGAAAAATGTTATGAATATAACTAAAAAGAATATTTTTGTAGCATTAGCAAAAGAGAAATCTGTAATAATTTTTTTTATTATAAAATGTAATGCATTCAAATTTAATAATGTATGTCATTATTTTAATTCTAATATTCTACTGTGTGTTTCCATGCTCTCGACCAAAGAGCCACACGGCAAAATAGCCCTTAAAATTCTGCATACAAGATTCTGAACGGCCGTGAAAGCCAGAGATATCTTTGGTATTCGTTGATCATAATCGTTATCGTTTAATTAATCTAGTTGAAATTTGTTCACATCTTTATTTTTACAAATCAAATTCCGAGCAATAATTACATTTGACAAATGTTTCGAAACATGCCAATTTTTGGTATGTTCAGGGGCTTGTCTCACAATACATTTCGGGGGCATCTTGTCTCAAGGCAAGGGTACGCGAAATAATAATATCACAACACAATGTGAACAACAAAACAGATTAATATTAAATTGTTAATAATAACAAATTTGGAGCCTAGAACTCCCGACCGGACGGCAGCCGAGCACAAGCGGAACTTTTAGTATTTTTGGAGCTAAAACAATGTTCGTTCTAATTCTTTCCCTTTTTGCTTTCTCTGTTGCTCCTGATTTTACTTCCCTTCAGTGATTCAGGTTACCTCTGAAAAGCGAAGACTCTCACAATTGCAACTAACGTGACTACAAATCCTTCACTTAGTATTTTAACAAAAATCATATTCACAACAATAGCCTGGTATATTGTGTATGCACTCACATGTGTTTGTTTAAAAAATGTTTAAAAACGCGTAAATAATTTATTTGTGCAACAGCATGAAGTTCGTTCATCGCGCATTCCCACCGCCGGCCCTGTCGCAAAGAAATATCTCTGTATTATTTGAAATCTGGCAGAGTTCTGATTTTAGGACGGCTATACAAATAACTTAGCGCAAGAATGCTCGCGATTGTTTTATTAAAATCGGCCCGGGAGCTAAATTAATAAAATAAACATTCGCCGGGGACCGTTCGCGACCATCGGATTAAAATCGCACGTGCGAATGTGACGTCGGAGTATTCAACTCGGGTCCCACGCATGATTCGCGTGCGACCCGAGTCGGGAACACTGGCTTGTTACAAAGTTCAACAGGGTAACAATTAAATTAATAAATAAAGAGTGGGCCAACTTGGGCTGACTGATTTTAAAAATGTATTACTTTGGTGAGGTTTATTTTTATTTTTGTATATTTTTGCAGATAATAAAGAATTTATGAAAGTTTATAATGGCTACATTCCAATCCAGTGCAAGAGCGCATTAAAATTGTTTCGCGACGATCTATTTTCGGTACTAATTTAAAAAAAGTAGAGTTTGCTCGGCCTCCCCGTTCCCCAGATTTGACGGCGCCTGATTTCTTCTTGTGGGGCGCTGAGTTTACATGGACAAACCGGCAACAATTCAGGAGTTTAAACAAAATATTTGTGCAGAAATAACAAATTTGGAAACAGAAACGTTGCGTAATGTGATGCAAAATACTTCAGAAAGAGCAATTATTTGTCAACAAGAAAATGGAGGTCGTTTAAATGGTGTTATTTTCCTCAAAATTCATGTAATAATATATTTTTTTAATAAATATTATAATTACAAAAGTCATATGCATTTTACATCACTCAGACCAAGTTGGCCCACTCTGTAGTATTAAATTGTAAGTCAAGAAATTGAAAAAAATGAGTTTATTAATAATTTTGCCCAACAATTGTGAAAATTTTTTAGCGTTGTATTTAGTTTATTATTGCGACGTTCAACGAAATTTGTTTATTTCCTTATAAACTACATGCAAAATTTATATGTCGAAATAAATTATAAATCTAGTAGACTAAATTAATTTTGATACATTGTGTCGCGTAATATAAAAATATTTTTTTAATCGATTAAAACGCAAACCTTTAAACATCTCGAAACGAAAGAAACATGACTTAGACCATTTTCATAATAATAAAGCTTGTCAAAAAAAAAAATCAAGATTGTATTCTTATATGACAATTTTACGATATTTACAAACATCTTAAAAAAGATGTTCTATATAGTTCAACAGGGTAACTATTTTTTTTTTAAATACTGTTAATTATTATAAATATTAAAATTAGATATCAAAAATATAAATTGCTTAAATTCTAATTTACAATGACAATTTAATATCACTGTTTATTAGGAGAGCGGCTAAGACGGCAAAGCACTGGGACTTCAGCGGGACTATCAAAAAGGAGGCGTCTGGTATCGATCCAGATGGCGGTAAAGTTGGAAATAAATGCCGGTAAAATTATAATAATATCAATATTATTTTAAAACTCTTCGCATTTGAATTTAACGAATAAGTAACAAGGTAATAATGAACTCTGACGTAGTGTAAACTTTTGAACTAACGAACGATCATGTTTTTAAAATTAATAGCATCAGATCAAAAATAATATTCCTCATATTTTCACCAACTGCATCGGAATATTTGACAGATGGACCGATTGTGAAACTAGTTAAGAGAAAATCCGCCAGAGTGACGCTGACCCGTAAAAGTTTTTTTTTTTTTAATTGGATAATTGTATTATTTAAATTACTGTTATTAATAATATTATCGTACAATAAAATGAATAAATAACTGAAATGTCCATATTGACATTAATAATGATGTGATTTATTTTTTATATATGACTTAAATTACAGTTATTTAAAAAAAATCGTATTTAATATATTCTTATTTTATTGATTTTTGAATGTATAATTATAAAATACACGGTTTGATCAAAATAATAATAATTACAGTCCAGTAAACGAATAGACATGAAATAAAGTGTACATATAGTAGTAACATTAATCGCGGGTCGGGGGAGGAAATTTTACAAACATTCTTTGTGGAAACATAAATCCGATAGATTATGGCACATTTATGCAACAGTAAAAGTATTCACCCTTCGAAAACTAAATGAATGCGTATTATATTGTTAACGTTAAAATATTCGTTCCAATCGAGACATATATTTAAAAAATGTCGCGGAGCTATTTGATCGCGTAAGTGATCACGAAAACAAGAAATCTGTGATAATATTAATAATTTGTGGACGGATACCTGACTAAACTATGAATCGAAAATGTTCAAGGAATACAATTTACAGAAAAAATTAATAGATTAGTTTTTTTTTACAAAATCAATGCACTCGGTAATAAATATTTGCGAAATAGACCCAATATTATTAAGGCCCTAAATCATATAACAAAAAATATATTGAACTTTCATTTTTGATATTCAATACTTTATTATAGTTTTGTAGAATGCTTGTATCTCTGACATGGTTGAGATTGAACGTTTTTAGTATATAATAGGCGTATTACAGCGCGACATTATATGTAAAATAGTAAATGCCATTTTGTACATATATAAAAAAAAAAAAATTAAAATTAATATGTGTTTGATTTTGTCGTAACTTACTCCATCTTCCTGCACCGTCCAAACTTTAGCCTCTGTTTGTTGCTTGTAATAAAATATATATAAAAAAATAAATTATCACACTGTCATCGAATCAAAAATCAAATAGAGATCACTATAATAATGAAAAATAGCGATGAATATTTTTTTCACCCTATTTGTAAGGCAAAGGCAAATAAGCTTTGTAGTGTGTTAAAAAAAAAAAAAAATTATCTTGCTTTTTGAATTTTTTCAAAATGTGCAATACTTTCGGAGATATTGGCGTTCAAAGTTGGATTATCGCATTCCCCGTGTGACGTCACATCTCTCGTACGTACCAATATTTGCGCCAGAGTGTCGAGTACCGACATGTCCACCCGGAATATGTGACGTCACACGTTTTTAAAACACACAACTCTGTCATATTTCAAGATATCGAAAATATTCTTTCACTTTTGTAAATGATATTTGTGGAAGAATTTAAAAAATATATATACTTCGCTATTACGCAATAATTGCACAAAAGACAGGTGCACACAAGACAAGTGCACACAGTTAGCGTACTACTCTGCTGGAATGATTTTGTTGTGAATAATCTAACCTAACATAATGTAACCAATCGTTACACAGAGTACTAATATTCTATTATGTACTTTGTATGCAGTTGTCCAAATGTGAACTTATCTTGTGTGTAATTGTCCCGTACGCAGTTGTCTGGTTGGATCGCTAGAACAGATGGAGTCGGTCTGAAGAAACGAGTAGTCAATAATAATTGTCGCGCGTTACCTCTTTCTCGTCCAGCAGGACGGTGGTGTACTTCTGATGGCTGGACTGCGGGGGCTCCGGGGCGGAGAAGGCCTGAGTGTACACCAGGGCTGCAGCGATGCCTCCGAGGATCGGGCCTACCCAGTAAACCTGCGAGAGAAACACACCCTAGGTTAGCAATCTGCCAGAATATAAGAGTAGCAATAAAACCAAAAAAAATCAAATATGTCACGCCGGGGTCACCAATTTGGAGATATGTTGTAGTATGTGCGGAATCAAAAGTTGGATATATCAATGTAATTCCGTCTCCACAGTTGGTTTACCATTCTGTGCTGAGTATGAGTGTAAGATTATTGCAGACGGTAATGGCAGAAAAGCTAAATATAATGGAAACAAATACTCACTGAATCTATATATTTAATATAATATAATATCATATAACAGCAAATGCTACTACTAGGAGAGATACCTTCTCCCCTTTGCACAGAAGAGTGTGACGCTTTATCCTCTCTGCCTATCCTCAAGAGCAAACGGCGTGATGGTAAGATAGTTAAGACACAATAGACGATCACTTTGTTGTAGTAGATAGGCATATTTATCGTTTAATTCAAGATAGTTTCCATTAACACGAAATGACTATCGAATCAACAAAGCGGTTCATTTTTGACATATTTATCTTTAATCCTACTCTGCCACTGACTTCTAAAAGCCAATTATGGTATTATACGATCTGAATCTGTAGGGGTTGTTTCCTACACGTGTCATCTCCGTGTTAGGGTGGGATCAATCAAAGGCGAAGAATCATTTCAGAATCGAAATGTCTGCACTAGAGTTTCCAAATATTATATACTTTCAACTATTCGAATAGTAAAAGATAAAATACAGGTACATACCATTCCTAGGTAACTGATTTAAAGCCTTGCACACAATAGGCAACTTTCGTTTCGCCATGAAATGTGTTCTCAAAATATTGTCTGGAATATGGCTTAATGGACTGTCATAAATATTTCGGCGGATAATGTGGACTACCTGTGTTACTGAAATCGCTTCGAGTAAAACACGTACATATTTAGAAATTCGAATAGTTTTAAAATTGGCGAAAAATTCGGTGTTTGAATATTAAAATATTCGAATTGGAGTTCTTAATCATATCACATTCTGCATTTTTATAGCATGGCGACGTATTAAAGCGAAGATTCCTGGCGTTAAAATGAAATGTTAACACAAGCGAGGTCTTCTCCGCGGTATAAACTTTATTGCTTTAAATGTTTACAGTGATGCTGTCCAGGGGTGTAGGCGGGCGACACTTGTAAGGTCATCAAAAATATTAAAAATAATTCATCCTACCCATCTCTCTGACACACATTCAAATATGTTTATTTATTATTGAAGATGGCCAAAATTTGGAAGAATAGTTCCATCTCAAGGGATGTAAAAGTCTGAATGGTTAAAACGCTGGTGTTCTCCTTAGCTCTGGTATGGAGACGAAGCATGGATCCTGAAAAGGAAAAAATGCACGCTTGACCTCTTTAAGAAGTTGTTTTCGTCATATATTGCGTGTACTATGGACTGCGAGACGAACGAATGTCTCATTTCTCCAGTGTAGTAACTTTCCAATTTAACTGCACCAGTGTGGTGCCACTGGAATTACTATCACAGATTCCTTTTGGTGTTCTGTAAACTCGGTATGATACATGTGACAATTATCGTTTATTACTATACAACTTATTTACAGAAGGTACAATTTATAGAACTTAGATGGGATAAGAGATCCATTTACCCCACCACTCATCTCACACACACATATACAAACTTGACAGTTCTCACACTCCAGGAACTCTGTATAAGAATTAAAATAATTCTTTCGTACTTTGGGTGTGTTACTAGAATATATGAAAACGACCTGGAGAAATCGGCGCAACAGGACCGCTTCGTTTGTGACGTGTGAGGGAGGGAGTGTGCCTTTCGAATTGGACTATTCTCTCACCGAAAATCTGAGAACCACAATTAAGTGGGAATGACGAAGTAATCAAACAACCAAGTAGGATGTAGACCGAAAAGTTGATGGAAATATAAAGTCAATTAACGTGATCGCGAAGAGTGGAAACAGGCAGTTTGCGATCTTGAAGTAGACTAGAGAAAAATGATACTTAATCATGAGCAAATCGACTAAGAGAGAGAGAGAGAGAGAGAGAGAGAGATAGAGAATGCACCCCTTAGTAAGTTAATAAATTAATTCTTAAATCTCTCAATGATCATCAATCCGTATCTCAGAGATTGTCTGGAGTTGAAAATCTCATAAAAATCTCTTACGTCGACATGGGCCATAATTCACGATTATCTATGTTATTACGTAGAAATATTAATAAGTCACCACTTATTAATATTTCTTTATGGGTGCTTACCATAACGTAGTTAAAGTTAATAACATTACATAAATGACTATTAAACACATGTAAACATTCCAATCCGTCAGCGTCGCATCATTCTTTGACAGTGCGACAATAGAAAAAATTCGTACGGCTTTTATGACAGGACGCGTGATGACCATAGATAAGAGAGATGACAGCTCAAAATTCATACGATTTCATAGATACGACGCGAGATGACCATAGATAAGAGAGATGACAGCTCAAAATTCGTACGATTTCGCAATATTTTGATTTACTTCTTTTCAAATTGAATATATATTTACGTACTATTATTGAGAGAAAACATTTAAGAAATCTTAACCTAGAGATATTAAAGACATAGCCATTTATTCGAGTACAGCCATACGGATCCAATACGTCCTAGACGTCATGAAAGTCATAGAAATAGATAGGGAAACATAATATTACCATGGATTACGAGGCTAGTATTTTATTCGCCCTAAGACGTGAGGCAGGTCGTTCAATATGACAATAGAAGAGGAAGATGTGACGGAATTTTGAGAAGTAAAGAGAAAAGCACAAGAACGAGCGGCAGTAAATTGTTACATATATCACGAAGTCCCTTAAAATTTACCCAAGTACAGCGTGTTCGTAATTCGATTTCGATGAAAATAAATGTATTAATTTATCCAATCTTTAAAATGTTAGCTTACAGATTATGTTGCTTTAATACCATTAAGGGCGAATGATACAACTCAGGTGACGAGAGAGATTCATCTAAACGCGACGTCAAATTGATAGGACGCTATTCCGGACCTGTTGATGAGGTAGCCAGCGTGTTTGCTGCGCGTGCCGTAACCATACTCGCTACGAAAAGTAAACAGAGCCATATTAACTAGATCATAAAATAAAATCTACAAACGTGTTTGCTAGCGGGCGTAACAATCTAGCAAGGTCTTATGTTTTACACCCTTTAAATCCATTTGTACACCGCGCTGGGTGATCTATCTCTCTGTGCGTCAAACACTTTGGCGCATCCGAATAGAAACAGCTTCTTGGATACATATCTATTAAATTAAGATTATATAATCGCGACAACAGGGGTGATCTATAATCTAAGACAAAATGCAATTGTATACTATTTTAATATAGCAACACAGTGGATTATACGGTTAGCTATTAATACTAGACTAGCAGAAAAGCAATCGGCTGTCGCTGCGAGCGACAATTGTGGCCGCTTCGTAGCCGATAGTCAAAAATAATTATCAAGGAGAACACATTCTTATTGTGAAATAAATTCAGAATATAGGTCTGTGATATTTTTTAAATACAAATTAAATGTATTATTAAGGAAAACACATTCTTATTGTGGAGTTGTAATTATTCAGAACATAGGTCTGTGATATTTTAAATACTAAATTAATGTATTAATTATAAATATATACATTAGCGTCACCGGGATCCCGGTGACGCTAAAACAATATTTTTCGACAAAATTGATTTTGTATGTATATATTTATAATTAATACATTAATTTAGTATTTAACAAATTAAATGTATTAATTAGAAAGATGTACAATATTTTTGTTGCTACCGGGATTTGAACCTGGATCTTCCTATCCGGAGAAATTGCATTAACCGATTATGCAGCACCAACACAGTGTATTGAATTATTTTCCGAATAATTATAACTTCATAATAATAATGTGTTCTCCTTATAACATACAAGTTGTATCAATGTGTCCAAAATTTGATAAAAATGAATTATTAATTCTAGCGTCTCCTAGCGGATTACTCAAAGGTATTTGAGATGCCGTAAAAATAACGAAGATGGCTTTCAAATAATGGAACGATAGATGTATCAATTTGGAAAGTGTAACACATAAGTTCGAAAATTTATCGTCAATGCACTGTGTTGGTGTAGCATAATCAGTTAATGTAATTTCCCGAATAGGAAGAGATCCTGGTTCAAATCCCGGTAGATTTTATATGTATATCTTTCTAATTATTACATTTAATTTGTATTTAAAAATAATTACTTAAAATCTCAAGTGAATACGATATTTTGTGTAGAACCGTCTTGAACTGCAATGATAGAGTAATCATATTCAAGAATTATTATTTTTATTAGACCGCAGACAGATATTTTCATATTGTAACTGAATATATAAAAAATAAAACTACCCCCCTACGGCTCAGCGCCGAATATATGTGTCGCAAAAAATTTTCCATCACGGCCAGCGACGTAGATAGATGAAAATAAATTATTTTATAAGGAAATTATTAAAGTGCGCGCCTCTTAACTGAAAACCATTTGACATCATTAATTAAAATGGCTGTTACTTTGTGATGCAATATCTTGTTATTATTTACATCTATTATCATTATAAATCAGAACCATCTAAATTATTGTCGACAATGTTGCGTGTACACAATAGATGTCGCGGATTGAAAGGGCAAATTCAATTCCTTTGTCTTCCACGAGATGGCGCCAAGATCGACCTGATGTGCTCATTATAAATGTAAATATAAAATTATATAAAATGTTGCACATATTCTGCGTTGCTATGGCCGTTCCCGCGACCTCGTTTACAACGGCAGTTCAAGGTTGTGCTAATAAATGCAGTTAAAGTCGGTTCGTTGTATCTAGACGATACTATCTATAATGATTTACTTTTAGACAAAGATTTATTTAGACTAAGACAAAGTGAATGAACGAATATCGACGCAATATATGAGATTCCCGCTGCAACAACGATGTATATAGATTTTTACAAATGTTACAGACGGAACGTGGAACGTGGAAGCTCACTTATAAATTGTGTTTAATAGAATTTTTATATATTTTATGTGATTGTAAGAATATATACAACGGTGAGGGATTCATAACTTAGAACTGCCCAAAACCGATATGCCTACTGAGTTGTTGCAAGGGTGGCTATATATGTACATGTGACAATAGTGATGTGTACAGGATGGCCCAACGAAAGTGAGAACATCTCGTAACACATGAGTTATTTCAAAATATAATGTGATCAATTATAATTCTTAATGTATTTTTTTTTGCACAATAATTAGCTAATCAGAAATCATCAAAACAGCCCATATTGCGTAATCTGGTGGGTTTAAATCTGGGCTGTTCGGTGGCCACTTGCCTGGCTCGATGAAAGTTGATTGTATTTCTGGCTGTGTGAGATGGAGCTCCGTCCTGCTATAATGTCTAGCTATACTCCAGGATTTGTTTTGAAACTCTTTGATCATTTCCCTAGCACCCCGAAGTTTTTCAATTCGCAAACTTTTGATCAGAATACGGTCTTCTGCAGTGATTTTTGTCATTCTGGACAACAATTTGAAAAAACCAAATATAAACCATAGGAAAATTAATAATCAAAGATGGCGACCGGAAATTGCCTTAATAAAATGTAATATAGATAATTAGTAAACAATTTAAGCTGTTGTTGATATAGTTAAACTAATTTTGATGTAATTATATTACATTTTACGAAATTCTCACTTTTTTTGGGCCACTCTGTATAGTGAATCCCGTGGGCAGATCACAGTGTAATCAAAAAAGGTTTATCTTATTATGTATGCTGTAGAGGGTCTTATGATACAAGATATCTGACAATGTGGACGTACAATGTTGTTATTGTAAGAAATTAATTTTATTAGGTCACTTTTGATACGATGGTGAGAGATGAGCAAAAAAAAATTTCATATTCGACACCTTAGAATAACGAGGTTCCGACTAACATTTTGGACTGATTTGAGTTATTGCGTGAAAAGGGTTCCAAATGCACTATTCTTTATTTCTTCCATACACGCCGACTCTATTTAACGGACATTAAAAGAAATAGAAAGATCTGGAAGTTCCAACTGCATCAGTTATTTAATTCAATTTATGGATCATTATTGTTAGTTTACGATGTTTAAATTTTATTTTATTATTTCCCTCATCTCACAGTGATCATTGATAATACTGAAAATAAGTTAAAACCTTAAAACTGATCATATTTGCATACTCAAAACAAAATATACATTAATATACACTTTTGAGCTCATTATCTCAAAACAGTGCCATTATCAGATAGAACCTTGTTATTCTGAGGTGTCGTATTGGTAACTGATTATTCGCAATTCAAATATCCGACAGTAAAATCTCATTTGCAATACTAACTGCAAACAGAATATAAAAGCGACCATGTATATTTTGGTAAGTCAGTGGCGTGCAATAGTCATAGACTTTAGGTTATGCTGTCACCATGATGTTATATAATATATATATATATACGCTACATTGCACATAAGTTTATGAAGATTCGTTTAACCGACGTCTTTAAGCAAAATGAATCCACCATGACAAAAATGTTAATATTATCTTACAATCATGAAAACAATACGTTTAGCAAGGTGGTGAAATTAGCGAATTAGTAAATAAGGAAGAAAATGCTTCGATCAGCTCTAAGCCAAGGTCAAAACCTTTCGAATGTCATTCTGTTAGGAAACACCATAAGTAAGGATTCAGTACAACATAAATAGCAGATTCATTTCTGACCGCCGAGTGGAATTCTCAATTCAGTGTGTAGCAATTATATGGCTTGAATAGAACGATAGATTAAAACAGTGGCTAGCAAATATAGTAGCACTTTTTACGCTGAGTACTCTACACGCGGCTAGACCGCCTAATCTACTACTACAGCATCAGCGCTAATCGCTTTGACACTTTTACTAATAAACATCATATGTATTTTATATTAATACGTGAATTGGAAGGGTAAAAAATTCTGATTAAAAAATCCTCATTGTAGTAGCAATAAATTAATAATATAATTCCTTTGATATTAACAAGGGTTTAGAAATTATACATACAAATACTTTTAGATAAATTTGAAATTTTAGAAATAAGAAAAATTGTTAATAGCAAGCTTAATATTATAAATAACCAAATCCTCTTTGCAAATAGTCACCTTTTAAATTTGTTTTCATATTATTCTTACTTATTCACCATTTTATAGTTTTGTTTTTATTTATGCTCGTATTTTTAATTTCAGTACACATTGGTTCCCGAAGATGATACCACAGATATCGAAACATGTAGAATAATTAACGAATAATGGTTTAAACAATTAATTATTGTAAAGGACTACAGCGCCTCGGTGGCGTCGCGCGGTAGCATCCAGAACTACGCAACTCTAGCGTTTGTTAACATGTGAATTATTTCATTTATATTTGTTTCCCATAATTTTCACTAATGCACAGCTTTTTTGCTTACCCCCTGCTGATAGTGATTATGGCTTACATATTAAATCTGTGATTAAATCACAATGGGTGATTTTGAGATCATAGCTACTTGATACAGTTAGTTAATGCCGTCATGCAGTCTGTTATGACTATCTAGTTTGATGGCTCAATTAAAATGATCAAACGTCTCAATTTTATGGCAGAATATGTAAATTTTACACTGAATTATTAAAGCATGTGTTTACTATATCGCGTAAAATTTGAGCTAAATATTTTTGACACAGTCTAGTCGATTCAAGTGCGTGAACAATGTTGGTGTTAATTTTGTCGTAAAGATTTCTGTATCTACGACGCATATCGAGAATGACGAATTGAACCACAATGGCGGTGACGGATGGGTGGCGAGTTATATTTCTCACACAGGCGTATTATCGTCTTTAAATGTAGACTTTATTTATTTTAAGAAGTTTACAACTGATATCTAAAATAAAGTGATGCATCTATCGCCATTTTGGGCTTTTGAAACCTTTGAATACTTTGTCTACGAGTTAATGTAAACACTATTTGTAAAGAAGACGTAAATCCTGCGCCCGCGGATTGGATTGGTCGTAAATCGGAATCGCAGCAGGGCGAGTAAAGGAAGGAAATAAAGGAAACTGGATATAAAGGATAATGTGATCTCGGGGGACCAGGATTTTGAAGAACTGCTCGCCTTGCCTTGTGCACGACGCCTCCGTCACTTCTGCAGTCGCCGCCGATATCACAAAAAAAAACAACATACACTACGTGATCACCGAACACAAGATCACAAAATACAGTGCCGGTGCACTGGAGATGACAAATCCACACCGTGAATGCTATCGCGATGTCGCAATCGAACAGATATCGGTCACGTTGACGTCTGCTGACGTCAAGGTTACAATTCACACTAAAGACGGGTATTAAGAAGGTATGGTTGTTGGTGAATTTGGACGGGGGAAAGGTGTCAATAACATGATCGCGGCCGATTCGCAAGACACGCGAAAAATGGGTTTTACGAATCCAGTTAGGATATTCGTATTGAAAGTATCTGTCGGTAAGGTGTTGGCACCGTATTTTTAAATTAATTTTATTATATTTATTTTTAATATAGCGCATACGTGAGTACATTTATAAACAAGATCAAAATGTTACTTTTTACAACAACTTATCTTGCACGAATTTCATTTAGAATCTATATAGTTTCTCCTCCTTTCTTATATCTTCCGTCATTTAAAAATCTTCATCGCACTGTACATCTGAGATTTAGCCTTCTTCCTGAATGGCAGTCTCAGTCTATCTCTTCCCCTTGTACGATGTTCGTGCTCATGTTGATTTGCATGCATTTTTCGTAAAATTCTGCCGATATTTTCGTAGTGAGGATTTTAAAAATAGATATATTTTGCATGGTTGTAAATCTGCAAATGTTTAGGTATTGATAATGTCAATGAGAATCCAGTGGTCACGATTTCTGACTCAGAAGACGAGACTATTAATGCTGTTTTCCTTGGCAACAGTATCTTCACACCGGTGATGAGTCACGACGAAGCAAAAAATTCATTCATGAATATCAACCAGGTGATTATAATCGAAGACGTAAACACAATTCACACGAAAAATAGTGTCACGCTCGAGGGAGCTTCATCGGTTCATTCCATATACGGCGATACGTGATCAATTTTGCTATCGGTAGATGTTTCTATTCGATAAAGGAAGAATTTTTACAAAAATAGATCAGTTCACATGGTGTCGAGTGCTGAAGAGTGAAGACGGCACGGATGAACAAGGTACACGACTACGAATGTTGATATTGGCTGGAGGAGTCAAAATAGTGGATAGAATTCGGTTGCACCCATCACAAAAAATGAAAAATGGCCTGCTATATTACGCGGACCTAAACGGTATCCCGTTCAACTTTACCCAATTTCTAGCCAGTTTCCTGACCATAACATCTTCTTTCGTAACTCTATTCATCTAGCCTATTTTGAGCATTCTTCTACAGATCCAAGATCCACATCCACATCTCAAATATATTACAGGTATACAGTACTTTGTGTCTTCTCCAATTTTGCTTCAGCAATATAAAGATTTTCATTGTATTGCAAGCCAATACCTAATAAACGACAGACCCTGCTTTCGACACGGTACTGCAAGCCAGTACTTAACTACAACACTAACAGTCATTCATCACATGGACCCTGCAATGGGATCCGAAACGTCGGCCAGAAAGGTCAGATATACACGACGGATTATCCTGAAGATTCTGAACAGCTGTGAAAACCTAAGAAGATGTATGTATATGACTCCCAAGTTGTGATGATGTTCCTGACCTGATTTTCGTCCACCTTTTCCTTCAGCTCCCATTTTGGAAAGCCGTTACAATAGGATATGTTGTAATTTTATTGATCTGATCAGTACGTTGAGTTGGCGATCTCTCTCTTCCTCTGGTCTTCTCCAGGTCATTAGGCTATTGTCATCTCATCTCTGCAGGCGATGTGTCCGACATATTAAAAATAATCTGTATTGAATCCTTAATTGCTCCAAAATTGAGGTAGATCCAAACCAAACCCAAAGTGCTTGACATTTGCAAGAAGAAAATTCAATCGCATTTACTATTAATTTAGACTTATAACAACACATATATCGTCGCCATGACAATAAATAAACTGCAAGGACATTAGGACAGTCGCTCCTCGATGTGCGACAGGAATTGACGTGAGAGACGTACGCTTCTCTCATGGTCAATTGTATGTCGCAATATCACGAGCTTGGCATCCATAACACCTACATGTGGCGGCAGATTAAATAAATTCTACAAAAAACATCGTCTATGGTCAAGGTTACAATGCGACTTAGTCGGGTAGTAATATTATATTATAAAGCACACATCATATTTATTGCATATAATATATTATAAACATCACGACGCACGAAATCCAACCACAACAAGCCCCATCTAGAGTATTGAACAAAAGATTATTTTAATTCTTTTGCCACATTATGTAATTATACATTTCGAGTGCCAGCCAGGTCAACCAGAACTAATCTTACATTTAACCTTCCACCATTGCAACACCAATGCCAAACAGAACTTATTTTTCTACCGAACCCACCTTTATTTCAATTCACACCAAAACGAATTAGACATTTTCAATACTCACAATTACCTCAATTAAATCTAAATTCAATACATAAACTTTAATGGCTTTCATTATATTTCTATCACGCAGATTTTATTCCCTATCCCATTTTCCTATTCCTTTCCCTCCACCATCCCGTTCCCAAGGAATATTTTCTTCTTTATAACTTTTATTTGTCACAGTTCTTTTTAAATTTTCCTCACTGTTTAAAGTATACTGTATTTTCTGAGAAAACATGTAAAATGTATTTAGCTTTCATTGGGATTTTTGTTTTTACAGATAAACTGTACGTTTTCCTAATAAAATAAAAAAGAAAATAAAATTTAAAATAAAGATAATTGCTTTACTAGACAGATCTATTCCAAAGCAATTTACAGTTTTTCAAGTTGTATTGTACAATCAGTAAAATCATTAGTTATACAAAAAAGGTATTATATAGTAGGAGTATCTATAATATAACTAGGAGACAAAAATGTGTAGGTAAAAAAAGACAAAATACTTTCATTTTGTATTATATCCCACATCAAGCAACCACTTAATGTTAATTTTAATTTAAATTCATTAATCGTATTTTGACCCTTTGAGATCTAGTGCCAATTTATTATACATTCGCGGTGCACATGATAAAAAAGATCGTTGCACAAATTTTGTGTTCATTTTTGTCACTTTTGGCTTTTGTTAAAATTTAGTTACGACTGGCGTCACATAACCCAAACACATACCCACGATGCATTCCAACTGAATATCATTCCAATGAAGTAATATTACATAAAAACATTTTGACGTAACCGATCTCATTTCGATGTGTCATTCTTAACCTTTACGATACCGTGATATAAAATACTCGTACGCAGTCATGCTGTCAACTCGTGTTGCCGTAAGAAATTAGACTTTGAAGTGTGTAAAAATGGTTAATGCCATAAATATAAAAAAATATATGTAATATTATTATTGAGAGCATCAAGTCTTGTATAGGACGATGCATTGTATAATACAACCTTCATTTGTATCTATCTTTCTTTAATCAGTGAGAAAGAGACATCATTATATTTGTTATTCTTTTCACTGTGAAATTAATACGCGATTTATTTCTGTCTTGACACAAATGGTACTTTTGTCAACGTAATTGAAATATGATTATTGTTTTAGGATTCGCCTTACATACTTGATTTTTCACTACTCATTTCTAAGCGTAAATATTTTCCTTAAATTTATCTAAAATATTGTTTACTCTTGCCGTGTATTTACCGAAATATTACAGGATTAATTAGAGCGGTAGACCTGTATTACTGCATGGTTTAGGAAGAGTTAACAACGACAGTAATAAGAAATATTTTCCTTCAATTTATCTAAAATATTGTTTACTCTTGCCGTGTTTACCGAAATATTACAGGATTAATTAGAGAGGTAGACCTGTATTACTGCATGATTTAGAAAGAGTTAACAACGACAGTAATAAGAAATATCTATGGAATAAATACACCTCATACTGTCTTTAAATTAAAAAATATCCATAGAAATAGATGATTCTTTTTTTTTATTATCATTATTCAATAGTGAAAAATTCTATACAATGTGTATTACAGGTTTACTTTAAAATCAACAAATTCGAGATACGCATCTTTGAACGACGAACTTTCCACCCTGGAGTCAGCTGTGAAAGCGACTCAGGACCGAGACTTGTGGAGGTGCATTAAGTGCCGAGAATTATCTTATTAAGGCCACTATATGTCAATACTGAAGTGAAGAAGTAAATAAGAAAATATACAGAGTAGCCCAAAAAAGTTCGAAAATTTCGAAAATGTGTAAATAGTTTACTAATTTACTTATTCACATATTTACCTATATTACGTTTTATTTCGACAATTTCCGGTTGCCATCTTTGATTATTAGTTTTTTCATTGTTTATATTAAGTTTTGTTTAAAAATCATTGCAGAAGATCGTATTCTGATCAAAAATTTGCGAATTGACAAACGTTGGGGTGCTAGGGAAATGATCAAAGATTTTCAAAACAAAGCCTGGAGTATAGCTAGACATTATAGCAGGACGGAGCTCCATCTCACACAGCCAGAATTATAATGCAATCAACTTTTTTCGTCGTGAGAAAATTAATTTCAGGTATGTGGTCACCGAACAGCCCAGATTTAAACCCACTAGATTATGCAATGTGGGGTGTTTTGATGATTTCTGATTAGCTAAATATTGTGCAAAAATACTTACATTAAGAATTATATTTAATTATATTATGTTTTGAAATAACTCATGTGTTAAGAGATGTTCTCACTTTTTTGGGCCACCCTGTATACACAGTAACATTTTTGTTTGATTGTAAAGAGCTTGGTTCTAATTTGACGATACTGCGGACTCAAGTACATTTAGATTACTTGATGAAGTCACAATCGTCATGAACAATTCAAGTAGACGCTTCGTATGTGCTGTGGACAATCATGCAATAAAGTCTCCCATATCACACCACAGCGCAGTCGTTAGGCGATGCCAGGTTGTTCAGCACCAGCTCCTGCATCTATTGAAACTAATTAACACATTAAAAAATATATTTTTAATTAAGTTACACGCCCGGAGATCAGAGTAATTAAATTTCTACGAAGAAAATCTATTCAATATTTCTAATTTTCAAATATGCAGCTGATATTTGGAGAGTCAATGGAAATTGAAGAAAAAAATGGTGACAAATTACCTACATTCTAAAATATTTATCACAATCGCTTTCGCTCAACAGATGATAAATTATAACCTATAAATTTTATCTAGGCAAACACCGAAATATGGAATCGTAGGTTGGAATACACTAAGAACATAAAACGTTTAGTCTGTCAAGTAAAACAAATACGTAGAAATGTTATTTTACGTAGTTTTCAGTAAGGGTTATCACTTTTCAAAACTTTAGTTTAATAAATACCATAAAATCCGTAAACGTCAAGATGCCGACGTAGATTTAGTAAAAAAATATTTAGTTCAGTACATTTATTATAAGGATTAAAAAAACAACTTAGGTTCATTCGAGACCTAAGTGCTAGCAAATCGCAAAACACAATGCATGTAAAGTTGTTACAAATGGTTCGCAAATAAACCACGGCTAGAAGTCATAGACAAGGTTACGCTAATCAGGGTAATAACGACTAGAATTTTATAGGGTCTTTTCATAACGTAATTTTTAATAATGCACAGCTTTTTTATCTCTGGTTGTAGTCCAAGTCCACTGACAGGGGCTGAAGGAGCGTCTGCAGTCACGTGGAATGTGGCAATAATATGGCAATTGTAATTTGGTTAATGTGGGTTCAGATTCTACGGTACTGTCAACGAGCAAAACAAAACAGTTTCGTGTAATGGTTCGAATAACTCTATTAAGTTATTCAAATAGTCACGCTTCGTGAGATATCTCCGGTAGAGTAAACAAAGGTGTAATTGATACATATTTACATTAAAGAAATATTATTCTACAATGCAGAAATTGAGACCATACACACAGGTATTAAATGTAGTAGTCAAGTATTGTTATATCAACTCACTTCAAGGGCGTTCTACGCATAAATATTATACAAACATCGTCCATACTCAATTGTCGTGTTGGGTCTATTGATCTTACTGTAGGCATTAAAACTACCCACACACAGTTTAATTATAATGCCGCGAATACATTGATGACACTTGTCTCTGAGACCTGTCTCGAAAGTAGTTTTAAGGACAGTAGAGAGTTGAGCGCGTGGATATTTTATTTATAACCAGAATCTTCTTCTTTGTCTCTTCATATCATTATTGACATATTGTGACCTCGATCAGATGATATTCGATTCGTAATGCACCTACACAAATTCCAGTCCTGGGTAGCTCTTACAGATGCAACGTATCTATCCACCGTTGTAGAACTCTTCCAGGTCATCTTCGGGCCGAGGTTGTGTCCAGGATAATTTCATTTTCTAAGCTGTCACCTTGACGCATTACAACCGACTATACCCCCTCCTAAATTCCTACAGTTCACTATTCCTACAAAACAAATAACTCTTAAAAAAAAGCAATCATCTGTTCCATACTCACATACGCGAGTCCCTATCCAAGGTTCAAGTAACACTAACATTTTAGGACCTAAACAAAACTATATCCTTAGGAGAATCACAATTTCACCCTGGTTTGTCAGAAATACAATCATTCACAGAGACTCAAATATACCCTCACTCAAACGATAATTTCCATCCCAAACCCTTCCATAAACTCGCTCGGCCTGTATGATCCCTCATTCGATCCCCATCATCTTTGTACCATTTCACTTCTTTACCCTGTCTTGACCATATTGAACAATTTTTTCATGTACTCCGAGTAGGGTCCCCCAAAAAAATGTAATATATAATGTTACCTCATATGTCAGAGACAAGAGGGCTCAGCTCTTATCCCTCTCCCCTTTAACAATCGAATCAGAGACAATGACCAAATGTATCAGTGGCCAAAGAATTGGAATAATATTTTGTGCACTGCTGTTGATAGGGCTTGCTTTGTTGCACCTTCTCCAGCAATACACATAGAAGGCATCTATTTTCCGCTTGTCACTATTGCGGACTGTCCAGGTCTGAAGATTGAAAAGACAAGAGTGCCAATCGACATGATTGCAGTTGATGACATTATCTTAATGGATGATATTCGAAAATATTTATTTAAAAGTAGGTAGACTTAATGTATGTAGACTCATGATTTTGTAAAAATCTCATATTTTCCACGGTACAGAATTGGTGCGAACTTCTTGAAAAAATTTGAGAAGTCATATCCACTTAGTCATTTAGTGTCCATCCACCCACAAAATATTGTGAACGAGGTATGTTACGCTCTGTATATATTTATATTTTTATTTATTTACACCTTATCCCGAATCATTTTTAGAGTTGTTTACTCTCGTTTCGATTCGTCATAATAACATATTTTTTTATTTTATTATATTCAGTCATAATTAACGTTATCATCATAATACATAATACGTAAATTCAGAGGGCAACCAGAGAGAAGTTATAGAAATCATGCACCCCCAAACTGGGAGGGTAGACGTCATATCGGTCACAGTGCGGCAGAAATTCACCCTGTCCATGTCTCAAGAGGTGCGAGGGAGAGCCAGTAGAATGCTCCGTTAGGTCTCTCTAGCCACTCTCTTCCCGGCATTGTCCATCTCAGCAACCCCCAACGGGAGACCCACGAAAATGTCCGAGATTCCTTTGATTTCTTAATAGGTCATCGATCCGGGGGATCCGATATTTAGCTTTATGTCTAACCTTTCGATGTAAGCAAATTAGAACTAAAAAAAATATTAATGTCTCCGTTACTACACAACTTGAATACGCCACTTGTCATTTAAACCCTTAATTTGAAAATCCTTTTTCTCACTTATCTCCCATTTATATAATTAACTCTTTGTCATATTGAACCCAAACAAAAACCAAGTAAAACACAATCTATATTGTTCGTAAATTGACAATTTTCAATACAAATTAAATGTATAATATTAATTAGAAAGATATACGTATAAAATCTATTTTATCGAAAAATATTGTTATTGCTAATGGGATTCGAACCTGGATACCTTCCTATCCGGAGAAATGCACTAACCGATTATGCTACACCAACACAGTAAGTTGACGACAAATTTTCAAACTTACATGTTGCACTTTGAAATTGATACATATATTGAAAATGAAATATAATAATATCTTTTCGATAAAATTGATTTTATATGTACAGAGTGGCTCAAAAAAAGTAAGAACATCTCTCAGAAAACATCAAAACAGCCCATATTGCATAATCTGCTGGGTTTAAATCTGGGCCGTTCGGTGGCCACATACCTGGCTCGATGAAATTAACATTTTCACAACGAAGAAAGTTGATTGTGTTTCTGGCTGTGTGAGATGGAGCTCCGTCCTGCTGTAATGTCTAGCTATACTCCAGGCATTGTTTTGAAACTCTTTGATCATTTTCCTAGCACCCCGACGTTTTTCAATTCGCAAATTTTTGATCAGAATCCGGTCTTCTGCAGTGATTTTTGTCATTCTGGGCAACAATTTGAAAAATATCAAATATAAACAATGGGGAAATTAATAATCAAAGATGGCGACCGAAAATTGTCGAAATAAAACGTAATATAGGTAAATAGGTAAGTAAATAAATTGTTGATGTAGTTAAACTAATTTTGATGTAATTTTATCACATTTTACAAAATATTCTCACTTTTTTTGGCGAACCCCGTACATCTTTCAAATTAATTTATATTAAAAATATATCGGAACTATTTTCAGAAAAATTGCAACTTCAAAACTAAAAAAACTTGAAAAAAAAAAGAAAATAGTTTTTAGTTTATGCCTAAAAAATAATAATTTTGCATTGTCTAGACGTATAAGTTATTTTGGAGCTTGCCACTTAAACCGTTGCGATACCATCATCTTAACGAGCATGCAGGAAGTCTGATAGACGCCGAAAGTGATGGAATGCTGAGTTCATCACCGCCCATGCCGGTCTGTCAGACCCGCCGCCGGGATACGTCATCGTCGCATTATGGTGACGAAGATCCTGGCGATAATCTGTTCCATCATGCCACTGCAGCAGGGAGCCTCGAGAGAAATTGATGCCTGACTTAAAAATACAACTCTATTGCAAATGGATAATTTAGTTTTAATAAATAACTATCTACTTATATGAAAAAAGAAAAATCGTAATTTAGAGATTTTTTAAATAATAATTGTCATTAAAAACAAACGCAAATAAAGTGAGATAAGATTTTTGAATATAATGAGTGGTACAATGAGCAAATATTTGAGATGTAAGAAAATAATATAAAAACTGGGTGGGGGTAGGGATTGCTTGAATTTCAAATATGATGAATGCATGTAAGAAGGCTAAAGATGATTGGTCGAAAATGTGTGCACTATTTTCGTGATAATAAATTATATAGCTATTTTACGCACACACACACATGTATATATATATATCATCCCGCGTCTGTTGGTTCCCAGAAGAAACATAATTAACCCAACGTTTCGGATAAATCTCTTATCGGTGAAGTGTCGCATCGGTGACACGTCCTCTTAGGCCGGAAATGTCGGGACAATTATAGTCCTTCCAACATACGTGGAACAACCAAGAAACTTTCTCTCTGACATTATACTCAACCTACGAAAACATTATATATATATATATATATATATATATATATATATATATATATATATATATATATATATGTGTGTATTTAAAATAGTTTCCGTTAGACAAAGAGAGAAATTAGCCGATCTATTGCGCAGGCGTTCTAATTTTGAAATACACTGCGCTGTCAAAATCAAAACTCGGCAGGGAAGCTAGGTAGGCGTCTATTAGGAACTTGATTTTTCTCAAATAAATTATAATAAAATTGTTGTCATTTTCATTCAGTGCATATGTAAGTACTGAAATGTTATTTAAAGCTATAATTAACTATTTAATTATTGTTTTTGTTCGACCTCGTACGAGCTTTCCATCTGGTGATGTTATACTTTTGTAATGTCAACAAAAACAAAATGCTTCTAGCCGCTCGTTCGCAGCCATTTTTAATTTTAACTGACGCGATGATTTACTAGGCCCCCCACGGCGCGCCGGCAGTTTATCCGAGACGTATCAACTGTCAAACAAATTTTTTTACTCTATTGTCTTTCGTTTGAAGAGATTCAAATGTTTCATAACAATGCGCGCAACCCTGGCTGCGGCGTGCGGCGATCGCCACATTGCCGAGATTACGCGATGATGTCAGGAGTTTGAGAGGAATTATCTCTTCCAAGTAAGAGTGTAGTTCGTATTAAATATAAACCACATATAATAATATCTGTGTCACCGACGCGACAATTGATATTACTGCAAGAATCTATGAAGTCCTTCGGTACTTTTCCGCAAGAAATAACACTCTATTAAAAGATGATGAACTCAAATCGTATATAGGGTGGCCCCAAAAAAGTGAGATCATCTCATAACACATGACTTATTTCAAAATATAATATAATTAATTATAATTTTGAGCTGTTCTGTAGTCACATGCCTGGCTCGATGAAATTAATATTCTCACGACGAAGAATTACATAAAGATACAGAATTAGAATATTCCTTGAACATTATAGCCAGTCGTAAAAAATTAGACTAGGTTACACTCTGTGTATGCCTGGTGAACCATAAAGTTCTAAGGGTGTAGTAAAGGCGTGCTTGAGGTTTTTTTACGGCGGATAACGCAGGCATGCAAACATGCGAATTAAACATTATCCTGATTTTTTGTTGCGAAACTTTTGCCTGTATCTACATATATTTCTCACAAAACTAAGTCTCGTTATTATATACATTTATTTATTCTATTCCAGATGTTGGTCACGGGCTTCATTGATTGCTATTATTACCGTGATGTATCTATGAGACGACTGCGTAGTTGCGCGCGAGGTTGGCACGATTGATAGAGTGTGAAAGAGATAAATGTGCTGCATAGAAGCATCTGGAATAAATACTTTTGAATGAATAAATACACGAACTGGGTGTTATTCTGACGACATAATCCCGCACACAGTTGAACCATTATCATCAGCACGATATCAAGATATCACAGTTATATGTTCAAATTATATTGCTGCATCTTCAATCGGAAAAGAGACAAAAGATATTCAGCTTTATGATTTATGATGCCCGGTACATGGTCATTGATAACCTTACGGGATTTTGTCGAACTGTGGAATTGTGAATTAAATCGTATAAACCGGCCAGCAAAGAAAAAAGGTCACTCAAAAATAGAGCGAGGCGTTGACCTTTACGTGTAATGTTTCCATTTGAATATTCTGGCGGTACGATTGGTTCCAACACTATCAAAACTGAGTGCGTACAATTATATATATAATAGCAATCAAAATATCATTGTTACGATAACAGCCGCAAAAGGTTGGTGCTTTTTGAGAGTATGTATAGTTATTTGTAAAACAAATTATGTAATCGTAACAAGTAAGCCAACGGATGGGTTTCAGAAAGATGAAGGACGACATTAATAAGGTCCACGGAAAGAGATACGATGAAATAATCTCAGAGATACATCTCAAAACCACGTGCATGGGTTGAGATTTTAATCGAGATATAAACGCAGACATCAACTCAGCCTTTCCCTTATGGTGCTAAAATAAAAACGCACGTTCCGGTGCTGTAAACTCAGTGTACATGTAGACCTTAGTTATTTTTAAGTCGGATAAATTTGAATATTTTACATTTATTACTTATATTAAAAAATGATATATATCAATTATTGTGTAAAAGTGTTAAAAATAAGAAAAAACATTAATAGTCACGAATGATAGTATAAAGACGCTTAAGACATGTCTAACTCGGCCAGCGCACGCTCTGGCACTAAAGTGACGATACACATATTGACAAATTCACTTCAGATTTTTTATTGACGCGTATGGCGAATACATAATACGTAATTATTTTATTCAATACATAAATATATCATTATATTTAAAATATGAACTCTATATTTGGTATATTTACAGAGATATGAGGTAATGTCAACTCAGTTTACATCATCGGAGAGGAAAGGTTAAGATTGGTAGAATAAGGTAAAAACTCAAATAAGTTTTGACACCTAAAACCACCATAAATCCGCGTAACTGTCTGTTATGTGAAGTTATCGTAAGTCGTTAAACATTAATACAAATTATAAACATTTACTCAGTTTTAACTGCTGCTGGGGGATGTTAAAAATCGCTCAACTGACTAACGGTAATAACGTTTGAAGTGCATGAAGTAAGGAGCAAGATGTGAAAATCTCTGAATCTGACATACAGTATTTTCTCCGAAGATCTCACGAGAGCGAAATTTTCATTTCAGGGATTATCTCAAGTCAGCGGAAATCACTTAAATATCTCATTCACGCTGGCCAATAATTTTGCTGAAAACAGTCGTTGGGAAAAATCGCATCACGAAAAGAATGTAGAGAGCTCTGCAAGGGGACGAGACAAGCTGATGTTGTTAATGGTGATGAAATAGTGTAGTTTATTAATTTTATGACAGCCAATCTCGCTGATTGTGAAGTTACACTCAATATAGTTTAGACGTGTGTTTAGTCTAGCGGTAAACCACTCGCTCAGGTATACCATAAAGTTGTGCAGTGGACATACAGGGTGGCCCAAAAAAAAATGAGAAGACACGAGTTATTTCAAAACATAATATATATATATATATATATATAATTAATTATAATTCTTAATCTAATTTTTTTTGTTCAATATTTAGCTAATCATAAATCATCAAAACACCCCGCATTGCGATTAACCCAGATTTAAACCCAGTAGATTACTACTGGGTTTAAATCTGGGTTGTTCGGTGACTCGATGAAATTAATATTCTCACGACGATAATTAATAATCAAAGATGGCGACCGGAAATTGTCGAAATAAAACGTAATATAGGTAAATAGGTAAGTAAGTAAATTAGTAATCTATTTAAGCTATTGTTGATATAGTTAAACTAATTTTGATGTAATTATATCACATTTTACGAAATGTTCTCATTTTTTTGGGCCATGTTGTAGATCATTAAGGAAAGGAAAAGAGATTAACACCTTCTAAATTTGGTGCTGAACGCACATAAGTTAAGAATCTCGAAGAAGAGGAAGAAGACAGTTCGACACGCCAGTGTTTCCACTATACATAAATTAACTGACTGATGTATTTTTCAATATTTTGGGCACTTTGCCTGGAGAAGAAACATTATGGTGAAAGATAGATTTGCCACCCGTTGGAGCGAACGAGTGAAGACAGTAACAGCACTGAAGACTGCAGGAAGCCGAGAAGAATAAAGGAAGGCTATCAGCCCACCCTCTAATTTATGCCTTGTGGAGCACTATCGCTTCTACTCTCTTCATCCAGTTACCGAACGAATAGCACGCGTCAGCCCGCACTCGGAAGAGCCAAATTATTGCTCGTCACTTTGTCTACCGACGTCTCCCAACGTCTCCCAAGCTTAGTTTGCGCATCTAGTGTTGCGTAGATCCGTAGAGAGAAAACGTAGATCCTATCGGCGCGGGATCTACGTTTTCTTTTCAAATACATTGTCGCACGCCTTCATTGTTTACTTTCTTTTCTTTTATTGAGGCATAATTAACAAACACATCTTTATTATATTTTGTCATTTACCGATATAGATTAGCTCCAGTATAATCGTACCAAAGCCATACTTACACAATATTCATCCGTACGGTATCAATTTGACGTGAGATTCTTTTTCATATTGATTTCATAAGGCAGCCAGAAAGAAGTTATGGAACTCATGCACCTCCAAATGGGGGGGGTAAACGTTACATTTATGTGTTAAAGTTGCAGAACTCGACCACAGTGCTACAGAAATTCACCCTGTCCAGGTAGCAAGAGGGTGCGAGCGAGAGCCAGTGGAATATTCCGCTAGATCTCCCTATCTTTCCCGGTATCGTCCATCCCAGCATTCCCCAGCGGGTTACCCACATCCTAATAAATTCTCGGAATAGGTCATGGTTTACGTATTACTTAAATGAAATTGATAAACAAGTCCTCGCTCCATAAATAACGTCAGGTACCTGATCGATGGTCTCAATTCTGAAATCACATCAGCGTGGACCGTTTATTCAATCTGTGGGTTTTGTGCACCAGATATAATCAGTATCAGGATCAGGAAATAGTCTCGCAGTGAATCCTGATTGGTATGCAAATTACACAACAATCCGGGTCGTGTGCCGTCGTCGTGAATGTCGCCAGGGACGCCAGCCGCGAGGAAGCAGCCAATTAAGTGGTTAATCTGAAGATTTAAGTAGGTTCTGTTGCTGTCATCGGCGGACGGAGTAGGAAGGCACCTACATATCCAGAGCCTGGCCAATTGTTGTATCACAGAGATCCGGCATAAAATGAATAGACTGACCAGAACAATTGGTTCGTGCACCGCTGGGCGATCTCGGTCGTGGTGAGTTCTATTTTCGGATAGCTTATCAGCAACGTAAGTGGCAGGTAATTTGTATTGTATACTAATATTATTATCGTGTAATTTGCATAAATCTGATACAATGGTTCACTGCGACATTGTCGCCTTTGGCTGTAATAGGTTCCTTTGGTCACGGTGAATATAGACGATGTTTATCTCAGAATTGAAGGATTTACAATCGTTTTTTTTTCGTGTTTGGTGCAGTTTCAACATTTTAGTGATGTGAAACAATTAGTATTCAAAGAAGGGCCGTCAAGTCGTCGTATTAGTCGAAATATTAGAGATATTTATAAATAGCAGATAACTAAACTGTTATTTTAACAGTGATTATGAGATGAGAGTAAACGTTTAAGATGAAAAAATATTGATTTCAATTAGTATTTAAAACATCACAGACCGTCTGTTCTGAATAATTACAGCTTCACAATAAGAATGTGTTCTCCTTAATAATATATAAGCTGTATCCAAAAAATTAATAAAAATTAATTGTTAATTCTGGCGTCTCAAATAATGGAACGATAGATGTAATCATTTGAAAACTTTAACATATGGGTTCGAAAATTTGTCGTCAAAAATATTGTCGCTGTAGCATAGTTGGATAGTGTACCTTACCCGGTTTGGAAAGAGATCCAGGATCGAATCCCGGTAGCGCAACAACAATATTTTTCGATAAAATTGATTTTATATGTATATCATTTAATTAGTATTTAAAATATCACAGGCCGTCTGTTCTGAATCATTACAACTTCACAATAGCGTTCTCCTTAATAAAATATTAATTAAATTTATTAATTGACCGTCATCATCACCAATACCGTTAACCGTTTACGATTTTACAACTCAACATTCTATGGACTAGGACGGCAGCTGATAATTAACAAGGATGTCAAGCTTGCCGCACACCACCATCAGCATTTTAAATGATCACCCGGATGACGTATCGTCGCCGAATTACTGACTGTTTATGACTTTAAGACCAATATTTCGGTCATACGATTTCCACCGTGTTCTTTTTGCGGACAGGTTTTATAATATATAAAATGGTACATAATTAATAGGTACATGTATCAGTGCCACAGGTCTTATCTATGAAATTGTCTATGCCTAGCGGGGAAGCTAGCGGTTACGATAAGTTAGCGGTCATGATAGGCCTTAGCCACAAGATCTTATCAGTCGGCCGGAAAAGTTGGAGTTCGCCCACTGGTCGTGCGGAATGTTAGAAAAACTTCTATTGTTCGCTAGCCAAAAAATTACACTTTTTCCTAGGAAAAATACTAGTATTGCAATCTTTTGTTAGGTACTAGAAAATATTATGAAATAATATTTGAAGCGTAGTTTACGGACTTGTTTGAAAAATTTCTCACACATATCTACTGAACCACCTTAATGTATAATTTTAACGACGATTTAAATACATAAAACACCGGTAACAACTTATAAGTATCCTACTGTCAATTCCATCAAGCGAACGTGTGCGGTTTTCGTATAAATCACAGTAATTTATTGTGCTATTATTATTCTAAAATTATTAAATTATCATGATAGATATACGACGCTAGTGTTGATGGCACCAGGAATGGAGAAAGACTTGACACAACCAGGTAAACCAGATGGTCCTGTTGGTAGCGTCAATAATCGGCGAGCTTGTATAAGAAGATGTATGAATGCGGTTAATCTTTTATCCTTCTCTTGCCTTAATCATCTACAGGATGGCCCAAAAAAATTAGAACATTTCGTAAAATGTGATATGATTATATCAAAATTAGTTCAACTATATCAACAATAGCTTCAATAGTTCACTGATTTACTTATTTACCTCTATTTTATTTCGACAATTTCCGGTCGCCATCTTTGGTTATTAATTTTCCTATCGTTTATATTTGGTTTTTTCAAATTGTTGTCTAGAATGTCAAAAATCACTGCAGAAGACCGTATTCTGATCAAAAATTTGCCAATTAAAAAACGTCGGAGTGCTGGGAAAATGATCAAAGAGTATCAAAACAAAGCCTAGAGTATAGCTAGACATTACAGCAGGATGGAGCTCCATCTCACACAGTCAGAGATACAATTGACTTTCTTCATCGTGAGAATGTTAATTTCATCGAGCCAGGCATGTGGCCACCGAACAGCCCAGGCCCAGATTTAAACCCACTAGATTATGCAATATGGGGTGTTTTGATGATTTCTGATTAGCTAAATATTGAGCAAAAAAAATCACATTAAGAATTATAATTCATTATATTATGTTTCAAAATAACTCGTGTGTTACGAGATGTTTTCACTGTTTTTGGGCCACCCTGTATATGAATAAATATGCCACGGAAATATTTTCTGTAAAAGAACACAACATGTTCGATAGGAAGCAACAACTTACCCAGTGGTCCTTCCAGGTGCCGGCGATGACGGCCGATCCAAAGGAGCGAGCGGGGTTCATGGAAGAGCCGGTGTAGTCGACGGCCATCAGGTGACCCAGGGTGATGGTTAGGCCGATGGCGAGGGGAGCCATGAACTTGGAGTCGGGCTTGTGTTCATCGCACACCTGGAGACGGAAAACGTTGTTTATTTTAACTATGCATTACATGTGACAAATAGCTTCTTTCATTCTGTTTAATTATTATTCAAAAAAAATATGAACAGTCCACGTGATTGTAGATATGATACATAGTTGAGACTCATTGATTAGATATATTTTGGTTGGAACAGTTTAGTTGGGTCAAATCCTTCAAATTTTTGGGCGGCATCTTGCGAGAAGGGAAGTTACCTTGGAGTAGCTTGAGAGGAAGAGGAAGATCCCCCACACGTTGGTCCGACCAAGTGGAAAAGGTAACAGGCACTCCTCTGGTGATGTTGATGCAAGACGAGTAACTACTCCCTGTACATTTCGTCCTTCCAATATAATGAGTAGCTTGTTGGTGTAGCGGTCAAGACGTTGGCTTGGTGATCTAGTGGTCGTTAGTCCTATTTTCATAGCACAAGCATTTAGCTTAGTTTGAAAATAGTAAGAATATTGGTGTGAGATGTATTCCGTGTACGCATCTCTATTTTTCTTTAAAAAAAATGCCTGTCCCGTTCTGGCCCAACTAATTACTTAGGAATTTCGCCGACGGGGGAACAGATTGCCTTCTGACACCAACTGTCAAGATATGTGTTATTTTTCTACCGTCCGATATCAGCGCCGTGCGTAAAGCTAGCACCACGAAGAGGCGGTGTTCTCAACAGCTTCAGAAGTGCAGTGATATCTCGGTTCTTCACGAAAACAATGTCCAACCCAGGACTTTAGAGCAAGGTAGGCCAGATCCATCTGGCCTACCTTGCTTTCCTTCCTGAGTGCACTTCGGGTTGGGTCAACTAATCATTATTATAATCGGTACAGTCCGCAGGATCTTACCCCACCAGGTGACAACCTTAAGATCTCACCATGAAGGCGGGAGTACATGGAAATCACGATCCTCAGACATGAGGGATCAAAGTGGATGAGTTGAGTAGCAGTAGTACGGGTACAACTGTCAACAACAAATATCTCCACTCGGTACCTTGTAAAGGATTAATAATTTAGAAACCGTTGAAATACGAAAGAATTTAAATTCGGAGAAAGCACTAATTAATAACATGACATTCCCTAACACTTCACCTTAACTATCCATATCCCTGTTAACGACCGAAACCTCCCACCTCTTTCCTATCCCCGCCCTAATACCCGAATAGACTATAATACTGTATTTAGTTTAGTTATCACCCGATGATGAGAGGGTCTGCGTCTCTAGAAACTATATAGTAGTACAAAAAAAATCACGTTAATTAATGATACCAACCAAACCATTCGAATTACCCCTCATCAAACAATATTGATTGACAATGGTTTTATTTTGCTTTTTAAAAGCATATTTCTCAATGGTCCAACCGCGGGCGGTCGCTGTCAGCTAAATGGCCCATGGCGTCCGAAACTAAAAACAAACTTTGAACAGCTGGTGGCTGCAGACGTAAACACTATTTATATGTTCGTTTTACACTCTGGCAATGATCTCTGCTAGTTTTTATTTCGCCTGTTAATTAGATTTCCATTCATTCAGTGTAAACTTTTGAAGCGAAAATAATGGAAGTGTCCATCGGTTGTCTAAACACCAGAGAGGACTGTATATGAGTAGTTTTGAGAAGATTTAAGGTCTCTGAAAGGTAACGCCTGAAACTTTGTGAACTTTGCCGTTAATATACAAATTTAAAGCCAAAAGAAAAGTGGCTACGCGTGGGATATCTTTAAGAGATCGTGTACCCGTTATGTAGGAGCGTGCATCTACACTCTGAACCAACATTTCTATTTTTTAGTTTATCAACCGTAACCTTTCAGCTACTATAAACGATTTGAGGATGGTTATGAGTTGGAACCAATTAGATTTGGATTTCTTGTCTTACGGAATACCGGGTTACTTGGACTCCTTGCTTCGTCATCATGTTGTATGCTATAAGGGCCTGTAAAATTTTATTATTAGGTTTTGGGGCATTTAATTCGCGATGGGACGGTATATCGTATTTTGATAACGTGTTAATAGTGGAGTTTTGGTGCTTGGGGAGGCCAGCATAAAAACGTTTGGAGAGATGTTTTATGAAGTCTTTTACGGGGAGAATGCCCGAATCGTGATGAAGTTGAGTGTTCCTTAGCCATTCAGGGGCACCCAGAACTAACCGGATGATCCTGTTTTGGAAGGTTTATTAATGTGTGTCTTGGCCGCGATGGGAGCTGCGTAGAGGAATATAGGCTTTAGGACGGCCTTGTATAAGAGTAGCTTGTTGTCAGTGGCAATTTTGCTATTCCTATATAATTATATTTAACTATTTCTATGTGTATCTCTTGAAATGTACCCAAATTATTTTCTCTTTCTAATTTATGTTAACTTAACTCTGTGAACGGATGTGCATTGAAATCGTATCATTCAATTTATTGCTTTGTTTACCCGGCACAGAACTCGGAATTGAGATTATCATGTAATGATTCCCCGAGGAGCATTATTGATATATACAGAATTATGCTTATAAATTGTAGTAAGACCCTTCAGTGGTTAGATCGCATCTGAAGTTCAAAAAGCGAAAGAACTGAAAGTTTGCTTGTTTGAATACATCTCCGTGTATACATTTTGCACCTCTTCAGTAAAACACACTGTTCATAAGTACTGGGTAGGGGTTGCAATACCGGTCCCTTTTACCAAAACCGGTATTTTCGATATTATAGTTTTACGAATACCGGTATCCCGATATTTTCGACATTTACATTAGAGATGACGATTTAAACATTCAGAAAAAATAACATTTTAATTTTTAACGATAATACAAATGTCTAACTGCAGACTTTAATCAAACGAACACAAATAATATTCCTATTTTTTTATTTGAAGTAGTTTTACTGATCATATATTAAAATAATTTGAGTTTTTCTTAATCTTTCGTCAAATTTGGTTTGATTGCTTAATTTTGAGCGCAGATGGTTACAAAAGTAACATTTGGTTATCAAGACTAATCACGAGGCGTGCTTCTTTACAAATGAGTCGCAAAACACTGATCTAAGATCTTCAGTCGGTCGTAGCATCGACAGCTAGCGCAGTTGAGACACGCGGTGTGAGGAGTTTGCACACCACATCAATTATTTACATGTTTTGCTTTAAATACGACACGGAAACTAAAAAGAGCGATTTATATTTTTTGAAAATTTCAATAATTCCGGTATTATATTATTTATTAAATTAGTCCGGTATCCTGGTATTTTTAAGATCCCGGTTTGCAAAATTTCAAAATCACCCTTGCTGGAACAAATTTGCATGCTAAGCTGGACACATCTATCGAAGAGATGACGGAAGATGAGGAACCAAACTCCTGGAGCGGAGGCCTCACACTAATAAACGATGAGAAAGAGAAATGGCTAGAGGTAGAGAGACACAGGCTAATGATGATGAATAGTCTTGATTTGAGCCAAAAACATGTGTCTGATTCAGAATATTCAGAGAATAATGAAGAGGTACGTCTTTCGTGTGCCATGATCGGTTCTCCTGCCGTCGACTTGGCGTGCGCCTCTCCTTTCTGTACTGGATCAAAACAACTCCGCTCTTCTGATTTTGATTCTGAGTCATGTTGTTAGTCATGCTGAGTCAAGATAAAAAATATTAATACTAATAGACAAGCTCGGCGAGAATTTGATCGATGATAAGCCGTATTAGAAATTAGAACACCCATTAGTCCCCGTCGTAGATTAATTTCGAGTACGATTTCGAGTGGCTGTCTAATAGCGCACCAAAATACCTTTCGAGATAATGGCGTGCTACATATTAAGGAAGCTATTGAACGTATTATTTATATTGACTGAATGTTTACTACATGTTGTTCCGTTACACTACAGTGTTCGGCCCGATAACTAAATTCATATTGGAATTATTCGACAATCGCGGGGCGGTCGACCGGGGCCCGGCCGAGTGAGGCGGCAGTTATGTCTGCCGCTCAGTCGCGGCGAGAATATTTTAAATTTGTAGAAAGAGTCCGTCACACGGAGATAGAATTATTTTCAAGCCGGGAAGCGGTGACACGATGAGTTGTCTACCGTCGATTCTGGCAAAAGATTAATTCTTGATCTTCACCTTCGGACGAGCACGTGACCCAAAATGGGACTATTGTCTGGCTAGGCGGAGGGTTTTGGTCCTGCCCGGCAAGACCCTGATGCTTCTAGAAGGATGTGGCCCTGTCAAGCCCTAGTTGGAGTGGAGCCATACTATGATGTCACTGCTGTGATCGGAGTCTGACGTATATCTTGGTGCCGCCTCGGAGGATGAAGATACAATCATGCAATACAGAACGGAAGAGTTTGTAAATATTGTTATTCACGTTTTTTTTTGTTTAAGCTACCGTAAATGTAAAGCATGATTGGTCACAACTTCATAGTTGTTGCTAAGTAAAGTTCAATGTATAAAATTTTGTTCATTTGATAATAAACTTTTTATTACGAATGCAAATTTGGGAAATCGTTGGGAAGGTAAGGAGTTCTAATAGGTTTGACTCGGTGGGATCCACATCTCATGCTCGCCACTAAACTATCTCACAATATATAGTTTAATATTGTAGTTTTCTTGATGTGTTAGAAATGCAGCATCCAGATTAATATTTAAGAGCGCAAAATAAACAACCTTTTAAAACTTACCCCGAATACGACGAGTACAAGAACGAAGCCGAGGAAGAATTCAATGCCGAAACCTTGGAGAGAAGTCAGCTTGCTGGCCACTGATGTGAGACCCAGGTTACCGGCGACGTCATCAGGTGTGAGAGACTGTAAACACATTCAGGAATTAGTAATTGAAATTCAGAAAGCTGAAAGATGAAGCTGGTCCAAGACATACTTTCAAGGATTTGTGACGATAACTTAATAATTAATACTGCCATTAATTTACAAATTGGAACTTATGTACGTCTTCAAATCCTTGTCTTGAGCAGTTCTTTAAAAATAGAAGGTATATATCAGATGCTTGTGTAACAGCCCAGGTAATTCACCCTCTCTCCTGCTTGTAGTAGTATTCCACCGAATGGAAGACCATGGGACTTATCCTTGGTAACAACTGTCAGGTTTCACAGTCTTGTAGATACCTCGCTCTAAATATAAATTCTACAAATATGGTGGTCTATCTATCTTCCTGCTTCTCCTAGAATCCCTTGTCTCAATTTCGGGACAATTGAGGATTGAATATAGATAGTCTGAGAAGCAGTCTCAAATTTTTCGGATACTTCGTCCGCAGGGAGAAATAGTAGAGTAGATGTCGTATGTTCTGTTCTGGCGTTATTAAAATATCATCCTTTAAGGCATAGTAAATATTAATTAAGATAATTACCTTGAGCACTGCGGATCCAGCAAGAGCTCCCAGGCACTGCACCACGATGTACAGAATAGCCTTCACGACGGATATCCTACCAGCCGCCAGGAATCCAAGAGTTACCGCCGGGTTCACGTGGCCTCCACTCACGTGTCCGATTGTCTGTGGGCACACAATTAGTTAGCTTCGTTAAAATAATTATAGGTGGAATAGCAAACTTAAAATTGCTTCTGCGCATTATCAATTAGAGTATGCGTGGTGCGAAAACGATCCACGGTTATTCGAATTACTTGCTCGGATGGACGATTATGTCTGTGGATGTAGAACACGGTAAATTTCGAAATAAATTTGCATAATTAACAAGCGTTGTTCTAGCATAAGTTTATTCATGGTGAAATGCCAAACCAAACTGAGCATAAATCAGCTGTCAGCTATCAAATTGTCTGTCGCTGGAAAAAGTGTTGCCGATTTGAAAAACAAACCTCTAAAAAAACATCCATTAGTTTTATAATTATTGTTTCCTGCGTTGTACATTGTTTCATGATCTGTTGTTTGTAATTATAAATAATAAAAAGGATATGTCCAAAAAGAAGATGATTCTGGCAATCTCTCACTAAGGAAGACGTAAAAAAAATGTAGCATTTAGAAGTATCTCTTGGTATTTTTTTAGTATACAAGTCTTAAAAAAAAACAAAAAATCGATGTCTAGACGAGATTTAAAGTTGAAAAATTAGATTTTTTTGTTTATTTTCCTGAGTTTGTGCCAATATCGCCCGTGAACACACTCAATAATATTACAAATTAACACAGTTTTACGAAACAATGAACAATTCTCAATTTTAAATATTTTTTATACACATTTCTTGCACAAAACTGTCATTCAAATAGACCCAAGCTTCTATGAGATATATTAACCTTTACCATACCATGATATAAATATCCGAACGCAACCAAGCTGTCAACTCGTGTTACCGTAAATAACTGTTAGAAAAAATGTTTTTATTAGCTTAAATGGCTTTAATGCCACGAATTTACTCTAAATATTGAGCACACAATTTTGAAAAAAATATTAATAACATAATTTAGAGCATTTATTAAGCTCTATACAATGTGTCCTTCCTTCTTATCTCTCTTCATTTAATTAGTGAGAAAGAGACAATTATATTTGTATGTTTGTTGTTCTTCTCACTGTGAAAATAAAGTGTGATCTCTGTCTTTCATATCACTAATTGTATTTTTACCAACGTATTAATTTTACAACGGATTGAATGGAAAAAATAATTGTTTTTGTACGATTCCCTTTTCATAATTGGTTTTTCACTAGTCATTACTAAGCGCTAATATTTTCTTTAAAATTATCTAAAATACAGGTTTACTTACGATGGTAGACCTGTGTTACTGCACGGTTTGGGAATGGAAAGATCTATTTGTAATCAATTACCGAGATACGGCAAGCCAGAAGACATACGAGTGCTGGAGAACGGAATCTGGTGTACGACTAAGGTCTTGGATTTAATCAGGCTTGGAAAATTATAGATTTATCATCTACGTCGGTAATACTATTCAAAGAATTGAGTTACGCAATGCACACCTGTCAAGATATTAACATTGAAAAGGTACAAGTTCTTATATAGAAGTCTGCAAAACATGGATATGAATTTTTATAAAAAACATTGTTTAGAATGATTACAACGAATACTATTATAATATTAATTATACTATTAGTAAGATTAATAAGGAAACATACTTCTGTATTTATACTGTATTAAGAATATGTTCCATCGACATTTTTAGGCAAAATGCAGTAACGTAACAACAGAAATAGGACCCTAAATACAAAACGAAAAAAAACATTGGACCCTAATGTAAAACAAAATTGGAAAAACCCTCTATATTAATGTATCGTTTGTTAACATTTTAAAATATTAAGTACTACGTATAAATAACAAACTGGCGTTTTTTAGGAATTTGTATACAAAAATAAATAATATTTAAAAAAAAATTTAGTACCATTTCTTGGTGTGAACGCTTTAGTTTATAAGGAGGGGGGGGGGGGGGGAGGACTAGAAATCAGAACTATTTAAATTATTATCGACAATAATCTTCTGTTAGGTTTTTAGATTGTGCAGGTTTATTGTATTGTATTAATTTTTAAATGAAATTTTAAGCGCATTTATACCCATATAAAATTGAACATATAATTTTGCATTAAAAACTGGCCTTGAAGTGCGTACACATTGAGATCTAGTACCTACTTATATATGTGTAATAAAATGACGCGGGCGAAACTACAACAATGTCAAATTTCATGACAAATAAACTATTCCCTCAATGTCAACTTTTTAATCTTTCTTTACATTTTAAATTTCGCAGTATTCACAAGCTTGCACACCACTTATGGAAGCGCCTACACCGAGAAAAATAATATTTACACTGAACGCAGAAGAAAATGCAACATTTTTCAAGAAATTTATACAATGATTTGTTCTCTTATAATCTAAATAGAATATACATCAATTTTTACATCTTGTAAGTCACGGTAGAACTATGCAGGAATAATTTGCATCAGACGCTACGCGTCAGCTGTTGGACGACGGCCATGTTGTTTCTTTCGCAATGATTGTTCTAGAAAATGTTGATAATTTATTTGTTGACTGCAGTCCTATAAAGAAATTAACACTCGCTGTTGTGTTTACTCTGTGTGGGTAAGGTAGGAGTCTATAAACATGGTTATCATTCGTGTAGGTTAGGTAGGAGTCTGTAAACATGATTATCATTCGAGTTCATCGAGGAATGAACACAGTTTTACAAGTAAAATGTGTCAGATTTCGGTCGACCCGGCTGATGCGGTATTTAAATACAGGGACTACAGCATGCCTGTGAAACATTGTCTCTATCTGTGACAGTCGTGAACAAGATGGAGATCTTCGAAACGTTGTGTTTTTGTTGGAGGTTTACTTTTGAGTGTATCAGTTATTGCTTGAAGAATTACGATAATCAATTATCAATCATTGTTAAAATCTTTGGGGGTTAGGTCGGTGGTTAAATGAAAGAAATTTCGTTTGTGTGTGTTGAGGTTTATTATGATAGTATGATAAAAACAACGAAGACAGATAGAATTAAAGAATGAATGAAGATGTAGAAGGTGCACGTGTATTATGAAATGAAATGAAGCGAGTTGGCGGTCCAACCCGGCGCCCGTGCGCCGGCATGACCAACGTTGTGAAACGATGAAACTGGAGAGACTGCTTAGCGGTGAATTATCGAGCCAGGCTTGAAGCGGCAGCCGGCAGCGCTGTCGCTGGCGTCGATGCCGACTGAGATAGCGGTGGATTTGAATTCCGATCGCTACAAATCTAACAAAATCACAGTCACAATAACGATTTTACAATCACTATGCTCAACCATGGACAAAAGAACGAGATGTAATGTATATCGTTCTACTACTTGTGCCCTATCCGTTCAATAGACGTTGGCTAATATTGTATAATATGTGTATGATATAAATATGTGATTTTTTTGTTTTCAAATAGAAAATAAACGAATCCATGTCGATTGTCGTACATTTAAAAAAATTGAAAACTGCAAAGCTGCTGAAATGTGGGAGACTAAATTTTGTAATTATTATTTCACGTCACCCAGTAGTTCTTCCATTGATATATACATTTGCTGTTTACATTGACCCCAAATCGTTGGTGGGAGTGGGATATTGACCCTAAATTTTCAAAGATGACACTTCGGTAAACGAGTCCTACGGTGTACGAGGCATTTTTAAATCTCATTAACCCGGGTTTTACGATCAAGTTACAATGCATATAAAATTAAAATAAAAATTAGTTTTAATTAAAATTTATTATGTATCCATTTTTATATATAATATAATATCGCAATGCACCTACTTCTTCGCTCAAACAAATTTGAAAAGAATTTGGTATATTTTCATTGCCCTGATGTGTCAGTTTCAGGTACATTTTTCAACTTCTGTAAGTCGACAATTTGCTGCGAATATTATGCAGGTAGGTACATAAAATATGTATACACTATATTGCCAAAATCACTAGTAACCCGTGCGATGTTGTACATAATAGAGACAAGGAACGTAATCTGTCGCCACGTGGCATGTTTACACTATTTGTTCCGTCCAGGAAACAAGAATGTGGACAAGGATGGATCGCTGATTTCCGCTTCTCTCAACTGGCGATGATGATGATTATGAGAACAAAAGAAATGAAACACAAAAGATGTTCAATATAAGTACACTACGACGACAGAAACGAGAATGCCCGCAGAATACCTCAATTTATTTTAGTTACAGACAATACATTCATTTATTCATATTTTTCCCACCGTATTATCGAGGTTCATTTTATAAAAAAATGAGTCTTTGTTTAGCGAAATCTATCCCACGTCTCTCTGACGCCACGCCGATGATTATACCACCAAATAACTGCCTCGTATTCTTACAACATTAATTAATTGGCGTCACCTCGGCGACTAATCCTGTGCGATACTGTATTTATTTAAGTAAAATAGTTAAGTTATAATCTCGTAGACCACTTTTTTGACCTCTCTCTCTTTCTCAGTCGATGTGCTCATGTTCTCATCGTGGTCCTCTACAGTATGGTTCTACAACGCGAACTGCTTCATTCCACTCTTCGCGGTCTTGGGTCTTGTTTAGTGCTACGTGTGTCGATGTCTCAAACTCGATATGTCCATCTTATTGAAGTTCAACCTCTTGGCTGTCTCCTAGCAACATGGTCAACGTATAAGAGAAATATATTCCTGCATGTTGTGAAACACCTTTCTTCAGCACGGAATTCCTTATGAATATATTTATACTTATTTTAATTTTCACAACTAAACTTTGTACTACCTACCCGTTGGGTTATTGTCACTACTGGTTTTTAGAGGTGCAGTCCCACATATCATCAGGTGTTAACTAAACTAAATACAGTGTTGTAGTATATTCGGGCAATGGTGCAGCGTTAGAGAGGAAACGGGAGATTTTGGTCGTTAACAGGAATATGGACAGTAAAGGTGAAGTATTAGGGTAGTGTGTGTAGTATAAAGTTACACCACAAAGTAACAGCCATGTCAATTAATAACATTTCGACATTAGTTTGTCTCACAGTCCATCGTATACTTATCACATATCACCACATATTTTATATTTTTTATTTCTTCTTTGTATATTCATTTTAATTTTATTTTTTCCCAAACTGCACGGCAGTTTTACGGCATGTGTTGCCTTTTACACAGTTAAACTTTTTTTTTATAAATAAAATATAACGAGGGGAAAAAAGGAGATGATAGATGAATTATGTAGAAAGATATAAAGAAAAAATCAATATTTCGAAAAGATATACAATTTTTACAGGTGTAACAGACCTAGTCCACAGTATTTTATGGGTGGATACCTGAATATAATGTAATAAACAAGGAAATGAAAAATTTGCTAGGAATATGTTATTTTACTTTGTATTTTAAGGTCTCATCATTTTTTTAAATGTTTAATAGGTCTTTATTTATTTTGTTAATTATTGTTGACACAACATATCCTCTCGTTCTCTCACCGTACACATTGTTCGCGATCGGTACTCTCACGGTTCGACTCGACAATCTGGTTGAATAGCTATAGTGAGGATCAGTATTTATGAACTCTTGGAATATGATAGCATATGTTACTTTTTTGTCAACTGCTAAGATTTTAAATATTATAAATAATTTCCTATAATCATCTTTATACAAACAAACATGTCATTCTGTTATCTACTATGTTTAACTGTTTAACTTTATTAATACGTGTTTTATATGTCAGTCCACAGCTACTCACTCCATAACTGATAACCGAGTCGACCATCGCAAAGTGCAGTGAGTACAGTGTAGCCCGTTTTATTCCTTTCCAATTTTTTGATAAGACTGTTTAATGCCAGTATTGACATATAGTGGCGCCAATGGACCTTCACAAATCTCGACCCTGTCGCGTTGGCACTGCATAACTCTGCCTAAGAATACTGTTTTCTGGGAAAATCACTACATTAATGTATTAATAAAGAGACTTATTTAAATTACTTTTGAAAATCTGACCACTGGTCGACTACACGTTGTAAAATCAGTTGAAGCATTGCTACATAAGGCGAGGTCAAGTTTGCCCAATAAGGACTGTGTACATCAACGTATCCAGCCTGCACATAATATGCAGATATGTTCACAAACTGACTACCAATTGGTTATCGATACGACGCATCAGATCTGCCAACACGGAGATGGTGGATTACACGTTGATTGGTGGCTTGTTAGCTAAATTTATAACGGGTCTGGTGCGCGCCAATTTAAATATTCAAACAACACATATAGGTGTGCTTCGACGTGGAGCGGGCAGCGCGTATGCAGGAACATTTCATTGACAGAGTATATATAAAGCGAAGTAATAAAATGAGAAAATGCCAACTTTTCTGAAATCTGATTTGTAGCACGAAAAAAATCGTTCATTTTAAAAATAGTTTTGCTTTGAAAATATCTAATTTATATGTTGAATTTAATTAAAATATTATGTTGTTAGAACAGAATATGAACGCGCCTAATTCCAAAAACCCACTAAAATGTATTATTAGTAGTAGTAGAATTATTATTATTAGAGTTATATATTTATGACAGAGTAAAGAATGAAGAAATAAGGAAAGAATATAGAGCTGATCTTAGTATAGTGAGTAAGATTAAGAAAGGATAACCAAGGTGGTTTGATCATATGAAACGGATTAATGAGGAGAGAATGGCAAGGTAGATAGATATATGACGCAAGAGTTGATGATTCCGTTAGAAGCCTCAATAATCGGCGATATTGTACGAGAAGATGTATGAATATGGATGAGGAGAAAACTGTGTGTCAGGACAGAAGAGTGTGGCGCTCTATCCTATCTGCCTACCCCCGCGGGGGATACGGCGCGATGGTGAGTTAGTTAGTAGAGTTAAATATGCAGTTTTGTAAATATTTTGTCAGCAACATGCAGAACACGTTATTTCTCGCAAAAGCCTCTTAAATCCGTTGATATTTCATGTTCAAAATCAGGGTTAGTTCCAAAATACCTTAAAGTGGACAGAATGTAAGTTTCTATTTCCGCTAAAATGAAATTAGTCAATCGCAACGCTTGTTGATAATCACCAGATCTGAAATCCAGTACGACTGTCAGAACGATATATACAGAGAAAAAAATTACATTTCAGAATTGTTTTTTTGAAAAATGGTAATGTAAAAATAAACATTTTTGTAGTTCTCATTCATAACTCAAAAACACATAAAGTCGTTTCAGGTGGGTTTGAAATAAGGTGCTACATATGTCAGGCTGTAGAAAAAATCTATATATATTTAATACTTTTAAAATTAGCAATATTAACTTTGTGGTTAAAATTCATATTTTTTTTATTTTTTATCTTTGTTTTATTAACCACTTAATTGAGTTTAAATACATCTACCGGTTTCGAAAAATACCATTTTCTTCTTCAGGATGTCATAACTAACTAAAAACATATATTATTGTTTCTTCGCCAGAATCTATTTTTAAAAAAACAACAATTATTTAAAAAATAAATTTAGTACCTAAATCAAATTGTTACTTAATACAAATTTACTCGAACAATAAAGATAATAAATTTAACAATTCTGGTGTCTATAAACTTAGTTGCAAGGATTGTGCTGCATTTTATATTGATAAAACGGGTAGAAATTTTAATATAAGAGTAAAGGAGCATTTGAGATGTTTGATCAATAGTGGGTTTTCAGAATTTTCTAATCATTTGATAGAAAATGGTCACGGTTTTGATAAAAAAAATGGGATTGTCAATTTTACATATAAACGGTGTTGGTCACAAATTAAATAATTTGAAATTTAGATTCTGGTTAAGAAACAATAATATATGTTTTTAGTTAGTTATGACATCCTAAAGAAGAAAATGATATTTTTCGAAACCGGTAGATGTATTTAAACTCAATTCAGTGGTTAATAAAACAAAGATAATAAATTTAAAAAAATACTTTATATATTTGTTCATCATGCACTGCCACGTTACAGTCAACAAACGATTTATTTTAAATTAAAACATCTATTTATGACAGAGTAAAGAATGAAGAAATAAGGAAAGAATGTAAAGCTGATGTTAGTATAGTGAGTAAGATTAAGAAAGAATCACTTAGGTGGTTTGGTCATATGGAAAGGATGAATGAGGAGAGAATGGTAAGAAAGATATATGACGCAAGTGTTGATGGAACCAGAAATAGAGGACGTCCGCGGAAGACTTGGCACGACCAGGTAAACCAGATAATGGAGGATGGTTCTGTTAGAAGCCTCAACAATCGGCGAGCTTGTATGACAAGATGTATGAATGTGGATGAGGCGAGAATTGTGTGTCAGGACAGAATAGTGTGGCGCTCTATCCTCTCTGCCTACCCCCGCGGGGGAAACGGCGCGATGGTAAGTAAGTAAGTAAAACATCTATTTCAATTTATTTTTGAGGACCCCTAAAATTGATAATATCACATTGCAAAGTAAACATTAACACAGATAAAAAGACCGTGACCGACCCGACAAAGATCCAATGTACAAGAAATCATAAATACCCGACGGTAGCCGAGTACAATCAGATCTGTGAGTTAAAATAGTATCTCTAGTCTAGTTTTTTTTAAAAATTATTTGCTTTTCTGTCGCTCCTGGTTTTACTTTCAATGGATTCTATAGGTGCGCCACTGCTTGGCTGAGAGTCGAACTGTTATCTGGTGACACATAATCATAATGTAATTTATAATTGTTATTTTTGTAGTCGCTAATGAACTTCGAACAGCGGAATTAAATCACGCACAGGTCCGTAAATCTATGGATATCTGAATTAAGACTCAGGTTTTATTATGACGAATATTATAATAAAAATTATTCTAAAAAAAAAAGACTATCCAGATTTTAAAATGCCAAAAATACTAGACATATATAAAAAAAAATAATAATTCAAATTTTCAAAATTAAGAATCAATTAAATTTTCTCCATGATATAGAGAACAAATTGATATCCCATAACTAAAATATACCGCAACTCAAAATAACTGTATTTATCAAGGCATCAAATTTTTTAGCAATCTCCCCATCACAATTAGAAAAATTACGGACTATCATAAATTTGTATCTGAAGTAAAATAATATGTACACAGACTAACTGAAACATAAATTAACTCGTATATACTCCTTCTCTATACACGAGTCTTACTCTCATAGAGAAGAAACAAATGTTATAATATGTATATATATATATCTACCGATTATTCAAATTATATTATATTTTTAATATTAATAAAATAAAAAAACTGCACGAGTTTCCATATGTATAAAATATCTTTATAATATCTCACCAAACACCTCATGAAATGCAACACTCTTATAGAAGAAATATATGTATATTTGATTTTGAAAGAAGCTAAAACACCTACAGTAAATTCGTGTTGAATATGTCTATATCTGAAGTATCGATACATCTGAAGGGTAACATTTATTATCATTATTATAAAAGAGAACTCACCGAGATGATCATGAAGACCGCCAGCCCGAAGGACAGCGATATGAGCACCAGGTTGGCCTGGCCCTCTGCACCTTCGGCTATGTTCACGCAGGCTCCGCATCCGAAGAAGTTCAGCAGCAAGTTGCCTGAAAGAAGATAGCTAATTAATCGTCTGTCCTACAAGATAAACATTTAAAACTCTTCCATTGGAACACTGGACTGTTCGTTGCGTCTGTACGTCTTGTAATACGTCGCCTGTCCAAGAAGCAGTACAGCAAAATAAAAGTCACCACCGTCAGCGGCAACACCGCGTATCTCAATTTTTTTTCAAATTAAGATATCTACGAGTGTATAATTGGATTTGAATTTTCGCGAGAAATCCTTCTATGTCACTAGTTTCACGATAGCGTCTGCTAGGGGCGTGCAAATCAAAGAAATGTAATCACCACGTATCATCTGTAACGTCCCTGCCAACTGCGCACAAGTCAAGGAAATCGTACTAAGTTTAGTTCAGTTTTCGTTTAGAAAGAATCTGCCTGCAGGCAACTCTAGAAAGGTAAGTAATACTTCAGTAATTCTACAAAAAATCATTTAAAACTGGTTATGTCTCTTTCCTGAGAGACATAATATAACATGGAAAAATTTGTTTTGTGAAACGTCCTTGAAATTCGCAGTATACATTGCATACATCACATTAACATCTTTCATCGACTACTCGCATCCGCAGAAGACTATCCTACACGATTATGTGTTCAATCCTAGATCCACGAGCTCTGGCGTGTCTTAGGCTGAGGGCTGACTTCTGTTTCCTTTTTAATATTATTTTTCGTTTGCTGTTGGCGTCCTGCATCGAAGTGACAGTCCGCAATAGCGACAAGCGTAAAAGAGACGCGTTCGAAATTTTTTGCTGGACAAGAATGTTACGCATCCCGTGGACAATCAATCCCGCAGTAAATCCAACCACAGTAATGAAAAAAAGATTTCACAATTCTTCGACCACATTATACAGAAAAGGAGATTATCCTGGCTACAACTCTGGGCTGAAGAAGACCCGGAAGAGTGCCACTAGTTGCATCTATCTGGAGAGACCACGGAGTCTGCTGTGAGGGCGACCCAGGACCGAGATTTGTGGAGATGCATTACAAGCCGAGTCTCATCTGATTGAGGCCGCTATATGTCAATACTGACACGTGAAGGAGAAAATAAATAAAAGTAAAATACATATATGAGGTGCGTTTTTATTACTTTAAATACTAATTAAATGTATTAATTATAAATATATATATCTCTTTATATATTATCTCTTTTCCAATCCGGGAAAGGTAGATTACCAACTATGCTAAAGCGACAGTATTTTTGACGACAAATTTCCGAACTTATATTATCGTTCCATTATTTGAAAGCCATCCACATTGTTTTTACATGTAATTAGTATTTAAAACATCACAGGCCTGTCTTCTGAATAATTACAACTTCACAATAGGAAAGTGTTTACTTTCTTCGGACCCTACAAACTTCTCAAGACAGTCCCACCATTACTAAGATACTTGTCATGGCGGAGCACCAATTTGTGTACACCTTCGTCATAGAACGACGCCGCCTGGGATGGTGACCATGTCTGTACTCCGTCTTTGAGTTCACCATCGTCATCAAAATGCTTGCCACCAAAGAACCGCTTCAGATGAAGGAAAATAAGGAAATCCCTTGGCGCCAAATCAGGACACACTTGACACAGGTGTCAGTGTCAAGTGTCAGCTTGTTTCCTGTTTCGTGCATTCAAGAAACGAATCAAGGACCGTATCTCACAGCCGGCTGGCAGATCTACCGTCTTGAACATTTCAACCACTCACTGCAACATGACCGCACAATGTGAACGCATGCTCTAACGTTGCATGCGGTGATTCAGCAGATAAAAGAAACCATTGCGCACGTGCAATATCGCAACCGGGAACATCCGGCAACAGTACTCATTTAAAAAACGCGCCTCGTATTTTTAAGATTCTTGAAATTGATGAGCGACTCGAATCACGTGCATTGTGAGTTCCACGTGGTCAAACCACGTGACCTTGGCTTCTTCACGCACCGGCGAGTCTTTTTGAACATTCGGTCATAACTTTCACTAAAACTCATTGTATTATAATTCTTCCGTGAGGTGCACGCTTCGAATCGAAAACAATTTTTTAATAAATAACTGCTGGTAATTCTAGAAATAAATTCAACTACGCGGAGAAGTCTATTATTTTTAAATTTTGTACGATATTAAAACTCAAGTACTTTACGCAATAACACTTTGGTAACGTAACCGACACGATGTGTAATTTTATTTATTTTAATTTAATTTAAAATGACAATTTTTTTATTTTTTTTATATAAATGTCGATAATTTTAAATACTAATATTTTTACACGAGGTGTAACAGACCTAGTCCACAATATTTTATTGTTAGATACCCGACTAAATTACGAGTGGAAAATGTTCAAGGGATATGTGCTTAATCTCAACCGTGTCAGAGATATAAGAATTAAAAATAATATCGTAATTATGCGATTATTTCGATTAATTGAAATATTTTATTCGATATTCGAGGGGTTAGATTATTTTTTATTAAATGATTTAGGATCCGAAGCAATGCTACAGATTAATGATGGAATAATTTCGAAATACGCATACTTCAAGCTTAACACCATTTTGTAAAAATTTCAAACAATATATAGAAATATGAGGTAATTACACGACTTACGACCTGTCTTCGGCTGGCTTAAGTGATCACTTCATATATATATATATATATATATATATATATATATATATATATATATATATATACATAACGTTCACCAATTCTCATCCCTCAATCTCCATATTTATCAAATTTTTGAAAGTTGTATATATGTTAGTATGTGGACTGGCTTCGAGTATCACTACACCATCGCATCTATGGACCAAATTTGATAACTCATTCTAATCTATTTATATATATATATTTCTATAAATTCATTATATGCGTACATGTACATTGTTAACAGAAAAAAATATGTGGCAAATGTGTGACGAAATAAATACGTTATATTTGTTACCATGGCGAGTATGTATTTTATTTAGTACCCTGGGTCAAACGCGTTTTTTGACAAAATTTCAATAATGTAATAAAACATAATTTCTTCCATCCTTCCCAGAAAACTGTACACAAAACACATTACCATGATAGTACTAATAATACTGTGTAATTGTTTTGTTGTCATTTCAGTTGGGTGTCAAGCAGCTTACTCGTAATTTTTTTTTTTTTAATTTACCAACGTTTTACATAAGCGATTAATATTAAGACCGGCGTGTGTAAATATGTACAAAAAAATGTTAAAATCTCGTTCGATGTTTCAAGAGTTAAGTAATTAATTGTGAGCGTCACGCCCATTGCCTATTCTATAAATCACTGCGATCCACGCAACGCTGGAGTGCCCCGCGGCCAATCCTCAGTGCGGTCGCCGCTGTGCCGCACCGCCTCACCGCCCAAACATCGGGCGGGCAGGTATTTTAAACGCTTCAAAAAGGTCTAGAAATTTTTTTATTTTAAAAAAACCTACAACCGGAATGAAATTTTACTACGGAAGCGACAGCACAGCCCTTTCACAATGGCCACGGCACGGTGCCACTTGGCTGTGCGGTGGTTTATCGCTCGCGCCGATCGCACAATTGTCCGACGGAGTGACTGCGAGTGAAACGTCGCAAATAACTTCGTTGTTTTTGGTTTTATTTGAATAAAATAAACAGCATCCATCTTTTCTTAGGGTCCTAAAGAGTAACCGTGCAAAATTTGGAACGATTGGTATTCAATTTTATACATGTTTACATCGAGGGGAAGGGGTAGGGTTATCAGAGGGAAAGGGGATTTATTTATTTATTTAACTCGAGGACACTTCTTTTAGGGGGTGGGGGTACTTTTTTCGAAATTAGATGTAGAGAATAATTTTCCTCTTACTTTGATCGTCAAGTGTGCAAAACTTCATCAATAAGTACCAAAATTCTACTTTAAGGGGTGAGAAAGGGTGATTTTTTGAAATCTCATATAAATAGTAACCTTGCACTTGGTTGGAAGGTCAAGTGTGCAAAATTTCATTCAAGTTCGAAATAAAACTGTACATTTTTATAAAAAAACAAACAAACAGTCACTTTTCTTTATATATAATACATTTATTAGTTGACTGTGTGTGATGCAGTAGGTATCAACATCTGACGTATACAGTATTGTCGTGGCCACATTGCTAGACTACCGTCTGTGTTAAAGTAGGCAGTTTTCTCCGCGCTGTTGCTGCGTTATTTAATACAATTTAGCGATGGTGTAACTGTGCAACTTACAACATGATCAATTTAACCAAATTTTGAATTACAATTTTTTAAAACATTTCCTATTTATTCACGTGCCGCCCCCGTGCGCAAGATAATTGGTCTGTCTGCCATTTGATTGGCTGCCAAGACATGTCGGTTTATTTCCGAGTTCGACCTGTTATCGCGCGACAAACCCGATCGACAATGTTTGTTGTGCACCGCGTCCTACAGTTTGCCCGGCCCGCGACGGGTGTCTGAAAGTGAAACGTTCACGCGTACAGACGTGCGCACGCATCACACAACAAAAAAAAAACTGGTCACTTTAACACAGACGGCAGTCTAGCAAAGCAGCCAGGACAAGGTTGAATAAATTATCTGAAGTGGCACCTACAGCATGACTGCATTCCACATATTTTATCTTTTAAATACGTAATATTCAGAAGTAACTTTTTACTATAGTAAAAAATATTTACATTCAAATTCATTTTACTCTACGATATCCGATAGTGAAAACGAGAATCGATAGTTAAACATGGCGGACTTTTCACAGCTGTTCCAAAAGTCATCTGACATATCGATACTTTGAAAGTTGTAATATATGACAATTAATCATTTAATATAACGCTATTTTAGTGATGAGAGTTAGTCTGATGACGATTTCATTGTTTAATATACATTTATTCTTCTTTTATTTAATGTGAAATCCATCCTTTATGAAATATTATATTACAAGTCAATACCATTGTCGTTCAAAAAATTTGCCATTATATAGATTAAATGTGGCGAGTTAAGGGAAAGAAGATGACACAAGTTAACCGGGTGTTGAAAATTACCATTGACGAGATTACTGTAAAAAAAACCTGTGATCCGCAATTGACAGGCAAAAATATATAGTCAAGGGTTGCCACTCACACATTGGGGAATCTATTAAGTTCAATCTGAACAAATGTGAGGCTACCTGACAATGCCCAATTCTCATTCTAGAGATATTTAATATTATATTTTTATTTGTTATCTTTGTTTTATTAACCACTGAATTGAGTTTAAATACATCTACCGGTTTCGAAAAATACCATTTTCTTCTTCAGGATGTCATAACTAACTAATAACATATATTATAGTCTCTTTACCAGAATGTATTTAAAAAAAACAACAATTATTTAAAAAATAAATTTAGTACCTAACTCAAATTGTTACTTAATATAAATTTACTCGAATAATTTTAAGGAAAATATTTTAGAATGGCACTCGTAGTTAAATTTAGTTGGTTGTTTATAATTTTTTGCAATATTGCTAATTTTAAAAGTATACTTAATATTGTTCTTTTGGAGACTTTCGTTTTGGAGGACCAGGGAGTGCGGGGAATAGATCTTTGAATTATTTGAAGCCGATTACCCTTATGATTATTTGGATCCATCCATTGTGCAGTCCAGATAGAATTCGTACGTTTTTTTACCATATTAAGTCTGTCATACATCGGGATATGGAATTGATTATTACACATAATACGAAAAAATTTCATCTCCAAAGTGACAGATATCGAACGCCTAACGATAATGCATAAAATAAATCACATTTTATGATTATTTGTCACACCTATAGACATCTCTATCTATGTTTTGACAATAGTATATTTGACGTTCGAACAACCCGCAAACGATTTTAACCACGGCCTAATGATGACACAACCGCCACTTAGTTGTTTGAGATAATTTACTTATATAATTTATTAGTAAAGAAATTGAATTGAATATTATCAATCAAATAATACCATTAATATACATGACGGTTAGTTTATGGCGTAACATGATTATTTAATATACAAAACAAAACTTTGTATTACACACACGTTGGATTATTTTCACAACTAGTTTCGAGATGATTTCTGCAAAATGGCCAGCTTCCATTTCATGCTAAACATATTACCGAGTGCCGCTAATTATAGTCGCAAACTATAATAAAACAAATTGCTATTAATAACGAATATAATCGTGAATTAATTAATAAAATTCTAAAATCAAAAAATAATAAAAAAAACTCACGGAAACATATTTGTACTCGGGGTTCCATCGCAACTCCGCCGAAAATAATTTCCAATTTTCTAATTATTTCTCTTTGCATATAAAACACCATCGCCAAAATTCTACTCAATTCAAAAACAATAATTAATATATTAGAAAAAAGTGAAATATATTAAATAAATTGTGGAGATGACGATAAAAAATATATAGGTCAAACCGCGAGAAATTTAAATACGAGAATAAAGAAACATTGCCGCTTCCTAAAAAATAACAACTTCTCGGAATTTTCTAATCACGTTATTGAAACAAACCATGCTGTCAATACAAATAGACTAAAACTTCTCCGGTCGACACCTTATAAAGGATTAATAATGAAAAACAAAAGAATTTAAATTCTTATAAAATACTAACTAACAAAACAACATTGCCCAACACTTCGCTTTTACCGTCCATATTCCAAAATTATTTAATTTTATCATGTTTCGCGACGATCTATTTTCGGTGACCGGCTAATTTAAAAAAATGCCGAGTTTGCTTGGCCTCCCCGTTCCCCAGATTTGACGGTGCCTGATTTCTTTTTGTGGGGCGCTGAGTTTACACGATCGAACCAGCAAGAATTCAGGAGCTTAAACAAAATATTCGTGCAGTAATAACAAATTTGGAGACAGAAACGTTGCGTAATGTAATGCAAAATACTTTAGAAAGAGCAATTATTTGTCAACTAGAAAACGGAGGTCATTTAAATGGTGTTAATGGATTTAAAAAAAGTTAACAAAATACACATTCATGTAATAATATATTTTTTTACATTTTACATCAGTCAGTCCAAGTTGGCCCACTATGTACAACGGTAAGCAACCGTTTTTTGACAAATGCAATTTTAAAATGTCAAAAGTGAATGTTAAAAAAAAACCTTTCCTTCCCAGTAAACTGTGCACAAAATATCGCTATTTTTTTCTATGTTCCAACCAACCAATCTGTTGGTTATCGGTTTGAACCTTTATTAGTTAACGATTAATGAGATTAATGAATGCTATCATTGTATTACGAGTTAGTTACTCGTAGTTAAAATTACGAAAGAGAATCAATTAGCTTGAATTGTACAGCGCGATGAGTGAGGAAAATTTAAAGTATATCTCAGTAAAAAAATTATATAAAACTTTAAATATCGTCTTAACTGCCAAATCTATTTGAAATGGAAGACACCGCATAGGGTAAGTCTGGGCTTTAAGGGTCCTGACTTATCTATCAAAAGCTGGGATGATTTTAAAATATGATTTTAATCGTGACATACAAAGTTTGGCGTGTTAACGCGCTCGTGACATTTAAAAGGTTAATGATGTAATGGAATAGAGCTCTGGGGGATAGGTTTGAGTGAACGGTGTGTACGTACAGTTAGTTGTACAGGGTGGCCCAAAAAAAAGGAGAACATTTCGTAAAATGTGATATAATTACATCAAAATTAGTTTAACTATATCAACGATACCTTAAACAGTTTACTAATTTACTTACTTATCTACTTACTTATATACTACGTTTTATTTCGACAATTTCCGGTCGCCATCTTTGATTATTAATTTTCCCATTGTTTATATTTGGTTTTTCAAATTGTTGCCCAGAATGACAAAAATCATTGCAGAAGACCGTATTCTGATCAAAAATTTGCGAATTGACAAACGTTGGGGTGCTAAGAAATTGATCAAAGAGTTTTAAAAGAAAGCCTGGAGTACAGCTAGACATTACAGCATGACGGAGCTCCATCTCTCACAGCCAGAAATATAATCAACTTTCTTCGTTATAAGAATGTTAATTTCATCCACGTGTGGCCACGGAACAGCCCAGATTTAAATCCAGTAGATGATGCAATATGGGGTGTTTTGATGATTTCTGATTAGCTAAATATTGTGCAAAAAAAAAAAAACTTTACGAATTATTATTAATTGTACTATGTTTTGAAATAACTAAAGTGTTACGAGATGTTCTCAGTTTTCTTGGGCCACCTTGTATATACAAGTGCACTTTTTTTATATTTATGGTTAGTTTTAAATACGTTCTGACGAAGCTTGAGATAGAAACAGGTTGACGCATAATAAATTTCGTGGTTTCATTTGCAATATCATATTTAACATGTCACGGTGTTGTACCGCGCACTCACCGATGAACTCGGCGAGAAGTGCCCTCCACATGACGTTGTTCTTGGCTGTCAGCTCGTTGATTCCTAGTTTCTCCTGGAACTTCCCCATCTTAACACTTCAACAGATTATCCTGCAATAAAGAAAAATGAGCAATTAGTTTCATCGTGATGCTGTGCTCCTGTCAACAGTAGGTACCGAAGAGCAACAAAATTGTATATTAATTGATCACCCGAAATGGTCACTAACAAAAAGATGTAAAATATTACGATCAAAATACAAAATGCTTTGAACTCTTACACATACAATAAGTGTGTGGCTGATGTAGAGCTAGATCAAGAGGTTAGTCGTTTGGGTGCACTGATCATGAACACTGGTGACAGGGGGCAAGAAATTCAAACTGGCATACAACTAGCTAAAGTTGCTACGAACCAATTAACGAAAATCATTGATATCAAGTAGACAACTAAAATAATGCTCGCACTCATTCCAATCTTCGTATGCCAGTGAACATAATATATTATACAATGCCAGCAAAGCGGTCATAATGGCGTTCCAATATGAAAAAGGACCAGATAATATCTCTGTCGTGTGGCTGGACAGGACGAAATTGAACGTTCAAAATAAGATCAAATACCTTGGCCATATATTCAATGAAGATATAGAACGATAGAGGAGACAGTTAAGCGTTCTTGCAAATATGCTGTCACAGCGTTTTTACCGATGCAGTAAAGAGGTGAAGAAGATCCTGTTTAAATCGTTCTTCACCAGCATGTACACCTAGAGCTCTGGTCAAAATACAAGCAATCGTCTCCGAATTCAGTACAACAACGCATACAGATTACTGTTCGGATTGGCGCGTTATTGTAGCGCATCTACAATGTTTGTCGAAGGCCGTATACACGGATTTTTTCCGCTTCTGAGACATCAAGTTCCTGGCGTAAAGCTGCGGCTGAAGCTCAGCACCTCTAGTGCAAGCTGATTTCCTGATCAAAGAATGGCAACGACCACAGAATAGCTACAGGTGGCCGTGACTGAAATATAGTATCTATATTTTGTTTATTTACGTTTACATATAACTTAAATGAATTAAATTATATGTTAAAGAAAATACATTCTTATTGTGAGGTTGTAATTATTCAGAACATAGGTCTGTGATATTTTAAATACTAAATTAATGTATTAATTATAAATATATACATATAAAATCAATTTTGTCGAAAAATATTGTTTTAGCGTCATCGGGATTCGAACCTGGATCTTCATTTCCAATCCGGGGAAGTGCACTACCTTTGTGCTATAACGCCAGTATTTTTCTTGACAAATTTTCGAACCTATATGTTACATTTTTTCAAATTAATACACCTTCCAAAAGTCATCTGACACGTATACATCAGCACATAATCCGAAAAAATTTCACCACCAAAGTGACAGATTTCGAATGCAGAGGCGAAAATATCCATAGACAAAGCATATTTCATAATTAAATTAATAAATATCAGATATCTCATAGAGACGAAGCTACCGAAACGACCTTTTTTCGGATGGCTTACAACGTTCACCAATTCTCACCCCTCGATCTGCATATTTATGAAATTTTTGAATTTTGTATATATGGTATTACGTGGACTAGCTGTAATCACCCCATACTCCTATATATTTTTCATTAAATGTAATAAAATAGCTTCGTCTGTATGAGATATCTGATATTTATTTAATAACAGTGCCTCTATAGGTAAAAACCTAGTAATATATTACATATTACTTATTTTATGGTTATCTGTCACGCCTGTACACATCTCATCTATGCTTTGACAGTAGTAAATTTGACGTATCAACAACCCGCAAATGATTAGTAAAAAGTTACTGCTGACCACACAACCGGCCCTTAGACACGCACCCCTTGAAATCAACGCTGAATCCCTAAAGTGACCCCATAAAGAAAAGTACAACAGCGGATGACTTAGATTGCGCACAAAAGAAACTAGTTTATATTACTAATCTAACACCCGCACATCTGAGAATCGAACCTATTTTAGCAGGGGACCTATTGAACTAACTGCAAATATAGCAAAACCACTTTTGTTATTTGGTGCGATGGTCAGCTGCGAGTCTGCGAGGCGGCAGCCTAGTTCGAGTCCCACCTGAACTGTCTGTAACGTACCTTGTTACCTCACAGCAGTGTCATCGGCACGGTTAGCGAACTGAATCTTAATATTAAATCACTTCTGCATAGTCAATTAATATGACTGTTTGGTTTTTTGCAAGGATGCGTTCGTTTTGATGTGATTTGAATAATAGCCTTCAAAATAAAATGGTATAATGTTTTTCATTTAATATCCATGTGTCATCGTATACTCTTCTGATTTTGAGAAATTAAGGTATTTCGCAAATAATGTAAATTGCATATTAATTTGTTTTTCTGTTTTAATTCACGTACTTTATTTTTATGTGGTATCCTTTAGTTCATCGGGTTAATATTACTGATGGCCAGAGATGTTGATAAATATATATATTTTTTTTATTTAATTTAGCGATAAAAATACATGTTACAAATATACATAAGGTTATACACATACATGGTGTTTCTTTCGCTTACCTCTCCAAAAAAGAGACCAGCTCTTGTGCTTGGAGAGGGAGCTTGTGCTTGAGTTTTTAGTCAAAACTTTCGGGAGATCGGCGATGGGCGTCAGATTAGATTTGACTGGGGTCGTGTAGCCTGCACTATTACGAACATTGATAGCAGGGAAAAGTGTATTATCGTAATCCTCTGCTACCGTTGATGATTTTAATAAATTGTAAGTATAAATGGGGTTAAAAGGAGTCATTGTTTTGCGAGTCCGAATTTCACAAGACAGCCTGAGAAGCCTTAAACTGAATGCAAAGCCCGCCTGAGCCACGTTACCACCACATGAAGGAAGACATTGTAATTTCAGATCGCTGTACAAGATATAACCGATTACGATCTGATGATATTAATATTGCCTGGACTAAGCCGCATCAGCTTTTCAATGGAACTGTCAAACGTTTTGGAACTGAACTGTTGAACATGAAAATCATGATCCTTAGTCATGAGAGACCGGCGTGGATAATGATAATACTTACATTTATACAACTTTCAATAATTTGATAAATGTGGAGATTGAGGGGTGACAATTAGTGAACGTTATATATATATATATATATATATATATATATATATATATATATATATATATATATAATGAGATATCTGATATCTGTTTTATATCAATTACATTTACTATTTGTGCAAACCATCTTGCGGCCGTTATTACAAGCTTATTGAATCATTTCTTATTATAGACATATCGACCCACCCTCGCGACGGACGTCTCAAGAGATAATATTTCTCGTGTCTTACATCCCCGCCAACCTGTGGCGATAGTATCGATCTACGTCACAAAGGCGACTTTAGCGCCCCTCTGAGCCGCACCCCCGGCCTTGGTGGGCGTTTGCAATGTTCGAGGAAACGCCGAATGGGGTGCTAAACAATGACGTCTACATTGGCGTATGGAAGAAAAGTGATTTAACTAAACACATTTTTTCTCCAGTATATATATTTCTTTTTCTTATTGTAAAATTGTAATTATTCAGAACAGATGGTCTGTGATATTTTAAATACTAATAATGGGACGATATATGTATTAATTTGAAAAAGTGTAACATATAGGTTTGAAAATTTGACGTCAAAAATAATGTCGCTGTAGCATAGTTGAATAATTCACCTTTCCCGGTTTAAAAAGAGAACCAAACAACAATATTTTTTAATAAAATTGATTTTATATGTATATCATTCTAATTAAGATGAATGCGAGTGGTCAGATGCTCTGTACTCTGTATTGTATTGTACATGGATACTTACTGAAGAAGTGATAAGGCCACTTGAAGCATTTGAGATGAGGATCTACAGAAGAATACTCAAAATAAGTTGGATGGATAGAGAGTTTCGAATGATGATGTTATAGGTTCAAAAATTTGTCGTCAAATATACTGTGTGCTGTAGCATAGTCGGTTAATGCACCTTTCCCGGATTGGAAAGAGATCCAGGTTCGAATACCGGCAGCAACAACCATATTTTTTGATAAAATTGATTATATACATCTTTCTAATTAATACATTTAATTAGTGTTAACATACATGAAACAAGAATGTAGACAAGGGTGGTTCGCGATCTAAGCTCAATAATGAGCTCAGATAATGAGGGCGAGAGAAATGAAACACACAAAAGATGTTCAATACAAGCACACTACGGCGAAAAAATGGAGAATTTAAATTAAACCTAACACGCATAACATACCTAAAACGGCCGACAGCCCGCCGCTTGAGACGTTTTTCTAATACGTCTTTGTTTTCCTAAATCTATTCCACGGGTTCTTCGGCGCCACGCCGATGATTACACATTTAAATTATTAACATTTGTCTTGTCGTATCAATTATATGGCGCCTCCTCGGCGAGAAATTTCTGTTCCGTAAAATTATACTGAATAAGATATGTAGTCTTCACGAGTGTGACGTATAAACTTGAACCTAACGTTCCCTTATGGCTTGAATTATATTATTAATTAAAACGAAAGGTTGCGAGCAACAGGGCCAGGGTGTGTCAGTTAGGTGTGACGGTGGAAGGAGCATAGAAAATCGTACATTTCCGCATCAAAACCATTATTAATGTACTGTCCGATATTCGAGTTGGGAAATTACGTAATTCTTTCGTGTCGTGTCCAACGTACAACGACCTGTCATTTCTCCACATTAAAATTATTAGACGATCACATTAGTATATATTACGAAACCTTTCTCGTATGACCTACGAGACAGATGGTGATGTGCGATTCTTAATGACTCTCCATCGATACTAATAAAATGAGCGTTAAATATCTATGAAATTTGTGCAGGTAGAGTATGGCCACTGTAAGAATGCGGCTGGGGTTATTGAATATATTAAAAATCAATATAATACAACAAATTAAAGAAGCTGATTGGCGTCATGTTGGACTAGGCGACGCCCCCTCTTCAAATGCAGATCTATCTGCAAAGGTTCCATAGCACGTACGGCATCGAAATATGGACCCTGAAAATGAAAGAAAGGAACATGCTCGACGCATTCAAGATGTGGTGTTGCACCGTGGACTGCGAAACGAACAAATATCTCCACTCAATAGTGAATAAAAATTCGTTGATAATAAGGATGATGACTTAAGAATATAATAAATATTTCAAACGAAGACGTATTCGAACGTTATCGCAGCAATTTATATAGATAGAAGATTGAACCAACCGATGTTTATTATCGGGTTCCGGACGTCATTGTAGTAGATCCACAATAAAAATATTCTGTTTGATATTTATGACAGGTCAATAATCGCCGATCGCCTGTGCGGATGCTCCATTATGATAACTATACCTATCTGCCATCCACCCTCCTAAACTCTATATAACACAGAGCACGAATTTTATATGTGTAACCGTCGTGCTCGTTGCACTGTTTTTTTACTGTTGCATTTGTGTGTTTCGGTTTATCGAGGCGGAAAAAATTCAGGTAAGTCGTGTTCTTCTCGGTCGGTCCTTCCACCCTTTCTAAATAACGGGCAATTATGATAATACGCGAGGCCCGACTATTAATTAAATAATTGCGCGTATCCAACTCGAACAAAGCGAGTGTAGCGTAAATGCATCCGATGCACGATTCGAACCTCATTCATTACAAATTAAATCACAAGGTATTCATAATTCACCATGCTCCCGTGGCGTCGGGGGGAGCCACAAAGGGCTTTCGCGAGCATCCTCGTAACGTGGCAATGACAGGATTGACGGGGCTCACGCACGGCCCGAGCGGTACACCGTGAACGTGCGTGCGGTGTTTGTTTAACGACAAATTGGACGCGAGAATTATGAGGAAGTGCGTAATTAGATAATTACAGCAGGGCTTTTAATACGAGGTGGTACTAAGTGTCATTAGTTACGGAATAACGCACGAGGGGGCGCATTTAACACACCATAAATGTGTCAGAACTAAGCCAAAAAAGAAACTACATTATGACAAAGCATGTCTTCAATAAATGGTACTAGAAATCGGTCTAAAATTACAAGAAATAAAATAAGGAAAGACATTGACATAAAGCAAGCAACTAAAATTATGTCGGTTCACAATCTTGTCTTTCAAATCTTTATGTATGTAGCGGAGACTTGGACAGTTCGCAATGGCGACTTGTTGCAGAAGAATATTAAGCGTCCCGTGAACAGAAGATTCTTCCAATTCTTCGGCCAAATTGTGAGTCAAAGTAAGATTATCCTGAACACATTTTTGGGCCCAAGAAGACCTGGAAGGGTGCCACAGCGATGGATAGGAGACATACCGGAGTCAGCCGCGAGGACGAGCCAGGACCGGGATTTGTGAAGGTGACAGCATCACCCGAGATTCAATTACGTTCAAGAAATTACGACTAATCCATTATTCTGGCTCGATTCAGGACAAGTGGCAAAGGAAGACGAGGATGCTTTTGATTTTGCAGGCCCTAAAGAGTAACGATGTATGCTAACATTTATCTTGACAAAGAAAGGATGCGACGGACTGGAGAAGGGGAGCGTGGTTTATTGTCTTTAGAGTACAATATACATTGTACCTTAGGAAGGAGTGAGGCAGCCGGGATGACAATAATAACGCTGTATATACCAATATTTGGTACCGGCAGAAGGGAGCGTAAGATGTCCAGGGGTTGGGATGAGGTGACCATATTTTTCTCAGAATTCTAAAATGCAATTGAGATACATTTTTAAAATATGACATTCATTATGATATACTCATTTACATCAGTGGGTGGGTGCTCATATTTTGCGCAGGGTTCTAAAGAGTAACTATGCACAATTTGGCTTAAATCGGTCAAAGGTTGTTGGATTGTATAGATAACAGACAGACATATAAAGGGTGTCCCAACAATAGAGCAAATCTTAAATTTGGGGCAATTTTTGCTGTTGTGCTTTGACAGTTTGATGGTAGACAGTCCGCCATTAATAAAAATGGATCGCTATTAAACATTAAACATTATTTCAAATATGGTGAAAGTTTGATTGCCACGATTTGCAAATTGCGTCTAATTTTTGGTTATCAAAATGTTCCAAGTGCATTAATTGTGAAGAAAATAATAATAAAATTCAAAGAGATTGGATCGATTACCGATGTCAGACCGTCCACACGTGTCCGTTCAGATCGTTCAGCAGAAAACATCACAGCTGTTCGCCAGAATGTCGCCGAGAGTCCGGAAATATCCATTCGGCATCGTGCTCAAGAATTGAACATTTCAAGAAGCTCTATGCGGCATATTTTCATTTTTTTTCCTGCCTACAAAATCCAACTGACTCAATAATTCAAGTCTGCAAACCATACATAGCGAAGAGAGTTCGTCATTGTGTTTCCCGTTTAGGCGATCAGAACTGGCCGCCTAGATCGTGCGATATAACGCCTTTGGACTACTTTCTTTGGGGTTTATGTCAATAAGTTCGCGACCAACTAAGCCTTAAAGAAAGAGATAACTGAAATCCAGCCACAATTATGCCAAACCGTGACTGAAAATTTCGTCAAAAGAACGCTAGCGAAGCCGAGGAGGACATTTATCAGATGTGTTGATCCGTACATAATTTAACCTTTGCGAAACTGGGCTGTTAATCGCCGATTCTTCTACCGATGGTCGCTCTCCCTGCGGTCTTGAATCTTCTGAGCTCACAGCACAACCGATAACCGAAAATACAATACGCAAAATGTTTTTATATCTCCGCCCTAAAATATATCACTTACCACGACAGTTTCGCTTTTGTATCCTGTTTTTAAATCCACATATATAGAATATGCACATATTCAAACTATAATACCAGACCTACTCATCGAAGTACAGAAACGAGTAGCATATTTCTGTATATAGATATTTCGTTGTTCATGTATATGATGTAATATCTATATACGTGTATGTGTGACGTCATAATGTTAGCGAAATGGCTACCAGTCATGTCATTAGGGATAAGTTAGCAGAATTACGATGACGTCATAATGTAAATATTGTAATTTGTGGCCACCAAGTGTTTTTATCGCGATATTATTTATTATTGAGGCGTTGGCCGTCAAACACACCTAAAGTAATTAATTACTAACCTCATTTTTTTATTATTTAAATTTTAATATTATAAAATGTGCGAAAAACAGCGTTCATATTAATATATATTTAAAATGATTTAATAATAATAATTAATCATAATTAAATTAAATTTATTACGATTATACGTCATTATGACTAACTAATATAGAGAACGTTAGAATTGGTCGTTCCTGTGCTGAAAAATAAACCTGGGCCTTTAAAAAATAGTAAACTTTCTCCAAATTTGGAAGAAGCACTAAAAAGTGGCTTATCAATAATCAAACGTCTAGCAAGATGTTTTGCGGGTCTAGTCTAATTATATAAAAATAAATAAATAATAATAATAATAAAGATACTAGAACTATAAACTAGAAATAACCCGTCAATAACGACGGGAAGTGAACATTTTTATAATATTATATTAATTTATTTTAAAAATTAATGAAAATAGCGAAACAATTTACTTTGTACGATAATTGATATCAGATCTTATAAGGAAATTTAACCTATATAATTATTAAAACAATCGCGTCACATGTCACACAACATATGTAACATACCACCCCTGCACAGAGTATGTATTTTCCCGCATATTTCTCGCTCATTAATATCATAACAAAGTTTTTATACATTACAGTCAATCTCTCGTGATTTTTCTAGAAATTTCTTATTATTATTTTTAACGCAATTTCGCGACGCATTTTACACGGGGATCCTTCGATAAACCGTATTCTATGTTAAAAATTGTAAATTTTAATATTTTTATAACATTACGGATAGTGAGTAGTTTACGATGGAAATTATCTAAAATATTAAAAAATAAATTCAATTGATTAAAGATGACATTACTCTGGCTGTATAATACGATATATTTTCATAAAAGCAATTAAAATACTTATCACAACACAAAATAACAGTTTACAATCAGACAGTAATGATTAACTATTATTAAAAAACAATTAATATTACAATCCCAAACTGGCTAATTATAAATACAAAATAACCGCATTTATATAAGTATTTAATAATAAACTTAAATATTTTTTATTATCGAGTTTTTATTTTGACAGCGTGTGTTTTAAAATTAGAACACGAAAACATAATGTACATAATTTAAAAAGTAGTTTTAGAATGTGTCTCCAGATGTACGATTATTAATGTTATCGTTCCGTTCTCTTTTTGAATTTTCACATTCAATAAATTTAAAAAATTCAATATATTTTTATTGCAGCCTATAGCAGAAGAAACGAAACTATGCAATCGTGCCTTCTCTATCTTCTGAACTAGCCACATAAAATTTTTCTTATAGTTGTAGTATTTAAATTTAATCAAAAATATTATAAATAAATATGAACTAAATATATTAATTAGAAAGATATACATATAAAATCAATTCTATCGAAAAATATTGTTGTTGCGCCACCGGGATTCGAACCCGGGTAAGGTGCATTATCCAACTATGCTACAGCGACCATATTTTACTAAGAAACATATCAAATAAATCATTAAAGATAAGACTTTGCTAACAGAAGTCCTAGAAAACTACCACTTCCCACTGTCAATAATAAACAGGTGGGTAAACATATGATCTAATAAACTTTTTCTTATACTTTTTATTGAATAAATTATCTATTAATTTAATATTACAACTATTGTTTATGGATAAAGGAATATTAACTAATCTACTAAGCACGACATATTGAAGAAGTGACAAAATTAACAATTTAAAATAATAGACTTTAACCACAAAGTTGATTTTGCTAATCTTAAAAATTACAATAAAAATATTTACTCATCGAAAATTAAATATTTTTGTGAACGAGACGTATTTTTTACATACAAGTTTTCTTTCCAATCGAGTCATATTTTAAAAAAAAGTCGCCGAGCTCTTTGATCGCGTGATTGATAACGTGAGGGCCACCAAAATGAAAAATTTTTTTGCGTCAGTTCATATCTGTTTATTTGGTGATCTGTGATCCTGGCTGAAGAATTGAAGAAGTCTACGGTTCGGGAATTACACAATCCAACCGCTGTGAGCAGCTGCGTTAAAAATAATGATTTAATAACGTTTCCTAGGTAGAAAAATATACTAAAAGAAAAAAAATAATTTTTCGTATTCTTAACCGTTTTAATGCTAAGTAATTTTCGATACAAACGATCGCAGCGCTTTTGCGACGCGTGGCATTCAAACGGTTAAATTATGATAGAAAATACAGCACTTGAAGAATTACCTTATTTTGCGTGCCTACAATGTTCGTGTATAAATATAAACAGTTGACACTGTCATAAATTCCTTCTGTGAGTTCACGCCTATGAATAAATAACGCACGAAGTATGACACGTAGCTGAGGTATTCTTAACCACTAAAAAATAATTAATATAAACAAATCCGTTTGGCACACCTGAGGCGGCATCAATTGATTCGAATAAGTATTCATCACATGCGCCATAGGTATAAAAAAATTATTGCTTTACAAAATCTATCGAAAATGCACGACGCGCTCGTATTATAGGTACATCTGAGAATTTGAGGCATAAAAATGAATGTAAAAACCAAACCGAGCTTTCTACGCAAGAGAAACAAATCTTCAAATCGATTAAGTAATTCATCTGGGAGGTAGCTCAAACCTGAACGACCAGAGAGAGAGAGAGAGAAAGAAATAGATTATTATTAAATTTTCATTTGGATCGAGAGACTTACATACGAGAATGTTTTGATGAGATTACAAGAAAAGAGATCCATAGTATATACCATCGAAAATCGAAGGAGTTAATAGAGAAGACACATTCTTAGACACAACTTAGAAATAATTGGCCAATTGACAGGACACATTCTTAGACACAATGCACAGCTTGGAAATAATGGGTCAATTGACGGGAAACATTCTTAGATACAATGCACACCTCAGTATTGTATAACAGACTTGAATCACAGAGCTTCCGTGTCGGTACGACAAAGTATGAGCTAAGACGTCATAATACACAATTTATTGTTTCTGTTTGTAGAACTCCATAATCGTACATATGAAAATAAAACCACTTGTTTTTAGTTATACTCGTTTAATTTCCGTGAGACGCGTTACGCCTCATGAGGGCATTATCAATCTCACAAGGCATATCGATTGATAATGCCCGTTGGGAGCCGACGACTATCAGATTTGTCAGTATTTAAAGCTAAAACGGGGCCCTCTGGAAAATAGAGCCCTCGCAATTGTTCTATAAATTCGTCCCTGTATGCAGACATGAATCTCACATATTTTATAATTAACTTACAAACGACTTACGTAATTTAAAATAATTTTTCTAAAGATATCGTTACAATAAGGAAGCCATCATTCTTAAAAATAATACAAGCGATGCGCATTAAACACCTGTATAAACACAGAGATATTACGTCTTGATTGAATATTTAAAAGTATAATTTTATAAAACGATCTGTTTTCTGTAATTATTTCGATTAACGATACTAAAAAAAGGCAGATTAAATCAAATAGCGATTGCAGACAGAAATATCTTTAAATAATTTCAAAATTGTTTACTTCCCGTAAAACATTATTACCTAATAATTTGACATCTAGAACCCGCCTTCCTTCTGAAGCTTAACTAAGATATAGTTCTTCAAAAATAAAGTAAGTTTAACGGCTTACTACATGACACGACTAACTGGCAGTGCCGTGCATTAGGCGTTGACTTAGTTTATGCTGCTAATATCGATGCTGTAATTGCGATGAGTATTGTCACTGAAGATTGTGTTATATTTTTGTGAAAGTTTAATTATTTAATATTATTACCCCGTTTACAGTGTTTTGGAACGCGTACATTCAAGTCCGCTTTAAATACAGACTTGCGGCGTTTTTCAACACGTCTGCTCAAGCCGAGATGTGTTTTCAGTACGCCGCGCGGTGCAAGAGTTGCGTTTAGTTCGCTCACGTTTTGAGCCAATTTTACAAAAAAGACATGCGCAGATTCATCTGTTAATTCTAAATTCCTCCGCTGGATGTTTATAATTAACACATTAATATGAGAACTTTGAATTATTTGAACGTGGACCTGCATACATTATGTATCATATACATCACTTCTTCAATATTTGCAATATTAGAATTAAGGAGCATTTGAGATGCCTAAATAATAATAACTATTCAGAATTTTCCAATCAGCTTTTGGAAACAAACCATTCCTTTGATATTAACAGGGTTTAGAAATTACACATACAAATACTAGGGGTTTACAGTTAGACAAATGTGAAATATTAGAAATAAGAAAAAGTATTAATAGCAAGCTTAATATTATGAATAACTAAATCTTCTTTGCAAATAGTCACCTTTTAAATTTGTTTTCATATTAGTTCTTACTTATTCACCATTTTATAGTTTCATTTTTATCTATGCTTGTATTTTTTGATTTCAGTGTACATTATTTTCTGAAGAAGATACCATAGGAGTAGAATAATTAATAAATAGTGGTTTAAACAAAGTATTTTGTATAATTATTTATACATTATATAGATTTATCTCGCAAAAAATATAGTTGTGCACAACTTTTTAGATTATATAGAGTGAATACCCTTGTTAATCGGATAATATTCGATCTTCTGAAACGGTATGACGAATAGCACGAACATCATACAAGAGGAAAAGATAGACTGAGACTGCCATTCAGGAAGAAGGCTAAATCTCAGATGTACAGTGCGATGAAGATTTTTAATGAAATGCCAGAAGACATAAGAAGAGAGGAGAAACTGCATGGATTCAATGTGAAACTAAACGGATATGTGAAAGATATATATTGCGTATACGAATACTTTTATATGCACTATATTAAGAATAAATATCCTGAGGAAGATGCCAACAGAATGAAGAGACGTATATAGATGGATAATGTCAAGATATACCAGATTGACAAGATGACACTCTGTAGCCACTGCTGTCATGGACCATTAAGTCGGTAAGTGAGACAGTCGAAGAAGAAGATCTTGAACCTACGAGAGCTAAAAAAGTACCACGTTAGCCGGTGTCGATATATAATATTGTTGTTATTATCAATAATTATATACATATTTATTTCTACTGGCAACATTCAACTTTGAATTGTTTGTTTCACAAGAATGTCAGTGTGTTTGACATTCATCTTTGATAATATTGTAATCAAACAAATCTTTGAAGAAAAATGGGGCATTATGGTTTAAAGTTGAAAACGACCCTCGCACTGCAATGATGCACTAATTCCAGAATACTTCAACAAAGTACTTGATTTCAAAGATAGACAAATTACTCTTAAGGAGATAGCAAAGGTTTTAAGATTGGAGTTCATCTCAATTTCAGCATCACAATTATAAAAATCTTCTGCTTGGTGAGTGAGTACCAAGGCTTTTGACGCTAAACAGAAGCGTGTTCATGTCCGATCTGAGATGTTTACGAGTATATAAAGTAAACATAATAGAGTATCTCTAATACATTTCGATGATTAATAATTAAATATACTAATTAGAAAGATATACATATAAAATCAATTTTAACGAAAAATATTGTTGTTGCGCCACCGGAATTCGAATCCGGATCTTTTTCCAAACCGGGGAAAGTGCATTATTCAATAATAATAATAATGCAAATAATGCAACGATTTAATGTATTAATATCAAAATGGTAACCTACAGGTTCGAAAATTTGTCGCACAGTTGGATAATGCACCTTCCCCGGTTTGGAAAGAGATTCAGATTCGAATCCCGGTGGCGTAACAACAATATTTTTCGATAAAATTGATTTTATATGTATATCTTTCTAATTAGTATTTTAAATATCACAGACCGTCGGTTCTGAACAATTACAACTTCACAATAAGAATGTGTTTTTAATAAGATTAGTAATAAATTAATTATCATACCATTGTTGCTAGTAATATGACGAGACACAATGTCTGACAGCCTGTCAAGGACATCTGGGTACAATTTAAAGAGTTTCACAAGGTTATATATAACACAAAGCTTTATAATACGTGTTCATTTATCCAATGAATCATCTAACTACGAGTCGAAATGCAAGAACATCGATTTTTTTTAAGAAATCTTTGAAAGGTGTACGAGTTACATAAGATTAATTAATCTCCGGCGAATGTTCCGATTGATTGCATTCTAGATAGATCAAAAAATGATTTTAATTATCATAACAGTTATATTATTTTTTTAGATAAATCATATAATAAAATCTATCCAATTAAATGTATTAATTATAAAGACATACCTATAAAATCAATTTTATCGAAAAATATTGTTGTCGCGCTACCGGGATTCGAAACTGGATCTCTTTTCCAATCCGGGGAAGGTGCACTACCAACGGTATTTTTGACGAAAAGTACAGTTATGGCTCCACGAAATGGGGAGAAATTACGCCCGAGAATTTTTAAAGGTCTAAACCTGAAAATAAAACTGCTACAACAGTATATTGAATTACCTAATTGCATCTCTTGTTTAACTGTTTATATACGTATTTTTCGTACATTGATCATTGCATTTTGCTTACTGGTATACACTGTCTGCTATAATACAATAAATTACTTGTGTAGCAGGTAGGGTACCCAAATATATGTCTTACTTTCTTTGTCAAATTTTATATACATACCCTCGGTACATTTGTCTGATATTAAAAATATGACGCAACACTCATAGTAATTAACTAGGTGAAAATATATACTTAATAAATATTAATTTGGAAGAGTAATACGTCAGACCACTAGACACTTATCAATGTAAGTACATAATACATGTAAAAAAAGTGAATCTAATAAATGCATTATTATTATTATAATAAATTTTCGAACTTATATGTTACACTTTCTCAATTGAATACATCTATCATTCCATTATTTGAAAGCAATCCACATTGTTTTTACATTTAATTAATATTTAAAACATCACAGTCCTATCTTATGAATAATTACAACAATAAAAATGTGTTCTTTTTAATAATCAAATGTATCTAATAAAAACGTTAAGCTATACAAAAAGTTGGAAAATTTCAGCTACATACTAAGTGAAAAATAACAATAATATTTTTCATAAACCTTTGAGTAAAACCTACTAGATGGCTCCAGTACTTTCAATACATCTTATTGACTAATAATATTATTTTTAAATGAAATCACATTTCTGTTGCGAATATATTTTCGTGACTATTAAAACAACCAAACACCCAGTTGTGTTGGATCGACCAGCGCTTTCAACTTTCTCTTGGATAACGCTTGTTCGTCAATCACTCAAACCACACCGACAGTTTCACGAGACGTTCTTTCGTGGTTTTGGTACCAGCCTACCAGTAATACAAAAAGTTAAATAGTTGCCTTGTCTGTTTGAGCGATATCGTCCTCGTTATCAGATTCCAATTATATTTTTATAAAAACACATGTAACTTCAGAAGGTTCTCAGATGAATCTGCAAAATTTTTTGGGCACCTTGCGAGAAGGGAAGATAGCTTGGAAAATCTCGTTGCGGTGGGCCACGTCAAAGTACAAAGAGGAAGATCTCCCATCCGTTGGAACAGTCAAGTGAAAAATGTAACAGGCACTTCTCTGGTGATACACCCTAGCAGGATGCTGAGATAAATGAAGGAGTATAGTCAAGAGTTCATGAAGATCACGATCCTCAATCATGACATACCGACTTGGATGATCCCCTTATTATTATTTTGATTTTAGAAATTCAGTATATGATGATAAATACAAATAATTTTTTTCATTATTAACATTTTAAATGTCACGAGCGCATTAACACGCCAAAATTTACACGTCAAGCTGAACTATGTGCGTGTTAACACGCACTTTTGGAATTTACAAGCTTACAGGGATTAAAGTTACATTTTTTAATCATTTTGGCATCTGCGGACGGCAGATCCCAGCTTTTGATAGATAAGTCAAGACCCTTAAAGCCCAGTCTTACTCTATGTGGTGTCTTCCGTTTCAAATAGCGTTGGAAGTTAAAAAGTTATGAAGAACACATTATTATTCTGAAGTTGCACAGTTTTTTAGAACATTGGTCTGTGATATTTTAATACAAATTAAATGTATCAAAAATAAAGATTAAAAAAGGATAACTTAGATGGTTCGGTCATATGGAACGGATGAATGAGGAGAGAATAGTAAGAAAGATATATGACGCAAGTGTTGAAGACTTGGCACGACCAGGTAAACTAGATAATGGAGGATGGTTCTGTTAGAAGCCCCAACAATCGGCGAGCTTGTATGAGAAGATGTATGAATGTGGAATGAGGCGAGAATTGTGTGTCAGGACATAAGAGTGTGGCGCTCTATCCTCTCTGCCTACCCCCACGGGGAAACGGCGTGATGGTAAGTAAGTAAAAATGAAGATCAAAAAATTTCGAGATATTGAGAAATTGAGGCGCGCTACTCGCGCATGCGCGAATGAAGGTTGCAGGCAGTCGATCAATGAGTTAGAGATGTGACATAGCATTGATTGTTTTCAGGTTTTGTATTATTTGTTTTTGACTTACCTTAAATACATAACTGCATTAATATATATTCAACAAAACAACTTAATTCTTAGTACGAGGTACTTACACCGAGATCACGTACACATTAGTCACATAAATACAATTAACAGTAAACAAAAAATATTATTTATTCACAATACAAAAAACAAATAGTACTGTCAAATTACTTCGCGCGATATTTTTTGTGTGCAGTTTTTTCATCCAGTTCAAAATATTCCACTCAGAATGAATTATATTCGAATTATATAAATAAGTACTGAAAATTTAATGTACCTGACTTTTGCCTTTTATAAATTATACAATAATAAATGCAGCAATTCTCGGAAATTAAAAATAAGATACGATTTTATTCTGAGAATTTTGTCGGCAACACCCGACTCACTTTTGTTTTATTCTGTTGACTGGCGAAATGTAGGCTGTTCATGTTATTATCCCTGTTTTTGGATATAGAATTAAGGGAATTTAAATTTTAATGCTTAGAGCCGATTGTGTGATCAGAAATATATTTTTACTAACCTCCCGTGGTTAAAATCGTTTGCGGGTTGTTTGAACGTCAAATTTACTAATGTCAAAGCGTAGATTAGATGTGTATTGGCGTGACAAATAATCATGAAATAAGTAATATTTCATATATTACCTATAAAGGCTCTATTATTAAATAAATATCAGATATCTCATAGAGACGAAGCTATTTTTATTATATTTAATGAAAAATATATAGGAGTATGGGGTGATTACAGCGAGTCCATGTAATACGATATATATAACATTAAAAAATTTCATAAATATGATGATTGAGGAGTGAGAATTGGTGAACGTTATATATATATATAAAGTCATCATATGAAGATACAAATTCACTGGTTACATTTAGTGAGTTTGTATTCGTTGACAAGCGAGAATACTTTTATTCGCTTATAGTATTTTCATTTATATTAAATAAAATTATTTACTGCATAAACTACCGTGTTTATAATCTCAGCCATTTTTATTTCCTTTTCAACACATGGGTTAGGTTAGGTTACGTTCAATTATAGGTTAGGCTAGAATATACATTTGCTAAAACCTGCTAGTGAAGTTATATTTCCACTGGTGGAAACGTATTCGGATATGATTTCACTGAAACGTCAGTGAAAATATATTCTCACTGGTAATACACATCCACTGTAACATATTCACTGACTTTGCATGTCGGCTAGATATCAATTATATTAGAAAATCTTCCAGAAATCCCGAGGAGCTAAATCAGATGAATAGGCAAGATGATCTAATTGATTAATCGCTTTTTATGACGGAACGTCTCATTCAGTGAGCCCACTGTAATAGCTCTAATTTTCGATCGCCCATTTTTTCGACAAAGTATGCACCTTGAAATACACGCACGTGTTTATTAGTTCAGATATGTGCAGAGTCTTAATCAGTTGTCAGGAGAAACTACAGTTGTCGTAAAACTGTTCTGCAGTTTGGTAAATGTTGAAAATTATAATATGTACCTATGTATGTAATAAAGTTGGAATAAAAATTAACAGTACAAACAAGAGAAAAGAAAAAGACCATTGTGCATGGCTGTGCATGGCTGCCATTGATTCGGGAAATACAGCCTTCAGCTCGGTTATTTTTGATAGTTTAATTTAATACATCGTCTCTATGTTTAGGCTGCTGTGCTTAGCTTAGGTCGCGTTGTGATATTATAAATTTGAAGGCACTCTGTGGCCAAGCCAAACAATGGGCCCTCAAAATGTACAGTGGGTTAGGGACCTGCACAACGAATCCGCCCCTGATTACGACCCTTGTTTCATCTGATAGCAACCCTTATGTGTCAATACTGTCATGAAGGAAATTAAGATACGGATGGGTTTAATGTTTTTGTCAAATATTATTATAACGAAATCCTAGGAATTCAACAAAAAATGCAATTTCAACAGCGTGTTAGTAATGGGTACGATTTATATCTAATCATTCAGATAGATAAATATAATAAAATACTAAATTATTGTATTAATTATAAATATATACATATAAAATCAATTATTTTTGCGACACTGGGATTCGAACCTGGATCTCTATTTCCAATCCGGGGAAGTACACTACCAATTGTGTTATAACGCCAGTATTTTTCATGACAAATTTTCGAACCTGTATGTTACATTTTTTCAAATTAATACACCTGTCGTTCCATTATTTTTACAGAATCTCAAATACCTTTGAGTAAACCGACTGCAGACGCCAGAATTATCAATTCATTTTTATTAAATTTTGGACGCATTGATTCAACATATATTATTAAGGAAAACATTGTATATATTTATAATTAATACATTAATTTAGTATTTAAAATATCACAGACCGTCTGTTCTGAATAATTACAACTTCACAATACCGAATGTGTTTTCTTTAATAAGATAAATATATCATTTATCGATTTGCTTCGATCATAGTAAAAAATCGATGTTCCAGCTAAACTGATTTAGAAAAATAAACATGTCGACTACTGTAAAAAATAAAATTCCCTTAGTAAACAATTGTTGATAATGTTCACGAGTTAATTTTTCTGATTAAATTATAGATATGCGACTAGACTCAGCAGGGATTTTTTCACTGGCATAATAATATATGCTACGTAGCCAATTTATATTTTAATACCTTACTTCTTTACCGGCATCTCACATACGTTAATGGAGTAAAAAATGCTTTGTATGTATAATTATATATACTGGATGTGATCTGATTAAATTACGAGTCGAAAATGTTTTAGAAGTATGTAGAAATTTTGTAGAAAATATTACTGTATGAGATTTGAGTAAAATTAACTCATTATTATTATATATATACAGTCGATTCCGCTTTATTAGGACACATCGGGACCAGTAAGTTTGGCCCAATTAAGCGGCTTCCCCAATTATCGAAGCGAGCTTAAAATTATATGGTGAATATATTTTTTTAAATACGTAGGACTATCTTCATTACCTTCCTGCATAAAATAACGCTGTAAACGGGTTTTTTTTTTGTTCTAGTTACTTACAGATACAGTTGGATATTTATCATCAATGTCTTCTTCATCTAATTTAATGTCCATTCTCTATTTTCATCATGGTAAATTGTTATCTATTATCTAAAATTCTTGATACTTAACAATAGAACTTCTAACATATCCTCATTTACCTCATTGCTTAAAACTTATGTATTGTAATATAAAATTTACTGTCCCAATTAAACGATGTAAATTACTATTTTTTTTTGTTTAAAAAAATAGCGATGCGTACACGGAATACATGTCACATCAATATTCTTACTATTTTCAAACTAAGCTAAACGCTTGTGCTATGAAAATAGGACTAACTTGCCGGAGTCCTGGAACGAGGCGCGGACCACCGACCACTGGATCACTAGGCCAGCGTCTTGACCACTACACCGACAAGCTACTCGTTCCTCGGTTTGGTTGGTATATGTGTTTTAGGTCTCAAATTATCAAAAAAACAGTCTGACTACTCGTTGTTCTACGACATTTTATTTTTTATATTCAGCATATGATTTTGAATCAATAAAATATTTCAGTTAATCAAAATAGTCTCATAACTAGGATTATTTAAAATTCCTTTTATCTCTGATACGGTTGAAATTAGGTACACGCTGCTTGAACATTTTCGAATCATATTTTTCTAAAATAATACTCTAACCATATACACTTTTAAAATTAGCAATATTAACTTTGATTAATTAGAATTTGCTAATCATTTGATAAAAAATTGGGATTGTCAATTTTGCATATAAACGGTGTTGGTCACAAATTAAATAATTTGGAATCGTTGAAGGAAAATAAAGCGTGTAAAACTAATCAAAAAATTATAAACAACCAACTAAATTTAACTACGAGTCCCATTCTAAAATATTTTCCTAAAAATTATTCGACTAAATTTGTATTAAGTAACAATTTGAGTTAGGTACTAAATTAATTTTTTAAATAATTGTTGTTTTTTTAAAAATAGATTCTGGTGAAGAAACAATGCTATATATTTTTAGTTAGTTATGACATCCTGAAGAAGAAAATGGTATTTTTCGAAACCGGTAGATGTATTTAAACTCAATTCAGTGGTTAATAAAACAAAGATAATGAATAAAAAATATTTGAATTTTATTGTAGGCGGCTTCATACAGCAATGACTTGTGCCGTCGGCTCCCTCTGATTACTGAGGACCGTGACCCCCGGGTCGTGACCTGTCGATATCCTCGTCTCCACCTTTCTCCGCAGCCTGCAGCTCGGATAGTTGTTGCAGATAGCCAGTAGCGTCATCGGTCTGGTCTCCATTATTGTACCGCTCTGTGCTAAGAGATTGACCCAACTAGTAGCGAATGGAACGAGTGACGCGCATATCAAATATGAATGCATTTTGCCAAGAATATGAATAAAATTGAATCATTGTGATGTTCATAGACATCTAGCGACGACAGCATCGTATGTCCCGCAGCGGCCCGTTCTCCGCGGCTCTTTACTTCTCTGTCGAGTTCTAGCAGAACAGCTTTCATTCAACTCTCCTCGTTAATTGTCATCACACATTTCATTATCCTATATTGTAACGTAACCAATGTTGAATTAATCAGTTGTTCTCTTGTAAGTACTACATTTGTTCAAGCCACTGTTTCAACTCATGAAATATGCAGTTGGACCAACATCATCGCGTATGAAAATCAAATCGTGATGAATATGAGAAGTCCGTATTAACAAAGACAAGTCGACCTACGTCGAATATCGACCAAAAATAAAAAAAATTTAAACTTCTACAAGAGGAAGAAAAAAAAGTATTTATTTGCGTTAGGTATTCCAACTGTTTTAACAAATTTAAGATTGTAAAATAAGTTTTACGGAAACACTGGCCATGGCCGCTTACTGATTAATAACGCTTATATAATTTTTAATGTAATTTACATAGATTTCTGCTTTCTGCTAGCTCTGTTATAGTATTACACTCATTCTAAATGTTGATAATATGCAATCCGCTAACCTTAAAATATAAGAAGTGGTTAAATTGGGTGATGGGTGTAAGGAGACGAATTCTTGCATACCTTGGATACTCCAGAAAGAACGACGAAAGAGATTGAAGAAAAACAAGCAAGAGGACGGTCTCCTACAAGATGGATAGACCATACAAGGAAGAAAAACCAGTAGACAGAATAATAACATTTATTAAAATTTGAATTTTTGGCGTGATATATCTATGGAACGAATGTGTGAGCGCGTATAGGTTGGCACGATGGTGAGTATGTGAAAGAGATAAATGTGTCGCACCTCTCGCCTCCGAACCGTTGAACCGTAACCGTCTCATATTGACCTGTACTACATTGCATCGAAGGATTCAAAATAAATACTGTTGCACCACGAACGGGTATTATTCTTATGAGTCAACCTCATCATCAGCGCGAGTCAAAGATGTAACATTTAAATTTCATAAAAAAAAAAGAAGAGAAAAACTGGCATCAGAGGAGCACGACGCTCAACATTTTGCACAGGTCGTAGAAGAAGTTAATGCACGTCTGCAGCTCTTAATTTATCCTTTCAAGACAGTCTGAGTGACGGTGTGAATATATGAACGGAATTTTAAATCAAAAAAAAAAATGCTGTCGTGTGGAATCACGTCCTTTTTAGGCGGCAGTATAGTATTTGTGTATACTATAATTTATATATTTTGCTAGCTCATGTCTAAAAATAAAACGCCCAAGGTACGACGACTTGATAACCGAAGTATTTTTAACCACTGGAAATAAAGCATTGGCGTCAAGTGATTCAACCCACGTAGTTTTAGAATTTAAAAAATCAATCAAAAATTCACGACGCGCAAGATCATTGCTTATTATACCCAAACAAGGTATAATTTCATTGTGAAATCGTAAAATTGGAGAGACCTTCGATAGTCATCTCGAAACGCGACCACTTTGGTTCATATTACACGACCGTCTTCAAATTGTAATTTTTTTTAATAAATGTAACTTTGAACTACAAACGCGTCGGGTTATTTGTGAGCTATTCGAGTAGTACGGCGGAGCGTGGAGGGGTTTCGGTCGTTAATGGGAACATGGACAGTATGGATGAAGTATTAGGGAGCGGTACAACTGAACATCCCTACTGTCAATATTGAGGCGGAGTAGGGGAACAGGAATAACAGAGAAAAGTATTAGGGTGTAGTAGTTTTCTAATACAGGTGGCCTAAAAAAAGTGAAAACATATTTTTAATTTTCCCATTGTTTATATTTGGTTTTTTCAAATTGTTGCCCATAATGACAAAAATCAACGCCGTATTCTGATCAAAAATTTCCGAATTGAAAAACGTTAAGGTGCTAGAAAAATGATCAAAGAGTTTCAAAACAAAGCCTGAAGCAGGACGGAGCTCCATCTCACACAGACAGAAATATAATACAATCAACTTTCATCGTCGTGAGAATGTTAGTTTCATCGAGCCAGGGATGTGGTCACGGAACAGGCCAGATTTAAACCCACTAGATGATGCAATATGGGGTGTTTTGATGATTTCTGATTAAATATTGTGCAAAAAAAATTACATTAAGAATTACATTTAATTATATTATGTTTTGAAATGACTTACGTGTTACGAGATGTTTTCACTTTTTTTAGGCTATCCTGTCTTAATTCCAATAATTTTGAATGCAAATGACTGCTGTGTCACATGTAAAAGCTTATTCGTCATTGGTAGACTGGCGCGCATATTTAAAAAAAAAAAATATATATATATATATATATATTTACTATTATTCAGGCATAAGATAAAAGAAAATTTCATCAGAAGTGCAATACACAAAGAAAAAAATTACATAATGCCAGCATGTCCTTTCACAATCAAAAATACAAAATGTGAAGTAAAGCAATGTATCCGTCACCATTGAGCTGAGACACAAAAAATTGTAATAATATGGTTCTATGAAGAGTTAAATTAACAGCAAAAATGTCGACTACTTCCGCATAGTCATTCCCCAAAGAATGCATTCTGGGGACTGCGGAGTCAGCTAATGCGAGTGTTCTGACATTACCACTGTAATAGAATAATGAATTGTGTCTTAGTGACCTCAATAGTGCGTGAAAGTCAAGCAGACCAACAATCTGAGGACAGTCTATCATACCCTTGATGATCCTGTATACAAGGTCGGTCATCGTACGTATATGCAATTAAAAATCTTTAATCAGTATCGAAATTTTTTATTTATATTTATCATCGTATCATATGAAAAGGCACACGGAGCTCCCGTAAGAGCAGCGTTTCGTAATGTCAGATCGGTTCAAGTTACAAAAACATTTGTATAGTAAATCTACCAAAAGTGATGTATTATTGGGTAATTGATATGTGTGGTGTTTTGTTGTTTGAACAAAACACAGTCACGACACTGTTCTTATATATATATATATATATATGATCAAACGATGGAGTCATTTTTTTTCAATTTTACGTATTGTATTTGCATTAAAAATTGGAAGAATCGAATTAAAGCGGTGCTAAAGATCACTTAATGTCGTCATAGGCAGTGGATTAGTGATCTTTTAACAAGGAATTTACTTACGAGAACATAAATACATATATACATATATATATATATAGAACCGTAACGTGAAAGTCATTACGAGAAAATTTATAGGCCTGGGCGCCCAGCGTTATCCCATTCTTTCAACCATTGACCACATGAGGGAGGGCCTAAAAATCAAATCAGATACCGCCGTGTTACTTTTTTTATTTAGCACTACACCACTGATCATGATTGTTGGTTGTTTGTCAGAAGGTTTAACATTGTAATGTTACATTCTTTATAAGTAACTCGCGATACGTCGATTATCCGACACTGATCTAGAAGTTTCTAAAAGGTTCGAGAATAATGACATCGATCGATCCAATATATTGGCTTGTACATTTAACAATCTAAATTCAATATATTGTCGCGCACCTGTGTTTATAACACAAATATTTTACGAAACGTAAAATTGTGATCTCCAATAAGATGCACAGACCTAGTCTGAGACATGACCGCAGCCTCGCTACACAAGGCTTGAGATCGTGAAGAGTGGAAAAAAACAGTTCGCTATGGAAGCAGAATAAAGGACTCTACGACGTTCAATCATGAACACATCGACTAAAAGAGAGAGAGAGAGAGAGAGAGATTATTTTTCTTAATTTGATTCCCATCTGGTTTACAATTAAATAATTATTTAATTGTAAACCATTTCAAAAAACAAATTTCATAATTTTCGAATTAACGCGTTAATATTATTCGACCGCAAGAAGTATTTACTATTAATTACTAACGAGAATTGTGCAATTTTTTCAGGACATAGTTCTGTTGTATTTTTATAAAAATTAAACGTATATAACTCGAAAGATATACAGAAAAATTCAATTTGAATAAAGTACAGCGTACAAGTTCGAAAATTTGTCATCCAGAAATGTTTTTCGAATAAATTGTATTTTTCTGTACATCTTTCAAGTTGATTTATTTAATTTGTATTAGAAATATTAGCGATTTTTTCTCGATTAGATCAAATACCCGTGTTTTTGTTTAAACTGAAGATACCTACGTAACGTAACAAACAGAATATATATATATATATGTCAAAATGTGTACGAGTTGAATTTAGCGTTTTATTTCTCGCCACTGCCTAGAATGCATAACTATTATAATGAGATTATAGTTCATGACCGAAGGTCGTGATATCCAAAAAATAAATTTCTTTGAATTTCCCGCCATTTCGGCGAACAATGGCCTCGGGCGCGTCCTGAATCCAATTGAAATAACCGATTCGTCCTAATTTTTCAAGGATTTCCCAGTAAAGTGCACAAATATCACAATCTGTGCGGTTTCTAATGTTATCTGATTCCATTCGGTCGCGGACCACTTCCTTTTTTGGGAGAAAGCGCCATTAATTGAGGTCCTTGATAACGCTATTTTATTTGGAAGCGACGCATAGTTAAAAGAATTACTGCAAAACGTGTTTAACATCGTACAGGCATGTTATACACAGTGGCGTAACTGAAAAAATTAGGCCCTAACGCAAAATGGAACGTAGGTCTATGATATTTTAAATACTAATTAAATGTATTAATTAGAAAGATATACATATAAAATTAATTTTATCGAAAAATATTGTTATCGTGCTACCGGGATTAAAATAGAGATCCAGGTTCGAATTCCGGTTACGCAATAATAATATTTTTTGATAAAATTGATTTTATATGTATATCTTTATAATTAATACATTTAATGGTATATTTATATATCTTTCCTTCTCATCTCAGTATTGACATATCGCACACCTAGATCAAAACTAAGACAACTCAAAATACCAAGAATTTTGAGTGATACTCTGTTATACACGCAACTAACTTAGCCCCAGTTCTCAAATAGTGCCATTTTAGGATAAATTTATGACCTAAAATGTTATTTTATTTCGTAACAATGTTTTTTTTTTGTCAACTGAAAAATTATTTTTTGAGTTCTTGGTTTTGATCTAGGTGTGGGATATGTAGCGCCTAATTCCAAAACCCCCAAAAAACTGATTTCGAATAATTTTAGATAAATATGCAGTTTTGTAGATTTTTAGTCCAGATATATGCAGAACATATTGTTCCTCGCAAAAGCCACTTAAATCCATTGATTTTGCATGTTCAAAATCAAGGCAAGATCCAAAATATCCCAAAGGAGACAGAGTATAAGTTGGTCGTTGATGATTACGTGATCTAAAATCCAGTATGACTGCCAGAACGATATATAAACATTACAGAATTGTCTCATTTAAAAAGGGCGCATATTGTGACCGAAGAATTGGAAGAATCTTGTAGACATGGTTTTATTATAAGGACAACTGTTGGAGGGGGGGGAAGGAAACCCATCCTTTCCCGGGACAGGTTTAGAAGCTAGGGCTTCCTTGTCGGTTCCACTCATCAAAGCTAATAAAAATACGCGTCATATTTATGTATAAACAAAACGAAAAGGGAGAAGAAATTCATTGTCATTATTCACAGTTATTTGCAATAAAGATTTAAAATTTAGACCTTTATTCATAAAATTCATATAACATAAATCCATAGTACATAGATTTACATACAGATGGAAAATTAATGTGCAGTAGTTCACGGCAGACACTCAGGGATCCATTCATCAAAAAAATTTCCCAAAAGAGGAACAGTGAACGAGACACAAAATGGATTGAGTCACACTTACACGGACAGACTAACGGAGTTGCAAAACACGAGGAATGGAGAGTGAGAGGTAGGCGCGTAGGTGGAGTCCCACCCACGCAGGTCGGCCTAATTACCCACCGAAAGAGCTCCAACGAGTCACCCATACCCGAATAAATTCCTTATATAAAACAAGATTTTTCCCATTATTAATTAGGTCTCTATTCCTGGGCGGGCGGTGTCTAGATAAGATAGAAAGGGTTTGCTGTGATTGGATTTGTTATAGGGTTGAATGATTCGTGCGTCGTGCTGTCCAAGGGATACGGAACATCCTTCTCCAGCAATACAGACGTCTATTTTCTGCTTTTCTGCACTGTTCAGGTCTCCACTACATACATCAAGATTGTAAAGACAAGAGTGTGAACCAATATAACTGTAATTGCTAGCTTCATGTCACTGTCTTTTCATATTATCTACAGTTGGTTCATAGCATCTTTAGTTATTTTTATGCGTCTTCGTATTTCTCGCTCAGCAGTATTTATGATAAGAGTGCTCAAATAAATTGCTTCTTGAACTACCTCAGATCCTGCTATTTAGAAAGTTTTTTTGATGATGTGAACTCACAGATTAAAACTTAAAAATGTAATGAACTAATTGGGCAAGAAAACATCATAAGATTCTGCAGATTTTGAAGATTGCGATAGGCTGGTCGTGTTGAAAGAATGCCAGATGACAGGACACTAAAAATGGATACACCAAGTGGATACGAAATGCAGACGATGAAAGAGTTTACGTTACGTTGGTGTATCGCACAGGATTGCGAAGTTGCCAATAAATGATATGTTTTAAACACGAGATAGTAATATTGTTAGCAAGGGCCCAGGAATACGTGAAAGAGATTTCGGTAAACAAAGACTGTCATTTTTGATCAAATACGTCAGGGCCGCGCCCGTCACTGCTTACTTGCTAATGCGGCGGGGAAAATATGAATAAATGAATGTACTGTTTGTAACTGAAATAAAACAAGGTATTCTGCTTGTGAGAACGCATTCTCGATTCGGTTGAGAGAAGCGGAGATCGGCGAACCACCATTGTTTACATTTCTTATTTAGTTAGATTTAAGCAGTTTTTAAAGATGTGTACAAACCCATTTTAATTATTTTAATTCCATGTTTAACTACAGAGAATTTTCAAGATATTAGACACTAATTATGCCTACTACATGTTGGGCCCCTGTCTAAGGTGGACCCCAAAGCACCTGTATTGGCATAGTAACGCCACTGATTACTCAGTTTATTCAACTCCGGTAACCGCATACCTTACTACGCCTATAATATCTGCAAAATACATTTTTAATAAAAGTACCCCTTCCGCCAGGAGTCATTCTAAGTAGTAAAAGATTATCTCGGGTGCGTAACTTCAAAAAGTGATTGAAAATCCAAAATACCTGTGATTTTATACATCTTATACAGGATTATATTATATAACTGATCGTATATCACTGTAAAGTAAACGAGAACATGGCTTCCTCATGCCAATGTGAAAAATTTACACGAGTCATAATTATTCGACATCTGGGAGTACTAATCGAAGATTGCATACTTGATTATAGACTCTTAAGGTCGGTGTACTTTGCGCTCTGCTACTCTTTAATTGACTATGCGATTTCAGTTTAGGGAGGAGCAGCAAAAACAATATTGGAGTCGGTTAAAAGAGAACAAAAGATAATTCTTAGGATATCCATCAGATCTTCCATTGAAGGTGTGCAGTATTTTTGACGTAACACTAATCTAATATCGTCGCTGTAGCGTAGTTGGATAATGCACCTTCCCCGGTTTGGAAAGAGATCCAGGTTCGAATTCCGGTGGCGTAATGACAGTATTTTCCTATAATATATATCTTTAATTAGTATTTAAAACATAACAGACCGTCTGTTCTGAATAATTACAACTTCACAATAAGAATGTGTTCTCCTATTAATAAAGTTGTATCGATGTGTCCAAAATTTTATAAAAATGAATTGATAATTCTGGCGTCTGCTAACAAATTACTCAAAGGTATTTGAGATACCGTAAAAATAAGGTAGATGGCTCTATCAAATAATGAAACGTATTAATATCAAAAATATAACGTTTAGGTTCGAAAATTTTTCGCTAAAAATATTGTCGCCGTAGCATAGTTGGATTATGCACCTTCCTCGGTTTGGAAAGAGATCCAGGTTCGAATCCCGGTGTCGCAACAACAATATTTTTCTATAAATTGATTTTATATGTATATATCTTTCTAATTAATATATTTAAAACTAATCTAAATGTTGAGACTCGTACAATATTTCCAGTATAACAATTACTCACCCTCGGCAATAAATCATGGTCACAACACGAGATTACGAATAAACATCTACACGCCTGTTCCGAGCGCAGCGGTGACATTCTTTCAACGTTTTTATATGTTTTTAGTTCCTAAACTGTGCAACACACCTAACACTGACTGGAAATCGTTCACTTATAAACTAATTACGCTAACATGGACTAAATCATGATTTAATTGGATAGATATTAGTCAGAAGCATCGCAGTTCAACATTCCAGCTTAATTTACATATATACAACTCATTCACTACACTTTTTTTTATATATCTCTTTCGAATCTTAACTTTTTCCTATTAAATTTAATTAAATAACACAGCAACGACATGGAAAAAACTGTCTACTTTAACACAGACGATAGTCTAGGAAAGTAGCCAGGACAATGTTATATATATCAGATGTGGATACCTGCTACATCCCACACAGTAAATTAATAAATTAATTGAATTAGCAATATTTGAATATATCCAAGAACACACAATTACTGAATTTTACCTACAAAGGCACTGTTATTAAACAAATATCAGATATCTCACAGAGAAAAAACTATTTTTTAAACTATATTTAATGAAAAATAAATGGAAGTATGGGGTAATTACAGGGCTCACGACCATTTATAAAATTTTTGAAAGTTATATATATGTTAGTATGTGGACTCGCTTCGAGTACCACTACACCATCGCCATCTGTGAACCAAATTTCATATATTTTTTTAACAGCATATATGTCATCACTATGAAAATCGGATTTTTTTAAATTATTTTAAAGCAATTTTCTTTATTTGTAAAATGTAATCATTGCACGTTTACATCAAAAATTTATGTCAAATAAATAAATAAATAAATACGGCAACATTGTCGCCATCCAGATAGAAAGCGGCACACGAAAAATGATCTAACACCGAAGGACCTCCTCTTCCTTTTGACCTAATGGCCATTTTATGGGCACGGTGATATCACCCGTGTATCAATGTATCTTTTAAATTTTTTTCCGGTGGAGAATTTTCACATAGAGCTGGTACGTTTTGAAGAGACATTGAACCGCAATATCAAGAAATAACTACCTGGTATAATATTATATACGAGAGGCTACCTTCAGGCACATTGTGACGTAACACATTGTAGGTAATACTTATGACGTAATTGGCTTTGAGAAATCAATCTTGTTTGTATTCTTCTCACGTGTCTTTGACCTGAAGTGACCTTCGCTATGGATACGAAACAGAATGATCTCCAGCAGATGATGTTTCACCTTTGGTTCATTAGATGCGATGCTCATGGACCATCTGAAAATTTATACGCTTTCGGCTAATTTTACCATATCTCTCGTTGTACAAATTATTATCTGGAGCCTCGAGAACGCAGGAAGGCAGACGCTGTAGAAATGTGCTTTTGCTGGCAATGAATGTTGCGCGTGTTAGATGCGGTATAGACCCTGAACGCTGGGAAATCGCGGAACATGATCGAAGACAATGGAACAACGAGGCAAACACGCGAACTGATGCAATTATCTTGTACTTTGCACTCTGCTACTCTTTAATTAATTATGCAATTTAATTTGGGGAGGAGCCGCAAAAACAATATTAGAATCGGCTAAAAGAGCACAAAAAAAATTCTTAGGGTAATAAATGGTCATCCCGTTACATAACTATCAGATCTTATATTTAAAGAGTACAATCCCTAAACAAATGACAAATCTATATGTTGAGACAATAAATCATGGACACAACACAAGACAAACGATAAACATCTACACACCAGTTCCGAGAGCAACAACATTTTATCAAGGATTCTACATGTTCTTAGCTCCGAACTCAGCACTAACTGTAAATCGTCCACTTCCAATAAGATTACACAAATATGGACCCAATATATGATCCAATTGGGTAGAGATCAATCAGAACATTCTAACATAATTATTATAATTCACTAGTTCTAGAATACTCACTACATTTTTTTTCCTTATTTTTATTTTTATTCCTGTTGAATCTTTATCTTTCTTGAATTAAATAACACCACAACAGCACAAAAAAAACCGTCTACTTTAACACAGACGGCAGTCTAGCAAAGTAGCCAGGACAATGCTATATATATCAGAGGTGGAGTCTACTCCATCCCACACAATAAACCATGAGTATATATTTATATTTATGATGTTATATCATAATATATTCATCTCTGTTACAACAAAAACGTGTATGCCAATAAAGTCTAATAAATTACCGATAAAAGAAGAGGAAATAAAAGGAGTAAGAAACATCCTATAGAACCGCCCTGTTCAGCGAATGCACGTGCGCAACATGTGGAACGATGTGCGGTTCGAAAACAGGGCTCCGAAGCCATGATCAAAGCATCAACCAATTCTTGAGAAACAACCTAACTTAACCAAAATTGAGCAAAGTTTATCTCCTGTTTCGTAATAGTGTGTGATTAAATATACTGATCATATTTAACCTTTAACATACCATGATATAAAATACCCGAACGCAGCCATGCTGTCAACTCGTGTTACCGTAAATAACTGTTAGAAAAAATGTTTTTATTAGCTTAAATGGCTTTAATGCCACGAATTTACTCTAAATATTGAATACACAATTTTGAAAAAAATATTAATAACATAATTTAGAGCATTTATTAAGCTCTATACAATGTGTCCTTCCTTCTTATCTATCTTCATTTAATTAGTGAGAAAGAGACAATTATATTTGTATGTTTGTTGTTCTTCTCATTGTGAAAATAAAGTGTGATCTCTGTCTTTCATATCACAAATGGTATTTTTAGCAACGTATTAATTGTATAACTGACTGAATGGAAAAAATAATTGTTTTTGTACGATTCCCTTTTCATAATTGGTTTTTCACTAGTCATTCCTGAGCGCTAATATTTTCTTTAGGATTATCTAAAATATAAATTTTATGTCGCATGTATTTACCGAAATATTACAGGTTTAATTATGATGGTAGACCTGTGTTACTGCACGGTTTGGGAAGTGTTAACGTTTCAAACATTTGTGACGTACTTTGATTTAAAAGTGTTGGAATGATAATGGTAAGAAATATATAGAACGTCCGCGGCAGACTTGGCCCAACCACGTAAACCAGATAATTAAGGATGGTACTGTTAGAAGCCTTAATAATCGAAGAACCTGCGTGAGAAAACGTATGAATGTGTTCTCGTTCTATTTTTGAACTTATAAATTACAACAAAATACTAAATATTTACAATTTTAGATAAGGCTAATAAATATATGGTTATACTTAATTATTCCGTATTGATTAATATAACGTTAAACGGTTTTCTATACCATAGCATCTTCGTCAGGAAAGACATACGATAACTAGTGTGGTGTACGTCCGTCCTGAAAAATATATACAACGGTACAGAAACGTTAAATCAGTCAATGTGGTTTATAATTTTTTTATTATTTTCTAAAATAAAAACGTCTGATACAGCTCACAAAAAGAAACACCTCTTAGTGATATTAAAATATTTTTTCTTACATCTACATATGTTGCAGTATTTCGGTCACGACACCCATGCCATATACGTAAAATATAATAGTATTACGGGCAATTATTGCATAACTGTACACCATTTTTTGTACGTCAGCCATCAGTTCGGGTTTAACAACCGCCATGGGGAAAAACCATTAAAAAAATATATAATAGAACATGCACTCTCCACACATGTCCGTCTACGGCAGGGTCTGCTAATACTGGCGGTCAAGTATTAATATCTAATTTATAATGAAACAGAACGCAAGCACAATTCGCTTTACGAATTTTATTATAATAACTCTTACGGCGTAATTTTGACGCTGCGGCGTGATCTATCACATCACCAACCAAAATCGTATCACGTGTCTCATCAACGCAACAAGCAATTGAAAAGAGTGGACGAGGTGCGAGTGGTTACTTCTCTTGCGGCGCAATGTTGACGCTGCGGCGTGAAACGACATCACGTGATTCGATTTTGATCACGTGATATGCGCCCCAACGCAAATGAAAATATGACTGGTGCGTGATTTTCTAATCTCTTTCCTATTTATAATCTATCTTCATATATCTTTAATTTTAGTACAAAATTTTTTAGTGTGTAATTATTATTTCTTTTACGGCGCAATTTTGACGCTGCGGCGTGAAATCACATCACGTGACTCGTTTTCGCAAATGAAAAGAGCGTACGAGATATGAGTGATATATTATAACACAAGTGCGTGGCTTCCTAATCTCTATGTTATTTATGCTCTGTCTCCCTTCCACTTCTGAACAGTGGGTGTATTAAGCGTTTCTTCGTAGCGGTCATGTACTAACTAGTAAATCAACTGATTGCAGATTGTCGTATCACAATATTTATATGGTACATCCGGGATGCTGCTAGTAAATTAGTAATCTTCAGATCACGTGGTCTGTCATTAGGCGGAACCGTCGGCTTTAAATGAAAGCGCATCTTACACAAAAATGTCAAACAAATTAAATTCAAATAGCTGTCATCAAAAAGGTTCAAATTATTAAAAATAAATATTAAAAAATCAGATCAAGGTCCTTGTAGAGGTGGGCGGTGTTTTTCTCATACATAAGACATATAAGATGTATAAATAATAAAGTATATAAATCAATACACGACCAAAAAAATCAGCATTATTTTACAATACAGTCCATTAGTTTGGTAGAGCACTGGCTTAGTACTAAATAACTTTTGATAACTAACTAAAACAATTTCCGGTACAAATATATTCCACGTTAAAATTTAAAATCAAAACTACGAGACAAATTTTCATAACTTTGTTGTGAGCCCCTGATATATAAATCCACATTACACATTTTTTACAGTTCTTAAAACAGTTTAAATAGATTGATTATATCAGTTATTTTTAATATGATCACTTTAAATAACTTTGGAACTGGTTAGGTAACTTGTATTATTTATCTGTTAATTACACTCTTCACGTTCGTACTTATTTAATAGTCTGACTGCATAGCGGAGGGTTTATCCTGTTTAGCATCTGTTATGAATACAGAAAATATTATCGATATGTTAAAAATATATTCTTTCATATTTTGTATAATTTAAAAACTAAGTGAGATCAGCGATAATTAAATATATTAGAAAATTCGCGACATTTTTACATTTCCTCACATTCTAATATTTTGAAATCAAAAAGACTTTAAAGGTACCGAATATTGAACCCGGTTCCTTCTAACAGGCTAAGCGTGCGCTTTATCATCTTTCAACCCCACTTTAGACTGTCACGTCAAATTGTCGTATAAGTATAATAAAAATCAGCTTTATATAATAATGATGATATTTATACATTTTCTGCAAGGAAAAAAATGTTATTTAACAACATATACAAAATTTTCAAAATCTTGATAAATATGGAGATTTAGGGTGAGAATTAGTGAACGTTATATATATATATATAAAGTGATCAGTTAAGCCAGCCGATATATATTTTCTATATATTCCTTTAAAATATAATAAAATAGCTTCGTCTCTATGACATATCTGATATTTATTTAATATAAGATCATCTAAGCTTAATTTTGAAAGGATGACACATTCGATTTAAATATCCAACTCTCTAAAAGACAATATTCAACTATCAATACATATATTAATTTTTAAGTATAACAGATAATTAATATTGACGAACCAATAAAGATATACGCATCGTACACATGTCGGTATAATCGGAATCGTTGTTTAAAAATTACCTACCTAATCTGTGCCGACGAAAGATTAATATTTATGACTAGATTTAACTGAGAATGTAAAATCATAAATTATATATTATTTGAACAGTTCTCAGAATACTTGGCTATATCAAAAATGCAGATAAAATTTGTAATCTATTTGTCGATATAAAATGATAGAAATTGCCAAATAATCGATACTTGATAATCAATATTTGAGTCGCACGTGTTTTTAAGTACAATCATATAATTTAATACTTCTTGAAGTGCAAGATAAACAAGCGAAATTTATTCTAACATTTTTTGAAAATATTTCCAATGTTTGCTTCTGTTTTTTTTATGTGGACCATCCTAGGTCGATAAATGAAACCTCACACCTTTCATCGATTTTATCGCTTTGAATTGATCGCACGTTCGTACGACGGAGTGATTTAATTATTTTTGTGATCGTTAAAAAGAAAGCCGAGCGTTGCTCTTTTCATATAATTATTATTACTTATTACGTTGAATTACTCACAAAGAATAAAGTATTCCTACATTCTCTTACATTTTTGCAGTGCATAGAACCAAAAAAGCTATGCATTACTAAAAATTCTGGGAAACAAATATAAATTAAATAATCTATAATATGAATCGTGAATATATATTTACGGATTTATTATAATTAGCGCCATCTGTGTACCAGTAGAACTTTAATAGCTTAGTTCTAAAAACTACCATGACAATAAACCGCTGCAGCCTTAGCGCTAGTATCTACAATCGACGCATTGTAGCTATTCACAGTACTATCTTCTACGTTTAAGCTAGTCAATTACTCAAGTCATACAATTGGCTATAAATTCCTTCCGGTTGTATGGAATCGTTACTTATGCTGTTTTTTTAACAGAAGAACATTAGAAAGGCTTATAACTGCGTGCAAATCATTGAAGTGTCTACTTCCTCTTTTACTAATTCGCGAATTTTACTATCTTACTGTTTTTAACGTATTGATTTCATGGTCGTCATTTGGTGCATGAATTTGTTTTTGATTTGGGAAAAACAAAAGGCAATTAGCAGAGCTATTTCCAACGTTAACCTTTAATAAAAATAATTATTTCCTTTAGTTATTACGTGAAGAATTTTCTACCAATAAAAAATCATGTTCAGTCATAAAAAGATTTTTTAAAAACGTCCATACATATTTTATATTGATTTTTATATGGGTAAGAAGTTAAAACTTTAAAACACTATTAACAGTACTCTAAAATTACAAATAAATACATGGTAGAGTCGTATAAACGACGGATTTATTTTGTCTAAAAACGTCGGTTAAACGGAAGTATATAATCCTATGTACAACATACAGTGTAGTATATACGATTGTATAACATCATTGGTAACAACATAACCTCAATCTATACCCACTGCACGCCACTGACGTCAGGGATCTCAATTGGGACGATATTTGTTTCAAGTTTAATAAATAAGGAAGTGGTCCAGATCTCGCAGCGCTCTCATCTCGACAAATAGATATTCGATCGATCTATAAAGTTAAAAACTCATTTATCATATGAACATTTTTGAATGCTACGATAGATTTTTTTCTAACGAACGAATCAAAACAACTTATTAGAATTAAATACCAATTTTTTACAATATTGCAACCTCACCTCGTGTAGGTACAGATCATTGCATTTTGTTTTGGTTTCTTCAAGCATCGTCTAATATTATTTCAAGATCAAATCGTGTTCTTTTCTTTCTAGGAAAATAAAATGAACTACGACCAATTATTGTGGATGACGGACATGGATGGTATCGAAGATCTAACTAAGCCGGTCAATCGTGTTGATCCACTTAAACGAGATCTGGTTCTTTCCACCCATCCTTGGAACACTAATTTTTTCATGTTCCAAGATATGCTCATAAGCGTAAAAACAGTGGAAAATAGACTTTCTAGTCAAAAAGTCAATTATCCAATTAGATCATCCTGCCTGTTCTGCACGAGGATATCTATAAAATAGTTTCAGGCCTGGTTTCAGAAGAGATAAAAAGTTTCTCGGTCTGTCCCAAAGTTTCGGGGACATAATCTCACAACTCTGATGTGTTGTTCTAAAATGATCGTGAAATACGTCTTTTCAGGCCGGCAGTTCAGCGCTTAGTGAAATCACTAATTTTTACTTTGTATATTGAGGGTGTTTTCGACGTAATGTATATGTATACAAGGGGAGTATTTTTTTATTATTTTAATATTATAAAATAAAATATAACACATTTTAAAAATAATCAGTAGGACATATATATAATTTCTTTTAACATTTATTTATTTTCTATGAGAGTAAGACTCGTGTATAGAGAAGGCATATATATATATACGAGTTAATTTATGTTTCAGTTAGTCTGTGTACATTTTTTTTTTACTTCAGATATAAATTGATAGTATGTAATTTTTCTAATTTTGATGGGGAGATTGTCAAAAAATTTGATGCCTTGATAAATATAGTGATTTTGTGTTGCGGTATATTTTAGTTTTGGAATATCAATTTGGTCTCTAAATCTTGTAGTATAATGATAGATATATTTTATAAAGTGTATTCCGGAAATTAAATTGTCACATGAGAACTGTCAAATGTGAAAATCTGTGAAATATGACTGATAAATATAATGAAACGGCTCACCATTATGGATAATCCAAGAAAATCACAATTAAAAATAAAAGTTTATCAAGCACTTAATTATCAATTGAAAAATAATATTTTTTTTATTGTTCTGAATACACACATGCGCACAATAAGATAGTATCAACAGCGATAAGATGTCTCCTGGTGGCGGTATCGAATTCACGACCCGACGAAATGAAATGAGCTATTTACCGATAGATTTTCAGTTTTATACGATAGATAAGACGGCGATAAATAAATATTTACATCGCCCAGATTTCTCGCAGAGGACTGGATACAATTATAAAGCACTAGATATCTTTCAGGAAACGTGCTCACTGATAGCGAGTTCTCAATATTATTTATCTAGTGTGTTAAAAAATTGTGGAGAAGTTTCTAAGAAGAAATTGAATGCATATCGCGACATCTTAAGAAGGAAGACTATCAACAATGCGTACTAAACACAGATGCCAAGGCCCAGCGTAGCCCAAAGAGCCACGGAGAGAGAGAGAGAAAGAGAACCACGTTGGCATTTCACCGTTCGAGACAAACGAGACAAATAAAACTGGCAAAGCACAATTTGATAAGGCGACAAGACAACAGATGATCTGAGAAAGCGACTCGGTGGAGACCCTCGACTGTTTGGGATAGGTAATGTATAGCACCCAGCATGGCGGTACTTGCAATACAACTCCCACCAGCCATAAAGACGTAGGGTACCCGTTGCGTGCAACAACACAAAAGTGCGGCACCCGGACTTCATATCGACGTCTCTCGAGCAGCATATCAAATAAATAAAAATACTATTATTAAGGAGAGCACATTCTTATTGTGAAGTTGTAATTATTCAGAACATAGGTCTGTGATATCTTAAACACAAATTAAATGTATTAATTATAAAGATACACATATAAAATCAATTTTATCGAAAAATATTGTTGTTGCGTCACCGGGATTAGAACCTGGATCTCTTCCAATCCGGGGAACGTGCATTATCCGATTATGTTACACCAACACAGTGGATTGACGACAAATTTTGAAACCTGTATTTAATTTAATAAAAATGAATTGTTAATTCTGGCGTCTCCTATCGTATGTATTTACTCAAATGTATTTGAGATTCCGTAAAAACAAGGTACGCTTTCAAGTAATGGAACGCGATAGATGTATTAAATTTAAAACTGTAACATAATAACTTTCTAATTAATACATTTAATTTATAAATAATAATACTGTTACCATAAAAACCGATATACAGTGTTGTTGCACAGGTGGTTTCACTCTAAGCGTAACATTATTATTTACATAGCTAAATCTGAACCAGTTTTTGGTAAGCTTTTTTTATTTGTATGACATCAGCTGTTTGTAAAATGGTCGGAATATAAATAATCTGTTGTTGTTCATTTTGAAATCGCAGTTCATTAGACACAGCCAATGGAGGTTATCTTTAGTCTTGTTATATACATGTATACATGTGTGTAAAAGAAGATATGTACTCGTTACATGTGTGCGGTGTATCTATCAATTATCTTATGCACGACAATGAAACGCAGACTGAGAATAAAAATAAAGATAAAATTTCGTAACAGCACTGTACAATCCTGTCCATTGTAAATTAAAAATTATTTATTTGATACAAAAGTAAGTAGTCGAGATATAGAAATAAATCATTTTTAATCTTATCATATTTGATACAATTGATACCAGGTCAACGACCGCATTTACAATTAGTCCCCCTTGAGATCCCAAGTCCTTGCACAGAATGGTTGGTGTTTGTATTAACTGGCTAGTTACATAAACTCATCAAAACTGTTTAAACTAAACTAATCCTTCAATTTTTTTGGACGTCTTGCGAGTATAGAAGATAGCTTGGAAGAGCTTGTTGTGGTGGGCCACGTCGAAAGACGAAGAGGAAGAAGAAGATGATCCCCCGTTGGACCGACTGAGTGGAAAAAACAATGGGCACTTCTCTGATGACATCCTAAAGATCTGCAGTGTTACGTACAGCCAAAAGAGTACAAGGGAGGTTCGTCGTTCTCCGCTTATCTCATTTGAGAATGATGATGATGATGAGGTCAGAAGAAATGAAATACATAAATATGTTCTTTCTAGGGACACTGCGGCGACAGAATCGAGAATGCATTCCTGCTCGCAGTGTACTTCGTTTTATTTCGTGATGAAAATTGACGCAATATTTGCGAGACATTAAAATGCATCACACATGCGTCACATGTGATAATAGTTAGATCTGTCTGTCGTAATACTATCACATAAATGACACACTATACCTGGAATTAATTTTTTTATTAAATTTTACTATTTTAACTATCGTAAAGACGGTGAACAATCATCCATACAAAAAGATAATTCACGTCTCTTTGAACTGAAATAAATCCAACTAAAATTTACCCGAACTTGAGTGCGAACTTTTTAGCGAATCTCGCCGCTATAAATAAATCATTTCGGAACAGGGTGTTAATGCGATCATTTATAAATATTATCATTTCAATGTTGATGTAAAAATTCGATCGGTTCGCGAAGTATTCTGAATACGGTGTGGATTCATCGGATATTATTAGAATTTTTAAATTTATTTTATTTTATTTGTTTTTTTTTTTTGACAGTATTGTAACAAATATAATAACTATTTAACACGTGATACTAATAATGAAAATCCACAAAAAAGGGAGAAGGGTGGGGAGGTTGCGACCATTGTTGCGGTAAAGGGAGAGCAACGTGTGTTTTTATAGGTAGAATATAAGGCCAAAATTGAAATTGTAGTGGTTCATAAGAAGAACCCTTTGAGCGTAGTAAGGCTAATGTTGAACAAGTCAATTTTTATAAATTTCTCATTATGGTATTTGCATGACCGGTGAATGAATGAATTTTGTATGTAAGATGTTCTACTTCTGGAAATGTGGGTGTATGAATCAAAATATTATTATTAGTGCTCTTTTCTTCTTCTCCATCTACTCACTACTGAATACGTCTCCGTTCCTCTCAGTCTTGAGCCATAATTATTGCAGAGTTTAAAGAGGACCCCGTTAACATCTTTATTTGGTATGTCGCCTATCGCGGACGGTTCCTGAACGCAACTGCAATATAAAACTTCTTAAAATGACATACTACCATAGAGCATGGTATAATTGCTTGGGGTGGAGCGACAATATCTGCAATTAATCCAATAAAGGCAGCTCAGAAAATAACATTAAAAGTTATCCTCAAAACCCCAATCACAACGAGCACTGACGAAATTTTTAATAAATTCGATATCTTTGATAAAAAATAAATATATTCTAATACTACTCTTAAATACAAACAGACACATGTTAAAACAATTCAAAATATAATTTCCACACGGACAAATACATAACCTACAAACCTCAAGACCACATACAACACACGGCCAAAGGAACTATAAATATTTTGGACCTAAACTATTTAAAAACCAATGAATTGTCTAAAGAATATTAAACTATTATATATATTAAAACTTGTATATGTAGTAATATGGGTAGAGCCAGTACCATACCAATATTAATTATTGGTACAAGTGATCCAAAATTAATTTATTAAGTCCACTTTAAAATTGTTCTTCACCTATTATATAGTATAATTCTATCTACTACTTGTAATTCTAATTAATTGTACAAACTATGCCCGTCTCGACACAGAATTTCTCTAGTGAGATGGGCACAGTCCTAACAGACTTTTACATTGTATTATATAGTTACAAATAAAATAAAAACCGGCAAATACCTAGCTGCAAACCATAAGTCACATAATCTCGCCGGTACCGACCGGTTATTGACAACAATAACATGCGCGGGCAGCTGTCCAGCAAACCTTTATTTTTCATTAACTTTTCGATCGATATTTTAACTATAATTATGTATCAATCAATGTAATATGTTATTTATCCGATTTTGGAGGCTAATATTAGTTAACAGTAATTTCGATGAATTAATATTTTTTTACCAATAATCGAATTTTTACCAACGATCTCGTGTTGGCAAATTTTCATATCAAAATAATGAGTTACCATCTGATTTATGCATATCTTTGTCAGACAAGATATTTTTTAAATAATTTAAAAAATCAAATGATTTCGTTAGCAGTGCATAGATAACGTCAACTTCATTGGTTATATTATTATCAATTTATGGAAATTCGCGAGACCGTTCTCCCATTTGATGGTAGACAATGTAAGGTCTTCACAGCACGCCACATTTCCGCAACATCAATTAGTTAATAGACTTTTCCAGAATGACGTCACGCACGGCCATACTATTGTAATCAAATCTGAATAGTCACAAATTGTGATCAACTATATATTATTTTTTATGTATCCGTTTTTTCAATTATCATAGATTATGTGGAATGGTATCTTATGAAATTCTGAGAAATTAATTATACACTGGTGGATAAGAGAAAAAATTCTTCTCTTGACTCACCGGTGTGATTGTGATTGATATTCGATAATATCAGTGATTTAAAACTGTGACTGTTATCAATACACGAAATAAATCACAATAGAACGTCAATCTATCCCCTCCCTTAATGTTCCGTCTATCTGTATATGTATTTTGTAATCTCTCTCTTTCACGTGTAATTTTAAATTCTATTCCCTCTTTATGTATATATATAAGTGCACTTTTTTGTATTTATGATTAGTTATAAATTCGTCCTGATGAAGCTTGATATAAGCGAAACCGGTTGACGTATAATAAATTTCATGGTTTCATACAAACTGATAATTATTCTATTTAATGTCTATTGTAGTTATTTATGATTCAAGGTGACCTTTGTCTCTGTCTTTCTACCGATTTCAAGCTGATCTCCGAGTTTATCTCTAATTCTAAATCTCACAACATGTTCATACTATTGAGATTTATCATTCCGTAGACACCGTTCCACATTCGGCTTATCAAGCCAGCGTATATCCTACGCGACAATTTGGCACGGTAGAGACTATAGAGCGATCGCTTAGCGTGTTACCGGTACTGGGATCGATTTTAGGCGTCTTTAATATCTTTTTAAAAGTGACGATAAAAATGTTACGAACATTTTTAAGGTTTCTGTGACAAATACTATTGAGAGTCTCTGAAAAAAGCGTGTTGTATGTCAAAAACTTTGTTATGATGTAAAAAGATGTTAACAACCTTCTATGAACTCCACCCGTGGAAATTTAGTCTACAAATATTCGTTTAATGCTGTTTTCCTTCTAGTGTATCTTTTATTAAATATTTTAAAATAATTTTAGATACAAATAAATGTTATCGGACGAGATTCAAATGAGTTATTGATAAAAATGTGAAAAAACGCTCAAAAACTGAGCTAAAACATATTTTGTCAATATTTTGAGCGGGTAGACAAATGATACCAGGTATACGTCCATGTATTTGTTTTGATTTATTTTCGTCTGGCGGCCCCTAGACAATGCCAGTAATATAATTATTGAGGGGCGTTGCGCCTACATGTACGTTTTATGACACTACCTGCTCGGGTTCCGACGAGAAGATCACATGCTCAGTGAATGTTTGTATTTTGGCCGTGTAGGGCGTCTGTTGATGCGTGAGAATATGTACATTATTCGTAATATTTTTTAGCAGAAATATTACGGCACATCATGCCATTTCATGAAATCATATTTAAAATGAAGTAAATATCTATAAAAAATCTCCCACAAAACGGTTGAAAAACCGAAAACTTGAGGTGGGTCTAAAATGACCCACCGCCGCCGGGCGTGGTTTGTTTTGACCCACCGGGCAGTAAGTGTTAAAAGCAATATGTTTACTATTTATTGGATAGATATACAGCGGATATTGTGTGATAACGCGAACATGATTAAAAACATTGTTTTACGGCTACGTACATTACGTATTACGAGTATATAACAGTATATGTCAGTATATTGACAGTTGGACATTTTTAGTTTATTGACTGTCTTAAATATGTAATAATTTGTAAACAAAATGCAAAAAAAAAACAATTGCCGGACATTTTGTCAACATCGTCACATTCATCGGCACATGACACTTAATACCACATGTCTTCTTATTAATACGCAAATATGATGTTAGGAGAAAAATTGTAATAACAATCGGTTACACCTGCGATATAATAGAAACTAATTAAGTAAATATAGAAAAATATCAAGGTAATTTTTATAACTAGTGATTCGTTCGTGTTTCTAGTTTATATACAATTTAAAATAGAGGTTTAGAGAAATTTTTTCAGACCTTTAATAATTCGCAATTTGGTCCAGGTTAGAGGGGGAGAGGTTAGGTTTTCCAAATTTTTTTGTGGGGTGGGGTAACTAAATTTTCAGGGAGATGGCGGACTGGTCAGAGGGATGTTAAATGATATATATATTTTTAATAGGGTCACACAACTTTTTGCTCACGTTAAGGGGGGTATTTTGTCAGGCCAGCATTTTGAAACTTTTTTTTACCAAAAGACGTTTCAAACACTAGTGTTGAAAATAAATTACAGCTTTATTAAGAAATAACTATAATATTATTTATCGATTATATTTTTCGGCCACCCCCTTTTGATTTGTCCGCCACAGGCAGACGCCTGCTCCGCCTGTGCGTAACGCCGGCGCTGATTAAGATTGGTATTTTTCATTATTAGCGACGAAGGCCGGTAGGTTTATATTGATACAACGGTGATAGAAATAAACTACGACGTACAAACTGGTACAAAAAAAAAAGTTGCAAGTACAGTTGTGACACGCTACTGAAATTATCGCATGGAGTCACGTGGTCGCAGTAATTACATATTACTAACGTATAAACCAGTTTTAATCCTACTTAGTATCTACCTTTATCGCAATGATAATTGAATAAGAACAACTCATTGCAGTCGATTGCATTGTTAATTGCTAAATAGAATATTTTTCGCCGATACAGTTGCAGTGCTAACTTTTCGGAATTCTCTAAACCTTTCATGGAAAATATCCACACATTAGTGAAATACAGTTTATAATAGCATTAAAACCAAATTATTTTGAATCTCTCAACTACAAAATATGATGTCCCTTTTTCGCGTTAAAAATTGTAGGTTTAATATAATACAGAAAAAAATCAATTACATGCCTCCGAAAAGTGTATATGTCACCCTTATACATAATATGTTTAATAGCTGACTCTTTGGTTTTTTTTTTTTAATTTTAATACTTCATTTGATACTTCATACATGGCCCCCTTATATACTAGCTGCAACATACGATCTTCGAAATAATGTTGGATTTGATTACGATTCTACATGTGACATCCAATGTGTGCGGATGTGCGCGCGGACACAATTTAACATCATAGCGTACACAAAAAAATATAGCGTGTACACAATTTTTAACGAAGACTTATTGTATCACGTATAAGATCACTAACATTTTGGACATTGAGCGACATTCTGGGTTACACTGCCAAGATTATTTCTTTCTTTAATGAGTTGTAAAATATCATACGTATTAGTATATCTTAATAGATCTTCGTCAGTAATGTGGTCAAACCAAGCCCTACTATGTATATATATATAATATTTATAAAAATATAATACTAAGATAATTTTTTTCTTATTTTCTCCCCCAGAGCACAATTAAAATTTCACAAAAGATTTTTTTATACGTCTACCGTGAACCAAACTTATCTAAGTATATTAAAAAAAATTATTTATTTATTTTTTCCCTATCCCGGAATCGTTTTGAGAGTTTTTTACTCTCGTTTCAATTCGTCAATATTACATTTTTTAAATTTTATTACATTTAGTTATTTAACATCTTAATACCATCATAGGTTGGCTCCGGTGTCATCGTACCATAGCCACACCTGCACAATTTGACCTGAGACTCGTCATCACATTCAATTCGGAAGACAGTCAGAGAGAAGCTATAGAAAGTCACATATTCTATGTTAAAATAAATTAAAATAACAGTGCAATAAAGTGAGTCCTACATACCTCGGTCACAATACAAGATGAATGACAGATGGGCTGCCGCCGGATCGCTGCACGTCAGTTGATCACTCCTGGAAATTAAATCATATGGTCAAACGCAATGAAAAAAATAGATGGCCACCCACGAAAATCGTACAATGCAAAATAATTATTATATTTGTGTTTGAAAAGTCTACCAACTTTACGCCAACACTTTAAATATTATTTTTATTATTATTTTTTATTTATTATCTTTGTTTTATTAACCACTGAATTGAGTTTAAATACATCTACAATTTGTTTTATTAACCACTGAATTGAATTTAAATACTTTTTTTTTCTTCAGGATGTCATAACTTAACTAAAAACATATATCATTGTTTCTTCGCCAGAATCTATTTTTAAAAAAACAACAATTATTTAAAAAATAAATTTAGTACCTAACTCAAATTGTTACTTAATACAAATTTAGTCGAATAATTTTTAGGAAAAAATTTTAGAATGGGACTCGTAGTTACATTTAGTTGGTTGTTTATAATTTTTTGATTAGTTTTACATGCTTTATTTATCTCCAACGATTCCAAATTATTTAATTTGTGACCAACACCGTTTATATGCAAAATTGACAATCCCAATTTTTTATCAAAACCGTGACCATTTTCTATCAAATGATTAGAAAATTCTGAAAACCCACTATTGTTCAAACATCTCAAATGCTCCCTTACTCTTATATTAAAATTTCTACCCGTTTTACCAATATAAAATGCAGCACAACCCTTGCAAGTATGTTTATAGACACCAGAATTGTTAAATTTATCATCTTTGTCTTTAGAATTTATGAGTAAATTTCCTATACTACTATTTGTATAAAATGCCGATCTAATGGTTCGTGGTAAGTGTTTAGATATTTGATTCGAAAAGTTATTTATGTATAAAATCCTACGCCAATTATCATTATTATCATTATGTTTTATCTGTGATTTATATAAAAATTGATTATTATATTCTTTAAATTTATTTTTTAAAATAGTGTCTATCAAACCTGTATTATACCCGTTATTAACTGCTATTTTTTTTAAATTGGATTCAATTCAATATAGAAATTGGATGTTGACATAGGAATATTGACTAAACGATGTATCATCGTGTGGAACTCTGAATTTTTGTGTGATAATGGATGATTAGATTCATTGTGTATGATAGTATCTGTAAAAGTTGGTTTTCTAAAAATTTTGAATTCAAATTTTTTATTTTTTTTAATCAATATTAGATCCAAAAAATTTAGGGTAGAATTATTTTCCATTTCTAACGTAAAATATTAATGTAAAACAAAGATAATAAATAAAAAATATGAATTTTAACCACAAAGTTAATATTGATAATTTTAAAAGTACTTTAAATATTCATTCATCACAACATTCAGTGTACCCGAGAGATCTATGTCCAGAATTGACAAAAAATATAGAAAGAGTTTGACAATATAGGAATAGACCGCGATACATCTAATACTACCATGGTCAAGCTTGATGAGATAGGAAACACCAAAAACAATCGGTTCACAATCGCACTGATCAGTATCAGTGAAACTGTACTTGCGCACAAACAAATGATCACGTACGTAGGTATTCACAGCGCTCGCGTTGCGGGTTTGCATCATTGATGCCATTTGGCGTCGGAACATTTTAGTTTTAACTGATAACGTGTCGCCGATTTATTATTGTATATGATATATTTTGTTAGTTTTAAAGCGTGTCCACGTGTATTAGTTCGACAAAAAAAAATAACTTGACTTTGTTTTCATAACTTGACATTAATCGACAAAAAAAAAACGTATTTTAAACGAAAATATATATTCACTGTAACATATATGTTTACGCACTTTTAGACTTCGATAGATAGGCCTGATATAAAATTTTGAATATGTGTGTTCTTTTTGTGTAGATTTAAAAACAGACAACAAAAGCGTAACTGCTTCTGGGAAAAGATTTTTTGTGATTCGGACGGACTTTTTACGGCGGCGATAATAAAAACATTTAGAATATATATTTTCGGATTATCGGTTGTGTGAAAGTTTCCGGTGGCCGACCAGCATATTTAAGGACCATCAAACTACAACGAGAGCGACGTCGGCGTCAACCAGCACAGGTTCACAAAGGGTTGTGTAATTTGAACTTACATAGATTGAATTACTGTATTCGTCATTACCAATAGACTAGCTATCAAGACTACTTCTATAGCGAATCCCAAAAAGGATACTCGAGGGAAATCCAGGGGAAAAATAATGATTGGAAGACCATTGCTCCGGCTCCACGGCAGTAAACCGCGTTTAAAAGGCATCATACGACGGGCCACAGGCAAGACTAAAGATTTACATTGAGTGGTGTGATAATTGACGTCGCGTGTCGCGGGATGCTGTCATTATTACGCACGTATTATTTTTATGTCTCCCCCTTGGCCGGGAGGATGCGATATACTTTGCACACACACAGAATTCAAGAGTCTGTTTGCGTTCTGTAATCGAGTACGCGCGAGTACACACTGATGAGTCGGTGTGAAGGTATTTCACTGATTTACTAACGGTATATTTTTAATTCGTGTAATATTTTAAAGGGCAAGCCATAAAACAGGTGGATCATTAGTTCGGGTGCATGGGTTAGTAAAGATATTAAAAGAGATATTAAATTTCAACTGCCCATGCAGACTCTCTACAGAGTTTGGTGCATGCTTTTCTACAGAAGAATATCCAAAACGTCGTGAACAGATTTCGTTGATAACAATTCAATTCTATAAATTGTATTCAACGATACTATTCCTTTATGATATTAAACCCCTTCTTCACGGTTATACCGAACAACATTTGATGCCCAGTGAAACAATACAAACAAGGTAATCCCAATTCTTGGAATACGTGACAAAAAGTCACGTTAGATGACACCGAGTGACCTAACTGAAGATTCGCCGATATTTTTCTTTCAGCGACGAGCGTCAAAATTGCAATGGCAGCCGCTTAATTGATTGCCTCGTATTCGCCAAACCTTATATTTATTTGTTGTATTTCTCCAGCATTCTTGTAACGACACCTTCAATCAATTTAAATCTCTAATTTAATAAAATTTAGTCGGTCCCCTGGTCTCGTTGTATGCGAGTTCGACTATACATTTAAGCTGACAATATTTACAGGCAGTTATTTTCAAAAACTGGATAACAGTCACAGATTGCGATTTGAAGTTCGCGATTTTGATCCCACGGTATTAGCCATTATCCAATAAGATTTAATTAGATACTACCGCTTTAATGGGGTGTTTAAATTAATTCATTTTGTATCATAAAATCTATTGAAATTCATTTTAAAAAGGCAGGTGTTCACTTTTTAACCATTTGCAGTAAATTACAAGTATTTTTGGATTTGGCGTTCTTTGGATTGACACGTGCCATAATATTAAACAAAGTTGTATAAATATTTATGAATGTGTGTGTAAAGTAATAACGTTAATACAATTCTCATCAATTTTCATTTCATCAATTGGTTCTTCTTTCATTCTGAATGAGCCTCTCAGAGACAGTAACTTATTTTTTACAATTACATGTAAAAAAATATAAAAACAATTTTAATAAAAACTTGTAACAAATGTACAATTTCTTACATACGAGCTGAACGCCCACCTGCTGACAGGTATTACATTCTTGTGTTTGCAGAAAACCTTCAACTGTATGTCTAATTAATTAATTAGTAATTAGTAAAGTGAGCAGGGCAGGGCCTAGACATTTTATCACCACAGACAGCCGGTGTCATCTCTGTAACCCTGTAAACTTCAGGTTTCATTAAGGCGACACAAGATGATCTCAGAAAAATAGACAAATTTGTATACAGACGTTCTGTTTACGCGCCTTTGTTCCTTCGATTGGCACACTCAGGATTTCTTGTCGTTGCTATTGGTCATTTACGTGTATGAATATTGCCGCCATTTTCGGAGATTGAAGAGCGCGCAAAACGACAAGACACAACTGCATCTAGTACACTGTACGGTAAAGAGATTTCAATAATCAGTGCGCATTTCGGTCGTTCGTAAATCTACCCAGAGGAAGAACAACAACATCGGACTAGCTACGACGCCAGAGCATCAGCGTGCGCAATTAAAGTCTTCATACTTAATAGGAAACCCGGGAACCACAGCTATCGAAGGCATTCACGAGAACACGTTCGATCTGATAGCGAGATTCGACGCGTGCACACAAACGTCACTTCAAACCAGTGGTGTAGTGCTAAATGAAAAAGTACCAGGAAGGATTTGATTATAACCCTCAAGCCCTTTCTTTTATTCTGTGTATTCCCAAGGAAATTTAAAATTAAATATATTTGAGGTTTATATGTGTATGTGCCGCGCAGCGGTACAAGCGCATAAGGAGTACAATAAAGGGCTGGAGCTATCACGGAGAGCGATCTCTTGCTTTTGAGACTTCTTCGAAATATAAGATTAGCTTAAATTGTAATTCACTTGTATTTGTTTGAATTATTGTAATAAGCCCAGTAATTGTCTCCTTAAGACAGAGTTCGATTTCTCCGCAACCGCGGCTGATTACCAGAGCGAATAATACAATAAGGAGGATTGTAAAATCAACATTACCAGTACAGATCTATCACAGAAGAAAATGATTTTAGCCAGTAATAAATTAGTTTTTGAAAACGTCTAAAAAACTAAATTTGTAAATTTAGGGATGACTTATTGATTTAAGTTGAGTTTACATATTCAATCTGTCTCCGAGTGCATTTGGTTAATGGTTTAAAGAACGGGACAGATGATCCAATTTATAACAAAAAAAACTATAAATTTATTCATAAACGACAATGACATTTGAAGTTTGACATAAAAGGGTGGAGTGGGGCATTAAACGGCGAATCTCTGAGATATGGTGTGTACACGAGGACTAAGAAAACTGAGATTTGTCTCCAAAGATATCTTGATTAATGTCAATCAAATATTAAAATCCCTTAAATATCGCATTCATGGACAAGGGTCATTTAGACCCAACTTTGCTTCGTATTTTCATCAATCTCATTTGTACATTTATATATTTGCTAACAGATAAGCAATTAGCTTCGCAAACTGCTAGGCCCTGCGGGCGGCTATTGTGGTCGCTGTGCGGCCATTGGTGACCGCCGTGCAGGCAGGGTTTTAGTAAAATCTATATTTTAATGCAGAAATCCCGTATTGTATTGCTTTAACAATAGTACATTGTGCATTCTTATTATATTGCTTTTGATTAAATATAGATCCTACGGAAGCCCTGGCCGCACAGCGGTCGAGTAGCGGCCACTATCAGCCGCTTTGCACCCACAATAGTCCCCCGCAGGTCCTAGCAACGAAAAGCAATCGGCTGTCGCCAATTGTAATATACTGCTTTCGCCAATTGCTTTTCTGTAGTTCATTCTGTATTACTTTCCCTGTCATTGCACAAACGTAAAAAATATGAACAAAACATTCATGTCACATTTGACAGGTAAGGAAAGAAAACATGAAGTGCGACGCGATATGACCATGAGACAGAGATGAAATGACAGGATACTTTTCTTATCTATGACAGGAGTCTCACTGGCCGTTTAACCGTTTAAATGCCATGAGCGCATTAACACGCCAAACTTTGTATGTTACCCCCAGCCGTAAGCGTGTTATCATTCACTTTTGGAATTTACAAGCTTGCGGAGATTAAGGTCACATTTTAAAATCATTTTGGCATCTGCGGACGACAGGACCCAGCTTTTGATAGATAAGTCGAGACCCTTTAAGCCTAGTCTTACCATATGCGGTGTATTCCATTTCAAATAGAGTTGGCAGGTAAAAGATTAAGCGAGTACTTTACAGTCTACCGAAGCAAATATAGACGGGGAAGCGTATTTTTATTATGGTTTGATTTTATTGAAAATAGAATGCAGGAAGTATGTAAAGGAATGTATTTTCGCAGAATTTGATGATTTTTAACAGTTCCACGGTTTTACAAAATACCACCCCTAACGTGTGTGGCATGCGGGCGGCCAATTTACGGATGGTTTTACAAACATTTTCACTTAAGTTACTGGGGCGGAAAAAAACAATCTTGCCTGCGGCGGCAAAAAGCCTAACGCCGGCACTGCCTGTATATAAAGGGTGGCCCACAAAAAAAAAGTGATATAATTACATCAAAATTAGTTTAACTATATCAACAATAGCTTAAACAGTTTACTAATTTTCTTATTTACCTATATTACGTTTTATTTCGAGAATTTCCGGTCGGTTTTTTCAAATTGTTCACTGCAGAAGACCGTATTCTGATTGGCGAATTGAAAAACGTCCGGGTGCCAGAAAAATGATCAAAGCATCGAGCCAGGCATGTGGCCACCGAACAGCCCTTAAACCTACTAGATTATGCGATATGGGGTGTTTTGATGATTTCTGATTAGCTAAATATTGTGCAAAAAAATATATAATTAATTGTATTAAGTTTTGAAATAACTCATGTGTTACGAGATGTTCCCATGTTTTTAAACCATCCTGTATGTACTAATTGTTATGATCATTTTCATACTCTTATCGCATATGTACAGTAGAATCTCGAAAATCAAAACATATGTTTCAAATATATTAATTTGTAAATATCGTATTAGATTTTATTACGATCTTGAGTTTTATTTGCCAGCTCTAGGACTAGTCAATAATAATATTGATCGAGTGTAACTGAATATTTTTTCAAAACATCACACCGTTGTATTATTTCATGTCTTGTTGTGAAACATATATTCTGAATTCTGCGTTAAAAAGAAGCGCGCTAGGATATCATTGCCCACAACCATAAATAACATATTTCAAAACACATCAATGAACAAATAATATTCTAAAGATTGACATAGTCACGGGGAGATCTTCATCTAGCAGCGAATCAATATTATATCCGATGATGACAATGATAACAAACCGTTTTAAGTTAGTTCTATTTTCTGTAATTTGTATATCGATTCTTTAATGGCGGCACGCGACTGAATAGTTGCTAGCTGTAATAACAGCAAAATTTGAACATTCCGCATTTACATGTTGCTGTACTCAAACGGAACGCAGTATTTGCAGCGAAATGCGTAGTGACAGTTTATTTTTTATGCTGGCAATACTATTAGACTATTTGACATACGCCATTAGAAGAACAGCGGAAAATAAACATAATTGTCTGTTGATAATTTGTTTAAATCTGTTCCGCATTTCGGCTGACCATTACAAACTGAATTAGCAACAGATACATATATAATATTAATAAGTAATATTCTTTATTTTACTAAGTAAGTGTGTATGTATTTATCAACAAGCGGGATCTTTCTATTTATGTATGTGTACAGGGTGTAACAGACATTTGAGTCAAAAATATATATTTTTAATTGTGGAGGAAACTAATACATTCACACTTCGGACGTATTGCTAGAAGACAGCTAAGAGAAGCTGATGGTGACTGCAAGTAGCTGGATAGCGAGCAAGAGGACGATCTCCAGGCATGAGCAAATGAAAAAAATAGAAATTCAGGTATTCGGTTATGACCAAAGAAATATTCAACTAATATGGATGACATCTTTCAGTGATATAACACAATAACACCAAAACAAAACTGAAAATATATTTATTTCATATTGTTAATACTATGCGTATTGTATACATTATTAAGGAGAACACATTCTTATTGTGAAGTTGTAATTATTCAGAACAGACGGTCTGTGATGTTTTAAATACTAAATTAATGTATTAATTAGAAAGATATACATATAAAATCAATTTTATCGAAAAATATTGTTGTTGCGTTATCGGGATTCGAACCTGGATCTATTTCCAAACCGGGGAAGGTGCATTATCCAACTATGCTACAGCGACAGTACTTTTGATGGCAAATTTTCGAACCCATATGTTACATCGTTCCATTATTTGAAAGCAAACACCTTTGAGTAAACCGATAGCAGACGTCAGAATTAACAATTCATTTTTATTAAATTTTGAATACATTGATATAACTTCAAAAGTACTGTCGCTGTAGCGTAGTTGGATAATGCGCCTTCCAAAGAAAGATATCCAGGTTCGAATCCCGGTAGTGCAGCAACAGTATTTTTCAATAAAATTGATTTTACATGAATACATTAATATTTTTATTAATTTTTAAATGTCGTGTTTAAGTTTGTGGTTTATGTTGCTGGGACGAGGTTTAAACCTCCGACTACTCGGTTACTAAGCAAGTGTTTTATACTTTTTACTAGACGAGTTCGTCTTCAGTGTATCGTTTTTAATTAATCAAAATAAAACAAAATTGTCATACCTCTGAAACGGTTAAAACATACGCCTTCAATACAATTTGTAAATGTAATTCCGTCATGATGACCTTTTACCCCGTTCCTCTCTGGATGACCTTTTACCTGGTCACATTGAGCAAACGGCGTGAAGTGCAAATTCGAGTGTCACGGGTCAACACGCGTGGTCCTGCCGAGATAGCTTATCGCCGCGCACGAGCGTTATCCGGGCCGAGAAACCGAATTCACCAGCATCCGAAGTGCAATGAAACCTCCTTCCGTGAATCGAGGAGAGTGCAAATTAAGACGTAAGACCAGATATCTTCTAGACTAACTATAATTTATATACAGTCCACAGCCATTTCTGTCGACAACTGAGCTACGTGTAATAATCTTGACCTAGTCCAATCATCACGTTGTAGATCTTCCTCTCAAATTTGTGGGCAAACTATTGAAGGACACATCTCAGCTTAGCTCTTGCGCATGCCGTCTACTGAAAGTGTTCACATTTCAAAGGCATCTATCATTTTCATGATGTTGTGATGGTTAAATGTTCACATGTTCCATTATCATTCGCCTACTATCCTGCCCTAAAATATTGCGTACTAAGTATGTCAGTTACACACTGTATTTTGTCTGAAATTTATTTGTTTTCTTTGTTCAACTGTCTTGATTCCGAGCCAAATTTTCAAACGTATTATTACATAGATTAACTTCGTACTCGCTAATTGGATACGGGGAAATTATAATGAATTATTAAGTAACAATTATAAATAACTTGGGTTGCGCGCGCACTCAAAAGATAACACCAATATTTGGTTAAAATGTCATTATCATTTGTTTGCGGTTTTGTTGATTGATATCTTGGCTACGAGTTGCAATCGCAACCATTTTTCGGTGATTATAGCATTATTAAGGTCTATCTGCGACCGGCGGCTTGATAAGTGAAACGTATTACTTAAATTAATGTAGACTAATCAAAATTTACGGGATTTGAGAAACCGTGCGTAAAAACTTAATATTCGACTCGAATGACCAAAAATTTTGAATGCATCTGTTCTGAATTCTTTTCAGTGCAAGGGTTGACGTGTTCCTCGACGTTGTGTTGTCGTAAATGTCAACTGCTCACGCCATATATATTATTTAATCACGCACAAATTTAGTTTTATATCGACAAGTTATCGGGTCGTAAATTCTCCCAATGGGAAGGCCAAGTAGGAAGGGCAGGCAAGCAACCGGTCGGTACCACATTTTCATATGTGAGTGGTATAACGTGTGAGTAAATTTCCAAAACATTGAGACAGAAGGTAAGCTAAACGATGCTTTGCACTATCTTGTCAGGAAGAACATCGCGTCTAAACAACTGGAGTTTTAGTACAATTTTAATATGTACTATGGTTGCTAGTGTATTTTGTAAATTGAAAGAAAGATCGTTGGCGATATATATAGGATCAATATTTATATTCGGCCTGATATTATAATTTAAATATGCGCGTTCCATTTATGTAAATTTAAAACAGGAACAAAAGCGAGACTGCTTCTGTTTCGAGACATTTTCGGAGTCGGTCGGTTATATTTTATGGCGGTGATGTAAAAATATTTTGTGTATAATTTTTCGGTTATCGGCTGTGTATAGTTTTGAAGGCCGAGTTTATATAGTTAGGTGTAAATATATATAATACCGAAACTATAAGATGTAGTAATATAACGAACAATCTAATTAGAGTTAGGAAATTAATTGTTGTGTTGATTCATAGATAAGTGCTGTTTTACTATTGATTTAGAAAATTTTATTTTAAAGAGTAACAATCAATTTAATATTTCGGAAATTTCCCGTTTAAAAATTTTTGCAGTTACCTGAACAGGTAGAGTAAAGCGCGTGCGGTAAAACCAACCATGTCATGGTGCGCATGGTGTATTCAAGATGCATTTTTAAATCGTTCGTTTTTGAGTTTTTAATTTAATATAACGTTAGTTATAAAACAGGTACTGCTTTGTAACTGACGAATCTAACAGCTGTTGGCAAGAAGATGCCATAAAAGAACCGGTTTTCAAAATAAATAATGAACCCTTTACTTAAACAGCACTTATTTACAAATCGACATAATAATAACAAATTAAAATCAAATCAAACCTAATACCACTGAGTAATAAGATATATCATACACTTTTTTCGACACGGTATTGCAAGCCAGTACCTAAAAACGATACACCCTGCTTTCGACACGGTACTGCAAGCCAGTATTTAATCACAACGTCAATAGTCACACATCGCAACACGTCTGCAATGGGATCCACGTATACACGGTAGATTAGCCCAGAAAACTGTACACAGAATATTATATACGTTATTACCTCTACTTACTCTTAAGAGTCAATTATTTGTCACAATTTGTGTATTTTAAAAACTCAAACATCTGTCAAACAAAAATTAAAAAATGTTCACAGTATATTTATCTTAGATATGAAAATCGAAAAGCTATACCTCAAAAGAAATTAACATTGTCTAGTGTATTACTATGCATAAATGTTTATAGAAACAACTACAATCTGAGTCACTTTAAAATAAGTATCTAAAGGGTGTTTTTTTTATAGAATTTTAAAATGAAGTAAAACACATAAAAATCATGGTATTGGCTTTATTGGAAAGATAATTTAAGCCATGCATTAGTGTTTAAATATGATTTCACAGGTTGCATTGACTGCAATCTTTGACCGACATCATTTTTGAAGAAACAACAGGTTTTTCGGTGCGCACTGTACGTCTTTTCGGATGCGTATTATAAATTATATGGAGTATGCGTAGTGCGAAAACGATCCATTCGATCAACTATGTCGACCGTAAAATGTACGTAGCGCACTGTAAGTTTCGCGAACTTTACCACCATTTTCAAGCGTTGTTGTTGCGTAAATTCATGATGAAATTGTAAACCAAACTGAGCACAAATCAGCTGTCAGCTGTATCTTTGGAAAAAGTGTTGCCTAATCGTAAAACAAACCTCTAAAAAACACCTTGTACATGTAGGTTTACGTCATTATTTTAAAATTTAAAATTTATAGCTTTACATTACACGACGTCATTGCCATCACCACTGGCTTTACAACTCAATATGGATCCTGAAATTCTCAAGAATACATTGCCCATCAGTTTCTGCACTCCCAAGAATGGGTAGGGCTTTAATTACATTATCCTGCCGCCCTATTTTGGGTATACCTATTTTTCATCTTCAGGTTCATTTGCAGCCGCTTTGGGGGTTGTGCGTCATTCGTGCGCTGTACATGGTCCAACCATCGAATATATCCAACAAAGAATATTATTCCTCAATCGGAAATGATTTGCAATATAAAAAAGGGCTGTATTGTAAAAGTATAATTCAATAGAAAGAATTTCTACATCTGTTAAGGTCTGAGATTTAGTTGAGATGCATCTCAATACCATGAGATTGATACGTGGATACTGCGTGATACTGTAAACTAGCAATGATCTCTACAACGATCTATTCTGATAGTTAGATATAAATCACATTAACCTTAACCAGAGGGTGTTAAATTACTAACATTTATTATATTTTAACTGCTTCTGGGGAGATTCAAAATCACCCTAATGACGATAATGACATTTGACGTTCATTTGAGTTGTCTCCAAAGATATATCATATTTTTATCATATTCAACTAGATTCCCTTCCAAAAAAGACGTCCGACAAGGTAATACCTTACTCTCAAATTAACTATAGCTACTATTATCGACGAGTAATATAGTAATGACGAATATCAGAAACCTAATATCAAGGACATACTCTCAACCTGCAGCCTGAGACGAATCTTTTCATTTTTAAGGCACCTCGCGAGAAGGGAATACAGCTTGAAGAAGCTTGTTGCGATGGCCACGTCAAAGGACGAAGAGGAAGATCTCCACCAGTAAGATCGACCAAATGTAAAAGCTAGCAGGCTCTTTTCTGGTGACAGTCTACGATCTGCAGAGTGCTGAGAAAATTGGAGGAGCATAGCTAAGGGCGGGAGTTTATAGAGATCATTATCCTGACGTAGATAATGATTGTGATCTTCTCAAACAATCCAGATGACAATCAGAAGGCAATGGCATAGTAGGATTAAAGAAAAACGTCTCAAAGACTTGTTGACTCTATAGTCATTCAAGTTAATGAACAAGCTGACGATTAGATAACTAATTTCCGAAGATTTTGTTCGCAGAACAGAGCTGGGCTGGATTTGCTCAGATGTTTAAATATGATTCTCAAAAGTGATCTTCCATTGTGATTAACACAAAGTGATCTTCCACTGTGACTGACACAAAGCGATCTTCCACTGTGACTGACGCAAAGTGATCTTCCGCTGTGACTGACACAGTGATCTTCCACTGTGACTAGCACAAAGTGTTCAACCAATGCATACTAGTACTTCCAGTGTTCACGAAACATGAACACTCAACAAAAGAAAAGTCAAAAAATTTTACATAAGAAGAGAAGTGACAATAGCTCGGACAATCATTGAATGAATGCAGTCATCCATTAGCACCGAGCCGACAGGCCGTCCTAAAACTCGAAACTGAACTGATGAAATCATAAAACTCTGGTAGTAAATAACAATAAATACAGAAAAATAGGAGACACATGGGGAGGCTTTCATCCAGCAGTGGATACAATACGGCTGATAATAATAATGATGAATAATCGGAAAGTACGAGTAGGTAATAATATTATTTGAAAATTTTCATGAAGATAAGGAAACAGACAGTAGTTGTCGTAATCAAATGCCCACATTGCTCGGAGGACGGACAATCGTTGGACAAAAAAATCTGATGATATATATGAACAAATAAACGTGGGAGGCCTTCATCCAACATTAGATAAAAAACGGTTGATAATGATGATGAAACTAAATAATTATAACATTAGTAGAATTATTAAATTAATAAATTGAAAATGTTTATTACATAGTTAGTGTAAGATTTTCTCTCAAGTATATTTTTGTTGAAGTCTTTGAATATATTTCACTTCTACTTGAACTTACTGAGTCGAAAAAATACTGGTACAATTTTAAATGAGAAGTAAAAATAAGAAGTACTTATTAAAATAAGAAGTATTTATTTTTAAATAATATTTAAACGTTTAAAAAAATTATATAACTTAATACACTGACATTTTATTCGATTTATAATATATTAATATAAGCCTACTACTGACTGTGGTGATTTTGTTAATCGTATTAGAAATGCATTCATCTATTATGAACGTGAAAAATATGCAGTATTTATCAATTGACTGTTACAAGATTTTTTTTAAATAAACTAAATTTTGTACAGCACACACATTGTGTTATATTTCTATCACGACTATTGCCATGTCGTCAACAGTAAATGATTATCTGATTATAAAAAAAAACTATCTTAGTGAAATTTTTTTAAGACAGTAAAAAGTTTGCAAATTTGATATAATTGTGAGAAATATCGTATTTAAGAAAAATAAATATAATGCAATTTATTTTGTACAATTAATTTTTGTAATAATGTATTTATAAAATTACAATGTTTCTACTGAGTAAAAAAAAAAAATATTATTCGATGTATAAGAAGTACGTCACATATATTTGTATTTCTTTAATTTTCCACATTTGATTTAGTAATTTTCATACCTGATTCAATATCCTGAAGATGAAGAAAGAATATTCTCCGACAACTACAGTAGTCTGACACTCTGATCAACAACCGGCTAAACGGTGCACACTAGCGACACGACGCGAGCGCGGCCAAAGGTGCGAATTAACTGAATTTGGCGGGAAGTAACCGTCGCTTTTATACCGGAAGGGGGGCGGCGGACCTCCTGCCTAACCCACACCGATTTGAATTTGGATTCATGAAATAATCGTTCCATTCTGAATTTGAATATTATCATTTGAATTGATCCTTTTTTAAGTTGCAGCTAAGAAGTAGAAGAATAAAGTGGATCACGCGCGGTTGCGTTATGTACTCGGCGTAACTATAATACATACTGGTTGGTATATAATTTTTTATTTACGACTCTCATGTGCTGGTACTATGACTGCACGCGGCGTAGGGACATGCAGATAATTTAGAAAGCGGCCTAATATTAATTATCTACATCGGAATGTTAATTTTCTTTGATATACTAATTAAATTAATGACGTAGCTGGTTTCAAATTATTGTTATAGACAATAATTTGGAAAATTTTATTTATATTTCGTCCATTTTCTACAGTATTTATAGTTTAATAATTTTTTTACTTACTTAACATCACTCCGTTTCGCCGCGGGAGTAGGCAGAGAAGATAGAACGCCACACTCCTCTTTCCCGACACACAATTCTCGCCTCATCCACATTCATAGATCTTCTAACAGATTGTTGAGGCTTCTAACAGAACCATCCACCATTATCTGGTTTATCTGGTCGTGCCAAGTCTTCCGCGGACGTCCTCTATTTCTTGTGCCATCAACACTTGCGTCATATAACTTTTATACCATTCTTAATCATACTCACTATACTAATATCATCTTTACTTTCTTTCCTTATTTCTTCATTATTTTCTTTGTCATATCATTTCCACTGCTTTCAGACTACTTTCGTTCCTCTTCTCCTGGCTCCAGGCCTCACTTCATATTCGTTATATGCAGTGGTTAAAAATTGGGCAACTTTGTTTAAAGGCTGACTGCAGGACGGTGAAGACGACCCGCGCTGTGGAATAAATCACAAACTTGCAGATCTTGACTTCAGAATTGTTGAAGCATTCTGCTCGGTGGATGGCGAGGCTTCCGACGTTCTTGACTGACATTGTGTATTCGATCGCGTTGGCCAATATTCTGTTAGGTACGCGACTTTTGGACTGCTTACGATAACGCTGCCCCACAGCCGATACAGATTAGCATAAATGTAGTAACAGAGTAAGCGTCATGAGGACGACGGATATTACAACATTTTTGTTTCCTTAGTATAATGGAAATAAGTTGTATTTAAAAATAGCACAATATTTTAATGGTAGATACATATTAAAAATATGAGTCGAAAATCTTCAAGCATTTTAAAAATTCGTAATTATGCGATTATTTGAAATACTGTATCGATTACAAATTATATAATCTATTGAATACAAACTATGTTAGGTATTAGATCGCCAGTCGCCGCACGCGTGTTTACTATAATCATATTTTCTGCCTCCCCCCCCCCCCCCCCTCCCGTTCTTATACCACAGAGCACGACTTTTCTATATGTGTCTATGACTTTTGAACTGTCAAATTAATGTTGCTATTGTGTGTTTCGGTTTTCTCGCGGCGCGTGCCGAAACTACTATTGTGTTGTGTAAAGATCAGGAGAGCTGTGAGTACATCAAGAAAATCCAGGTGAGTCGTGCTTCTTGGTTGGTCCTTCACCCCTTATTGTTCTGTACCTGTATCAAATTTCTACATTCCGTTCCGCCACCTCTTTGTGTAAACAGTAATGACGATTCAATTTCGCAAATATTTATTTCGAAGTACTTAAACTAACGAGCCACGCTTGAATTCGTTAAACCCATATCTGACAGTGGTTATCGAAGGTGCGTGGTCCTCATAAACGGCGTGCAACTTCACTTTGATTTTCAAATGATACAAAAATAAAAGTCGAATCAAGGTTATCGCTATTTTCCCATGGTTGCAAACAAACACAAACTTGCCAACTTTCAACAGCTATCAAAACAAAACAATTTTATAAATCTGTCTGAAATTTTGACAGACGTCGTTCAAAAGATGGCGTTAAACAATGGTATACATATTTTGCGTCAATGGCGCCGTCAGTCGCTAAACAAGGGTACATTTCATACAGCCCTCATAAAGTTTAACATTTTGTAAAAATTGTACGTATATTTTTTAACGAAAGTGGTGTATTTGTAATATATAAATTAAAATATTCTGTCCGTATCGAATATTACATATATTATATACCTATTACATATAATGATATTCGTATTCATGCGCGGTGTCAGCCAATCATAACAAGTTAGAGATGTACATAAATGGCGCTAGGTGGCGCAAGAGATAATATTTACAAAAAAAAAAAATTCTACATGCATGTAAAGTCTGGTGGGACAAAGACAGCAACATCTATCCATCACCATCGTCTTGATACTGCAATTCAAGAAAACGACCGGAAAGGCGGCATCAAGTAATTTTTCAGCATGATAATGCTCGTCCGCATACTGCTAACGTTACAAAAGCGGCTATTCGAGAGCTCGATTGGGAGGTTATTCCACATCCGCCCTATCGTCCTGATCTTGCTCTAGAATATTTTCTGCTCTCTATCTAACTCCTCTAAGAATCTCCTTTATCTATATCGGTTTTTCTTCAAAATTGACATGACGACTTTTATACCTCTAAACCGACAGATTTCTTCAGAATGTTAAAAACTGCTGAATATAGCCCATCTCTATCTTTCTCTCTCTCAGTCGTTATTCTCGTGGTTTGTTTCATTTGGCTTTTAGTGGGATCTGTAATGAGTATTAATTCGACTTTGGTCCACCTCTTTTCCTGCTTTCTTATAAAATACATTCTCAGCGACCACAAATTTCTTATTTTCCTACAAGGTGAATATTATGTTCCAGCCCGATTTTGTTTGGCCGCCATTTTGATTTAGCACATATTCGTTAATTCACATTTGATAATCGTAAATAATATTTGATTACAATTTATTATGAAGCATTTAATGTCTCAACAACGTGTTAAAGTCATTAAAACATGTTAACTTCTTGGTGGCCGAATTAGGTCGCATAATGCCAAAAAGTGATGATATCGACTGGCCTTCTCGATCACCTGATTTGACCGCTCCCGACTATTTTCTGCGGGGGCACTTGAAAGAAAAGTACTAAGCCAATAAGCCAATAATAATTCCGATGCTTCAGGACAATATTCGCAATGAAATTGCTGAAATAACACGCCAAGTGTGCGAGAATGTTATTAAAAATATGGTTAAAGGAGCACGAATTCGTGCCGATGCTAGGGGCGGCCACTCAGCCGATGTCATATTCCATACATAATCGTAATAAATAAAATAATCGATAAATAAAAACCAACTCAGAGAATTGTGTTACATTTTTTAGTTTTTCAAAAACGACCATATATATCTTCTTCTTTAACGTTCTGATGTGACTTGGAAATCCATGATCGCAGTCACAACGGAACGCCATACATCCCTTGACATCCCCTCTGTGGTCCAGTCCGCCACGCACGCATCATCCCCCACCCTAGTCTCGGTCTACCTCTCGGTCTGCATCCATTTTGTGTGGATGAAGGCTTTGTGCGTGTTATAGGAGTCATCTACCTTTTCTCATATTTTCAATTATCATACATTACGTGGTGTTTACGCGCTTGAGTGAGTTTGTGATTATTGCCGCCCTTTTTCGGAAAGCCAAAAAGACGGTAACCGACAAGCGTAATTTTTTTTTATCTCGTACTTCGACCAGTCCAGCGGTTCATATAAACCACCAGTGCGCGCTTCGGTCGGTCCAAATTTAAAATAGACAACCCAGCTTAAAGAACAACAACATCGAACCAAAAAGACAGCAAAATTAAAAAGGTTAGTGGAATTTATATATCACGTGTGTGCTTATTGTTAATCGGAAACCTAGGAACCAGCTATCGAAGGCATTAACATAAACACGTGGAATTGTATTTTCTAGAATTCTGAGAAATTAATTATATATAATGTATACCCTGGATACAAACTACGAGGGCGAGTCAAAAATTATCTACACTTTCAATGTTGTCATAATGCCTTCTGCGCATGCGTGCTTAGAGTTGGTACGACTGCGGTCACGTGTGCGAAATTTGATCCCGATCGCGTTATTTGCCTTCCAGCTATTACAGCTTTGCGAGCGGTGATCCAATTTCTCTGGTCGGGGATGAAATTCATCGTAGAATTTTATCACTTATACGGAGACAGTGCTTTATCGCGTAAAAGTCTTCTTTTGTGGATCAAGAAGTTTTTAAAAGTGACCGGACGAGTGTGACGCCGTCAGATTCATCAAGCTCGAGAGATGGTTCTAGCGAATAGGCGAGTTACCATAGGCGAGTTACCATCGGTGAGTTACCATCGGTGAGGTAGCGTCTTCTTTCAACATCACTCTTGGTTCTGTCCATCAAATCATCTACGACGAACTTATCTAAAGTAAAGTCTATTTAACCCTTCCCAGACCATGGAGTGACACAGGTCTACCATCATAATTAAACCTGTAATATTTCGGTAAATATATGCAACATAAAATTCATATTTTAGATAATCCTAAAGAAAATATTAGCGCTCAATCATACAAAAACAATTATTTTTTCCATTCAAACTATTGTAAAATTAATACGTTGGTAAAAATACAATTTGTGATATGAAAGACAGAGATCACACACTATTTTCACAGTGAAAAAAACAACAAACATACAAATATAATTGTCTCTTTCTCACTAATTAAATGAAGAGAGATAAGAAGGAAGGACACATTATATAGGAATTAATGAATGCTCTAAATTATGTTATTAATAATTTTTTTTAAATTGAATGCTCAATATTTAGAGTAAATTTGTGCCATTAAAGCCATTTAACCTAATGAAAACAGTTATTTACGGTAACACGAGTTGTCAGCATGGCTGCGTTCGGATATTTTATGTCATGGTATGGTAAAGGTTAAATAAATTGTTCAACGAAAAATGTAGATAATTTTTGACTAGCCCTCGTACGACAATAACTACGCTAGTTCTAATAAAATAACTGAATTTTAAATTAATTTTTTCACGTATGTACACGTGAGATCGATGCGGATGAAAAGCCGGTAAAACAGTAGACAAATTCTATTAAAAATTAATCTTTTTTTTTCATAATCTGAAAATTCAGCGACTCGTCGGGCCACCATCGCGTGCGAGCTGTAGAAGAACGTAAATATTTATAGAATGGGAATAATTTTACGATTCGTATTGGATTTTCGACTTCTATAAATCAGCCGCGTGTTTTACCGCCGACTATTTCCAGATTTGTCAGCGTGATGCTACCATGACAGTGGTAGTGACATTTGACCCTCTTTTCGAACGTACAGGGTGAATATTGTGTTTTCTCGACTGCCAATTAAATTTTTACAGCGTTGCCTCTTGCATCCTGAAAGAAATAGGGCCCCATGATTCCGCTGGCACTCATGGCGCACCATACAGTAACTCTGCGTGGGTGTAGAGGTCGTCGGTGGATCAATTGAAGATTTGTAGTACCCCAATAATGGCTGTTTTGTTTATTAACAAAATCCGCCAAGTCGAAATGATGACTTTTTGTTTGTTTTATTGACTTGTTTAAATTATTGAAGATATAAATACTCCACAATAAGTTGTAATCGACTACTCTCTACGACTACCAAATGCGAATTGACAACTGTTTGTTAAACCAAAATGGCGGGTAAACAAAATCGGCCTGGAACATAATATTCACTTTTATGAAATTGTATGATGTCATAAAAATATCTCGCGTGTTTTGAATATAATTACTTTTAATAAAACATTATCTCATTTATAATGTAGCATGTTTTGGTAAATTAATTAGCTAATGGTCCGAGTCCACGGTACTAGACACGACGAAACCAATCTCAGAATCATATTCACCTATTGAGATTTTTATCTAGATGTAAACTCAGAGATCATATTAACATTGGTAAAAAAAATACAAAAAAATCAAACGTCGAACCGAAATATCGACCAGAAATATCAGATTGACACGGCAGATTAGCCCAGAAAAGTGTACACGGAAGATACTGAACACAATGTTCGATTTGATAGCGATACATGACATTTATTTTTGAATACGATAAGAAAATAAAATGGCAATGGTAAGGTCACACCGCTCGGAGGACGGACAGCCGTTGGACGTATGCAGTCACCCAGTGGTATGGAATCAAGAGGCTGCCCCAAAAAACCCGCTGTACTCACGAAATCACGTTGCTGCGAATAAAAATAGACTGCGAGACGAAGAGCGGGAGGTACTGAGGGAGGCCTTCATCCAACAGTAGTTAGAAAACGGCTAATCATGATGATGATGATGACACAAACAGAAGGCGTTAAATTGCAAACGTTTATTATGTTTTAACTGTTATTGGGAAGATTCAAATTTACCCAACTGACGAACGAACTATCAATGATCAACGCAAAATCAAATATATCCAGTTGATGCTACGCGTATCTTTGTCCAGAGTTCAGGTTTCTGGTGGATAGACAACCCATGGTCTTATCGGAGTTTTACACCTATTATTTTTCTGGACGCCATGCTAGACTTAAACTGCTTCTAGATACCGAAGTAACAATGTTTATATACGTAATCACTATAAATAATAATAATTATCATCCCTTATTTCCAATACAATTATTCAACTAAGCCAAGTGTAAAAATTCATTAAAATACTCGTGTAACAGTTTTCAGGAATTTATTAATTGAGAATTCGGTTTTCCAGAAGACGTCAGATAATTCCAGTTAGTACACTACTGGGTTTTTTTCTTAATAGTATTTCCAAGTAGTCAAAGAAGAGTATTTTGACCACTTTAAACGCGAGCGCACATCTTGAAGTGCGGCGAAGAAAGTCAAAAAAGTATGTCGTTGTCAAATAATGCAGCCTATATATTGAATAGAACATTTAATCGGTCTGCGGTTTAAACGATGTAGTTTTGTTTATGGAACATTTGCCAATCTGTTATAATATTATCGTTCCCCATCTATATCTATGACTTTCTGGATGTGGCGGGTTCGGTAGTATCATTTGTGGCTGTAAAGTGCTCGCTTAAACGGGCAGGTCTATGAGACGCAAACATAAACGTGTTTTTAATATCTCTAAGTTGCGATTACTTGAATGTTTTCCCTTTTGTATACTCAATAACGGTATGCAATATATATTTTTTCAATTTTGGCGTTTTTATGCTGAACTCCCACAGCAACACGGTAAACCTTCAGTCAACATTTAACATAACGACCCCCTCACGTATTAAACGTCTCAAAACTGTCCTCTTTTCGAGGTTATCTCCTCCCCCAGCTAACAGTCCCTGCACAATTAGAACTTGTAATTAATTGCTGTCTGAGTTTTCTAAAATCTGTTTGTTTTGCAATTTGAAGGCTATACATGACGCAAGTGTCGATGGCACCAGAAGTAGAGGACATCCGCAGAAGACTCGCCACAACCAAGTAAACCAAATACAGGACGATGGTACTGTTAAAAGCCTCAATAATCGGCGAGCTTGAATGAGAAAATGTACAGAAGCGGGACAGAAGAGTGTGGCGCTCTATTCTCTCTGCCTACCCTCGCATAGAAGCGGCGTGTTGGTAAGTTAGTTAATACTTGATGTTAATAATCAAATTCTAACACAAAAAAAGCAGTATTATATGTGTATATTATTAGCAATATTTAAATATGTCCAAGAAAACACAAAATTAATGGATTTTAACCTACGAAGGCACTGTTATTAAACAATAGAGAAGAAGCTATTTTAATTATTATATTTAAAGAAGAAACTATGTAAGTCTTGGTAATTACAGGGCTTACGACCTGTCTTCAGCTGCCTTAAATGATCACTTTATATATATATAACGTTCACCAATTCTCACCCCTCAATCTCCACATTTATCAAATTTTTTGAAGTTACATATATATATTCTCATAATGATGACTAAAAAAAGAGAAAAATGAATTATGAAATTTGGTCCATAGATGGCGATGGTTTAGTGGTACTCGAAACGAGTCCACATAGTAACATATATACAACTTTCAAAAATTTGATAAATGTGGAGATTGAGGGGTGAGAATTGGTGAACGTTATATATATATATATGATCACTTTAGTCAGCCGAAGACAAGACGAAGACAGAAGTCGTAAGCCCTGTAATTACCACATACTTCCATAATAGTTTTGTCTCTACGAGATATTTGTTTTTTATATCACATACCTACATCAAAACTAAGACAACTCAAAAAAACAATAATTTTGATTTATTATTGTATTCGGATACTGTCATATACGCAACTAACATAGCTCCAGTTCTCAAATAGTGTCATTTTAGGATACATTTATTATCTAAAATATTATTTAGTTGCATAATGAAAAATGTTTTTATTTGAAAAATTACTTTTTGAGTTGTCTTAGTTTTGATCTAGGTGTGCGATATATTACTTATATGACGATTTGTCACCGCAGTCTAATGAAAGGTGGGGGGGCGACTAATATCGGGTCTTTTAATAGGGACGCTCAAAATTTGTTAGGTTATAGCAGCCATGTTGTTAAAGTGACATCTGTCAAATTTATTGTCAATTGTTAAGTAGTATACGGCAAATTACCACGGAAGGTTGAACAACGTGTGTAAATCATAAAATTTTATTATCAAAGTCACGAGCGATTTGAGGGCACGGTTATCTCGCGCGGCGGTGACGCGAACTGGCCACAGAGATCGTGCGATTTAACGCCTTTAGACTTCTTTCTTTGAGGCTATCTTAAATCGCAAGTCTTTACAAATAAGCCGCAAATAATTGACCCCCTCAAAGTCAACATAACAAACAAAATCCAGCAAATTTAGCCAGATTTATGCGATAAAGTCATAGAAAATTGGACCTCCCAAACCTGCCACCGAACAAAACCGCAGCGGATATTCGAACAACGTTATATTCCACACTTAATGCCATAAAATATACTTTCAAATGAAAGAAAAATTGAGTGAATATCTCACACACAACCTGTTTAACTTACATTTTAAAATCGAGCGTCCTCGTTGAAAGACCCTATATAAAGGTTTCGAAAGCGTCTGGAGTCGATTATCGTACTGATAAAAGTGAAAATAAAATTCGAACTGAGAGAGCGGGAAAATATTTATTTATCGCACAATTTTCGTAACAAATTTTACTAAGCAAAGATATTCAATGTTAATAATTCCTTCTCGTGAGAACTTATGTCACAGGTCGAGATCCCCGCAGTAGAATGGCCGAAGGCTGCGGTCAAAAAATAGTCGGTTCTTTGAAAAGTTTAACCTCGTTCTAGAAAAATTTACCAAATATTAAACATTCCCGAATTTCTCGGTAACGATTTCTGGGAATTTGCGTTAACGTCCATTATTATTTATTACAAACATAATAAATAAACATCTACCGGTGACGTCACGCGAGATACGCGGTCAGGGTCTCAACAGAATATATAATTATTATTCTTCCTCTTTTAAATAGGCAATCCACCCTTCAAGAGTGGTTTGTGCCATTAAACAAGGTACAATCATATTATAGAATAGGATAGAATAGAATATTACAAAACAATACCGGTGTCGTTCAAAAATTTGCTATTGTATAGATTAAATGTGGCGAGTTAAGGGAAAGAAGATGACACAAGTTAACCGGGTGTTGAAAATTAACATTGACGAGATTACTGTAAAAAAAACCTGTGATCCGCAATTGACAGGCAAAAAGATATGGTCAAGGGTTTCCACTCACACATTGGAGAATCTATTAAGTTCAATCTGAACAAATGTGAGGCTACCTGACAATGCCCAATTCTCATTCTATAGATATTTAATATTGTTCTTTTAGAGACTTTCCTTTTGGAGAACCAGGGGGTGCAAGGAATAGATCTTTGAATTATTTTAAGCCGATTACCCTTATAATTATTTGAATCTATCCATTGTGCAGTCCAGATAGAATTCGTACGTTTTTTTTACCATATTAAGTCTGTCATACATCGGGATGTAGAATTGAGGGAAAAACTCCGAAAAGAGTGGCCTCCTTGGCCAGTTTATCAGCACATTCATTTCCATGGATTCCCTTATGTGCAGGAATCCAAACGAATGACACCTGTTTATTGTTGCTGTCCAAATTAAATAGACATCTTCTGATGGACCAGATTATCTCATTGTCTAGCCAAACTTTCATATTAGCAGAGAGGGATTCAAGGGCTACTTGTGAGTCGGAGAATATAACAGCCTTATCGACATTCCGGAGTACACCAATGTCCAAGGCCTTTTTAATTCCCCAACATTCTGCTGAGAATATATATTTCATTAATAGAGCTTTTCCCAAAACAAACTACACAATAAAATCTAATTATTCCACCTGTGTTCGCGGATAGACAATGTAAGATTATTAGTATTACTTATTATATCATCTTATTGCGCTTAAAAACATTCTCGAAAAATCTGGGATCACGTTTAGATAAATGATTATTAAACAGACAGAACTACCATAGAAAAAAAATTGTAAGATTTCATTCACGGCTTCTATGATACGACACGAGATGACCATAGATAAGAGAGATGACAGAAGTGTTGAATTTGAATTATAAAAAGATCTGACTGAGTTATTACGCTTACAATGCCGGGAATATTAGCTTGTAGGTATAGACGATATAATAGCTGTTGCTCCATTTTAAGTTTCTCGACGATTGATGCATCCTCGAGGGTCCTCAGTCCTGTGGGCTGATCACGGTTTGCGTAATACAAGATACAGTTCCGCAACGTGAATCTTCCCACGTTTCTGTATTCTTAAGTCGTGCGTGGACGCATGAGACTTTGCTGTGACATTTCGGAGAATTGGTGGTTAAGATCGGTATGCGTCAAATGGTAATTCAACTCTGCGTACAAAATACAATAGACGCATAAGTCAATTACTCTCTATTCAGTTCCTCGCTCGTGTCCGATTGAGATGAGAATAATTCCCACTGCCTACTGACTCAATCTAATAAGAATGTTTCATAGTTTATACGCTCACTTGTGTTCAGAAGTTCATCTGAATACGGTTAGGTTAGGTTACATAATCGTGTCTCCTTCCGCGGTCACGGGCCTCAATGACGCACCTCACCCCGGCGCGTTCTTTGTGGCGAGGGAAATGGAAAACAATCTCAAATGAAACCAAACAAATTGTCTTCAACGCCTCGAGATATCGCTATTGAACAAATAAAGCGATGCGAAGGTTGCCCTGTCATTAGCTGGTTCCGCGAAGCGTGGAAAAATCTCGCCACTTGCCGCTGCACCTGGGAAAACCGACGAATCACATCGATCGCAATTCTGTTAACTTTAACCGTTCAATTATCTATCACAGCTAACTGCTGACCGTACGATATTGCAAGTCATCGCAGCACGGCAGTTGGAACAGGTTGCTTCGGGAGCAAAGATGTAAAAGAGGGGCGAAATTCAAAGAAACAGGTTTCTTAAAAAATATATGTATTCCTTGTTTTTTTAGAATTCGACTTATTGAGCAGTGAAGGGTTCAGCTTGGAATATCTCCAAGGGATCGAGATCACGAGAGATGCAAGAAGATCGTGCCTTTGTAACATCCGACATTTAAGTACGTCAAACTGTGATATTGAACTACAAAGTTTTGAATATTATATGCATGTTTGGTTCATCGCTCGTGAGGTGACATTTTTTACAAACATTAGAAGTATCTAGTTTAATAAATTGTAGTATAACCAAATATATAGACATGAACTAACGCGAATTTCTTATTTCAATATTTACATTTTGGTACCGCTTACGCAATCAAATAGCTACGCTATTTTTTTTAAATATATGACTCGATTGGAACGAAAATTTAAACGCTGACAATATAATATGCATTAATGTAAAAAATACGTCTTGTTCACACAATAATTTAATTTTCGAAGAGTGAATTCTTTTACTGTTGCATAAATGTGTCGGATTATGTTTCCGCAAAGAATGTGTGTAGAATACCAAACCCGTTTTTTGTATTTAAATACCAAACCCGACTTTATTCCATGTCTATTCATTTACTGCTCTGTGAATATTAACTCATAAATTTTATACATTTTCAAATCATCAGTTACTGTTCTAAAAAATATTGCTGCTAAAATACAACGTTTAAAAGATAAAATTACTATCGGAATTTTGACACAAAAACGTCAACTTTGACCAGAATGTCAAACGATATTCTATTGTTTCAAGGTCACAAGATGTAACCTAATAAATGTGCAAGCTCAAGTGGCAACGGATTGAAATTAAAAAAAAAAAACGCTGGCAGATCCGATTGTGCTCGGCTGCAGGTTAAATATCTGCCGATTCTGGCTGAAAGAACCATTTTTGATGCAGTAGATATCCACCTCTGTTGCAAATACCATTATCTTGGATACTTTTTTAGACTACCGTGTGTGTTAAACTAGAGAATAGAGACCTGTTCTAACACGGTTCTTATTCCTACTATTAATGATTAATCTTTAGTGAGGCAGAGCGCCGGCGTTACGCACAGGCAGAAAAATACATAAAAATTATGAAAATATAAAAAAAAAAAATAAAGAAAAACAAAATCCCAACTTGCAAAACGATAATAGTGCATAATAAAAATAATCCACGTATAAACAATCGAACAAATGACATTATGGTTATTTCCTAATAAAGCAGTAATTTATAGCCAGCGCTAGTGGTCAGAACGTATTTTGGTAAAATAGCCGACCTTAAGCAAGTTTCAAAATGCCGGCCTAGCAAAATACGGTCGGTTTAGGGGGCGGCCAATATATAAGGATGGTTTTACAAAAATTGAAAACACTCAAGACACCAGGACGGAAAAAAACAATCTGGTCGCGAAAGGTCTGGCGCTATTGCGACACCGCGGTTGCGACATGGTTGCCAAGTAGTGTTAAAAAATACCAACCTGGCGGTGAATGTGAACCGCTGATGCGGGAGCTTTTGCTCATAAAACGGTCCTGGATTAGCGGTGGGTCACCATTCGCTGTGCTCGGCTGCCGTCGGAAATTCATGAGTTTGGTCTTTGTCGACAGTTCTAGAAACATAGCTTCTGTACCTGCGTTACTGTTCATATTTCGCGCAGTGTGCAAAAAAATGCTACTCTTTACTCACTGGTGTGATTGTGATTGGTATTCGATCATATCAGTGATTGAAAACTGTGACTGTGATCTCAGATTAATTACTAATGCGCACGCGCCACACGATATCACAATACACGAAATAAATACATAAATTAAGAAACGTATTCTAGCATAAATAATTAATATAAATCTAATTTAATATCATCACAAAGTGAATGAAAACACTTTAAAAAATGTAACATTATTTTTCAGGTCAAATTCTCTGCGTTTCCGATCAAATGAATCTACTAGATGCCGCTGTCATTCCTTCGTGAATATTTGATCACGAATCACGAATCACGATATTCCCAGATATTCAATCACTGATAGTGAGTGTGAATCAAAAATATCAGTGATTTGACTCACGGTTCGTGATTTTGATCACTAGTTATGATATCATCATTTTGGGACCCCATATCTCAGTGCGGATGGTGTTACGAGTATGAATGACTGTTGTCCTTTCTTCATTATGTGATATCGTCCTTGCATTCTTTCTTTACATCCTCGTATCATTCACTGTCACCGTTTTGAAGCACTCTCGTGATTTCTCCAGTTTCAAAGAACGGAACCCTGAAATGCGAAAGCCGTTTCCAGAAATGGTTATCATAATCAGATGGTCAACTGTAATCACTTATTTTAATTAGAGTCAGGTAATTAATTTATATTGACTTTAGTATTGAAATTAAATTATATAATAAATCGAGTAATAAACCACAATCCCTCCTCTCATGGTTGTATGTAAACATCACGTATGTTTTTTAAGCGTACAATTCACTGGCAAAGTAGGAAGCAATGAAATTTAGGTAGACACTGGATCGTGAATTACTAAAAAGTGTCAAAATGTAAATTTGACGTTTATGGATACTGGATAAAATATGTAGTCACCATGGTAACGAGTAAAACGTTTTTGTTTGCTCAATTTTTCTACACCCCTTTTCTGAGTACGAAATTGTGAATGGAGGGAGGGCGTGACCTGAATGTTACAATTAATTCATTCTATTATGTATTCGCTATTATTAAATTGTTCCCGTTTATATGGCAATTTATTAAATTTATTATTCTGTACAGAAAAAAATATTAACTATTTTTGTAAGTTTTCTCATTCGATGCGTTTTGCTGTGATCTGAACTGAAGATGTAGAAATCTGGTGGAGCAAGGTCCGGAGAATATGGAGGGTGCATTAAAACCGACCACATTTTTTTTTTAAATCTTATTACTTTAGCCAGTACGTTACGTGGCGAAGATGTCATTTTAAATCGATCATTTTTATTTAAATTCTATGTTTTTATATAACACGGTTTACATAACAAGTGCTGATGGACGCCTGATTACCTGCCGCAGGCAAATTAAGTAGATCCCATAAAAATAATACACACATATATATATATATATATATATATATATATATATATATATATATATATACTATTGCCCAGCAACGATAAAATTGACAAAAACATTTTATTAAAAATATGAATTAAATATATTAATTAGGTACGAGTCTCAACATTTAGATTAGTTTTAAATATATTAATTAGAAAGATATATACATATGAAATCAATTTTATCGAAAAAAATTGTTGTTGCGCCACCGGAATTCGAACTTGGATCTCTTTCCTAAACGGGGAAGGTGCATTATCCAACTATGCTACAGCGACAATATTTTTAGCGACAAATTTTCGAACTTATATGTTACCTTTTTGATATTAATACATTTAATCGTTCCATTATTTGAAAGAGCCATCTACCTTATTTTTACGGAATCTCAAATACCTTTGAGTAATCTGATAGCAGACGCCAGAATTATAAATTTATTTTTATTAAATTTTGGACACATTGATACAACTTTATTTAGCTTAATTTCAGATACGTTGATAGCACCCTTTTTTCTACATTAGATTGGTAATTATACCATTATCAATCTCATTCAATATGGCTTTGACATTAAAATTGAAAATACAGATAGAAAATTTTTAAATTGAATAAAACTCGTCGAAAAAAAATCAATTTGTATATAAAAACCATTATTATTTAGGAGAACACATTCTTATTGTGAAGTTGTAATTATTCAGAACAGACGCTCTGTGATATTTTAAATGTATTATATTATAAATTTATTATGCCTATATCTTTTCTATTTTCTATTTCTTTTATATGCATTCGTCAAAAGTACTGTCGCTGTAGCATAGTTGGATAATGCAGAGAATTCCAGGTTCGAATCCCGGCAGCGCGACAATAATATTTTTCGATAAAATTGATTTTATATGAATAAGTATTTAAAAAGCATTATATCCATCACTGATACTGCCCCATAACGCGCTAAGTGCGAGTGAGAGCTCCATCGGTTATTTTTTAAACATATTTGATGGCACCGGTCGCCCGGTCCAGCCATCCAAGTATAGTCTACTGCTACAAACAATAGTTCGCAATCTATTTTACATGTTTATACATTGTCATTGTTCTCTGCACGTACAATATTTGAGAAAATTAATAGTTTATTACAGGATGCAGTTAGTACTTATTCGGAAGGCTTCTTTAATTGCCGACTGTTTAAGGATAAATTTTAATAATATATTTTTTGAAATTAAAACATAAATCGGAGCACGTACACGTAAGTTTATTATGTCAATTCGAATAGAAATAATTTTCCTAAATACAAAACATTATAGTGTATCAATTGTAATAATATTTTTCCAGCTGATTATATTATGTACCAGTCGATAAAAACTATTCCAACTCATCCGAATAGTTAAGATATTCGAATAGAATTGACGAATAACGTTCAGAACAATTAAACGTTCTCTAATGAATCTGAAACAACGCACCCCACATTTTTGCGAAAGGCGCGACAACTATCGACATCTATTGTAATTACGACTAACCCTCTAATATTTGCGCAGTAAGCATTAGTTCGATTATTGGTTGCAGTTCTACACTTATCCAAAACAGGAAACTGCAATCTTACAAAAAAAAAATAACGTCTCTTTAAATTTAGTGCCTTAGAACATATAAAAACTAATCAATAAAGTCACCGCTAGATGGCCGACGTATTGAAATAGTGATTACTTTTTCCAATTTCTATTTCTTTTGTTTGTCATCATTTTGAAAAGTTTTAATTTTCTTTTTCTTTTACTCACACTTACACTTAATAGTTATAACAATAAATTTAAGCCACTACTTTCAATAATAATTCAAATTTTCGCGTTTTTTACGAAAACGTGGATTTTTATTATTCATTTATATCAAAAGTTATACACTAGATTTGAGTTTTTTTAAACTATTTCTTAGATAGGACCTTTATACTCATTTAAATTTAATAAACTGGATGTTATTTGTCATAATTAAGAAAATACAAGCATTATAAGAAAGACCGCGACCATTAGACGTATTTTCCGCGTGCTACAAAATTATGTGAATGTGCTAAATTATTGCAGAAACGAAATATACTTTTTTATAATCTTGAAGCCAAGATTAAAAATTAGCAAAATGTTAAAAATTAATAGAGTTATAATTATATATTATCAATTTTCGACGTTTTTAAAATACTTTGTTTTACTGAAAACATGCGTTTTAAAATAATATATTGTATTTAATGACATGCTTTGAGGCTTCAGCTACTATTTGAAATTAAGTTTGATATCCAAAACACAATAATTTCTTACTTAATAAAAATTTATATCGATCCTAAAAATATGTATTTTTTATATTCATTATTATCTTCAGATCGCTGATCAACAGCGGCCGCAATGACGTCTGGTCCACGCTCTCTTGAAAAATGCAAAATTTCACGCATATTTTACCCGTAATATGAATTAATATTGATCTTAATCACAACATCAGTAGCAAATTTCATAAATTAGACGTCTTTTCACTGATTCTAAGGGAAAACAACGTTTCCTTGAACAAAGTAAACATTTTATGTGCGTTATTTTTTATGTAATTCGGAATTAAATATTTCGTTTATGTATAACGCTGTTGAATTTTAAACAAAACTACGTGTTTCATAAATCGTATATAATTATGTAACAAACATATCACCAAAACGACAGCGGGGCGTTTTAAAATAATAAATTGAAGCTGTCATAATTTTTTTAAATTTAGAACATTGATTTAAGCGACCATATAAATGTGCGCGTGTACTTTGTTTGATTTCAAAACATATTCATACATTTGAATTAGGTACCTAACACATGACTTAATTTTCGAATGATTAATTTAAATGACAACACACATTTTTATTTCATTCTCCAGACACGAGTTATGTTTAAAACTTGTATCGAACGCGAGAAAAATCAACGATTTTATTGTCGTCTCTTTCTATTCAAACCTTCCTCTCTCGCGTGACGTACGTAACGATTGACGTCATTCATTATTTATCTGATACATAAAATAATTTAACTGTTAGCGTCATCTTGAAAGCATATCAAATTCGTGTAAAAATTCTCGAATTTCAATCTGTAAAAATGAAAGTATCCCTCAAGAGACTCGGTCAATGAAATCATTATCAAGCACCGTTTAATAAAGAAATCAAAATTATTTTGTTAAATAAATTTTATTAAAAATTTAAGTACAAAAGAAATACAATAAATGTTTCAAAGGTTTTACATACAAATATTCAGTCTTAAAAATAAATAATATCCAACGCATTTTATATTGCAATCATTAGATTCTTATATGTATATAATAAATATCTTAATATGCTAGTATAAATATATTTTTAATTATCTAATAGATAAAAAAAATATTACAAACAATATTATTTGAAATAGCTAACATCTAATGTGGGTACTTATATAATTAATCACTACTTTATTAAGATTCAATAGGGATTAAAACTTAACAATACATTTCTTTTTTAATGTAGTTTTTTTTAATAAAATCCGATCAAAATTATGTATTTTTACTATATACAGAATGTAACAGATTTAGTTCACAATATTTTATGGGTGGATACCTGACTTAATTATGAGTCAAAAATGTTCAAGGATCGTGTGCAAAATCTACACTGTTAAGAAAAATATTAATAATTTTAAAAAATTACAAAATCACGTTAAACTTTGAGTCTACATAATGAATAATCTGTATTTTTGCTTCAGGATCTAAATCATCCGACAAAAAATAGTCTAGCCGCTCGAAAATTTATAACTTTTAATTTTTTGTATTCAATATTTCATTTAAAATCAAATAATCGCATAATTATGATTTTTTTTTAAATGATTATATCTCTGACATGGTTGAGTTTAGGCCCACATTCCTTGAACATTTTCGACTCGTAATTTAGTCAGGTATCCACCCATAAAATATTGTTGACTAGATCTATCACACCCTGTACATATAGCACTTAAACTCCTTTATTATATATTACTTTAGTGCTGCCACCAATGATATTTAAAAAATACCCTCCGAATATTGATAAATTAAATATTAATATTTTAACAATGTAGTAGATTAAACAATGATAAAATGTCTAAATTTGCATTGAATTACATTTATCGATCTGTCAGTCTAAGACACGGCGAACTTAAACTAAATAATGAACAGCCTACGCCATCTGCGAATTGATGAGTTGTTCGCTGACAATCCACAGTTTTTCTTCGATTTCCTTATCATACTGTATCTTTAACTCCGCCTCGTGACAGTCTGTGAAGAATTGTCCAGACTTGCCGGCGATGGAAGATTCGGTTGCGCAGTGAAGAGTCGTTTGAGCCCCCTGTAAATACATTTTTTTAAATTAATGTTCAATATATTACACATAGTTATTAACATAAAATATAATGCTCGGGGTGGGGTAAACCAAAAAAAAATTGAATTAATTTTAAAATGCATAAAATATTTAAGTACAATATTGCGGAGTTTAAATCACATAATATTTGCAGTATTTATTTCATACAGAGTGTACACCATCCACCAGTAGTGTGCGTACTAGTGTAATATAATTGAGGATTAATTTGATATAAATATATATATATATATATATATATATATTTGTATGTTTTATCGACTCAAGATCAGGATAAATTTATTAAAATATTAAACATAATACCTGTTTAGGTGTCCTCATCAGGAAAAAGAATATGGGAGCCAGGAACACGAAGTGATACCATCTCAGATTATGTCTGTGAAAAAGTTAATATTTAATAAATACAGTGTATCCCATAAATCTTAATAATTTTGGTTCATTCGCTGAACCAACGTAACGAGCGGGAGAGAGGCGGGGAGAATACCGATCGTTAGCCGCGTCCTTGAGAATTCAGTCGCTATGGAGCCAGTTCGTGAAATTTTCCCTGGAAAATTGATATCTCGACGAGGTGACATAAACTGGCCTCGACTTGACACCGATGGGGCTACCTTAAATCAAAAGTATACAGTAACAATCTTACCTCTCTGTACCAAGAAATGGCAGCGATCGCGGAGAGTACGTGCCGAGCAGTTCTCAGAAATTTTGCCTCCCGTTTAGAAGAGTGCCAGCGAAATAACGGATCATATAATTTTTTAGAAATAAAATCCCAGGGATTGTATTTAAATGAAAAATAAGCATTTTTATTATCGAAAATACTTTTAGAAAACTTGTATTGTAATCACACGAGGCGTCCATGCGACTAGAATTTCATGTGATTTGTCTTAAATACTGCAAGTTGATTGCCACTGCCACTGAACAAGCTCAGTTGATATTTAACCGGGTTTATAACATTCTCAGACTGCTTGTGATATTTTTTAGCAGTGGGAGAGCCGATTCTACAATGTTTTGAATGTTGATTCCGAGCAAGTCGGTTCAGAAAAGAACTTCTACTGCAGAAAGCACACGCGACATAATTTTTCTATTATCAATTGAATATAACTTGTTTTACTGTGTTAGAAACGCCTTAAACTTTAGTTTGCACGTCACGCATTGCTAGGTACATACAGGTGAATATTATGTTCCAGGCCGATTTTGTTTGGCCGCCACTTTAGTTTTGTAAACATTTGTCCATTTATATTTCGCAGTCGTAGAGAGTAGTTGATTACAATTTATTTTAGAGCAACTAACGCCACAATAACGTGTTGAAGTTATTAAAATATTTTATGTAAATAATCGCCGACTTTTGGGAAAAGTCATCATGAGCGATGAAGCTCATTTGGCGGGCGACCTGGCGGGTTTTGCTAATAAACAAAACATTCATTATTGGGGCACTACAAATCTTCAATTGATCCACCAACGACTTCTACACCCACGCAGAGCTACCGTATGGTGCGCCATGTGGGCCAGCGGAATCATTGGATATTATTTTTTTCAGGACGCAAGAGTCGATGCTATAAAAACTTCTTAGTGACGGAATTGGATCGATTGGGCCCGCAACACGTGTGGTTTCAATAGGACGGTGCCACCTCACACACAGCCCGAGTGACGCTTGAAATTTAGGTCAAGAAACAGCATCGATCTGGAACATAATATTCATCGTGTATCTATGTTATTTCATAAAATTAACTTCAATTGGATTGAATAATTACCTAAAAAGATTAGTATATGTGAATCCTGGACAGAGTATGAAAACATCAATTTCTTTATCTTTAGTTTTTTCCGCAAGCGCTTTTCCAAAGTACATGTTCATCAATTTTGAATTGGAGTAGGCGGGATCGTCTCGACACTTATGGTTCTTCTGCAGCTCTTCCAACTTCTTTGTCAGGTTCAGGTCTTCCAAATCCACTTTCCCATCCTTGTACAATTGTGATGATACAATTACAACCCTAAAATAAACCAAATATTCAATACACTGAAATTAATATTTTTTAATACTGAACATGTTTTATCGATGGCTCCCCCAGAAGGTTAAAATAGCGGTGAACATTTAGTACTCTCAATTTAGTCAGGTAAATAAAATATTGCGGATTAGGTCTGTTACACCCTGTATACGAAATTTTTTTTTGAAATCGGATAAAGTACCTACATATATTTAGATAGTGGCTTAAATCAATGTTTTAAATTTAAAATCATTATGTCAGATGTATGCAAGATGAAAATTGAACGGTTATAACTCTATTAATTTTTGACATTTTGTTAATTTGTCTCCATAATCTTGGCTTCAAGATTATAAGAAAACTAATGGAAATTGGAAAGAATAAAGTGTGATCTAACATAATTTTGGTTACTTGCTTTATATCACTGCCTTTCTATATTTTCAACAATTGGTTCGTAACAATTTTTGCTAGTTGTGTTTTCGAACTTACTGCGGTCGCGAGTGTTTATCAGTTGCACTATTAAATACTACAGTGTGCCTTGACTACGTCATCATTGGAAATTTCAAAATTACTCTAACGGACAAGAGACATAGGTCTCAATATTGACAGTTCTGATCAATGCATTTTGCTACGATTTAAGCTGTTAGAAATCCAATGTGATAAGGTCCGGAGAATAAGGAGGGTGTGGAAAAACCGAGCGTGTAAATTTCAATATTACATGGCATGTTTGAATTTCCAAACACTACACGGCAATGATGCACTTTTAAATTGTTTTTTTTTTTTTTTGGGCTTGAATTTAATATTTTTATTTAACGATGTTTACAAAACAAATACGCAGTCTACTACAGTCAAAGTATGTAAACGCTATAAAGAGAAGAAATAATAAAATAGCACTTATTTATGAACCACCCGATAGGTAAAATTTCGACAGAAGGTAATTTTTCATTTACCTGCTAGGGGAGGCTGCCTGCAGCCTATCGAGGAGGAGATTGGTCAACAGGAAGGGCCCGAGATGGTTCACTCCAAAGTTGATCTCAAAGCCATCGCTGGTTTTCTCACCGTTCAGGGTTGGCACTGCGACACCGGCATTGTTAATTAAAACGTCGATCTTGTCGAAGCCGACCTTGACGACTTCCACAAAGGAGCGGATTGATTGTAACGAACCGAGGTCCACTTGCATTGCAATCTAATAGGAATAATAATAAATAGGGAGAATCTTAGTTATTAGGAGAATAATAATAAACTTATATCAATATGTCCAAAATTTAATAAAAATGAATTGATAATTCTGGCGTCCGCTATCAGATTACTCAAAGGTATTTGAGATTCTGTAAAAATAAGGTAGGTGGCTCTTTCAAATAATGGAACAATTAAATATGTTAATATCAAAAAGGTAATATATAGATTCGAAAATTTGTCGCTAAAAATATTGTCGCTGTAGCATAGTTGGTAATGCACCTTCCCCGGATTGGAAAAGAAATCTAGGTTCGAATACCAGTAGCACAACAACAATATTTTTCGATAAAATTAATTTTGTATGTATATCTTTCTAATTAATATATTTAATTCATATTTAAAAGAATCTTAGTTATTGAAGTTGTTAATAATATTAGATTGTTCTTTGTGACTAACGTTGTTAGAATAAATAAACTTTTTTAATCAAACTATATAATTCTACATATTTTTCTCAACGTATTACAAAAGGCAGATTTTTTTTCTGAAGTGCTTGAAACCGCGAATGAAGATAATGTTTTCTACCACTAAAGCTCAACTCATCACTTTTGACTCTTCAACTTTTCGAATCAAAGCCACACTATTAGTTCAGAAGTGGTCCCTTCACCCCACACTTGATTAACATTGCGTGCTGTTCGAAATGCATAATACCCAAGTTTAAAATTATATACTTCCAAATGATATCTAGTTTAGCCACTGCGTCCGCTGATAACATTGATTTGATCATTTAAAAAAATATTTTAATATAACCTTCACCAAGTGTCAGGAATTAGTTATCAAAATTTAATACGACGAACATATATATACTTCATTATTTACGTTTTCTTAATATCAATATTAATTCAGTTTTATTTTGTAAAAAAAGTTACCCCTCTGGAATCTTGTAACAAGCCAAGACTAATAAAGTATATAAAATGCTATATTTACGTCTCACTCGATTCATCGACTGTGTAGTGATAAGTATTCCGCCTATCACGCGGAAAGCCGGGGTTCGGTTCGGGAAAAATATTATTTTAATCCTCTCTGTATTTTCAGTGCTATTTTTGAAACTGTCATTAATAATAATATTACGAAATATCAATATCATTACATACTGTTTGTGATTAATTTTGAATTTGATTTTTACATGTTTGCAAAATGAAAAGTACTTCTATATGCAAAATATATAATAAAAAAGTGTACTCGATTAGAAACTTTCGATGTCAGATATAGCGTGCAAGATGCACGATTTACATGTCATGACTCTTCAAAAGTACGAGTCAATTGTTTATTTTTTCTTTTGTGTTTACAGCATTAGTTATTGCGGCTAATTGACGTCGATTAGTACTTGTAAAAATAAATATACTCTTAAAGGTTGCTGTATAACAATAGATACAATAGATGCCGCGTAATGAAAACATATTTTACTATTTACATCTAAATTGTCATATCGCGTTATTTGAAATAAAGAATCGGAATGATTTGGTCAAATCTTAATATATTCTTAGCGGTATTATAAACTACACGCATAACAATGGGCAATAACGCGCTAGAGGGACTGTGAAGTTAATAAATATGATTAAATGCCAAAATAACGGGTCATCGCTTATTTAGAACATACCATTTCACCGCTCGTCTTTTTTCTCGTTTTTCTTATTACTGCTATGGCCTCGTTTGCGCTGTCGATATTTCGGCAAGCGAATATGACCCTTGCGTCTCTGTTCACAAGCGCCTTTGCCGTTTCAAATCCGATACCGGAATTTGCACCAGTTATCAGAAAAGTTTTCCCTTTTAAACTTTCCGAACTTTTGCAGTAACCCCATTTTCGTTGACGTACCAATCTCAGCGCGATTATCACTAAAACTACTATAACTATCGGCACTACAACGTAAACGGGTGTTAAATCCGTCTCCATGGCGAAAATTCACGAAACAAATGCGCAGCGCAATCAGCGAGAAATCATAATAATGGCATTCCGCGCGACTAGTATGGCAACTAGGGATGCGCGTCTCCAACAATATTTTTTATCGATATTTTGTACTGTGCGTAGGTACGCCTCACATTTTTATTTATTATTCTGCACAAAAGAACAAACAGTTTATTAGGTAAAGACACCACAGTGAAGATTAAAATGAAAGACGTCATAAAGGAGAGAAATCCGGTTGTGCTTTTATTAAATAAAGCACAGTCAACCTACATACTGATATAATCGTAACAGTAGGACCTCAAAAAAGGAAAACACATTCTTATTGTAAAGTCGAAATTATTAATTATAAATTTATTTAATCGAAGCTGAAAACGAAACGTCATCTGTTTTTCTCATACCCTTTCTATGCAAAGGTTTTATAAGAGGCACTGAAATTAACAATAATTTATAATAATATGGCTAATAAATCTAGGTACTGGAGATTCTGATGTATTACTTGATACATATTCAGATAATATTTTATTAAAAACCAAATTAAGTAATTTTCTATATTCTTCATTCGCACTATCTTCATGTTCATGCAACACTATAATTACTTTGGTCTAGTATTGAAAAATAAATAAAACGTGTATTCCCTTTTATGGTACATATATCAACCCCTTGACAAGGTTCCAACTAACATTTTAGGCTAATTTGAGTTGTTGCGTGAAATAGGTTTCAAATGCATTATTTTTTATTTCTTCCATACACACCAACTCTATTTAACAAATGTTAAACGCAGTGGTCATTAATAACACTGAAAATAAGTTAGACCTTAAAACTTATCATATTTGCATACTCAAAACCAAATATACATAAATATATATTGAAATTCAATTAACGCTTTTGAGCTCATTATCTCAAAACAGTGTCAGTGTCAGATGGAACCTTGTTATTCTGAGGGGTCGATATGTATATACAATAATAAATATGTAATATTTTATTTTATACTGGTCTGACTTGTCTGCAATATTCATTCAGCACACTTGCACTTCCACAAATTAAAACCTATTGCTCTAGATAGGTACTTAATTTAAATCTAGCTGAAAAGCTCTCAAGATGAGCAAAAATATAAAATAAATACTTGAATACAGTTTAAAATTTGTTTAGTGCATATGTGTGCTAATGAATGCGAATGACAGCAAATCTATATTTTCAATATGTTAAAATAAATTATTTTAAAAACGTAAGAACCTAACTCCTCATAGGAAGCTAGGTACCTACCTGACAGCAGAATGTATTTCAAAATTAAAACATCTACACAGAGATCGCAGTAGATTTGTTCATGTCAGTATTATTACCAAATTATATATTAAAATATTGTGGCATGGACAGACGTCACCCTCTGGAGAAATAATGGGCAACATCCATCACAGTATGCAGAACGCACACTAAAACTGCAATTGTGGCAGAGTCGCACAGCGGATTACGTGGGGGGAGACGGACCAAAATGGGGAGGTACCGGCAACGAGAGCCAACAGAACCAAAAATTCTCTCTTGGCCATCCTCGGTGACACAACCATTCTATCAAACTTGGCATACAGAAATCTGTGCGTATCTAAGTACAACATATTTAATAACTTCTAGCTTTTAGAATCGGTGAATAAACAATATTACTCATGAGTTCTCTTTTCTTTCCAATAATTCTTGTTACCAATTTATATGACCCAGATATCCAGTAATGATAGGTGCAGACAAGGTCAGATTTAGCACGCTTGGTAGTCAGGTTAATTACCAGATTACCCCGTATAATCTTATCCTACCTCGCTGGCATGCACAGAAACCCATAAAAATAAAATCTTTAACACCTAACCTTATTTCCAGTGGTGTAACTAAGCCAATGCTGCGCATTGGGGCCCACGTTAGATTGGGGATCACGAATTTCGCACCCTACAATCCACATGAAATGAATATATTTGTGAGTATTAATTGCTTTCGCAGCGATAATAGTGATAATAATCTACAGCAAGAAGTGGAATTGTACACTTTAAAAAATCATTTCTTATGTGTATAGCAAAAACATGTGAAAACATTATTGCCAGTGTGTTGGGTTGGGAACCAGATCATCGCCGTAAAGTGAAAATCGCCTTTAAACGAAGAAAGTATTTTTTTTCCTTTTTTCCTTTTTTCTATTCTGCATTGGGGCCCAATTTTGATAACTACGCCACTGTTTATTTCTTATACATTTGATAACACAAAATAGTAAAAATTGTATAATATTTAAGCAGAACAACCCTTTTTATGAAGAAACACATCATCTAGATATCACTACAATACATCAAAAACCAATTTTTTAAATACATCTATTAATTTTCTAAATTTGCAAACTTTTAACAAAACAGTAAAATGTAAAACCTAGGCAAGGAAAACTCAATAAATAAACAGAATTTTAAGAAATATGTAGTAATTTTATTTCAAACTGTATAAAATAGTAACAATAATAAAGAATTTTTTTTTTTTTTTTAAATAATAACAATATTATTATTTAATCAATATAAGTACATACTGACAAACATTTTGCTTAATCAAATAACACAAAAAATATATTGAAATGCATTGTAATATATGTAATATTTATGTGAGAATCTGTATCACATACATATTTATTATGTATTATGATTTCTTGCGTAGAATGTTGTGAAAGTTATAATAGTAAGATTTTTCATTATATTATATAAATTACAAATAAATTAATGTCTCGATTTATCGAGAATATACAGAAAAATAATAATAAATAAAAAAAATAAGAAAAATATTACCGAACCAGTATAGGGTTACTGGTGTTGACCACATGAAGATGTATAAGTCAACAGAACTAATAACAATCAAGAAAAGTTGCAAACACCAGTCACATAAGTTACATATGATCTTTTACAACTCATACAGAATAAATCAATATACTGCAACATGGTCGCCGACCTTTGATAGAAGGCGGCACATGAAGAAAAAATCTTGACAAAAATTGTGTGCGCGCCATATTTTGCGGCCATGATACCAAACATCAGTGGTCACTGGGAGTGTGGGGAGGCGAAGAGTGAGGTGATATGATCACGGTCTGGAAAATGCTCGCATTCAGATAACTTATTTGATAAAATAAATTGATTGATTAAATAAATTATAAAGAAGCCATATACATCAGAGATCTTAAAAGTGACAGTAATGACAACGTGGATTTGTGCTATTATAAATGTGTAGTGTTCTATCCTCTACGGTAACACTACTCGATGGTTTGTATACATTACATGTATGATAATTAATTAATTATAAAAACATCATATTGTATAGACCTGCATCTACTCATTCATATATCTATCCTGCTCATTCACCGCCCAAGTTGTAATTTTTTTATGCTAAACGCGCCAACCGAAACATCACTCATTACACCTATGACCCCATATAAAAATCTTTATTTTGTAAAAACATACAAAGCACAAAATAATATTAATACAATATTAACAAAGATACAGTAAAACACACAGGTGCCGGGGAACAGAGGGGCAATTAGTGGAGCACATGAGACACTCCCTCACGGGAAACGACTCGGGCACCCGTGTCTTGTGATATTAATTAACTTAAGGATTAAAAAATGCGAGGATAAAACCCTAAATTCTTAGAACTGAAGCTAGTATGTACTCACGCAGCCATCAAACCAATCATGAACTTTTAAAACATTAAACATCTGTCAAAATCAATCAATTAAATAGGATATTACAATAAATCGGCATAATGCAACCTGGTGGTCAACATTCAATAGAAGAAGGACATTGGATGTATTTACATAGTATGAATGGACAGAGTTATAAATAGTCAGTATCTTTGCTGATAATAATGTCACCTTACAGTCCGTCTTGAATGAATACATCATTTTTGAAAATTTTGACATTCAATATAAAATAATGACATAAAAGATAAGATAATGACATAACAGATAAGACAGTAAATGGATGGTTTAGTATCTAAGTACTATAAAAAAATATTGCTTTTTCCCGTAAATAAAAAAGATAATTAAATAATTAAAATCATCAAAACGACATTTTACAATGGCTTTCCAGCTTCCACGAGCTGCTCGCTGACTCTCCACAATTCGTCTTCTGTCGCTTTGTCGTACTTCGCCTTGGATCTGTACGGCAAGCAGTTTCTGAAGAATATTCCACCGTGTCCCTCCAAGTGTGTTTCCGTCGCACAGTGCAATACGGTCTGGCAACCCTAGAAAAAATATTTAAAATTTAAATAAAATAAAAATATTACTGGTTTTGTTGCTTTTCTACAAGATATAGTTGGTAATAATTAATGAAAATACAATATCTACACTAGTAATTTAATTACTGTAGGCCAGTAAATGATTGAATGCATTAAATAACGCGTTTCAAGCTATATGCAATCTAGGTTATTCTATTAGGGCCAGTTGTGTGATCAGTGGTAAATGTTAACTGTTTCAAAAGTCATCTGACACATTGATGTTTTGAAAGTTGCAGTATACGAATCATTCAATATTCTGCTATTTTAGTGATAAGAGAATGTCTGATGATGATTTTGCTGTTGAATTTATATTAGCACATAGACTGAAAATTTTTCACCAGCAAAGTGACCGATTTCAAATGCAGGGATGAATAAAGCCATAGATAAAGCACAAAAGTGTAAGTATTGCCAATGGTGAATATTTAAAATAAATCCAGACAACATTCTCAAATATTTGATGATTATTTGCCTTGCCACATTATTAGGCGGGATTAACTTTGACAAGAGTAAATTCGACGTACAAATCCATAAATGTTTTTTATCACAGGCAATGGTAAAAAGTTATTATAATAATTTTTTTCTGTTTCTTTTGAAAAACTGGTTCTCTATTTACAGCCAGAGTTACCCGAGAATTTATTTTGATGCTTTTATATCCGATTTTACTAAACCCTCCTTACTCTCCGGACCTTGTCTCTACCTGTTAAGGTCACTGCAGTAGAGATTAGTGATGGTAAATCGTTATGTGATTGTGACAATGGATAGTAACTAAGATTTAACTGTCGGAGGTTTACTTTCTACTGTACCAGTTGTAGCTCAAAGAATTACAAATAATTTAATTGAAAATTTACCTGCTTGGCAGACCTCATGTAGAACAGGAGTACCGGAGCCATTGCGAATATGTGGTACCATCTGAATACTTGTCTGAAAAAAATTAAAAAATGAAAGAAAAATGGTTTATTGTTGTGGCCTGAAGCAAAGATATAGATTAATAATGGATAAATTTCGCAAATATTTATTTCAAAGCACGTAGACTTGAAGCATAAAATGACGTAAAAATTTCATACAATAATATTTTCTGTTTCCGAGGTAAGTTTGTAGAACTTTACAATCACATATGTGAAAATAAAACACTTGTGTTTTGATTCTACCCGTTTAATTTACTTGAGACGCTTTTCGTCTCGTAAGGGCATTATCAATCTAACAATTTAACTCAACAACCTATATTTATAACATTAATGGGGGACATCTATACAATTTCATTTCATTCATGTTGAACATAACTATTACCTAAAATCATGCAAACATTATATAAATTTCAGAATATCAAAAATGTCTCTCTTGGCATATTGCCTTCTTAGATTGTAAAATTATATAGCTGTCCTTTTTTAAAAACTACCCATTATATTAAAATATCACTAGTATTGAAACTGAATGGTTACTTAGAATAATTAGAAGCATTCAAAATGTATGGAAATCCTCAGAATTCCAATGAATAATGTTGTCCCTTTCCATCCCATGCAATCAAAATTGTATAGCTGTCCCCCATTAAGGTTATAAATACAAGTTGTCGAGTTAAATTGTTAAATTGACAATGCTCTTACAAGGGTAAACGCGTCTTAATTAAATTAAACGAGTAGAATAAAAAAACAGGTGTTTTATTATCACATAAAAAATAATATTTTCAATAACAGTGCAGAATTTGTACATATTCCACCCATAAAATATTGTGGACTAGGTCTGTTACTCCCTGTATATTTCACCCATTCGACTGGCTGCATTTAAGACCACGGAACCATAGAAAATAAAAGATTTTAACTGTCTTCTTCATTTGTTTTGCTCGCTCAAAAAAAATTTTTAAATGATAAACATGACACTTTAAAAATTAAATTATTAAAAGCAATTTTAAACAGTTTAGATATCTGCATAATTTATTTTGATATTGACGATGAAGGTGTCTTCTAAAACAATTACATTTATGAACAGATGGGGCCCAAGGCTCAGCTCCGATAAATATAAAATAGTACTAGAAAGAAAGCATCATTATAAAATTGAACAAACCTGAAAAGACTAGTGTATGTGAATCCCGGACAGACCGTGAACACATCTATCTCTTTGTCTTTCACCTTCTCGGCCAAGGCTCTGGCAAAGTATAAATTCATCAGTTTGGAGTTACAGTAGCCAGGATTATGTCTCCCGGACTTCTTTTTGGAATCCTTATCACCGCTCTTTACGGCCGTTATAAGCTTCGTCAAGTTCAGATCGTCAAAGTTTATCTCCCCGCGCTCATGGAGTGTGGAAGATAGAATTATAACCCTAAAAATGAATAAGAATAAGTTTATGCAATTTTGAATTCTGACAAGGCAGACGCATTGTAAAAACATGTCAATTAAAGGAAACTAAAACCTGCAAGCCCTACTTGCAACTAATTCCCACATTACATATATTGTATCTAAGAATCTTAGGCCTATAATGGCCCATTTATATCACATCCACTATATAAAGTACACAAATAGCACGTAGGCAGGAAATCTGCCTATATAAGATGCCGGTAAACATTTTGTAACCAGTTCTCTTGAATAAATCCAACATGAAACAACATGAGTTTTTATTGACAAAGTACATCCTGAAATCTTAATTACATAACCTTCACGCATGTCTCTATAAATCATTATCAGTCAGTTAAAATATCCAGAAGATTGATAAAATCAGTACCTGAGAAAAAACACAAAAACAAAGAAATACAGTCTTTATTCTGCACATAATAGACATGTATTTGATAGTGAATGGATGGGAAAGAGGGAATGAATTTAAATAGGCGAAAAAACCTCTTTAATCTTTAATTTGCAGACGATACCACACTGATTGCCATCAGAATAGATGAAATGACAGAACTTAAGAGGAGATAGAAGAAATAAACAAGACAAAAATACTTGGAATTAATTACTTTGATCAAATGCAGAGTAAATATTCTTGATGACTATGAAAAGGTCAGTGAGAATCATCTATCTAGGAGGGAGATCTTGTCTCAAGAAATGGAGGGTGTGAAGCAGAGAATTACTACGTTGAAACTAACCAAAATTTTGAAGAATCACTGCAGTCTAAAAAATTAGACTAGTTAAAGCCTATATGGAGTCATAACATGGACTCTGTGAATGAAAGAGAGGAGAACATACTTGACACTGTCGAGAAATGGCGTTGGCATTGCACCATGAATTGCGAAACAAACGAAACTCTCCATTCAAGAAAGGCCCTTCACAACATTCAGTAAAGGAATTCTGTTACAATAAGACATAGAGACAGCTTGGAATTATATTATTACTAATCACTATGTGAAATGAAATGAAGGGTAGAAGCACACCAAATTAACACGCCGCCCAGGTGAGAGAACATCAAATTAGAGTGAGATCAATTTTTATCAATTTTTTATCGCGTCAACAAAGTTACAAACAGTACCAACAAGAGAACAAAATCTGAATGAGTTTGCTGAAGATCAATCATTTAATATATTTATTTCACATTGATTTTTATGTGATATGAATCTATTAACCGATTAAATATACGCATTCTCACGAAACACAAAGTTCAATTGGCACAGTATTATAGGTATGTAATACTAATTATTATATGTATACTCCTTTAATGGAAATAATTTTTGAATATTTTAACGCAATGTATATTTTGTTAAGATTTATTAACCTCTAAGGTTAATAAATCTTAACAAAATATACATTGCGTTAAAATATTCAAAAATTATTTCCATTAAAGGAGTATACATATAATAATTAATAAATGTCCTCTGCGATGACAAACTGAATTGAGATTGTCTCTAATTATGTGAATATCTCTTTAAATATACTAAATACAGAGTTCATATAATAAGATATTTCTCCATAATATGTTTAAGTATTGGATACAATAATTACAATATATAAGTATTTACCATACGCAATAATAAAATACGTTTTCTCGAAGTACCTGACGTGAATTTGTCAATACATGTATGTGTACATGCGGGGTGGTGCGGACAGTGGAGTATGTCTATCGTCACTTTAGTGGCAAAGCGTACGTTGGCCGAGTTAGACGTATCTTATGCGTCTGTATGCTGTCATTCGTGTTGATCAATGTTTTTTCTCATTTTTAGCACTTTTACACAATAATTGATAATAAACCTATGTCACCTATTATTTTAATGATGAATATAAATAATAAATGTAAAATATTCATATTTATCTGACTTAAAAATCGTAAAAGTCTACATGTACACTGAGTTTACAACACCAGAATCCGCATTTTTAATTTAGCACCATAAGGGAAAGGTTAACTAAGTATTTAAGAAGTGAAATATAATCATATTAATTGATTACTTGAATGCCAATTATATCAAAAACCGACCTGATCAATTTGTTACTGCCTTCTCTATTTACAAATATTTGATTTATGACCATTGGCTATAATGAACATCATAATTAAACGTTTTATTTTATTTACCTAACGCCCAAAGTTGTTGAACTGGGTAATTAAATGAAACTTAAACATGAAATTTCACATTCTAGAACATTTACAACACAGTAGCTTTTCAATTTTCTGAAGGATTGGCAATGTTTTTTGGCAAAGGGCGTCAGTGACATTATAATGAAATTTTTTTAATGAAAAAAGAAACTAAATGTGCAGTCTTCCATCAAATCATATTTTAAAAGAGTCGACGAACCATCTGCAGCCGTTTCATCGGAAGTTCAAGCATCTACTTCGAGTCTGCAAAGTGACACGTATGTGAAAATGACAAACGGCAATGACAATTACAATTAATGTACGTATAACTGTATACATAGACCATGAAAACCTAAGAACATTTATAAAAATTAGTTTTCTGTCTGTTTGCGAGTATTTTAAAATCAAAGTTCAAATATTCAGCTAATATCTATAACCTGCTTGGAGCAGCTTTCTCTAGTAATTCCATCAGCAAATTAGTCAGCAAAAAATGGCCCAGATGATTGACGCCGAAATGAATTTCAAATCCGTCCTTGGTCTTCTCGTCCAAGACTAGGGGGCAAAACACCCCCGCGTTGTTGATCAGCACATCAATCTTGTTGAAGCCCGTCTTCACGACGTTTACAAAGTTTCTTATTGACTCCAGAGAAGAAAGATCCAGCTGCATAATTATCTAAAAATCAAATTAATTACATAATTTTGTTAATTGTTCAATACGAGTATTGTAGTTCTAATCCTTTATAACATGAGTATATCCTCAATACACATTGTGTAATAGACATAGGACCGGTTGTTCGATCAGTGGCAAACTTTTACTATAATAAAAAAGTTACTTTGGTAAAAAAAATTTCAAATACGGGTTGTTCAATCGTTGGTAAAAAGTATTTACCATCCAATATCAGTTGGTAAAATCCGTAAATCGTTAGTTAAAAATGGCGAATTTTCCACAACCGTTTCAAAAGTAACCTGTCACATTGATACCTTGAAAGTTGCAGTATACGACAACGAATCATTCAAAATCCCACCATTTTAGTGATAAGAGTTTGTCTGATGATGACTGATCACCGTCGAAGTGATTAGTCATATTTTGTAAGCAGAGATTTACGGCTATATTCATCAGTTTTAATTTGTTTCTCGCATCCAAAAGCACTTTGGTTTTCTCTTTAGTATTGTGTATACTTTGTTAAATTGTGGTCATTTGTGATTTAATTACATAACAGTTAATACAGACAAAAACATATAATATTGGCGTTATATTATTTACTGAAAAAAGCATGCGGTTTGTGTCTAGATGCCATTTGAAAGAAAAAAAGAGCGAACCTGTTAAAAGATTACGATGACATCATTAATTGGAAGCCTAAATTTTGAGAGAAAAACAAAATTGCAGTGAATATGTTTTGCTGACGTTTACACACTTATATTTGTACATTACTTATATAATAACCTAATTTCTTAGTAAATTTATAAAATATCTCAACTTACCATCTCTCCACCAGATTTATGCTCTTTTCTGATATCATCGATTGCTTTTTTAGCGCTTTCAACATTGCGGCATGCGAATATGACTCTGGCATTCCTCTTCACGAGGGCTTTCGCCGTTTCGAAGCCGATTCCGCAGTTTGCACCGGTAATCAAAAAAGTTTTACCCCTGAGAGAATGGGTCCCCTCGCAATGGCCCCATACGTAATCTAGATATTTTCTGATTAACCCCACCGTTAATAATACAGGTACAGCGACGTATGCTACCTCTTTCAACATTTTTTGATATCTCAAGTCAAAATTTCCGACGAGACTGTTAACTGCAACCGATAACCCAAAGAAAAGTCTTCGAATAGGAAAATCGTAATGTCAAAACAAAGGTCAGAACATAGATCAGCCGTTCGGGTCAAAGTGCCAGCTAGTGATGTAATGCCGTCATAGATATTAAAATCGAATTTTTAGCACCTACCTGTAATTGTTTACATGTCAAGTGACTGTTGTCTGTGATACAAATTTTATCTATCCACACTAAACACAATCTGTCAATGCGGTTTGTTATTACAGAAGATCAAGATTGTTATTATTTACAACTTAATTTATTGTTGAATTAATGATGATTTTCTAATAAACTAAAAGAATATAGTACAAATTCGTTTAAATCTACTTATACAAATTTTAATATCTAAAACAACCATATCGAAGATTGGAATTGTTTCATTATTTCTCAAATTACTCATTTGTTTTCTTAATAAATGCTTTTGATAAATTTAGAGATTATTCCATAAAAAAACGATCAAAAAGTTACGTAAAATACAGCGCTGCAGCATTTGGATAAATTATCGGCGTAAATCACATTTTGTTATACAATTAGATCTATTAAAAGGGCTTTCACTATGTTATCAATAGTTTGATAGTTTTTCTTCTTCATTTCATGATAACAGTGGCATCAATCAAATGAGATACAGCTCGTAATACATTTACACAAGTCTCGATTTTGAGTCGTTCTCAAGACAGTATTCAAGTTCGAAGGATATGTAAAAAAAATTGGTTAAGAATATGTTAAGAACGATTTTTCGATCTAGTCTATTGAGCTCAACATACACAACCTTTTTTGTAAATATGCCTCTAAACTAATGAAAAGATACTCAAAATATACACGGATATGCATAGGATATCCTTAATGATATAAGATATGAAATAGTCTATTTTTATAATACTTATATCAAATTTATTTTGGATCCAGTGAAAATTAAGGATACATCTCAATATTGAATAATTTTGAGATTAATAACTTAATAAAAATTAAATGTATCAATTAAATATACAGATAAAATCAATTTATAACAAATATATTCATATAAAAGCGCAGCATTTAGGTCCGAAAATTTGTCGTTAACTTATTATGTTGAAATGATTCAATGGTCAGTTCATTTCGCGGGCTAGTAAAAGTTCCTGGTTCGAATTATTTTTCGACAAATTAATTTTATCTGTATATCTTTCTAATTGAAATATTTAATTTGTATTTAAATATTACAGAATTATGTTCTGAAAATCTACAACTTCACAATAATGTGTTCTCCTTCAAAAAAAAAAACTCAGTTACGGAAAAACTTCTCAGCTTTTATATTTTCTTTACATTTTATCTTAGTCTCTTGAAAACGTGGATTAATTATGACTTAATTCATTATTCTTTTTCTATTTAGAGTCCTTCCACGCAGCATATTCTTACTTAATTTAATTAGGCTTACCCAAATAAACATCTTTTTGTGAAAGTTAATTTTTATAATATTCTTTATTATACAATTTACAGGAATAATGTGTAAAGTACATCTAAAAGAATTTAAACACGTATGTGCTACACACGAGAGTAATATAGCACGTTTAAAAAACAGATTCAGTCCGTTTTGTATGTTGATTGAATTTATAAAAAAATAATTTTATGATCTCATGATTTTTTTGGATTATTCTTGTTCAGTTAGGCGAAAAAAACTTTTGATTTAAAAAATGGTTTAATAGAACTTGAAATGCGTTACCGGAGATTATATTGCGTCATACGCTCAGCGAAGTATCCAAAAGTCGTGCAAAAATTTTATACTGGTACCTGCAAAGAGTTTCAATTAAAAAGTGTTTCCCATAAATAAGTGTTTCCGAACAATGTTACTAGCAATGTTCTTCTAGTGTGGACATAATCCAATTTTTCTTATCGACAGATTCAAATTTTATCGGATTTTCATTTTCATCGCGATTTTTTCTAGGGTTTGGCAGGTCTGATCTTGAATTGGATGTTCGTGTTTTTTGCGAAATTGTTTTAAGGGTTATTCATAATTATAACCATGATATTTGAAGACGAATTTATTGATGCTCCGTGGGGAAAGCAGTGCGGTAAATATTCGCTTTTGTTTTAACATACCAGTGATTTAGCAATTTCGCCTCTGAACTTTGAACCGGTTTTCCAGCAGGTAACTGTGTTTGTAAACCTCTTTACAAACCAATTGGTTAAGTATGGATGGGTAATAATGATTCGATCATATTTTAATTGAGTGAAAATATTTTAATGTATTAATTTCTTAACTAAATTTTGATGCCATTGCAACATCTTTGATTAAAATAATATTCAATGGTCAATGACAGGCTATTTTTATTACTTGGAAATGTCACAATGACAGTAGACTGGTTGCAGTGGAGATGAGTTGAGCACAAGGTGACAAGCTGTCGGATTTAAAACCCCGTCCTCTAGGTTTTGTTAAATTTCTTCAAGTTATGCTAATTTTGTAATACAGTCTAAAATTAACTTAATCGTAAGTCGGTTGTATAAATATTGAATTTAAATATATATATTTTTAAATACGTTGTTCCGCGCAAGTTATCATCTAAATCAGTGTTTCCCAAATGGAGTTCTGCGGAACCCTGGGGTTCTGTAAAGTAAAATTAAGGGTTCTGTAAAAAACTGTTGTCATTCGCTAGAACGTGCTTGTACGAAATTAGATTCTCACTTTACTCTGAACCAAAAACGAAGGATCGAAATCGACTTGAGGCAATTACAGACAAACCAACACAATTGGCAACGATTAAACTAATTAATGTATACAAAGAATTTGATATCAAATTTTCCTCTAAATAATAGTCAAACTATATCACATTTTTCTCTATCAGGCGGCTGCATGTACTTCGTAGGACTTGAAAGAGGTCATAACACGTAGTTGCCTTCCGCTTGGAAAAATGTTTCAAAAACATTTAAATTAAGGGTGTTTGACGTTGAGACTCAAAAAAAATTTTATCATACAAAATGTGTTAAATGAAGAATAATTTGATTTGTTGACTGTATAAAATAGTTCTGAAGAATGTTAACAGGAACCTTAAAAACAAGATTGTATTTAGATGCCATGGTTATTTTTTTTATCTATTTTCATTTCTTATCTATAATAAATCCTCTATACACAAACGAGGTCCATTCCAAGGGCTTGTTCGCAAATTGAATATATATGCGAGTTGAATAAAGTTAGCCTGTTCAGCATTCAGTGTAATGATCAGCACTGTTCTTGCGCTTAACATCCGACACACGGTACTAAGGTTAAAATAAAAGAGGTTCAAATTAAACAAGATGTGGCTACACTGAAGAGCACGCACACTTGTTAAAGAAACCCGCACGTGACTACTGTAGATGTTACTGCACTTATTTAAATAATTAGACACGGATGTTCATTTTGCAAGGTGAAGGTTTGCACGTAGAGGACTGTGTGCATAACACATTATTTTACCAACCAACATTTTTTCACATAGAATGCGTTTTTAAGGAGGTTTACCAAGTTAAATTTCCGACAGAACTAACTGCATTAAAAAAAGTGTACATTTTGTAGGAAGTTTGCATGTATGGGTGTAATATAAGAACATTATTACGGGTACTTTGTAGATGCCGATGAGGAAGAAATATTTACACAAAACAAAAGAAAATCATCTGAACTTGAAATAAAATTCAGATGATATTTGAAAAGACCAAAACGAAATATCTGTATCGAGGTGGAGTGATGCATACCAGAAAAACATTCTATAATGTGCGTGGTACATGTGTCTGAGACATGTAATGTGTTTCCCCCCTACCCCCACTATTTTCGAAAAACTGTTTTTCAGTTTGTATTTTTTTTTATGATTTAGCACACTTTTATTTTTTTAAAATTATTCTGATTTCAAATGTCTCTTTCAATTTTTAGTCGTTAGTGGCGGCTCACGAAATGAAAAAACAATTATCTTCCTCCATGGATTATCAGATTCCGCAGGCTGTTTTACACCGCTGGTCAACAGGTATATATATATATATATATTTATTTTTTTTGTACACGCTCTATTCAGGCATTAACATAATTTTTTTTAAATAATAGAAAATCACATCAGATGCGCAATACGAAGAAAAAAATTATATAATATCTTTTATAATCAAAATTATAAAAAAAAAAATGTGATGTAAAACAAATTGGAAATTATAAAAAATGAATAAAACAATATAAAAATACAGTATTGTAGAAAATTAGAAGAACTGTCATAGTTTGCAAATTGCACACAGTTAGTCGACAAGTATAACATAATAAACATCAGTTGCTGCCAACAGATTCGAGCTTAGACAATCAGTAAAGCAATTTATCCGTCACCATTGATTTGAGACATAAAAATTGTAACAATTTAGTCCTGTAAACAGTTAAACTAACAACAAAAATGTCGACACCTCCACATATTCATTCCCCAAAGAATGCAATAATGTATCTCAATAATACTTCTATGTTCAAAGTATAGACCGTTATCTATACTAAATGTGGAAACTAGGATAATAATTCTGAATTTTCTTGAACTTAAATTATGCTATTAATATAATAAGTATGTATTTAATAATCTATTTAATGTGACACGATAATAGAAACATTGTACCGTCATAAATTGCTTTAACCTTCTGTATCGCACAGAATTCTGAGGTTGCAGAAGAGGTGCCATATAATTATATGATAAGACACGTGTAATCATCGGCGTGATGCAAAAAAACCTGTGGTGTTCAGGTAAACAAAGATTCTTAGTGAAACATCACATTGGTGGCCTGTCGCTGAGTAGGTAGTTGCAAAAATGACTATATATTGTTATGAATCTGAATAAATACAGGGTATTCTGCAGGCGGGAAGTCATTCTCGATTGGGTCGTGTCGCCGTAGTGTACCGATATTGAACATCTTTTGTGTTTCATTTCTTTCGACCTCATAATCATCAGTATCATCATCACCAGTTGAGAGAAGCTGAGATCGGTGAATCACCCTTGTCTATATTCCTGTACGGAACACCTTCTTTGCAGGCTGCCCAATGGATTTCGCATATTGATGCCGGAACTACCGGGTTGCGGCAAATCCACTCCGTTTCCTCCAGGCCAACCGCTGTACATGTATGACTTCATCATAGTTCTGAAGTTGGTGGTGGACCACTATAAACTGGAGAAATTTTCTTTCGTCGGTCATTCCATGGGTGCACAGATTGGTGAGCTACTGAGCGTCACATTTTTATTTGATTTGTAGAATCATTTACAATCTTATTCACATCATTCATTCTGTTTCAATGTTATGTATTCAATAAAAATTCATTATTATAAACTAGTGTTGGTATTAAGATAACTAAAAAATTTCTATTTTATCTTAAAGAGAACACATTATTATTGTGAAGTTGTAGTTTTTCAGAACATAGTTCTGTGGTATTTTAATACAAATTAAATATATCAATTAAAAAGATATGCTTGCAGATAAAATCAATTTATCAAAAAAATATTTTGGATGCCACCAGGATTTGAAATAAATTGTATTAAAGTTTATCCAATATTTAATAAAATGAAATTGAAAAATCTCTGCCGTCTCCTAGCATATATTACTCGCATTCACAATAAAAGGTGATGGCTTTTATAAAATGGAATAATAGATGTATCAATAAAACGAAATAATAGATATATCAATTTGAAATATGTAGCTGCAACATTTAAGTTCGAAAATTTGTCATCAATTTACTAGGCTTACATGATGTAATGGGCAGCGCGTTTCCCCAAGTAGGAAAAGTTTCTTGTTCGAATCCCTGGTCTGATTTAATCTGTATCTTTCTAATTGATACAATTAGTTTGTATTAAAAAGATTTCTTTTGGCAACATTTTAAGTAGTTAGTCGTTAACTCTAGTGCAGCCAATGCAATGCATTGGAGCCCATATTAGATTGGGGCCCAAAAAGTTTGTGCTCTACAAAATGGTATCGATACTTTTCCACGCTCGTATGGACTAATAATTATTAAAATCCACCATATCAAGAAACAGAATTATGAAATTAAAAAAATAATTTCTCTTATGCATTACAAAAACAATTTCGATATACACAGTAGTAGTTCGGTAACATATTGGATTACTACCAGACCTTTACTGTAGAGTAAACCAGGGATTTTTTTCAATTGTGGGTGCATATAGGCCTATATTCAGAATCAAGCTTCAATATGGTGATTTCAAGGTGCGGACCTTATACTTGTTGATAGAAGGTCTCTTATCAGCTGTACCTTGAAATTTATGTTCAGAGTGTACGCCTTTAAATTTTTAATGTTCGTAAATAGCCGCCTGCAGGGCCTAACAGCAAGCGATTGCTGATTGCTTGCTGCTAGTAGTACTTCGTGGTAGTACCATTACTTGTGAGTTTTATTGCTAACAACTCCATTACCTTGAGGTCACAGTTCAAGAAAAATGATCGGGAATACGGCATCAAGTGATTTTTAAGCGTAAACTGGCTAAGAGCTTGGTTGGGAGGTTATTCCACATCTGGAATTTTTGGATTTCTTCAAGTATGGAATCTAAAAACTGCCAGATGTTGGAAGTCGATCGTGAACCGTGCAGGAATTTTTTTTTTATTGATTATGAATGCATTTTATTTACTTAAAGCTACAAACTTAGACATCAACCCAATAATTTTAATTTATTGATAAATTTTACATTTTTAGTAAATTTAACAATTTTTTTGTAAATCTACTTCTATATACATTTATCTTTTTCTTCTAGGTCTTCTCTACAACATAATATATCCGGATATGATAGACCGCTTCGTTTCATTAGATTCGTTGTCATACGCCCACGTAGAGGCCTCCAACTTCCCAATATGGTTCAAGTACAACTACGAGAGGTTCTATGATCCCAAGAATTACCGGAGATTCACATCCAAACCAGAGACAGGACCACTATACACTTACGATCAGGTAAATAAGTTTTCTCGATACGAAGAACAAATAATCTACTGTCACTATTGTCATGCTTGACAAATTTACAATTTAATCTATGAATTACACTTAGGGCTGGTTGTGTGAGCAGTAGTAACTTTATACTATACTAAAAAACTTATTTTACTCTCTGATAGTAAAAACGAGAATCGATAGTTCAATATGGCTGACTTTTCACAGCTATCTGCACCTGACACATTGATTCTTTGAAAGTTACAGTATACGACAATTAATCATTCAATATCCCGCTATTTTAGTGATGAGATGATGATCTCATTGTTTAATATACATTAGCACATACTACGATAAAATTTCACCACCAAAGTGACAGATTTCCAAAAATCCATAGATAATGCATAAAATAAAGCATATTTCGTGATTATTTGTCACGCCTATGTACATCTTCATCTATGCTTTGACAGTAGTAAATTTGATGTATCAACAACCCGCAAAGGATTTTTACTACGGCTGTTAGTAAAAAGTTACTACTGATCACACAACCGGCCCTTGTCTATGTTTTTATTTTAAATAATTTAATGATTTCTTTAAAGTCTTTCATTTATCAATTTATCATTTTTAATTGAATGAGCTTATCATTCTAGCTTGATTTGTGTCTTCTGATAGTTTTTTTGACATGAAATACATCATAATTTTCAGGCCTTGGAAATTGTTATGAAAAGTCGTGGTTTGACGAAAGACGCCGGGAGATATGTCCTCGCACGAACCTTAGTACCGGCTGGCGAGGGGCGTTACAGGTGAAACTTATTATTTAAAATTCTTTATAATCCATGATAACACCAGACATGTATAGAGAAGATGAAGTTACCATCGCTGTCATTTGCAAACTGCAAAAACGCACACATTGAATTAAGATAGTAATGTGTACGTTAGTGCGGTGTTCCTAAACCGGGAGTATGGTTTTTACTGGCGCATTAAAAATATTAATAATTTTTGTGTATAATCAAACACATGACATAAGTAGTGATAATTTAATGCAACTGAATTTAAAATAGTAAAACGATTACGATTGATGGCAATGGTAAATAAGTTATTAAAAAAAACACATTCTTTTTGTGAAGTTGTGATTACTTTGAACATAGGCCTGTGATATTTTGAAAGATATACATATAAAATCAATCGAAAAATTTGTTGTTGCTACCGGGATTTGAAACTGGATCTCTTCCAAACCGAAGAATGTGTATTAACCGATTATGCTACACGAACACAGTGGATTGATGATAAATTTTCGAACTTATATGTTACACTTTTCAAATTAATACATCTATCGTTCCATTATTTGAAAGCCATCTTCTTTATTTTTACGGAATCTCAAATACCTTTGAGTAATCTGATAGCAGATGCCAGAATTAGCATGTATTAATATCAAAAAGGTAACATATAGGTTTGAATATTTGTCACTGTAGCATAGTTGGATAATGCACCTTCCCCAGTTAGGAAAGAGATCCAGGTTTGAATCCCGGTGGCACATCAACAATATTCTTCAATAAAATTGATTTTATATGTATATCTTTCTAATTAATACATTTAATTTGTATTAATGGTAAATAAGTGGCGTTAGTTTTCTTTTCTAAAACAAAAATTTAGGATACTTATATCAATTCAGAGGATGTGTTCAAAGCAAAAAGCTCGCTGATGTGGTAGCCTAATTATGTGAAATTTTCATTGTATTATAAGGAAATAATTGGAAGATAAAACTGACTTCTCCAAAGTCCCACTTTTCTATGGAGATTAGAAAAAAATACTGCTATTTAAACTTTAGATGGAGTTGCTCTGAACTATGACTGAGCTGCAATACAACCAGTATGTTGTTTTAGACAATTTTTTCTTTGACATTAATTTATTATTTTCAGGTTTTGTTGGGAACAGCGAATGAAAGTAATTCCGATGCCCACATTTTCTGCTCAGTACCAGCTAGATCTGTACGGGGGCATGAACATTCCTCATCTAATAATTTTTGCCGACGAATCTGTCAATCGGAACCTCCAGACTGTGAAGGCGCACCTCTTGGAAGAATACGTGAAGAAAAATCCTCACTTCCGGACAGCTATCGTCAAGGGGAACCACGATGTCCACATAAATTCACCGGAAATGGTTGTGAGACTGGTGGCTCCCTTCCTGATGGGAAGCAATCGAGGCAAAGAAGAAACAGAAGAGGTTCTGCGGGCATTTTGGGAGGCCTTCGAAAGTCAAGAGCCGGTCAAAATCACCTCCAAACTTTAAAAAACATTGACAACTTATAGTAGAATATATATTTTTTGTTGTAAATCTTAAAACAGCTAACTCCACCCATGGTCAAAAAACTGTTTTTGATGCCATTATTTTCCTCTTTTATTGTTCTATATTACACTAAAAGTCTAAATTCCCATCAATTTTAAAATACGTATTTTAAAATAAATAAAAACCTTAGATTAATTCCTGCAAAAACCTTAAATATTTACCTGACATAAGTGTTGATGGCACCAGAAATAGAAGACTCATAAATAAATCATAATCACATTATTACATCACTACATTATCATGGAAAATCACCTAACTCCCAATAATATTTTACAATTTTGGTAAAGAAATTCAGCCAACTCCAAATGTTCCCTATAAGTGTGAGATAAATCAAAATATCAATAAAATTTCTCAGCCACTCTATTTCTGCATAAACAATCTACCAAAGTGTGTTTTGGATTTTTCGTAATCCATTTAATTACAAAATTAAACAATTTTTTGTTGCTCCTGAACATTTTAGAAAAATTGAGTTAGCTACTTTGCAGATTAATCTATCGATATGTACATGATGAATTTTTTATTTATGAATTATTTTAGACAAAATACAATATAGCCCATACACATAACTATATAAAATAACTGTTGAAAAGTTTTTAATGAAACTTTGTGGAATTCATTCCATGATTATTTTGAAAATTGAATTGAAACACTGTTTTATTCCACTATATTTTATTGTATTAAACGTTAGAACGTTTTCGGGAACATCTTCCCATTATCAATAATATAATTCAACTAAAGTTTAAAACATTTTCACCCCCACCTCTCTTAACTCCAAACGCATCCTTAATTACTGTCTGAATAAATACAAATAATGTCATTAATTATTTCTCTGATACTTTTAACTATTAGTCTCATTAAAACACATGTAATTCATATAGAATTTGATGAAATGAAATCTTGCCCTTATTCCGCAATCTGGATAATGCCACCTCGGGTAATCAAGAGTCCACTGTATGTGTATGTACATTACTAACTTTATTTATTTGCTAATATTATGTATGTGAAAAACATAAGAATGTAATTAAATACTGTACAATGTTATCGATACGTTATGCGTATAATGAGTTTTCAGACGAATTAAAAATATTGAGTAATAATTCCTTTTTCCACAAAACCTTTTGAGTATAATTATACTCATTGCTACTTAAAATTACATGTATATTTAGTTATGTATAGCTTAATTATAATTTATGTTCATTACAAAAGATGTAAAATTATATTTTACCTCATGTATATTATATTTTACATGACATGTATTTATAAAAACTGTGATAATAATATTTTTCTTTGTAGATACATATTATTTTATTTAATATAAGCAGAAAACAATCTGATTTCTGCTGCTAAGCCCTGCTTTCTCCCATAATCAGTATCTTAAATAATTAAACGGTAAACAAATATCTAATATCAGAAGATAATGCCAGAGAAGATTAGATTTATTAAATTTCAAATCTATCAGTACTGTGTGACATACGATGAATCACATTGTTGACCTATTTTCATTATATTAATGTAAAATAAGAAAGAACTACTACTCAACCAGTTGTAAGAAATGTTTGTATTAATATCACGTTCACCTCAATATTGTTTTTATTTTCACTGTCTTAAAATTCAATCTGATATATATATTATGTTTATAGCATTATTCAGTCTACTTTGTTAGATTAAAATTACTAACTATTATAGTATAACATTAATTATTACTTTACATATTTAAAAGAGATATATAGGGTGTCCGGTGGGAATTTTTCAAATTTTTTAACCAAAGACAAACTGTCACTACTGAGGTTTAATGCCATATGAATGAAGAGTTTTTGGTGCCGCAATTGAAAATGTTTCCTGGATACAACAACGAAACGCAGTTTCAACATCCAGCATGAAATTGCCGCCATTAATCCAGCATTTTTTCTCATGTATATGCCAACACGAGGGTTCGGTTAAAAGAGTGTACTGCAAAAAATGAATGTCACATAGATGACATAATCTTTAAAAAGTGAAATCTGCAGATCTCTATTACCTGTTAAAACTATAATAAATAAATAAAATAAACTTATTTAATTGTTTTTATTTCAATTTCAAAATCGAAAAATTTTTGTTGGACATCCTTATCAAATAATGAATAAATTTTTTCAATCAGAATTAAATTTACATTTCACATTTACATAAAAATAAAAATTTTTCCAGAAAAATATTACAATTGAAGCTGTTATCGCTCATATGGAAAAAAAATCATATTTTCACAGAATAGGTACCTGTCTTCTCGTATCAAATTAAATTATCATTGAACATGTGGGAAGTGGGTGTTGACTTAGAATCAGACACGCAAAGCTCAGCGTAGATGGCGCCACCAGCAGTCAATCTTATGAAAATATTTTATTCACGTAACAAAGCTGCAAAACCGATACAATAGACAAATGTTTGGAACTTATTTTATCAGTTCCGCACACAATGCTTAAGTAACGCGAATTCTACAATTAATAAACAAAAGCTAATGTAAGAAATTTATATTTTAGTTTGAGATTTGAATTTAGACCTTCCTGCGCCCTGCCAAGTGCTGTCTTTATTTATTTTTAGATACAATACAAGGTGCATACCAATATTACAAATAAACAACTAATAAAATGTTGTGTAAGGAAGGACAGAAACTAGTGGGTACAAGACAGCCATTGAAGGGCTTACTAGTGAAGACACTCTCCCATGAAGGGACTGGGATGAAACACAATTATTTTATGAGTCATGGCAACTGAGTTACGCATGAATTTAAGAATTTGATTTGGTCATATGAGATGTGAATTGTCCGCGTTCTAGCTGACACAATCTTGTCATCATCTACCTAATATACCTCATCTCGTAGTCCACGTTTTGATGAAATCCCTGTACAGCTTGAAATTCCTTGCATTACTGATCAGGTCCGCATTTTCAGGAGGCCGATCAATGAACCCAGTTAAGCCTTCAATCGTGCGGTAGTAAACTTGAACCTCCAATCATAAGGTACTGCACTTTGTCATATAGGGAAAAATCAACCAAAGAAGAAACAAAGTTGTGTAATATCATTAAACTAAAACTTCTCCACTCGGTACCTTATAACGGATAACTTTTTGAGAAAACACTAATTAAATAACATCACATTCCTTTGCTATCCGTATTCCCATTATATATTGAAGCGCTCCATGTCTCATCCCACTAGGTATAGGTCGGCACCAAAATGTATTTAGATTAGCTATAGATAGCCTGATAATGAGAGAGACTGTGGTAGTGACAAAATAACTCAATGGGTGTTTAGTACAAAGTTTAGTTTATTGAAAAAAATTAAATAAAGCTGTGTAACTTCAAAAATAAATCTTCAAATTTTAATATAAATTAATCTTATTGATTCCACCTTTCAAAATCTCCTAATTTCCTTCAAAATGCTGTCTTAAAATCCAACTCCCGACCACGAGATCCAGAGAACGACAGAATTGACATTCCTGTTCTGTTGGACTGCAGTTGTGCACACTGACCGCATTGTTATCAGAGGCATTATCATTTGGAATTGTGCTACGTGCAGCTCTTGATCGTCTCACTTGTTGTGCGGCGGCCGCTCTACGTTCTGCTGCTTCTTCTAAAGTCTCCTTTGCTCGTTGTGATGCTCTCAACCGATGAATGCGAAAAGCCTCCGCAGCGCGTTGAGATTCGCGCTCTTCCGGAGACAGATTTATTTGTTGTGACTGACGCTGCGCTTGTCTTTGTGCTGCCTCATGTTGCCGTCGTGCTGCTGCTTCTTTTATAGTCTCGCTCGCTCGTTGTGATTGACGTGATCTTCGTTTTCTTTTAGCGTTTGCAGCTCGTTTTGCGGCCATCTTATCGTTTTGATCCATAATAAAGAGTCTGTAATTGTGTAAACTAAAATTTCATCTCAAAGAAGCAATCAATAACTTATATTTTAAGTTATTTCTAACAAAATAATGAGTTAGGTCCATTTCCGGAACGAAATACTGCTTTCTCATTCTAATATTTTTTTACAATTTTTTATAACATGAATTAAGTATTTTACATTTTTTTTAATTACATGGTTTTTCTTTCGCTTACCTCTCCAAAAAAGAGACCAGCCTGTATATATATTTCGCTGTTCAACAATACAGTTACTAATAATCATATTAAGAAGCGTTAAATAGCTCTCAAATAATATTGGAAAAATAAAGATGTTTCAAATACAGAACTTCTTGCATTATTACTAATTATTAACACAATTACGTACCGTACCAATAATGATATTCAAAATACCAAAAATACATCAAACAAAAATGCAAAAAATTCTATATTCAAAACATGTTTCATAGCATCTTATTTTTCCAACATGACAGCTGTCACCATGGAAAAGAGATAGCTGTCGCTTCTCGAATATTTTTAGACATTTTGGTGGTTTCTACGGTGTTTGGTACTTTGTACTGTGACCGACGTACAAATGCCGAGAACCTGCGAAAATTATTAATAATAATTATTGTTATAGGTGAAAGCTCGCCAATAATGAAATAAAAAAATCGAGCTTTCAAATTTACAGAGTTTATTGGAAGCAGGTACCTAACTAGATTGAATACACAAAGCTCAGTTGATTCATTTGAAAAAATAGAACGTTCAGAGAGCAATATTTTTCGATTACAATCTTGTTTTATTTTGATCTCTTTAAACATTGTCTGAATTGTATTTGAACTTCATATGGTGTTCTTTTGTTTTGTAAAAATTATCCTCGTTAATGTTTACAAGCATACTTAATACCCATAACGTTTTTATTTATTTATATTTTGGCGGTACTTCGTTATTTGTTTATTAACCTGATATTTACTTATTGGTTTCATTTAAATCTTTACAAAAAATTATAGTTAAATAATATCAAAATCAAACCTTGGGTTTGTTACTGTTGCATCTCACGTGTGACGTTCACGTATTATGAATATTATTTTCGGCGCGAATTTTAAATGAATATTTAGCTTTATTCAAATATTGCTGTGCGGGCCGCGCGCCGGGCAACGCAAGCACCTCCTCACCCCGCTCCTAACAAGTATCCACAACGGGCGAAGGGTCGCTACCCCTTTCCCCGCGCATTTGCCGGGCGGGTTTCTGCCAAGCCAAAGCTGGTTTCTCTCGCTCTACGCCTGTCGAACGCATCGGACCTGCTCCGGGACGGCGCCGGTCTTGCAGCCGGCCTCCAAGCAGCTCCATACCAACCGCCATTTTGCCTCGAGATGAAGCCGCCAGGAAGCTACGATGTACCTCCTGAAAGGCATCCGAGGACCCTGCCTTGGACACGAGGCAATCAGCGAATATTTTCGCAGCTAATAACGGTGGACCGGAGACCACCCACCACGAGACGACTAGACGCGGCCACGGAGACCACATGGCGAGCGAAGCTGCGGAACTGGACCAGAGGCGTGCTCTAGATGCCGATTGTCGCACGCACCCGCGGTGGGCCACACGTGGCCTTGCAATTGGCCACAAATGTGAAGACGGAGAAAAGTGAATGGGAAAAACAATTGTGCGCCCGCGTTTAATTAAGGTTCGATATAAGTAGCAATAAGAATTTTCTTTTTTTCATATTTCCTTGCATTGTAAATAAATGTGAGACTTTGTATATAGAAAGACGTGTTAATTTAATTTACATCCCCACCATCTTCTCGTGACCACCACAAATGTTGATTGTGCAACGACCAGAACGTCAAGTATATATCAAGTTTATTCACAAAGCTCAGGTGCTTTACTTAAAAGGTACTTGGATAAAGTACCTACGATTTTAATTAACGATTTTAAAACTTATTTTACTTTGTAACAACAAATTTAAGATAATAATTATCGATCCGATAAAATCAGAAACAACAATTTATGGAGTATTACGTAGAATAATTATTGCAAGTTGCAAGATATTTAGACAGATTACTGTCAATAATGTTGATATGGAGGGTTTTGCATAAAAAAGGAAAATTGATTGGTAATATTTTGCTCCGCTATTATTCCCAGGAAACACATTTTTGTTACACTATGGTCATGAGAATGAGAAAGGAGAAAATATAGAAAGTACGGAACAAACAGATTAGTTATTTATTGACGACCACACGTGAATGGGCAGGTGTACAATAATAATGGTAACTTTGACTAATTAATATGTACTTTATATTAGTTCTCAGCGGTGCTTGGGGTCTCCTCCTTGATGACCGGTCTATTGGCCAGGCGGTGGTGCTATGCTATCGGTTGCTTTCTCTGACGGGGCGCTAGTGTCCAGGCCGACGCGGTGGCGGTTTAAACGGCTGGATTCCTCGGCGGCGGGCAGGGTTGCTGGCTGACCGTCTGGTTTACTGCTGAATCTTCCTCGGGGTATTATCGGAAGGGCCGTTCTCCTATTCCAGGATGATCTCCTTCGAATTCTGAGATCGACTCGATGCTTTCCTAATTTTTGTGGCAGTCTCTCTCGGATTCTATGGCAGACTGTGCCTGTCTATCCTCCGACTTCTATTGTACTCATAATGGACCGTTCCGGTACCGACGCCAACTGCTAATTCAACTCGTCTTCGGATCTTTGATGTGAATCACGGCGGCGTCTTCAGGCTTCCGATACCATTTTCCATTTTAAGCGCCTTCGGTGAGGGTGTATCTTCGTAGGTCGGCTGGTTCGTCTTCTGGCAGTGTCTTATTGATAAATTTTCCGATGGTCCTCAGCTTCATTGGTGGTAAGAAGCTATGCCTCCTCCTACAGTTGATTATTAATTTTATTTTCTTATCAGTGTCCACCCAAAATTTATCACTTTTATTTATAGTTTTATATATCCCTAAATGTAAAATCATCACTTCGCGCTCTGTCTTATTACATAGTTATTTAAAAACTCCGAGTTTAGCAATAACAATAATATTGGACCGTTACGTATCGTTTTCCTATGATTAATTACAATTAAATGTATCTATGCACAATAGTAATTACATGGTTTATCAAAATCTTTTATTTTTTTGCATACAGGGGTTCCTTTTTTTATATGCGGTCGGGTCATTTATTTAATACTTTATATGTACGTACAAGGATTATCAGATATTATGTATTTAACTACTATAAATATATATACACGAGTTTATATAGATTGAAGTTACAGATTAATTTATTCTTGATAGGGGTCAAATTAACCTATACATAGTTCCATCAGTATTCTGAATAACATTGAATGACTCAAATATTTCACTAAAATATGTAATTTAATGTTGATATTTATACAATGGTTGACTGTAAAGTGCAATTATTGAATTGAAATCTCGACTCATAAATACATCATGTTGCATGAAGTAAAGGTTACAATTCTATACCAGTCTTCTGTTTTGTTATTATAGAGTTTTGATATTTCGTATTTCTTGAAGATAATTAACGCACATACTTATTTCTATACATTTTTTTTTCTAACCTGCCCATTTGTCGTTGTACTTTATCAATCTCTCTTGATTACTGTAGTATTCGGGATTAGATAGTAATATTATAATGTAAACGCGGACGTAGATACAAATAATTTATTACAGAATGCGACCGTTCGTGCCAGGGATGAGTGTAAGTGGCGCAAGCACGCGTGATTCCCCAGGAAGACGCGCGCCCTAGCGACCGTATACCACAATTACTATTATGATTCATACTTAATTTAATTGAGTTTATATTTCAGAATTTGGGGCTCCGCATAACTTCCCATAATATTATTATGCTTCCCCATCTATATCTATGACTTGGCGTCAGTGCCGACTTCGTAAGTGTCATTCGCTTCGGTGGTCCATAAAGTACTTGTTTAAACGGCAGATGAGATGACTCCTGTCATCTCATCTGCCGTTTATGAAATCTTATTGTTATGAAATCATTTGTGTTTAAAAAGAATTGGTCCATTCGTTATTATACTTTATTATACAGGTGGCCCAAAAAAGTGAGAACATTTTGTAAAATGCGTTATAATTACATCAAAATTAGTTAAACTATATCAACAATAGCTTAAATAGTTTACTAATTTACTTACTTACCTATATTACGTTTTATTTTGACAATTTCCGGTCGCCATCTATGATTATTAATTTTCCCGTTGTTTATATTTGGTTTTTTCAAATTTTTGCCCAGAATGACAAAAATCACTGCAGAACACCGTATTCTGATAAAAAAAATGTCAATTGAAAAATGTTGGGGTACTTGGAAAATGATCAAAGAGTTTCAAAACAAAGCCTGGAGTATAACTAGACGTTTCAGCTTAACTGGACGTTATGCTGAAATGTCTAACTATACTCCACGTTTTACCAGCTTACGTTTTATTTCGACAATTTCCGGTCACCATTTTTGATTATTAATTTTCCCATCACTGCAGAAGACCGTATTCTGATCAAAAATTTGTGAATTGAAAAAAACGTCAGGGTGCTAGGAAAATGATCAGAGTTTCAAAACAATGCCTGTTCAGTACAGGAACAAGACTGTAACAATCACGTAGGGGGTGGTTCGTCGGTCCGCTCTGTCTCTTGAACGTCAATATTCTGCAGCTGCGTGCAGTGGTCCAGGGGGTCCAAATCTTGTCCAGTGTAGTTTGCAGAGTCGTAGTCTTCCGGGATTAGTCCAAATGTAACAGCCAAAAGTCGAATCCAGGGAAGAAAGTCCAGGTGAATAGCAGGGTCGAAAGTAGAGATGAATAAAACACAGTTTTTCTTGAGAAGTCCAGCGGTGCAAGTAGAAATGAGGCAAATGCTTTTGCAACCGCTGGACCGTTTATTTATATAAGAGACTCATCTCCGGGAGCTTAAGGCTCCATCAAGAGGCTGAGAACCAATCAGGGGGCACAGACATCCCCCGCGCCACCCCGATTCGGTCCAGCGCCGCTACCACCTGGCGGCCAGACTCCGAAGCTATGGGGCGGCAGAACTCAATTTTGTCCGCAATTTTGCCTTTCATAATTCGAACAGACATTTCCCAGACATCGCGAGTATTTTTTATTATAAAGCTTGACCTGCCTCGCGATACCTGGTAGTTTTTATCGCGGGCGAAGGCCCGGGGAATTTATTAATGCACCTTAAGCTTTAAAAATCCATTTTAACCATCTGTACGATTTTTGAGGTGCATAATATCATCTCCGGGCGATCGCCATCCACAAACTCTCTTTATTTCAAATCTCATATCATACATATCAATTTTTTAACATGAGTTATTCAATAAAATAATATACATGATTTTGGCTGGCGCCGGGGGTGGGGCCTCGTCCGTGGCCCGGCTTCCCCCTCTCCCCGGCGGCCCGCTGTGTGCAGGGGCGTCGGGATTCCAGCGGCGCGGAGTAACGGGCGGAAAGTTCCTTTATCTTCATAAGATGCCTTTTTTGACGCCCTGTTTTCGGACCGCGATTTGTCGCGGCCCCGCGGGCCTGTGGCTGTGCAGAACAATACCTGCAGACATTACAGTAGGACGGAGCTCCATCTCACACAACCAAAAATACAATCAACTTTCTTATCGCCTAACTGTCCTCTGCTTACATTCTTTGTAGAGACCCCTACTGGTTACTTGAACGCTTTTTAGAATTTGATTTATCGTTTTTTCTGTCGTAAGACAATACGTCCAGCATCACAAAGAATTGATGTATCCTTCTATGATGAAGTAAATGGGTTTCTCACCCTGTTAACTGTTATTATTCCTTTGATCCTCTTTTCCACAAAAGAAGAGAAGGCTATCCGGTTCACGCCGGAATGCTCCTTTTACAGTTGTTTCTCGAGAAACACCCCGTCATATTTCCGCCGACATTGTTCTCGCCTTAATGTATATTGCGCAACTCCTGGGTTGGGGATCATTACGGCCGTTATCCATTTTGGACGGCCGTTCCGGTCTTTTGTTAAGACTTTGGTCTTCTTCGCATGGTCCTGCCGCCGGCGCTTTGTATGCGACTAGCAAAAAATGAGATTCCATTTATTATTATTCTATTTTTCATCTATTTAATGGTTTGGTCATACGAAACAGATGAATGAGAAGAGAATGGTAAGAAAGATATATGAAGCAAGTGTTGATGGCCCCAGAAATACAGGACATCCGCGGAAGACTTGACCAGATACTGGAGGATGGTTCTGTAAGAAGCCTCAACAATCGACGAGCTTGTGTGAGAAGATGTATGAATGTAGAAGAGGCGAGAATTGCGTGTCAGGACAGAAGAGTGTGGCGCCCTATTCTCTCTGCCTATCCCCGCGGGAAACGAAATGACGGTAAGTTAGTCATCCAATTATTACGCTAGCCTCGCGTCATCCCGCGTTGATGCATAACAAAAGTGATCGCGTTCATATTTAAATTTTAGAATTCAACGTATTCAACCGTCAACATAAAGTATTGGATCTTGTTTGCGAACTTGGGAAATATTATTTTACCGGCGAACAGCTGATGATCTTTTTTTTCTAATGTATATGTATATATCTTATCTATGGTTTAGTTATATTCTAAATTTCGGTCTGTCGTTTGGTATATCTCTTATTTATTGTCGTTTGGTTGTTATTTTGCGTTGTGATAGACTTGTTAGTAAATATGACTCTCCCTGCGTTTTTAATCTCAATGGGGGCGGTGGGAATTGGAGTGTTGTGTTTTGCTCTGTTTATTGGTTTTCCACAGTTGAATACTCCCCAAAGTAACAACAATCGTCGCACAGACGACAATCAAAGAAATACCGATAGTCGAAGGTAAATACGAATGTACGCGCGTTGTATATTCCATATTACCGCAACAGCTTACATTTATTTTCATTGATTATGACATTTCATTGATTTTGTCGCATTTTTAATTATTCATGATTATTGGTTCGTTTACGGTTGTCACAAATTTTGTATCTATGTTTGTATCTCATCAAACTGCATTGCGGATGATAATACCGAGAGATGCAGGATGCATCAGTTTACGTCTGGCAACGAGAAATTTGCAATCAAATCAATTTCGATTTATTACACAAATAAGATAATTAGTGTGTAAAATAGTCAGTGGTAGAACTAGAAAAATTGGGCTCCGAGCAAAATATAAAAAATTAAGTATGTATTAAATAGTTAAAAGAAAATTGACCCATTGTCTCCTATGTATATTTTTTAAGGAGTACACATTTTCATTATATTAGTGCACATGACACGTTGATTAGTGTATTGAAAAAATGCAACACGTGCTGTAATAAAATGGCGTGGTCAGTGTTTAGTGTGACTTTACTGAAGTAGCCCACCAACGAAAACAATAATTAATTTTGTATTAAAGTGAACATATTATTATTGTGATGTCGCAATTTCAGAACTGAGGTCTGGTATTTTTAACGCAAATTAAATTAATCAACTAGAATGATATATAAAAAAATATTTTAGTTGCTGAACCTGAACCTTCTTTTTAAAATGGAATACGTAACACAATTGTAGGTGTATTCATTTCAAATTGTGGGCATCTCAAAAATTTTCCCCGGGAGGGGAATTGTTACCGTATACAATGCCATGATCAGAGTGAGAATGATATTTATATCGCTTTAATACATATATATTCTGAACAATACTGAAAGGTGGCAAAACACGAGCTACAGAATATAAGTTCAAAAATTTGTTGCGGTTGACATAACGGTATGGTAATGCATTTCCCCATATAAGTAAAGGTCCAGGTTCGAATCTCGGTAACAAAAAATAAACTACCTGGTCTTACAAAATAGTACGCTTTCTCCCAATTTAAAAGAAATGACAAAACAGTGGCTTATCGAAGATAATATGTCTTGTAAGGTAGTCGTTATGTTTTGATTATATTAAATGTAATAAAATGTATATAAATGTAGCTGCAGACAAACGTCTAGCAAGATGTTTTGTGGGTCTAGTTTTAATCATAAAAAAAATTAATTGAAATGTTTTATTGATAAATCGATTTTTTTCTGTGTATCTTTTTAGTCTAGTTGATTAATTTAATTTGTATAAAAATAGATAAGTTTATTGAATTATAATTTAATTAATCAAATTTCAGTCTTAGAAGTGTTTTAGTTTCGATTTGACTCTCGCAAAGTTATCAGTTTTGAGACAACCATTTTCTTAGCTTTGTTAGCTTCTATAGGTGCTACATAGCTCCTGCGCATAGTTCTCGTGCCACGGTAGTCATTTTAGACACAAATTTTAAATACGCCTGAAAAAAGTGAAAAATAAATGTAAATATTTAATTAACAGTAACAAGCGTTTAATTAGTGTACCTATCTTTTCAGGTCCAATTACCGAGAATGGTCTGGTAACCAAGACAAGTCGCACTACAGCCACTGTCCCATCTGTCAGGAAGAGATTTGCGATGAACAGCGCAATGCGAAAAGAACACTCTGCGGTCACAGATTTCACTCGTATTGCCTGGATGAGTGGCTGCTCCATAGCAGGACGTGCCCCACATGCAGGTCGCCGGTGTGATGCGTTTTGGTTCATCGCCAGGCCGCCTGGGTTGAGGTTTGTCGCGCATCAAACGATACAATCAATAATCTTGCACAAATAAGTTGGATAATAAATTTTACTGTAATTTAACATAACGTGTCTTAATAATTTAATTTTCATAGGGTAGAGATAATAATATGTTGCAGTATTTGTTACGCCTTGCAAATGTTTGTTTTTTTGTGAGACTTTAGTTTTCAAATGTATATCTGTTCTTAGAAACAGTAATACACAATACAGTGGAACCTCCAGTTACGAAGGTAATTCATTCTGTAAGACTATTCGTAAACTGAAACAATTATTCTCATAAAAATCAATGTAAAATTGATTAATCCTTTCCAGACCCCCGAAAGCGATCCTTTATTCATACTTTAAATCTGACACAAAATCAACTAAATTTCATAGTCTTAACTATGAAGGAATTGAAAGTAATAAAAACAAAACAAATTAACAAGCTTTATTTCAAAGAAGAAAACTATTAAATTACAAAGACCTTACATACCTTAAATGCCTTACAAAGAAGAAAACTATTAAATTAAGTGTTAATTAAATTTCAAAACAATAACAATACAAGTAAAAAAGACACACTCAAGTAGCAGTCCAATAAATAGACCACTTTAAGTGAACGCTACTGCAAAACTAACGTTTTCTTGTTTCACATTCGCCGAGATCTCAGTGCTTGGAGCACGTGACTGCCTGTTCGTAAACTGAAATTCTGTTTGCAAACCGAGATATTGTTCATAAACAGAGTCGTTCGTAACCTGAGGTTCCACTGTATCTTTCTTTAAATATGGATAGCTTTAATTGAATTTACTTTTGTGTATTCAACAGATGTAAATGACTTACTTTATCTGCTTCTTACGTACATGTTTTCCACTACATTTCAGTGTAAAAAATAAATTACGAGAGTTTACATAAATTATAATAGAATTTGTCTATGCTCAGCAGTTCAAGCTTGTTACGAATCAGGCTCTTAAGAACAATGAAGAATAATTAAGAAAATTCTTTTTATTAATTGACTCGTGAGAACTTACGATGTTTAATTTGCTATTATTATTAAGCCCTCAAAATAACACTGCTGCATTCTAAAATATGTAATAAGCAATAATGAGCGTAGGGTTCCAAAAGGCAGGTTTAATAACTAACTGTAGTTTGATTTTTCACAGATCATATCACCGAGATTATGTTCAAAAGTCGGTCAATCTTAATGTAATAAGTATACATTAAAATTGTTTTAAAAGCATTTTGATTAAGAGCATTTGCTGGACGATTGTGTCAATCGTTTTATCTAGCTGCGCCGGATGTTCAAATAATATACTGAAAAATGTTTTCTAACATTTGCATATCAATGATGTTTTATTAAAATATCTCCTGTTTACGTTTTTTTTGTACTCGTGATTACGAGGGATTGGATTGGAAAAGAAATGACAAAACAGATAAAAAAAACTCTCCAATAATATAATCGCCTACTTTATCTTATCAGTAAATTTCTAAACTTACTGAATGAGCGCAGCCAAGATTACCCTGAAATTATCAGTTAAATTTCTTTTGTATTACATCTAACGAAGCTTCGGTTACATCACTAACTCGTGAGTATGTATGATAGATACATACTGCGTTTTTATTGCAACATAATATTTATGTATTCCATCCTGTTCAAGTCATATATTGCAGCGTGTAGGGCGGGCGTTTAAAAAATGTATTTTTTTTACCGGCCGGATTGATCCGCAACCCGGTTAGTGTCACCTAAAAAAATCTGGAGTGTATATTGTATGTGTTTATTTTCTTTATATTAACGTGGGAGTAGTTACAAAAAAAAATTATACAGTGATATATTTGTTAAATTGTAGTTATGTCCTTTTTTAGGTCCACATTTAACACCTTAATAGTAGAGTGTTGACTTGATTTGCTGACAGCAGATTGTTATGACTATTGCTATTTCAAACTTGTAATATGTTGTAGCGGTGTTTTGTCGGGATGCGTATAATGCAAAAAAATAAATGACATAATATTAGCATTATTATCACAATTCTAAATCAATATGGTTATTGTACTTATATATATAATATTTTGTTTTGATGTGTTCCAAATATAAATAATGTTTGCTGTGAATTTTAAATGTAGAAATTAAAAGGTGTCTGCTTTAATGTATATTGTTACTTACCGATTTTGTTGTTATAGAGTTAAAAGCGAGCAATAAAAGAATGTTTTCGATGTTATATTGTATTGAGATTAATAATAGTGATATTTAATTAAACATGAGCAAAAATACACATCATGCCTATTCTCGGACACCACCAACCGGTGCAAATACTCAGGGCGGGGGGGGGGGGGTTTGGTTATTGTAAATTTAAAGTTTTAAGAATTTTTTAATATGGTTCTAAAGGAATCTTGAAGTTATACACTTGCAATGCCAGGTGAATCAGCTAATACAGCATATTTTATAAATTCCCCACGCCTTCCAATGCTTCAACATATTTGTATAATTTGAGATTCCCCAAATCACCATAAAGCTTGAGATACTTTGAAAAACTGTTATGACTGCAATGATGCATTGGATTTGTCAAAAAATAATAATTTTGTTTGGTAAAAACTGGCCTTTAGACTGTCTGCAGTTTACATTTTGCTCTCAAAACACGCGGGCGGGGGGGTATCAGTAAAAGAATGTACAGAATTAATACTGGATCATTCGTTTAATGTATTTTCTATGAAGAGGAAACCGAACTGACTGACATATATCGAATTTCCATGTGTTTCGAGGGTAAAATTGTTTCATGGATGGGTACCATCACAGATCACAGCAGTGATGAAATAAACTGTGATTCGAGCTTTCTGGCGTATCGATGATTGTTCGCCAAATTATGACTAATCTCAGTTAGTGATGGTGTGTCTACACGGATGAGTCTCAATAGTGTGTAAAGGCCAATACAGCCAAGCGAAACAGCTTTGATTAATTAAATACAGACACAACTGATCACACACCTTTACTGACAAATCTCTGAGACGAGAGATCAAAGTCTCAACCGTGTACACGCACCATCAGGAAGGTATTGTATAAAATATGTTATGAGATACAGACTTGTGTTATCAACATGTTTTTTGTAACTTTTGCACATCACTGAATGTTGTGTCATACAGGATGCTTATCAAAAGTTAAATAAAAAAATATTGCATGTTTATTTGAATTAATAAATGATGTGGAGAAACTCAAGATGTCAAGTCTTCCGAGTCACCCATTGTGGAATATTTGTCGTGATTTTTGAGATTTTTTCGTGATATTAGTTAAATGTGAAACTTGTGATTTTGGAACTTCACTAAGTTGATTGTGAATTGGAATCATGTTAGAAGTTTATTTCTGAGATGTTACGCCGTACGTATCTTGGGCTAGTTATCGCATCTTGTTTCCGGTAAACATTGGGAATAAGGTGGATTATGATGACAAATTTTGCACATTGTACAAAACTTGATACCTTACTTGATACTTGAAATGTCATTTATTTATTAAATGTTGAAAGTTTACACAGTTATCGTGCATTGTTTATAAATAGTTTTAATGTGCAATTCATCATTTGGCACATCTCATAGTCCGTGTCTGCGTGATTAGGTCACGCTGGTCTTATCGCGTTATCATTGGGGTCTTCAGTTATTATTATTGATTCTTATTTAAATCATGGTACATAATGAAAACTTAATTTTATGGAAAAAGGGGAAACCTTTAAATGTTCACTTATAAAAACTATTTTATTCATATATAATAAAGAACATTATCGGAAGTCTGCGCTTGAGAACGGATTACTATATTTTCCCTCGCTGCTCCTTGAATCCCCGGTTCTGTGCAACCCTCCAATAAAAACCACCAGAATTTCTATTATAACCTTGGATTATCTTCTCGCCCACGTGTCAAAATACTACAGAACTAGGTTCTGAAAAACTGCAACTTCGCAATAATTTGTTAAAAAATTACTCTTTACATCGCTCTACATGCGTAGCTGCCAGTTTTGTGTAAGAGTCCGTTCTCACGCTCCATACATCAGAAGGGAAGAATACACTGGTCAAGTTCAATGAAGCTGTGGTATCTTCTTGTTTTTACGTTACATGGCACAGTATTCTGAATGCTACCTTTTCAAACCTTCCTCTTATCATAGAATAACATGACACACATGTTCAAAATATGGTATATAATTTTTTCTTAAACAATTGTGACAAAAGAAACAATTTAAAGCATCTTATACAATGATCACAGTTATAATCATCTTCTCGTTGGATGTATATAAGGAAGGCCAATCGCAACAAGTTTCACAGTACATTATATTTGTTATAAATATTGTTAGTATGTATTTTTAAAAAGTGCCTTTTAATAATTATGATTGATATTTCAAATGTTAACACAGCGCGTGCCATGGAGTCGAGTTGGAATTAACGTAAAATTTTAAATAGTGTTAAAAATCGGTACTATTGTTTCATTCAAGAATTGCTACAAATAGCTACAGCACTAAAGACTAGTAGCTTTATCCACTAAATTGAACATTTCCACACGTATCGTAACTTTGCAATATGAGAACCGCTTGTACGGAACAAATCAACATTTTTTTTATTAATATAAGTTTGTACAAATTTACTTTGTTTAATGTAGAAGTGATTTTACGTCGAAGATGTAATTTTTTAAATATTTAGAAATGATCTCTCGATGACACAACGTTTAATCCGTTATACATATCCTTCAGTCTTTAAATAAAATGCATATCAATTTGAAACATTTATTATATTGTTGTTGAGCGATTTCTAAACATCGACTGTCATGCATCATTACCACTTGTCCCCCAACTCGGCTGGCCGGTTGTTTTTTTTTAAACTAACATTTTTAAGATAATTCAATCACTAGGCTTCATTTAATTTTTGTAAAAAAAAAATAAAGCAATTTAAAAAAAAAGTATTTTTATTTATTAATTAGAGTTTGTTTACATTGTATTTTTTTAAGGAATATTAATTCAACTTTTCGCATTTTTAATGAAAATGTTGATATTTATTATTAATTTATATAAGAAGAATTGCATAAAATTTGATTATTCACACTAATAATATAAACTGAATATTATTTTTCATAATTAAAACAATACAGGCATTACAAAAAAGACTGCCGTTCAATTCAATTTCTGCCGCCTGCCAGCGTACGATCAAAAAATGAGCCACAGTTGTCACGTTCAGTCGGCAGGCGGCGGCGGTCGCTGTAAACGCGCTCCGGCTGGCTCGGCGGCAAAAGCTGAGGGTACGGGCGCTGCGAGCGCCCGTGCTCGCCCGGGAATGAATAAATAACGTGCTGCTGCAGTATGGAGCTCACATCAAGTCGCGCTTAGGCAGCCAGCTCGCCAACATGCAAAGTGTAAATTCCCTACTAAGTGAAACAGTGCAGCCCTGAAAAGGGCCAGTTATCAACAAACAATTATTTTTTCAATTAAACAACAAAACTGTCAATTTTCAACCGTGTTCAAAACTACAACGTACGACTACCCGCCCTCGGCTGAAGCCCAGATCCCGAGTTGAGCTCGCCAACTAACAAACTTTACAAAAAAAATTGCAGTGCAAACACATCCCAACTCAACATCTTTAACAAACGCAATAAAAAACTCAACCGACATGGAGCCACCTACCAATCACAAATCAAAGCTACAGCGACTTCTTCCGAACATCACCTCCGAAGAAATAATGACACTAATAGAAAATTATAAAAAATCAAAATATCAATCGACCCCAGCGACACAGATACAAGGGACATCAACCTTTGCTGACTTTTCAACACTACCTCCTTCCCATCGGAAAACCAGTGGGTAGCAGACCTCCACCTAACGAAAACGAGTCACAAGGACCCCCCCTCAAGCAGCGAAAAGCGCCCACCACAACAATAGATTCGAACTACTCTCAGACTCGAATTAAGACACGGCATCCCAAGAACCAGTAAAAGCAAAAAACAACCCAAACATCCCTCCAATAATAATCAAGGACCGACGTAACTGGAGGGAAACCTCCGACTTCCTAAAAGTCACAATCTCAGCCAGAATTTCCAAATTAGGAGTAAATGTTAGTGTTGAGGACACTACCAGCTTCCGCGCAGTAACCAAATTACTAGAAGAAATGAAATCCCCTTTTCATTATTTCACCTCCCAAAACAAAATAACTATAAAAGCGGTAATCAGGGAAATCCCCACCGACATTCCTGATGAAGAAATAAGCAAAATTCAAAGTAAAGTAGAAAATTAAGACAGCCAATGCCGCTCGTACTAGTGCAAACAACTAATTCAGTTAAAGGCAAAGAGATTTTCAATCTAAAATCCATATTTTATCTCAGAGTTCAAGTAGAAAAATTTAGGAAGAAACAGGGACCCTCACAGTGCGTGAGATGCCAAATCTTCAGACATTCAGCGGCCACGTGCAGAGCCACGCCGCGATGCGTAAAGTGCGCATTCAACCACTTAACCCCAGAATGCACCAAAAAAAAAGAAGACAGCTCTGCTACGTGTGCAAACTGCGGCGGCAGCCATCCAGCAAACACAGAGGATGCCCAAAATACTCAGCACAGAGAAGAATAGTAAGTCAATCTGAAACCCAACACTCAGCCCCCCTCCTCCCTCTCGCCTAACCGAACCAACCACATCATACGAAACAAACACTACCCCCCCCACACCAAACACCACCAAAACTCAACCCTGGCGCACCCATCCTAAATTTAGTCTTAGGAATAATCCGCCGTCTCCTCTCATCAAATTCGGCAAGTGAGATTATGCAAATAATCTTCTCAGATGCCCCCAAACTCATCTCACTTGTTCAGTACAGGAACAAGAACTGTAGCAATCGTGTAGGGGTGGTTCGCCGGTTCACTCTGGGCTTCGAACATCGATGTCTGCTGCGGTGTGCAGTGGTCCAGGGGGGTCTAAGTCGTCGTCCAGTTGTTGCAGTCAAGTCGTAGAAAATTTCAGGTTCAGTCCAAATGTCGTAGCCAAAAGTCGAATCCCAAGGAAAATCCAGATGTAATAGCAGAGGTCAAGCGGAGATAAATAAAACACAGTTTTCTTTAGAGAAGTCCAGCGGTGCAGAAGCGATCGAGGGAAGTAATTTTTGCAACCGCTGGACCGTTTATTTATCCTGGAGATCCATCTCCTGGGACCATAAGGCTCCATCTGGATGCTGGGACCAATCAGGGGGTGAAGACACTCCTCGTGCCACCCCGATTCGGTCCAGCGCCGACACCAACTAGCGACCAGACTCCGCAACTTACTTAATTTTTTCTACGGCAACGTCCCGTACGGGACGGCAGATTTCATTTTGCGCTTGAAAAACGCCTCTTATAATTTTGATCTGTAATCCTCAGGCGTCGCGAGTACTTTTTTATACAGAGTTAAGTTAGAGTGAGTTAAGTTGAAGAGGATGGTCTGCCACAGTCTACACAGTATGTCACTGAATTTGGGATAGCCGTGGAGGTTTCGTCAGAATAATCGTCCGAGGAGAAGTTAAGCTAGCTCAGCTAGCCTTGGAGGCTGTTCGTCTCAGAACTTTAAAGTAGTCAGACACCAAGTCAGCATAGAAGCAGCCCAGTCAGCACCAAGCGGCTACGAGCAGCCAGTAACCAGGTCAGCCGGCGCCACTTCGCCGACCAAAGACCAGTCTTTGGAAGAAAGGAGGCCCCAGCGAAGCATCGCAAATTAACTTAAGGTAGAATTAAATTAGCATAAGAATGTACACCTGCCCGTTCATACATATGTAGGGACAAACATAAATAATTGATTTGTGTGTTATCTGTATTTTATATAGTTCAGCTGTGTATAACCATAGTACCATAACAGCATAATACCTGAAAAATGAATCGCGGAGCAAATTATTTACCAGAGTGCGGAGTGATAGAGTGACGCTCTAATAAACTGATTTAGAGCTTCTTCTTTTTATAACCCCACCCCAAACAGGCAGAAAATTTTTTTTTTGACAATATTTGTTCTTCTGATTATATAAATCAATTATTATATTTATTTTTAAAATTTAACCTATTTTATTTATGCTTAATATTTCTGAATCTGCTAAAATATATTTTAAAGATGTTATCTTTTTATTTTTTAAACAATTTGTATTTAAACTAATTAAAACGATTAATGGTCGCTGCCAAATCTCAAGATATTAGAATGATTTATGATTTTCGTAATCAAATCATTTGATTATGATACCTCGTAATCGGTAGTCCTCGTCATTTGTCACTTTGCGTTGTGTTCTTGTGATAGACATGTAAGTAAATATGTTTTTGCCAAGCTATATACTCTCATTGGCGATTGGAATATTGTGTTACGTTATTTACAATCAACCTCAGCAAAATACCCATAATAACAACAATCGTCCCTCCAACGATAGTCGAAAGTAAGTACGAATGTACATATTCCATATTACCGTAACAGCTTACATTTATTTCCATTGATTATGACATTTGGAGTGATAATGTCTAATGTGCGACAAACTATGATTGAAGGACTGATTGGGATAAATGGCCGCTCGCCACTGAACGACGACTTGCTACTGTTTCATTGGGGTGTAGATCTTGCGATGGTAAATGCTGGGAAGACCAGCAGCCCATTATTCTTTCGCCTGCTCAGGGAGTGTATCTGTGGCAGTTAATGTATGTATTATCTAGTAGATCAAAATAAAACCAATACAAAAAAATGTTGGCAAATTATTAGAGAATTTACCAATTCTAATATAGAAAAAAGTAATAAAGTATTTCAGATGGTTAATGATGAAAATATTCCAAATACTGATGAAAATCAGACTGATATTTTAAACTATATAAATAAATACTTCTCCTCAATAGGTAAAAAAATTTCAGATGATCACTTACTTAGAATGAACACAAATAAATTACAGTTATGTAATAATGTCCGCCTAAATTCGCAAACATCAAACTCATTATTTTTAACTCCGACTACACCACATGAAATTAACACAATTATACAGGAATTAAAAACTAATAGTGCTCCAGGTAAAGATGGTATTTCTATCAAACTTGTAAAAGAAATTAAGTCATACGTAACTGAACCACTTGCATTTATTACTAACCTGAGTTTACAAACTGGAGTCTTTCCAACCGTGCTAAAAGATTCGTTGCTATGCCCAATTTATAAAAGCGGAAACCCTAGTGATATATCCGACTATAGACCGATTTCTCTTCTAAGTGTTTTTTCAAAAATTCTAGAAAAAATTGTTAAACGGAGGTTCCTTAAATTTCTGGATGTAAACAACATTCTATCGAATCAACAATTTGGTTTCCGATCGAAACGCAATACAGAAGATGCACTCATGTCTCTCGTGGAATATATCGTATCGAACCTGGACAAGGGAAACAAATACATGGGGATTTTTCTTGATCTTGCAAAAGCATTTGACACCGTACCGCACTTACTATTGCTAAAAAAACTTGAAAACATAGGAGTAAGGGGCATAGCATATAGGTGGTTTAAGGATTACTTAACAAATAGACGTCAAATTGTCCAAAATAATGAAAAATACAGCAATCCATCTTTGATAACACACAGTGTTCCACAAGGAAGCATTTTAGGTCCCATATTATTTCTAGTATACATTAACGACTTTTGTAATACGACCCTAAACAATGGAAAAATAATCACTTTCGCGGATGACACCATGCTTTGCTTTGAGGGTAAGTCTTGGGAAGAGGTCAATACTCATGCACAGGATGGTCTGAACAAGGCGAAAAAATGGTTTGACACGAACCTCCTATCACTTAATACAAAAAAATCAAAATATGTATGTTTCTGTATTAACGAAAGAACAACACCACGTCAAAGTCCTACACTCATCGTTCATGACTGCAAAGCAAACAAGACCAAGGCGTCCGCATGCCAATGTGAAAAACTGACAAGAGTCAAAATTATTCGACATCAGGGAGTACTGATCGATGATCATCTTAACTGGAAAGAACATATATCGAACCTAGCAAAACGCATAAGAAAACTAATTTACTTTTTTAAAGGAATTCGATGTATAGTTGATTGCAAACTCTTGAGATCGGTGTACTTTGCACTGTGCTACTCTTTAATTAATTATGCTATTTTAGTTTGGGGAGGAGCAGCAAAAACAATATTGGAGTCGGCTAAAAAAGCACAAAAAACAATTCTCAAGGTAATAATTGGTCGTCCCTTTAGATATCCATCAGACCTTATATTTAAAGAGTACAATGTCCTTGATATAAGACAAATCTTTATGTTGAGACTCGTTCAATACTTCCATACTAACAATAACTCTCCCCAAGCAATAAATCATGGACACAACACTAGACAAACAACAAACATCTACACACCAGTTCCGAGAGCAACAACGACATTTTATCAAAGATTCTACATGTTCCTAGCTCCGAAACTATACAATACACTCAGTACCAACTGGAAATCGTACAATTACTATAAGATTACACAAATATGGACCCAATATATGATTCAATTAGGTAGAGATGAATCAGAAGCATGGATATCCAACAATTTACTATAATGTATACAATTCTTTTACTAATAACTCACTAGTCCTACAACACTCCCACTCCACATATTTTTATTATATTTTTATTTTATTCTTACTTTTTTATTCATATTTGATTTATTTTTTTATTCCAAACAACACCACAACAGCACGAAAAAAAAAAAAAAAAACTGGCTACTTTAACACAGACTTTAGTCTAGCAAAGTAGCCAGGACAACGCTGTATATATCAGAGGTGAAGTCTACTTCATCCCACACATTAAACTATGTATTATGTATGTTTATTATGTATCCACCTCTGTAACTACAAAAATATGGATGTCAAAATATATATAAATAAATAAACTTTGTGGGGTCCTTCCGATGCCTTTCGAAAATTCATCGAGATAAGGCCCCAGCGAAGCATCGCGAATTATATTAAGGTAGAATTTAAATTAGAATTAAGTTAGGATGAGAATATACACCTGCCCGTTCGTACATATGTAGGGACAAACGTAAATAATTGATTTGTGTGTTATCTGTGTTTTATAAGCTATTCAATTTTGAAGTTAGGTCTTATCGTATGTGAGTTATCGGTTGTTCGGCAATGATCGGCATTTCTCGAAAATACCCGAATGTAAAGAGCGCTACTTACAATAACACCATAAGTCAATTTTCACAAAATAACGAAATGTAAATTTATTTTCTTTTCTCACTTTTTTTGTTTATTTACTAAGGTCAATATTTATATCGTGTTTTGTTTGTTTCAAAATGTTGCGATGTCATTCTTTGAGATGTTTTTAATCGTTTTAAAAGCGTCAAAGATAATATAATGTTAAAATTCGTTATTCATTTTTATTTACTGAATTTACGAGTTTAATGAATACGACCAAGTATGTAGGGATTCGTTTCTAAATTAAACAGGATTAAATTTGCTGGGTAGTGGGTAGTTACGGAAACAAAAGTACGGCTAATGTTTCCGTAAAATAAATACTACGTAATACACGTTGAATATCTCGAATTTGAAACTGGAAAAATATAAGTATTCCTTTAAAAGATGATGACATAGAACGGCAGAGGAGACAGTTGAGCATTCGTGCAAATATGCTGTCACGGCGTTTCTACCGATACAGTAAGGAGGTGAAGAGCATCCTGTTTAAATCCTTCTTCACCAGCATGTATACCTGCGGGCTCTGGTCGAAATACAAGCAAGTGACGTATAACCGTCTCCGAATTCAGTACAACAACTCATACAGAATACTGTTCGGGTAGGCGCGTTATTGTAGCGCATCTACAATGTTTACCGAAGGCCGTATACATGGATTTGTTCCGCTTCTAAGACATCGGGTTGCTGGCGTAAAGCGGCGGCTGGAGCTCAGCACCAACTCTTTGGTGCAAGCGCTTTCATGGTTTCATTTCAAGCTGGTTCCCTGACCAGAGAATGGCAGTGCTTTCAAAATAGCTATATATACAACAATGGCCGTGACTGAAGTAGTTGTATATGTAATAATTATATTTTGTGTGTATATATGTGTGAACTTTTGACTTTTTATTAACTTTTTAATTTTTTTTTTTTTTTGTATTTATTAATATTTTCCTTGGTTTTCTTTTTCACAACATATTTATTTCATAACCTTTAATGTATAACTTAATATGTATTATCTTTATGGCGAATCAGGTTAAAAAAAAAAACCTGATCACGCTGGAACACATTATTATTATTATTAACGCCAAAATAGGTAATTCATATAATATTTTTTATATTAACAGTGTACGTGCACACCAGAAAGTACGATTATTGTATTGATAATTTTTGGCGATACCTGGTTTTTTAACTCGAAACTTACAGAGGACGCGCGTGAAATAGATTTTATGTAATTGTATCTAAATATAGCGGTGGTCGCCACAAAAAATGTACCATTGACTGAAATATTAAGAAAATGTATTGACACCACAAGCGATGAAGTACTTGTATTTTTGGCCCTGAACTTGTTGATGTCCTGGAATACATTGGTCAACAAATCCATTGCTGAACTCATCGATCTACTCGGATACTATGTCAAGGAATCGGTTCCAAATAATATTAAAGATGTTACATATTTCTGATAACGAACTACAAGTGCCGGGGCGACCGACTCCATAAGATCGGGCCTGTACTGCACCATCTATCAGGAAGAGATTTGCCAAAAACAGTGCAATGCAAAAACAACAATCTGCGGTCACACATTTCATGAGAGTTGCCTGGTAAATTTGTTGATCCATGGCAACACATGCCCCACTTGCAGGTCGTCGTTGTGAATCCTTTTGGCCGCCTGGGTTGAGGCATAGATGAGGGTTGAGATTTGGCGCGGACCAAACAATATAATCAATAATCTTGCACAAATAAGTTGGATAATAAATTGTAGAGATAATGATATGTTTCAATATTTGTTACGTCTTGCTAATGTTGATTTTTTTTGCAAGCCTATTTCATTTTCAGTGGAACTGATGTTAATTTGTTCTGTAAGACTGTTCGTAAACTGAAACAATGACATATTTCCATAATGCAGTGTATTAATCCATTTTATTATCTATTTCATACTTTATATCCTACACAAAATGACAAAATTTCATAGTCTTAACTAAAAAGGGATTGAAAGTAATATAAACAAGTTTTATTTCGACTTATCTTACATCGAAATCGAAAAAACAATTAAATTAAGTGTTAATTTCATTTTGAAACAATAACAATATAAGTAAAAAGACACACTCGAGTAGTAGTCCAGTAAATAAAATGCAATCGAACAGTAGTCTGCTCTGAGTGAACACTTTCACGAAGCTATCATCCTTTCATTATCTTCCTGCCGAGATCTCTGTTCGTAAACTGAAAATCTGTTTGCTAACTGAGGTATTTTTTCGGTGGGGAATTTGTTCGTAATCCAAGGTTCTACCACATTTTTATTTAATTCACTATTATGTATTCAGCAATGACTTACTTTATCTACACATTTTCCACAAAATAAATAACTAGTTTACCAAAATAGTAAAAAAAATTATTTGTGTCTAGCTGTTCGAGTATTTTAAGAATCATGCTTTCAAATAAAACACGCACAAGATATTTATTGTGTTATTATAATAAAGCCGTTATATTCTAAAATATAAAATGAGCAATAATATGCCTAAGGTTTTAAGTGATTTTTACTCTTTAATTAATTTCTTTCCTCTATGTACTCAATCATATCATCGAGACTATGTTCAGAAGTCTGCTAATCTTAATAATGTAAAGTGGTGTTCCGCAGGGCTCACACATGGGACTAGTTTAATTTTTATAACACAATACATTTGATAAAGTCGACATAATGTTGTTTGCTAAAGACCTTACGATATCCAGAACGATTGAGTCGATAAATAACTATCTTTTTCTTCAATCTAGCCTTAACGAATTACACGAATGGTGTACACACAACAAACTTAAAAAATATATTATTAAATGCAAATCTATAACGTTTTGTAGAATCAACAACCTATTGTTTTTCAGTACAGCGTAAACATCGTTACCCTTAAAAAAATATCTCGAATTCATTCGTTATATGTAATGAATTTGTAGAAAGGTTAATGAAATTCCGAATAAAACTATGAAATGTCTTGGTTTTGCATTAAGAACGGTGAAAGCTATCAATTAACTTAAATCTCTCATTTTTCATTTTATACATGCTGTGATTCGTAGCAATTTAGAATAAAATTTGATAATTTGGTCTCCATTCTTCAAAGTACATACATAAATTAAAATTAGAAAGGGTTGAACATACAGCTTTAAGGTTTATTAACTTCAAATTGTGTATACACCCGTTGAACAAATTAATTTTGATTTCTTAATGAGCATTCTAAATTTAACTAACTTGTCGTGCAGAAAAACTTTGGGTTATATATTATTTTTATTTAAAATATAGTAAATGGCATGCTGGACGCCCTTAATTTAACTAAATTGATTTTGTACCATATTCTCGCGCGAAGTACCAGGTCGCTGGCGCCGTTTCGTGTAATTGCTTCACATACACATATTTATAGTAACTTGCACCCACACAAAGACTTCACAGGCATGGGAACGATTTTTGTATTGTAAATATATTCCGATATTCAATGTTTAAATATAAGAGTGATATTTTTATTGCTGTACTGTGACAAAGGTACTTAAGGCATTCTGTGTTTAACCAAAAATTTTTTCTTTTTGCTAAATTTAAAAAAAAAAAAATGTCAATATGTAAACCATTTTTAAAATTTTTATTTTCTCTTTTCATGTTCTTCTTATATGTATATATATATTTTTTTCTACTCTAGTTAATATTATGCAGTTCAACTATTTTTTTTTTATGTATACTATAATTACTTGTGTACATTTACTGTATTGTACTTATTATGGTGAATTATTTTGTACAAGCTGCACATGTTTTTTATAAATAATTTATGATGTAATGTAAACAAATAAAATAAAAAGTATTTCTTGTTATAAATAGTCATACAAATTATTTTAAAATATTTTGAGCAAGAGGATTCGCCAAATGATTTTGTTAAGCCTTTCATTTAAATGTGGCCAATCTTTCAATAATCTAGTGAAAAATTATTTCTTACATTTGCTTATCGATGATAATGATATAATTCGTATTTCATTAAAATATCTCTTGTTTACACTTTTTTTTTGCAGTTTTATCTAAATCTTACAGATTACGCATGCACCAAGATAAGATAAGTGAATACTTACACAGATTTCACACTAACACACGTCAGAATGTAAGCCGTATGTATTATAGTCACATCAAATATTCGTGAGTGGCGAATAATAATTAAAAAAATGACGAGTTGTTAATAATACAAGCGCTAACCAAACAAATAACAGAGGTGCTATGCTAATAATATACAGGAAGTAACAGACCTAATCCCACAATATTTTATGAATGGTACCTGATTAAATTACGAGTCAAAATTCTGCACTTTTACAGAAAATATTGTTTGAAATTTTAACAAAATCGTGTTAAGTTTGAAGTCTATGTACGAAATATGAAATAAATATTTGTGAAATTGTTCCATTATTAATGTATATATTTTCTTCAGGCCTTAAATCATCTAACAAATAGTCTGGCCGCTCGAAATTCGATGACCTTTCATTTTTTGTATTCAATATATAATTTCAGTTAAGCGAAATAATCACATAATTATGTTTTTTTATTTTTAAATGCTTATATCTCTGACATGGTTGAGATTAGCCACATGTCCCTTGTACGTTTTCGACTCGTAAGTTAATCGGGTATACACCCATAAAGTATTGTGAAGTAGCTCTGTTACACCCCTGTATAATGTTATTTCAAAAATTTCGATAACATACTGTTTTAACAAAATATTTTTTTATTTAATTTCTATGAAGAATTTCTATTTCATTACACTAGACACAGTAAAGCAACCTTTAATAAATTAAAACAATATTAAAAATAGTTATATATATCATTTAAAATAGAATGTTGGATGTTTCAATTATCATTATTCGAATATTGACATCTGAAACGGGCAACTTGGAAACATGAGTCATAAAAAAATATTTCCCATACGTCCGACGTCAGCGAATAAGACATCTATATTCAAAAAAGAGCCGTGAGCCATGCTTCCATAGTTCAAACCACTCAAAAGATCTAACGGCTCAATCAAATTGATGATTCAACGGCTCAATCGAACCGACGATTCAACCACTCAATAGATCCACGGCTCTAACTGTTCAATTGAGCGGCTGATTTGAATCAGTTATCTGACTCACATCGTCCATGGCTAGACAGAATCATTTGTTTAATGTATTTTTTATGGAGAGTGGACCAAACCAACTAACATATATCAATTGACACAACTGATTACCTTTACTGTCAAATCTCTGAGGTGAGAGATAAAATTCTCAACCGTGTACACGCCGCCATCATGAAGGTATCATATAAAATATAGTACAAGTATGAGGTATAAATTTGTGTTATCAACATGTTTTTTATAACTTTTGCACATCTGTCGGACTTTTATCAAAAGTTAAATTAAAAAATATTTCATGTAGAAAATTAGTTGTAATTTTTTCGTGATATTAGTTGTACGTGAAACTTCACTGAATTGGAATCAGTTAGAAGTTTATTTCTGGGATGCTACGCCATGCGTATCTCGAGCTAATTATCAGATTTTGTTACCGAAAAACATTAATATTTTGAATTATGATGACAAATTCTGCACGTAGTACTGCACTTGATACCCTATCAATTTTCATGTTAAAAAATATATAAAAACTAGATATCATTTAATCTGTAAATGTTCAAAGTTTACAGAGTTATCTTGCATTGTTTATAAACATTTTTAATGTGTGATTCATCATTTGGCATTCGTCGTAATAGTCAGTGTCTTTGTGATTAGGTCTCTCCGGTCTTATCAGGTTATCATTTGTTTATTATTTATTTTTATTTAAATCATGTACATAATGATAGTTTAAGCTTATGAAAAAAGGTAATCTTTAAATAATCGTACTTAAAAACTATTTTATTAATATAAAATTAAAAACATTATCAGAAACTCACACTTGAGAACACATTACTATGTTCCTCATCTTTATTCATTGCTGAATATAGGCCTTCCTCGTTGTTCTCCACAATCCTTAATCCACCGAACGTGTCGATTTTTCTATCTCTCATTAGCATTACTCTTTATATCGCTCTACGCGCGTAGCTGGCAGTTTTGTGCAAGAGTCCGTGCTCATGCTCCATATGCCAGAACGGAAGAATACACCGGTCAAGCTCTATGATGCTGCAGTATCTTCTTGTTTTTACGTTACATGGCACAGTAGTCTGAATGCTGCCCTTCCAAACCTTTCTCTTATCATAGAATAACATGACACGCATGTTCAAAATATGATACATAAATTCTTCTTAAAAAATTGTGACCATGCTGCAACATTGTGTATTTTCTTGGGCATCCAATGGTATATTAAACAACTATATCAAATAAATAAAAATATTATTAAACACAATTTCTAACTTTCCGTTGCCGGAGTGGTCTCATTTGTAAAAATTGATATATGGTGTTGTTGCAGAGGGGTTTCAATTACAGAGACATTTATTGATCTCTTGTTAATAGGAAGACTCAGCTTTAAAGCATCTTATGCAACGATCACAGTTGTAAACTCTTCTCATTGCATATATGTATAATATATAAGGAAGGTCCAATCACAAAAGTTTTCACAGTACATTATATTATATTTGTTATAAATATTGTTAGTATTTCTAAATTAACAATAAATTAATTAATACAGCGCGTGCCATGAAGTCGAGTTGGAATCAATGTAATTTTTAAATAGCGTTAAAAATCGGTAATATTGTTTCATTCAAGAATTACTACAAATAGCTACACCACTTAAGGCTTTGTAGCTTTGTCCACTAGCACTTAAAACTTGGATTGCACATATCGCACATCTAGATCAAAACTAAGACAACTCAAAAAGTCATAATAAAAAATAAAATAAATAATCAAAATCATAATAAAAATATTTTCCTCTATTTTTGGTTACTAAAAGTTATGAAACTAAATAACATTTTAAGTCATAAATGTATCCTAAAATGACACTATTCGAGAACTGGGGTTAAGTTAGTTGCGTATATGACAGAGTATCCGAATACAATAATAACTCAAATTTTTTGTTTTTTTTAGTCGTCTTAGTTTTGATCTAGGTGCGCGATATATTATCACTTTGCAATATAAGTACCGCTAGTGCGGAACCATCCAACAATTTTTTTATTAATATACTTAGGTATGTACAAATTTACTTTATTAAATGTAGAAGTGATTTTATGTCAAAGATGTAACTTTTTAAATGATCTCTTGATGACTCAACGTTTAATCTGTTGTATCTGCACATCCCTCAGCATGTGTTTAAAGAAAATGCACATTGATTCGAAACATTCATTACGTTCTTGTAGAGCAATTTTCTATATATCGACTATCACGCTGAAACTTGTCCCCCAATTGTCTTAGAAATACCGCAGTCTTTCCATATTTTGACAAGTCTGGACATATAACTTTTTAATATACCTATCCGTTGTTTAATTTCTGACCCGCAGCTACCGTCGTTAGTGATTATGGACCCGAGATAATTGAAATCCTTGACAATTTCAATATCTGGAAAGGAATCTGTTCGTGAAATAATAAAGTAATAAAACAGTTTTTCAACCTTGGAGCGTACAGCCGTGCGACTTATCGCAAGAAACGGGGGTGGTTCGCCGATCTGCGCTTCTGTCAACTGGTGATGATGATGAGAATGAAGAAATAAAATGCACGTCTTATTCAGAAGAGAACTGAAGCGAAAATTAATAGTTCACCTCACTGCCAGTCAATTTTATTACACATATATATATATTTATATGTACATATTTTTTGTCATAATTTTACCAAAATTTCATAGATAGGCTCCAGCCTCGTAAACAAATATTATCATACAGATGATTTTAGTTATATAGAATAAAAAATACAAATAAAACAGATGATATTATACAAAAGGTTATGTATCGTATTATAATATCAATAGTTAAGTCACAAATGGATACAGCAAGATATTTGCTTGGTTACAAAACAATTTCTCTGCACAGTGGACAAGTGTTGTTATATTGCAACCAATCATCAAAGCAAGTGCGGTGAAACTCGTGGCGACAGCTTGTTTGTTTCTTGTTTGCGTTGTTCGTAATAGATTCCAAGCAAATTGAGCACTCGTTTTCTTGAACCTTTTTTGGATTGATCAATCTCTTGCAGATGGGACATCGGCTCTTAGTCTGAGTCCACTGCTGCAGACACTCTTTATGAAGTCTGTGCCGGCACACTATTCTTGTTCTAGTGTAGTTCGGCTCATTGCTAAAGCTGCCGAAACACACCACACACTTATTGTTAATGTCGAACCAGTTGATGGGGCGACGACAATGGGCTATAGGGCACCGTTTTTGTTCAGGTAAAAATTGATTCATACACTGGAGATGGAATTTGTGACCGCACCATGTTACTCTTGTTGCCGAATTGTCTCCTTCGTAAGATTTGGAACAAAAAGCGCAAGAATTGTTGACTGGATCGTTACTGGCCTGTCTTTTTCGCCTATTGCGATTATTATTTGAAGGTCCTTCAACAGCGGTTCTATTATTTGTTTGATTAGTTTGCGGTCTTTGAGTATAATTATCTCCATTATTATTGCCTTGTCTCCTTCGATTGGTGAAATTAGTAGTCGGGCCTCTTACAGGAGCGACACTTGTATTTACTTGGGTGGCGTGTCGTTGTACTTCATAGTTGGACCCATTATTTGATTGTCTTTCTACATTATTACTTGTATTTGCTCGAGTGGCTTGTTGTCTCTGAGCAGGCACTGGGTTATTGTTTTCCTGTCTTCTGTTAAGCTCATAATATACTGGTCTTTCTATATTATTACTTGCATTTGCTTGGTTAGTCCGCTGTCTTTGAACAAGGACTACGTTGTTAATTTGCTGTCTTCTGACGGACTCATAATTTGACGGTCTTTCTAAATAATTACTTGGATTTATTTGACTGACTTGTCTCGTTTGAAGAGGGGCTGGGCTATGATTCTCCTGGCTACTGTGAATGTCAAAATTGCTATTTGACGGCCTGTCAACATAATGACGGTTTTCCTGAATGGTGGCGGGGGGTCTTTCACTGTAGCGATTTATTTGCATACGTATGATATAATCTTGAATTGCTTGAGTTTGATCAACATATTCATCGACAGCATTTCTGTAAGCAAGGTGCATAATATAAAACACTTAATAAACATATATACATCTTTACAAGATTTGATTTCTATGCATCATGCTCAATAAGATAAAAAATCATTGATTGTCAGTTTAGGAATAACAAGGGAGTTTTCCCCTGATGAAGAGATTTCAACAACTAAAAATAATGGAGAATGTATTTAAAGTTTTAAAATAATAGCATACATTATCTTAGTAAAGAGAAACCACTGGTAACAATTATAAACATGAAACTATTATTAGATATTTTTCAATGCAGAAATCCCTTAATATATTGCTTTAAAAATGCACCGTATAGTGTGTTTTGTCTTTATTGTCAGTAAGAAAAAACAAATAATGTTTTCGGCATTGAAAAATAGTAACCCTTGTGATGCTGTAGCCACCGCATCCGCCGGTAACTATTGCTTTTCTGCTAGTCTTATACAATAGTATCTGCATTGTGTATCCATTGTGAATAATATATATAAAAATATCAATTTGTATACCATTTCAAAATTCTGAATACTGATTAGGTAAATATATATAAGGAAGTAAAACAAATTTAAGTAAAATAGCCATTTACTTTACAATTTAGATTGCTCATTCCAAAATAACTTGAAAGAGGGTTGATGAACAATAAAAAAAGTTTTTGATAAATATTAGACATCAGTGACATTTATTTCACAATACATTTTTTTTTGTAATCTGTACTGCCATCTAGCAGATTTCTAAAGCAAATGGATGACACTAACATAGGGTGCAATAAGTAAAATACCTTTCCGAGTGGTTCTGAATTCTCCGAGTTATGGACTGCCCCCAATCGCTTACCATAGAGAGCACTGTTTTAAATAGAGAAGGCATTTTATTGCTTTATTTCTCTTTAGTATCTGAAAATTTATTAAACATTATAGATTTCACAGAAAATAATTGATAAAACATTGTTGGATTCAGTCTTCAAAATATGTAATGGGATTAAATGTACAATATAATAAGCAAACATCATTACATAAAACACAATGGCGACATGTCCATGATGGCAGAACAAAATACAAATGTCACAAGCTAAGTTTCGATCAGTTTGGTGTGTGCGTAAAAAATCGTTTGTGTAGTTTTAAAGATCAATGCTATTATGTGTGCTGGGGAAGAAAATATTAATATTACCATATCAGTATAAGGCTACTGGGTGGGCCTGGTTTGACCATATTACTAATGAAGATGTATTGTGAAGTATAAATAAGTCAAGAGAACTATTAACGAAAGCTGCATACTTCGGACACATTAATATGATAAAAATATGATCTTTTACAAGTCATTATGCAGAGGAAGATAGAAGGTAGCAGAGTAGTATAGGTAGAAAGAGGTTATCTTGACTGTATAACTTCTGAAAGTGGTTCAATGTCCAAAATGTTGGTGAACTTATACAGGATAAACCAAAACACTGCAACATGGTCGCTAACCTTCGATAGAAGATGGCACATGAAGAAATCTTGTTAAAAATTAAGTGCACTTGATGCTATATTGTGTGTGCGCACACCTTAGAGGGAGCATTGGTCATAGGTCCTTTATAATAATGTTTATAGAGCACCGACATGTCTGCACTTATCAAACAAACAAAAAAAAACATATATAAAAAGATAGATAAGTAGACTGCCTTTATTTAAATTTTATTCTTACGTATAGTTTTTGCGATTTACAAAAAGTATTGCAAAACTTAAAAAAAGCTTTGGTAATTTGGACATAGCATCATTGTGCTCTATATACTTATACATTTTTGGTAAAATTATTTGTTTTCTGAAGGATGCAAGCAAGCATTCAATTGTTTAATACAAGATTATTTGAGGACTGTGCATCCTGAATGGCTGGAATGATTCTTCCTTTTCATTGTGCACAAATTACGGTATCAAGATCGGCCAACTTTAAAAACCTTGAGTAGACTATTATTTACGTATACTTAGTAGTATCATAGGAGAATTGATGCTACAGTAAGATATACGACTAGATAAAGTAGATGGTACCGTCACGGTATCAAGCCCAAAAATGATTTTCAAATATTATTTTTTGTCATCAGCTTTTCCGTTGCCGAGAAATTCTGCTGAACGGAAGGTTTATATTTTGTTAAGAAGTTTTGAAGGTAGTGGACTCATAATGTCTGCGTTGTTTAATATAATATTTTCGTAGAAAGCAATCACTTTGTGGTTTGACATATTAGATTAACCTTCATACGCTCGCGCTAGATAGATTGACACGTCCACTCGCGTGGGCGGTCAGTTGACCGCCCAAGATTTTTTATCATTCTTATGAGGTTTTCTTTCTCTAAAGTGCACATTTCAATATAATACGGACATAGGGTCTCTAACACAATTTTGATCAAAATTATTTATTTATCAATAAAATATTATTACCTAGGTAAATTAACAAAAAAAAAACTCAAATACTCAAATGGAACCAAAAATAGCTATTAAATTTTCAGTAATTTAATTTTTTTAACCCTATATGCTGTGAATATATTAATATTAGAATTTAAAAAAGAATAACCGTCATTGTTACTTTTGACAAAACAAAAAAATGTTTTGAAGGAAAAAAAGTACAAAAGCAGGAAGAAAAAAACAGTAATAGTGAAAGGAAAAACTTATAAAGTTATTCACAAGTACTGAGTACTGAAAAAGTCTATAAAATAGAGAAATTATGGGGGAATTAAAAAAAATATTTACATTCTGAAGTTGACAAGTAGAAAAAAATCTGATAAGTGCTCGCAAGGCGGTGAACTGACCGTCGATCCTGACCTCACGTAGTTTGAAGCTGTGATGAGTGGCAGAGAGAAGTGATTTGAGTGAACTGTGAGTAGGATCTAGTGGAGGAGAGTGCAACTAGAGAATATATGCCCTTCCCACCGCCCGTTAAGCTTCGTGGAGTGAGTTTTACGTAAAAATTCAAAAATGCGGGCGCATTAGGGTTAAATGAACAACTTTTTGCAAAAAAGGTTTTTTGGCCGGTTTATAGCAGCGCACCTGTATAGTCAATAACTACTTATAACTATTAGCTTTTTCAAACTTTTGTAATAATAAGTACCTTATACAAAAATTAGCTTTTTGAACCAGTATTACTCTAATTTTAAAGTTTATCGTAACCTTTCACGTCAAGATCACGAAAAACCAAACACAAAAACGTTATACTTATAATTGTAAAAGATATTGTATTGCTAAATCTTTTTTCAGTCGTAATACCTTAAATAAATACAAACGGTATGGTCTGGACCGGAACAGAGTAATTATATATTTCTTGAATATTTCAATACTAAATTCGAGATATAATAATAAAGAAATATGTACACAACACACAAAAATATCTCACCGTATTCCACTATAACCTTAAACCGCACGGTCCAAGTTGTGAAGTTTTTCAGTCAAATGTAGATCGTCTTGGCGTATATGACACATCACAGGATTCCCAATTCCCATATACATAGTCTCTTGTTTATGATTCGTATAAAATAAAAATCGCTAGAATGCAAGAAAATATATTTAAAAGGCACGCGATAATAGGCTCTATACTACATATTTAGAAAAATTTTCCGATCACAAATATGTAAAATTGGGATTAGAGACGTATACACAGATTAAGCCGTATACCGATGACTCTTGTCTATGGTGCAGGCCTCGACAGTGACAACTGTCACTGGCAATAATAGCCAATGGGTATGGCGAGTAACCCGCATAATTTTTGTGAGTAATTTCAAGCGTGCAGCAATAAGTATTAATATTAAGACAGTTAATCAATTTTTAGTTAAAAATCTGTCTTAATCATATATCGTACTGAAATCTGTAACCTCCAATACCAAACTCAGGCGTACCTCGTAATATCGTTCCTCAGATTCCGGCGATTATGTATAAGTAAAAAATATATAGTTAAATGTTTTCGATTATTTTTCATGCGCATTTTAAATACTTCTCGCCCAATTTTGATGAAAAATACATGATCGATTGCCAATTAAATTAATGTGCGCGATTTTGTTGCATCAAATGTCTGAATCGCTTCAAGAATTTCGTTTTCAATGTTGACGTCATTTATCATGATTTTTTTAAAATTCGTAATGTATATTGTATGCATTCTTAAACACAACATAGTCAAAACTAAAAAAATTGTTGATTTGATGATATTTAATAATAAGCTGATGCTCTAACAAACCTTAATTAATTTTCAGCGATTTGAATAAGTTTTTTCTAGTCTGTCGTAGAACATAAGCAATGTATCATCACACATTGACATGTTTGTTTCTGTTTAAATTTGTTTAATTCAAATGTTCCCGTAATATATTTCTATTTTTACTATGTTTTCTAAACTCTAGGAAATATTATTAAATGCGAGGCAGTTTCTCTAAATCAGGCCTGGCCCAAGTGAGAAAATGTGAAAGTATTGTAAAAACTTTCTGTGCACAAAAGAAATATGATTTTCTACGTATGAATTAAAAAAAAAATGGTGCATTCTATATACAAAATGATACATGATATATGTACACCTAGAACAATCTTAAATTGATATGATTATCGTTAGAATGTTATTAAAAGAATAGTGAACTTAAATGAAATATGAACAGGTCAAAAAAATAAACTTAAAATCTCAAGTGAATGCAATATTTTGTGTAAAACCATTTTGAACTACAATGATCGAGTAACATTTTTACAGATATTAAAAAAAAATGTCTGATTACTGAAAATTACAATATACATGTTTTATCAGCCATTTACTAGAGATAGGAAGTACATACATATAATGATATGTTACAGAGACAGGATGTATAATTTAACATTTAAAATGAAAAAATAGTTATTTCATATATCTTCATTTTTTTTTTCGTTTAAACATAACTCTTCTATTTAATTTAATAATTTTTATAAAATACCATTATGATGAAATATTTTTTTATCTCAATTCTATGAATAATTTTGATTTCATTACACCGGACGTAGTAAATTAACCTATACTAAAAATAGTTGACATTATTCAAATACTTATATCCGACAGGGAGCAATAGTAATGTGACACATAAGAAAATATTCCGCATACATCTGAGTAGCGATACGGCCCGATTGAGCCGTGAGCCATTCTTTCATTGCTTTTTAAAGATTCAACGGTTCAATTGAATCAATGATTCATGTTCATTTTGAACCAGCTTATTGTTTGCTAACCTCTACTGCCATCTAGCGGATTTCTAAAGAAAATGAATGACACGAAGCGCAATTATAATATAGATTAATAATCAAAATCTTTAAATAAGATTTTTATTACTTAAAATACAAATCATTCAAAATACATTAGTACCAGCAGATGATTTCGGTTATATAACATATAAATAAAAATAAAAAGATTATATATTATAACTATCTTAACATTTTGGCCTTCCGCAGGAGTAGGCAGAAAGGATAGAGCGGTACATTATTCTCGTTGATTATTGCGGTTTCTCATCGGTATCTAGTTTACCTTTAATCTTCTGTGGACGTCCTCTATTTCTGGTGCCATCCACCATTCTTTCCTCGTTCCACCACCTAAATGATTCTACATTTTTTAAGATTATTGATTGCATTGTTCTCCATATTTTCCAAGCAAATTATGCAGTTATTTTCTTTAAATTTGCTCAAATCATTAATCATTTTCTTGGAGCAGAAGCACTGTGTTAGGACAGGAAAATGTTTTTTAATATACTCGAATTCAGAAAAAGCACAAGACTGGTCGACTGGATCGCTACTGGCCTGTCTTCCTTGTCTATTGGGATCATTTATTTATTGACATACATATTTTTTGTTATAACAGAGGTGAATATATTATATGTTTATTGTGTGGAATGGAGTACTCCACCTCTGATATATATAGCGTTGTCCTGGCTTCTTTGCTAGACTGAAGTCTGCATGTGAATTACATGAACAAATTATTTACTTTGGGTGTGAAAAGTGTATACGAACTACGAATAATAAGTTTTTACGAATTATCGGTAGAATTTAGCATGAAATGTTATTTTTGGGGCTAGTTTTTTTAAAAAAAGTGTGAATTACATGAAAATATGAAATTAACAGAGTTTTACTGTATATATTTGTAATCATAAGCTTTGGAGTATCAACTACTATTTAATACCAAGTTTTTGTAACAAAAACACAATAATTTTTCACTAAATAATATTTTTATCAGTGCATTTTTTACTGTTTTTTTTGCATCCTTTGCATTCATGTCGCATATTGATCGAACTCGATTTTTGACTGTTTTCAGCATACTTAATTTCAAGTTTTCTTTAATTACAATTAAATTATTACTTTTTCATTATACCATGTCTGCCTTACTTAAAATACTAGGTGAAAACCTGTCCCAGGGCAGACTTTATATGTAGGAGTAATACTCAGACTGAAATGATTTAATACCTATTGAACATATATATTTTATTCTTATACATACAGTAAAACCCAGTTTATTCGAAATTCGCAAGTCGAAGTTTTAGAGCAGAATGTGGTCCCTCTGGAAATTTTTCATACTAAATTGTATTTATAAATAGAATATCATTATTCAAAGCTATTTTTGGACCGTATCAGATGAATTTGTCCATCTATTTTTCGCCTAATTTGATTTTTTTTTTTGTCAGATGTCAGCAATCTGGAAAATACACACGCGCTACGCGATGTGCCTGTCCAAAGTCCAAGACCGTCAAAATGGGTAGTCCCACCCCTATACCGATTCACGACGCATAAAGTTAATTCTTATTGTTTGTTTTCTCACTCACTCTCAGTATACTAGAAAAGATGACAAATATATCTTGTGTGTCCTCGATTTGAAATATTTATTTTTTACCGCGACGCTTTAAGGCGCGACTTGCAATAATAACTCATATTTTGGCGTTTTTTACGAAAATGTGGGTTTTTATTGTTCATTTATATCAGAAATTATTCAATAGATTAGACTTTTTTTTTCAACTATTACTTAGATTGGACCTTTACATTAATATAAAACTAATAAACTGAATGTTATTTGTCATAATTAAGACGATACAAATATTATAAGAAAGACCGCGACCATTAGATGCATTTTAGGCATGGTACCAAATTGAGCCAATGCGCTGAATGAATGTAGAGACGAAATATATTTTCTTATAATCTTGAAGCCAAGATTACGGAGACAAATCTGTAGGAAACCAAATTAGCAAAATGTTAAAAATGAATAGAGTTATAAATCATTCAATTTGCAGTACATTTGATGAATTTTTGACGTTTTTAAAATACTTTGTTTTAGTAAAAACATACGTTTTTAAATAATAAACTATATTTACTCACATGCTTTGAGGCTTCAACTACTATTTAAAACTAAGTTTAATATCAGAAACACAATAATCATTTTTTAAATAATATATTTCCAGTCTTATGAAACACGATAATTTTAATCGTCTATCGGACCTTCAGAACGCCGTTCAATTCGGCTATGACAGACGTGGTTTTGTGCTCCGTTGGAATTTTCATTAAATTTGCCTATAAAACACATTTTATTACAAATTTTGACTACACTATGAATGAATATTATACTTATTCTCGATACCAATTGCTTATTTTTGTAAATTATATGGTTTTGGGCTGTTTTTATACGAAAACAGATTATAATTTTGACTTCTGAACATAATACGTGTGTCAAAACCTACGTTACGGATCTGAGCACTAAGAATCTGACAACGCATGCGCGGCTTGCATCGCATTGCGTCTCTTATCTATGGCATTGCGCATCTAACGCATGCGCCTCAAGGGCATAAAATTCGTTTATTCACATGATTCAACGTGACATTCGTGAACGCGTGTTTTTTTTTTGTTGGGTTTGGTTCTCATTATATTTTATTATACAAATTATTGTTCTGAAATTACTGCCTCCTGTGACTCAAGATGCCTAAGGTCAAAAAGTATCCATTGACACGCTCTACGAAATATTCCAACAAAATTTTAAATGGTTATCTTCTTAGAATAAAAATCGCAACGTAAGTTGATAATTTTTACCATTTCTATAACAATTATCTATTTGATTTAACAATACCAATTACATAGTTCAATATACATATATTATGTAGTGCAGATAAATTATTTTTTATTGGAAATACATATCCTTAAAGATAAATAATCTTATCAAAAGAATTATACATGACCTGTCTGATACAAGTGTATTTGTTATAGTCATATAAATGAATAAAAATGTATTTTAATATTTTAGACATAAAAATACTGATAACTAAATAACATTAATAATATTATTAATTATTTTCAGGATGTTCCCGAACTGGGCATTGAATGTGCGGACTCGTGTGAACTTCCTAAATTGGATGGCAAAAGAGTGGTCGACGACATACTCCAATTCTTTTCTCTAATTAATCAAATTTACTCCCACAAATCGATGTTTGTGTGCACATGAACGAATATTGGATATGTGAAAGAACATAAAATTTTATTTCTAAATTCAGTTTAAATTGTAATACGTGTGGATCAAATTTTGTTTTGAATACATGTAAAGAAAAAAAACAACGAAATTCTGAATAACGATAATGTGCTCAATGAACAACTAATTATTTAACAGTGAATAATAATACTTTTGTCATATTTTCATTTATATTTTAATATTAAATATATATGTAATTTATTAAAACAATAAATAAATATTCTAAAAACTTTTTTTTTTATTACAACCAGAGTATGATTATTACATAATATTAGCATAAATAGTTTTCTCTTCACAAATACAGCTGCTTCAAAAGTTGTCAATATTATTTATCAGTATGAATTTACGTAAATTTTCTCCTTATAAATCGGGGGCATGATTGTAATAATCATGTTTATCGACACAATGTTTTTTATCATAAACATAACAATTCTTAGGTGAGAACTTTAACAAATTATTTAATTTTCGCCTGATAATTTCAAATGGCAACACATGTATTATGAATGTTGAAGAAATGCCTATTTTCTGATAGCTTTATTACCTAGGAATTTAAAAAAACCAACAATTGTATACTTGTCCTTTTCTATTAATACCTTTCACTCTAGCAATATTTACGTAAAAAATAACGCACTTTTATGTTTACTTGATATTGTAAATGAATTAACTATTAGTCTCGTCTTGAAAGGGTATGCAAAATGCAAAAATATTTCGAAATTCAAACTGAAAAATGAAAGTAGCCTCTTAACTTAAGGTCTTATGCTTTTTTCTCTCGTTTCTTTTCTTTACATTAGAAAAAGATAGCAAATATTATCTTTGCGCCCTTATAAGTAACGCAGTTCTCTATTTCTCCCACTGCTCGTTGCGATGTCAGTGCTTGCCGATCTTCTGTTCCGTATTATTACCATCATTATTTTTTTTTACGTAGCATTTGTATATTTTGTTATACAAACGTTAGTACGTGGTTGAGTTCCTCAGAATTTTCCGTGTTTTATAAATTATTTAATTTGTATTAATTTTAATACAGACATTTCTCTTTCTATTTAAGTTTAGTGTCAAGTCATTTTAAAGAATGTGTAGTTAGTATTATTTTATATTTAAAGAACATTATTTGTTTTTCTCTAATATTTAAGTGTTAGACATTTTGAAGTTCGCGAATGCGTGGTTTGCGTCCCTTAGACTTTCCGTATATCATTAAATTTAAATGAAAACATTTTTATAATTTTTACTGATAATTTTATATTCTCGATAATCGCATTAATGCGAAACTCGTACAAAACGCCGACAGTTGCTAAAAATCGAATTAATACAAGAGATTGACAAAAAATATTATCCAAAACAAAATTAACAGAAAAATACGCGACCCCATTAATGAGGTTGTCGACAATATTAAACATGATGACAGAAATAACTTTAACGTTGAAAGGCGAGTGCCAAATGTCGCCGCGACCACCACAAAACAAATGTTTTAAAAGCGCTGGAAACTTTTGTCGCTAACTTCAGCGGAGAAATGGCGGGTTGACAAGTTCGACTATTATGTCGTTATTGAAAATGGCGCGAAAAGATTTATAATAGTATTTAAAAAAAAACAAAATATTGTGATTTGTTTACACTATATTTTGACAACTTGTTTGTTAATTTTAAATGTGTGGATATAGGTATATATAATTACTTCGAATTGCTATGAAAAGAGTTAGAATGTAAAAAAGAATTGAATTTTCGAAATTTTTATATTCATTATCCTAAATTGTTATTCGAACTTTTTTCTTGATTTTCGGTCCCCTCAACTTCGAATAAACGGGATTTTACTGTATTTTCAATACAGAAATACTGATAAGATTGTTTCAAGTGTGAGAAGATAAAGAAATTTAAAATTGTTTGATTTCTGAAAAAAAAAAAATTACCCATATTTGTAATTATGTCTGACTTGCACTTCTCTGATGGCAGCCCTAAAATCTGCAGGATGCTGAGAAACGTGGAGGAGCATAGTCATGAAGGACCGATGATGAATGATTTAGAATGGGATCATGTACCAGATAAACCAATAAATAAATTCTGTAATTGTAATAAATAAAAAAACTCGCAAACTTAAATGACAGTCTTACAATCTATTTTAGATTAATTAATCACTAAGAACTTTACGTCTCGTTCACTTCTTTGGATTCCATAAAAATTTTTTTCAAACTGCTAATTTAGAAGCTAGAGAAATTCAGAACAGAATTCAAATTTGGTCGATTGACTTAGTTACATCCAAAAGAAAATGAAAAAGTGGATTAGACAGTGCTATGAAAATATTATATAAAACAGGTCAATGGGTGCAGTAATATTCCTGTTGGACTGACATTTACAATCTCAATACATTAACCCTTTACCGCCCTCTGTACACCGCTTAGAAACGTGATTTGGGGTGTTTTGTCAATGATTATTCTATAAAGTACGTTTCGAAGAGACGTACAGAGGGCGGTAATGGGTTAAAAAGCAATAAATAATTATTGTTGTCAACTGATTTTTAACTTTGGTTACATTTTATAGTCACAAGAGGCTTAAGCTTATCTGTTCACAAGATTATCTATGAACAAAATTACTGAATGTTTTTTCTACAAAGGGGACAGGTATTTTTTTGCAGTGCCCAATCATCGATGCAACTATTATGAAACTCGTGTCCGCAACTTATTTGCTTCCTGTGCTTTTCAGCAATCCTCTCCAAACAAATTGTACATTCGTTTTCTGAAATCTCGTCGCAAATTGAACAATGTGGATCGCGTTGAGTCATACAATGTATGTGCACCGTGTGTCCACAGCTTATAAACGTTCTGGGCTGATTAGGATTTTGACTAAACCTGTCGAGGCACAAAACGCACGTGTCATTTTCCCACACGGTAGACGTTCCGCATACAGGACATTTTTTGAACCTATAGGTAAACTTTTTTATACATTTACGATGAAATATGTGGCCGCATAATATCGATTCAGTCGGCAATTTACTGGCAGCGAATGACTTCCTGCAAAGGACACATGTTTTGTTTAATTGGCTTATCGGAAATAAACATTCTTCATTGTCATTTGCAAACAAAGCAGAATAATTCTTTTGTGTACTCTGATGTCTGAAGTTATTCCTTAACTGATTATTAGCAGACCCACGGTAATTTACCCGGTGCGCTTGTTGTCTTGAAACTCCAGAAGTAGACGGCTGACTTTGGGAGACTGTTAGTAAATCTCGGGTCTGCTGAACATTATTTAGTGATTTTCTCACAATTTCAGAATAAAATGGCTTTTTTGGTGAGCTTGCTGCTGTATCTTGCATATTTGAAACTAGAACATGATGGTTTTGACGCCTCAAAATATCAGACTCCGTTGACTGATTTGGTAATGTTACCGATGCACATTGTAAATGAGAAACTTGAGCTTCTACGGATTGCTGTTGTGGGACTCTGGAAGTAGAAGTTGATGGTGTATTATGAGAGTTTGAAAGTATACCCTGTTCTTGCTGTCTAGAAGTCCTAAAAGGCTGATCTGGTAAGCGTGGTGAATAGTTTTGATTATTTGAAATTTGAACTTCACTGACTTGCTGCACTGGAACACTAGAAGTAGAAGTTGATGGTGTATTATGGAAGTTTGAAATTATAGTATGATCTTGTCTCACAGCCCTGGAAGCAGCGAGGTGATTTGGCAAAGTTGCTGAAGTATTGAAAACATCTGAAACACTACTGGTTTCTTGTCCTGGGAGACTAAAAGTGGGTTGTTTATGTGGTGTATTTTGAGTGTTTGGAATTATAACCTGATCATGTCGTCTCCAAGCCCTAGAAGCAGAGGGCTGACTTGAGACACTTGAATTAGATGGTGTTATTGTTGTAGTATTGTGGGTATTTGAAATTATAGCTTGATCTCGTTGTCTCGAAACTTCAACAGCAGTCGGCCATTTAAGTAACCTAGTTGAACTACTTTTAGAGTTTGAAATTTGAACTTCACTAACTTGATGTCTCGGGTCTTTTGAAGTAGATTGCTTACACGATGATACTGTTGGTGAATTACGGGTGTTTGAAGTTTTAGCCTGATCTTGTTGTTTTGAAGCCTTAGAAGTAAAAGACTGATTCAATGAGTTTGCTGAAGTATTTCGAGAATTTGAAGTGTAAACTGCATTGCTTTGTTGTTCCTGTGCATTTGAAGTAGATTGCTTACACGATGATACTGTTGGTGAATTACGGGTGTTTGAAGTTTTAGCCTGATCTTGTTCTCTTGATATTGATATTTGAACTTCGTCAGCCTTTTGCCTAGAGACATTTGAAGGAAATGACGTTATTGATGGCGTATTGTGGATGCTTGAAACTTGATCTTGTTGTATTGAAGCACCAGAAGCAGTTGGCTGTCTCAGCAAGTTTGGTGATATACTTTGGGGGTTTGCCCGGATTGGACTCAAATGAAGTGATTGAATATTGGCATTTTGGTTTTTTATTTTTTTTCTGTTTCTTTTTCTTTTTGGTTTACTGGGATTAATACTTGATGCCATATCAACATTAGCAGTGTTGCTATCAGTAATCGGTGACCTATAAGAGTCAAAATGTTCCTGGATTCTTTGATGGTTAAATGACATTATCGGGCCACTTGGCGGCATTAGTTGTCTTGTGATACTGGAGGTACTCTGTTCACGTGGTGAAATCACAGCTTGATTTTGCTGTCTGTAATCATCAGAAGTAGGTGATTCATTCAGTAAGCTTAGTAGGAATGGAACTGGACTTTGAACGAATTTGATTTTTTGACTCTGTTGTATGGTTATTTGACCCTGTTGTATATCTGTTTCTATAGATGTTGATCTGTCGGAGTCGGTATTTTCCCGAGTTCGGTGATAGTCAGATAATGGGGTACTCTGCACGTTATTAAATGGACAAATTTCTTCTTGGTCAAACTGAGTGAAATCTCTTTGTGGTAATCTAGAAACTGGAACTGAAACGTCTCCATCGTAATCTAGACTAATATTGCAAAGTTCACAGTGACATTCATTACAAGCTGCACGGATACGATGGAGAAATTGAGAAACCAATTCATCATAATCATCAGTTTCCTCTCTTACAGGATTACATCTGTAAAAATTAATATTAAATAAACAATTCAACTATCAAAACACAGATCTCATTCCAAACTTATCCACCCCTTCTGCATAAAGTGTAGTGGCTAACAAATAAGTCATTTTTAATTGTTCTAGTACTTTGCTTGTACATATTTGATACATTTCTAAATGGCAGACAATTTTTTTTATACATTGTATATTTCATTAATTTAGAAAATAATATTATAAAAATACTAGAACTAGAAATTATTTATTTGTCAGTCTTGATACTGTAACTGATAGAATAATCAAGAAATTTACATACAAAAACAAAATTGAATCGACATACGACATCAAGAAAATGTTTAAACATTGCATAATATGATTATTTGCAAAAATGCAATCGAATACATCGCAGGAGACAATTGTGCAACTGTACTGAATCAATTAAACCACGACTGAAACAATATTGCAATATGGCTGCAGAATAATAAACTGAATCTAAATGTAAACAAAATTAAATCCATTCAATTCACATTGGAAATAAAAGAATAACAATTATAAGAAGAGCAATTATCAAAGATGGTGAAAGTCTGAAGGAAGTGACTAAAATTAAATCTTAGTGAAATACAAGATTGGTAAAAAAATTCTCACTTCTGGGAAGGATTAGAAGATTGATTATTACAGAGTCTTGTAAGATAGTATACAACTCTGTTATTATTAGACCTTAATATATTTCTTAATATATTGTGGTGTTTGTTTTTAAAATCCTCACAAAATGAATATCGGCCTAATTTTAAATCAATCAATCAAATTTATGAAAAAAATCTATGTAAATCAACATGCGCACGGATATCGTACAATAATTTAGGAAGAAGGAGATGATGTACAGTGCGATGAAGATCTTCAATGAAATCCCAGATAATATACAAAAGGAGGAGAAATTACATAGATTCAAAATATAACTAAGCAGATATGTGCAAGATAAATTATAGTAAAAAAATATATTTTTAATATTGTATATATACGAGCACGTATATATATTTTGTGGGTGGATACCTGATCAAATTACGAGTCGAAAATGTTCAAGGAATATGTGCAAATTTTCCACCATTACAGAAAATATTATTTGAAATTTTTACAAAATCATGTTGAGCGTTAAGTATACATCTTTCAAAATTAATCTATATATGTATTTGATTCAGGTAACTCATCTAACAAAAAAATAAATAGTATGGTCCCTCAATATTTCAATTAATCAAAATAATCGCATAATTATGATTTTTTTTAACGCTTATATCTGTGACATGATGAGATTAGGCACATTTTCCTTGAACATTTGCGACTCGCAATTTAGTCAGGTATCCACCCATAAAACATTGTGGACTATGTCTATTACACCCCGTATATACTTATGTACGTACTATACATATTAAGAATACATATACCATTGTGACTTAAAAAGTGGAAGATAATTATTTATCTATAAAATCAGTTAGGTAAAAATACAAATTATATCAGTTTTTGTAATTTACGAACTTGAATATTTTTTGCTGTTGTGGAATTATCTCTAAGGAAATAATGATCATGATCATGATCATGATGATGATGATGAGCTAAACCGTTATTGTATGATAGTGATAACAATGGTTGGTAACTGAGTTTGAACTGTTTTGGAGGTGTAGTTTATAGTGGATTGCTCGCCAAATAACAATAGTTACAAATAATAAAGTTTGTTGCCAATCATCGCTACAATCAAACCCAAATCTCAGCACATTACTATTTAAAATCACTGAAGTTGTTCCAAGAAAAAAAAAGAAGAGGTATGAAATAATACGAGAGAAGAAATACTTCTTACATTTCTTCGATTTCAGGTTTCTTCTTTTTACGGAAGATGAGATATGTCACCACTGCCATGATCAAGATACCCGTCTTAGTAAATAATGTTGATCGTATTAATATCATTGATTTTGACTCAGTCAATCTGAAATTAAAGGAGACCAGGTAATGATGGTATTTATAAAAGATGCTGTAAGATGATTAATGATTTTAAAAATGTATATCTGTTGCCTATTGTTGTTAAGAACTTGAGTCTACTTAGCGCTGTCTGCATACTCTGATCCGTAAGTGTTCAATGACGGATGATAAAACTACCCAGGGGAGATCTCTGAACTAGATTGAGCGCTATCAAGTACAATAAGAGAAATGATTAACCCTACAGATGTAAAAATATGTTACGATAAATATGTTACAAGTTCATATATAGATTACACATTTTTAAATGCATTAAACATGTTTCTTAAGGTTACCAGGTTCCACATGTTCCGTGATATCAATGCACGAGGCGTTTTCTCCAAAAAAGTAGTTTAGATTGGCGCATTTTATAGTTCTATTTATTTGCTTATATTACAACATGGTGGAGCACTGTAAGTGAGTCCACAGCGAGTTTTTTTAAGCCTCAACACAAAGATGTTCCCAGTAAGAACCAATATGTGGACAATGAGGGCAGATGTAATAAGCTCAAGGCTCCTATCTCAGTCCTATACTTTCGCTGCCTGGTTGGCATTATGCATTATTTTTAGCGCCTCGCACAGGGCGATACCGCACAGCGCCCAAAACAAAAGGTTGCCCTGGCAGAATCACTTTATTAGTAAAAAAATAAAAAAAACAATCATAATTATAGAAAACAGAATGAATGAATATACATACATATAAATAATATGAATCACTTGCCTGTATATGTGAACATGTTAATTGCTTAGGACACATGTCTGTCACGATAACAACACAAATTTCAAAGGCTTACGGTCATTGGTAAAGTGTAATGCAGAAGCCATCAAATGGCACACAGAGAAGTGATGAAGTTGTGGCAATGCTTACAGGGGCGCCTAACACCTTTTGAAATTGAAAATATTTTAATTTTCAGAAAAAAATTACAACTATGAAAAAGAAAAAAGAATCTAGCAAAGATTGTTTCCCCTTGTTGCGGTAGTTTGTGATCTCCAATGAAGTTGATTTCTTCTGCAACTTCAAATTTGTTTTTGAAGAGCATTTATCGCACCTTATTAAATGTTTTGAAGAATACTTTCAAGGAGATAATATTGACAAGTTTGCATGGATGCACAGGAGACATTGGGTCGCAGTGGCTGATGCAGCAACAGTCACATTCACTATCAGTGATTGAGTATCTGGAAATATCGTGATACAAATTTTTTTTTGTTCAAAATATATTAATTTTCTGATCAATTATTACTTGAATCAGCGCCATCTACCAGATTTTTTGTAATTTGATTAGCGCCATCTATTGGAATCTGTTTTTGTTGATAATGTTTAAGCTAGCTTGCTGGTATCTTTATTTTGTTCGTATTTTTTTTAAATTTTGTAGGCATGTGTATGTGTGTGCAATAATTTTCTTCTAATTATTTATGCTAGAATATGTTTTTTACGTCAAATCAAAATTATGTTTTTTTCAAATTATTTTGTGTATCTGTGATCACAGTCACAGTTTTCAATCACTGATATTATCGAATACCAATCACAATCGCACCAGTGAGTCAAGAGTAGCATTTTTTCTCATTAGTGGCCTCAATCAGATGAGACTCGGCTCAAAATGCATCTCCACAAATCCCGGTCCTTCAGCCAAATACAATCAATCTATCCGGCATTATAGCATACTTCCAGGTTTTATTTGGCCTAAAGTTGTGTCCAGGATAATCTCAGGCTATCTCAGCTATCTGGGCTGTCACTGATGCATAGTGTGAAGAATCGGAAGAATCTTTTGTTCATTACTGTAGATAGGACTTGTTGCAGAATCTAAACACTCGCGCGTTGTGGTTTCTGCAGGATACATAACATCCCTATCCAGTAGTACATTTCAAAGGTGTCTATTTTGTGCTTGTCACGCACTGTTCAAGTTGGAAAGACAAAAATTGGAAAATTGGAAAGACAAGAGTGTGAACCAACATAAATGTCACTGTCTTTTCGTATTCTCTACAGTTGGTTCATAACAACTTTAGATAGTTGTATGTGTCTTCGAATTTCCTGCCAGTGTCGGTAAATCAATGTTCGGGAACTGTGTTATGATGCATTAGCCCGAGTAGAGGTATATGAACAATAAATAAAATACTGTTTCTAGAAATTCAAGCTGAAAATGTGGAATACACCTAAAAATTTATATGTATAAGTGTGATTAGGTTGGAAGTAAACAATTGTACCAATTGCATTTGCAACCTCCAACTCTGGAGCAGCAGCGTAATTAAAAAATTGGGCCCCCAATGCAAAATAAAAAAAGACCCCTAAAATATACAAATATTATTTAATCATTGAATAATAAGAGCTAAATTAGTTTTATATAATATTCAAACTTTGCACATGCAATTTAAAAATACTTGCGTCGCTTTAATGTGATTTTCACTTTACGGCGATAGTGCCTAACTTAGCCCAACATATTAGCAGTACATACAATGTTATTGTATACTATTAAAGTTGGGAAAAGTGATACTCGTAAAACTATTGTTTCAAATGGATTGTAGGGCGTGAACTTTTTGAGACCCTAATTAACATTGGCGTTGCATTGACATAGTTACGCCACTGCTCTAGATAATGGAAAATGATGATTTATAGCAATACAGTGCTAGACCTCATAGTGTAACGATTAAACAGAAGGTCGGGCAATTGAATGGGGAAGGCCGGAAAGTTCCGTCCCATCCTCCAGAATCGCCAGAGATTGCATCGTTGGATTATCATCTGTTCTTCGCTCTGGAACACAATCTGAGAAACAAAACATTTGGATATTCTGATTATGTATACTTTGGTCAGCAAACTTAATGTAACTTAACCATAGACCAGGGTTTGTAATATTAGTTGCGGGACGAGAGACATTCTAAAACATTATTACTGGAGACATAAATCCGATAGTTTGACACATTTACGCAACAGTAAAACTATTTATTCTTAGAAAATTAAATCTTTGTGTAAACACGACATATTTTTTACATGAATGCATATTATATTGTCAGCGTTTAAATTTTCGTTCCAATCGAGTCATATATTTAAAAAAAAACTCTCGGGGCTGTTTGATTGCGTAAGTGGTACCAAAATGATCACGCAGGTGACACCAAAATGCAAATATTGAAACGAGTAATTTGCGTTAGTTCATATCTATATATTTGGTAGTCAAGCTGGCAAGATAAGATTGGACACGACTCATTTGTATCTTGATATATCATTTAATTATTCCTTCTCACATATATTTATCATGATTACTTCTTCTTATGTTGCAGCATTCAGTCACTCCTCAGAGCCTCGTGTAGTCATCTCAAATTCCTTTCATCTTCCACAAGTAATCATCGTAAATTGAGTGTAACATATGTACTTAATCTGCAATACAGAAAGGACCCACCCTATACCAGAACCGTTTTGTGAGTTGTGCAAGTCTTATCAAATTCCTTTTTGCCCCCTTTAGTTGCTTAAACTTTATTTCAAATCAATAACATTCATATAATATAAGAAATAAAAATAATAAAACATTAATATCATTATTTGTTTCCGCCGCAATGCAAGGAGCGACATATACAGTTACTATTTCATCGCAATGCAAGGAGCGACATATACAGTTACTATTTCATCCACACAAAATTAATCTGCGATACAGAAAAATGCTGATTATCCATAAGTCGGATCAAACGTGATCCTTTATTAATTTATTTTTATAACTCAAAAAATATATATTCTACATTTTTAATGAACCGTCCACATTTTGAAAATTACAAAGCAAGGAGTTAAACCATTATAATATACATGGATTATACCAATTGACTAATGCTAGATGGACAAAATGCTGAAAAATCAAATAACATCTGCAGAATTCTGTGAAAGCCAAGATGAGTGAAGCGTTGCAAATTTGCCAAAATACCACAAAAAAACAAACAAAAGTCTGACTTTCAGTGTAAGTAATTATAAGAAATATTATTTGCTGCAAGGTGGAACGCGTGCGCGTTGTCGGAACGATTTGTACTGTGGTATAAATTATATTTACAACATTGAAAAACAAGTTTTACAGAAAATACACTGGCAGTGGCCGCGATTGTTTTCTGTTAGTATCAATTTATCTTTTCAACGTGGACCCTGACTATTGTAAGATTCCGTACAAAGACCCGTATTCCGTATCTCTTCCGTTAATTTTAACGATCGCTAAAATAATATCATTTTAGTGGTCCGTTAATTTGAAATTTGGTATTCCGTATCGATCATTTTATCGGTCCCGTTAAACGAGCAAATTTTAACGACTGCTAAAAATCCTGCAAGAAATCAGCTGCAAGTTCACTAGAATTCGGCTGTGCGCCGTCGCAGGAGACTATTTTGTTTATCATCCGTCAACCTTTATCGTGTTAACGTAATTAATTTCTCAATATGTTTACAATATTTACATTCGTTCGACAAGTGCTTGCATTATTGATTGTGTATTATATAAGTGGAGCTCGTACTCCTGTTAGTTTTTATCTAGAATTCTTTTGGTTAACAGGCGTTTTTCACTTTTATAAAGAATGTCCAGATCTAGACGAATGACAAAGAGACTAAAATCATGTTAGTGGAATTTATTGAAGTTAATTCCACGGTTTTCAATGCAGTTACTTTACAGTGATCTAGAAGTCGTAAACCAAAAATAGCAAGAGATTACCGCCGCTCTGAATAACCATGGACTAGTGAAAACGGTTAAATAGTGGGAAGAAGTAAGTAGGATTCGTCATATTTACAGTTTCTCTTTTATACGACACAAATTTGTAAAGTAATGATTTAAATAAATTCACGTGTTTCGCTTCGAATGTTAATAATTTTGTCTCAATATTAATGAGTTTCATAAAAAATTCCAAAATAAAATTCTGCATTATTCACTTATTACAATATCAGCACATAATTTAAATTATTTTCATCATTTTCAAGCATTTAGAGAATTGAGGACAAAGGTGACGAAAGGGGCGCGAGAATTATTATACGATGTACAAAGCACTGGGGGTGGTCCAGCAACTAAAAAGCCTTTAACCGACCTGGATGAACGTTTGCTTAACACACTACGCCAAAAAATTGTAACTGATATTGCAGAAATTCCATATTACGATATGACAGATGTTTATAATTTATAATGCTTCTATTTAAAATTAATTTATTACGATCATTAAGAAATAAATTATTGTATGTATGTAATGACATAGTATTATAGTGAAAACGTGATTTTCTCTTGATAAAAATCAAAAGAGAAAAATTAACGGACCGTAGTGCAAAAATCTATTTATTAAATTAATACAAATTAATTAATTAAATAATTGTTTGTACTTTTATATTTGATATATTGAAAATATGAATGTTTTCAAATCCAAGAAGACTCAACAGCAGGACAAATCAAACCATCAGAAACCATGACAAGAAATAGAAAAATTTCACAAAAACATCACTCTCAAAGCTCGTCGGAGAATTAAATCGGGGCAACTCGACGGTGACCCGAGGTTTAGTTGAATTGGATCATGCTGTCAATAATATGGCATCTGCGATCAGCGAGATGGGCTACATTGAATGAAGTGATAAACAATCTTAGATTAAACAAATATCAGATATCTCATAGAGACAAAGCTATTTTTTATTATATTTTAATGGGAAATATATGAAAGAATGTTTAATAATAGTGACTTTGTAGGTAAAAATCCCGTAATTGTGTGTTCATGGACATATTCAAATATTGCTAATCTTAAGATTATTAAACAAAATATCGGCCAGTATTATGAACATATACGAAAATCACGGTTTATTCAAAAATTATTTGACTCGAGTTAATAGTAAATGTTTAATATTTTGATTAAGTACATATGTATGCGTGATATATGAATTTATTTTTAGGGATTATTGTATTTTATATAATAAAAACAATTATTTATAATCTTGACATATATGCACCTTGTTCATTAACCTAAATCGTATGCATTATCCGGTATCCTAAAATTATTTGTAAACATTAATTAAAATGTGAAACTAAAATATTCCTTATTTTGAGAAATATTGTAATTTTCATTATCTGAGTTTTGTTTGTGTTCTGAATCCTCCGGCGTTTCCTTAAGTGAGTATCCCAAATCACCGAGCAATATCTGTGTGCTATGGATTGTAATATATTTGTCCTCACTTCCTTCTGAAGAAAGATACTGTTAGAAGCGATAATACACAAGCATGCATGTGGAGATATATATATATATACACACAAGTGTGCTATGTGATATTTTATCATGATCGCTCTATAGACAAGTGGTGTGATGGTAAGTCAAGTTAGGCTTTAGACCTGCACAAAATATTTTTTAGTTTATAACTTAATAATATTTAGTATTTATCTAAATGTATATTATACCTATCGATGAAATTATACTTGAACAAGGAAAATATTTTATGATGACAATTTTTCGTTTCAACTATGTCTATGTCAATTCTGCCCCGAAATTCATTAATACTTGGATTAAAGTAGTTTTAAATGAGAAAATTACCGTTGACTTATTGTATGATAACAATTACATTAGTCTTTTCGCGATTCTTCCAAAATAATTACCATTCAAAGCATTTTTCGCATAATATGATTATCAAAATACGACAATTTTACGTGTCATTTTTGACAGTTCTTATGGAAATAACGGCCGCTAAAATTTAAAGGCACCATAGTCCTATTCTTTAAAATGAACACGTTAGCGGTCGATTTTAGCGGGAGCCGATAAATATTTAGCAGAAACGTTAATTACGGAATACGGGTCAAAGTCTTAATTCACAACAATACGCCTTCGCAACACTCATATTCTACTGTGATACAATAATATTTGCGATCATCGACACGAAATACCCACTAATAAATTCAGCGAGGACAGTACGATTGAAAAAAAAAGTGTTTATTACCTTATCGTAGAAATATCCTGGCGCCCACTCAATGCATCGTAAAGTTGCTTTTCGACAAATGGTAACCTTTTCCGCCGACAAAATTTAAAATCCCAACTTGTAAAAAACTACATTTATGCTAGAAGCCGAAGGTGCATATTCTTGTAGGAACTGCATATAAAGCGGACATAAAAAATTAAGCTTTGATTTCAGTCGCCCGTACATCGGATAAAATCTTCACAGAATTACAGAACTTTTAAAGTTTTCGAAATGATAACCGACGCAATTCTAATCAGATTCAGAATATTCTGACGTTTAAATAATCAAACAGGTTTCCCGCATTCTCGAGAGTGCCATTGACAATACAGATTAGATAAGGAAAGTATATATTTTATCTATGATAAGAAATGAGATGAAAAATACAGAAAAAATGGTATTTGAAAGAAAAAACGAGCAGCTAGAATAAAATAAACACTTTATTTTACAAGAAATAAATGTTGAACTATCTTACACAATTCAAATGTGTATACCGAAATATCTACTTCGGACGTGTCACAAGTCTTACGGATGCAACTGACGGTACAAGGTTGAGTTGAGGAGAAATCGCCGACTAGATGGATGAATCTGGTAAAGTGTTTACTTGAAATTGAGTAAATCACACGTATGCATAATCTGTCGTTAAATTTTTTTAAATGGATAGAACGAATGAATAACGGTAATAAATAGTTAATAAAAGATAATTGTACAACATCCTACTTTTTTTAACATAGTGTTATGTCGAAACGTAGATTCATGACACGAGCGTATCAGATTCGGACCTATTGAATAATTAAGAGGCTAGTTTCATTTTTCCAGTTTGAATTTCGAGATATTTTTGCATTTTGCATACCCTTTCAAGATGAGACTAATAGTTAATTCATTTACAATATCAAGTAAACATAAAAGTGCGTTATTTTTTACGTAAATATTGCTAGAGTAAAGGTATCAATAGAAAAGGACAAGTATACAATTGTTGGTTTTTTTTAAATTCCTAGGTAATAAACATAGATAAGGTAATAAAGCTATCAGAAAATAGGCATTTCTTCAACATACATGTGTTGTCATTTGAAATTATCAAGCGAAAATTAAATAATTTGTTAAAGTTTTCACCTAAGAATTATTATGTTTATGATAAAAACCATCGTTTGGGTCGATAAACATGATTATTACAATTATGCCCCGATTTATAAGGAAAAAATTGACGTAAATTCATACTAATAAATAATATTGACAACTTTTGAAGCAGCTGTATTTGTGAAGAGAAAACTATTTATGCTAATATTATGTAATAATCTGGTTGTAATAAATTTTTTTTTTTTTTTTAAAATATTTATTTATTGTTTTAATAAATTACATATATATTTAATATTAAAATATAAATGAAAATATGACAAAAGTATTATTATTCACTGTTAAATAATTAGTTGTTCATTGAGCACATTATCGTTATTCAGAATTTCGTTGTTTTTTTTCTTTTCACGTATTCAAAACAAAATTTGATCCACACATATTACAATTTAAACTGAATTTAGAAATAAAATTTTATGTTCTTTCACATATCCAATATTCGTTCATGTGCACCCAAACATCGATTTGTGGGAGTAAATTTGATTAATTAGAGAAAAGAATTGGTGTATGTCGTCAACCACTCTTTTGCCATCCTATTTAGGAAGTTCACACGAGTCCGCACATTCAATACTCAGTTCGGGAACATCCTGAAAATAATTAATAATATTATTGTTATTGTTATTTAGTTATCAGTATTTTTATGTCTAAAATATTAAAATACGTGTTTATTCATTTATGTGACTATAACAAATACATTTGTATCAGACAGGTCTGTCATGTATAATTCTTTTGATATGATTATTTATCTTTAAGGATATGTATTTCCAATAAAAAATAATTTATCTGCACTACATAATATAAGTATATTGAACCATGTAATTTGTATTGTTAAATCAAATAGATAATTGTCATAGAAATGGTAAAAATTATCAACTTACGTTGCAATTTTTATTCCAAGAAGATAACCATTTAAAATTTTGTTGGAATATTTCGTAGAGCGTGTCAATGGAAACTTTTTGACCTTAGGCATCTTGAGTCACAAGAGGCAGTAATTCCAGAACAATAATTTGTATAATAAAATATAATGAGAACCAAGCCCAACAAAAAAAAACACGGGTTCGCGAATTTCACGTTGAATCTTGTGAATAAATGAATCCTATGCGCTGGACGCGCATGCGCTAGACACGCATGCGTTGCAAGCCGCGCATGCGTTGTCAGATTCTTCCGTATCCGATCCGTAACGTAAGTTTTGACACATGTGTTATGTTGAGAAGTCAAAATTATAATCTGTTTTCGTATAAAAACAGCCCAAAATCATACAATTTACAAAAATAAGCAATTGGTATCGAGAATAAGTATAATATTTATTCATAGTGTAGTCAAAATTTGTAATAAAATGTGTTTTATAGGCAAATTTAATGAAAATCCAACAGAGCACAGATCCCACGATCGTCATGGCCGAATCCAACGGCGTACTGAAAGTCCGATGGACAATTAAAATTATCGTGTTTCATAAGACTGGAAATATATTATTTAAAAAATTATTATTGTGTTTCTGATATTAAACTTAGTTTTAAATAGTAATTGAAGCCTCAAAGCATGTGAGTAAATATAGTATATTATTTAAAAACGTATGTTTTCACTAAAACAAAGTATTTTAAAAACGTCAAAAATTCATCAAATGTACTGCAAATTGAATGATTTGTAACTCTATTCATTTTTAACATTTTGCTAATTTGATTTCCTACAGATTTGTCTCTGTAATCTTGGCTTCAAGATTATAAGAAAATATATTTCGTTTATACATTCATTCAGTGCATCGACTCAATTTTGTACCATACCTAAAATGCATCTAATGGTCGCGGTCTTTCTTATAATATTTGTATCGTTTTAATTATGACAAATAACTTTCAGTTTATTAGTTTTATATTAATATAAAGGTCCAATCTAAGTAATAGTGGAAAAAAAGTGAAATATATTGAATAATTTCTGATATAAATGAATAATAAAAACTCACATTTTCGTAAAAAACGCCAAAATATGAATTATTTTTGCAAGTGGCGCCTTAATGATCGCGGATACGTAAGAGCAATATGGGCGAAGCTGTCATTTTGACATAAAACAGAAAGGCTCGCATTCCGCAGGATCGAGTCGGTCGTATTATTTTGTCATAGAAGACATAGGTTCCTAGAACTCTCTAGAATAAGAAAAAGTAATTTCGCGAGAGCCACCTACTTTAAGCTGATATATCTCGCTGGAGCGACATTAATTACGTTAGGATCCATTAGTTTGCGAACTCGCATTTGCGAAACCAACTGGTCGATAATCAACGGACGAGACCGAGTGAGCGGGTTGCAGATAAATGATGGCTTTCCGGGTCCGTCCGTATCGTAATCGTAATCGTAAATAAATTGACATGTATCAATTGTTTATTTTATTTATTTATTTATTAACGTCCTTTTGGACTTTTACAAAATATGTTTGGTATAAAACATAATAAAAAAACACATGAGCAGCTACACAAGTAGCATATATAAATATATATATATAAATAGAATAGAAAAAATAGAAATTAAAAAATAAGCAAAACAAACTGTAAAAAATAAAGGTTCAAGGCAGAAAAAATAATAAATTTTAGGTTTGACACAGAATGGCTGAGTATCAAAATCAGTTGCATCTTTGACACAGAACAGCATTAAAAACATGTCTCTTATATTTAGACTATGAATATCGGAATATATCTATCTATAAGACCAAAATCATTCCCAAGCCTGTTAAAACTTTGTGTGAACGTGGTATACAATCAGTTCAGTTAAATTAGGGTCGTCCAGTACGCCATTTACTATTTAAAATAAAAATATTAAATCACTTAAAGTTCTTCTACACGACGAGTTAGTTAAGTTAAGAGAGCTCATTAAAAAATCATAATTCAATTGTTCAGCGGGTATACACAGTTTGAAGTTAATAAACCTTAAAAATTTATGCTGAACCCTTTCTAATTTTAATTCGTGCACTTTATAGAATGGAGACCAAATAGTTGAGTTGAATTCTAAACTGCTACGGACTACAGCCGTGTATATAACGTTAAGCGATTTAAGTGAATTGATATCTTTCACCGTTCTTTATTAAGAACGGTGAAAGATTGTATTCAAAACCAAGACATTTCACAGCTTCGACATGCTTTCATAACGACATGCAAGATTAAATCATAAACTACCAGATCGCATAATAGAAGAAAAGGAACCCCGTACACAAATAAATACAAGATTTCAATAAATAATGTTCGGGGTCGATGGTTAAATTAAAGAGTGGTGATTGACGTGTTGAGGTTTATTATGACAGTATGATAAAAACAAGGAAGACAGATAGAATGAAGATTCAGAAGGAGCGCGTGTATTATGAAATTAAATGAGTCGGCGATCTCGCTCGGCGCGCGTGGGCCGGCAAGACCGCCGTTGTGAAGCGATGAAGCAGGAGAGAGATACGATAAGGAATCAAGCCAGACCTATAGCGGCAGCCGGCAGCGATATGTCGCTAGCGTCGATGCCGGCTGAGATGGCGGTGAATTTGAAATCTGATACGTACAAATGTAACAAAAAGAAAGAAAATGTAAGTCGTACATTTTATTTTACAAACGGTTTTAACTTCTTTGCCTACAGCAGAAGCATAGCGCCGCTGTCGAAGATTGGACCTGGAATGGAGCCAGTTCTGGGAGGGCGGAACCAACTGACAAAGACACACCCTCGTCTTAAAAATAATAGAACACCATTGTTCTGATCAGTTGGCTATTAGTGTCAGAAGTCGGAGGAGGTAGTTAAGAGTTGGTGTTGGGAACTGGACGACACCAGACAGTTGGGGCTAGAGTTTGGAAGAGGCCGTCGTTCCGATCAGTTGACGGTCGGTGTCGGAAATTAGAAGACACCCCAGAATTCGAAGCAGTTCGCCTCAGAATTCAAAGCAGAAGCCTCAAAATTTGAAGGTAGTCTGGCAGAATACACCTAGAACAGCTCGCCGGAAGTGGTTCGGACCACAGTACGTCACAGAATCTAAGGGAATTCGGCAAAATCGTTCACAGTCCGACAGAGCACAGGAGCTGGTCCGAAAATCTGGAGATCAATCGCAAGAAGCCCAGCCAGTTATAGAAGCAACCACGGGCATCCAATAGTAAGCCATCAGCTTTACCCGCCGCCGACGAAGTCTGGAGATCAGCCACGAATAGCCTGTCGCCAGCCAGCCGTCCTGCCCGCTACCACGTCAACGGAGGCATAGTTGCACAGTCAGTAAATTAAGGTATTAATTTAAGATTAAGTTAGAGTAAAAGATGTACACCTGCCCATAAACGTGTGTAGAAGTTGTAGCGATCGGAATTTAAATCCACCGCCATCTCAGTCGGCATCGACGCTAGCGACAGCGCTGCCGGCTGCTGCTACAAGTTTGGCTCGAGAATTCACCGCTAAGCAGTCTCTCCAGTTTCATCGTTCTACCATAGATAAGAGATATCGTTCTACAACGGCAGTCTTGCCGGCCCGCGAGCGCCGAGCGAGACCGCCAAATCGCTTCATTTCATTTCATAATACACACGCACCTTCTACATCTTCATTCATTCTTTAATTCTATCTGTCTTCATTGTTTTTATCATACTATCATAATAAACCTCAACACAACAACGTTTATTTCATTTAACCACCGTCCTAACCCCCAAAAAGTGAATAATTGATTATATATCTATTTTCATGTCTCTTGTCTGTTCATTTTTTATTTCATTAAACTGTTTCTCCTCAGTGTGTGAATCCTGCCGACCGTAGGTTTAATTGCAATCTATTTATTTAATACGTTAAAAATATAATGATCATTAACAGTTCAATGACACAACACATACAAAATATAATAATAATAATAATAATACAGTACTTGTATTGATAAATAATGTCTAACGGTCTGACGTATTACTCTTCCAAATTAATATTCATTAAGTATACATTTTCTCCTAGTTCATTACTATGAGTGTTGCGTCATATTTCAAACATCAGACAAATGTACCGGGGGTATGCATATAAAATTTGGCAAAGTAAATACAACATATCAGTAAAAAAGAAAGACATATTTGAGTACCCTGACTGCTACACTAGTAATTTACTGTATTATAGCAGACAGTGTTCCTCCGGTATAACAGTAAGCAAAGTGCAATGATCAATGTACAAAAAAATATATATATAAACAATTAATGAAGAGATACAGTTTTATTCTCAAGTTTGGACCTTTAAAAGTTCTTGTGCGTAATTTATCCCCATTTCGTGGAGCCAGGACTACACTTTTCGTGAAAAATATGCAAGACTATGGTTGTAATCTTTCACTTTTGCATTTAGACCGTTGTATATTTTTGGTGCTAGAAACAAATGGAATCTTTATGCAAAAGTTTTGTTTAGTTTTGGCACAAGATAGTGACAGTTAGATTGTATGGTTTATATTTTTAATCTTCAGTCTATAAATCGGTGTTAATTTGCAAAATAACTTTCTTTTGCAGCTAGCATCAATATAAACATTTTTTACATAATTAATACAAGAAGTGGAAATATTATTTTGTAAACGAGCCTGCTAGCCGCTCCCTGCCTCACTAGGTGCCTGTTCTGAGGTAGGTAGCCATTCAATTACATCAAGGGCCGGTTGTGTGATCAGTAGTAACTTTTTACGAAAACTTCAAGTGATTTTTTTTTTGCGAAAACGAGTTTGATCGTTAGTAGAACAATATTTGCTTCTCGAAAGTACAACCCGTAGTAAACTCATTTTACTTTCCGATATCTGATAGTAAATCGAGAATCGATAGTTAAATATGGCGGAATTTTCACAGCTGTTCCAAAAATCATCTGACACATTGAAACTTTAATGCTGCAGTGTACGACAATTAATTATTCAATATTAATCATTTTAGTGATGAGAGTTTGTCCGATGATGATCTCGTTCTTTAATATACATTACGCATGATACAAAAGACTCCACCAAAGTGACAGATGAAGCGAAAATAGCCATAGATAATGCAGAAAATAAAGCATATTTTATAATTATTTGTCACACCTATAGACATCTCCATCTATGCTTTGACGGTAGTCAATTTGAAGTATCAACAACCCGCGAAGAATTTTTACTACGAACGTTAGTAAAAAGTTACTACTGATCACACAACCGGCCCTATTAAGTAGGTAAGAACTAATTAAAACAAAGTAAATAGTGTAAAAATTATAATTAAAAATATTCAATTAAATTTCTTAAAAATGCTACACGTTCACTATAATGCGGCTGCTCACTGCAGCCTGTAATGTAGTTGAGTATAAATCGTGCATTGGCAATGAAATACAATGTATATAAAAATGTTATATACTGTAATATATCTGAACAAATTAATATAAAAGCGTATAATAGTATATAAGAACATAATTACATACAGGAACTTAAAAATAATCAATATTTGGCACCAATATATACAAACATGGTTTCAAGAAAAAGAGTCATGTAAAAGTTTTTTATAGCTCGGTAATGAATTGGAGAATATGTCTAATGCCGGACTTAGCATTTGTGGCGCCCTCGGACAATATTTTTCTAGCCGCCCCCATCTTTCAGACTCTCAAATTCTGCAGCCACAACGTCCTCCTGCAGCAGAGACTCTCATTTTCGTGATTCAATCTTGCGCTGATGATACGGTGGAGATTGTTGCATTATATACATCTCTCAAGTTTCGCTTCACACGGGTAAAATATTCCAGTTTCCGAATATTCATTAATTTCCGCCACAGCTGGGGTGAGTTTTTCGGTCAGTCTTTTTTAACGGCACCCCATAAGCTGTAATTATTGTGATACTGGAGAATTAGTTGTCATTCTCCAGGGCAACACTTCAACGGATCTATTTATATTTAAAGAAGCAGAAGATGGCTCTTCTAAAATGATAACATTTCGTAACACATGAGTTATTTCAAAAATATAATATAATTAATTATAATTCTTAATGTAATTTTTTTTGCACAATATTTAGCTAATCAGATGTCATCTAAACATCTCATATTGCATCATCTACTGGGTTTAAATCTGGACTGTTCGGTGGCCACATGCCTGGCTCGATGAAGAAAGTTCATTGTATTTCTGGCTGTGTGAGATGGAGCTCCGTCCTGCTGTAATATCCAGTTATGCTGTAATGTCTAGCTATACTCCAGGTTTTGTTTTGAAACTCTTTGATCATTTTCCTAGCATACTGACGTTTTTCAATTCGCAAATTTTTGATCAGAATACGGTCTTCCGCAGTGATTTCTCTCATTCTGGGCAACAATTTGAAAAAACCAAATATTAACAATGGGAAAATTAATAATCAAAGATAAATAGGTAAGTAAGTAAATTAGTAAGCTAGTGTTGATACATTTAAACTAATTTTGATGTAATTACATCACATTTAACGAAATGTTCTCACTTTTTTGGGGCCACCCTGTATACGACGTTTGTCTTGTTTTTCTTGTATTATGTATTTTGGAATGTTCATACATTTTTTATTTTTTTCAAACTGTAGCTCTTTCTTCGCTTTTTGTTTTTTAATTTCGGCTTATTTGGTGCCCCGGCTTGCACGGCGCCCGAGCTCGCCACCCCCTCGGGTCGGCCCTGAATACGTCCAACTGATTTACTGTATGAATGTCATTACACAATCGACACATGATTAAACACATTATTAAAAAACACAATACCGCTGTAGTAGGCATCTAGTCTGAATGTTTCGTGCTTCCTTAATGTTTTTGTACTTGCGTGCAGCTTTACTTTAGAGATCAATATGCTGTCTACCAGACAATAGATAATCAATATTGTCTCGTTCATTTATTTATATTACTTATATTACGAACGTGGGCTAATGGCGTATACAATACAATAAATACACAAAAAGGGATCCAGGGATTCGCCGTCTCGCGCCTAACTTCACGCTTGCTGTATACCAAATGTCAGTCCATTGTGACCATTGATTTTCCGTTCGTCAGTTGAGTGAATTAGAATCTTTCCGGCAGCAGTTAAAACGGAATAATTATATTTTCGTAGAGAGCAATCACATATTAGATTAAATAAAATATAATCACCTGTATGAAAAATACGAAAAATAATACGAAAAAAAATGTCACCACTAAAGTGACAGATATCGAACACCTAGGCGAAAAAATCCACAGATGATGCATAAAATAAAACATTTCATGATTATTTGTCGCACCTATAGACATTGTTCCGCACAGCTACGGGACCGCGGAGCGTAATCATCGCGACTCGAGAAAGGCGCCGGGCGAAAAGTCTATCTTTTCGCTTCACGGGAATATTTCGCCCGGCACTCCGCGCCGCTGGAATCCCGACACTCCTGCGCGCTGGCGACCGGCGACGGGTGGGGGATGACGGGCCGCGGACGAGGCCCCGCCCCCGACGCCAGCCAAAATTAAGAATGTCATTTTATTGAATAACTTGCTTTTAAAAAATGATGTGTATAAATGAAAAACAGAAATAAAGAGAATTTTTGGAGGGCGATCGCCCGGAGATAATATTGTGTACCTTAAAAATCATTCAGATGGTTAAAATTGATTTTTAAAGTTTAAGGTGCATTAATTAATTCCCCAGGCCATCGCCCAAGGTAAAATATATCAGGCATCGCGAGGAGGGCTAAACTCTATATAAAAAAGTACTCGCAGTGCCTGAGAGTTGTAAAACAAAAATGTAAGAGGCTTTTTTGAAGCGAAAATCGAAATCTGTCGTCCCTTACGGGATGACCGAAAAAATGGCACAAGTTGCGGAGTCTGGACGCCAGGTGGTGTCGGCGCTGAACCAAATCGGGGTGGCGCGGGGAATGTCTTCGCCCCCTGATTGGTTCCCAGCTTCCTGAGGGAGCCTTATGCTCCCAGAGATGAATCTCTGAAATAAAACAGAAGATCACTTCCCTCGCTCGCATCTGCACCGCTGGACTTCTCAGAAGAAAACCGTGTTTCATTCATCTCCGCTTTGACCCCTGCTATTTCATCTGGATTTTCCTTGGGATTCGACTTTTGGCTATGACATTTCGACTGAACCTGGAATTTTTTATGACTCAGCAACTACACTGGACGACGATTTTGGACCCCCCTCGACCACTGTACGCCGCTGCGAGCACCAGAGCAAACCGGCGAGCCACCCCTACACGATTCTACAGTCTTGTTTCCTCTACGGAACAGACATCTTCATCTATGCTTTGACAATAGTAAATTTGACGTTCGAATAATCCGCAAACGATTTTAACCACTGGCGTTAGTAAAAAGTTACTCAACACTTACTGCCCGGTGGGTCAAAACAAAACACGTCTGGCGGTGGTGGGTCATTTTAGACCCACTTCAAATTTTCAGTTTTTCAACCGTTTTGTGGGAGATTTTTTATAGACTTTTATAGATTTCATTTTAAATATGATTTAATGAAATGGCATGATGTGCCATAATGTTTCTGCTAAAAAATTAAAGATAAAAATTAAAAAATATTACGAATAATGTACACATTTCACGCATCAACAAACGCCATACACAGCCAAAATACAAACATCCACTGAGCATGTAATCTTCTCGCCGGAACCCGAACAGGTAGTGTCATAAAACTTACAGGTAGGCGCAACGCCCCTCAAATAGTTATATTACTGGTATTGTCTTGGGGCCGCCAGACGAAAATAAGTCAAAACAAATACACGGACGCATACCTGGTATTCTTTGTCTACCCGCTCAAAATCAGTTTTTGAGCGTTTTTTCACATTTTTATCAATAACTCATTTGAATTTCGTCCGATAACATTTATTTGTATCACAAATTATTTGGAAATATTTAATAAAAAATTGGCTGGAAGGAAAACAGCGTTAAACGAATATTTGTAGCGTAATTCATATTTTTACAAACATTCGCGTCAAATCTGACCCACCACCGCAGAGTATGTGTTAAGTAAAAGGTCATAATGATCATATAACCGGCCCTTAGTTAACGGGTTCCCTGCACAGCGGACAATTTTGCGATTTCAGCAACCAATTATCAAGACATTCATGATGAAAACTGTGTCCACACTTTGTACGCTTCATATACATGACATCCGTAATATTTTCCAAGCAAATTGTGCACATATCTTGCTGCACTGCCGGTGTGATGACTTGTTTGCATGTAGAACATTCTTGATCTATCGTAGTCCATTGTTTGAGACACGCTGTGTGTACTTTATGACACCTACAGTTAATGACGGTCTCATTGTTAGCCGACCCGTTTGCACTCAAGTTTTCACGGCACACTCCACACTGGTCCGCTTGCCCATCTGGGCGAGGCTCGGCCACAGAATTGGAAGAAGATTGTGGACGCGGCGCGCTGGAGATTTGGTCCTGATTAGCTTGTATTTTTGAGGTGTTGGAATTGGCTGACTGACTCGGTGACGCCGGTGTACGATAGGCACTTGAGGGGATAAAACATTTTTTTCTATTAATAAATTGATTTATACTCATGTCCCCTCCTTTGTCGGAACATGATGACTTACTTGACACCGCGCGTTGTATTATCGATGTCGCACTACGATCTGGCGACATTGGCGATAAACGTGCATTTGAAATTTGTCGATTAACTCGTGAATCAACTGGCCGATTCCTCGACGCAGATGCACGATGGACGCTTGAATATCTTCTTCTATTGAGAAATTGATCTATGCTCAAATCTCTTTCTCCGTCGGAACTCGAAGACTCGCTCGATGACATTGCAGGTGGTATTGTTGCACGATTTGGTGATGACACTGTTCTTGAAGTTTGTTCCCGATTGATATTGAGTAGGTTGTTAACATTTGACTGATTTCTCTGAGTGTTAGGAATTTGTTCTGCGTTGATCCTGTCTCTACGCTGAATTAGCGAGGTTTGTGGTGTATTTTGGGCATTAAGAGTTCGAATTCGTTTGATTATACACCTCAGTTTTTCTGAAGTGAAACGGCTTGTCGATCTTCTATTTGTGCTTCGATAATGAAGAATGACTTGTCGTAATTCGTCCATGGAAAGCGGCTTGATTGGCGGACACGTAACCATATTTAAACGATACCTGGACGTAGAAGGTTTGGGTGATGAACTGTCGCGTTGAATTTCAATTTGCTTGACGATTCGTGAGATTTCCACAAAAGTGAGCGGCTTGCAGATCAGCTCCGGTAGTTTGCTGTAAACGAGTTGTCGATCTGTTGAGATTTGGTCGTTCGAACTTCGAATCACGTTGATGAGATGTTGAAGTTCGGCAGAACTCACTGACGGGTGGGGTACGGTGGACGAACTTTGTCGCCTTTTCGCGATGTGAACCAACCAAATGAATTGTCTGAGTTCATCGTAGGTAAGTAGTCGAATCCTGTTCGCATCTGGATGCCTGGCACTGAGATAATTTCCATCCCTAAAAATAAATTGACGAATTAATGTGAAATCTTAACCAGCGTACATGTAATATTGAAATATTACGATTCTAAAATAAACCAATAGCACCTCAGGCATGCTAATATAACTAGTATACTCGTATTTAAAACGAATATTGAAGGCTTCCCTTTAAAAAATAATTCAATATTTGAAATTAAAAAAACCACACACATTAATACGATCGATATTATTTAATAAGAATTTTTTATATATAAAACTTGATTTAAATAGTAGCTCAAGCTTCAAAGCATGTAAGTAAATATAATAAATTATTAAAAATAATTAGTATTCACTAACACAAAGAGTTTTAAAATTGTCTAAAATTGATCATATGTACTACAAATTGAATGGTTTAATACTTTATTAATTTTTTACATATTACTAATTTGGTTCAATGCAGATTTATCTTTGTAATCTTGATTTCAAGATTGTAAGAAAATATATTTCGTATATGTAAGAACTTTCTATATTAAGGAAATTTTGTGGCACGCGGAAAAAAAAATTAACGGTCGCGGTCTTTCTTATGATGCTTGTATTTTATTAATTATGATAAATAACATATAGTTTATTAGTTTAACATTAGTGTAAAGGTCCAATCTAAGTAATCGTTTTAAAAAAAGTTAAATATAGTGTATAACTTCTGATATAAATGAATAATGTAAACCAACATTTACGTAAAAACACGAAAATATGAATTATTTTTGCGCACGCGCCTTTAACATAAAATATGTTTTTTCGGAGATTTTATAGGTAAAATATGTCACGAAATTGCAAAAACGGTCAAAATACGCGTTAAAATGTGCGTAACATTTTATAGAAGGGTTCCAGTTGTATTTAGTATCTTTTTTGTGAATAAATATTTCATAAAAACAAAATAGCATTGTGTGTAGTAGAATTAAAATTCAGATGGTTGAAGAGACAAACAAAAATACAATGATCTGTGTACGAGGTGGGGCGGGGCGAATCAGGAAAACATATTCTATACTGATACACGTGCATCTTTTTCTCGTTACTTTTAATGTTCACGTGATTAACTTCCTTTCGAGAAGAGTAAAATCAGGAGCGACAGAAAAAGCGAAAGAATAAAAAAAAAAAAGGTTTTGAAACAATGCTTAATACAACTGAACATTGACAGATCTAAATAAGTGACAAACAAGCTAAGACGTGCATAAAAACTTACTTCAATTACAGTTACTGTTCAAAAATTCTTGTTCAATTTGCACGTAACCGTATTTCATTACATTCTTTTGTATTTTTTATTTATTATCTTTGTTTTATTAACCACTGAATTGAGTTTAAATACATCTACCGGTTTCGAAAAATACCATTTTCTTCTTCAGGATGTCATAACTAACTAAAAATATATAGCATTGTTTCTTCATCAGAATCTATTTTTTAATTTTTTTTTAAATTTAAAAAAAAAACAATTATTTAAAAAATAAATTTAGTACCTAACTCAAATTGCTGCTCAATACAAATTTAGTCGAATAATTTTTAGGAAAAAATTTTAGAATAGGACTCGTAGATAAATTTAGTTGGCTGTTTACAATTTCCTGAATAAAATAAATAAATAAAAAATATGAATTTTAACCAGAAAGTTAATTTTGCTTATTTTAAAAGTAAGATTCTTTTGTAGTTACCAATTATTTTCGGAAAATTTTAGGTAAACGATGAATATCATTATTGCGATAGCCAACCAAATACCGCCCTGTCCGTCGTCTTCAGGTTCCAACATCAGCAAGGTTGGGAGAAGTTTGTTCTGTTCATCAGCACGAATAGCATGGCGCGTGTCCAAGAAGCGTTTTCTAAAACAATACTTTCATTTTATTAACATAATAATACACATTTTATTCGAAGTGGTGTGGACATCGACACGTTAAAATTTACATTTCACTATTGCCAAAGAGGTTAAATAAACTAACGCGGAAGTCTGATCGTATTAGTATACGTGGATTAGTTATCGGTAACTATTCGTTGGTGATGCATGTCTCGTTGTTATATGAAACTTTTTACTTTATTCAAAAAAGTTAATAATTTGGGTTGTTTGATCGTTGGTGACAAAATACTCTCCGATATCCGATAGTAAAAACTAGAATCGATAGTTAAATATGGAAGACTTTTCATAGCTGTTGCAAAAGTCACCTGACACATTGATACTTTGAAAGTTGCAGTGCATGACAGTGAGTCATTCAATGTCCCGCTATTTTAGTGATGAGAGTTCGTCTGATGATGATCTCGTTGTTTAATATACATTAGCACATAATACGAAAAAAATTTCACCACCAAAGTAATGGATTTCAAACGCCTAGGTGAAAAAATTCATAGTCATGTATATAATAAAGTGATTATTTGTCGCCCCTATAGAAATCTGCATCTATGCTTTGACAATAGAAAATTTGACGTTCGAACAACTCGCAAATGATTTTAACCACGGGCGTTAGTAAAAAGTTACTACTGATCGCACAACCGGACAGAATGCTCTCTGCTGCAGGCTGGGTCCTGAATGCAGATATCGCTGGCATCGATGCCAGCTGGGAACGGCGGTAAATTAGAATCACCGCCCCCACAAATGATTCAAAATGGTGACTTGTGTTGTTATCATCAAATCCTAACTAGACTCTCTTCCTCGCCGATCTCCACAGCCGGCTTCAATGTTTTACTGCGCACGAGAGCTGAATTTATCTCTTGTTTATTTAACCTCTTTGATTACCACAATGTCAGAACATACTACCTATTACATTCCCTCAACATTATCCAGAGTGCAAAACAGGGTAATGTTGTTTTAAAGGGAAATTCATGATGTCAACACCTTCTACGTAAAGTATTGTAATAAACAAATAAGTGGTTTATAAATATTCTAGTATGTCTCATGAATTTGATACATTTTTAAGTTTACTTAAATTAAACATTACGTAGGAGGGGTTAAATGTATTAATAAGTACGGATTAAAGCATTCAATATTCATTAAAGATTATTATCCGTCGGCAACCGCAGTAACACATGGTTCCACCGCATCCCGCTACTATAGCTTATCGGCGTCATTTGGCATTGAGCTAGTCTCCCCGACCCAAAGTCATTAGTTAGTCATCAGACGTGATGTGCGTTATGTTAAAGTCATCCTTGGGTTACAAATAGTAAAACAAATTATTGCATTTTAAAGTTGAACCGCCAAAGAACAACTAACCTAATCCAAAAATTCTAGAAGTTAAAGAACCAAATTTTCGAACTCTTTTTCTCCAATACTATCAAAGCCCATCCATTTATTACTTCGTCATTCGTTGCCTAAAACGAATATTTTATGAGTTTGCATTAAACTCTACTTTACACTCTATGCTCCGAAGGCTTATCTCCGGAACAGACTATCTTGTATCTATGGTACGGACGCCACAAACTTATCAGTAAGCGGACAAAAACGGAATTGACGCCTGACGTCATACTGAATACTGCTGCGTCCCGCTGTCAGATTGGCTGCGGCTGTATCAGTTCTTCAGATAAGTTTAGGGAGCGATGTGTAATAAATTAGGTAATTATTTACGCATCGATCGGTCCAGTACACTCTCTTATAGCGATGTGTTCACACTGTACGAAGTACTTCAATGAACTATTTCTTTATACTCACACTTCGCACATTTTAAATCGTGCTAACGCTTCAATACATATACATACACGCACTAGTAACTAACTTAGTTGCCCGCAACGCTCTCAGCAACGCAAACAATTAAACTGCGAACCGAGTATCTATAGAGAACGAAAATGTTAGCCATTGTCCGTCATTAGCGGTAGTCCATTGAATTGTGTACTTCGCGAAGTATCGTACTAGATACTTCGTTCTTCAGATACTTCATTGAAGTATAGTTTAAAAACGGTTTAAATTAATATTTAAATATTAAATTAATAACAGCAGTACAAACGTACTTCGAATGGAGCGTTAATTTTGAACGCTTCAAGATGGGAATGTGCATTTCGTGAAGCATCCATTACGAAATTGATATACCTGAACGGTAATCTGTGTCGCGAGCCGATTTTGATTCGGACCGACCTATCATTATTTGCCATCAGCAGACACGTTGTTTTCTCGGAAGTGCATTTCGCGAGAACCCACGTCACACGAGGACCTTTTCTCCCGTCATTGGAAAGCTGTCCTTTGTTTCCTAGGTCATTCATCGGGAATATTTATCTCTTCCGCAATTGCGAGGGATGACACACGTGTGACGCAATATGTTAGGGAGTCAATCGGTTGCCTTTTGTCCGAGGAGAAATCGTTCCGAGAAGTATCGCGCTCGGGAGCAGCCTAAGAACAATATGCCGTCAGTAAATTAGGGGGTCGACAATAAAACAATGACCGCACAAAAAAAAGGGAACCATTAAGAAGCGGGTGCGTTTTTTCTGCCCGAGGATAATTGACTCCGGGGCGATAAAGCATCTTTTGTTGCATGCGGGCCAGCACCCACGTGCGGAAGGGCCACCGTGAGTGATGACTGACCATCGCGTCTTTTCTCCGTAGGGGTAGGCAGAGAAAATAGAACACGTTCGAATAGGTCTGCGCACGCGGATTCATATTTTCCATATTCATGCACCTCATGTGGTACGTAGATCGGACTATTCCGTCATCAATTATTCAGTTAATACGGACAAACCGTGTGAGCAAGTCTCAGATCGACCGCGGTTCGATCTAATCGAAGTGTGCCGGTATAGTAGCACTTCCGCAATATTCAGTCAGCGTTCGTTCTTGAATCTACTAGCTATAATCAAGTCGTTTAGTACAAATAAGAAATGTAAATTAATATAATTAATAATGTAATAAATTGTAACTGGGCAGGTGAGAAAATTATGTAATAGGTATAAGTGTAGGTAATGCGGGAACCACTCACGAAACTATGTAATAAAGCTGGAATAAAGAAATCCCATATGTACTAATTATAAAGGTCTCAGAGGCAATAAAAAAGAATAAAATGATTAGCTCTTAATTAGGATCTTGGATGTGGAATGTTTTTATACTGATTGTATTTTATACTGATTGATGTACTTAGAGGTAATTAGAGATAGCGATAATTCCGATAAGCTTAATGTGAAAAATGTATAGAATATAAGTTGGTTTGTGGACAATTCGAATGAACAGTGTATTATTGGATTTTTATGTGATAAGTCAGGACTATAATTAATTACGAAGAAAGTGGGCGGGGCCGAAATTAGGCCTACAAGCGAGGGTGTAGCGGAGATGTCAACGGATGGACCAATGAGGCGTCGCCAATCCTGTGAGGACGGACCGACCCCGAGCGAGAAATACGCCCTCACCACAGTTTCTTTAAAAGGGCCAGGACGCCATTTGAAATAGGCAGTTGACAGTAAGCAGTTGAAATCGAGAGTTACAGTCGGACCGCCGCAGAGAGGAGTTGAAGTTGCGAACCCGGGAGCGGAGAGCCGGAGGGATGGAGTTGAAAGTACAAAGTTGAAATCGGCGGAGGGATGGAGTTACAGTCGGACAGTCGAAGAGAGGAGTTGAAGTTGTAAACCCAGAGTGGTGAGTCGGACATGAGGTCCGGGAGAACGAGGTCCGGAAGGGAGTTGTAGGAAAGAAGTCGAAGGCCAGTCGAGAAGAAGTCGGAAGCACGCAGTTAGAAAACAAGGTCCGGAGGAGTGAATCGTCAAGGAGACGTCAAGGCAATCACAGTTGGGATTGAAATTGACGGAGGAAGCAGCCACGGTTCATCGCAACCCATCCAGGAGCAGCCGCCCAGACCGGCTCGCAGTCAGCGGATAGCCGCCCACGCCAGGTGCCAGCGGCATCACTACGCCGGCCGGAAACAAGATTCCGGAGGAACGTCGCCGAGCAACCCGAGGTAGAATAAGCTTTAGATTAAGTTAGTTATAAGTATTTCCACCTGCCCGTAAATATAAACATGTGTTTAATAAATGTATAATGTGCATCTTCACTTGTTCATATTCACCTGTTTCCTTATCTATAACCATGGTAATGATAATGAAAGCGTGATATCCGATGGATGGTTCGCGGAGCGAATATTCCATCAGAGTGCGGGGTATCGTTCTGACGAGCGATCAGGAGCATGGTATGGATCATGACCCCTAGACGAACCCCGAATCGAACCGAATGGCGCACAAGTCGTGGCCCCGGTTGTATCAAAATAAAGTTTTGTCTCTCGCTACTCTCTTATCTATGGATAGTCTATAGATAAGTGATGCGTCTATAGATGAGTGATGCGTCGTGCTGGTCGTACGTAAGAATTAGTTGATTGGTTAGCTCGCTAAATCTGCTTTAGGAACAACTGGAATTTACACGCCCATCGAACAAGATAACAACATGACAATAACAGCGAAACAAATCGAACTTCCTACAGTTGTCGATAAACTTAATATGATAAAATAAGCAATACATACACGACATAAATTGTAATAGGAAGAAAAAATCCATCGGGCAGAATTCCCACACAGGCTTTTATGATTGTATAAGACATCGCACGAACACATAATGCACAACCACTTTCACCTCAAGTTTGACAGAAAAATTATATATAGATAAGACTTCGTGCACTTTTTACTAGAATAACCGCTGCTATACCTACTGTTATCTTATACATACTGATTTGATTACACTTCGATAGCTTTATCACGGAAATGTCAGTGGTTTATGATTTCCTTCAAGGTTACTACTAGTGATGGTAAATCATTATGTGACTGACGATCATTGCTAACATGGTAACTAAGATTTAATTGTCGAAGGTTTAGTTTCTAGTGTACCAGTTATTGGTCGAAGAATTACGAATAATCAGATACCAATCATCGTTACAATTGAACACAATCATAGTCACAATAACGATTTAACCATCACTACTGCATATCAGCAAGTTGTATTGAGAGTAGGGGAGACTTGATACCATGTTAAAAAATATATTTTGTAAACTAAACTTTTTTAAACGCTAAATTACGCTCTTGGGTGCTTGACATTAACATTGTGACATGTGTGACGAGCGTTTTGCCATCATAGCTACACCCCTGATAAACTACGGTGTCAAATTGTCATGTAAGCATATAACTCAAATTTTTTTGTGTCAGAATTTTCGTATTGATTGATATACTTTATTATTTACACATTTTTAAATATCAAATATTAGTATTATTTCAAAAATAGTTATCCATGTTTAACTTGAAGAAGCTAGTATGAAGATTACTAATTATGAGATAATGTGTGTATCGACAGATAGATGAAAAATAATGATATGTTGTGGTGTGAGTGCTGAGTGCCCCAATAACATACATGTTCGTTTGGTTATGATTGTGGAGTGTGCGTTTAAGTGTATGTGGCTAGAGTGGGTTGGAGAATATGGTTGCAGGCGCATGTTATTAACATCCGTCTTTTGCGTTTATGGCTACGGAAGCAATAGACCAACACACTAGTTAAAAAGACCGGCTTGCTGGGCGACTGCCCGCACATATTATTGATGTCAATATCTGGTCGGTATTGGTGAGATTATGCGGCTGATAAGAGCTTGACGAAGGAGTTGTATATACAACTTTCAAAAACTTGGGTAGAATTGGTGAATGTTACATTTTGTAAAGTGATCACTCAAGCCAGCCGAGGACAGGTCGTACGCACTGTAATACTCGTGACTTCCATACATCCAATATAAAAATAATAGCTTCGTCTCTATGAGACATCTATAATACGTCTTGAATTATTAATAAGTTGTAATGATAATAAGGAACTTGAATCAGTTTTGTTCACACCTCCCTAGAAAGCTAAAGAGCAGTTTGAACTGTATATCAGAGCTGGTGTGTGTATGTAATTTCCTCTCACTCAATCGATATTCTCATAACTGAGCATCATGACATATTATTTTGCTTTTACACTTTTGCAACAGCTTGTCTCCACACTTTGCAATCTTGGACCTAGTGGTCTGTACATGAAACAAGAACTGTAAATTCTGCAGGGGTGGTTCACCGATTCACTCTTCTGGTTGATGGCCAACAAAGTCTGTTCAGCGGTATCCAAATAATTTAAGGTAAATCCAAAATCAAAGTCCAATGTAGCACCAAAGAGTCAAATACAATTCCAAAAGTCCAGTGTAAAAGCATGGTTAGGGCGAGGTGAAGAAATAAAAGAATAGCGTGTTCACTCGAGGAGTGCGGCGGCGAGAATGCTTTTCCGCTAGCGGTTTATTTACACCTCTCCGGCGGGACCCTTGCACTGGATCAATGGGGACAGACTTACAAGCCTACCTCCGCCCCAAATCGGCCCGGTACCTCTGCCGCCAGGCGGTGAAAGCTGGAAGTTCTCGACTATTTGGACGACGTAGCCCCTGAGTCGGTAGACCACATTTTTATAAATTACAAGCAAAATTTTATAGTTAGAGGCATTCCGAGCATTTTATTATCATGTTTGCCCGCGATGCCTCACATAATTAAGGTTTGGGCAATCGCTCAGGAATTATTTATTGTCTGTTAAAACCCGACATTTTCAATATATACAATAATAGTTACAAATTTCATTGACTTTGTAGGGAAACATGGTACAAGATGAGGTCGGTGAGGGAATAGGGGATCTAGTCGAAGGATCGATGAATTTCGGGGAACAGGGATTCGGAAGGACTGCTCGCCTTACCTTGTATACGACGACTACGGAATCCCTGCAGTCGCCGCCGAGATCACACAAATGGCACGCGGATGAGCCGATCTCCAATCCCAATTGAATACGGCGATATCACAAGTTCACCCACGGCACAAACAAACAATAGCGATGTCGAGATCGAACAAATATCGGTCAAGTTGACGTTTGCTGGCGTCAAAGTCACATTTCACACTGAAAAGACGAACATGAGGAAATGTATAGATGGGAATTTGGACGCGGAAATGTGTCAATAACAAAGGTCACGGTTGATTTGAAAAAACACGCCAAGTGTGTTTACGAATTCGGAACAGCTACATTATCGTAAAAAATTTCTATGTACATAAATAATAATAAACACAGACACCTGCCTAATTCACTTTTTCTTCAGAGGCATCCTATTAAGATATTAATATTTTCTCACTGAGTTTGTCATCTTTTAAAAAGACACCTTACTAACTGCTAATTTCACTGATGGACGTGATTTTAACATTTATTTATACTTACTTTTTACTAAATATTGTTATTTGTTTGATGTTTGCCATAATAATGATGTATTATAAATATATGTTTTATATTTTCAAATAAGTTCTATGCTAAATATTAAGAAAATTCTGAAGTTAAGGCTAACACTACTTATTCACTTGAGAGCTTTATAACTTTATATCTCTCAATGAAACTTTGATCTGAGAGTCAGTAAATGTATTGGATGCGTCATTCTAATCTGAGGGCAAAACACTTGCGATGATGATTCATAGAATGCATCGCGCTGAATCCTGTACTGACTGTTTACGCACGTTTTTATTCCTTCGGCCGACACCCTTGGTTTTTTTGTGTTGTTGGTATGATCGGTTTATGTAGTGTGAAGGTCAACTATTTTGTGTGCAGATCAAAATGACAAAATTGATACACCCTTACCAACTTATAAGATAGGAAATCAGATTCACACACACACACACAATCAGAACGGGACACTTGTGTATGAATATCATTATATTTTCGTGCTATGTTTAACGATTCCATCATTTGTTTGTTGTATTAATTTATTTATATTTGAATGTCATTTTTATTTACAATTTAAGCAATACTCTTCTAGCCATAAGACTTGGAATTGGAGAAAACAAATTGTTCCTTTTTATATACTTGAACCTAAAGTGTAAGATAATATCGACTGTGAACTGCCAATTCCTCGTAAGGCAACTTCTATAAATGATGTGAAAGGTTTAGAGGGGGGGGGGGAGGGAGGGGTCAACGGAATTGTGACAGGGTGGTAGGGTCATAATATTACATTTTATAACATAGGGTAGAGGATTAAAATTTCATATAAAACCCGTGACATCATTTATGAAACTCGCCTAACTCACACTTTTTATGAAATTGCATTTAGAACTTGCTATGATAGATCATAAATACACCTTAGCTAGTTCATATACCATAGAAAAATGAGAAGGTTTTTTTATCCCGCTGTAAAATTTACAATAAGCACATATATATGTTTAAACAAAATTATATTATTAGTATAAGAAAGTATAATTCATTTTTATAGTACAACATTAATCAGTACTAAAAATTACAAAATAAATTGTGATACAGAATTGTATACTCTTAATATATAATTCAAACATATGTTCACCTTGTACATACAATATTAAGCATCTTCCCTGATCCCAAGAGTTAAACATATTAAATATATTATTTCAGAAATGAAAATAGTAAATACATATTAATGTTTAGTAGGCCTTGGAATACTTTTACTGAGGGAACACATTATAAAAATTATCAGTATAATGTAAGTACACTAAAATAATATAAGGCACAATGTAAGTAGGGGTGTGCACCAGACATTTAAAAATGATAAAAAACAATTCCAAAATTACATACTAATAATTATGTATTATAATTACATAACAATAGCCCAATCTCTGTCACGTTACGATGTATGTATTTTATAAATGAATTCTTATATTTGGGAATTGGTTTCATTAGTAAGAATGTTTTCACAGCTGCTCAGTATCTTCCATATAGATTTATCTGGGCTATTCTGCCGTGTGTAACCTATTGCAAGGTCCATCATAAGGGCTAACAGAAAACTATTACAAATAAAATTATTAAGAAATTAAATTAAATGAAAATAAGTTTTTTTTAGCTATGTACTAATTTACTATTATCAGTAATGAATGTTAATATAATTAAAGTCCAGGTATGTGTCTGTCATGTGATGCTGTACATATAGAAATCTTAAATCTTTGATAATACAGATAGAGATAGATAAAATTCTGCAGTATCATTTTCATCTTCTTCTTCTACTGCAGTATCTAACAACATGCTTGACATCACATCTTAGGAAGGGTAAGATTCTAGAAAAATAATAATAATATAACAGTTGCACTGTGATGCATATCTTTCAAAACAAATGTAATTGGTAAAGATAAAAATATTATATAACTTATAAACAATTCTGGGATCTTGCGTAACTTTCAAGCTAACTTACATACCCAATTATCAGTTACCCAGTTTAGAAAGGTCTTCCAAATTCTTTATGACAGTGCTGACATTATTTAATCTCACGTTAATTTCTCCGTCTACAACCTGAACGAATCCTAAATTATTTTCTCTGGCTTTTTTCTTTGTGGCGTAAAGCAGAGATTTTGTTGCAGGAGGCAGATGTTCGTGCACATAAATGGGTGAATATCCAGGGAGTCCTATATGGGAAGTATTTAATTTATTTCTTGGATTGTTTATATTGAACTCTTGCACCGCCGCGAGGAATGAATCTGTAAAGGAAGAACTGTACAGTTTCACCACAATGCCTCTGGGTTTGTTTCTGACATTGGTCAAGTACCCAACTCGCTGGTAATCTACAATATTTTCCCTTTTTAGGGGGAAGGATATGGTCCTTGCGATACCCATCATTATCGTTGGGATATTTTCCACATTGTTTTCAGGAACTAACTGGATTTCAATATTGCGGTTACTTTGGGGTATTCTTGTTGTTGTTTTATGTTTTGGTGGGTTGTTAGGATGAAGAAATAAAGATTCATTGATTAGTCGTTGTTTGAAGTTTTCCCGATTATTTAGTTTTCTTTCCTCTTTTCGCGAGTTAGATTTCTTTTTCGAGGTGGTGTTCAAATCCGGATTAGTCAGTGTCAACGGTGCGGGCAATTGGATCTCCGGGACACATTTCACAGTTTCCTGGTCATATAACTTTAACATAGCCAATAATTTTAGGTCATTTTTATTAATTATACCAGTTTTAGACTGTTTTTTTTCTTGTTTTTTTTTCTTCTCATCTGATATAGCTTGTAATGGAGATGCCTGACTCGGTGGGCTCGACATTGCACTTTAGCTGACTGACGTCAACTAACCACGTCTGTTTCTGGAATATTCAAAGCTGCCCGTATTTATTTGGTATTTATTGTTACAGTAGCACCTGAAACAAAAAAGGTATTATTATGTATTATTTAGTTTTCATTAAATAGCAGTAAGAACAACTTTGGTCTTTTGTTTCTTATAATATTCGAACATTCATAAAAAAAATTTATAAACCGTCGGAACTAGCAACTGAAAAAAATTATTGCTTTGCTTTACGGCGATTATCGTTTTGCAATTTGGTCTCTAACTGATATATTAGCGGGGTATTTTTGTAGGTATACATAGATAGTGTTTCCATAATAAAAAAGATAATTGATATGTACTGCGGAGTAACTGTACCGTTTTAAATAATCGTTAGTCCATGTTAGTGCTGGGAGAATTATTGAAAACAAATGTATTTTAGGGAACGGATCTTTCGGGCCACTGTCTAACGTGACCTACAATGTATACGATAACCATGTTTGAGAACCTGACGGTGTAATGAAGACTTAAGTTTATTATGTTTAAAATACTAGATAGATGTAAGTGTATTGAAAAGCTGTATATAACATGTAGGAACTCACCATTGCAGTATATTGATATAGGCACCACAACCCGACACACAAAACTTATTTTTTAGTGATAGTGTCGTCGATTTCGTATTCCGTAACTGACGTTTCTGTTAAAAATTTAACCGGTCCCGCTAACATCGTAATTTTAGCGGGTAGGAATATGGTGACTAAATTTTTAGCGGCCGTTATTTCCATATGAACTGTCAGAAGTGACACGTAAAAATGACGCTTTTCGATAATCATATTATGAAAAATGATTTAAATGCAATGATTAAGGAAGAATCGCGAAAAGATGAATGTAATTGTGATCATACACTAATTATTTAAGGTTATTTTCTTATTTAAAACTATTTTAATCCTAAGTCTAAATGAATTTCGGGCCAAAATTGATGTGGACATTGTTGAAACGAAAAAAAAAAAAAGAGAGATTCTGTGTCGAGACGGGCACATTATTATTAAGTTGTTGATTTAAAAAAAAATTATACAGGTCTAGAGTAGAGATTCCAACCCGAATATTCAAATATATTCAGCCTTTTTCTACTATTCGATACTCAAATATTTGTGCAGCTGTTCATATAATATTCGTACTAATTTCTAAAGATTAAACCATTCTCAGGATTCTGATTCGGATGTGGAAGAGATACCTGTTGCTTGTTCGAAGAGTTCATCGGCGTCCGAATCACCGACTGAATAAAGAAGCACCATTTTATCTCTCGTAGAAGCTACAAATGTTTGTTCAAATAATCTAAAAAATGATTTTAGATATTTGGACAATTTCAAAAAAAGGACAGATACGTTAGACCTACTATTTAAAACACTTTTAACAGTTAAACCAACGCCAACCGCTACTGAGCGGTTATTTTCAACTGCAGCGATGATAAAAACAAAATTAAGAACAAATTTAAAATACGAAACGTTCAATGCGTTGTTCTTTTTAAAATATGTATTTTAAAAACTACAATAACAGAGATGTAGAAAGTGCGTGTGTATTATGAAGTGAAGTGAGCTGGCGGTCTCGCTCGGCGTGCGTGGGCTAGCAAGACTGACGTTGCGAAGCAATGCAACAAATGAGACTCGACGATGAGGAATTGGGCCAGACCTATAGCGGCAGCCGGCAGCAATATGTCGCTAGCATCGATGCCGGTGAATTTGATATCTGATCCCTACACGTATAATACGATTTATTTGAAATATTCAAAATTAATTTCACTGTTGTCATACTTTAGAAACTATTTGAATATTTTTAGTGTTACTATTTGATAATCGAATAGTTGATAAAGTCGAGTTGTTGGAATCTCTAGTCTAAAGGCTAACCTAATTTACCATCATTGGATGTCATCTGATATAAAACAATACCTACGGCGGCAATATATTTATTACAGGCCATAGCACACAAATACTGCTCGGTGAATAGGGTCATCCACTTGAATCTGTGGTACCAGTTTAGGATAACCCCGAAGCCTAATACAATAAGGCTCATGCTAAAACAAGAAGGATCATAGAACAATTGAATTGTATAGTAAAGTAGATGTAAATTATAATATTTCTCGAAATAATTAGCGTCTTACGGGGGGCAACTAAGAAGGAATGCTTTAGTTCCAATAATTTTAGAATATAGGATCAGCAGGGCCGTCTTGAGGGGGGTGGGATTTTTTTAATTCTTCCAACCTTGGGAATAAAGAAGACATATCGCATCAGGCAGATGCAACCCTAAGGTATTTACAAACCCCCTCTACTATCAAAAATGAAAAAAAATGCAGTTTTACTAGTAACAAATGATACTTGGGATTGATTCAAATACTGTACCACAAGTAATATAAAATACATAAATATGTTTAAGGTTCGTGTTAAAACTCTCTATAAATGAGTATTTATGTAACCTCCAAACGGCTTAATAGCGAAACTAGCTAATAGTTTTTAGTGATATGTATAGTGGCTTGTACCAAAGATCAAATAATGTGAGTGACAAACACATAAAACATGCATGTTGAGTTTTAAATACCTCTATATTTATAGATTTATACCATTTGGTATAAAGTGGTTGTTCCGAATTCCTAAACACCATTTTGGCACATCTTTTCGAATCAGTCACAACCTTTGTTATTGACACAATTCCGCACCCAAATTACCATTATATATAATATAATATAAAATTACTCCGCATATTGCGTTCAATTTTATAAAATAACATAATTTACAAGATTTATATTCGAATATTTGGATTACAATGCGAATTTTACTAACTCTACATACAACTAGCATATGGAGAACGAAGTTTTTCTAAACATAAATTAATCAAAACTTATTTAAGATCTACAATGTTACAAGATAGTCTTTCCAGTTAGGGAATCCTATCCATCGAAATTGATATCGCCAAGAATCTAGACTTTTCTAGAGTAATTAAAGATTTCACTTTTAAAAAGGCTCGGAAAGTTAACTTCTAAAGAACTAATTTATATTTATTTAGTTGTTTATATAAATATTTATTTAATTTGTTCAATATTTTCAACATTATTTTGTTGTAACATATTATATAAATAATAAGAAAAAACACTATTTAAAATCACTATTTATTGACACATCAACATGTTTCGATACCTATGGTATGTCCTTCAGGAATATTATAAAAAAATATAAATTGTATACAACCAGTTGTTTGCACAAATAACAAATTAAAGAATTATACAAAGCTGTCCAGTGAAAAATTTTCAAGTATAATATTAAATAAATAAATAAACTACAATAATTTTTTTCTGAAGCCAGCTTTAGCTACTGAACGGGTAGCGGGTAGTGGATAGCTAAACAGCCTACAATATGCGGGATAGCTACAAATAAATGGAAATTTGAATAAGCAGTCCCGGACCGAGGCAGCAGACATCAGGATGTAGGTGTGCTGACCGTGACCATGGTTTTAATTTAGAACAGTTACAATTTATTAGTATTTAAAATATCACAGACCCGTGTTCTGAATAATTACAACTTCACAATAAGAATGTGTTCTCTTTAATAAGTTACATTTACTTATTTATTATACTTAACTAATCATTATCCTTAACTATATTGCGCTTCAAATACAAGAACCCATGTTGTGCAGTCTGTTTTTACCGGTTAGTCTACGAAGCCGGTTTCCAAAATCAAAATCGTATTGTCATGATTTCAAACATCAGGTCAGCAACTTGTTTAAAATAAAATTTAATTAAGGCCCTTTTTTTTAAACAATTGATAAATTGCTTACCGCTTATAAAATAATACTTTACTATAATATTATAAGCATTAAAAAAAGTTAAAGAAGGCCTTTAAATAATAAGTAAATATAATCTGACATCAGATGGCACGCGTACATATGTGTGCATCGCCAGAATGATAATTCAGCCACTTTTATGAAAAAAAAATTTTTTAAGACACTTCATTATTAATTTTTTTTCAAGTAATCCATATTTACAGCATAAATAATGATTCAGTTTTTATGAATATTAAATTTTTGTTATATTTCAAGTAGTCTTTTAAATAATTGCCACCAGGGTGGCGAGACAATTCAATCTATCACCAGGTACATGTGTACACGTGCACATCGTCGAAATAGTAAAATATTGGATATGATTGATTATTTGCGTTAATTGGTTAAGTTGTACTTTTTTAAGCCTATTAAATAATATTGAAAAATAGATCTTCTAGAAACATCGGCCATTACCTACTAATGTAATGGGCACGCAAAATAAATGCAGTCACCAAAACAAAAAATAATAACCAATTATTAAAGTAGTTAAAAATATTAAGTGGTAGTGGGAGAAGATAATTTAAATATCTATTACATCTGTCGATGAGAGAAACAACACCTCTCACAATTATAGTCGTGACAAACAAAACTACATAGTACATTCAAAATTTATTTATATCTAGTACTGTTTGATTAATTTGATATATTTTTATGTGATTAATTTATTAGATACTGTTTTATTTTATGTATACAAAACAGTAACAGGGGTGTAACAGACCTAATCTACAATATTTTATGGGTGGATACCTGACTAAATTACTAAAAGGTAGTATTGACTGTGAACTGCCAATAGCTCCTAAGGTAATTTCTATAAACGATATCACAGATTTAGGGGGAGAAGGGAGTCAACGGAATTGTGACAGGGTGGTAGGGTCATAATATGACATTTTGTGGCATAAGTTTATGTTAGAGGGGCGGGGGGTTAAAATTTCACAAAGACATGTACATGCGGAAATAATATATAGGATGGCACAAAAAAACTGAGAACATTTTGTAAAATGTGATATAATTACATTAAAATTAACTTAACTATATCAACAATAGCTTAAATACTTTACTAATTTACTAGTAAGTATACCTAATTTACCTATATTACGTTTAATTTCGACAAGTTCCGGACGCCATTTGCGTTTTTTCAAATTGTTGCCCTGAATGACAGAAATCACTGCAGAAGACCGTATTCTGATCAAATATTTGCGAATTGATAAATGTTGGGGAACAAGGAAAATTATCAGTTATAAAACAAAGTCTGGGATATAGCTAGACATTACAGTAAGACAGAGCTCTATCTGACACAGCCAGAAATACAATCAACTTTCTTCATCGTGAGAATGTTAATTTCATCGAGCCAGGCATGTGGCCACCGAACAGTCCAGATTTAAACGCAGTAGATTATGCAATAAGAGTATTTTGATGATTTCTGATTAGCTAAATATTATGCAAAAAAAAATTACATTAAGAAATATAATTAATTATATTACGTTTTGAAATAACTCATGTGTTACGAGATGTTCTCACTTTTTTGGGCCACCCTGTAAATACAGAGATAGATAAAATTCTGCAACATCATTTTCATTCTCTTATAACTAACATGTACTCTGGTTTGTAGATAAGAGTGAGTTGGCGATATGACGTAGTAAGACCTTTACATGTACCGTGAAAATGCGAAACTTTCAAGTGTAATAAGTTATTTAATACTGGCGAGCGCCTTACTTTGACTTCATTTATGTAATCAGGGCACTAAACTATAACGGAGAAAAAAATTTCATCAACATCAGAGCAATTGATGATATTGTAAAGTTTAGCCGACTTGAGCTTATTATGGTTAAAATACTGGATTGTATTGAAAAGCTGTATATGACATGTAGAAACTCACCATTACACAAGCATCACGAACACATGAAACTTCTTTTGAGAATGTTCTAAAAATTTAATGAATTTTTGGCTAATGTACGTTTCATACGATTAGCAATGTTAACATATTCTTTTTATGAGAAACGTTGGCGAGGCAATTATTGATATGGTACTATAATTGACTACATGACAGCCTTCGCAACACGGGCCGCACAGAAATGCACAGACAATGGATCGAATATGCATCAGAAGCATAGATATCAGAAGTCAGAAAGCTATAAATAGATTGTAAGATAATTGTTATTTATGAAAGAACAGGATTCCCAGAGCCGCGGGTGCATTCAGCTACACGTGTGACTTTCATAGAAGTTGTAAAAACGTAGAAATATATTGTAGTGTCGATGTTCCAAGTCGCCCATTCCATAGAACTTTTAGAAAAAATAAGAAATTGACAAACGTCAAATACATTCTAACGATTCAAAGTATTGTATAGATTTTTTAAATTGCTTTCAGGAATTTTTTGAACTCGGCTCCGTCCACGCAGGCATTACTCCAGAAGGATTTGCTAATAACACATGTCATAAAAAAGAAAAAAATCTATCCGGGGTACAGTTGATACAACCGGGGCCACGACTTTGTGCGCCATTCGGTTCGAGTCGGGGTTCGTCTAGGAGTCATGATCCATACCATGCTCCTGATCGCTCATCAGAACGACACCCCGCACTCTTATGGAATATTCGCTTCGCGAATCATCCATCGGATATCACGCTTTCATTATTATTACCATGGTTATAGATAAGGATACAGGTGAATATGAACACGCAAAGGTGCACATTATACATTTATTAAACACATGTTTATATTTACGGGCAGGTGGAAATACTTATGACTAACTTAATCTAAAGCTTATTCTACCTCGGGTTGCTCGGCGACGTTCCTCCGGAATCTTGTTTCCAGCCGGCGTAGTGATGCCGCTGGCACCTGGCGTGGGCGGCTATCCGCTGACTGCGAACCGGTCTGGGCGGCTGCTCCTGGGTGGGTTGCGACGAATCGTGGCTGCTTCCTCCGTCGGTTTCAATCCCAACTGTGATTGCCTTGACGTCTCCTTGATGATTCACTCCTCCGGACCTTGTTTTATAACTGCGTGCTTCCGACTCCTCTTCGACTGGCCTTCGACTTCCTTCCTACAACTCCCTTCCGGACCTCGTTTCTCTCGTCCTCCCGGACCTCATGTCCGATTCACCACCCTGGGTTTATAACTTCCTTCCGAACCTCGTTCCCTCGTCCTCCTGGACCTCATGTCCGACTCCGGTTTCACAACTGCGTCTAACCACTCCGGGTTTACAACTTCCACTATTTTCTCTTATAGCTCATCCCGTCGACCGTCTACTCCGGGTTCCCGACTTCACCTCCTCCCTTCGACTCTTCGACTTCAACTGTGTTCGACTGTTTCGACTCCTCTCTTCGGCTGTCCGACTTCAACTGTGTACTTTAACTCCATCCCTCCGGCTCCCCATTCCCGGGTTCACAACTTTAACTCCTCTCTTCGACTCTTCGACCTCAACTGTCTGGCTGTAACTCTCCACTTCAACTGTTGATTTCAACTGTCGATTTCAACTTTGTCCTTTCAACTGTCTGCTGTCAACTGCGTACTTTCGACTGCCTTTTAAAATGGCGTCCTGGCCCTTTTAAAGAAACTGTGGTGAGGGCGTATTTTTCACTCGGGGTCGGTCCGTCCTCACAGGATTGGCGACGCCTCATTGGTCCATCCGTTGACATCTCCGCTACACCCTCGCTTGTAGGCCTAATTTCGGCCCCGCCCACTTTCTTCGTAATTAATTATAGTCCTGCCTTATCACATAAAAATCCAATAATACACTGTTCATTCAAATTGTCCACAACCATATATAAACTATTACTAACTTATATTCTATTTATTATATACATTTTTCACATTAAGATCATCAGAATTATCACTATCTCTAATTACCTCTAAGTACATCAATCAGTATAAAATACAATCAGTATAAAAACATTTCACATTCAAGATCCTAATTAAGAGCTAATATTTCTTTATTCCAGCTTTATTACATAGTTTCGTGAGTAGTTTTCGCGTTACACACACTTATACTTTTTACATAATTTTCTCACCTGCCCAGTTATAATTACGTTATTATTATATTTATTTAAATTTCTTATTTGTACTTAACAGAACCTTATATCTAGTTACATATACCATTTAAGTACTAGTATCCTACTTCATACTAAGCCCACCGTGATCGATTGTCATACTCGTTAAACAATTTAGATTCGTACTCATCGCCTCAAAATCATATTCACGTTAATTATTATTTACTATACTCTAGTGATTAAACTAAAGTCTGAATTGGCGGGAATGTTATCTCTTTCAATTTTCGAGCATTGCATTACATTTCGAGCCATGTGGTTCGTCCAACGTTGCATTAAAGGAGCAGATTGCACAAAGAAACTGCGTCTTTTGTTCTAGTCACGTCTCGACCCTGAACGCTCGCTAACGGACACGTAACGGTACATTTCTTATTCTCGCCAGTACAACGGGTCCAGCTTTAATGGCCCTACGACCTTCGGTTATATCCTTCGGCAGGATGCGTCTCCTCGAAACAATGCGCGCCCTTAGAGATCTGCTATTGTTTCTCAGGAAACCTTCATAATCCCGTTATTTTTAGCCCTCGTCATTTTCCATTCATTGCACAACACGTGGGCTGAAGGTCACTACGGTTGCAACTCGCATTTTGAACGAACCGCTAGGTTCTTTTTTGTTGAGGGACGTCCGGTCCCGTTTATATGGGTCTGCCGTCGGCGACCTGCATGCGTTTGCGAGATGTGATTTTCAGCCTTTATTTTATTTCATATATTCGGCTAATAAATGTGATAACTTCGCGTCACTTCGGGCTTAGGCATATCACAGTGTTTAGGAAACTAACTCACTTCAATAAACACACGGCTTGTCCAGATTGCAGAGCTATTGATGCGCGAGCAGGGTACAACCTGTAAGTTACACTACCTATGAATGACAGTATAAGATATACTAATCCAATACTTTGGCTTACCATAATTATGAAGCTTTAAATCGGGACCAAGTTTTTGTTTGAGTCGGTAGTTCCTTATAGAATACAAGAAAGTAGATAAGGGTGGTTCGCCGATCTCAGCTTCTCTCAACCGGCGATGATGATGATGATAATGAGGCCGAAGGAAATGAAACACAAAATATGTTCAATATAAGCACACCACGGTGACAAAATGGAGAATGCCTGCTGCAGCAGAATACTTTTGTTTTTATTCAAATACATACAGTCATTTTGCAAGTACGTAAAACGGCGATAGTCCGCCGCTTGAGACGTTTTTCTAAGACGTCTTTGTTTTCCTAAATCTATCCCACGAGTTTTTTGACACCACGCCGATGATTACACTTTTAAATTATTAACACGTATCTTATCGTATCAATTAATATGGCACCTCCTCGGCGAGTAATTTCTGTGCGATACATCGGCTATAAACGTTATGTTTCCGCCTTCTATGTACGCCTCCAAAATTAATGTTACACTTGTCACCACAAAATGCAGCTATCTTTTTATCAATATCACGACGACGCAATGTTGAAATTATCTTTTTAGTCAATATTTAGAATGTCTCGCCGTAAACAGACTCAAAATTTGTCAGTTTTATGCGCACACCTTTCAATGGTAAAACTATCCAACAACAGGCGTTAGTTTTACTTTTCTATTTGAAGTGTCGTTAGCATCACTTACAAATTGCGTCTTCTGTAAGTCGGCATGTAACTCTTCCACCGACGAAGGTGCCAGAACATTTAAAATTATCGCTTCGCACTTGGTTCTCGCAGCACCAAAATTTTGCTATCCTCATTACAAAACTTTTTTATAAATGGCTAGTCATTTTGCAGTTCATTCGTAAATTAGCAAATTCGTTTCAGCATTTTAAAAGGGTTAGGTAAATTTGGTAGATAAATTACGCACTGCTGCGTCACCTTACTAAGACATCATTATACTGCAAGTGATCAGCTTAAACAGTGTGGGGATTGACTACGCCGCTCTCGCAACAGCCGGGACAAAATGCCACACTCTTATCTGCAGAATCTTAAGATCCCTTTGCTGCAGAAATTGAGGCCGATTCAGAGATCTTGATCTTGAAAAAAATCGGAACAATGGAAAAAGTGATGACAATGTGCGGCCTCATGCTGCGAAAATAAATATATGTTCTCTGATGGAAAACTGTTGATCACCCTCCGTATTCTCCTGATTTAGCGCCATAGTATTACCATTTGTTTAGATCTTTAAAACATAATTTAGATGTGAATAAATTGAATACTGTTAGTGAAGTAAAAACAGCCCTCCATCAATATTTTAAATCAAAGCATGTCAGTTTTTACTAACGAGGGATTAAAAACCTGCCTGAACGATGGAAGAAAGTTGTATCTATCGACGGAGACTATTTTCTTGAATAATATTGTGAAAATAAATTTGATATTTAAAAAAATGGATTTCATTTACAAAAACGTCCCTTTTTCGGATAGGTACCCCAAATGTTTTCACAATACAATTTTAAAATTACGTTTTTGTTGAGATGGAGTTTATTAATAATTAGGACATATTAGCAATCGGAATAGAATCGTTTTCAAATGTACTGTAGGACGCGGACCGTTTGTTCCATTTGCTAACATGGGCACCGCATTGGTGTAGTCACATTATTGCTCGTCTCCGCTATAGTTTGTTTTTATAATTTTATTTTTAACAATTTCCAAGAAATATGACATTTGACTTATGTTCCAAATAATTTTTATAACCTAATTCTTTAACCGATCTGTTTGGCTTTAAAAATAAATACACTCGGTTCTCTTTTTATGCGGTAGATACGTTCCACAGGAAAACGCATAAAAAAAGGTTTATTAAATTTCAGAAAAATATTTAGACTTACATATAACTTCTAAAATGTTTATTCATATTTTTATAAAAACGTTAACAATCATAGAAAGGTTTATTAAATTTCAGAAAAATATAATTTTAACATATTCCTTCTAAATTTATATATAAAAACTTTACATAAAAGTTTCACATTTTTTTCTTTAGAATTATCGTCGCTATATGAGAGTGTTCGGAATAATTTGCGAACTGTGATAATGAGATAGTCAGCTTATCAGATCTATGTACTGAAGATAATGATTCTTCACGAGTATAATTAGCCTCAACTTCGCATGTTGATTTTTTCCCTTTGACAATATAATCAGTGATTAAACTTTGCGATGGCTTTGGTTATTTTTTTGTACAATTCTTGATATCCAGAAATGCAATTCTGAAGCTCGCGTTGAAACTTGAATGCTCGTTCAGAATTATCATCTTTTTCGAAGAAATGGTTTGCCAATTTACTGGAAAGTTGAAGACTTTCTCGAATTATACTTGCAGTGAGTGTGATTGGAGTTTCATCTTCTTCCGATTCATTTTCGTTTTCTTGTTCTTCAACGGTATCAAGAGTTATACCAATGATATCATTGTCATTCATGATATTATCCTCTAGTAATTCATCTATATCATTTTAGGTATATGTTTCAAAACCTTCCCCACCAATTCCATGTGCTAAAGAAATTATTTCAGCTAAAACTGTCAACTGTTTGATTAGTTTCTTTGACTGTAACACATTCGGGCCAAATTGCTTTCCAATTAGAATTTAAAGTTTGCGGTCTTATTTGAGAGATAGCAAGTGTAACATGATTTAAACAGTCCAAAATAGAAAAACTTTTCCAAATGTCAGTTACTGTCACTGACTCATTTCCTAGTTTATTCACTATATATTGATAAATGCTCTTAATGTAATATTTTTTGAAAGTAGAAATTACGCCTTGATCCAATGATTGGATGATGCTTGTCGTGTTGGGTGGAAGAAATTATGCCTTGATCCAATGGTTAGATGACGCTTGTCGTGTTGGGTGGAAGAAATAGTACCTGTGCATTAGGATGTTTCAAATATGGATGACACGGTGCATTGTCAATGATCAATAGAACTTTAAAATCGAGAGCTTTCTGCTTCATATATATTTCTATTTCCGGTAAAAGGAATTGGTGAACCATTCATTAAATACGACGGTTGAGCTTACCTGAATTATCCTTGACACTCACCGTGGCAGGAAGCGATATATCCGGAGACAAAATTCTCCGAATTTCTTACCCTTTTAACATGTCAAAATGGTCTAAAATAGTTATTTAAAAAAAAAAGGTTCTTGAAATATACACCGCATAAAAAAAGAACCGAGTGTACCTGTCAAATATACGTCGGTGGATGTGCTATCCAACAGTGTTTTATTCCACTACATTTTATTATATTAAACGTTAGAACGTTTTCGGGAACATCTTCCCATTATCAATAATACAAGTTAACTAAAGTTAAGAATGTTTTCAGACAGTAATTAAGGGTGTGTCTAGAGTTAAGGAAGGTGGGGGTGGGCAGTTAAAATAGAGAAGAGAGGGGATATAATAAATCTTTATATCGTCAATTAAATACAAATTATTTTTCATATACATTTTTATTAAATTATTGCAAGTTCATATACGTTTAAACCACCTCAGTATGAATAAAAACTTCAGTGGAACTAAATTCAATATACCTCAATAGAGACCGTATTCTTAATCTAGAACAGTTATATTTAGTTGTTTATTACACAACACTATAATATTACTTAATAAATAATTATTCTTAACTATATTATGCTACAAATGCCCATGTTGTGCAGTCTGTTTTTACTATAAATACGATAGCCAGTTTAAAAAATCAGAATCAGATTGGCACGATTTCAAACCCTAGGTCAGCTACTTCATTTGTTTATAATTAAATTTAGTTTAGTTAACCTTTTAATTGCCAACTCTATTTGAAATGGAAGACACCACATAAGCTAAAACTAGGCTTTAAGGGTCTTAATTTATCACAGGTGGCAAAATTATTTAAAAATATGGCTTTAATCCCCGCAAGTCTGCAAGGTCCAAAAGTGTGTGTTAACACACTCATGGCATTTAAAAGGTTAAATAACTTTTTTATAGTAATAATAATAGTTTTATAAACATTAAAAAATTTAAGCAGGCCTTTAAATAATATAATATAATCTGAATTAAAATATAATCTGCTGTCAGATGGCACATGTACATATGTGCACGTCACCAGAATGGTAATTCAGCAATTTTTAAGAAAAAAATCAATTTAGCTAAGACTTCTCAAATTAAGCACGTCTCTATAGTATTCATGAGGTCTCGGGCAAACCTCTGGGTATGGGACTGATCCTGCAATACAATAATGTTATGAACCACCCCGGTAATGTAAGCAGGGCTGTGCACTATACACTTAAAAATAGTAAAAAAAATAATGAAAAATCACATATTTTATATCTGATTTGAAATTATTAAACAGTCCAATCTCCGTCATGTTACGATGTATCAGGACATAATATTTCCTAAATATAACAATTTAAATTTTATAAAGTAAGTATTAATTTAAAGTTTTTTAATAAAAAATTGTTAAAGAAATGAATTCTTATATTTGGGAATTTGTTTTGTTAGTAAGAACGTTCTCGTGTCTTCTCCTCTCTGGCCAAAGTTTCGGATACCATCATCAGAGCCGTTACAGGCGGCAGAGTAGGCCAGAAAACTGGATAAACAATAATATGTTTAAGAAATAAAATAAAATGGAAATGTATTTATTTATGTTGAAATATTTTTCTTAGTATTGCTTATTTTTCTTTTATAATTTTGTTAGTTATGTGATAAGAGTTAATTTACTATTATCAGTAATAAATGTTAATATAATAAAAGCCCAGGTGTGTCTGTCATGTTACGTTGTATCCCTAAAGGAAGAACTTTACAGTTTCACCACAATTCCTCTGGGTTTATTTCTGACATCGTCCAAGTGACCAACTCGGTGGTAATCTACAATATTTTCATTTTTTAGCAGAAGAAGATGGTCTTTACAATATCCATAATTTTGTTGGAATATTTTCCACACTGTGTTAAGGAACTGATTGTGTTTCTATATTGCACTTATTTTGGGGTATTTTTTTGACAATTTGATGAGTTTATAGGATATAAAATTGAGAAATTCAGGAGCTAATCGGATCACTGAATTGCGTTTAAAATGGAATATTTTTCATTTCCTGAATAAGACTCATAGTCTGTGTTACATACAGTCAGTGGGGTGATGTTGAACATATAGTTAGTCAGGGTTAGCGGTGATGTGCATAAATGTTCCTTTTGAACTGATTGGATTTCTATATTACGCCGACTTTTGGCTATTTTTCGTTTGCTGAATAAGGCAATTCGCTCAGTTTGGCTATTTGGTGAGATTACTGGTATATCAATAGAATCAGAAGAATATAAGGATTCACCGATTTGATATCGTTTGATGTTAGCCCGACCATTTATTTTCCTTTCTTCATATGGGGAGATGCTGAACATAGATTTAGTCAGTGTTAGCGGTGAAGTGCATGTAAAGTCAGTCAGTGTTAGCGGTGAAGTACATGTAGAGTCAGTCAGTGTTAGCGGTGAAGTGCATGAATTTTTATCCTGAATTAACGGGCAAAATAGCTTCACACTAAATAGATTTATAACATCATTTATTAAATTTTGTTTTATCTCAGATTGCAGTCTATGTGCAGGTTTTACTTTCCCATATTTTAATGACATTTTTGTTGCATGTGATGGATGTGTTGAGCTGGATGCTGTATTTTGGCATAATGAAGAGTTCTTCCCCATGACTCGCTTTCTAGAAATACTAGATTCGGGATGAAATATCGGGAACGTAATCTTTGTAGTTTTGGCTGAAAGAAGATCAAAGGATTTAGACAGGAAGCGATTAAAAATAATTAAACATCACAAAAAACTATAACATTGTTCATAAAATCCTAGTAACTATACATGGGAATACAGTAAAATCCCAAGTTACATGACACTTGACTTACATAGATTCACAGTTACGTAAAAAATCTTGAAAATTCAGACAGAAAACTCAGAAGACCTCGATTACCAGAGTGATGAAGTTGCTTCGTTTCTGTAGAATTTATATTTTAATATGGAAATCCCTTATAACATTGCTTTAACAATGCACTTCATAGTGTACATTGTCCGTATTTCCAGTAAGAAAAAACAAAATATTAGTAAAAATTGATCCTTGCTATGTACATATGTGCACCTAGAGCTATCTTAAATTGATATGATTATCGTCAGAATGTATTAAAAGCATAAATAAGAAGGATATACAGTAGAACCGCATTAATTTGAACCCCTTTTATTCGAAATTCGATATAATTCGAAATTTTCAAACACTTTCACGATCCAAATTGTCAGTTCCATACATAATCAACCTCTTTTACACGAAAACCCCGTTAACATGTAGTATAAACTAATATCAGGCACTCGCGTCATAAATCAATACATTTTTACGTCACATAATTCAAAAATTTTGAGTAAGTTATAAAAAATTAACAATGCGTGCAGTTTTTTGACCGCACGCGCCTGTGTGAAAAGTTCTTTATGTATTTCGCGATACTTTCCGAACAGCGCACGTCTGAGCCTACTGTGTGTGCAATCTCTTTTATGTATATAATTGTCACAATAAAATGGGGGAATTCTGAGCATGCTATCTTCAGTTTGTTACTTGCACCATAGAATACGGACGACTTTTTGTTTTATTTCATGTATTCATGAACGATTGTATTTCTAATAACTGTGTTTGTTGTATTAAAAATCTTCATTTTTTTCTTGAATTACATTATTGTTAACTAGAATTTTTTCACGAAACGAAAAGTGTCAAAAAATGAGACGAGGAAAATAAATGATTTTTTCAAGCCGAAACATGTCTGACTATTAAAAAATGTTTAAATTTGTTTTTATTATTCTTAATTTAGTGTTATAATTATTGTGTGTTTAATTTAATGAGAACATTTTAAGGTAAGATCTTTATTTATTACGAGAAATAGATCTAATATTCACTCTAATTAGTTTTAGTAGTACATATAATAAATTATACCAGGATTTTATATTGGCATGATAATGGTCCCTTGAATTTCTTATTATCGGAGTTCTGCGTAATACAAATACTGGTCCCTTGAATTTCTTATTATCGGGGTTCTGCATAATACAAATATTTGTCCCTTGAACTTCAAATTAATGCGGTTCTACTGTATTGACAAATATTAAGCAGCAGACAATTATTTTAGTATTGTATGGTCCAGTGCCGAATATATCTATCGCAAAAAACTTTTCACCACGGCCAGCGACATAATTTATTTGTATTTTATCTTTGCTTTGAATAGCGACACCTAGCGGCTACCTTATTTTAAGCCCTAGATTAGTGATATAAAGCAACCTCTAATTCATTGACATATGTTCAATATGCTCGCCAGTAGTAAAAATTCATAAGTTTCTACTACACTGATAATTGCTCATTGTAAAAATGCTATTATAGTATCTGTAAACGAGAAAACATTTAAGTAATTTTAACCTAGAGATATTAAAAACACATTTGACATACTCACTACTTTGGTATTTTTCTTTACTGGCAATGACACTAACGTTAGTGATGATTAAATCGTTATACAAACCATTATTGTGACTATGATATTGTTCGATTGTATCGATGACTGGTTACTGATTATTCATAATTTTTTGAATAATGACTGGTACACTAGAAAGTAAACTTTCAACAGTTAAATCTTAGTTAACAATCATCGACAATCATCATCAAATCCCAATTACCAATCATAGTCACAATCACAACATAGGATGCATACGTTAATGCAATATTGTAATTGATACAACTATGTGATGTTTAATTTTATTTATAGTTTTATAATAATGCAGTTTCTTATGAACAGTTAAGTAATTAATTAATTAAGTTAATTTAAATAACTTACTCAATTTAGGTTTACGGAACGTCTTACTTACGTAACTCGGAGTGTTACTGCATATAATAGTTTTGAAATAAAACTATTTTGTATTGTTATCAATAATCAATTGTTTAATGTAAGTTTAATTAACTGGCATCTGTCATCAGAGCCGGTCAGAGACGGGAAAATAATACTTTAAACATATCAATTGAGACAAAAGAAAATAAAGACTTACGAATTTGAAATGGGTTGATGTTTTCCCAGCTTCTTGTTTGTCTTTTTTCACCTGAGATAAGTGGAAATTCCAAGAAAAAATTATCTGACAAATTTTTTTCTATCTCAGACTGCGGTCTAAAGGAACTGAAGTTTTTCTTCTTTTTCAATGTTTTCAATTTTTGAATGTCACAATTGTGCAGTTTCGCGAAGGAAGGAATCAAGGCAGAAGTGTCTAAAAGAAGATCAAAGACTTAACAGGAGACCAGCAAATAATTTAACACCACAAGACATAAATTTAAAAGAAAAAAATATTCTTGGAGAAATTGAATAAATTATGATTGATCACCGAGGATTATTGTGCGTAGAGAAGTTGAAAAACTTTAATCTAAAATGATTGGTGTGAGTAATTCCGAATAATATCTATATGGTTTTTTGTATGTCACAAGAAAACAAGGACTCACCGATTTGATATGGTTTAACATTTGCCCAACAACTCGTTTTACCTTTGTCATCGTTTGATTTACGTGAATATTCATTTTTATTTACAACTATTGGACGGAATAACTTCGCTCTAGATAATTTTTTTTCCATCTCAGACTGCTACCACACTCTTTTAAAGCTCGTAACCTTTTTGTTTATGAATTAGCAGTAAGTTATTTCATTTTAATTAATAACAATATTTTTATGCAGATACTTAAAAAATTTCCCCAATTAATTAATGATAGCAGCTCTTTGAATGTGTATTAACATTCAATGCTGTAGTAAACCTTTAATTTTCTCATTACTTGTAAATAGTGCTTTTATTGTCATGTATTTTTAATGCTTCAGAAGTAATTAAATGAAACAATATTGAATTTATTATGATGTGGTAGAATATGTACAAAAAATATGTTTTTTTTATTATTAAAATAATAAACACATTTCTAATAAATGTGTTCTAATACATGTTCATTAAAATTTTTTTTCAATAAATTTAAGTGATATTTTTTAAAATAGTTTTTCTTGATTATCTCAGAATAACTCTGTCGCGTAAACCATATTTACAATACATTGAACTAGAATACAAATTATTGTGGGTAACGGTGAAGAAATTATATATACTTTTTTAAGTCACAGGCTTTTAAGTTCCATTCACAAAACTCAATTTTTTTGAAACATCTCAACCATTCAGCCCAGAATGTGGGTCAAGTGCAACTCTGATCTCTCTCAACCCATGTCTATTATTCACCGGGCTATTGGTCCTTTCTGAGCATTTGGAGATGCTTCCTTCCACTCATTCTTGGATGCGTTGTAGAGCCAAGGAGTCAGGAATATATGCAAGCGTTGGCCAAATGTTCTCATTTGTGACTATTACTTTCGAGTGATTTTTGGAGCATGTTGAACACGTGTGTTTTACAAGGTTATGAAGTGTGACATAATTTGTGAAATACTCCAATAATGATTGCATTTTTAACATTATGTTTATTTTCATCCAAAGTTGCTCTGAACAGTACCTATATGGTTTTTTGTAAGTCACAAGAAAATAAAGACTCACCGATTTTATATGGTTTGACGTTTTCCCAACCTATCGTTTTACTTCTTACATTGTTTGATTTACGTGGATATCCATTTTTATTGAGAACTATTGGATAGAATGGCTTTGCTATAGACAAATTTTCTTCCATCTCAGACTGCTGTATAGGGGCAATTTTCTCATTCATCTTTTTTAATGTAACGTTTGTCAAATTTGAGCTGGACACTGTACTTTGGCACAGTGAAGAATTCTCAACAGTGACCTTCTTTCCAGGAATACCACAATCGGGTTGCAGTTTCGGAAGGCCAGTTTTTATAGTATTATCTGAAAGAAGATCCAAGTTTCACATCACATTAAACACCACAAAAAGCTGTAATTTTACCATCTTATAAGAACTCTAAAAAACTTCATCAAAAAAAAATCCGCACGGGCCGCGCGCTATCGTAATCTGTGCCGTAATGATTGACAATGTTTCTATGTTAATTTTTTAACGAGGTATGCATTGTTTATTTTTGAATTTATCAATATTCTTTTATCAGTTTTGATTGTTAAATCGCTTTGTTTCATTTTGTTTTGTCGTTACTTGTTGAATTTTTGTGTTAAATCATTTAACTTAATTAATTACATTAATCTTTTTTAATCATTACTACCCTTCATAATTTGGCCTTAAAATGTTGCAACAAAGAAATACTATTGAGTTGTAGATGATTATTAAAAAAAAATCTTAAACATATCAATTCGCGCATTGACCTGTCAAAGGAGATTAATATCTCATGTTCGACCTTAGACAATCACAAAAAATCATAAGCACCGCAGTGCAGTTCATTTAAAAAAAAACGATGTAAACTGTGATTGATCCACTAAAAATTATTGTGCATAGATAAATTAAAAACTTTTGTCTAAAATGATTAAGATATGAAAGGTCTCTATATTATAAAGCCATGAAAAGTGTTAAAAAGAGGTTTTACTGTTTATGTTTATGTTAAGACAAGAAAATAAGGACTCACTGATTTGATATGGTTTGACGTTTTCCCAAACTATGGTTTTATTTTTTTCATCATTTGATTTACACGAATATTTGTTTTTATCGAGAACTATCGGATGGAATGGCTTCACCCTATTCTCTAAATTTTCTTCCATCTTAAATTGCCGTTTAGGGGCAATTTTCGTATTCTTTTCTTTCACTGATGATTTTTTAATATTTTTATTCATCTTTTTTAATGTTACATTTGTCGAATGTGACTGATTTGTAGAGCTGGACACTGTACTTTGGCGTAATGAAAAATTCTCAACTGTGACCTTTCCAGGAATACCAGAATCGGGTTGCACTTCCAGAAGGGCAGTTGTTATAGTATTGTCTGAAAGAAGATCCAAGATTCAACAGGAGGCAACTAAATAATTCAACATCACAAAAAGCTGTTATTTTACTATCTTATAAGAACTCTAAAATTTTAGCATCAGAATGCTCTTAAAATAAGATTAACATTTTTAGGAACTACAAATAACTTTATCATATCAACACTCCAGTACTATGTTCAAAAACCTCTAATAAAATTACAATTAACAAACTTCCCAATAACACAATTACATTAATTCTTAAAACTAATACTATTACTTGATTTAACCGTACACCTTATTCCAAGTTACAACTTGTAGTTGACCTTAAGTTTGATATTATTTTATTATGCTATTTGTAAATAAATCATATTATTACACTTGTCAGCGCCATTTAAAAATGATTTAAAATCTATTAAGTTTTTTGGCATTTGACTTGTTGCCTCACTCATGCATACAACCACACACATTTACCAAAATTTAACCTGCGTATCTCAGTCCTTTTCTTTCCTAACCTGTCTTTAAGCACAAGGAAGAAGGAAGATGTTGCAGTAATTAAATGTCTCCAACTGCAGCAAGTTCAGTGCACTTCAAATTTTATACGGACTAACTACCGTCGCTTATTAATTAACTGCAAACGCTTATAATCAATCTTACGTTAACCCGCTTATATGCATACAAATTAATCAGTTTCGCGAATGTTAGTTTACAAATCCCGCGACACTTGTTCTTGTGGTAGAGGAGGAATAAACAAATGAACCAGCATCCGGCAGATGAATAAGTAAGTGCCTTCCTTTCTTCCTCACATTTCCACCAACACTGTAATGTAGTCCAAGAAATAACAGATAAATATGTTACGCAAAATTGAATTAATTAGTATTTTTGAAAAACTGGCCATTTAAGCAATTTAACTTTAAATTATTACAATTTTAGTGCAATTCCTTAATAAGAATAAGAAATTAGTCAGTCGAAATAGTTGATAATAGTGTGCCAGTATTGTGATTATCGTGAATTTAGTTGAGTTTTTAAATAATAACCATTGTGATTCAGTTGTGGCCTTGTGACATCAGTCGATTCACTCGATACTTAGTAATTTTTGTTTCTTAGTTCAATGGTCAATCTAATTCACAAACTAGTTTGAATGAAATTAGGATATCTCTAATTCAGTAAAAGTGAGCCATTCGTTTGGACCTGTTTATTCGCGAACTACTCACTTTTCGTATTGAATGGATACGTTCTACAAAATTATGAAGTGTGAGATATTTTGTAAAATATTCCAATAATAATTGCATATACAGTAAAACCGCGATATAACGAAATACAAGGGACCAAAAAATAAAAATTCGTAATAACGAATTCCCACATATAACGAAAAAAATAAAAAACCTACTATATGTTACGCACCGTCGCAAAAAAATGTTGCGCGGCTTCAAAAAAGATCGCAAATTCTGCAAACAAAGGAGGAAAAAGGCCATAGGGAACTGAATACCTACATATTTTTAGTAGTTTTGTTATTAAAACAGATAAGCAAATGGATAATCAAAGGAATTAAATTAAGAACAGAATCTATTCAACACCAATTGGAAGATATTTTTGTAAATTCCAGAATATTGCAAACACAAAACAATATTTTAATTGTGTTTAAATGTAGAGCCGCTTCAAACATAGTTTTGGGCATGAAACATACAAAATAATTAAAAAATAACAATCTTACAGTTGAATCGCGGCATTTTTATAAAATGAGTCGTATATAAATTACGAAGGTATTTACCGGTAACGGCGGCAACCACTTCAAAATATATTTATAATCGTTAAAATTGTTCACTTAAAAATTATCGTTAACATTGTACACTTAAAATACACGAAAACAATAGTTAATAGAAATACAAAATACTGTACAAAAATAGTTCATAAAATATTTTAACGAATTATTTATATTATTAACGAGTTCACACGAAAACAATTGTCAAACGAAAATAAATTTATGTAAATATTCAGTTCAGTCATGCAATAATCGCGTTAAAAGCTGAACAAACTTAACTCTACAGACGTTACACTGAGACTGACATTTCCAATAAGTACATACTGCAACTTTCGGGGGGTTCCTGTTAATTTTTGTATTTTACAGCTGTTTGGGTCTGGGTTGCAATCATATTAGAGGCGTATGCGTACGTAAAACGTGTCAGAGAACGCCGCAAGAATTATGCCAAATGGTTTATGGGCCTGCTATGAACCCAAGAAGAAGTTTGAATTGTTTTACTACCTTGTCGGCCGACCGCCGCGCACCGCCGAAAAGGCCATAAAACCGTTCGCATACGGCAGATGCATCGGCGCGGCTTTGTAAGTGCGAAATAATATTTTCATCTTTTAACATTTTTTTATTTCGTTATAAATTTACGTAAATGTATTGGCATTTTTTCATACGGGACAAAAATGATTTTGTTATAAATATTAACGGGATTTCGTTATATAAATGCATTTTTATATGAAAAATTGGTTTTAGGGACTAAATTTCGATTTTTTTTTCGATATACGTCATTTTTCGCTATATCGGGTTTCGTTATATCGCGGTTCTACTGTATATACTTTTAAAATTAGCAATATTAACTTGGTGGTTAAGATTCATTTTGAGTTAGTTATGACATCCTGAAGAAGGAAAAGTGTTTTCCGAAACCAGTAGATGTTTTTTAAACTCAATTGTGGTTAATAAAACTAAGATAATAAATAAAAAATAATAATTGCATATATGTTTGTTTTTCATCCAAAGTTGTTTTGAACAGTACCTATGTTTATGTGAATGCCTTTGACAGCTGGTTCCAAGGTTTCCGATTAACAATAAGTACCCATATGATTTATGAACTGCACTAACCTTTTTATTTTTGCTATCTTTCTGGTCCGATGTTGTTGTTCTTTCAGTTGGGTTGTCTTCTTTAGATTTAGATCCGACCAAAGCGTGCATTGGTGGTATATTTAGACCGCTGGATTGGTCGAAGCACGAAATGTAATAAGAATGACGCCTGTTGGTTACCATCTTCTTAAGTCTTTCAAAAAAAGGGCAATACTCATACACACAAACACACACACATGTACATTTTTACAAACCAGGAAACCCATTGGTGCCAATCGGAGTAACAAGGCGCGTAAACAATCTATATGGTATTTTTACGACACAAGAAAATAAGAACTCACCGATTTGATATGGTTTGATGTCTGCCCAACCCATCGTTTTACGTTTTTCATTATTTGATTTACAGAATAGCTTCACCGTAGATACATTTTTTTCTATCTGCTGTTTAGGGGTACTTATTTTATTCTTCTCTTTCACTGATGATTTTTTAATTCTCTTATTGATCTTTTTCAATGATATGATTGCTGAATGTGACTGACTTACTGAGCTGGACGCTGTAACTTGGCACGATGAAGAATTCTCCCCAACAACCTCCTTTCTAGAAATACTAGAATCAGGTTGCGGTTTCATTAAGGTTCGTTTAGTTTTGTCTGAAAGAGAGCAGAGTTTTAATAGGATGCAACCGATAACTAAGCACTACAAAAAATATTATTACTATACAGAATTTGTGTGGTAAGTGTACCAAGTTCAAAGGGGTCTTTTTAATTTTTAGTCAACAACTCCAGCCACCCTTCCTTACAATGTTTTAGATTAAACTATCAATAATAACAGTCTTGGAGCCTAGAGCTCCCGAGTCAATCCGGCAAAGTCATGGATAATCGACGGCAACTGAGCACAATTTTTAAAAGAAAGTGTTTTTGGACCTCATTTTTTGAATTCTTTCCTTTTTACTTTTCGTTTTTCTAATTTTACTTCCCTTTTCTTAGTGAATTGAGGGCCTGGTGTGTCTCTACCAATCTACCACTGCATATAATTGATCAATTTTTGTGGAAAGTATTTGTATTGTAGTATTTATATTGTAGCAAGAAATGTCCAAAAATAATATCAGGTGGCAACTCCAGTATTTACATAGGGAGATCTAAACATGACACTATATTTTTTGAATGAGCGTGTGTGTGTTCGCGCCCTCAATTGGTGCTAGTACCTACATACATTATGTTGAGCAATAAATAATTGACAATCTGGACTGGAATTAGCCCAGAAAACTGTACACAGAAGATTCTAACGAAATGTATTAATTAGAAAGATATACATATAAAATCAATTTTATCGAAAAATATTGTTGTTGCGCCACCAGGATTCGAACCTGTATCTCTTTCCTAACCGGGGAAGGTGCATTATCCAACAACAATATTTTTCGATAAAATTGATTTTGTCTTTCTAATTAATATATTTAATTCATATTTAAAATATCACAGACATATGTTCTGAATAATTACAACTTCACAATAATATATTTAAAAAAAAAGCTCTTCACAATTAAAATGTCTTAAAATAAATAAAAAAAATCAACTTTTAATATACTTACCTAATTTAGAAATATCTTTTATATTCCGTATGAGAATATTTTCACCACCGGTAATATTTTTTTTCACATAAATTTTTCCCTCTTCAATGCGAACAATTTGGAAATTATTTTCTTTTGCTTTTACTTTTGTGACGTAAAATAAGTATTTAGTTGCAGGAGATAGATATTTCTGCACATAAATGGGTGAATATCCAGGGAGTCCTAAGTGGGAAGTATTTAATTTGTTTCTTGGAGATTTTTTCTTGAACTCTTGCACCGCCGCAAGGAATGAATCCGTAAAGGAAGAACTGTACAGTTTCACCACAATGCTTCTGGGTTTATTTCCGACATTAGTCAAGGGACCAAATCGCTGGTAATCTATAATATTTTTCATTTTGAGCGAAAAGGAGATAGTCTTCGCAATGTGCATCATCATCATTGGAATATTTTCCGCATCAATTTCAGGAACTGATTGAATTTCTATATTGCACTTAGTTTGGGTTATTTTTGTCATTTTTTTATGATTTGGTGAGTTTCCGATGGGAAAAAATAAAGACTCACCGATTAGTTGTCGTTTGAGGTTTGTCCGGTTATTAAGTTTTCTTTCCTCATTGCATAAATTACAATTAATTGTGATTTTTAAATTAGTCTCAGATACCGATCGTATTTCTGGGATATACTCTAAATCTTGTTGATCACTTAGCTTCAACTCTGTTGTGTATTTCATACCATTTACAAAATCAGTCTTAGACTGTATTTTTCCTCGCTTTTTTTTCTTTTTGGCTGACAAGATGCGTGATGGAGACGGTTGATTTGATTGGCTCGACATTGTGACTGACGAAGTTCGATTGACCACCTGTTTCTGGATGTTCAAAGCTGACTGCAATTATTGTTACAGTAGCACCTGATTCAGGGAAAATTGCCCCCCGATGCGATTGAAAGGGATTTCTGAAAATGTATTGTATATATGAATTACATTATATGTGAAACTCCTGCTGATATTATAATGAACGCTCGCTTGATACACAAATAATGCAGATATCAGAAGCGTATCTTATCATAGCATATCTTATCTACGAGAAATGTTAGCGAGATAATTAACATACAAATATTACTCTTGAGATTTTTACTGTTTATGAAAATTGAAAATACAGGATTCCCACTATTTCCCAGAGCCGCAAATAAGTTCTGCCATATGCTGATTACAGCTAGCCAAAAGCCAAAGTCAGAAATTAAAATTATATTAAATGTTTTAAATTTACATTTTTAAAATATTTCATTACAAATGTAAATGATTTTAAAAATATGCCCCGTTAATTATTTAACTATTGTTATTCAAATACAGACATCCGACAAAGAGCAATCATAATGTGAATTATGAATCATAAGAAAATATTCCACTCGATCAAATTGATCAGGCGAGCCAGGAAGCGGTGGGGGATCCGGCCTAATGAACCGGTTCATTCGCGAACGACATATTGCCACTATCCAGTGTCTCGGTACATGCTAAGACTCAAACCTGTCAATGATTCATCGTTTAAAGTAACAAATCAAAAGAATAATTTTTTTACCATGCGACTTAAAGATTCGATTCCTTGAGAAGAATCATAAACAGAACTTCTAAGACTTAGTCTTATTATATATTGTCACCATCAGTAGCAACATCACATATCATCTAAGAATTGTGTACTTTACAGGAGAGACAAAACTAGTTTTAAATGATTTTTGTACAATTACTCAAGTATTACTTACCTTCCTAGGGTTGTAAAGAGGAGTAGATTCTTTATAAACTCAACTAAACTTAGATACGATTTCCTTGACTTGTGTGCAGTTGACAGGGAGGTTACAGATGACACGTGATATATTTCTTTGATTTGCACGTCCCAGCGAACGCTATCGTGAAACTACTGACATATAACGATTTCCTACGAATATTCAAATCCAATGATATAAATATCTTAATTTGACAAAAAATTGAGATATGCGATGTCGCTATTGACAGCTAACAGTGACGATACGAGTCGCTGACTTTCAACACCCGCTTATTTCATAATTTCGAGAAGATCATGCAAAACCGCCACACTTTAATAACAGGCGTTATTATTTTTTAAGAAAATGTATTGATTACTTTCATCTAAAGTACAATTATTATGTATTTACGTTAATTATTTTAGTATGATTAAAAAGAAACATATCAGGTTTTGTACACCCTAACATTATACTTATTATAAATTACAAATATTAATTCCGAATCCAATGATATATGTATAAGTGAAATTTGTTATATATATCATTGGATTAAAAAAGTGTTACAGCGGATTTTGAAATTCGGTGATATAAGATACCAGAACTAAGCTAAGAAACTCACCAACACAGTATATTGATATAAGCACTACAATCTAGCACGCTAAACTTCTTTTGATAATATTCATAAATTGAATGAATTTTCGGCTAATGCAACGTCATATTGTATCTAAAAGAACCGCTTGCAAAGCAATTGATATGACACTGACTATAAGATGTAGCACGTAATCCACAAAGTTACAGACAACGAATCGAACAGATATTATCAGAAGACATTTATAAATAGATTTGGAGATTTCAACTATTTATGAAAATGCAGGATTCCCAGCGCTTCAGGTGCGTTCAGTCATACGTTCGGCCAAAGCCAAAAAATATATTGTAATAGAGTCGATGGTCAAAATCGCCCATTCCATAGAATTTTTAGAAAAAGAAGAAATTAATACTGACATGACAAACGTCAAATACGTTCTGACGTTTCAAAGTATAATAAAGACTTTTTAAATTGGTTTCAGGAATTGCTTGAATTCGGCTCCGTTCCTGTATGTGTTACTCCAGGAGGACCTGCCAATAAATACACGCACATCATAAAAAGAAAAAAACAAAACTATTTGAGGTTCTGTATATATTAGGAAACTAATTCACATCAATAAATTCTGCACGGCGATTCATAATAGGGGACTCTTCCAGACTTTAAAGCTATTTACTGTATTGATGTGTGAGGAAAGCGATTACGAGGATTACTGGTATAAACCTGGAACAGTTGGTAGTCCAAGGGAGGGTAGAAGAAAACAGAAGAGGTCGCCAATGAGATGTATCGACCTGTTTAATACTTCGATACAGAGCCCGCTCCCGCACTGCACATGAAATGCCACTGACCGTAACGACTTTGAAAACATTTATCGCTAGGAAAGTTTATATTTTGAGTCATTAGTCTAGCAGTATAGATACGATTTTTATAGCCAACATTGCAAGCGTTAGTACTGTAAGAATAGGCTTGCCGTAATTTGAAGGTCTATTCCGGGACGTTATTATCTAAATCGGGACAATTATCACTTTGCATTTGGTTCTCGCAGCACCAAATTATGGTGCAAAGAGTTTTGAGACTATAGTCAATAGTTTTAAATCCAAAGCTGTGTGAAAGGCAAATGTGGCATCTTTGGCCGTAATAACTAATCATCTTGAATGGAATCATCATTTAAAAAAAATGTTTTAACAGATGAAGAGTTTGCGACATCTGTTACACGATCTTTAATGTCTGCTCGCCCACTGTGTGCAACAGAAAATTATGAAAAACATTGCTGGCACTTCAATTGGGTGTCCTCACCACAAAGCTTTATTTATAAATGGGTAGTATTTTTGCAGTTAATTCATAAATTTGCAAATTTATTTTCGGAATTTTAAACGGGTTAGGTTAATAATAATATTGCGTTTATTCCAGCGTTATCAGTTTTTTTTTATGAAGACCCGATTTGCAATAAATATAATTACACATACATAATAGAATACATTTAAGTTACAAAATAATATTTATATTATGAAAAGAAAAGCAAAAAAAAGATAAAAAGAAAATATGCAAGTTTGTACAAAATATAAATACTGCATTTCAGTCACGGCTATTATTGTATTTATTCTTTTATTATTGTAGCTATTCTGTAGTCATTGCATTTCACTGGTCAGGGAGTCAGCTTTCCATGAGAGTGTCGCTTGTATTAGAGAGTTGGTGCTAAAACATGAACTAAATTAGGTAGATACATTAACTGGGAAAACACTGGGAAAACCGGTCAAACCGGGACATATGGTAAGCCTATAAGAATAGGTTTATTCAGCGATAATACATAAATAGACGCTCCGAGATATGTGCACAATTTGCTTGAAGGATATTGTGGATGACATGTATTTGAAACATACAAAGTTTGGACACAATTTTCAATGAGAATCTCTCGACAATTGGTTGCTGAAGTGGAAAAACTATCTGCTATACAGGGAAGCTATTTACTAAGTATGCCGGCCCGCAACTAAACCTTGCTAAGTTATTGGATATGTAATCAAAAATGGCTGATCATTAATTCAATTGACTGACCAGATCAAAGATGACTATCCTATTGCAATAGTCTCCTGAACTGCGAGTTATAGAGAAAGGTGGAGGAGAATTATCAAGGACATCAACAGATCACAACTCAAAGGTCATGATCCTCCGAGTAACGTCCAATTACTGATGACTAATTAACGTACACTAGTTCGATATTCATTTGTCACCGCTTGGGCGTCAAATCACCACTCAGACTTATTTAACTTCTTCGTTAAGGCATGGTCGGCAGTCATCTATAGCGTGTAACAATAATTGAGGTTGAAAAATTACACCCGTTAGTTTCACTGTTTCCGAGGTAAGTTTATAGAACTCAATAATCACATGTGTGAAATGAAACGCTTGTTTTCTTATTCTACTTGTTTAATTTGCTTGAGACGTGTATCGCCTTTTAAAGGCATTATCAATCTAACAATTTAACTCTACAACTTGTATTTATATCTGGTATTATATATATAGTCCAGCGCCAGAATATTGCAGATGACATCATCTGTTTTTTGATAGTATTGACTTTTTATTCAATCATTCATTTACGTATCCTGTTATATAGTTTATTCATTAACCAACCCTCCCTTGGACCGCCAATTCCAAGGCGTTCTCATGCCTAGTGACAGATGGTAATATTATGCAAGTCTTGAACATATTTGTAAACGTTTTGTAAATCAGTGTAACCATTTTTAAGGGGAAAAGATACAATGCTTTTTTTTTCAATAATTTATTACACATAAAGTAAAAAAAATATTGAAGTATTATTTTAAACATTATCAAATATATAGTAAATTGAAAACTTAAGATGTAAGTAACTGCTAAATGTTTACTAATGTGTAACAAAAATGAGAATATAAATTCAAAAATATTACAAACTAATGAATGATACAATCATGTGTTCTGAAAAAAATACAACTTTACAAATAATGCGTTCTCTTTAAAATATGTTAAAATCATTATTATTACATATTACATGAAATACATTTTCAGTTAGTTCTATAGTAGCAATTTCAATTGACTCGGCCGTATGAAGGCCAGTCTTTGGTGTGAAACTATACTAAGAAATGTTGTAACATTACATCCACACATTTATAATAAAAATCGCTTTACAATTTTATCTTATGACCAAAACAGGATTGTATCGATAACGCGACACTACAAGTGAGGAGTTCCATAGGTGTACCGGCAGTACAATAAATAAGCGAGGCTTTTTAAAAGAGAATTAATGCCATCAAATAAGTCAATTTTATATGTCCTCGTATTTTACATGAACTTGATGTCACATTATGTTGAGTAGAACAAAATAGAATACAATATTAGGAAATTCCAGGTTTTGTATGTAAAACAACTATGCGTACTGAATTATTAATTAGCTTTCATAGAAAATAAGCGCTACGTCTGCGAGGATTGAAAGATATCATACAAGAGCAAATAATCATAAGATAGTTCCAAGAATGAAAACTACATTTGGTCAAAGAATATTCACATTTCAAGCACCGAGAATATATTATCTAATTGGAAATAATATCAAAACTTTATGTGACATTTGAGCGTTTAGAAAGAATATTGTAAATTGGGTAAAGCAGATAATGAAATGAAACTATTGTCTATTACGATTTAAGTCTTTGTAACTGCAGTACATGGTTTGAGATAACAATTGGTTTAATAATGAACATGTTTATAGGTAAGCCTGATCTTGTGTTTATGCGTGTATTTGCTTAGGAGATGTACGAAAATAATTTGCATTCTTTGGACGTTAATAGTAGGATAAGGGTGGTATGTGAAAGGGCACCGGGTCAGATCAGTAGCAATCGCTGGCAGTTAATGGACTGTTTTCTTTTTCAGCTGCAGCCTCTGGTGCAACCGAGAGACAAGGAGGGACCTGGTGTCACTATCATCGCAGCCACCAGTGTCTGAGGGACTTTTGGGGATGTGACATGTGAGAGGGTGACTGGGTTGAGTGGAGAGGGATGTGAGATCCGTCATTTGTGTAAATATGTGTGTGTGTCCGCAATGAGTACATGTGTGTAGGAGAGCGAATATAAGGCGCCATGCCCGTAAAGAGCTCTCTCATCTAAGCGACTTCCAATTGCAATTACTTTTTCTTTGTGTAAATCTTGTATTATTCCATGCACTTAAAAGTGTTCTAATAGAACTATAATTGTTGTAAGGAAGGCAGAGTTTATATAACAATAATACCTAGCAAGATACAGTATACACAAACCAAAGATTACCGCAATAATAAAGGAGTTAATTAAAATGTGACACTTAAATGTAAAGTATTACAAACAAATTTAAAGGAATTCATGGAAACAACTGAAATTAATATAGGTATGCAGGGAGCATCCGATAACTCGATCTGAGGAAAATCCACTTTAGTGAAAAGTATTAATAATCAGATCTACCTAATAACTTGAATGATTGATTCTTCTAAAATGATAAATAACACATATGCACCAAATTAGGTCTTGTTTGTTAAATATCTTCCAACAAGATTCAATAAAAAAATAATACTGCCTTCAATGTACATTCAGAATACATGAAGGGCACGTGGACTTCTCCTGAAGCCAAGGGGTGATGCAGGCATCGTGAAACTCATGTTCGCATGACAATCTCCTAACTGCCGCATCAAATGCGATATCCTCGAGACATATAACACACTTCCTACTCACAATGGTTATCTTCCGCCTGCAAACTGGACATCTATCCCTCGTGACCATTAACTGATCCAAGCATTCAGAATGGCACCGGTGAGCGCACGGCAATCGTTGTGACTCATCCGAAGCATGGAACATGTCGAGACAGATGACGCACTTGTTCGATGTGTCTATCCACTTGATGGGATATTGGCAGACGGGGCACTTCTTAGCCTGCGGCAGGTAATTGTTCATGCAGTGGATGTGCAACCAGTGGCCGCACTTGGTCCTCTTGGCGGGATTCTCACTTTGTTCAAATCTTTCCTGGCAGATGGTGCAAATATCATCGATGTTATCCTCTTCCCTGGAGTATTCCTCCTCTTCTACACTATCTTCTTCTGCCTCGTAACCCAGTTCTTCATCCTCAGCATAATCTCCCTCATCTTCGTCTAATGTATCCTCCTCCCTTTCCAAATACTCTTCTTCGACTTCTTCTTCCTCAACATTGTCATTATCTTCCACCATTTGTAGTCGTAAGAATATCTGTTGTAGTGAGAACATCTGTTCTCGTTGCGAGCACATACATTCTTCATGTGGAAATAGTTGGATTAGTCTTTCTTGTTCTTGAAATACATCTATTGCTATCTGTATGTTTTGAATATTACGTCTACATATTGGGCATCGTCTCGTCACCTGCAATAACCGACTGAGGCAATCATTATGGAATTCGTGCCTGCATTCAGTCGTCGTTCTTAAATCGTGACCTTTAAAAATTTCATAACACATTGCACATTTGTTGTTGAGATCTATCCAGTAAGGAATTGCAGTCTGGCAGACTGGACACTTCTTGGTCCGCGGTAGCCACCGGTTCATACAATGGGTGTGCAGCCTGTGGCCGCATTTGGTCCTCTTAGTTGGAAGATTTCTGACATCAAACGCCTCGTTGCAAAATGAGCAAACGGTGTTGTGCGCCCCTCTGTGGGTGTTTGAGGGTCCAGCTCTCTGCGGAGTAGCATCCATGGCACTAGTTCTGAAATTAAAATAAAAACTATTTTAGCAATTTCAAACACTCTTTAGATATTGCACGACCTCTCCGAGTAGGGAATAGCAGAACGCACTAAGCAAAGTAAGTTGAGCGAAGTGAGAATCCTCGTTACTGTTTACAAACAAATGTAACAAATGCACAAAAGATATCAAGCTTTTGAGGCATACTCCGAGAGATAGTATTTACATCTGTGCCTGCAATATTATCTATCGCAACACGTTTGTTTCATCATAAAGTTAACATTTTTTACAATGTGTATGTTAAACATACAATTTTGATATTTTTTTCAAACGTGTTTCAATTATTATTGTCAGCACGCGCTCGGCAGCTTTAGAGGGAACATTGACCTCCACTATTATTTCATTATACCTGTTGATATACCATTTCAGCATATCGTATGTCACCACGTTTACTATATTACTGGACTGAATCTAACACAAAATCACGATGGCACCTAAGCAATAAGTGAACAATCCAAGTGTTGACGAGTTATTCAATGTAGAATAAAAATAATTGACTTTTCTAACCAGTCAATTTTTTTTTTACATGAAATGTTCACTTTTCGGTTGTGTACTAGATTTCATTTATAAAGAACAATTATGATAGTGTGCGTGATGCCATGCATAATAATACACACAGGTGGCTTTGAGCATTTTTCGTGGCTAGTCACTCGTGAGGGCTGGGGACTGATCAGCTAAAAACAAGCTGTTCACAACAAATATATATACGCAATGGCTTGTAAATTAGGAATGAACTTGTGAATTAGGGAAAACCACTATCAGGCCAAAATAAGTTATTTTTATTTATTTTGAAGTGTAATATTTAATTTGTTAATCATATTCTTTTGAAAACTGTTAATATTTGTGAATTTTTAAATTTATTAGTTACCTATATATATTTCGAATTCACGTATTTTTATGTAATCATTAACTTTCAAGTGAATTCATTGATTGCAATTGTAGATTTTTTCGTTTTTATAAATATACCAAATGAACACAATTTTGTAGCACGCGGAAAATGCATCTAATGATCGCGGTCTTTATTATAATGCTTGCATTTACTTAATTATGCTAAATAACATTCAGTTTATTAATTTTAAACGAGTATATAGGTCATATCTAAGTAATAGTTTAAAAAAAGTCAAATCTAGTGTATAACTTCTGATATAAATTAATAATTATCGTGAAAAACGTAACAGACCAAACGTAAACAAATCTGTTTCTACGATATATCCGATACACAAAGATAAATGTTTTCTATCATGCTGCGAGTAAATACCCCCCACATATTAAATTTCTCAATAGAAGAGTTAAAAAGTCACCTTAAAATATCACAACAGCTGTACACAAATCTGTTTCTTTATACTTGGCCAAATATAACTTCTCACTTTTCAGCTGTGACGACTGACGAACGATCGCGACGACTGCTGAATCTAGAATGACTCCAAAGTTACGCTGATGTACGACGTTGCGAGTACTCAGGGGTCAGGTCATATTCTGAGAATTCGGTAAGGAGTCACCCTTATTGGTTTAGGTGCATATTAAGGTCTGAATATAGCCCAACGCAGGTACAGGCAGACATCACGGTCACACCCTTTTAAATCGTTTTCCGAAGAAGCAGCTAATTCTAACATATTAAACGTGAAAACATTTTAGCGGGGATTTCAATATTCTTATTTTGAATTTTAACTAAAGCTATGTTTATATTACCTTAAATTATAGTGATAAAAATAGGACTGAGCAACCAAAATCTACGCAACTAGCTACGATCTTAAATATTGAAATAAATTACATTTGTTATTATTTTTACTGAATTATTATTATCTGCTTGTCAAAAAATTCGCCTTTTTAATATTTACAAACTAATCTTTTTTGAAAACAGTATTCTCAATGTACACCGGAAAAGATTATCGGATCGAAATTGGCTTCCGAACATGATAATTATAATAATTCTACATAGAATTAGTTTTTTTTAGTTATGTCGTAAATTACAAGTTATAAATATGAGAAACAAGGTAATTTGCATAGAATTTTGGTTTAGTTGGATGTTATTTAAATGCACACGATAATAATACACAAAAACTATACACATGATTAAAATATACGTATTGATGAAACGATTAGATATTTGGAATTCCCGTAATACATTAAATGTCCAGATAATGCAGAACAGTGTTGGTACAATGTACAATTAGGGTAATACAAGCATGGAAATGACAATAGGTATTGCCAAGAGTACTATTCTGTTCTCTGAAAAGATAAGCTTGTCATGAAACTACCCCTAATCGGGTTTTTCAATCACCATAGCAATTAGGAATGATCGTTAAATAATACTAACGCGGCTCTTGTATGGGAAAGATTCTTTGCGCATGCATAAAATAATTTATAGCGGTTGTATTATTCTGTTATTTTAACTACTTCGGAAAACCAAATTACGAAAAATACGTATAGGACTTATTTGGGAACGAAATACGTAATCTTATTTGGTAATAGAACATATTAAAGTTGAATGTTTTAAGCGAATTTCACTGTATTATATTCCCAACATATTCCCATTTTTTTTGTCATTATTATCTAGAATTATGCAATTAATAATATTTGAAAAATATTAATATTTTGAATGAAAAAATATTTTCAAGGAAATGCAGAGGGTACAATCTATTTGATATACAATTGCTAATACAATCAATAAGAATGATACACAGATAAAATGAATATTTTTGTTGCGGAAGTACGGAGACAGTAAATAGGTTTGAAATATGTCGTATGTATTATTCACACATTGTAGAGCCTCTGTCACTATTTAAAATTAAGTATTGTATCGAAAACACAGTGATTTCTTATCGGTCCAATTAATGTGTATTATTTACTGTTATTTTTGAAAATGTTTTTGTGCCATTTTATTGCCCTTTAGAAATTTTTCTCGCACATTGAGAATAAATATAATGGTCGCGGTCTTCTTTATAACTAATTAACTAACTTATAGATAGAGAGGATATAGCGCCACACTTTTCACACAGTTCTCGCCTCATCCACATTAAAACATCTTCTCATACAAGCTCGCCGATTATTGAGACTATCCTCCAGTATCAAGTCTTTCGCGGACGTCTTCTGTCTGATGCCATCAACACTTGCGTCATATATCTTCCTTACCATTCCCTCCTCATTCATCCGTTCCGTATGACCAAACCACCGTAATGATCCTTTCTTAATCGTACTCACTATATTAAGATCAGCTTTACATTCTTTATAACGCCTGTATTATCCCAATAACACTGAGTTTATTAGTTTTACATTAGTGTAAAGATCACATTTAAATAATAGATTCAATAATAGTAAACTAGCGGCCTGCCAAGCAGTCTAAATTAGTATTCCAACGAAAGCGTTTTTTGACATAAACTCACAAACATTACATGAAGGAACTCGGACACAAATACAGAATATGATCTAATTAATTTTTGCCCATAATGCTCCCATTAAATACCTTGATTCTGATATTATTTTTTACGGAAAAACGAGGTAATTTTTGGTATAAGCTGGCAAGGTGTCGTGAACTGACTTTTAAATTCCTCGCCAACCTTTCTTTGCCCGCGAAATGTTAACAAAATAATAAATAGCAGAACAGCGATAGTGTACAACTTCCGATATAAATGAATACTAAAAACCTAAATGTTCGTAAAAAATACGAAAATATGGATTCCGATAGAAGAGTAACAAATATATTTTGACAAGTGATGACGAATTATGAAACACGCGGCAAAATAGCTGAAAACTCTGCGAACGGCCGTGCAAACATGAATACATTTTTAACAAATAATTTCATTATACGAATTATCTCATTATGGCAATGTTGTAATGCGGTTATCGGGGTCCAAAGAGTCAGCGTCCTACAATACACTTGGAATCGATTCGTTTTCCGGTGCTATGGACTAAAAATGTTGAAAATACATCTCATTCAGAAATGTAAATACAGCCGAACTCGGTTATAGCGAGTACGAAGGGAGCGGCTAAATTTGCTCATTGTAATCGTAATTACAAAAAATATTTAATATCCAATCAAATGAAAAGCAAGTCAAATACATATGAAAAATCAAAAATCTATAATTGTATGAACAAAAATATTTTAAAGCAAATTACTGTATTCAATCACATTATTTAAATTAAAAAAAACATCCATTGTTTTTTTTCTGTGAATTCACAAACCTGAAAGGAATCGTAAACAATAAGGAACCTCGTCGACAGAAGCTACTTTCGATTTTATGACTTTTCAAGACTTAAGGTTTTTAGGGGCATTTCAAAAAAAGAAATCGTAATTACGCTATTATTTCCTATTAATTGAAATATTTTATTTATTCTAGATTATAAATGGCACAGCCACTGTTTATTATTTCTTCAGCAGTTGTTATAAGGAAGAAGAAGAAGAAGAACTCTCGAAAGCTGGTAGCGACCTGGACTGGTCAAGTTTTATTTTGTTTTACAGGTACATCTATAGGTAACGGAAGCAAAGGAACTCAGCACTTTTTTACGTTTGTAGAAGAATAGAAGAAGAAGAAGACGGCGAAGGTAGAGGCGTATTTTGAAGAATCTTGATATTTTCTAAAATCTGCCCGCTGAGCTAAACGCTCCTCTATATAAACGCCACGATAATTTGCGGGGGGCATGGCTCTCCAGACGCCTCATTTTTATACATATTTTATTAATCAAATTTGTAATTATAATAGATAAATATTTGTGGTAACTGAAAAGATCTCCTGCTGGTTTCCTGTGATCTTCTGATAGCTTTACATAAATCGTGCGATTAAAAATAAACATATAAAAGATCCTTATAAATCTATTTTATAATCCAGACATGGTTTTTATGGCAAAATATCTCAAATTCTTACATAACTGGACACGATTCCATACATAACTTATTTTATTTTACTCCAGTAAGTCATTTCCTAGATATTTCGACAGGCCATTTTACTACACCTCACTTAGCTTATTTTTTATTCATTATTTAATCCTTTATTTGTAAAAGAAGCTGTCTCATCGGCGAGTGCCTTTATTCACATGGTGTTTAACGTGGCTTCTTATTGGTCCATTTACTGGAGCGGGGCGCGCGTGCGCGGGTTTGTCATTTGAATGAAAATATTATTACTTTTAAAATTAGCAATATTAACTTGGTGGTTAAGATTCATATTTTTATTTTATTTATTATCTTAGTTTAATAACCACAATTGAGTTTAAAAAACATCTACCGGTTTCGGAAAACACCTTTTCCTTCTTCAGGATATGTCAAAACTAACTAAAAATATAGCATTGTTTTTCTATTTATCCAGAATCTATTTTTAAATTTTTAAAAAAAATTTTTAAAAAAAAAAAACAACAATTATTTAAAAAGTAAATTTAGTACCTAACTCAAATTGCTGCTCAATACAAATTTAGTCGAATAATTTTTAGGAAAAAATTTTAGAATAGGACTCGTAGTTAAATTTAGTTGGCTGTTTAGAATTTCCTGATTACTTTTACATGCTTTATTTATCTCCAACGATTCCAAATTATTTAATTTGTGACCTACACCATTTATATGCAAAATTGACAATCCCAATTTTTTATCAAAACCATGACTATTTTCTAATTCAATAATGAATCTAATCATCCATTATCACATAAACATTCAAGGTTCCACTCCATGATACATCGTTTAGTCAATATTCCTATGTCAACATCCAATTTTAATATTGAATTGAATACAATTAAAAAAATAGCAGTTAATAATGGGTATAATACATGTTTGATAGACACTATTTTAAAAAATAAATTAAAAGAATATAATAATCAGTTTTTATATAAATCACAGATGAAACATAATGATAATAATGATAATTGGCGTAGGATTTTATACATAAATAACTTTTCGAAACAAATATCTAAACACCTACCACGAGATATTAGACCAGCATTTTACACAAATAATAGTATAGGAAATTTACTCATAAATTCTAAGGACAAGGATGATAAATTTAACAATTCTGGCGTCTATAAACTTAGTTGTAAGGATTGTGCTGCATTTTATGTTGGTAAAACGGGTAGAAATTTTAATATAAGAGTAAAGGAGCATTTGAGATGTTTGAACAATAGTGGGTTTTCAGAATTTGCTAATCATTTGATAGAAAATAGTCATGGTTTTGATAAAAAATTGGGATTGTCAATTTTGCATATAAACGGTGTAGGTCACAAATTAAATAATTTGGAATCGTTGGAGATAAATAAAGCATGTAAAAGTAATCATGAAATTCTAAACAGCCAACTAAATTTAACTACGAGTCCTATTCTAAAATTTTTTCCTAAAAATTATTCGACTAAATTTGTATTGAGCAGCAATTTAAGTTAGGTACTAAATTTACTTTTTAAATAATAGTTGTTTTTAAAAATTTAAAAATAGATTCTGGATAAATAGAAAAACAATGCTATATTTTTAGTTAGTTTTGACATATCCTGAAGAAGGAAAAGGTGTTTTCCGAAACCGGTAGATGTTTTTTAAACTCAATTGTGGTTATTAAACTAAGATAATAAATAAAAAAAAAATATTATTATGTCCAAAACTGATAAAAAATAGTAATTGTATCTTAAACTGCTCTAATTTGTAAGTTATGCGATGTATTTTGTTCCGGTCTTCTTACATATCAATTATTTTATCATATCTACGTGATTAGCAAATAAAAAGGATGGCTAATATTTATGCATATTTATGTATATTTGCTCAAATTACGTTCGCGCGTGAATTTGGGACTGGGGCGAGCGCGCGACGTAAAAAATACAATTATTTAGAATACTTTGTAATTTGGTCGATATTGGCAGGATTTTCGTCCGGTTTTCACTAAAGTGCGTGATTTATTAATCCGCACATGTCAAAACTATAAAATATTTAAAATTAGATTTTCACCTGCGGCCAGGTGTGCTCCTCAGGTGATTTTGGCTTGAACAGCCACATTAGCGAATTGGCGAAGAGAATAAGAAAAGGTATTTATATATTCATACAAACACTATAAGGAAAATGTCATAACTTTAATAGCTTCCCTACAGAAATTAAAGAGATAAAATGTAATGTTATAGAATTTATTTGATAATTTGTTTAGTATTGTTTTACACCAAAAATCGGCCTACTGTGGCCAATTTATGATTGACTTTGCCATTATAGAACTAACTGAAAATGTATTTTATGTTCTATTTAATGTTATAATATACATAAACATTAATTAGTTTTTCACTAAGTTGTTTTCAATTGTTATAACGTTTAAGAACAGAAACGGAATAATATGATTTACCAAAAATCTGTTTAATAATACATTAAATGCGTTCATTAGTTTTGTGATATTTATTAATATTTAGTGTTATAAGAGTTAAATATATCACTTCATAATTGTTTTTATTTCACTGCACATCTGATATTTCACATCTTCACGATGACAATCCTTATAATGTTCAAAATAATATCTCTAAGGTTTACAATTAATACAATTCATCACTATTTGTCACTTGATAATAATAATTGGTGGTCCAAGGAAGAGTCGCAGGCACGATGGACGGGTCCAAGACTTGATGTAGAATCTATAAATGGACTGCACAAGAATAGGTGGCGATCATCACTGTCATTTGCAATATCCAAGCGCTGTACGGTGATGTTACAGTTGGAAAGTGCAAAAAACATTACTCAGCAGACATTAGCAACGACACCATCTGATGAATTTATTTTGTTTTATATTGATTAACTAACACTTGAACACATTCTCGTGGAAGCTAAATATTATTTAAATAATTTTTATATGTCCTGTCAATTTTGAACCTCTCCGATCTAAAATATCCAGATTGTTATCTTGTATTCTTGAAGCGTAGAGTTCTTGAGGATGTCGAGGAAGAATTACTTTAAAAACATGGCATAAAGGAACATCTATGACTGACGATAAAAGTACTCCGGAGTTACCTAATAGGTGGACCGGGAAGCATAACGTAAGGTGAGAAGTATGTTAGTCGGGGCACCTACAGATTCCCAAATTTAATTTCAGTTACATATGTATGTTAAATACTAAATTAATGTATTAATTATAAATATATACATATAAAATCAATTTTGTCGAAAAATTTTGTTTTTGCGTCACCGGGATCCCGGTGACGCAAAAACAATATTTTTCGACAAAATTGATTTTATATGTATATATTTATAATTAATACATTAATTTAGTATTTAAAATATCACAGACCTATGTTCTGAATAATTACAACTTCACAAAAAGAATGTGTTTTCCTTAACATATGTATGTATTAGGTTCATAACTGCCACTTTGTATTATTTGTCAAAATTAAGATAAACAAAGTTCTTTTTAAACAAATAATGTTAAACGATAAGCTTCGGCTGGCTTAAGTGATCACTTTATATAAATATAATGTTCACCATTCTCACCCATCAATTTCCATAAATTTTTGAAAGTTTTATGTATGTTAATATCCATGGCTATTCAACATTCTAACATAATCATTATACAGTGCCTACACTAATAATTCACTAATTCTACAACACTCCCACTTCATTTTCTTTTTTTCTATATATATATATATATATATATATATATATATTTATTTTTTTATCCCTATTTTTATTCCTGTTGAATCTTAAATAACAACAAGGAGAAAACTGTCTACTTTAACACAGACCTATATATATATATCAGACACCTCTGCTCTGCTGAATGAAGTAGACTCCACCGAGTCTACTTCATTCCACACAATAAACATATTACCAGGTTATATTATAATATATTCACCTCTGTTATAACAAAAATATACATGTCAATAAATAAAAAGCATTATTCTGATGGAAGAACACTTTTCGTATTGAAACCAAAGATGGTTGTTTTCAAGCCGTTCGCAGTAGAACTCCTTTGATATCGTTTGGTTTGGGTTTAAAAGTTCAAAGTGGACTAAACCTCTCATATCCCTCCAAACAGATAACAACACTTTATCCTAGGGTGCCGGTGTTTTTCTTATCCCTATCCACTGTCTTCGGCGCTCTACATTTTTATATAGAACCCATTTCTCATCACAAGTCACTATTCGGTCAAAAAAAGGTTCATGCCTGACTTGACGTGACTGCAAAGAAGAGCACACAATTCAGTTTGTGAAGAACCCATTGACTGACATCTACTATTCAAGTGTTAAATATTTGCCTCAGCACGGGCACACCCTCGTGAGACTGGCGTTGTGAATAAAATTATATAATTGTGGTCATGTCTGTATAACGGCACACATCGATTGCCAGGTTAAAATTAATTGTAATTATGTAAGCACTCCTGAGGTGTATTTTTTACAAAAATAAAGCTGTAAAAATAATTTATTGTTATTATTATTTTTTTTATTTATTAGTAACTACATATTACATATAAAAATTTGTTTGGACTGTACCCGTCTCACTAGAGAAATTCTGTCTCGAGACGGGCATAGTTTACAAGCAATTGTACAATTATTTAGAATTACAAGTAGTAGATATAATTACATTTATTACTATATGAAAGGTGTATATGAAGAACAATTTTAAAATGGACTTAATTTTTGGATCACTTTGTAGCAATAATTAATATAGGTCAATATGTTTGGGTGAGTGCACCAATACTGGCTCTACCCATATTACGAATCCAAGTTTTAATATAAAGTTTCATGTTCTTGTGACAATTCAATTGATTTAAGTCTTTTAGCATTCTATTAAATAGTTTTGGTCCAAAATATTTGTAGTTCCTTTGACCAAATGTAGTATGTGCTCTTTGGGTTTGAAGGTCTTTGTATTTGTCCGTGTGGAAATTATGTTTTGTGTTGTTTTAAAATGTGTCTGTTTGTATTTATATATGTATTTGAGAGTAGTATTAGCGTATATTTGTCTAATATCAAAGACATTGAATTTATTAAAAATTTCGTCAGTGCTCGTTGTGATTGGGGATTTGAGGATAACTTTTAATATAATTTTTTGAGCTGCTATTATTAGATTAATTGCAGACATAGTCGCTCCACCCCAAGCAATTATACCGTGCTCTATGATTGATTGACAGATAGCGTAATATGCCATTTTAAGGAGTTTTATATTAAGGAAATTTCTAATATTTCTAAAAAAATAGGCCTTGGCGAGATCAAGGAAAATGGATATACATTTATGTCTTTTATCCACATTTTTAATAATGAAATCCGTGACACAGGCAATAGCTTCAGTTGTACCCATATTTGCCCTAAAGCCGAACTGGTTTTTAGAAATAATTTTATTACTCTCGAGGTATTTTACGAGTTGAATTTTTATAATTTTCTCTAATATTTTAGAAAGAGAATTAAGTAACGTAATTGGTCTACAGTTATTAATATCTCTTTTACTTCCTGCTTTGTGGATTGGCATAATTAATCCTTGTTTTAATTTAGTGGGGAAGTGTCCGAGTTGTAGACTAAGGTTAATAAGATAATGCAAGGGGGTTAGCAGTTGCACATACATTATTTTAAGTATATTAACCGTAATACCATCTGTACCAGCAGCATTACTATTTTTTAGCAATTGGTATTATAACGGTTTAACTAATTTTTCACACAAACAGAATTAACTTTTATGTGTACAATGATTCAAACAATATTTGGCAGGTTTTACGTTAAGTTTGGAGTTCTGAAGCATGCACGTATTAATATGGAAGATGGCTTCCATGAGAATGTATTCAAGTGGTAGTTAAACAAAATGAATCCATTATATGTATTGTTCTCGCACATTCCAACTGCTCATGGTACAGTGCCAGAATATTGCAAATGACATCACCTGTTTTTTGATAGTATTGACTCTGTATTGAATCATTCATTTACGTGACGTGTTATATAGTTTATTCATTAACCAACCCTGCCTTGGACCGCCAATTATTCCAAGGCGTTCTCATGCCTAGTGACAGATGGTAATGTTATGCAAGTCTTGAACATATTTGTAAACCTTTTGTAAATCAGTGTAACCATTTTTAAGGGGAAAAGATACAATGCTTTTTTTTTCAATAATTTATTACACATAAACTAAGAAAAACGTTGAAGTATTATTTTAAACATTATCAAATACATAGTAAATTGAAAACTTAAGATGTAAGTAACTCGTATGCTGCTAAATGTTTACTAATGTGTAACAAAAATGAGAATATAAATTTAAAAATATTACAAACTAATGAATGGTACAATCGTGTGTTCTGAAAAAAATACAACTTTACAAATAATGCGTTCTCTTTAAAATATGTTAAAAACATTATTATTACATATTACATGAAATACATTTTCAGTTAGTTCAATAGTAGCAATTTCAATTGACTCGGCCGTATGAAGGCCAATCTTTGGTGTGAAACAATACTAAGAAATGTTGTAACATTACATCTACACGTTTATAATAAAAATCGCTTTACAATTTTATCTCATGACCAAAACAGGATTGTATGAATAACGCAATACTACAAGTGAGGAGTTCCATAGGTGTACCGGCAGTACAATAAATAAGCAAGCCTTTTTAAAAGAGAATTAATGCCATCAAATAAATCAATTTTAGATGTCCTCGTATTTTACATGAACTTGATACATTTTACACATTATGTTAAGTAGAACAAAATAGAATACAATATTAGGGAATTTCAGGTTTTGTATGTAAAACAACTATGCTATCATATCAAAACTTTATGTGACATTTGAGAGTTTAGAAAGAATATTGTAAATTGGGTAAAGCAGATAATGAATTTAAACTATTGTCTATTATGATTTAAGTCTTTGTAACTGCAGCACACGGTTTGAGATAACAATTGGTTTAATAATGAACATGTTTATACGTAAGCCTGATCTTGTGTTTATGCGTGTATTTGCTTAGGAGATGTACGAAAATAATTTGCATTCTTTGGACGTTAATAGTAGGATAAGGGTGGTATGTGAAAGGGCACCGGGTCAGATCAGTAGCAATCGCTGGCAGCTAATGAAATGTTTTCTTTTTCAGCTGCAGCCTCTGGTGCAACCGAGAGACAAGGAGGGACCTGGTGTCACTATCGTCGCAGCCACCAGTGTCTGAGGGACTTTTGGGGATGTGACGTGTGAGAGGGTGACTGGGTTGAGTGGAGAGGGATGTGAGATCCGTCATTTGTGTAAATATGTGTGTGTGTCCGCAATGAGTACATGTGTGTAGGAGAGCGAATATAAGGCGCCATGCCCGTGAAGAGCTCTCTCATCTAAGCGACTTCCGATTGCAATTACTTTTTCTTTGTGTAAATCTTGTATTATTCCATGCACTTAAAAGTGTTCTAATAGAACTATAATTGTTGTAAGGAAGGCAGAGTTTATATAACAATAATACCTAGCAAGATACAGTATACACAAACCAAAGATTACCGCAATAATAAAGGAGTTAATTAAAATGTGACACTTAAATGTAAAGTATTACAAACAAATTTAAAGGAATTCATGGAAACAACTGAAATTAATATAGGTATGCAGGGAGCATCCGATAACTCGATCTGAGGAAAATCCACTTTAGTGAAAAGTATTAATAATCAGATCTACCTAACAACTTGAATGATTGATTCTTCTAAAATGATAAATAACACATATGTACCAAATTAGGTCTCGTTTGTTAAATATCTTCCAACAAGATTCAATAAAAAAATAATACTGCCTTCAACGTACATTCAGAATACATGAAGGGCACGTGGACTCCTCCTGAAGCCAAGGGGTGATGCAGGCATCGTGAAACTCATGTTCGCATGACAATCTCCTAACTGCCGCATCAAATGCGATATCCTCGAGACATATAACACACTTCCTACTCACAATGGTTATCTTCCGCCTGCAAACTGGACATCTATCCCTCGTGACCATTAACTGATCCAAGCATTCGGAATGGCACCGGTGAGCGCACGGCAATCGTTGTGACTCATCCGAAGCATGGAACATGTCGAGACAGATGACGCACTTGTTCGATGTGTCTATCCACATGATGGGATATTGGCAGACGGGGCACTTCTTAGCCTGCGGCAGGTAATTGTTCATGCAGTGGATGTGCAACCAGTGGCCGCACTTGGTCCTCTTGGCGGGATTCTCACTTTGTTCAAATCTTTCCTGGCAGATGGTGCAAATATCATCGATGTTATCCTCTTCCCTGGAGTATTCCTCCTCTTCTACACTATCTTCTTCTGCCTCGTAACCCAGTTCTTCATCCTCAGCATAATCTCCCTCATCTTCGTCTAATGTATCCTCCTCCCTTTCCAAATACTCTTCTTCGACTTCTTCTTCCTCAACATCGTCATTATCTTCCACCATTTGTAGTCGTAAGAATATCTGTTGTAGTGAGAACATCTGTTCTCGTTGCGAGAACATACATTCTTCATGTGGAAATAGTTGTATTAATCTTTCTTGTTCTTGAAATACATCTATTGCTATATGTATGTTTTGAATATTACGTCTACAGATTGGGCATCGTCTCGTCACCTGCAATAACCGACTGAGGCAATCATTATGGAACTCGTGCCTGCATTCAGTCGTCGTTCTTAAATTGTGACCTTTAAAAATTTCATAACACATTGCACATCTGTTGTTGAGATCTATCCAGTAAGGAATTGCAGTCTGGCAGACTGGACACTTCTTGGTCCGCGGTAGCCACCGGTTCATACAGTGGGTGTGCAGCCTGTGGCCGCATTTGGTCCTCTTAGTTGGAAGATTTCTGACATCAAACGCCTCGTTGCAAAATGAGCAAACGGTGTTGTGCGCCCCTCTGTGGGTGTTTGAGGGTCCAGCTCTCTGCGGAGTAGCATCCATGGCACTAGTTCTGAAATTAAAATAAAAACTATTTTAGCAATTTCAGACACTCTTTAGATATTGCACGACCTCTCCGAGTAGGGAATAGCAGAGCGCACTAAGCAAAGTAAGTTGAGCGAAGTGAGAATCCTCGTTACTGTTTACAAACAAATGTAACAAATGCACGAAAGATATCAAGCTTTTGAGGCATACTCCGAGAGATAGTATTTACATCTGTGCCTGCAATATTATCTATCTCAACACATTTGTTTCATCATAAAGTTCACATTTTTTACAATGTGTATGTTAAACATACAATTTTGATATTTTTTTCAAACATGTTTCAATTATTATTGTCAGCACGCGCTCGGCAGCTTTAGAGGGAACATTGACCTCCACTATTATTTCATTATACCTGTTGATATACCATTCCAGCATATCGTATGTCACCACGTTTACTATATTACAGGACTCAATCTAACACAAAATCACGACGGCACCTAAGCAATAAGTGAACAATCCAAGTGTTGACGACTTATTCAATGTAGAATAAAAATAATTGACTTTTCTAACGAGTCAATTCTTTTTTAACATGAAATGTTCACTTTTGGTTGTGTACTAGATTTCATTTATAAAGAACAATTGTATTAGTGTGCGTGATGCCATGCATAATAATACACACAGGTGGCTTTGAGCATTTTTCGTGGCTAGTCACTCGTGAGGGCTGGGGACTGATCAGCTAAAAACAAGCTGTTCACAACAAATATATATACGCAATGGCTTGTAAATTAGGAATGAACTTGTGAATTAGGGAAAACCACTATCAGGCCAAAATAAGTTATTTTTATTTATTTTGAAGTGTTATATTTAATTTGTTAATCATTTGTGTATTTTTATGTAATTATCAACTTTCAAGTGATTTCAGTGATTGCAATTGTAGATTTTTCCGTTTTTATAAATATATAAACTACAAGGTTCTATTTAATAATTAAAAAAAAGGGTATTTAGTGTATAACTATATATAAATATATAAATATTTTCGTAAGAAACGGGAAAATATCATTGCAAGGGAAGCCATAATGCTATTTCTACCACAACACGGCGACAGAAAGCGTACAAGATATGTATCGCAAATGTAATTTGAGCCCTATGTGTTTTCCGATACGATGTATTATTAATTAATACTTAAAAAAATTTAAAAGTTTTACATGTTTTTGAAACGGGCTGTTAAGAGCGAGCTTTTATTTTTCCAGTTTGACATTCGATAAATTGTACACGATTTAGATATTTTTTCAAGATGGCGCCGATAGGTAAATGTGTATTATTTTGCTAATCCGGTTCAATGCAGATTTGCCTCCGTAATATTGGCTTCAAAATCATAAGAACATATATTTCGTTTATGCAGTAATTTACCAGATTAACATAATTTTGTAGCACGCGGAAAATGCATCTAATGATCGCGGTCTTTCTTATAATGCTTGCATTTACTTAATTATGCTAAATAACATTCAGTTAATTAATTTTAAACGATTATACAGGTCATATGTAAGTAATAGTTTTAAACAAAGTCAAATTTAGTGTATAACTTCTGATATAAATTAATAATAAAACCCACATTGTCGTGAATAACGTAACAAACCAAACGTAAACAAATTTGTTTCTACGATATATCCGATACACAAAGATAAATATTTTCCTATCATGCTGCGAGAAAATACCCCCCACATATTAAATTTCTCAATAGAAGAGTTAAAAAGTCACCTTAAAATATCACAACAGCTGTACACAAATCTGTTTCTTTATACTTCGCCAAATACAACTTCTCACTTTTCAGCTGTGACGACTGACGAACGATCGCGACGACTGCTGAATCTAGAATGACTCCAAAGTTACGCTGATGTACGACGTTGCGAGTACTCAGGGGTCAGGTCATATTCTGAGAATTCGGTAAGGAGTCACCCTTATTGGTTTAGGTGCATATTAAGGTCTGAATATAGCCCAACACAGGTACAGGCAGACATCACGGTCACACCCTTTTAAATCGTTTTCCGAAGAAGCAGCTAATTCTAACATATTAAACGTGAAAACATTTTAGCGGGGATTTCAATATTCTTATTTTGAATTTTAACTAAAGCTATGTTTATATTACCTTAAATTACTGGATCTCTATTTCCAATTCGGGGAAGTACACTACCAATTGTGTTATAGCGCCAGTATTTTTCATGACAAATTTTCGAACCCATATGTTACCTTTTTGATATTAATACATTTAATCGTTCCATTATTTGAAAGAGCCATCTACCTTATTTTTACAGAATCTCAAATACCTTTGAGTAATCTGATAGCAGACGCCAGAATTAACAATTCATTTATATTAAATTTAGGATACATTGATACAACTAATATATTATTAAGGAGAACACATTCTTATTGTGAATTTGTAATTATTCAGAACATAGGTCTGTGTTGTTTTAAATACTAAATTAATGCATTAATTATAAATATATACACATAAAATCAATTTTGTCGAAAAATATTGTTTTTGCGCTACCGGGATTCGAACCTAATAATAATTTTTTGTTGCTCCTGAACTTTTTTGAAAAATGGAGTTAGCTGCTTTACAGTTCAAGTGTTTTTTTAATACCCCTAGATGGAATATGTTTTCTGGTTCGTCTGGCTACATCTTGTAAACAGACCATCGTATTTTGTTTTGGTCTCTTCAAACATCGTCTGTGGAAAATAATAACGATATACATTTATTTTTTAAGATGCCATACATTTTTTAATCCAGTTTCGTGATATATTTTACCCGGGAAGCCTCCGAAATGTTACATTAGATGTCATACAGAATTGTTGAAGCAAATTCAACATGATGCAGCTAGTATATAAGGGGGACATGTATGAAATAAAGTACATGCTAATAAAATTTATGTATTTTTCCAAATTGAAATTTATTCATTGCGGGGGAGGGTGACATGTGGTTAGGATAGAAAGGGAACGAAAATTCCGCACCATTATCCATTATTTGGAATTAGTAACCATTTAAATGCCACGAGCGCATTATAAGCAAGTTAACACGCACTTTTAGTCCCATCTTTTGATAGATAAGTCATGACCCTTAAAGTGTAGTGTTACCCTATGTGATGTATTCCATTTCAAATAGAGTTGGCAGTTAAAAGGTTAACGCCGGTCGGGTTTCATTATAGTCGAATGTGTTCGGTCTTTCCAACTCGGCGCCTTTTCGAGGAACTGCATTGTTGGACACACTATTCGGCGGTGAGCTTGACAATGCTCGCAGATAGGGCCTTGTGTCGTTCTTTCTTATCTTTCGGTATGGGGTAGTATGAATTATGTGATAAGAGTAGAAAGTGAACGAAAATCAGAATCGTTATCGATAATTTGGAACGGACAAGATTGAATTATAATTAAGAAAGTCTAATGTCTCTGTCTTTCCAACTCGGCGCCTTTTCGAGGAATTGCATTATCGGGCACGGGCGAAGTGAAAACAGCCTTAAAGCGAAACGAGTATTTTTGAAAATTGCCAACGCATATAAATTAGTATAAATCATGCATACTCGGGGAAGTGCATTTATCCAAATACACTACGTCAGCTTTGTAAATAGTCGACAATTTTATCGATGCAGGCATAAAGTAATAGCTTTCAAATAAATCAATATCAATTTGTACTTTTAAAATTAGCAATATTAACTTTGTAGTTAAAATTCATATTTTAACATTTTATACAAATAATAGTATAGGAAATTTACTCATAAATTCTTAAGAAAAAGAAGATAAATTTAACAATTCTGGTATCTATAAACTCGGTTGCAAGGATTGTGCTGCATTTTGTATTGGTAAAACGGGTAGAAATTTTAATATAAGAGTAAGGGAGCATTTGAGATGTTTGAACAATAGTGGGTTTTCAGAATTTCTAATCATTTGATAGAAAAAGGTCACGGATTTGAAAAAAAATTTGGATTGTCAATTTTGCATATAAACGGTGTTGGTCATAAATTAAATAATTTGGAATCGTTGGAGGTAAATAAAGCGTGTAAAACTAATCAAAAAATTATAAACAACCGACTAAATTTAACTACGAGTCCCATTCTAAAATTTTTTTCCTAAAAATTACTCGACTAAATTTGTATTAAGTAACAATTTGAGTTAGGTACTAAATTTATTTTTCAAATAATTGTTGTTTTTTTAAAAATAGATTCTGGTGAAGAAACAATAATATATGTTTTTAGTTAGTTATGACATCCTGAAGAAGAAAATGGTATTTTTCGAAACCGGTTGATGTATTTAAACTCAATTCAGCGGTTAATAAAACAAAGATAATAAATAAAAAATATAAAATAATAATATCAATTTGAAATAACTGCAACATATAAGTTTGAAAGTTTGACGTAGCGTAATTGGATAACGCACTTCCCCGAATAGGAACAGATCCTGGTTCAAATCCCGGTGGCAGTTAAAATATTTTTTTCGGTAATTGATGCTTTAATTGGTATATGTTCTGAAAAAGATTACAACTTCACAAATAATAATGTTTTCTCTTTAAAATGCATATAAATTACCTTGCAAAGTGGAAATATTCTTTGAGAAAAGAAACTAATTTTATTCATACTATTTAATGGATAAACTACACAGTATTAATATTCATATTCATAAGTATAATACTTATTTAGGGGGCCCTTTTTGCATTCTGAATTGGGGACCAATTTTAGTTGTTACGTCATAAACATAATCATCTTCTTAAAATATTAATTTGTCTGAGAGGTCTTTTCGGTAGACCCAGTGGACCGGATTGGACTGGGTCAATACTGAAAAATATGCGCCGAAATTGGGTACCCTAGTGGGTCGGATTGGACCGGGTCAATACTGAAAGTGCGTAAGGTTCAAGCCGTGCAGAGCCTTGCTGAAGGCTTGACAGATATGTTTAATAGGATCACCGCGGTTACCATCGTAATGAGTGTCTGAGTCTTGATGCCTGTACCTAATGATTACTCTTTTTCTTCTGCTCATGCTGTTTCATTATTTAAATACAATTTCTGTTTGTCCTTTACGTCATCACTTGCACCCCACAATAAATAAATTAAAAACGCTATGTAACCGATTTTCCATATTCAGATTATCAAACGGAAGGCTCCCACCGCGCTCGTGCCTAGTGCCAAGCTACCAGGCACCCAGACGCCGGAGCGCTTTCCGGTTATAATTCTTCTGTCGGAAGTTCAAGTTCGCGTCCTCTGATTGGGCCGTTAGAAGCGTCCGCCGTCACCTATTTAACCGGAGGCTGTGCAGTTTCTCAACAAAAATGACTATTCTTTACGTGAAACCTTAGCGAGAACGATGTTGGAACGTTTTGGAACAGCACGAACGTTTGGAAACATATTGTTTACTAACGAAGCACATTTTCATATCGGCTACGTTAATAAACAGAACATGACATACAGGAGCCGCAACAACCAGAGAGAACTCCATTAAAAACGTTTGCATTGTCCAAAAACGACAGTGTGGTGTGCAATTTCTGACCGAGGGATAATAAGTCCTTATTTTTTTAACCAGCGAGAGACAGTCACTGCTGACGTGTATTGCCGAATGATCGACGAGTTTTTGGTACCGCAACTGCAGCTGTTTCCCGAGTTTAACAAAAGATCACAACTTCAGTAAAACTGGGCCACTCCACACACAGCTAGAGTTTCAATGATGAAGCTGAGTGGAATTTTTCCCAATAATAATCAGCAAGTGCGGAGACATACCCTGGGCACCTCGGTCACCGGACCTTACGCTGTGCGACTTATTTTTGTGGGGATACCTTAAGTCGAGAGTTTACAGCGACAATTCTCGAACAATTCAGGTCCTACAAGAAAATATCCGCCGTGAAGTTGCTGCCATTGAACCTACGCTTTGCTCTCGCGTGTTCGCAAATTTAAGAGTCCGATTGCAAGGGTGTCTTAAAAGAAATAGACAATATTGTTTATTAAACGTAAAATCCCCATCATTAATCTCCATTTTGTATAAATAAAATACGAAAATAACATCGTAGTTTAAAAATAAATAAATATTAAACTTGAAAATTTTCCGCTGGACACTCTTTATTAAGAACTGTCCTTCTCAAAACTGTGCACAATTACGGTAAAGAGAAACAAATGTACACGTATGAAGTATGAAGGATAATGGTTCAAAGCATCGTTCACAAAAATTTTGCGTTGAACATTTAACCATCAGACTACATCCAAAAGAACGGCTAGATTTCTTTTATTATGCACCCGAAATAAATGTGTTTTACGGGAAATTTCAAAAGGTGACAAAGTTTTATATTTCTAATACATTTAACTCCTCAACGGGCTCATCGAAATCAGCAGGTAGTATTCACCAGTACAGCCCTGTTCAGGGTGGAGGCGACAACCCTGGAATATTTATCAACAATAATTCCACCCTGTTTCATCATAAGAAGTACCCAAGGAATAATGGATGAATAAATTATCTCGCGTGGCGTGACCGATTGGTAATCACGTCCTGTGCTCATAGGGGATCCTGCGTCCAACTCCACACCGACATTCCTCATCTTTACGAGTATGGAAGCCTGCCGTTGAATTAGTTTCGGATGCACAACTCTAATGCGATCTGTAATAGGCAAATCGACATGTTTTGATACCTATGGTGTCTTCTTCACGAAACAATGTATACTAAAATTAAAAATACAAACAATCACATTTCAAATCAATTTTCATTGTAGTTCCTACTTAGTCACCAACTACTTATTTATTTATTATTGTACACGCCCTGTTCAGGCATTAGCATCATTAATAAAATAACAGAAAATTGCAGTGTCAGCATATTTTTACATAATCCAAATTAAAAATAAATATAAAATGTGAAAAAACAATTTATCCGTCACCATTGAGTTGAGACACAAAAAAATGTATTAGTGTAGTCCTATAAAAAGTTAAATTAACAGCAAAAGTGTCGACTGCCTCCGCATATTCATTCCCCAAAGAATTCATTTTAGGGACAGCGGAGCTAGCTAGTGCACGAGTTCTGACATTACCACTGTAATAAAACAATGAATTGTGTCTCTGTTTATAGTTTTGTTTTTAACACAACTACTTTTATAATGCATCACAAAATAACTAATAGAGTAATTCGATGACTCGGGACGCTTTTAGTAATTAAATTAATTGACGGAAGTAAATGGGATTGTTTGATATTACCGAGATATTGGTATCATCATCATTATCATTTATCATCACTAATTACATTTTGAACATTTATTTAGTTTTAACAGTTAAGTTTAAGTTAAAATCACACGACAGACGAACGACAATGACATTTAACTTTTAACGTACCACAAGCCAGTGTTGTGCAGTTGGTATAGATTTAGGCTATGCTGTTACCAATGATATTATACAATCATATATAATATATGCACTTTCGTTTAACCAATTTAAGTATTTAGATAAAATGAATCCGTCGTTTATACGACCCTACCATGTGTTTATTTATAATTTTACAGTATTATTAATAGCGTTTTAAAAGTTTAAGTTTTAACATAAAATAATACCTTCTTACCCATATAAAAATGTATGGACGATTTTAAGAACACTTTATATGACTGAACATGATTAATTTATTGCTTAAAAATCAATATAATAATTATTTTTATTAAAAGTTAACTTAGGAAACAGTTCTGGCAATTACTTTTTGTTTTTCTCAAATCAAAAGCTAATCCATGCACCAAATTTAAAGAATAATCACGAAATCAACACGTTAAAAACAGTATGATAGTAAAATTCGCGAATTAATAAAAGAAGAAGTAGTGCACGCAGTTGTAACCCTTTCTAATGTCATTCTGTTAAAAAAAAACAGCATAGGTAAAGACTCCATACAAAACGGATCAACCGAAAGGAATTTTCAGTTCAATAAATGACCATTTATATGACTCGAGTAATTCATACGTAATATGAATAGCTCGATGCGGCAAATACACAAGAACGGCATGAGTACAGCGGTGAGTTTTCGTGGTAGTTTTTAGAACTAAGCAATTAAAGTCTCCACCGGTACACAGATGGCGATAACTATAAAATAATGTTTTCGTTTATGTCAATCCAATTATTTAATTTATGTTTATTTCCCAGAATTTTTAGTAATTTTTTTTGCTTGTATGCACTGCAATTGTTTTCTAAGAATCTCACAGGAGCGAAATTCGTACCTTAGAGATTGTCTCGAGTCAAAAATCTCATTCGTGAACACGGGCTGAAGAGTTCGTTGCATATTGCAAAATATGAAATTTGACGGTAAGAATAATAGATATTTCATTTGTACGATTTTTAGTGCTATACCGCGATGAGCAATATTCCATTTAAGAAACACAAACGTTATAAATGACGGTCGTGTAAAGTGCAACCACCCATCTACGTGACAATTGCGTGTCTGTCAACATTATGAAGCGCGCTCTCAGTGCGGTGAGACCTCTCCAGCAGGTCTTATACCGCACGGTTGGTTTTACAACCGCAAATGGTCACAGAGACAACAAATGACAATAATGTGCATTTTACGAGTTTCGCCATACTAGTAATCTATAGGGTGGCCCAAAAAAAGTGAGAATATTTCGTAAAATGTGATATCAACGATAGCTTAAATAGTTTACTGATTTACTTACTTACCTATTTACTTATATTAAGTTTTATTTCGACAATTTCCGGTCGCCATCTTTGATTTTTAATTTTCCCATTGTTTATAGTTGGTTTTTTCAAATTGTTACCCAGAATGACAAAAATCACTGCAGAAGACCGTATTCTGATCAAAAATTTGCGAATTGAAAAACGTCGGAGTGCTAGGAAAATGATCAGAGAGTTTCAAAACAAAGCCTGGAGTATAGCTAGACATTACAGCAGGAGGAAGCTCCATCTCACATAGCCAGAAATACAATCAACTTTCTTCGTCGTGAGAATATTAATTTCATCGAGCCAGGCGTGTGGCCACCGAACAGCCCAGATTTAAACCCAGTAGATGATTCAATATGGGGTGTTTTGATGATTTCAGACTAGCTAAATATTGTGCAAAAATAATTACATTAAGAATTATAATTAATTATATACATTATGTTTTGAAATAACTAATTTATTAAGAGATATTCTCACTTTTGTTGAGGCACCCTGTATAAATAATAGTATGTTTGTCTATATGAGCCATGTCTCCTGCATCTATTGTGGCTTTCCTTCATAGTTAATATATTTTTCTTTTTCTTTATTGTATGGCACATTATTACATTCGGTCATTAAATCAGGTTGGCTCCGGTACCATCGTACCAACGCCGTACTGATTTCAGGAGGCAGCCAGAAAGACTCTATAGAAGTCAAGCACTCCCAAACGGAGAGGGTAAACTTCACTTTATGTGTTGAAGTCGCAGAACTCGGTCATAATCTGTCAGAAATTCACCCTGTCCAGGTCGCTAGAGGGTGCAAGGAAGCGCCAGTGGAATGCTCTGCTAGGTCACCCTAGCCACCGCTTTCCCCGGCATCATCCATCCCAGCAACCCCTAGCAAGATACCCACACCATAATAAATACCTGGAATAGTCCGAGATTCCTTTCATTCCTTCTAATCTTGCAATTGTGATCATAGTTAGATTGCAATGATCTCCCTTTTAGTCAATGTGCTCATGACTTAGTTAACATCGTTATCCTCCATTTTGTCTCTACTCATCGCGATCTTGGCCCTTGTTTAATGTGACGTGTAGCGAGACTCTCATCATTGCCTTCTCGCCCTTCATTCTGATTACCAGTTACTCCAGTCTATCTCTATTTCTTTTTTTATTCGTTAACTTTGTTTTATTAACCACTTATTGAGTTTAAATACATCAACCGGTTTCGAAAAATACCATTTTCTTCTTTAGGATATCATAACTAACTAAAAACATATGTTATTGTTTCATTACCAGAAAGTTACCTTTTTTTGTTACTCAACCTGAAAATATTATTAAAATTCTATGCTCTGTGTAAATGCACAGTGTCACGGATACAATAATGTCGACCATTTTGTGGTTAAAAATGAACATTTTAGGTTGGGCGCTGTGGAAGTGCACCCGGGGACCTATTCCTGACAGGCATCAGTGCGGAAAGATTCTATAGGCTGTTCCAACAAGAGATCCGCCAGCGCCAAATATTGGGTCGGTGGGTTTTATACACATGTAAATAAAGAACTTTCAACAAAATTTGATGTATAGATTGTTTACGCACTTACGTAAGATTCATTTGACTGGCACTCCTGATTTTCGTGTCGTTGGTATGATTAATTTATGTAGTGTGAATGTCACCGCTTTCGGCGATCAAAGGATCTATCAAACCTCGGTTGGACCACAGTTGCGGTTTGTACCTCACCAGATAAACATCTCCTAATAAGTAGTTTCGGAAATGTATATTTCAGCCGGTTGGAATAACACCTGGAGATCAACTTCCAAAAAGCGCCTCTCAATCGATAAACCATGGCAGATTTCATCCTCGAAGACAACTTCTGTCCTACCGAATAGTGTAGGCTGTGTGACATTTGGGTTAGGATTTATAAAGGTGTTTGTTTTAAAGGTTTCTTTTTCGAATTCGCAAAACTTTTTCCAGCGACAGCTAATTTGATAGCTGACAGCTGATTTGTACTCAGTTTAGTTTGTCATTTCACTATGAGTAGACTTTCGTCAGAACAACGCTTCAAAATGGTGTAAATTTATTTCGAAAATCGTGGTCTTGATCCTCATTTTCAACACAAAATTTTGTTCAGCGGTAAGGCTCATTTTTGATTGAATGGTTATTTTAACAAGCAAAATTGGCACATTTAGAGTAAAGAAAATTCACAATTGAGACGCCGTTACATTTATAAAAAGTTACTGTAAGGTGTGCTTTATGGGCTGGTGGATTCATTGGTTCATATTTCTTAAAAAATAATGCCGGCTAGAACTTTACAGTCAATGGAGAGCGCTGTGGATCCATGATTACTGACTTTTCCGTTCCCCAATTGAATGGCATTAATGTGGAAGAGCTGTGGGTTCAACAAGATGGCGCAACATGTCGCACAGCGCGCGCCACAGTCAATTTATAGAAGGAAACATTCGATGAGCGCATAATTTCGCGTAATGGACCTGTGAATTGGCCTCCAAGATCATGTGATTTAACACCTATGAATTATTTTCTGTAGGGGTAAGAGACTATAGACTACTTGGAAGCCAATATTCGTCGCGTTGTGGTCCAAAAAATGGTGGACTTTCAGAGTTTATTCGAGTCACCCGCGACGACTGTATGCGCGAAAAAATATTTAAACACTAATGGCTTAAAATTAACTTTCCAATAAAGCCAATACCAAGATCTTTATGTGTTTTATTGTATTTAATAAAAAACACCCTTTATTTGAAACAAAACATGCACTCATTAGCAAACTGAAAAGTCTTTACATCGCTGGAAAAAAATTTGAGAAGATTCAAAATACTGTACATTTGTGTTTTGTAATATAAATAAAAGATATAATAATAATAGCGATATTTGAATATGGCCGCTATTTTTGTGTCATTTTCTTGTTTATGTGAAATATGTTACTTTTTCACTATATAGTGCTCTTATATCTACTTATTATATCTGTGATATTAAATAAATAAACGGAAAAATATGTAGAATACAGCTAGTAGTAGTCCCAGATTTAAGGTGATAACTGTCGACAGCGTTCGATAAAATCTTTGGCAGTGTCGGGAATACGGGTCCACGGACAAGAATTTCCCGGCTCTGGAGACGGTAACGATGGGTAAAGAGCGGAACCCGAATTGCGCGAACCGTTAGCGCTTCGGCAACGACTGTCTCACGAGGGCCGGTGGTGTATGTGTGGATGGCTTAGCAGCCAAGCGAAGCAAGTCAAAAAAAAAGATTCGCAAATATTGTTGATTAAATTTTATCTTAGAAACGTTTTCCCTAGTAAAATTTGTTAAAGAAGATGCATTAGAAATGGCACGTTAAAATTAATCATAATAATTTTATTCTCACTTTAACTTTAACACTTCAAATTGTCGTATAATAATAAAATGCTGATAATCAAATATGGATTACTAAATTAATGAATTATTTTTTTCTAGTTTTTCTTTTAACATGGAATATGCTATATATATCTAGGAAAATTATTTGCCCAAAATTGTTCGCCCGCAATTCCTCCCGACCACAATTCTTCGCTTTGAAAATTGTTCGCTGCAGAAGCTCATTGAAATTTTTTTTCAGATAATTTAAAAAATGTATATAGTTGTTACTTCAATACGTATGTACATAAGAATTTATAAAAAATAGGTAGCACAACGGTATGGTGTTTGAAATATTACACCTATTTATAAAATGAATTAAACTAAGTAAACTATCATAATTAGATTACAGTACGAATGTGAATGGTCAGATGCTGTGTGTTCTCGATATTGTTCTATGGAATGGAAGTGTGGATACTTATTGAAAAAATGACTTAATGGTTCAATTAGCTACTATTAATGCGGATCTACAGAGAATGAAAAATAAGTATTTAAAACAATAAAAATCCGAAAACTTTAATATTTGAACATGTCGGATGAGACATAATGCAGGGAAAGATTGTTGAAAGTCGGGGTCCTGGAAGAAGGAGAAAGTAATGACTGAATAACTTAAGTCAATGGTTTAATCAGTCTACTGTAAAATGATGATAACTTATATACGTTGAACGATAAGGCACGAGAAGAAGAAGAAGAAGAAGAATCATCATTTTAAAGAAGAAGTAAAACTGTACAAATGTAAAACAATTCGTTCTAAATTAAATCAGTAAAATATTAAATTAAAAATGAAAGCAGTCACATTTTTCAATAAATTCGGCGAACAATTTTCTAGGCGAAAAATTGTAGGATAAGAATTGTAGCCGCGAACAATTGTGGTCGGAGGACTGTGGGCGAACAACGAATGTTCCATAACGTGAAATAGAGTTAAAAAAAATTGTAGAACATTCGCGAATAATATATTGTTTAAGAAAGATTTTACGTATACGTTGTTAATGCCAGGTTACAAAGTTGAGAGGTTATCTTCCAAATTTCACCATATTGTGGTCGCCTTCTCTCTCTTTTCGCCCGCCTCCACTCGAATCGGTAATGAAGCGCTCGGTCTGCCGCCCAATTTTTGAATGTCACAATGTACAATAGTATACAGGGTTATTGAAAATGATGGACTCATCTTCACACTGCTATATTTCTTGAAATGTTGACTTGATCCGGCATTTCTCTGATTTCTTCTTACGAAATATAGTTTAACTGTTTACGTAATGACAAATACGTGACGCAAGGTTGTCTCATGCAGATGGATCCCCCCGGTGTAATGGATACGCCACAGTTTGAAACTTAACAACCTGCGTATATTAACAGTTAACACCTGCCTTCTGAAAAGATGGGGTAATTTGAAATGTACACACATCTGGATACGCGTCTACTGTATCCCAATCAACAAACAGTTATCGACTAAGTACGCAAGTACTTAGAAATATTTTAATATGTTCAAGAATACCTGTTATTAAACAAATAATAGATATCTCATACAGACGAAGCTATTTTTTATTAATGGAAAAATATGGAAGCATAGGTAATTTATATATATATATATATATGTAGGCTTACGTCTTGTCTTCGACTGGCTTAAGTGATCACTGTACACAATGTAACATTCACTATTCCACCCAATCAACCACCATATCCATCAAATTTTTGAAAGTTGTATGTATGTTAATGTGTGGACTCACTTTGAGTACAACTAAACTATCGCCATTTATGGAATAAATTTGATAATTAATTTCCCTGAAACAGCATATATGTTACAATGAGAATATATCGTATATGTCTATTTAGGCAAAATTTCGTTTCCCATGTAAAGGTGTGTCAAAGCCGACTCAACTGAGATTTTCTATTTGGAGGATTCCCGACCGATTCCTCTCCGTCAGTATCCGAAGTTGACGATGGGCGCGTGCGGCGCTAAATTCTAAAACCTCCTGAAATTGATTTCGGATAATTAGAGTTAAATATTCAGTTTTGTAGATTTTTTTGTCAGCTACGTGCAGAACACATTGTTTCTCGCAAAAGCCACTTAAATCCATGTTCAAAATCAGGGTTTTTTCCAAGTTAACCCACGCGAACAAAAATCCAGTATGGCTGCCAGAACGATGTAAACAAAAAAAAAACACATATAGTCGTTTTAGGAGGAACATTTTTGGAATTAGGCGCCACATATGTCAGTCACATATGTTTATACTTTGTTAAAGTCAAATAACTTTAATAGATATAAAATTTTCAGGATTCTGGTACAACGTTCTCTTCCTCAGGATGAGTTGTATATTCAAGTTAATTGGTCATTAGAAGGAAAAGAATGGTTAAGCGGGAAAATATTTACAAATATACAAATTTAATCTGACTATTAATTATATTTGATTTAGAATTTTAATACTAGAATAAAAGAATACTTGAGGTGACTTAACAATAATAATTTCTCAGAATTTTTCAACCACTTTTTAGAGACGGGCCAGAATTTTACACGTTATTAATAAAGGCCTTAGATTGGATAATTTAATAAGTCTAGAAATCATAAAATCGCTTGAAATAATTAATCCTTACAAACAACTTGCAATTTAATATATTCCCTGTATCAATGCACCCCCATGTCAATCACCTACGAAGGCTTCGCCTATTGGATGTCGTTTAAATTTTATGGAATAGTTCAGTTGCGTGCCAGTCCTGAAAAAGATACGTGAAAACAATACAATTATATTTGACTTAATATTCACACTTTTTATAATATTTATAAATTGTTAATCTGTATGTAATATTTTTAATCCTGTATTAAAATTAAATGTATTGTCATATTATTATAATTTCTCTCTGCTTATTTATGCCTCCCTTATTAATAATGACTTCATTACATCTTTTAGAGACAGAATTTCTCGGTTGAACCCCTGGATGACCATTTTAACCTTGATTAAAGGCGGAAAGAATTATGTTTAAAAAATATTCATTTTCTCAACTTGACACTCCATTATTTAAGCCTAAAAATTAGGAAAAATTATAAGATATAAGAAAACGGCGACACTGGCGTTCTATAGCAAAAAAAATGCTATCGAATAGTATATAATTTTTTATCACAAATTGACGATAATAGTATTTTTAAAAAAAACCACAAAGTTTTATTAGTATAGAGCATCAAAATATTTAAAATGCACAAAAATTGACAATCTGTGAAGAATGTATTTTCGCTAATTATGTTCTGTAATGTTCCAAAACACATGAGTTCATCCGCTAATAATATTTAAAATTCTTCATTGGTTCTGTCATAGTACTGTTCAGAAATTACCACCCGAACCCGGTCCTGGCCAGCGGGCAGGCTCGCCCAGAAACTAATTTGTATTATTGCGGCGTTTGAATTATAGATGCCGGTAGTACCGTGTCCAAGTCATGATCTCATTTCTATGACAAATCTTTCTTTCACATTACGCATGAAATCGAGCAGGTGTTTTTATCAACTGAGATATTTAAAAAATGTTTGTCCAAGACATCATATTTTTCCTCTTTTTGATGAACCTCTGATGTCACGTGGGGCATAAAAAAAATTAGGGAATGTTCTATACTAGTTGTAATGTGTCGTGCTACCGTCGGAACTGTACATTGCGTGTAATTTTTATTTCTTATTAATTGAATATCTTACGTCGTGCTGTGGTACATAATCTCCTTTTTTGGATTATAAGTTCCAATTTCAACACTGAAAAATACGTTTTATTTATTATTAAATTGAATTAAATATAAAAATAGTCACCGGTACAGGACTTAGCTTTTATCCTAAAGATAAACTATGGAAAATTATTAAAGGATGGCGATGTGTTCGTGTGGGTTCTAAGAAATAACTATGAAAATTTGGCTTAGCTCGGTTTTGTATATACAGGATGGCCCAAAAAAAGTGAGAAATATAATTATATAAACGTTAGCTTAAATAGTTTACTAATTTATTTACTATATTACGTTTTCTTTATTTTATTTTATTTATTATTAGTGTAGGCACTGTATATGTTAGAATGTTGGATAGCCATGCTTCTGATTGATCTCTACCCAATTGCATCATATATTGGGTCCATATTTGTGTAATCTTATTGGAAGTGAACGATTTCCAGTCGGTACTGAGTGTTTTGAACAGTTTCGGAGCTAAGAACACGTAGAATCTTTGATAAAATGTCGTTGTTGCTCTCGGAATAGGCGTGTAGATGTTCGTTGTTTGTTTCGTGTTGTGTCCAAGATTTATTGCTTGGGGTGAGTTGTTGTTAGCATGGAAAAATTAGACGAGTCTCAACATAAAGATTTGTCTAATATCTAGGGCATTGTACTCTTTAAATATAAGATCTGATGGATGTCTAAAGGGACGATCACCTATTACCTTGAGAATTGTCTTTTGTGCTCTTTTAGCCGACTCTAATATTGTTTTTGCTGCTCCTCCCTAAACTAAAATAGCATAATTAATTAAAAAGTAGCACAGTGCAAAGAACACCGATCTTAAGAGTTTGTAGTCAATTATAAATCTATAGAATGAATGAATGACTTAATTATACACTCACTGTTGACGCAAGTCGAGCACCCACTCTCTGTGCATTTGTCCTTCTAATAAATCTTAACATACCTGTCTCGCTCTGGCCCACCAATGACTTAAGGATTTCGCGGACGGGGGGACAGATTGCCTTTTGACATTGAGTGTTAATTTTTTCTGCCGTCCGACAGCAGCGCCGTGCGTGAAACTCGGATCAAGAAGAAGCTGTGTTCTCAACAGTTCTGGAAGTGCAGTGATCTCTCGGTTCTTCACAACAAACGTGCTAGTCAACTGGAGGTGAAAACGACGTCCAACCCAGAACATTAGAGCAAGGTAGGCCAGATCCATCTGCCAATATTTTCCTTCATAAATCCTATTCGGGTTGTGTAATATCAATAATATTTTCGTTTATAGAGTCAGAACACGTTTGTGAAGCATTTATGTTATTTTATGCATTAATTTTTTATTTAAATGATGAATTAATTAGATAATCAAAGGATATTCAATATTTCAATAATTCGGCTTTAAGTATTCAAGCTAAACTGTCAAAAATGTGTCACACGAATAAATTTCTCAGAACAATGTGTATGCTATTCTGTGCATTATACCCATAAGCATTAAAGTCGTTTTTTGTACGTTGGATGTGGTTAACGAATGCATATACAATATTCGAAGACCTTGACAGGCGGAACGCGAAAGCCGAAAACTTTCAAATTTTGTGGATACGGAACGAATGATAGCATCCACTGTTGCTGGTATCTGTGTATTTAAGCGATTCATAGATATGTGAACGTCGAGATTATGATTAGTTTCTTAAATACAGGACTAATTTATTTGCGGCAGTATTGTTTTCGGCTAGAAATAAAAAGTCCAAAGCTTTTTGACTCTAGAACGGAGCGACCGCGCCAGATATATATATACACGTGTATACACGCTCTCACAGGCGCCGCAGGAAATGATAAATTTACAGACACGTATAAAAATGAACATGAACAGCAAACCGTATTAACAACCGATAAATTTCTGTTTTACCGACCCGAGCTAATAATATCGAATAATTGATTTTAGATTTAAATAAAACACGGCCATAAATTAATCGGGAGGTCCGTTAAGAACGAGATTCTTAACGGATACCGTTAACGTTTACACACCAATAAATACTCATAACAAGCAATTATTGAAGTATTTATTGATTTACGACACCACGGAGCCGTGTGGATAAAATATATTATACAATATCATTATTTCCGTATTATGTTTGTACACATTATTCACTAATTCGCTTTGGGCAGGTTCAACTGACACAACATTGACATTGCGTAATTACCACTTTTGTAATATATAATACGTAGGCTGACAATTAAGTTCGTGGAATAGTTTTCGGGCACGTTATTTTTATTTATTTTATTTTATTGGGATAACGTACAGTTTATCTGTATATATTAAACAATGAGGACAATTTATAAAGGTCTTATAAGATGTATAGATAGCCTGTTAGGATTATAATGTACTTTTACCTCTAAAGCAAAAAAAGTGAGAGATAAAAGTTATGAAGAAGAAAATATTCCAGGGAAAAGGTAAAGGAAAATGGGATAGGGAATAAAATCTGTGTGATAAAAATAAAATGATTTAATAGAGGTAACTAATTATATGGCAACACTACGATATAGACAATGAGCAACACCACGGCCTGCGCGCTCCACACAAAAATGGCCGCTTGAAAGCTTCTTCAAGGTTCCGCTGCTGCAGCACTGTTCCGAAGAATAATAATACAATTTTTGGTATCTATGATGATGAAGTGGACGTGGAGTCTATTCGTCTGCTTTGGTCCCCTTTGAGTTTTGTCTGATCCAAAAAAAAAAAAATCATACGTGCGGAGATGTAATGGATTACGACGCGTGCTCTAAACAGCCTCATGGAGAATTATTTTGACTTGTATTGTACGTAGTTTTAGTAAAATAATTTTACAAACTTGTTTGTCGGTCGTCGAATATTATAAGATTAGGGTTGTATGAATAAATACAACTGCTACCAGGACCAGAATTCTGATCTTTCTATTGTCGGTAGAATGCCTTACCAATTAAACTATAACTTCTGTACCATTATTCTTGAACGGGAAACGTCTCTTATTTTGAATATTTTTAAGATTGGCAAAATCAAATTCGTGGTTAAAATCCATTACTTTAAATTGTTAACTTTGTTTAATTAACCACTTAATGAATTGAAACACATCAACCGGTTTCAAAAAATATCATTTTCTTTTTCAAGATGTCAACAACTAATCAAAAATATATGTTATTATTTCTTTAACAGAATCTACAATGTTTAAAAAAAATCAATAATTATTTAAAAAATAAATTTAGTACCTAACTTAAATTATTACTTGACGATACAAAATTAATAGAATAATAAAAACATTAACATCTATATCAACCGAGTCCTATTCATTACTGGTTGAAGGCCTCCCCAAGTGTAAATCATCTTTCTTGGTATATCAGTCTAGCGGGTTAACCTCTTTGTTAACCTCATGTTAATTTGTTTAACCTTTACCATGCCATGATATAAAATACCCGAACGCAGCCACGCTGTCAACTCGTGTTACTGTAAATAACAGTTAGAAAAAATATTTTTATTAGCTTAAATAGCACAAATTTACCCTAAATATGGAGCATTCAAATTTGAAAAAATGATTAATAATATAATTTAAAGCATTCATTAAATCCTATAGAATGTCTCCTTTCTTCTTATCTCTCTTCATTTAATTAGTGAGAAAGAGACAATTATATTTGTATGTTTGTTGTTCTTTTCACTGTGAAAATAGTGTGTGATCTCTGTCTTTCATATCACAAATTGTATTTTTACCAACGTATTAATTTTACAACAGTTCGAATGGAAAAAATAATTGTTTTTGCACGATTTACTTTTCATAATTGATTTTTCACTAGTCATTCCTGAGCGCTAATATTTTCTTTAAGATTATCTAAAATATGAATTTTATGTTGCGTGTATTTACCGAAATATTACCGGTTAGGGAAGTGTTAAATGATCAAAACACATTGTTTTAAAATCTCAACAATGCGTTTAAATTCGATTTTATTTATAAATTAGTAATAATAAAAAATACGGCTTGGTTAATTATGGTAAAAAATGTTACTTTAGTAATTTTTTTTTGCTAAAACAGGTCGTTCGATCTTTGATAAAAAATATTTGTGACGGACTCTTCACGGCTGTTTCAAAAGTCATCTGTTATATTGTTACTTGGACAGTTGCAGTACACGATAATGAATCATTCAATTACCATGCTATTTTAGTGATGACAGTTCGTTCAACGATGATCTCGCTGTTGATTTTATATTAGCAGATAGACCGAAGATTTTTCCGCCAGCAATGTGACAGATGGTTTGATCACGTGGAACGGATGAACGAGGAGAGAATGTTAAGAAAAATATATGACGCAAGTGTCGATGGCACCAGCACGACCGCGTAAACCGGATAGTCCTGTTAGAAGCCTCAATAATGATAGAAGATGTATGAATGCGGATGAGGTGAGAATTGTTTGTCACGACAGAAGAGTGTAACGGTGTGATGGTAAGTAAGTAAGTGACAGATTTTGAACGCAGGGATGAATAAAGCGTAAAATTGTGTGCCAATGGTAAATATTAAAAATAATTACTTTTGAAATAAGCAAATTTAACTTTGTGGTAAAAATTCATTATTTTTATTTATTAGAAGCATTTGAGATGTTTGAACAATAGTGGGTTTTCAGAATTTTCTAATCATTTGATAGAAAATGGTCATGGTTTCGATAAAAAAAATGGGATTGTCAATTTTGCACGTAAACGGTGTTGGTCACAAATAAAAATAATTTGGAATCATTGGAGATAAATAAAGCGTGTAAAACTAATCAAAAAATTATAAACAACCAACTAAATTTAACTACGAGTCCCATTCTAAAAATATTTTCCTAAAAATTATTCGAGTAAATTTGTATTAAGTAACAATTTGAGTTGGGTACTAAATTTATTTTTTAAATAATTATTGTTTTTTTTTTAAAATAGATCATGGTAAAGGAACAATAATATATGTTGTTAGTTAGTTATGACATCCTGAAGAAGAAAATGTAGATGTATTTAAACTCAATTAAGTGGTTAATAAAACAAAGTTAACAAATAAAAATAATTTAAAATACGACAATCTCAGATATTTGATGATCGTGACCTTACAGTAGTAAATAAAACGTTAGAATAACCCGCAACGTTTTTCCGGAACCAGCTGTTAGTTTCGAAACACCCGGTGTCTGGTGTGACTAGTGTCTGGCACTCCATTACAAGTGTTGGCATAATTGATAGGTACAAACTACAAAGCGATTGAGGAGCAGACTCTGTGAACGATGGCTCTCGAATTACCAAAATAATTGTCGGTTGACACAAAAAATCGGTGACCCGGAATACGAACAATACCTTTCCGTTACACACAGCATCCAATACGCGGCATCGTCTCGGCCAGATTTACAGTTTTTTCGGGGCAAAAAATACACCAATCTCGTGATGAGACGTATCGGCTCGAACGGCGCCTTTTTACTTTTCAACTGAGGCGGCTCAATAAGGCGCGACGTCGCTCCGTAACGCGCCCTTTCTACACTAGAGCAATTATTGCAGTCATATAGCATAACGTACACATCTGTTAAATAATAATAATAATGTGTGTGAAGACCCGTTTCGCCATAATGATAATACATATTACATATATACATACGTACATATACATACATATGTACATTAAAGTTACCAAATATTATTTATGTTATGAAAAGAAAACTAAAGAAAATATAAATAAATAAAAAGTTCACACAAATATGTAAATAAATACTACAGTCACGACCATTGTTGTATATGTATATTCAGTAGGTGTTGCCATTCTCTGGTCAGGGAACCAGCTTTTCCTAGTTTTGAACATTAAATATCAATGGATTTAAGTGGATTTTGCGAGAAATAATGTGTTCTGCATGTAGCTGACAAAAAAATCTACAAAACTGCGTATTTAACTTTACTAACTAATTTACCATCAAGCCGTTTCTCCCCGGGGGTAGGGGGAGAGGATAGAGCGTCCTTCTCTCTTCTCTCCTGACACAGTTCTCGTCTCATTCACATTCACACATCTTCTCACACAAGCTCGCTGACTATTGAGGCTTCCATGCCAAGTCGTCCGCAGACATCCTCTATTTCTGGTGCCATCAACACTTGTATCTCTTATCTAACACATATCCTTACCATTCTATCCTCATTTATCCGTTACATATGACCAAACCACCTTAGTGATCCTTTCTTAATCTCACTCACTATACTAAGATCAGTTTTACATTCTTTCATTATAAATAGATCTGCCACACATACGACTAAACGATCTCATTTGCACTGCATTCATTTTTCTTCCGTTCTTCTTCTATCAGCTCCAGACCTCACTTCCATATATCAATGTCGGTATCAGAACTCCATTGTGTATTCCTGGAAATTATATTCTGTATATATTTATAATTTATACATATATTATCCCATATTTAAAAGCAATCAATTTTATTAGCAGATAAGCAAGCATTGTGCATTCTTATTATATTGCTTTAGATGAAATATAGATTCTACGGAAACCCTGGGTGCGCAGCGGTCACCATGGGCCGCGTAGCCGCCCGCAGAACCTAACATAATGCATCCATAAACACTCCTATATATGCTCTAATATAAACAAGATTAAAGTCTTTTATTTTACTAAAACTTATCTTTTACATATCTAGTCAGTTTCACTTTAAATCCTTTCTTATTATTTCTGGTATTTTATTAAAAATCTTCACCGCACTAAGCTACGTATGATATGCCTAGGACGTCCGCGGACGTCGCTCTCTTTCAATACTCTTCGGTTTACCAGATAAGATATCCGATTGTGTATATTATATTAAATACTAATTAAATGTATTAATTATAAAGATATATATATATATATATATATATATATAATCAATTTTTAACTGTTGTTGCGCTACCGGGATTCGAACTTGGATCTCTTTTTCCAATCCGGGGAAGGTGCATTACCAACTGATTTTATACGTGTATTTTTATAATTAATTAAATTTTTAATAAATTCGATGTCTTTGATATTAGACAAATATACGCTAATACATATATAAATACAAACAGACACATTTTAAAACAACTCAAAACATAATTTCCACACGGACAAATACAAATGACCTACAAACCCCAAGAGCACATACTACATTTAGTCAACTATTTAATAGAATGATAAATTATATATTATATATTAAAAATTGCATTCGTAATATGGGTAGAGCCAGTATTGGTGCACTCACCCAAACATATTGACTCATACCTATATTAATTATTGCTACAAAGTGATCCAAAAATTAAGTCCATTTTAAAATTGTTCTTCATATACACCTTTCATATAGTAATAAATGTAATTCTATCTACTACTTGTAATTCTAAATAATTGTACAATTGCTTGTAAACTACGCCCGTCTCGACACAGAATTTCTCTAGTGAGACGGGCACAGTCCAAACAGATTTTTACATTGTATTATGTAGTTACTAATAAAATAAAAATAAATACATTTAATTAGTATTTAAAATATCACAAATCTTTGTTTTGAATAATTACGATGATGCAGTACTAATGGCGAATAATGAACAAGAACTACAGAATCTGGTGAGTAGAATGTACGATGTATGCAAGGAAAGCGACCTTATGATGAATGTTAACAAGTCCAAAGTGATGGTATTCGAGAAGGAGGAAAGCAAGACACCGTGCTAAATACTTGGAGGTAATGAATGTTTGATGTAGTAGATGAACAAGTAGATGAGTTTGTGTATTTGGGAAGAATGTTTGATAGAAACGGAAAGACTGAGAATGATATCGAAAGGAGGGTGACTGCAGGAAATAAAGTGAACGGCGCATTGAATGGAATTATATCTAACGGGAATTTGTCAACCGAGGCAAGACTAGCGGTGCACAATGGAATCCTGGTACCGACACTGATGTATGGAAGTGAGGCCTGGAGCTGTCAGGAAACGAACGGAAATAGACTGAATGCAGTGGAAATGAGATCACTTAGACGTATTTGTGGCAAATCTATTTATGACAGAGTAAAGAATGAAGAAATAAGGAAAGAATGTAAAGCTGATAGTGAGTAAGATTAAAAAAAGATCACTTAGGTGGTTCGGTCATATGGAACGGATGAATGAGGAGAGAATGGTAAGAAAGATATATGACGCAAGTGTTGATGGCACCAGAAATAGAGGACGTCCGCGGAAGACTTGGCAAGACCAGGTAAACCAGATAACGGAGGATGGTTCTGTTAGAAGCCTCAACAATCGACGAGCTTGTATGAGAAGATGTATGAATGTGGATGAGGCGAGAATTGTGTGTCAGGATAGAAGAGTGTGGCGCTCTATCCTCTCTGCCTACCCCCACGGGGAAACAGCGTGATGGTAAGTTAGATAGTTACGACTTCATAATATGGATGTGTTCTCCTTAACAATATATTATATTGTTGAATGGTTATAAAAGTATAATATAATTTTAAATACTAAATTAATGTATTAATTATAAATATATACATATAAAATCAATTTTGTCTAAAAATATTGTTTTTGCGTCACCGGGATACGAACCTGGATCTCTATTTCCAATCCGGGGAAGTGCAATACCATTGTGCTATAACGCCAGTATTTTTCTTGACAAATTTTCGAACCCATATGTTACATTTTTCAAATGAATACACCTGTCGTTCCATTATTTGAAAGCCATCTACATTATTTTTACAGAATCTCAAATACCTTTGAGTAAACCGACCGCAGACGCCAGAATTATCAATTCATTTTTATTAAATTTTGGACACATTGATACAACTTATATTATTAAGGAAAACACATTCTTATTGTGAAGTTGTAATTATTCAGAACATAGGTCTGTGATATTTTAAATACTAAATTAATGTATTAATTATAAATATATACATATAAAATCAATTTTGTCGAAAAATATTGTTTTTGCATCACCGGGATAGAGATCCAGGTTCGTATCCCGGTGACGCAAAAACAATATTTTTCCACAAAATTGATTTTATATGTATATATATATATATAATACATTAATTTAGTATTTAAAATATCACAGACCGTCTGTTTTGAATAATTACAACTTCACAATAAGAATGTGTTTTCCTTAATAAAATACAATTGTTAACTAGTTCGGCGTTGGACTCTTACATCTACTACCGACATCTCACCGTACCTTTCGGGAATCTGTAAGATTGTTGCCGCGGCACAGACGGTACAAAAGACAATACAGTGTCGCGGCCAATTACGCTACAGTTATTATTACGTTCTCGACGTATTTACGCGTTTTAATACATCGTTATTAGTGATGTGGGCAAGTCAGACCCTCCCAGTAGTCTTATACCGGTAAGGTGATGCTTTATTATTTTCTTCCTCAGCGCACAAATAATAGCATCGGTGCTTACAATTTCACACCGTGATCCAAAAATAGACTGGTTTTTAATTGTTGATAATTTATAATTATGTGTTTTACCCGACACCTATAATATAAAGCTAAACGTGAAAATATATATATATAACAGTGGGAAATAGTGACTGCTCGGCGTTGGTATTAATATCTTCACACGTTTATTTGAAAATGCCGTAAATGGGAGGCATCAGACAGTCATTTCTCACGATTTCAAATTAAACTATTATCTAACAGGACATGTTGATGGATGACTAGGTAATTATTGAATAAGATTATATTTTATTAACCCGCTATGCGAATCATTAGGGTACAATATTAAAAATACGAATTAAATATATTAATTAGAAAGATATACATATAAAATCAATTCTATCTAAAATATTATTGTTGCGCCCCCGAAATTCGAACCTGGATCTCTTTCCAGACCGGGAAAGATGTGGGTCTAGTTAAGGAGACAGTGAACATCCCTTACATTATGAAGCTTGTTCGCCTTTTTTGTATATTAATAAGTATAAATGTAGTTTTGTATAAGAATATTTATAATGTATAATATGTAAAAATTGTATGTCCATGTTTCTCAATAAATCAAGGGCGGACCATCTCCAAAATAAAAGGGGTCACCTATCAACGATCAGAGCCTGAACCTCAGCATCGGCAAATAAACATTATGCAACAGAGACGTTACTGCCAAGCTACGAGCGATTACTAAAGAGCATCTTCAGTGAGCCACTCCATAGTTCAACTGCCCATAACCTCAATAAGTGAAACCTTGTAAGTAGTGCTCTTTCATTTATATACCCTGCTCTAGTTATAACATACACTCTATACTGCGACATACAACCAACACGCGTAAGACGAGGAGAGGTTAGGAGCTTCTGTCTCACAGCATCTTAACCTTCTGACACAATCTCGAGTCAATCATAGTTTGAATAACTTCTCCACACACACCTCAACTCCTACATACTCCTTAAACATTTTCGACTCGTAAATGTAATTTATACTACTTCTTCTAATTTTATACTACAAAGTCTTTTTCATAATAAAAATTCTGTAATAAAATAATGGACGAGTTTAATAAAAAAATGTTTTTTTTTGCATTTAAGTACAGTCCCTGGGAATTCATTTCTTAAAAATGATCTTTTCTAAATGTGATCCGTTATTTCGCGGGCACTCTTCTAAACGGGAGGCAACATTTCTGAGAACTACTCGGCACGTATTCTCCGTGAACGCTGCCATTTCTTCTGTTCATTGGTCCAGAGAGGAAGGATTGTTACTGTATACCTTTGATTTAAGGTAGCCCCATAGGAAAAAGTCCATTGGCGTCAAGACTGAGTTACTGGTAAAGACGCGTTCCATTGCGACTGAATTCCCAAGGACGCGGCTAACGATCGGCATAGCTCCCGCCCCTCTCACGCTCATTGTGTTGGTGCAGCGAATGAATCAAAATGAAAAAGACTTTTGGACACACTCTACTATATACTATACATACACGGGAAGCTCTTTCAATTTGTGTAGAAGGTGCTTGCATGAGAAGATGTATGTAAGTGGAAGCAAGAGTGTGGCGTTCTATCATCTCTACCTGAAATTGAGTGATGGTGTGATATGTACCGCGTTTTTAAAGTTAATTTTTGTACGATTTAACCCATTCTCCGCGGTGACTCAAATATGAGTCGCCGTGTTTCGCCCACCGCTGTGCGTACATACGCGCTGAGCGGTGAAAATCGTATCAAAATTATTTGGAATCTTTATCCTACCGACATCTGTCGATATTTGTCAAGTCGATATTAGCCATATTATAAACAAACACGAAATAATAAAATTCTTCGTATCATCCAGTAACGCCCAGTTATCCAAATTCTCAAATTCAGTTTATGCATGTAGAATGTAAAAGTTTCAAACTATAGAGTTAAATTTAATGTCAGTATTTAAAAACTTGTAAATAGTGTGCATTAGTTTCAGAAATCAACGCCCGCGCAGATCACTACTTCACTCAGTACGTTTGAATATCACCAGCTAGTGTAGCAATGGTGCATGGTACTGTTGTATTCTCTCATGGATAGTTTTGTTTACGTTATTTTGTAATTATATTTCTGATTTCTGTATTTGTTTATGTTCGTGGAGATACTTGAGAACCTTTGCTATTGGTTTCTTAAAAACAAATCATAAATTTATTGCATTATCGTAGTGCAAAGTTGTAAATTATAATGCCGCCAAAGAGTGGCGCGTATGAAAGATGTAATGCGTATTAATGAACGCGGTCAATGGGTTGAGAGGTTTTATCTAAAAAAAATGATTGATTCATTTTTGTAACTAAACCTGGGACCCTTATTTTCTGAAGAAAACCTGTTACATAACAGTATGATGAATAATGATTAATTTAATAATATAATTGATTTAATAGATAGACTACAGTGTAACACCTTCCATCAAATATCAATTTGAAGTCAGGCAGAAATTACACCTTGTGTATAATTTCCAATTCTAATTATAATATTTAACAGGTAAGCGATTTTATAATGAGATCTTTTTAGCATGTGTACGTTTCCATAGATAATGAAGTACATTACACTATTCAAGATGACAGTGTAATCTATGGAGCTGTCATACATCATACGTTAAATAATCACCTCGTACACACGGGCGTATTATATGGATTCCGCGTGAAGATAAATAATCTTCACGTTAAACATTTAACAGGTAGTTAATCTATCATACGCCCGAAAGCTGACGGTATGCTGTGTCTAGACGTATGCTCGATTTCTGTTGATGCCACAGACAAAATCGTTTATCAATCTGTTAAAAAAATAACGAAATCGATCAGCTTCCGGCCATAGATTTTAAATCTTTTTAAATGGACACATTTTTATTTTACCAACGTAGATTTTTTAACATGTCTCGAGATACGCTCCTGGCGAAGCAGTCGGCTTGTAAACTTCATCAGATTCTGTTCACATTAACCTTTTAACTGCCAACTCTATTTGAAATGATTTACTTTTTCACTTATATATCAAAAGCTGGGACCTGTCGTTCCCAGATTGATTTAAAAATATGATTTAATCCATACGATTGGCAAAATGATTTAAAAATATGACTTTAATCCTTGCAAGTTTGTAAGCACGCTTATGGCTTGGCGTGACTCACAAAGTTTGGCGTGTTAACGCGCTCATGGCATTTAAAAAGTTAAGACTTGTTTTATATGAAATCTATTGAAAAGGGGCAGCTATATAATTTTAAGTAGGTACTTATGATAACAACATGAATTTTTTATAAATTTTATGTTTTGGTACAAACACTATTGATATTTTAATGAAATGTAATACACATATATATATATATATATATATATATGGAAAAGAATAGCTATACAATTTTATGTAAACGAGGTAACATTATTCATGTTAATTTTTAGGATTTTTTTTTGTATTGATTGATTCAAGTTAATAATTATATTCGAACACTATTTCCTTTTTCAGTAGATTTAATGCACGTTCCCCGGATTGGAAGAGATCCAGGTTCGAAACCCGATAGCAACAACAATATTTTTCTATAAAATTGATTTTATATGTACATCTTTCTAATAAATACATTCAATTTGTATTTAAGATTTCATATAAATACACGTTGTTGAATTTAAAATGGATTGACAATGCCGTCATAAGGCGAAACGCGTCTCACGGAAATTAAAAGAGTAGAAATATAAACGAGTGTTTTTATTTTCATGTGTGTGATTATGGAGTTTTATAAATTTACCATCGATACTATAAATGTACCTTCTTCTTTTTCTTCTAAAAGGACATTCCTTTGTCGCAGTAGCTCTCTTCATTGAACTCTGCTCTACGCCAGGTACTTCTCAGTTGCTCCTGCATCTGCTCTACTCAGCAACTGTCTCGAGAATGTTTTTCTTGGTCTTCCTCTTTTATATCACTATAATTACTGTGAGGACTGTGAATTGATATATGTGTGTGTGTACTGCAGTCACGCGGTGAGCAGTACGAGTAGGACGTCTGTGTGTGTAGGTATGGGAAATATCTTATAAATGAGCACGCTCGTAGGGCGGTTCTCTTTCTTAGTACTAGCTATTAGTGTACTATACCGTTGTAAATACTATTGTAATTTTGCTTGAATAAGTACGTGTTAATTATTTAAATACGAGTTTAATTCTACAATCGCAAGTCAACTCAGAATACTGCAGCCTGTCATTAAAGGACAGCCGCTGTACATTACAGTTACGAATGGACAGCCCGAACGTTTTACGTGTCTGTTCGCTATCATCATCAGGATATATTAACTTCTCTCATAATATTTACCGTTTTAGCAATATTTCGCGGTATTACTTAAAATAAATTAGCAATATTTCGTGGTTTTAGTTAAAATAAAATAGCAATATTTTTTCTTCTCCGTCTGCTCACTGGTGAGCGTCACGATGCCCTGAAGTATATGGCACCAGGTGCACAACACGTCTCCATCTCTCCCGGGCTTGAGTCATATTGACGACAGAAGACTCCTTTATGCAAAATACCGTCCTCTTATTCGCTTCCCTTCAACTGTCCTGTACTCACGAGCGTATCGTTAGTTCTGATAAAATGTCAAAAATAAGTCTTACCACATTTCTACAATTCTTAACATTTTAAGGACAGGACATTCGCATCATCCGCCGCCAGCACCACATCTCGAAAAGCAATATTTAGTCATCTGTTATGATCGTCTCTTGCACTGTGGCGCACGCGCACCTAGCAGTTATGTAATGTTATAATATTTAAGCACCGTTTCGTGTTTGACCCACTTAGTGACGAATGTTTTACATCTTCCGTTATGTGAAGTCATAGGTTATTTGCTAAACTCGGTTCCATACATTTGTATGGAGACATTCCGCTGTGACGGATCACCCGTGGGCCGCTGACGTCACCGTGACCACCAAGAGCACGCACCGAGGTGCACTTCATAAATATGAATTACGTTGATGTGATATTTTTATTGATTTTGCGAGTTAAACGACCAAAAAATGCCAAATCAGCTGACTACAAATTTGCAAAACGTAACATCTGAAAATTTGCCGTCATTCTTTAAAACGCTGCCTAAAATGTAGGCACTAGTTACGAGACACAATGTGTTTGTGTAATTGGCGTTCGATTTTAATATTGATTCGTAAATTAGTTTCTAGCGTTATTTATACACTAACAGACATTCCTCCTAGCCACCCCCGCATAATTGCGATGTATAAAATATGCTCAGTTACACTCTAGGACCCTGACGAAAATAGTTACCTCATTTCACTACCCCGGACATCGCACCCACTTCCTATCCGAACCAAATTTAGCGTATACCTTTATTCTTTAGACCCGTGCAAAATAATTTGACGTAAGTAAATACAAATTAAATCTTAAATATAGAAAACTACTTAACATAGTTATATTCTTTAACCCTTTCCTTACGATGTACTTAGTGTAGAAATATGAATATTTTACATTTATTGTTAATAATTGACATATACGTAAGTGAATATTTATATTAATTATTGTGTAAAAGTATTAACAGTGAGAAAAAACATTGATCATCACGAACGATAGCATAAGACACGTCTAACTCGGCCAGCGCACGCTCTGCCACTAAGTGACGATCGGCATCCGGCACCCCGAGCCCCGCGCACTGAGCCGTCCGCACCACTCCGCACGTACACATACGCGTATTGACAAATTCACGTCAGGTTCTTCGAGAAAACATTTTTTATTAATTATTTTTAGTAAATAATAATGTATTGTGATAATTTTATACAATTCATAAATATATGAACTCTGTATTTAGTATATTTATAGAGATATTCACATAATTAGAGGCGATGTTAACTCGGTTTATATCATCAGATAGGAAAGGTTAATAAAATAAATGTTGGTTTTCGTATCAAGTTGTAAACAAAAATGCATAAATATTTTCCCAGATATGTGGCGTTTTCAGATACTCTATCATTGTTAGTGATTGCGACTTACGAATTGACTCACAGTCAGTGATTTTTAACTCATTATCACCTATTGCTTTTCAATATTTTATAGATAAGTAGTGTTGTACGTGCACTTATGTTTATATTGAGTAACGTGGAAGCAAAAATTATATTGTGTACATTATATTAAAATCTTATATCTTAATGGTATTTCTCGATGTTTCCGTAATTTCCTTCGACAGCTGGTTCCCAGGTTTCCAATTGACAATAAGGTCACATATAATACATGAACACTGCACTAACCTTTTCACTGTACATGCTGATTTTCTGCTCCGATGTTGTTGCTCTTTTGGCTGGGTAGATTTCGACCGACCGAAGTGCGCATTCCTGACGATCGGTTTATTTGGATTCTCCAAAAAAAGGCGGCAATACTCACACACACACACACACACGCACATGTACAATATTATCAACCAGGAAAGCCAGTGGTGTCAATTTGAGTAACAAGGCGTGTAAACACATGATATATTTTCAGTCACAGATGTATGCCTTAGACCTGAAGCCACTATATTTAATTAAAATGGTTTAGAAAAATAGTAGGTATATATTAAAATTACAAAAAATATTTAAACCCTTTTTAAAGGTTCCCCGTTTCTTTGTTCTTACAGTAATTAGGTTCATCCTGGTTAAGAACCAGTCACTGGTTGGTGCACCGGCAATATATTTATGGTCGTAAAGTAGTCTCACTGACTTTTGTCGCACTGGGGGGTGTCAGGTGTTAAATGCAGGCTGTATCTCAGCGTCGTGCGTTGTTAATATGACGTGATATATTCCTGCAATGATTGTGACATGTTGTGACAGAAGAATGCGACATGTCCTAGCCGTGACAATAAAATTCGTGGAACTTCGTGGACTGAAGTATCCACTTTGAATCTTGTTTTATTTCCCGATAACTAAGAATAACCAAATCTTTGGAGGAGTTTTAACCAATTAATTTTCTCTAGTACCTACTTAATTATTTGGAATAACAATAAATATATTTTTGTAGCCATATATTGCGATTGGTAATCATTGTATTCAATGTTAGTGTCCTTTTTCTATATAAATACGCTTGGTGTCAGTACAGATTAGAAAAAAAAAATTAATATTCATTTTCAATGTTTCCGCATTGTGCAATAGATATCACTGATGTTTAATATTTGTTAAAAATTGTTGTTAATAATTTTAGCTGTGCAGTTCAAAACGGTTTTACACGATATATCCGTATTAAAAAAAAAATTTTTTTTAGAAGATGTAATACATTCTTAAACATAATCAGTGACATACATTTCTTTTAATATTTATTTATTCTCTATGAGAGTGAGACTCGTGTATAGAGAAGGAGTATATACGAGATAATTTATGTTTCAGTTAGTTTGTTTACATATTTTTGATATTTATTTTGATACAAATTTACGATAGTCTGTAATTTTTCTAATTGTGATGGGGAGATTGTTAAAAAATTTGATATCTCGATAAACATAGTGATTTTAGGTTGCGGTATATTTTAGTTTTGGAATATCAATTTGGTCTTGCAGATCAGAATTTACATGTCCATATTATTTAATTCCTTTAAGTTCACTGTTATATCCTTCATTTAAATGCTTTTAATTATATTTTAACGATAATCATATCAATTTAAGATTACTCTAGGTATATGTATTATTATATATATGTATAGGATGCGCATTATATATATATATAGGATGCATCGTTTTACTAATACAATGTTGTTTTTTCTAACTTGAAATAAATACAAAGTACACTACATTGTTACCTAAAGTAATATAAAAAGGTATTTCCGCATTGAAATATAGATTCTACGGAAACGCTAGTCACGCAGCGACCACTATCAGGGCCTAGTAGCAGGTTTTCCGCTAGTTACAGTAGGTTATAGCGAACGACGATGTATATCGACCTTAATCGTAGTTTTATTATCTGATATATAGGGTGTAACAGACCTACTCTACAATATCTGACTTTAGTATTTTTCGCCTCGTGATAAACTATGAGGCAAAAATGTTCAAGGAGTACCTACATAGGTATAGTTACATTACGAAACTATTATTGTATAATAAAATAATATATGTTTGCTTCATACCATAAATTGTGTAATAAAAGCTCGAAGTTCGATGATATTTTATATTTGGAATTCAATGTGTACTTTGGAATCAATAAGGTATTTCAATTAATCGAAATAATCGCTTAACTATATTTAAAAAATGGTTATTGGGCTGTTGAGAATGGGTGGGTAACTATAACATTTCAGACTCATATTTTGAATATGAATACAGACTAATATTTTGAAATTAAAAAAAAAAAAAAAAAAAAAATATATATATATATATATATATATATATTATATGTTAAGTGTTTTTTGATTTATGTTCGGAGTGTAGCAATTTTTTATAAAGTCAGAAATTAGTGCTGGTCTTCGTCGTGGGTTGCCCGGTAGCATCAACTGTTACTAAATTACTAATAACCCATCAAAAATATCATGTAATTTGAAACAAAAAACGTCATTAAATACGTAACATATACTCGAATTGTAACGTATATAATTTGATAGAAAATGCGTCATCTTAATATTCAATACTTTATATTTCACTATCATAACTGCGTAACGTCACAATATATATATATATATATATATTGTGACGTTACGCAGTTATGATAGTGAAAACCCCCATTATTTATACTTGGTTCAAGATAACTAGATCTTGGAATTATGATAGATCATGGAGAACTAACAACTAGATCTTGGAATTTCGTGTCTACTGTCATCAGTATTCGAGGTCAGAGCGCTTAAATAAATTACTTCTTAAACTACCCCACACCCTGCTATTGTTATTACTACAATTTGTAATATATTATATTATAATTGAATTATAATATATAAATCTGTACAACATTAAAATATATATACATAAAACTTAGTAATTAGTTCCTACGAGGATTTGGATATACTCAAAATATTGTAAAAAAGATACTGGTCTAAAATATGAAGTTAAAATTTGAAAAATACTGCATTTTCAAACGTATTCTAGTATATGTTAATAATTCGAATGAATTTCCTAAACACATAAAAGAAATTGCCTCCACTTCAAATTAAGTTTCAGCTTCAGCGACATCTATACTATTACATGAGAAAGAATATCAAATTTTCATAAAATAAAAAAAAGTCAATAGATGGCGACAGCATAAGTGAAATGTCCCATCTTGATTTAATATATACAACTTTCAAAAATTTGATAGATGTGGTAGCATGGGTAAATAGGTGAACGTTACATTGTATAAAGTGATCACTTTAAGCCAGCCGATGACAGGTCGTAAGCTCTATAATGCCCAAGACTTGCATACTTCTCATATAAAAATAATAGATTCGTCTCTGTGAGACATCTTAAAATTATACAATTATGTTTAATTTTCTCAATGCCCTAAAGACTTAACGATATTATGATCTATTTATATGTTTTAAAGTTCTTCGTTCATATTTTATGCACGCCGATTAGACCGGGTGAAGTATTCTACCGATACTTTACTCCTAGAATACGCCAGGTCGAGTCAAATGGTGCTAAATGATTGTTGGCACCTAGCTAGCAGAGTGATTAATGGCGCAGCACTAAAAAAATGTGGGTTATTTTATTACGCCTAGCGTATCGTTAAAAAAAACTAATGATGAAATTAAATTTAAAATTATGAATATAACCGTAGCAATCCTTTTGATTCTCGCCATACCCTAAATCTATCGCGAGACTTACAATTGCTTATGGTGTTATTAAGCCTTTTATGGTTCGTTAGCCTACTGCTGAATTGTTTTCTTTACGATATTAAGTGTACTACAGTGTGCCCACGATGTACCAGTAATAGTGCTGTTTGGGTCAAACGGCTCTCGCCCACGACACGCTTTAATGAAAATTGTTTGCGAGGAATATAACTGTATTTTGCACTGCTAGATAGCAGTATATTATATATAGATATATAAGTAATAATTGTGTTTGTTTGATCTTTTAAACGCGCCGTAAATATACGTAGTGTGTTCAAAAAGTTTTCGTAAAAATCAAATCCAATCAGTCGTTTCATTTTTAATAATCTTTTCAATCTAGTGTCACTAATATGCAAGATATAATACAACAATATCTTGGAATCTGTTCAAAAAAGTTTAATGAAAACGTTATTATTCAGAGCAGATTAACAAATTATTCAGGTTAACAAAAGATTAAAAAGTTTCAACTCGAGGTGTAATATTGCTGATCTGACGTGTCAAAGATTCCCCATCTAACCTATTCCTTATTTCATTGGGAGTACCACAAGGGTTAGTTTTTGGACCTATTATTTTGATTATCTATATAAAAGAAATCGTAAAAATACAAAAATATTGCGAAATAAGATTATTTGCAGACGATTTATTCATATACATCGCAGGAGACAATAATGCAACTATATAAATTAATTAAACTACGACTTAAACAATATAGCAATATGGCTGAAGAAAAATTAACTAAACTAAATGCAAACAAAACTAAATTCATGAACATTGAAAATAAACGAATACCAAACCCATCAGCAATTATCATACATGGTGAAAGTCTGAAGGGAGTGACTGAAATAACATATTTGAGAGTTTAAAATGGAACTTTTGAAAATGAAAGTACAAGTCACATGACTAAAAAGATTACTAAAAATATCTCACTTCTGAGAAGGATAAGAAGACTCATGACTACTGAGTCTTGTCGAATATTTTACAAATATGTTATTATTCCTCACATCAACTACGGCAGCAGCCTTTTCTTTTTGGCTAACAAAGAAGAAATGCAACAATTGTCAGTATTGCAAAATAAAGAAAAAAAAATATATACTCGGATGAGTGCAATGCTGAAAGATCTTTAAGACCTTTAAGTTGAAAATACATTTCATTGTAATGGTATTCATTTTTTAAATTTTTACTAAGAAAATATCGGCAAAATTTATAAGAAAAATGGATGCAAATCAACATGAGCACGAACATCATACAAGAGGAAAAGATAAACTAAGGCCGCCATTCAGGAAGAAGGCTAAACCTCAGAAATTGATGATGTACAGTACGATGAAGACCTTTAATAAAATGCCAGAGGATATAAGAAAGGAGAAGAAATTAAGCAAATATGTGCGAGATAAGTTGTAGTAAAAAGGAACATTTTGTATGTACTGTATTAAGAAAAATAAATGTAGTAAATCGTATTAGCGTTGTATGCAGTTTAATCTTTGAATTCGCTTTAAATTTAAGTTAGCTGACTAAAATTAAAATTATAGTTAAGGATAAGCACTAGAAGATAATAGGTACGTAACTACATAGTTTGAGAAATAAAGCAAAATTAAATATTTATCTGACATATAATAATACTATAATGAAAATATGAATTAAATGTATTAATTAGAAAGATATACATATAAAATCAATTTTATCGAAAAATATTGTTGTTGCGTCACCAGGATTCGAACCTGGATCTTTTTCCAAACCGGGGAAGGTGCATAATTCAACTATGCTGCAGCGACAATATTTTTAGCGACAAATTTTCGAACCTATATGTTACCTTTTTTGATATTAATACATTTATTTGTTAGCAGACGTCAGAATTATCACTTCATTTTTATTAAATTTTGAACACATTGATACAACTTTATTATTAGGAGAACACATTCTTATTGTGAAGTTGTAATTATTCTGAACAGACGGTCTGTGATACATTTAATACATATTTAAAATATCACACAGCTATGTTCTGAATAATTACAACTTCATAATAATAATGTGTTCTCCTAATAATACTATAATGTATTACAATGTTGATCGGCATATTACGAAATATGCTATTTATTAGTTATTTCTAATTTCAGAAATTCAATTGAAAGATCTTATATAATAGCTCTTTCTGCATATAATACGTAATTTTAAAAAAATACACAAATATGAGTATGACTTTGGACGACGACCTTCTCAGTGCTGGAATAAATCAAGAAAATTCTGACATCACTGTATGAAACAATACACGAACAAAATATGCTGAAATAGAAATGTGCAAATTTTCACAGGAAGTGACTACTGAAATGTGCAAATTTTGAGTCATATTGCAGATACAAAATATGAATTCAATGAGACATTTCGACCGCTGAACAAATACGTAAAATGACAACGCTATTCATGATCTATATCAAATAAATGACTTCATTAATTACTTCGTTATGTACTCGCAATATTAATATACTTTTATTTACGGAGTAGGCGCCTGCCTGTGGCGGCCAAATCAAGGGGGCGGGGGTGGGGCGACCGTAAGATATATAAAAATAATCCAGGAATAAACAATATATTAAATCAATCCCGATTTTACAAGTCCGCAATTCACATTTTTCCTCCATTTGCATATTTCAGCAGTCCCGTATCATTTAAGTACATTAAAAACCCCATTTTACGTTTGTCTTTCCCGAAATTTACGTCTAATATTTATTAAAATTTGTTCAGCCAGTTCGTTATTTGCCATAGAGCCAAGAATGTGTTGGTCATTTGCTTGTCGTATATACGTCGTATTTTTCATTCTCATATCTAGTATTTGTTTTACTGTTTTTCACAAGCTGGAATCAGCAAAAAAATTTCGTAAAAGATAGTATAGGTACCATTGATGACTGGGAAAGAATTTATGAATAACCCTTGCAGATTTACTTAGACGTAGACTCCAACGTAATAACACGAGAATTGATGAAATAGTGGACAGTCGCATAAACAAAAATATGACAAAAGAAGAACGTCCCTACAAAGAAGAGGTGTCTGCTCATCCCATTAACCCAGTTCTTACAAGGGACGATGATATGAGGCATATTGAAGGCCTCAAAGTATATTTTACTAATATAATATCGAAAATAATATTTAAAAACAACAGAAAAACATGCAGCAAAATACATTGTTTGATTTTTTCAATAAAAATAGACAATCTGTTTACATTTTCTCTCTGTTTACATTTTTTTTTGTTGGTCCCTACAAAAACTTAAAATAGGGATTCCACTGTGTTATATCCTAATAATAGTCAACACTGGTGTCCAGTACATCTTTTGGTAAAAAGCCGCCCTCGGGCAAGTTTGAAAATGCCGGCCTAATAAAATACCACCCCTAACGCGTGTGGCAGCCAAGAAAATATCATCTTCACTTAAGTCGCTAGTCTAGCGCCGGCGCTGCAAGGAACACGCTCGACGCCTTCGAGACGTCGCATGGACTGCGAAACGAATGAATGTCTTTATTTTTCAAGAACTCAGCATTGAATAAACTCTCCACTACATGCAGTTGCTAGAAATGGAGACAACGTGGAGAAATTGGTGATCAGAACAGAGGGCGAGAGGTCGATCTCCAATAAAACTATTAGTTCGACACATGACCTTTATGTGAACTTGTCTCCTTTCAACATTGCGCCTAAAGTAACCTGATCCATCAGGTTTCGAAGGTCATCGCTTTCATTCCGAGTCTTGTTACAGGATATTTTCGTTACGTAACGGTTATAACCAAGATTGACAAAAACGGGCCAATGTTGTGAGACTCTTGTAAGACAGGTACCGTATTCCTCGAAGAATTGCACCAGCGTTTTTCAAACTTTTACCAAAATAGCATAAACCAAACACTAAACTCCCACGGTACACCAAGCAATAATGGCAGATGGATTTGGCCTATTTTGATTTAAGTCCCGAGTTGGACGACAATTTTCACCTCCACTTGACTCGCACTTCTGCAGTGAAGAACGGAGATATCACTGCACTTCCGGATGGTGTAGAACACCGCTTCTTCGTGGTACGAATTTGTACACACGGCGATAATTTCGATTCACAGCTCCGCGTCAAAGTGCGTTGGCGAAATTCCTAGTTAGTAGTGGGCAAGTAAAGGATAGGTATAAAGGTTATTGGAAATACGGAATGTACAGGGAGTACTCAACATGCCTCAACATACTATTTCAATTGTATGAGGAATACAACTAACTTTAATGTCAAAAGTAACACCTAGATCGTCCATTTTTGAAACTGATTCTAGACTCAGATTATTAATTGGAGTAAATTGGATTCTTTATTTTGAATAACCACATAAGTTGGCATTTTTAAATATTGAGATGAAGCTTTTTAGTGCACCATTTAAATAATTTACACAAGTATATTGAAAGAGTACAATCATCAATATTTAGGGATAGCTTTAAATATTTTCAGATTCAATCATTTTATTGGTCTAGGAATGCGACCAATAGCAGTTTATTGTCATTCGAAAAACACAGAAATAGCGTTTCTTTCTATCAAATCTAATGAAATTATATGAATTGTATGTAGATTATTATACATAATATACCAAAGTATATTATTTATTTTCCTTTAACTGACGCCATTATAAGACGGGCCATTTAATAAAAAGTGCATACATAAGTAAATTTATATATGCTCTATATAAACAAGATCAAAATCGTTTCTTTTTACTACACGTATTTGCTTAGTTTTATTTTGAATCTATGTAGTGTCTCTTTCTTTCTTATGTTTTCTGGTATTTCATGAAATATCTAAATGGCGGTCTCAGTCTAACATTTGCATCAATTTTCTTATGAATGTGAAAATTTTATAAATAAATACCATGACATTGAAATATATTTCCTGCTTAACCTTCACCATACCGTGATATAAAATATCCGAATGCAGCCATGCTGTCAACTCGTGTTGCCGTAAATAACTGTTAGAAAAAATGTTTTTATTAGACATTTATCCTAAATGTGGAGCATTCAATTTTGAAAAAAATGATTGATAACATAATTTATAGCATTCATTAAGTCCTGTACAACGTGTCCTTCCTTCTTATCTCTTTTCGTTTAATTAGTGAGAAAGAGACAATTATATTTGTATGTTTAGTGTTCTTTTCACTGTGAAAATAGTGTGTGATCTCTGTCTTTCATTTCACAAATGGTATTTTTACCAACGTATTAATTTTAATTGAATGGAAAAAATAATTGTTTTTATACGAATCTTTTTTCATAATTAGTTTTTCACTAGTTATTCCTAAGCGCTAATATTTTCTTTAGGATTATCTTAAATATGAATTTTATGTTGCATGTATTTACCGAAATATTACCGGGTTAATTATGATGTTACTGCATGGTTTGGAAAGGGTTAAATGTCATCATATTCAGATCTTTCAGCATTGTACTGATCCGAGTATATCCATTTTATTTATATAGGGTATTATCCTCAAAGCTTTATTTTGCAGTACTGACAATTGTTGCATTTCTTCTTCATTAGCCAGATACAAAATGCAGCTGCAGTAGTTGATGTGAGGAATAATAACAGAGCTGTATATTACTTGACGAGACTAATATGATAATTGATGGTGAGTTTGGTACTCTTTTATTTCCGATGTTAATGAATTTTGTTTTGTTTACATTTAGTTTTAGTTTATTTTTCTTCAGCCATATTGCTATATTGTTTAAGTTAAAGTTTAATTCATTCAGTATAGTTGTACAATTGTCTCCCGCTATATATATAAGTGCATCGTCTGCAAATAATCTTATTTGGCAATGTTTTAACATTTTTCCGATGTCGTTTATATAGATAATTAAAAAGACCGGCCCAAGAACTAACCCTTGTGGTACTCTTAATGAAATAAATAAGGGGTCAGATGGCGAATCTTTGACACGTGATTTTGGCTTTAATTATATTTTCAACGTGTTACTTACTACGTGAGACTCACAATCGTCTCAATCCTGCAAACAAATTTAACCTCAGCAAGCCCTGTCTACAGCAGTAAACAAAATGTTCGCGGTTTTGTTTTGAACCCTGTCGATGGCAGTGTTCAAAGGGGACTCTGTTTACATTTTTATTTGGTCTATCTATTGATCGAGAATATACTTGTGATCAATGTTCATCAACTGAAGAAAAAGACTGTATCAAGTACCTTGGAATCATAATAGATAACAATCTCAAATGGAAAGAACATATTACTAATCTCACAAACCAAATAAGAAAAACTGCCTACGTATTTTTAAGACTCAGAAACATCTTATCACATACAAATCTGAAAATAATATATTTCGCGTTTGTACAGTCACATTTGCAATACGGTATTATTGGATGGGGAGGTGCATATAAAACAAAAAAAAAAGACTATCCAAGTATACAACTTTTCACAGATTTTAAAGTACCAAAAATAGTAGACATATAAAAAAAAATTCAAATTCTTAAAATTAAAAATCAATTAAATTTTAGAAGCGAATTCCGATCTACAAGATGTAGAGATCAAATTGATATCCCAAAACTAAAATACACCGCAACTGAAAATCAATATATTTATTAAGGTATCAAATTTTTTAACAATCTCCCCATCACAATTAGAAAAATTGCGGACTATCATAAATTTGTAACTGAAGTAAAAAAATATGTACACAGACTAACTGAAACATAAATTAACTCGAATATACTCCTTCTCTATACACGAGTCTTACTCTCATAGAGAAGAAACAAATGTTAAAATATGTATATATGTATATCCACTGATTATTAAAATTGTATTATATTTTTAATATTAATAAAAAAATAAAACTTTCTGGAGACCTCTTGTTTGCTCTCTTTTAACTGTGACTGTGATCACGATCATCATAGATAAAACTCAAAGAAAATTAGCGGCGTTCTAGCGGCGCACCATTTGAAAAACACTGGACTACGCAGTGGAGTGACAGCTGTCATCGATGACGTGTTTACTATACAACGCAAGAAGCTGATGCAGCAGTTCACTACGCATAAATAGATTTAAAAATGCTTGCGTCCTCATATTGATACGATACGTCACGTACTCAAAAAATATCAATAGATTATTGTTAAACAATAAAATAAAAGTATTTTTGATATTTTCATCTCCGTTCATATTGTAAAGCACGTTCAGATATCCATAAACGAGATAAAAGTTAAGTTAAGGTTTACTGAGTAAACACGTTTGTGACATTAGCGCGTGTAAGACAATCAACACGACACATCGTATTCCCATGAACGCGATCTACGTGCATTATTAAAAAATGAAAATATTTAAATCTTTTTATAAATGCTCTATCGCATTAATAGTCAGTATATAAGGATGAAAAAATGTAGAAATATTATTAGTACACTTCTAATTGTACAATAGTTAACACAAATATGGCATCCCTCGTGTCCAGTTGGCTCTGCTGCCTTGTTCTGTTGCTTGTGGCGACTGAGGTAATTTTTAAAATTTATTTACTGTTTTTTTATCCTTTTTGTCCTTTTTGTCCTTATGGTCCTTTTTGTCCTAATCGGGGGCCTAACGCATGGACACCGCTCTTCTTGCGCTGCGTCGATTACTGGGGCCAGTGATAGTTTCATATTTTTTTACAGTCTCTTCAATTGCTTCTTCTATGTTCTCCTGGGTCGTCCTATTTATTTAAATATAGAAGTGCATAGTCACCATTGGCTCTACAACTCTTGGTGGGTCTCGGACTATTCGAGAATTTTCTTTCATTGTTCTCTGTTTCGTGCCGTTTCACTTCAGTTGTTCAGTTATGTTTTTGAGGATATTGTCGCTATATCTTAGTTTTGGCCTTTCCCAGTTTATGCGACGTGTTGGTCTGGTATTGAATATTTGCTGTTTGGTATACTTTTCCACATGGCCCAACCACTGAAGTCTTCCACTTTGAGATGCTTATGTCATTCAATATTCACCATCACCTTCGTTTTCATCCCTTAAACCTAGGAGGGGGTAGGCAGGGATCACTAAGGTAGTTTGGTAATATGGAACGGATGAATGAGGAGAGAATCGTATGACGCAAGTGGCACCAGAAATACTTGGCACGACCATGTAAACGAGATACTAGAGGATGGTCCTGTTGGAAGCTAGTCCTGTATGAGAATATGTATGAATGTGTGTCAGGACAGAAGAGTGCGGCGCTCTATCCTCTCTTCCTTAGTTGACTTAATGCGATTTTGTAAAAATCTCATTCAACAAGATTTTCGTATGGTTGAATAATAATGAATGAAATTTTATTTTCAGAGTACTTTCGCCGCCCCGTGCTGTTACTCGCAACAGCCCAACTTTGCTGCACCCGCTCCACTGTCTCCACTTTCTCCAGTTCAACAACCCCCTGCGAACAATTCTCCCCTCTCTGTTAATGCTCTACAAACTTATCTCCAATCCTTGATAAATTCATTTTCACGAGGCGCAATCCAGAACATACCCCAGTTGTTGGCTATTCCTGTTCAGCCTATTTTCCAGAGTCTCCTGCAGAACCCATCCTCTTAAAAACTTCTCACTAACATGTTCATCATTTTATTTACTTTAATAATGACAATAAAAAAAAGGTCGGATACAATGCGAGCAAACTTTGTTATAGTCGGCTGCGCGGTATCGCCCTGTCACTGTGTGCGGGGCACTATCGAACAGCTGCCTTTGTAGCATTAAAAAAATGCCAACCAGGCGGCCTAAGAGTAGGACCGAAATATAAGTCTTGAGCTTGTTTAACGGTCCGCTCTCATATCTTTCTGCCGGCAGTGGTGCTCGGGTATAGCATCAACTTCACGTCTTGTTTGCCCCTCTGTTCCCCGGATTTTGTGTGTTCTTGCTGTATCTTTGTTAATATTGTGTCATTATCATACAGTGCATTGTATATCTTACACAATAAGGATATTTATATGGGGTCATATATGTATTGAGGGATGTTTCGGTTGGCGGCCGTGCTTGGACGCTTGTGCGCCGGGCTGCGTTATACGGTCCCCTGTTTAGCATAAACAAATGCCAACCTGGCGGTGAATGAGAAGGTTCGATATAGGAGCTTATAAACGGTCTTGGGTCAGCGGTGGGTTCCTTCATTATACTTTTCTGTATCATATGAATATTGTAATCGATTAAATAAAAATTTCAAAAATGTAATATTTATCGTTTTGACTCTAATAAACTAAGGTCAGCCTTGTGCAGTCTAATGTATTCAATATTTCTATATACGAGAATGAGTCAAAAAATATCTACACCTTCATGGTTGTCATACTGTCTTCTACGACTGCGAAATTTGATCCCGATCACTTCATTTGTCTTCCGGCTATTACAGTGTAAATGAGGAGGAACAACGAGCAGCGATCCGATTTCTCTGGTCGGGGTGGTGTGAAAGGGGATGAAATGCATCGTAGACTTTTATCACAATACGTGGACTGTGCGTCATCACGTAAAAGAGTTTTTTCGTTGATCGACAAGTTTAAAAGTGGTCGGAAGAGTGTGAGCAGGACGCCCTTCAACTTCCACCACGGACGACAAGATTCTGTTCTGGCGAATAGGCTAGTTACCGTTGGTGTGGTAGCGTCTTCTTTGTACATCAATCATGGTTGTGCTTATCAAATCATCCACGACAAGCTTGGCTTCCGTAAAGTCTGTAATTTTTTACTTGCCCTCGTAGTATTTATAAAACCATGTACTTTGGAGATAAGACAAACCCTCATATTGAATAGTTTTTGGGCATCGCGCGAGAAGTGAAGAGCTGAAGAAGAAGCAGGTTGTTGTGGGCCACGTCACTGAAAGTTCATCAATGTCAAGTTCTTCAGTCGTGAGGGGCTGACGTAGAAATAGATAGTTGCTTTGATAGGATTCCAATTAGGTAAGATCCCTTTGATGACAAATATGGTTTGTATTCTAGAGGCTTAATGATTTTGCTTTTAAATCTCTATTTTCTTACCGCGATGCATTTTTGAAAATTAGCTTAAACACCAAATTGTCTAAGCTGAACAAGACTTATGTAATGTACTCTGGAGCCAGCTCTGATCTGGCTGCGTTGATTTTTAATATATTACGGCGTTAGTCCTGAATCGTTTGAGCCAATTTATAATATATTTCGGGTGGTAGTAAGTACATACTGCTATAAATGTCTCCTGATACACGTATTTCGTGGATGGGTCGTTGGTTAAACTCGTATCAGATGACAATACACAGCAGTTTATTATTCCGCGAATACAATGCTATTTGCACGGTAGGATATAATAATATCTAGATAGCGCTCGAGCAGAGAACGAAGACATCGGCTTATACGCACACATATATCTCTTACTTCTCCAGCGGTATGCATATCGGTACATACACACACAAACCCTTGAACAACACAATTTGGAAGAAGACCGTTAAAAATCAGAATTGGAGTTGAAACATGGAGTGTCGATGTAGTGATAGATAGCCTTTAAAGGCGCGCTTTCAAAAATTATTGTAACGTACTTGACTTCTAGTACGCCTTTAGTGTACACCTCGTTGTGTGAAGGTCCAAGAAATAGATTTTGTAACAATTATTCGTTTATTAAAACAAGCTACAATTTAGTACAAGATATATCACACAAGGTATAACCTCACATACACGCGCCAGCGTTGCGGCACTCACACACATATACACACATACAACCATACAATCCCAAAGACATCACACCCTTCCCCTCCTTAACTTCAACCCTCTTTCATGCTTCACTCAGCCAGGTATTTCCCATGGACGATGGCTGGGACGATCATGACTCCAGTTGATGGTAGCTGTTTCTCTGCCTGTTGTGGATTGGACCGATGTACTATTCTTTTTGTGCTCCGATCTCTGGGTATTATTCCGACCGACCGAAATGACGCACTCTCAGAGCTACTTATTAGGAGATGTTTATCTGGCAGGGTACCAACCGCAATTGTCGCCCGACCGTGATTTGACAGCGATCCTTCGGTCACCGAAAGCGGCGACATTCACACTACATAAATGAATCATACCAACAATAAGAAAAACCAGGGGTGCCAGTCGATGGAATAAAAAAATGCATAAGTATATGTAAAAAGAAAATAAATGTATGAAATTATGAAGTCAACCTTTCCCTTATGGTGCTAAAATAAAAACGCACGTTCCGGATAAATATTAATATTTTATAAAATAATAATAATAAGTGCTAAAAATTAGAAAAACATTGATAAGATACGTTCAACTCGGCCAGCGCACTCTTTGCGACAAATTCACGTCAGGTTCTTCGAGAAAACATTTTTTATTATTGCGTATCGTAAATACTTGTACATTATAATTATTTTATCCAATACATAATATATTACGAAGGAATGTCTTAAATATGAACTCTGTACTACTAAAGTATATTTACAGAGATATTCACATAATTAGAGGCAATGTCAACTCAATTTACATCATCGGAGAGGAAAGGTTAACTGATGTTAAACGAACTCCACTGCATCTGTTTTGTTAGACCATCTCAATCTGTAGGAGTTGGAAGAAAGGCATGTTAGGAAAAATTTACAAACTAAATTGGACCGATCAGATAGACCAATAAACCCAGATGGAATTGCAAATGCGTACCCATAGAGAACGTGAAATATGTTCATGCCAGTCAAGACGGCTCCACATTCCATTTTCATCTTATCCAGTAATCTCATCTCTGCCATGTTTTCATAAAATATTATTAAATACTATTAATGGAAGCTGTACTCGATATCTTGTTAGTCACGCAACTTTCCTAGAAGTTAGAAATAATGCGAGATGTTTTATTTTCTTAAGGAGATAAGCCATGTTCTGGTCGGTAATCATTTTCAAAGAATCAGAGTTTATCGAAAATGTGCCGGCAACATAATGTTCGGTGAATAGATCTATAAATAGTTATGACCGCCATTACATTACAAGTACACGAGAGCCGATTGGAGGATCGAGTTTTGTCAGACACGAGGGCCCGAAACGTTGGCTATGATAGAAATCATCCACCGGCAGAATAATCTAGAGGAATTATCTTTATCACAGTTGATAATTTAATTTTATCGTATAATTGATTTGTTTTACTAAAAATATATGCAAGGTATAACAGATCTAGTCCACAATACATATGATTATTAATTTACGAGTCGAAAATGTTTAAGGAGTATGTAGGAGTTGAGATGTGCGTGTGGAGAAGTTATTCAAACTATGATTAACTCGAGATTGTGTCAGGAGGTTAAGATGCTGTGAGACAGAAGGTTCTAATCTCTCCTTGTCTCATGTGATGGTTGTGTGCCGCAGTGTAGGGTGTCTGTCGTAACTAGAGCAGGGTATATAAATGAAAGGTTTCACTTAAAAGGTTTCACTTATTGACGTAATGTGTTAATACATTTTTAAATGCGCGATTGAACTCTAGAGTGGCGAGTGGAGATGCTATTGAATAGCGATGCTGGTGTTAGGACGGCCTGCGGAGAAGTGGAAGTTCATTGCTTGAGCAGTAATCGTCTCTGGTGGTTAGTGTTTATTTGCTGCTGCTCATTGGTCGCTCTGGTTCGGGCCCTAATGGTTAATAGGTGAACCCTTACCCGGTCATGTCTATGGGCGCGAGTAGGGTTAAATTAGGGAAAGTATTATACAAATTAAATTAATCAACTAGAAAGATTTACAGAAAAATACAATTTATTTTATCTGTTTATCTTTTTTATTATTGATAGGTTTAGTTTGCATTTAAATATCGCAGAACCATGTTCTAAAAAATTGCAACTTCACAATAATAATGAATATATCTTTATTAGGTAGTTCTTAACAACCTTGACACAAGCATGCAACGCATGTATAACGTCAAACATCAAACGTCACTGTCGTTTGTTAGTTGGGTGACTTTGAATCTCCACAGCGGCAGTAAAAACGAAATGAAATGTACTTTTAAAATTAGTAAAATTAACATTGTGGTTAAAATTACCGATTTCGAAAAATACCATTTTCTTCTTCAGGATGTCAATACTAAAAAGGGTATTTTTCGAAACCGGTAGATGTATTTAAACTCAATAAGTGGTCAATGAAACAAAGTTAACAAATAAAAATAAAAGGTTTTAATTGAACTCTTTTTTCGTTCGCTCTTTTTACCGATCTCAAGCCGATCTCTGAGTTCGTATCCAAATCACAATCTCAACACGTGTATTGAGATTTTTTTTATTACAGCATTATTTCACACACAGCATAACAATTTTTATTTTTTTGCCAAACTGCATAGGATGCATGTGTGTGCATTTCAAATATTCGTTAAAATTTAAATTAGCTGGGAACAGGTTAGGTTAACTTATGAGGTTATTTGATGTGTACAATGTAACTGATTTTGGTCGAATTGGACAGAATGGACTCGAAAACTGTACTCGGTTAATTAGTTATTTAATTGATATCAATATGCAAATCTCGCAGATATTAATTGAGATCATTATAGTTGCTGTATTCTAGTCAGTTGGTTAAAATGTCTCACCGACTCTAACTGTTCTGTTAACAGTTCATTGGTCGCGAGGCTGGCTCACAGCGGGCTGTATTCCGATATACCTGGTGTATTCAGCACCCAATAAAACCAGGCGATTAAAATGGCAATATTTGCCTTCCGTTACACTGACCGGAATGCAACTGTTCCGTTTCATCGATAACTATTAAGATACCAGACCAAACGATTTTTATAGAAAATGCATGGAAAAATAGGATGTCCTGAACTGAAATTATGTAGAATACGTTATTAATTGAAATGTTGTAATTTTTATTTAAAAAATTGATTTTATATTATATTATACTTATTAGACAACCCGATGCATTGGATTCGTTTCTCTGATAGAATAGAATTTAAATTGTGCCAATTTATGTGTAAGGGTGTCCCAAAATTAACGCAAGATTTGAATTTGCCGCCATTTCTGCAGTAAATTGTTAGCAACCCTGAAAAAAATAATAATTTGACAGCTGAGAGTTTAGGGTGAGTAAAAATGGGGCGTTACACGATACAACAACGTGTTTTCATCATTGAACAGTATCTCAAAAATAATGAAAGTTTGGCGGCCGCAATTCAAAAATGTAATACAAAATATGGTCGGAATAGTGTTTTAAGTTCATCAACTGCGAAGAGATTAATTGAAAAATTTAGAGAGACGGTCAGTCGGAGACGCTGAACACACTGGTCGTCCAAAAACAAGCCAGTCTACAATTATGCAAAATTTCGACAAAAGAGTGCGTATGTGCCAGCAAAGCCGTGGAGGCCATTTGCCCGATATGTTATTCCATAAATAACTCTATCCCATGTACTTTATGATTCAATAAAAAAATAAAAATCTAAAGACTAAAAACTGTGTTTTCTATTTAATTCTAATATTACGTTAATTTTGGGACACTCTTTACAAACTATGCATCATAGACATTTGAATGGTAGACGCTGCGGTCAGTCTTTACCGCAGGGCCCGAACCAGAGCGACCAATAAGCAGACGCAAATAAGTAATTAGCACCAGAGACGGATACTGCTCAAACAATGAACATCACTTCTCCGCAGGCCATCCTATCACCAACATCTCCAGCGAGCCACTCCAGAGTTCAACCACACATTTAATTGTATTAATTCATCATTTCAATAAACGAAACCTCTTCGAAACCTAAGTGCTCTTTCATTTATATACCCCGCTCTAGTTACAACAGACGTCCTACTACTACTACTACTGCGACATACTACCAACACGTGTGAGGCAAGAAGAGGTCAGGAGCTTCTGCCTCACAGCATCATAAGCTTGAATAACTTCAACACACACACCTCAACTTCTAAACGTCCTTGGAGTGAAGACGCTTCTATTTAAATCATCCAACATCATTATTATAATTATATCACAGAAGGAAGACTGAGAAAGATATCGAAAGGAGGGTGACTGCAGGGAACAAAGTGAACGGCGCTTCGAATGGAATTTTAACTAATAGAAATTTGTTAATCGAGGTAAGACTAGCGATACATAATGGAGTTCTGGTACCAATATTGATGTATGGAAGTGAGGCCTGGAGCTAGCAGAAGAGAAACGAAAGTAAACTGAATGTATTGCAAATGAGATCACTTTGGCAGATCCATTTATGACAGAAGAAATAAGAAAATAATATAAAGCTGATCGTAGTATAGTGAATAAGATTAAGAAAGAATCATTCAAATGGTTTGGTCGTACGGAACGGATGGATGGTAAGAAATATATATGACGCAAGTGTTGATGGCACCAGAAGTAGAAGACGTTCGCGGAACACTTGACATGGCCAGGTAAACCAGACACTGGAAGATGGTCCTGTCAGAAGCCACTAGCGATGGTTAAGTCGTTATTGTTCCTGTGTTCGATTATAACGGTGATTGGTAAAATCACATAATGGATTACCATCACTAGAAGTTACATTAATCACCGAGATTATACGCAACGAGAATTGTGTGTCAGGACAGAAGAGCGCGGAGCTCTATCCTCTCTGCCAACCCCCGCGGGAAAACGGCATGATGATAAGTAGTGTAATTGAAAAATGGCACTATACAAGTTGTAGACTAGTTTAGCGGAAACTGAGTATTTTACAGAAAAAAGATTTATCTTTTCACATGTTCTGTGACATATTTACTTTGTTTATGTACTATGCCGTTACTGTTATGTACCTGCCCGGCGCTGTGTACACCAATCCACAGTTACAATTTCCTATCGGCTAGAACAATGTGTAAACCAATCGTGTGTATGTTTGAATAACGTTTTTATTAGCCGAGAAGTGCACCAGATAACGCGGGGAGGCAAGTCTGGAGAAAAAGAATACTATGCGTACAAAATAAAATAAATATATTAATTAGAAAGATATACATATAAAATCAATTTTATCGAAAAATATTGTTGTTGCGCCACCGGAATTCGAACCTGGATCTCTTTTCAAACCGGGAAAGGTGCGTTACACAACTATGCTACAGCGACAATATTTTTAGCGACAAATTTTCGAACCTATATGTCACCTTTTTGATATTTATGTATTCAATCGTTCCATTATTTGAAAGAGCCATCAACTTGACAATGAGAATGTGTTCTCCTAAAAATAAAATAAATACATATATATATATATATATATATATATATATATATATATATATATATGTATCAATATAATATACAATCTTTTGTTATGGCATATCTCCTTCGGCGGTCCTTTGTTATGAGGATGGCGTTCACCATGGTTAACGATTGTGAGTCCGAGTGTGGCTGAGGAGCCCTGTTCTGCACATGCGTACCCTGGGCAGGGCGGTTCTGAGTAACAGATCTTCCTAAAATTTGGTAATTGCGCCAGCCCTCTTACATTAGGTACAAACATAGGTTATTCTGTTACCGGCGATGCTAACTAAGTATACAATTGGTAAAGAAAATGTTTTTAAATTTTGAATATAATTAAGAATTTATTCCGTTTAAAAGGCAAGTTCTTTTATTGCTCGGTACCGTACTCTTCTTTTGATTTCGGTTAAAATATTATCTACAATTTCTTTGATTAACAGTGCTAAAAATATACATTTAAATAACTAGCTTTACAAATTAACCCATAACAGAAATTTATTTCATTGAATAATCTAACATACGTAATAATATCACAAAAAATGAAAACTAACTTGCCATTCATTGATACACCATGGAGCACACCATGAAAACAAAATTTTTAGTAATATGAAAATATGTAGATGGTATCATTGCACGCAGATTTCCGTGAGGATTTATCCCTTTTGAAGACAACAGAATAAGCACAAATTGTTTGAAAACTGCAGAAAATTGACCGACGCAAAGATACCAACATAGGTTCAGTAAGAAAATATTTGGTTTAGTATGATTGTCGTACGGATTGAACAGACTACCTAAATGGATAACGAACTAACATGCCAGCAAATTGCCAATAAGGATCAACATGAAGTTGTTCATAAATGATTCGCAATTTTTCTAAATAACCCACAGCTAGACAAAAGTCTTAGGTTTAGCGTAACCTCAGAATTATACCGGGTTTTTTTATAAAATAAGGATTATTTTATTTAAAACACATATTTTTTCCTTGTGTGTAATACACGACCCTGTCCATTTGCAAGATTCGGTCATGGACCCCGATTTCCAGTATTTAGAATCTAAGTCATATCTGCTCCGATTCGCTTTCAGGGTGTCTTTGAATTTTTTCTTCGGCCCACCCTGTCTTCTTTTGCCGTGAGATGTGCAAACATAACATGTTTAGGCATCCATGTATCATTCATATCCTGCCCATCGTAGTTGGGCTTCAGGATCGTAATTTCGATTGCATACCAATGACATCTTATTCTTCAAATGCAATATCGATAACTTAATCTGTAAAGCGGCTAACTCCACCCATGGTCAAATAACCGTTTTTGATGACATTATTTTCATTTTTTATTGTTCTATGGTACACTAAAAACAAAAAATTCCCGTCAATTTTAAAACACGCGTTTTAAAATAATAAATAAGTACTACGTACTAAAAAACCGAAGATTGATTCCTGCAAAAACCTTAAATGTTTACCTGACACAAATGATGATGGCACGAGAAATAGAGGACATCCGCGGAAATCACTACATTATCATGAAAAATCAGCTAACTCCTAATTATATTTTACAATTTTGGTAAGAAATTCAGCTAACTCCAAATATTCCCTGTAAGTACGAGATAAATTAAAATATCAAGAAAAATTTTCAGCTACTCTGTTTCTGCATAAACAATCTACCAAAGTATGTTTTGGAACATTCGTAATCTGTTTAATTACAAAATTAAACAGTTTTTTGTTGCTCCTGAACATTTTAGAAAAATGGAGTTAGCTGCTTTGCAGATTAAGGTGTCAATATGTAAAAGAATGTAAAGTAAAGAAAAATATGCAAGATCAAAGTTATAATACAGTCATTACATTGTCGCTCCTGAAGATTTTAGATAAATTGAGTTATCCGGTTTGCTGATTATCGATATGTTTGCGATCATGTTGGCTCCGACAACATTTATTTCTGTAGAGCAAAATAACGAATCTTCCTGATTTACAGCTATTTCCTATTGTTCCTTGTCACATTCGTCACCAGATATTATAACAGTACAACCAGCTCTTTAGTTCAGAACTGTCAATGTTTTAGATACAGCCACGTTGACGTGAAGTATATCTGTCTGTATTAAACAATAGAAAAAAGCAAACTGCACTTTTAATACATATTATTGTGTTATTCAAACCGCGATAAGGGTGGCGTGATGTGTTTTAATTATTTACGACGTATATAAGAAGTTGAATAACAATTGCTAAAACGATATGGGCCCGTAGGAGCTCGCCAATCTTTTGTTTGCCAATTTTATACTGAAACTTGTAAAGGGGCAGTTTCTTAACTGTGGTAGACTAATTTTAAAATCAACACGGTTAAAGTTTAGAGTATAGAATTTATTTATACATTCTACAGTAAAAAAAGAACAATAGCAGAGTTATGCACCCCCAAATAAGAATTATCTTGAATTATGGGGGTGGCTATATATGGCTTATATTTATATAAAACAATATGAAAATTAACAATATATAAACATGTTGAGAAATTCATCAGAATAGAACTAGGGAACGATGTCAAATACGTAGTTTAATAATTTTGAAGAATTAAATATATTAATTAGAAAGATATACATATAAAATCAATTTTATCGAAAAATATTGTTGTTGCGCCACCGGGATTTCTTTCCCAACTGCATTATTGCAACTATGCTACAGCGACATTATTTTTGACGAGAAATTTTCGAACCTGTATGTTACACCTTTTCAAATGAATACATTTATCGTTCCATTATTTGAAAGAGCCATCTATTTTGTTTTTACGGAATCTCAAATACCTTTGAGTTAACTGGTGTTTAGTAGCTAACGTTGCTACTGATCAATTTACGAGAATATGAAAAGACAGTTAGCTAAAACTAGCCACTATAATTATATAGTCTTCCGTGTAGAGTAGGTATATATATATCTAACCTTTATGTATGCAGCGGAAACTTGAATAGTCCGCTATAACGACAAGCAGAAAATAGACGCATCCGATGGATAAATACATGTGACGAACACTCATTACCATGGTGAAACCATATTTGATTCGGTACCCATAAACATCAAAGTGACATTTTGACACATTTTGAAATTTACATGTTTAAAAATTAAAACTTCACGTATCGGTAGATTAAGTTTTTAATTTTAAAAAAAATCATACTTAATACCTACCTACACAAAACATATTGTCATGTATCAGTTTTATAACTAATGAAATTTAAAAATATCGATAATAAATGTAATAAATAAATAATATCTTTTCTCTCACAAATTTTGTTTCCTATTTAAGTCAAAGCGTGTAATTGGTTCAATGTTTATATCGATTAACTGTATATTTTTCCAATAAAATATTTAAAAAAAATTCTTTCCTTCCTTTCCAGTGAACTGTGCACGTGACAGACGCACGCACGCATATTTACCACTGATTTTATTTTAACATCGCCTTATTTAAGTGTAATAAAATAAAATAACATTCCATCGCACACTGCTGCGAGTATCCGCGAAATAACAAAGGTTGTATATTCAACATCAAAAATCAATACTCCTATCCTTTGAGTCACCTAGTTCAAAATCCCCACCGACCCGTATCCAGTTTTACCGTTTTTTTTTTTTCCGATAACGACGTTTTAATTTTGCACTTGTTCGCTTTCAGACAAACCTGCGTGACAGAAGTATTCCGGCAAGGTTGAGTGTATAAGATATTTTAGAAATAATTTTTTTATTTAATACCTCGTAGACTACGAGTGTAGCAGACCAGCCTCCGCCTTGAGAGGATCTACAGAATTAAATATATTATATTGCGTTTCTCCATCTATTTCTATGACTTTCCATGCGTCTTGGATACAATGTCATTTGTCAGTAAATTGAGCATCTGTCATAGACAAGAAAGGCATCCTGTCATGTCATCTATGTCTTATGGTCATATCGCGTCGCATTCTTTATCTATGGTAGCACTATCAAATGTGACGTGTGAATATTTTGTTCGTATTTTTAAAGAATTTTTTTAAGTGGATATATGTATATATTTCAAAGTTAATTAGAGCAGTACAGAAATTGGCTACAGTAATATAATTACGAATTTTCGTCAACATACTTCCCAAATACACAAACTCCAAACATCACCTCCAAGTATTTAGCACGGTGTCTTGCTTTCCCCCTTCTCGAATACCATCACTTTCGACTTGTTAACATTCATCATGAGGTCGCTTTCCTTGCATGCATCGTACATTCTACTCCCTGGACTCTGTAGATCTTGTTCGTTATTCGCCATTAGTACTGCATCATTGGCGTGTAATAAACTTTTCATTAACGGCCGTAGTAAAATTCCTTTGCGGGTTGTTGACACATAAAATTTACTACTGTCAAAGCATAGATGAAGATGTCTATTGGCGCGACAAATAATCATGAAATATGCTATATTTATGAATTTTTTCGCCTAGGCGTTCGATATCTATCACTTTGGTGGTGTATTATGTGTAATAATGTATATTAAGCAACGAGATCACCATCGGACGAACTGTCATCACTATAATAGCAGGATATTGAATGATCAACTGTCGTATAGTGCAACTATCAAAGTATCAATGTGTCAGATGACTTTTGGAACAGCTGTGAAGAGTCCGCCATATTTAACTATCGATTCTCGTTTTTACTATCAGATATCGGAGAGTAAAATGAGTTTGATGAGTAAATATTTTTTTACAAACGATGAAACAAAAACTTGTAAGAGTAAGAAAGTTGTACTACAATAAGAAAGTGACTTTAGTCACTATACTACTGATAGTGATAGTGATAGTGACTTTAGTCACTTTAGTGACTAAAGTCACTATCTTACTGTAGTACAACTTTCTTTTCACAACAGTAAGAAAGTGACAAAAAGTTGTTACTGGTCACACAACCGGGCCTTATAGTATTGTTATTATCTACACTTGCATTTTTAATTTAAGTATAAATTATTTCATAGATATCGAAACACGTTGATTTATCAATAAGTAATGATTTAAACAAAGTGTATTCTTATAATATTCTATTACGTTGTGTGCGGTTGTATAGGGTGTCCCAAAATTAATGCAAGATTAGAAATAGAAAACACAGTTATTAATCTTTAGATTTTTATTTTTTTATTGAATCATAAAGTACATGGGATAGAGTTATTTATGGGATAACACATCAGGCAAATAGCCTTCACGGGTTTGCTGGCACATACGCATTCTTTTGTCGAAATATTCTATGACCATTTAGCATAATTGCTGATTGGCTTGTTTTTGGACGACCAGTGTGTTCAGCGTCTCCGACTGATCGTCTCTTTTTAATTTTTCAATTAATCTCTTCGCAGTTGATGAACTTAAAACACTATTCCGACCATATTTTGTATTAAATTTTTGAATTGCGGTCGCCAAACTTTCATCATTTTTGAGATATTGTTCAATGATGAAAACACGTTGTTGTATCGTGTAACGCCCCATTTTTACAAACCCTAAACTCTCAGCTGTCAATTTTTTTTTCAGGGTTGCCAACAATTTAATGCAGAAATGGCGGCAAATTCAAATCTTGCATTAATTTTGGGACACCTTTAGTAATCCTAATCGTCCATATCCACGGATGAGATTTCTCTCGGAGATTCGAATTGAATATGCATAAATGACCAGCGATTTACGAATCAATACCCCAAATGTTTTGATCAGAATGGCGTATCTAAAACCCACGTACCATTATTTACTCTCTGAGATCAGAGTCTCATTTAGGGGTCATCGTGGACACGGGCCGTCTCAATACCGTGACGTAATTCCATCTCTTGAATATAATTGACGGAACAAGCCGTATTAGTATTAATAATAGCTTTATCCGCACGTGCGACCCAAAGCACTAAATCAGCTGTTTTATAATAATTTTTCACCCGAAATCGCAAACATAACCGCGAAATCCACGATTATACCTCTAGGCCAGTGACGGCGAACATTTTTTCCACAAATGGATCGACTCGATAGTATAGTCGCTGTAATAATCGAGTGTATGCGTCTAGCCTTAGTCTTAAGCTTAGTATCAGTAACGTTACTGAAGATGATTGAAAACGTTATAATAAATAACAAATTAGTGAAAGTAAACAGTGTTTTTATTTTAAATATAATTTAATACTAAATTAATTTACAATGCGGACTAGTGATGATAATCACGATCCGTGAGTCAATCACTGATATCTTTGAGTCACACTCACTATCAGTGATTGAATATCGTGATTCGTGATTGAATTAATTTTTTTTCTGACGCCGTCGTTTAAACCGATTACCACTTGAATCAGCGCCATCTACCGGATTTTTTGAGCATTTTGATTCTCTTTGTGATGATATTAAATTAGATTTACATTACTAGAATACGTTTTTTACGTAAATGAGGTTTTAATAATATAAATAAATACGCTCAAAATTATGTATTCGTGTGGCTCACGCGCGCATTAGTGATGAAACTGTGACCACAGTCACAGTTTTAAATCACTGATATTATCAAATACCAATCACAATCACACCAGCGAGTCGAGAGTAGCATTTATTCTCATTACTAGTGCAGACCTTTTTGGGCTCTATCTGACGTGGGTCTCTCTGTGCAGCATTGGCGTAGTTAAATCACCCATTTCGTCTGGCTTAAATGTTCATTTAACCATGATGAAGTTTTGTGTTTTATACTCAGATATTTATATAATGGTAAACTGATAATTGTTATTAAATAATAATAATAATAGTAAAAATACAAGTCACAACAAGACTTGCACAATGAGAAAGTGCACTTCGCGTATACATATTCTTATTTATTTTATTTATATTGTATTCATTCCTCTATAGGCTTTTACAAAATTAATTATAAAATAGCATGTGCAAATACACAAGCAGTATGGAATATATACAGAATATAACAGAGCTAGTCCATAATACTTTATGAGCGAAAATGTTCAAAGAATATGTACCTAATCTCAACCATGTCAAAAATACAAGCATTTTATAAAAATCGTAATTTGCGATTATTTCGAATAATTAAAATATTTTATTGATTCCAAATTATATATTGAATACAAAAAATAAAGATCGAAGTACTTAGGCTTAAAGCTTAACACGATTTTGAATTTTTTTTAAATAATAATATTTTTCGTAACGATGCAGAATTTTCACATATTTCTTGAACATTTTCTACTCACTATAGAAACCTTTACATTATGCAATTGTGCATGGTATTGTTTGAAATTTTCGCGCTATCATCAAAAGTGTATGTTCAAGTGTACTTCGTGCTGAACAGCGTTGTACGTATCCATGTGGATCCAGTGGAGGAAGACACCGAAAGGAGCATTTCACAGGTGGGTCCCGAATTACTTCCAACTTTCCTGCATCCCTTATTTCCCCAACCACCTCGTGTAAACACAATGTATTATATATAAATATTTACACGAACAATTTAACGGTGGGTGGTTTAGGGGTCATTTACATTGAAATCTACCAATGCTACTACGTATATGTCATGAATATAATAGTTCGAGCTTTGCACGAAAATGTTGCCGCAGTTTCGCCGTCCCTGCTCTGGACCAACATATTTGCGATTTTTTAATTGCACACAATTTGGTCCGATGAATAGCAGCCGGGTCTAACAATGATTTAACAATCAAATTGTAATCACTTTTAAAAACTACCGAATCGAAGCACGTAATTCGTTGTCACGCGCATTTAACTCCGGCCCACTGTAACTGGAGCGGCCAAATTAACCTTTTTGTATAGCCTCCGTAGGATTACATTTCTGCGAACAATTTTACAGTTTTCATCGTGTTTATGTTTCACCAAAGAAGCGATGATTGGTGTCTCGGATTCGTGCGCTTCCTAAATAATATGTTTTTATTTAATAAAATATATATTATTTAAAAAAATGTAACACGCCACTGGGTTCTTAAAGAGAAGAGACTTTGATCAGTGCGATTATATAATATATGTATAGTAATCACATCACTACCACAAGAGTAGGTAGAGAGGATAAGGCGCCATATCTTGTTGTGTAAACATAATTGGAATTTATACGAACCAATTGCGGAGAGTTTCTTGACACAGCTTCCGAAAATTTTCAATTCAAGACCTCTAAACCACCATACGTTAAAATGTTTGTGTACATACTATTTTATGGGTGGATATCAGTTGTGGTCGGTGATTTTTTGTAGAAGGGATGCTGGATTTACACCCACTATCAAATAAACAAATCTATAGACAAGCCCACAGACACTCACACAATTCATTATTTTAGTTTACAGCGTTAGAACACGTTGGTGAAGTATCCATGTTATTTTCTATATTAATTTTTTATTTAAATGGTGAATTAAATAAATAATCGAAGAATATTTCATGTTTCAATAATTCCACTTCAAGTATTCAAGCCAAACTGTCAAAAATGCGTCACTATTGCATGCTATACTGTGCATTATACCCATGAGCATTAAAGTCGTTTTTTGTACGTTGGATGCTGTTAGCGAATGCGTATACAGTATTCGAAGACCTTAAATAGATAGAACTGAAGCGCATGAGCGAAAATCGAATACTTTTAAATATTGTGGATACGGAACGAATGATAGAATCCATTGTTGCTGGTGTGTGTATGTTTACTCTATTCATAGACATTCTTTTGTTGAGATTGCAGCAAAATTTTTTGTTGCAGTGTATGTTGTGACTAAAACTACTCTAAAAGAGCAGTACGAATTTATTTGTAGCTGTGCTGTTTTCGGCTAGAAATAAAAAGTTCAAAGGTTTTTGACTTTAGAATAGAAGAGATGCGGAGTATCCAAAGCATGATACCTGACTAAATTCCGAATCAAAATTGTACAAATTCTGTACTGTTACAGAAAATATTATTGTTCGAGATTTTTACAAAATCATGTTCAGTTATTTCAAAATGTATGAATGTTGATGAGGCAAGAATTGTGTGTCAAGACAGAAGATTGTGGCCATCTATTTTCTCTGCCTACTCTCGCGGTGAAACGGCGTGATGATAAGTAAATAAGTAAGTAAGTAAATACATACATACATGTATAGAAATTAATAGATAGTTGGAAGATTCTCTTATAGACGTATGGCAATTTCAACCTACCGAATATCAAATATAACACAGATCTTAATTTTCTACTTATTAAAAACACCTGAAATCTTTACCAGATGAGTGGTTCGATTCTATCATCGAATGGTTCGTTCCATCCTCGAATGATTCACCCGAGCCCTAGACGATCCGCGACCTGACCAGGTCGCTCTAGAAGAAGGCTTAGGTCGGGCGGCCATTCAACCGCGTCCCGTGTTCCCCGTGTCTCTGGTCTCCTCCGTCTGCTAGGTACAACGTAGGTACACCACGGAACACGGCCAGCTCGGCTGCATTCTTGGTAGGTACCCGCTCTCTAGCAAGCCTCGCTCTCCAAGGGAATGCGCAAAGCAGAGAAAAGAAATTATTTTCTTAATACATATTTTCTTGTGTATTTACTATTTAAAATCTCTATCCAGGGAGAGATTACTGTAATGAAATTAATAAAATAATTATAAATTATTCTGGAAGACTCCAATCTTAATTATCTAACTTAAAGAGAAAAGATAGAACGCCACACTTTTATGTACCGGCATACTACTCGTTCCGTGCAGGAAATAAGGCTGGTTCGAGGATCTCAGCTTCTCTCAACCGGTGATGATAATGAGGTCGAAAGAAATGTTCAATATAGATACACTACGACACAATCGAGAATGGCTTACTGCCTGCAGAATATCCTGTTTATATTCAGATACATAACAATACATACCGTCATATTTGCAAGTATCTACTCAGCGACAGGCACCGCTGTAATCCTGAAATCTATCCCACAGGTTTTTTGGCGCCACACCGATGATTACACCTTTAAATTACTAACACGTGTCTTATCGTATCGATTATATAACGCCTCTGCTGCGACCTCGCAATTCTATGCGATACACCGCCCTTGCCTCGTTCACTTTTATACATGCAAGCTCATGTTGAAGCTTCTAACAGAATCGTCCTCCAATATCTGATCTTACCAGATCCTTCACAGACGTTATCTGCTCCTGTTGACTTGAACTCATGATGGTTAATATGTTACTTAAACCGTTATTGGTAAAAGGTACTAACAGAGGCGTAGCTAGGGTATTTGGCGCCGGGGAGCGAACTATCCAAATGGCACTCCCCCAATTTTATTTTTTATTACTGAATTATACTAATCAATTCTAGGTATATATTTTGCCTTATCGCCATTGTTTTTCAAGTATAAATATTTGTATATCGATGGTTGATAGCACATACATTTAAATCTGATCTTGTTAAAAGCACTAGGAAGAATTTATTTTTTGCATAGATACATTTTTGAACTTCACATCCCGTCTTGGCGGCTCCCCTGGTCTGACGCTCGGGGATATATGGTCAAACCTCCCTAGCAACGCCTCTGGATAAAGGGTACTAAGTATAATTGTACTAAAATACCCTTTAATGCAACGTCATAAAGAGGCTAATAATATTTAACATTTTTTCTGATAATTTCTCCATTTGTTGCTCCATTTCTTTCGATTTTACAGTGAGATGATTTTTCGTCACGCGTTTTTAAGAGTAATATTTTATCCTACGTTATCGAATCGCAATTTGTTAGTAATCTCTCTGTTATAGGTCATGTTTAGTTGTTCTATTATTTTGTGTGTACATATTTGATACATTTTTAACTGGCGATTATATTTGTTATATTTAATTAGACTCAATATGTATCACAAAATATAAAGAAGTACAGCCAATTAATTGTTGTAAATAAAATACATCACGCCCTTTTTGCAAAGGGGTAAGTCGAGATAAATGAAAGCGTCTCTCGTCGAATTTTCAAGATCATCTTCCAATTTGGTTCATCTACCATGTTGAGTTTTGTGGACGTCATCTACTGGTGATCTTTAAAACCTATAAATCCATACCGTGTACTCAAACATTCCACACATCTACCACCCAAGCGATCCTTTCAACTCTTGGAAACTATTCATTACATATAATCACTGTTTTTCACTGCATTCAATTCGCTTTCTGCGCCACCCGCATCTCGCAAGTGTTGGCTCCAAGATCACACTGTGCTCGTGATCTAATAGCACTCTACAAGGTGAATGTCTATGTACGGTGAAACTACTCCACAGCTTCGAGCAATGCACCGCGCTTCTACAGGGAGATTCAAACTTCTCTGTTAAATTTATTTAATGAAATACTGAATGTTCCGCATACTTAATGTATGTAATACTAATGTTATTGACACATATCTGCGACAAATTCCTACCCTTTATACATTCTACTGTTTGCCCTCAGTGTGAATTGTAAGCCTGACACCACCAGGTGTCGATTTTATCAACATTGTTTAATCTCGACCTGATAGCATTTGCGGTGTGAACAATTACCTCCAGTGTAGTGGATCACTGTTTTGCGTGATTATAGTGTTTAATTAATTAATTATTATACACGCCCTATTCAGGCATTAACATAATTTGTAAAATAACAGAACATAATGTCAGCATGTATTTTCATACTTAAAATTAAAAATAAAAATGAATATAAAATGTGAGTAAAGCAATTTATCCGTAACCATTGGAGTTGGGATACAAAAAATTGTAATAATGTAGTCCTATAAAGAGTTACATTTACAACAAAAATGTGTACTACCTCCGCATATTCATTCCCCAAAGAATGCATTCTGGGGACTGCGGAGTTAGCTAATGCATAAATTCTGACATTATCACTGTAATAGAACAATGAATTGTGTCTCGATTACCGATTTTCTCAGAACGATGCGCGGAGAATTCAAGACGAGTGGAAACATTGGCTGTAAGTATAGGCGTTGCGTGGTGATCTATGTTTATTTTCAATGAATAAATCTCGCATTGTGTAACCGGCAACTTTGTAAACACCGTGTGCTTCGTACTTGGCAATGCAACAGCCCCGAGCGCGAGTTGCGCAACACGTGACATTCAATCACCGCACCGAGGTTACTACCGTTGCCTCGGGGCTGAATTACACAACGCGGAACATGCGTGCTGTGACTGCGATCAAAATATTACGGAGTCTCAGTCAATAGTAAACAAACCGAGAGATGGGTATCTCCGATATTATCGATAAAAATTATCATATTAATGTATGAGATAAAATATAAATGATTCTGTTATCAGATACAACATATAAATCTAAAAATTAGTGAAATTTGTATGCTTTTTAGAATTTTACGACACTATATATGATACTATCTGTCTATACTTGCTGACCTGGAAAACTAATGGCCCGTGTCGATGTATGAGATTTTTAAGAAATTTTCGGCTCGAGACGATCGCTGAGATACGGATTTTACTCTCGTGAGATGGTCTTTTAAATTGCTTATAACTTTTTTTATGCGCGTGATCCAAAATTAGAGGGGACATCCTTACAATTTTAAACAGATGGTTCATCTCTCATCATTTAAATGATGGGCTTTGAACTTGTCATCAGTGTAATGATAATAGCAAATATATACATTTTTTTGTAAATCAGAAGTGAACCTTCAATTAAATAATATATTTATTAGTTGACTGTGTGGTAAGCAGGAATATAAAGGATTGTCCTGGCTGCATTGCTAGACTACCGTCTGTATTAAATTAGGCAGATTTTTTCGTTCTGTTGTGGTGTTATTTAATTAAAATCAAAAATAAAAAAAAATAGAGACAATTAAAAAATCTGTCGTAAATCTATTGTGTTTAAGTTGGAATGTTGGACAGCGACGCATTTGAATCATGTATTGAGTCCATATTTGCTTTATCGTTTTTGGAAGTGAACGATTTCCAGTTAGTGTTAAGTGTGTTGTACAGTTTCGGAGCTAATGACATGTAGAAACGTTGAAAGAATGTCACTGCTGCTCTCGGAACTGGTGTGTAGATGTTTATTAATTTATGATTTATTGCTTGTGGGTGAGTTATTGCTAGTTAGTCTCAACATATAAGTTTATCTTACGTCTAGAACATTGTACTCTTTATATAGAAGATCTGATGACATTTTATGAGCCTAAGAGTTGTCTTTCGTGGTCTTTTCGTCGAAAAAATATGCGCAATTGTGAGCGTACCATGATAATTGTTTAACGTTACTGAAACTTCAGAGATCTCATTTCAATTTCGACCTCTTGCAACTTATCTCATCACTCGATCTCAACATCAATCCTGAGGGTCGCACGTTTATTGCAAGCGCTCCGACGGTGATACGGACAAAGGAGATATTCGAGTTTATCTTATCGACATTGAAAGCTCAAATATTATATCGTGTCGCGCATATTTCCTTCGACAGGTGAAGTTGATAATAATTTAAAAAACAAATATATATGAGACCGGTCGGTTGCATAATCTACCGTTTATCTGAAATGTCAATATTTAGCTTATGTTTAGAAAGGATTGTTTAAACATTGGCTATATTTAACTAGAGCAAAAATAAATATTCAGACAATATAAAAAAGAGCAACAATCGCGTTAGATCCATAAACAGTTTCGTATCTACTTTAGAATTAAAATGTGAACTTGAAAGTTTATTAACATTATAAATTTTAAAGTCCCAAAAGTCTTTTTTATAATTAAAACTCTGTAATGAAATAATGGATGGGTTTAATGAAAAAAATAATATTTTGTATTATACAGTCCATGGGAATTTATTTCTTAAAAATTATATTTTCTAAATGTGATCCGTTATTTTTCTGGCACTCTTCTAAACGGGAGGCAACATTTCTGAGAACTGCTCGGCACGTATTCTCAGTAATCGCTGCTATTTTCTCTCGGATATTGGTCCAGAGAGTTTATGTCACCGTAGAGATATCAATTTTTCAAGAAAATTTCACGCTCCATAGCGACTGAATTCCCAAGGACGCGGCTAGCGATCACCATGACATGATTGGTGCAGCGAATGAAACAAAATTAAAAAAAAATAATAATATTACAATTTGACACAGATAACGGGTAATAAAAAGATGGCAGAGCGCTAGCTTAACCCGTGAGAGATAGCGAGATTGATTCTTGGTATTGAATCTCGGTCTGTACCGGAAAAACTAGAACACAATGTTTGTTTACTGAGATTATATACAAATATTAGGAAACTTTCTAACGTTTATTGCAACACCCACTTAGTGTAAACGATGGCTGATAAATGCTTTAAGTATTAGTACGATAAATGTCTCAGATACATGTGTCATACCACTACAGCATATAAAATGTTCTTTTTTTCTCGCTATATGTTTCTACATTGTTGGTGTTATGAATTTTTCTGACGCGCTATTTCTAATACAGTTTCGGTGATACATTTTACTGATAAAAGTTTTCGAATGAGAGGACTGTCGCGTGTCATGCGATTAGACTTCGTTGATCTTGGAATCCACTTCTTATTATTGTGACCTATCAGTTTGTTTATTGCGAACCGTTGCCTCAGGTTCTTCAGACATGATTTTCTCCTTCTTCCAGCAATCTTTTCCAACATTATGAGATGCAAGATGGCAAACTAATTTAAGATATTTTTATTGTTTTAAATAGTTATTTTTCTTTATTCATACGAACCATAACATCCTCATTCGTAACTCTATCCACCCAGCTTATTTTTAGAGCATTCTTCTGTAGATCCACATCTCAAATGCTTCAAATCGCCTTGGAACGTGGTATCTAGCCATTCGCAACATAACGATTGCACGAACTTAGGATCCCATCTTTCATTTATATTATAGTATACAGAGTCTAACGGACCTAGTCCACAAAATTTTATGATGATTACGAGTCAAAAATGTTCAAGGAATATGTGAAAATTCTATTATGTTATGGAAAATACGTGTTAATATTTATGTTTACATACGTCGAAATCAATCCATTATTAATATGCATCTTTGCTTCCGGTCGTATAATAAAAAATAGTCTTACCGCTCGAAATTCGGTGATCTTTAATTTGTTGTATTCAATGTATAATTTGAAATCAATACAATATTAAAAATAATCGCATTATTATAATTTTTTTGAAATGCTTGTATCTCTGACATGGTTAAGTTTAGGTACATATTCCTTGAACATTTTCGACACGAAATTTAGTCATAAAATATTGTTGATTAGGTCTGTTACACCCTGTATAATAAATACTGTAGTATGTTCTTCGATTTGTATAAATAGTCATAATTTTTAAATACGCAAAATGCCAATTGTATCTAAAAATCTCGTTGCGACATGGTAGGCACTTTTTCATTAATTTTTTTTTTATCTCATCTTCTAGCAAAATTTGAGAGCGCCGCCTTTCGGCCGCTAATCTATCATCTGGAATATATTGAAAGGTAAATACGCTGCCCGGGATGCTGTGCCATCTGATCCATTGTTCAAACAGCCGGGCGGCCCGTCTCGAGGGCGGGACACGGCCGTGGTAAATATGCAGAGCACTCCAAGTCTTTTGTATTCCCGATTCGGCTGAAATGCTGTTTGCACAAGCGACACGAGCTGAACAGGGGCGTGCACTTCGCACAATAAAAAACATAACAATAATGACCATTTTGGACCTGATGACGCTCTTCAAAATAATTATTAATAAACTAGACACCCCCTTAATACTTTCGCTATTATCCCCGTCCGATTTTTGAGATCTCCAACTCCTTATATTTATCTGAGTGTAAAACGACATTTTAATAAAGTCGTGGTTATTTTTTGTAAGATGATTTGGTAAAAGATTATTCACCTTTCAAGCTCCCAAAATATACAATCAAATTGGAAATAATGTAAGAATTTTAATTGACATTAAGGCTTTTATAAGGGATGTTTCAAATTGGTTTTTGAAACTAGGTAGAACAGATATTGCGAGTAAACTGTTTTATGTTATAAAATAATTCTTATAACTGCATTTTGTGTGTTGTATTTTCATTTACTTTACATTCTTTTACATATTGATAGTTTAATCTGCAAAGCAGCTAACTCCATTTTTCTAAAATATTCAGGAGCAACAAAAAACTGTTTAATTTTTTAATTAAACTTATTACGAATATTCAAAAACACACCTTGGTAGATTGTTTATGCAGAAATAGAGTAGCTGAAATTTTTTATTGATATTTTGATTTATCTCGTACTTACAGGGAATATTTGGAGTTAGCTGAATTTCTTTACCAAAATTGTAAAATATTATTAGGAGTTAGCTGATTTTTCATGATAATGTAATGATTTCCGCGGACGTCCTCTATTTCTGGTGCCATCATCACTTGTGTCAGGTAAACATTTAAGGTTTTTGCAGGAATCAATCTTAGATTTTTTAGTACATAGTACTTATTTATTATTTTAAAATACGTGTTTTAAAATTGATGGGAATTTTAATGTACCATAGCACAATAAAATAGGAAAATAATAGAATTATTAAGAACACATTTTTATTGTGAAGTTGTAATTATTCATTTCATAGGTCTGTGATGTTCTTAATACTAATGAAATGTATTAATTAGATAGATATACATATAAAATCGCGGTAGCAACAACAATATTTTTCGATAAAATTGATTTTATATATATATCTTTTTAATACATTTAATTAGTACTTGAAAATGTTAGTATCAAAAACGGTTTTTTGACCATGGGTGGAGTTAGCTGCTTTGCAGATTAAGGTATAGATATTGTATAACACATTGGTATTTTTATTCTCTCATTTTATATATTTTCACGTTTACTTGCCTTGCATGTTTCGTTTTCTATTTGATTGTGTTTTGCCTTCAATTAGTTATTTGGTTTTGTGAAATGTGATTTGTTTATCAATTTGCCTTAAACGAGGCTTGCCTAGTTGGGCAATGCATTTTAAAATCAGTGTAAAATATATGTAACAAACTGTCTTTTTTTTAGCTGTACATACAATGCTTAATAATAATTATTTAATATTAATATTTTTCAAGAACGTTTACGTTTGTTGTATACATCAAACATCAAATGTGATTCTCGGTGACGTTTTTGAGTATGTGCTGCCAAATCGAACATTGTGTACACGGGTTAGATTTTTCGTATCTTTCTATCTCCGAGTATCTCTGAGTTTAACAACACTCAATCGAAACTCAACACGTGCAAATGTGTTTTAACTCAACTAAATCGTGTCTCATTTTTTGAGTAGTCCACACTAGACAAACGGGACATATAATAGAAATCTAATTAATTTTTTTTACCGTGATTTGTACCATCAGTATTTTGTCGAATCTGATCTTTCCGCGACGACAAAAAAAGCACAATTTTAATTCCAGTCTCAATGAAGCTGCATGTCACAAGAAGTTTTGTGGTCGGTCCACACAGTCGCCAGTAACTGATCGATGGTACGGGAACCACCGTTTTTAAGCAATAGTCGATTATATACATTTAATGGTTTATTTGCGACCGTCACCACAGGAGTAGTTTTTGTAATACAGCACCCAGATACAAATTAGATGCTTCCGCTGGGTTTTACGTATTTAAAATGTCCATCAAAAAAGTGAATGGCAATTTAAACATTTATTTGGGCGCGCTGAACTGGCGACAGTGGGCAGGAAATTGCTAAAGATGCTACGGATCAGCTATGACAGTGATATCCAAGAGCACACAATAACTGGATTTTCACCTACAAAGGCACTGTTATTAAACAAATAATATATATCTCAAAGAGACGAAGCTATTTGGAAGTGTGGGTGTTATGTAGCCACATCCCTATATTTTAGTTAGTCAACCTTGATTTGAGGAGAGTTATGAGTCGGAATTATTATTTTAATAGTTTTGTCCAATCTTATTATTTATGTTTTCTGTAAGCGGATGTGCATTGAAATGATTATTTAATATCAACTAATTTATTGCTTTGTTTACCCGGTACAGAACCCGGATTTAAAGTAAATGAAATCTTCTATATTATTTAATGTGTGAAATATATCCACAATTATCTTTATAAACTATAACACAACCATTCAGAGATCAGGTCGTATCTAACATCCAAACGAGAGAGAACTAAAAGTCTATTCGTTTCAATACATCTCCGTGAATTGGTTATTTGTACAATTAAAACTCAATAAGCATAATTACTTCAAACCAAGTTTTCATATTCAAAATTTCCTTGATGGTACATAACATGGGTAATTATTATACTATAGACAGTGTAGTGGTACTCGAAGTGTTTCCACATATTAACAGGTATACAACTTTCAAAAATTTGATAGAAATGGAGATTGATTAATGGATGAGAATGGTGAACGTTATATTTATATAGAGTGATCACTTTAGTCAGCCGAAAGCAGGTCGTAAGCCCTGTAATTACCCATACTTCTATATATTTCCATTAAATATGTTTCTATGAAATAACTATTATTTGTTTAAAATTATATTGTTGATCTTTCCAATATTCATGTATGCAAAATAGATGCCTTCGAAATGTATTGCTGGATGTTACGCATCTTGTGAACAGCACTATCCTGCAATAAATCTAACCACAGCAAGCCTTATCTACTATCATCATCGTCGTCAGTCCTTCATGACTGAAGATCGTGATCTCCATACACGCCCCCCCCCCCCTTTTGACTATGATTCACTAATTTTCTCGGGGTTCTGCAGATTTTGTGTTCTCGGGATCTGCAGATTCTGCAGATTCAACGGGTCGGTCCGTAAACTTCGTCTTTTTCATCTTCGTCCTTCGACATGGCTCACCACAACAAGCTTCTCCAAGCTATCGTCCCTTCTCGCAAGATGTCCAAAATATTTGCTTGCTATTACCTTGTGGCTTTCCTTAACAGTTAACTTTATTTGCTTTATTACAAGCTACAATTAGTAAACAAATCTTAATGACAAGTGGTCATTTACTGATATAGATTGGTTACGGTATCATCGTAACAAAGCCATACCTGTACAATATTCATACGGTATTAACCCTTCCCAAACCATGCAGTAACACAGTCTACCATCATAATTAAACCTGTAATACATGCAGTATAAAATTCATATTTTAAATAATTCTAAAGAAAATATTAGCGCTTAAGATTGACTAGTGAAAAACCAATTCTGAAAAGGGAATCATATAAAAACAATTATTTTTTCTATTCAATCCGTTGTAAAATTAACACGTTGGTAAGAATACAATTTGTGATATGAAAGACAGAGATCACACACTATTTTCACAGTGAAAAGAACAACAAACACATAAATATAATTGTCTCTTTCTCATTAATTAAACGAAGAGAGATAAGAAGGAAGGACACATTGTATAGGACTTAATGAATCTTCTAAATTATGTTATTAATCATTATTTCAAAATTGAATGCTCAATATTTAGAGTAACTTCGAGCCATTAAAGCCATTTAAGCTAATAAAAACATTTTTTCTAACAGTTATTTACGGTAACACGAGTTGACAGCATGGCTGCGTTCGGGTATTTTATATCATGGTACGGTAAAGGTTAATTTGATGAGAGACTAGTTTTCATATTGATTCTAGAAGGCAGAAAGAATGTTAGAAAGAAGCTATGGAAGTCATGCACCCCTTAAAAGGGATAGCCATTGTTGGATACGTAAAGAATTTAGCACCCACCACTATCCGGGTTCTGCTGACATCTCCAAAGATGTGGACTATATGGTTTTTCACTCACTTCCGATACAAAGTATAGACGTACAAGTCTCGAGATAGTATAATAGTATTAATTGTTTTGTACACATTGTAATCGTACTGGTTTAAGGACGCTTATCGACTGCTCGGTGGCTAGGCCGGAAGGGGAAGGCGAGGGGGGGGAAGGCACAGTGTATTATTTTCGTTCAATAACTACACAAATACATATATGTGCACTTCCCCGGATTGGAAATAGAGATCCAGGTTCGAATCCCGGTGACGCAAAAACAATATTTTTCGACAAAATTGATTTTATATGTATATATTTATAATTAATACATTAATTTAGTATTTAAATATATGTCCCAAACAGACACATATTATATAAGAATAGACAAAATAGTCGGAGGGACATGACTGTGATGATGAGCAGTGGATCGTAATGGCTGAAGATTATGATAATGATAACAAGCTATCCTGTCATCAGGTATACCACCACAAGTTCGTAACTTCTCACGCTTGTGCCTGCTCATTCCTGTGTCTAGCGTCCTTTGGACGGAGCCTGGAATTTGTTAATTGACCTCTGTGTGACCAGAAAGGCCTGTAGACTTATGTTCAGCTAATTGTGCGCGTAGCTACGTTCGTATAGATATATTATACATGCTTTATTTACATTCCTCGCGTGCTACGAAGAAGACAATATTATTATTGAGATGTGCGAAATAGGTATCTTCGACACATTATTGTTAGATATAATCAAACACCGAAATTCATATTAAAATCCACACCAAAGCCTGTACTCGAGAAAACTCTTGTGACCGATGTTCATCAATTGAAGAAAAAGACTGTATCAAATACCTTGAAATCATAATAGATAACAATCTCAAATGGAAAGAACATATTACTAATTTCACAAACAAAATAAGGAAAACTGTCTACATATTTTTAAGACTCAGAAATATCTTATCACTTACAAATCTGAAAATAATGTATTACTCGTTTATACAGTCACATTTGCAATACGGTATTATTGGATGGGGAGATGCATATAAAAAAAAAAAAAAGACTATCCAAGTATACAACTTTTCACAGATTTTAAAATACCAAAAATAGTAGACACATACAAAAAAATATTCAATAATTCAAATTTTCAAAATTAAAAATCAATTAAATTTTAGAAGCGAATTTCATAATCACTATATTTATCAAGGCATCAAATTAACAATCATAAATTTGTAACTGAAGTAAAAAAATACGTACACAGACTAACTGAAACATAAATTAACTCGAATATACTCCTTCTCTATACACGAGTCTTACTCTCATAAAAAAGAAATAAATGTTAAAAAAAAAAATATATATATATTGATTATTCAAAATCGCATTATATTTGCGAATATTAAAATAAATAAAAATAAAAAATTAACTTCTACTTTAATGTAGATAACTTCCACAATGTATGTTTGCAATGTTAAAGGGTACGTGCTAATTAAATAGTACATTTTAAATTACTCCAAGGATATATTGACAGTTTTAGATATGATAAGAACTAATATCTCTTCACATTCCATCCGGATCGACCTGTCAGACTGAACTTTTACACATTCCTAGAAGTGGAATCTCTTACGAACAAAATTATTATTAATCGACTACATAATTGTAATTTAACAGATTTTTTAAATACCTTACAACACATTTTTTTTAATGACTTTCATGTGCCCGCTTGATGTGACGCAAATTCCCCATAGAATTTAGTAAGAAAGAGCATTTTATCTGCCAGTGTGAAACGCAGTGCAATTTGTTTGCTTAACCCTTCCCAAACCATGCAGTAAAACAGGTCTACTATTATGTAATATTTATTTCTGTAAATACGTGCAACATAAAATTCATATTTTAAATAATCCTAAAGAAAATATTAACGCTCAGGAATGATTACTGAAAAACCAATTATGAAAAAGGAATTGTACTAAAACAATTATTTTTTCCATTCAATCCATTGTAAAATTAATACGTTGGTAAAAATACAATTTGTGATATGAAAGACAGAAATCACACTCTATTTTCACAGTGAAAAGAACAACAAACATACAAATATTATTCTCTCTTTCTCACTAATTAAATGAAGAGAGATAAGAAGGAAAACACATTGTATAGGACTTATGAATGTTCTAAATTATGTTATTAATCATTTTTTCAAAATTGTATGCTCAGTATTTAGAGTAAATTCGTGCCATTAAAGCCATTTAAGCTAATAAAAACATTTTTTCTAACAGTTATTTACGGTAACACGAGTTGACAGCATGGCTGCGTTCGGGTATTTTATATCATGGAATGGTAAAGGTTAAAGGATTTGCATGTATATTAAGTCCGAGTAAACAATAAAATAAAGTGCACATGTTGCTTTTTTAGGGGTCTAGGTAACGTTTTATGACGATCCGCCCCTAAGAAATGCACTATATTTTATTGGCCACTACTCTAAGAATCTACCTAATCTCAGTAGAAGGCAATAAAATGCTTCGTGGATTAAGTAGACCATAAGTTAGATTAAAAATTTGACATAAGGTTTTTATTTTAGTAATGTACAATAAACTGTAATATGGGTATAATTTTACATCCCCGCCACCCTCTCAGGGACCAACGCTGCAACAATATGTTGGTTGCGCGAGGACAAAAGCGCGACTTCATATCAACGTATTAAATTATCGACCTTAGCTAATGATTTTACCTAAATCCAGATCTCCTTGTTCTCTCTTTACCTCAACTCAAATATCAACTTTTTATCTTATTTTATTACTTATATACCTGTAAATATAAACTAAATATCATATTTCAATACTATTACGTGTTACATTATCAAATTATGAAACTTGTAATGTAAGGCTATCTCGAGACGAAAATCTCACTCGTGGAGACGGGTCATTAACAATCATTTACCATTCTGAATTCAAATCAATAAACTTTAAAGCCTTTCGTAAGAGGTCACCGTCTTTTCTAACACGTTCCTAATTCTATTAATGGATTTACTGTCACGTAGACTTTCTTCATCAATTTATTGTATTATTAACGCACCGTGTCCCGATCACCTGTTACAATTTACAACCGAAAACGCTATAAAACACAATAACAAATCCCTAATACAGCAAAAAACAATAAAAAAAACTCATCACGTCCACGCAACACCGACTCCAAGCGTTTAATATTCACGACAATATGTGGCTGACCAACTGACCCAATAAAATTATACTGACATGTCGATTGTTGTACGTAGCCACCCGTAAAAAAGCGATTCCGTCAATGCTCATCACTAGTATGTAGGGCGCTATATTTTGCGGTGAGATTTTGAACTACGTGACGGACGCTGTCGAAAGTAATTTCAGATTTCCGAACGGTGTCAGCAATTGTGTATTAATACTTAAAACACGAATTTTATAGATGATTGTATTAAAACTGCGAAATGTAGCACAGGCCGTATTGAATGTCACCGTTTTTTTTTTTACATTTTATGGCGTCTAATGTAACGTGACGCGCTACAAAAATGTAATAATATGATTGAATTAGAATGTTTTTTTTTTTGGTTAGTTTTTCAGATATTTTGGAATTTAGACTGTGTTTGCAGCAGCATTGGTGAATTTAGTTTTGTCTGTGGTTAAATGAAAGTCAATGAAAATTTGTAATTGTGATTTGGTCCTAGATATCTTCGAGTGTACTCAATTTGCGCCTAGATTCTTAGTACGAAAACGAGATATATTTAAAGCGAAGTAAACACGTCATCGAGGAATGCAGAGAAATTCTTGATTACAACCGCGACCTGGATGAGAAGCCGGAACCTTTCTATCATATATTAGCTAAAAATATTCCAAATGTGAATGAAATATATTAATTAGAAAGATATACATATAACATTAATTTTATCGAAAAATATTGTTGTTGCGCCACCGGGATTCGAACCTGGATCTCTTTCCTAATCCAACTATGCTACAGCGACGATATTTTTAGCGACATATTTTCGAACCTTTTTGATGGTAATACATTTAATCGTTCCATTATTTGAAACCATCTACCTCATTTTTACGGAATCTCAAATACCTTTGAGTAATCTGATAGCAGTCGCCAGAATTATCAATTCATTTTTATTAAATTTTGGACACATTGATACAAGTTTATTATTAGGAGAACACATTCTTATTGTGAAGTTGAAATTATTCAGAACAGACGGTCTGTGATATTATAATGTGAAATAAGAGAATGTGTTCTCCTAATAATAAACTTGTATCAATGTGTCCAAAATGTAATAAAAATGAATTGACAATTCTGGCGTCTGCTATCAGATTACTCAAATGTGTTTGAGATTCTGTAAAAATAAGATAGATGACTTTTTCAAATAATGAAACGATTAAATGTATTAATATAAAAAAGGTAACATATTAGTTCGAAAATTTGTCGCTAAAAATATCGTCGCTGTAGCACAGTTGGATAATGCACCTTACCCGGTTTGGAAAGAGATCCAGGTTCGAATCCCGGTGGCGCAATAACAATATTTTTCGATAAAATTGATTTTATACGTATATCTTTCAAATTAATATAATTATTAATTCATATTTTAAATAACTTTTTAATTAAATTAATTATATTGTTTAAATAAACAGTTGCTCGCGGTTTTATTACTACACCATTAATTCACCTTATTAATTCAGACAAGATCTCATGGTGCATTATTTCAGGGTCATTCACCCGTTCGCCGAATTCTAAACCACATTTTTTTCGTTGGATTTTAAATATTTCACCAAAAAGAAGTTGTGAAATGTTCTTACATAATACGCTCATAAAACATTTTTTGTATTATTAATTTTATTACTCTGATATGTCATTTTATTATTATTTTAATTAAATTTAGCATAATGGCGACGTGGAATCAATTGAAGAATGTAGACAATTAATATGACTGTGACGTCATTTAATCGGCAAACTGTACAATATGTACGTATATAATACACATAATTAATTGTGCCAATTTATTCGTTAAGTCATGTTGTAAAAAATATAAATCCTGGATAGTTTTTAGAAATGATTTAAACTGAGAGCGAAATTAAAAGTTGTGTATCTTAGGCGAGTAGCGTGATCGAGTGAGAAGCACCTACGTTCTGAGTCAAAGAATATCTTCGGCATGTAACTCCTACTTCTCTGCACAGAAAGATCTCGATTAAGATGGCATGGACATGTCTTTCGAATTCCAGTTAAACGATTACCAAGACGTACGTGTCTACAATATATTTAAAAAAATATATTGATAATGTGGCCACGGTCAGTGTGTATCTATTTTAGAATGTTGAAAATATGAATAATTACTTAAAAAAAAAAACTGTAACATAAAGAACAAATAGTCTTAAAATGATTTAGATACGCAATGTACCGTTCGGGTGGTTACACGTTTCATAACCACAAAGCATTTAAACACATTTGTTCTTTTCAATCATTTATCGGTTGGTTGGATAAGTTTCAGTGGCTTTTTAAAATAAGTATCAAAAATTTTTTTTTTAAGAAACAAATAAATTTTTACAACACTTTACTTCCTTCGGACGCTACACACCTTAAACCACTTATCAACATAGTCGCCAACATCAAAACGGCACTCGTCATAACGGAGCACCAATACTAGTATATCTTCGTCACAGAACGACGCCGCGTGGGATGAAAACCCTGTCTGTGCCCCGTCTTTAAGTACGTCATCATTATCAAAATACTTGGCAACGAGGAACTACTCAGTGCAAAACAGGATACACTTGCCTATGAATGACAGCTGGTGCATTCAAGAAATGAATCGAGGTCGGCGGACTGATCTATTGTCTTGAGCATTTCAACCACGCACTACGAGATGGCCACACTGTGTGAATGTCTATAACGTTGCATGCGGTGAGTCAACAGATGAAGGAAACCATTGCGCATGTGAAACGGTTCTTACTTAAAAAAACGCGCCTCGTATATACACTATTATAAGATTCAACATGGCTATGTAAAAATCTCATAAAATCATATTTTACGTAATAGTACTGAATTTGTTCATCCACCTTGAATCTGTGTATGCAGCGTCTAATTCCAAAACCCCCTAAAACGGATTTGGGATAATTTTAGTAAAATATGGCCTTTTGTAGACTTTTTGTCAGCAACATGCAGAACACATTGTTTCTCGCAAAAGTCATTTAAACTTACATCGATTGATATTGTATGTTCAAAATCAGGGTCAAATCCAAAATACCCTAAGAGTATAAGTTGCTAGTGATGAGCTGAAAATCACGAACAGTGAGTCAATCACTGATATCAGTGATTGAATATCCGGGAATATCGTGATTTCTGATACATTATTTTATTTTATTTATATTTGATTGTAAACCGTAATTTGTTGCCTGCGCATATGAGACGAAAATATGCATGAAGGAATGACGTTATAGTTCGTGATCAGCGCCTTCAGTAGATTCTGACAAAACGTTTTACGCATTTTTTCCAAAACGCTGAGAATTTGACCAGAAAAAGAAACTCACTTTGTGATTATATTAAATTATTTATGCTAGAATATGTTTATATCGTGCGAGGCGTGCGCATTAGTATGATCACAGTCACAGATTTAAATGACTGATATTATAGAATACCAATCACAATCACACCGGTGAGTCAACAGTAGCGTTTTTTGTCATCACTATAAGTTGCTGTTCCCCCTAAAATTAAATCAGTCAATCACAACGTTTGTTGATAATCACGTGATCTAATATCTAGTATATTACATTACAGATTGTCTCTTTAAAAATGTTGATGTAAAAACAAACATTTTGTACATTTGTTTTCAAAATATACAATTCAATTCAAATTCAAAAACACATAAACTCGTTTTAGTGGGTTTTGTAATTAGGCGCTACATATGTTTAGCGACTTCGTGATTGGTGTGTTCCGAAGCGTGCAAGAATGAATTGCATAATATGACTAATCACCATTGATGAACAGTAAATACGAAAACAAAATGACCGCTTCAAACAGCTTTCTTGTTCCATTCCGCCTCATCGCGGACGGTTCTCCTCGTGGGCGGCTGAGGCCAGGGTCGCGAGGTCAAGAGCCGCGCGGGTCAAGATATGAGATCAGATCTCCCAACAAGAGGGTCCACAGTCGGCGGCAGATCGAGTATAGTACTGTTTAATCAATCTTACGAGAGGCGTCTCAGATGGACGCTGAGAGATGTTTGATATGACGAAATAGGAAGTCGATCAGCGGCATTACGGTAACATCCCGTTTGGCTTCACAGACTGCAGACGTATGGCTGGAGTGTTCTCGGATTGTGATAAGTGTAATAAGTCAACGAACCGTAGTCATGAGATTCTAAATCACCGTCAAGTATGTGATGTACAGATATTGAAATGCACAATTGATAATCAAATATTGTTAGTGTATTTGCAAAGTAGATATACATGGTCTAGTTCATAATACCTGACCAAATTGCGAATTGAAAATGTTCAAGAAATATGTGCATAATCTCAACCACGTACGAGATATAAATATTCAATTTTGTGATTATTTAGATTAATTGATTATTTAGATTAATAGCAGTGACTTTGATAATAAAATATGATGATTTTCACGCATTGTTCAACGCTACGACTTTCCATGGTGATTTGACGCACACTACTAAACAATAAATTTGACAGATGTCACTTTAACAACATGGCTATTTATCCCCTAACAAATTTCGAGCGTTCCTATTGAAAGACCCTTTATCTTTGACATGGTTGAGATTAGGCACATATCCCCTGAACATTTTCGACTCGTAATTTAGTCAGGTATCCACCCATAAAATCTGTGGACTAGGTCTGTTACACTCTGTATATTATTTTATCATCCTCAGTATATCGTCAACATCGTCATCATCATCATTTTCGTCGCTTCATCCTAGGAGGGTCGTGGGTTCAAAGTTGCCAATACATCTTGATAGTCGTTCTTCTGGCATTCGTAAGGCGTGTCCAAGCCACCGTAATACTGACTTTTCTATGTGCAAAAGTAGGGACTCTATATAGAGTCCCTACTTTTTACACTATATAGTGGGTTTCTCTTATGTCAGTACTTTTCACTCGGTCACAAATATGGCATATACTTGATTGCTTTATTTATGCTGAAAAAATTATCTTATCAGCAACTTTTTATTAGCAGTAAGATATACATATTAAAAGCTTTTGTTCCCGTGAATGCCTTCGACAGCTTGTTGTTTTCGGGTTTCCTATTGATAATATGGTCACGTGTGCAGAATGAAAACCACCACTAACCTTAACTGTTTCTCTGACTGACCGATATGCGCGCTCCCGGAATTTCATAGTACAATATGTTTTCCTGATGAGGTACCAACTAAAATTGTGCTCCGACCGTGATTTGACAGCGATCCTTCGGTCTCCGAAAGCGGCAACATTCACATTACATAAATGACTCATACCAATCAACAAGAAAAATCAGAGATGCCAGTCGATAATTATTGCTACGACACTGTTTAGAGCAGTGTTCTACAAACGGTACCGTCAAGTTTCACCAAAGAGCTTAAAAGCATGACATCATGGCTCTGCTATTTCTTAATTTAACAGTAACAACATTTTTATATTCGTCCAAAAGAGTATAAGAGGTAATTCTTGGAATTTTTACCGGTCGGCGTTTTAGGTATTCATTGGATCTACATTTTAAAATATTTTAGATGTATCAAAGAAATGATGAGGTGACTTGGTAATTACTGTGATATCTCTTGAATACCACAGATTCCCTTGAGGTTCTATCCTCTGATTAGTGCCCAGTTTCTTGGGTCCCAACTCCTTGTAAGTGAAACTCAATATTTCCAGGTAACAATTATACGTTCTTTACAACACGTTATTACAGTCAAAATAATTATAGACTTGTTATTGAGAAGAAGCTGAGATGGACGAGAGCTCTTCCCACTTCTTGCCTTCTCACAGCTACGAATGAAAATGTTTGGATGAATCGCGTAAATACACAGATACTAGCAACAATGGATTCTACCATTCGTTCCGTATCCACAAAGTTTGAAAGTATTTGACTTTCGCGCATGCGTATTCAGTTCCGCTTATCAAAGTCTTGGAATACTGTATACGCGTTTATTAACAGCATCCAATATACAAAAAAAAGACTTTAATGCTTATGGGTATAATGCATAGAATAGCACATATATTGTTTGTGTGACGCATTTTTGATAGTTTGGCTTGATACCTACTATCAAGCATCCCTTCTACAAAAACTCTCCGACCGCCACTGGTACCTGGAGTAACAAATACGTTATATCAACACATCTATATAGTCTTAGCTCCGACACTAATTGGAAATCATTCATTTATAAAAAAATAATTCTAATATAGTATATCCAATATAACATTCAAATTGGAAGAAACCGGTTGGAAGCGACGCTATCTAACAGTTAAATTCGACACAATGACAAAAATATCAATTTTCAGAGATTTATTGTCTCTTTTATAATGTATTTATTTAAAAAAATGACATCACCGGATGAAAAAACTGCTTACCTTAATACAAACTAAAGACTAGAAATACTTTTCTTTTTCGGTTACTACCGAGACAAGTGTTAATAACTAACAGACATGATACCTACTGAATCTAGCATTAAGTGAAATTTTTAACCCTCAGAATATAAAAAGTTTATTATTATATTTTATAATATATATTACAGTAACAGTTCTACGACAAAATTATGGTTAATATTATAATTAAAAATATAGTAATTAAATCTCTCAAAAATGGTGCGTTCACTATAATGCGGCTGCACACCGCAGCCTATAGTGTAGTTGGGTATAAATACAATGTACATGAAAATGAGATTTTAAAGTATACATCTGAATAAATTAAAATAATACATAAGAATATAAATATAATTATAGATAAATGAACATGGTTTCAAGAAAAACTATCCACTGCTATAATAGGCGTCTAGTCTGAATGTTTCATGCTTCCTTAATGATCTGGTAAACAACAATTTTTATTTAATCTTAAATCTAAAAATAAAATTATTGACTGGTTCGTCAATCATATCGAAACTATGGGCAGGTTGTGTGATCAGTAATAACTTTTAACTATAGTAAAAATAGTTACTAAAGTAAAAATATTTACTTCTTGATCCGATAGTTAAAACGAGAATCGATAGTTAAATATGGCGGAATTTTCACAGCTGTTCCAAAAGTCATCTGACATATTGATACTTTGAAAGATGCAGTATGCGATAAGTAATCATTAAATATCCAGCTATTTTAATGATGAGAGTTCACCTCGTGATGATACATTGGCACAAAATACGAAAAAACTTCACCACAAAAGTGACAGATTTCGATCGCCTAGGTGAAAAAATCAATTTCATGATTATTTGTCGCGCCCGTATACATCTCCATCTATGCTTTGACAGTAGTAAATTTGTGACGTTAAGTATCAAAGTGTGATTGTTGCTTAATACTATAATTGGTACTAAATTTATTTTTTAAAAAATCTTTGTTTTTTTAAAAATAGATTCTGGTAAAGAAACAATAATATATGTTTTTAGTTAGTTAAGACATCCTGAAGAAGAAAATGGTATTTTTCGAAACCGGTAGATATATTTAAACTCAATTCAGTGGTTAATAAAACAAAGATAATAAATAAAAAATATGAATTTTAACCACAAAGTTAATATTGATAATTTTAAAAGTAGTAAAATATAATCAAATATTCTTGATCATTAATCTATTTGAAACATCTTGTAAACGCTGCATAAATTGTTGTTCTTGTATATTGTCGTCGAATTTGCCAGGATTCGAACCCGGAATCTTTCGATCTGCAGTCAGACGCGTTATCCATTGCGCAACAGACGGTGACGAGAGATACGGCAAATTTACCGTACATAAGCGAATATTATGATATTTGTTTTTGCCATACGGGAAAAACTAACATGACCTTTGACTATATTACGTTACATTTCAAATCACTTTTAATAGTATGTAATAATATAAAACGGCAATTTATATACGAGAGAACACATTCTTATTGTGAAGTTGTAATTATTCAGAACAGACGGTCTGTGATATTTTAAATACTAATTAAATATATGAATTAGAAAGATATACATATAAAATCAATTTTATCCAAAAATATTGTTGTTGCATCACCGGGATTCGAACCTGGATCTCTTTCCAAACCGGGTAAGGTGCATTATCCAACTATGCTACAGCGATGATATCCCGGTGGCGCAACAACAATATTTATCGATAAAATTGATTTAATAATTAATATATTTAATTCATATTCAAAATATCACAGACCTATGTTCTGAATAATTACATCTTCACAATTAGAATGTGTTCTCCTAATAATAAACTTGTATCAATGTGTCCAAAATTTAATAAAAATGAATTGATAATTTTGGCGTCTGCTAATAGATTACTTAAAGGTATTTGAGATTCCGTAAAAATAAGGTAGATGGCTCTTTCAAATAATGGAATGATTAAATGTATTAATATCAAAAAGGTATCATATAGGTCTGAAAAATTTGTCGCTAAAAATATCGTCGCTACAGCATAGTTGGATAATGCACCTTCCCCGGTTTGGAAAAAGATCCAGGTTAAAATCCCGGTGGCGCAACAACAATATTTTTCGATAAAATTGATTTTATATATATATCTTTCTAATTAGTATAGAACCGCGCAGAGGAAGTGTATTCAGTATTTCCAAAAGGGCAGTGATCTCTCGGTTCGGCATAATAAATGTGCTCGTCAACTGGAGGTAAAGACGACGCCCATCTGCTCTTATGTTTCTTCAGACTTCCAATGCGGGTTGTGTCAACTGATTAATATTACTCTCGATACAGTCCTCGGAATCTTATCCCACCAATGTCTCTTTAGTATCCTGCTAATAAATAGGCACCAGCTCACCTCTTCCTGGCCACCGATCCATCTTCTACATACATAAATGCATATTATTTTATTTTAAATGCTATTCATTTCAAATTTTTCATAGCTGCTCTGGGTTTTTTTATTGATATTATTGAATATATTAATTCAATCCACGCAAAATAAAAATACACCATCCTTTGTGAAACTGGGCTGGTAGACGCCGATGATCGATCAGCCTCCGAAACTTTATCGCAAACGATAATCCGAAAAATAATAGACAAAATGTTTTCAGTATCACCGCCGTAAATATATCCGATCGAACCGAAAATTGTATCTCACAGAAGCAGTTTCGCTTTTGTTTGCTGTTTTAAATTTACTCTTTAGGATTCTGGAATAAACCTAGACACCCCGGTCAACCACCCCCGACTTGGTAGACTAAATTGAATACATCGTTATTATTTAGAGCATGCTGGCATGCAAAACAATGGCCACTCCTTCCTCTGAACACCCATCTTAAATAATAACTAATTCTAAATGGTTTATATTTATCTGCGTACCAAATTCTGCGTACTTTCGCAATATTTGAATATGTCCAAGAACAACACACAATCACTAAACTTTTACCTACGGAGATATTTTTATTAAAGCAATATCAGATATCTCACAGAGACAAAGATATATTTTTAATTATATTTAATGGAAATTGAGGGGTGAGAATTGGTGAACGTTATGTATGTACAGGGTGGCCCAAAAAAAGTGAGAACATTACGAGATGTTCTCACTTTTTTCGGGGGCCACCTGTCTGGTTCGATGAAATTAACATTCTCACGACGAAGAAAGTTGATTGTATTTCTGGCTGTGTGAGATGGAGCTCGATTCTGCTGTAATGTCCAGATATCCTGTAATATCTAGCTATACTCCAGGCTTTGTTTTGAAACTATCCTATCCTATCCTAGCACCCCGACGTTTTTCAATTTGAAAATATTTGATCAGAATACGAACTTCTCATTCTGGGCAACAATTTGAAAAAACCAAATATAAGCAATAGAAAAATTAAAAGATGGCCACCGGAAATTGTCGATATAAAACATAATATAGGTAAATAGGTAAGTAAGTAAATTAGTGAACTATTTAAACTGTTGTTGATATATTTAAACTAATTTTGATGTAATTATATCACATTTTACAAAATGTTCTCACTTTTTTTAGGGTATCATATATATATACTTAAGCCAGCCGAAGACTAGTAGTAAGCCTTGTAATTACCCCATACTTTCATAAATTTTTCATTAAATATAATAAAAAAATCTCTTTGTCTCTATGAGATATCTGATATTTGTTAAATACTTTTGTTTCCGAAAAATTGTAAATGTTTACCAAACTTTAGACCATATTTAAACTTCAAGTTTACTAGATATTAATTTCTTGTTACTCTATTATCTTATTAGAATACAATAAAATTATTTGTCTTTGTGTTCTAACCTGAACTAATCTAACCTAACCCAACTAAATGTTTACAAACGAAATCCTTAAGATGCTTTGGGCAATTGCGTGTGCCATTCACCCAATCAGTCTTGTCCCGCAGTAATTCTACTTCCCACTCACTAAAATGTTGTTCCTTGTACGCATCGAACGCGGCACTACCCACTTCAATTCAATAGTACTTTTGAATTTCATTATTTTATTAACCTTTACCATACCATGACATAAAATATCCGAACGCAGCCATGCTGTCAACTCGTGTTACCGTAAATAACTGTTAGAAAAAATGTTTTTATTAGCTTAAATGGCTTTAATGCCACGAATTTAATTTAAACATTGAGCATTCAATTTTGAAAAAATCCTTAATACATAATTTAGAGCATTCATTAAGTCCTACACAATGTGTCCTTCCTTCTTATCTATCTTCATTTAATTAGTGAGAAAGAGACAATTATATTAGTATGTTTGTTGTTCTTGTCACTGTGAAAATAGTGTGTGATCTCTGTCTTTCATATCACAAACTGTATTTTTACCAACGTATTAATTTTACAACGGATTGAATGGAAAAAATAATTATTTTTGTACGATTTCCTTTTCATAATTGGTTTTTCACCAGTCAATCCTGAGCGCTAATATTTTCTTTAGGATTATTTAAAATATGAATTTTATGCTGCATGTATTTACCGAAATATTACAGGTTTAACTATGATGGTTGACCTGTGTTACTGCATGGTTTGGGAAGGGTTAAGGGTTCAGTGTTTAATTCAGTACACATTTAATTTGATTCCATTCTGAATTGCGGGTAACTCCTGGTTTTTTGATAGTTTTTAATAAAAATGTATTTGCGACAAGCGTGACCTGTTAATAAATATAATATAACGCGGCATTATTTTTTACATTTTCTTTAACGACTACTATAAATGTAATATAGTTTTTTTTTTAAATTATTTACACATCTGGCACGCGATTAGCGTCAGTCCCGTAACAAAATAAATTGTAGTTTTATGTGAGTAAAAGTAGCCAGTGTTTAGCATAATATTTCGAGAAAAAAATCTGCGTCCACTAGACGAAGATCTGAATGCTAATGATAAAACAAACGATTTGCTCCGTTAAAATGAAACTCACAAGTATACTGGTCCAAGTAAGATTTAAATTCAAATTGTTTAACACGTATTCATATTATTATTCCTGTGTGTAGAAAGAGGTGAGTGTTAGAACCGAATAGAACTAAAATTTATTGGAAATGAACCCAAATTAAAAACATCATGAGTAGTGGGATAAGATCCTGAGGACTATCGATTTTAATATGGTCAGCTGACACAAACCGAATTGGATTTATGAAGGAAAATAATGACAGATGGATCTGGCCTACCTTGCTCTAAAGTCCTTGGTTGGGCGTCGTTTTCACCTTCAGTTGACTGGCACGTTTGTAGTGGAGAACCGAGAGATCACTGCACTTCTGGAGCTGTTAGAATACCGCTTCTTCGTGGTTCTAGCGTCACTCACGGCGAAAACGGTAGAAAAAGAACACAGATCTTGACAGTTCGGTGTCAGAAGGTAATCTGTCCACCCGTCGGCGAAATCCCTAAGGTATTGGTTGGCCAGATCGGGACAGAGAGTAGGCACTCGTCTTGCGTCAACAATGAGAATATTCAATTTAACATCTTTAATTTATAATTATCACTGATTTTCAATCACACTTTCTCTACTCCGATAGTTTTAGGTACCCCTATTTCGGCCTTGGAATTCCATTTCTTCACCTTCCTCAAGATATCTAAAGTTTAACACCACTGCCGTTTCTTCGCAGGGATATACAAAGAGGCTAGAACTCCATACTCTTCTCTCACAGCATACCAATGCTCTCTTTACAGTTGCTGAAGCTTTTAACAGGGAAGTTCTTCAATATCTGGTGTTTACGCGTTTTTATACTTACATGGGTAGGCCTGATATAAAGTTTGAATACAATGTGTATTCTATTTGTGTGGATTTAAAAACAGAAAACAAAACTGCTTTTGATGAGATATGGTTTCAGATTGAGTCGGACATATTTGTTGTAAATATAAAGTTTCGGAGGTTGATCAGCAGAGTTTAAAAAGATTCAAGACTGCAAGGAGAGCGACCATCGGCATCTAACAGTTCAGTTTCACAAAGGTTGGTGTATTTTTATTTGTATGGATTGAATGAATGTATTCAACAATACCAATAAAAAAAACCCAGGACTAGCTATCGAAGGTACGTACAGGCAATATCTGGATTATACGCCGTCTGTTCGTGTTACCTTAAACACTTACCTCGCATATTTTCTTAACCGTTCTATCCTCAGTCATACGTTTCATGTGACTTAACCATCTCGGTGACCCTCTCATTATTCTATGAACTACGCTATAAACAGAGATTTTTTCCTAATTCATATCGTAGAGTATATCTTAAAAGGTGATTCTTTGTCTGTTTCTTCCTCCACATTTCTTTCATACAGTCCACTTGATTAGGCCGGTTAGTCAGTCCAAAAGGTGGGGGATCTTCTTATTCCTCTTCGTCCTTCGACGTGACTCACCTTAATAAACTTTTCCGAGCTATCTTCCTTTCTCGCAACACGCCCAAAAAATTGTTTCAAAAAGATTCGTCTCAGACAATAGGTAGAGAGCTGTCCTTCATATTCAGTTCTTGCAGAATATGTGATATGTGCAACATGTGTTTCCAGCACTACATCTCAACGGCATCAATCCGTTTTCTATCCTTTACTTTCAGGGTCCATGGTGCAACTACTCATAACAAAAAACGATCACATTTCCAATGCGTCTAATCTACTGTCGTTATTTTTATACAATTCCAGGCTAAACAATTCATTAAGTAATAATAGTCTTCAAGTACGCGAAGATTTTCTTCAAATTACTTGTTCACTTATAATACTGAACGTAAATGAGTATATTTTAGTGACATGACATACCCCGAATGCGTTATATGATGACACAACGGTTCATCGCGTGAGGCGACGCGAGATGACCAAGTATTTGTGGAATGAGGTCGACTTGACTGTCTACGCTCCGGCACACTCTTCAGTCAGTCTCCGGGTCACGGCTGAAGGTACAGGTGCACTGCACCGCCGAAGGGACACTGCCCACGCGCCGAGTCACACGTTGCCCGACGCTCTGTGACCCGTTTGATTTGAGGTTGCGTCTGCGAATATTGGAACAGATGCAGCGTCATTACTGAGCCAACTGACGTTCAGAATGACATTTTGCCATGGAATGACGAGTAACTATCATTCGGAATGATATATTTTTACTTCTTCAATATAACATCGACTATTCTAAAGTTGCAAATCTTTTGGAAACAAACCATTCATTTGATATTAACAAGGGTTTAGAAATAATACATACAAATACTAAGGGTTTAGAGTTAGACAAATTTAAAATTCTAGAAATAAGAAAAAAGTTATCTGGACAACACATTCTTATTGTGAAGTTGTAATTATTCATAACATACAGAGTGGCCCAAAAAAAAGTGACAACATTTCGTAAAATGTGATATAATTACATCAAAATTTGTTTAACTATATCAACAATCAATTTACTTACTTACCTATTTACCTATATTACGTTTTATTTCGACACTTTCCGGTCGCCATATTTGATTATTAATTTTCCCATTGTTTATATTTGGTTTTTCCAAATTGTTGCCCAGAATGACAAAAATCACCGCAGAAGATCGGATTCTGATCAAAAACTTACGAATTGAAAAACGTCGGGGTGCTAGAGAAATTATCCAAGAGTTTCAAAACAAAGCCAGGAGTACAGCTACACATTACAGCATGACGGAGCTCCATCTCTCACAGCCAGAAATATAATAAACTTTCTTCGTTATAAAAATGTTAATTTCATCGAGCCAGGCATGTGGTCACGGAACAGGCCAGATTTAAACCCACTAGATTATTCAATACGGGGTGTTTTGATGATTTCTGATTAGCTAAATATTGTGCAAAAAAAATAACATTAAGAATTATAATTAATTGTATAATGTAATTGTTACGAGATGTTATCACTTTTTTTGGGCCACCCTATCGGTCTGTGATATTTTAAATACTAAATAAATGTATTAATTAGAACGCCATACATATAAAATCATTTTTTTCGAAAAATATTGTTGTCGGGCTTCCGGGATTCGAACCTGGATCTCTTTTCAAACCGGCAAAGGTGCATTATCCAACTAGCTGTTAAATTATTAGATGGATAATGCCCTTACAAGGCGAAACGCGTCTCAATTAAATTAAGCAAGTGTTTTTTTTTCACATATGCGATTGTGGAGTTCTACAAACTTACCCCGGAAACTGTAAACATATTGAAATATTTAAATAGAACGCTTCTTTATGACACTGAACTCGATTTTACCATCGCGCTACACTCTGTCTGAATGTTTGTATTTATTCTTAAACTAACTTGATTGAAGTAGGCTGTCACCGCGCGCACACATTCACTAAAAAATGACGCGATTTCAAAGAAAATTCTCCGCTTGGCTAAATTCGAGTGCGACACACAAACCGGGCGAATTTTTACTGTACCAGTCGTTAAAACCGAATATGGTATACTCTGTTTTTTGTCTGGATGTTATTATTTTGCCAGAATCCGTGGAAAGTGGCCCGAGGCGAGTGCTGTTGTATGTTATAGTACGATCATGTAATCTTTAGGTCCAACACACGCTAGGCTAGGTTAGACGAGTCGTTGCCGTACTGGCTGGTTAACTGGAGATCGCGTATTCCATTTTTTGCCGGATCCCGAATTATTTTTTTGCTAGAATGCGTGGAAAGAACCCACAGCCCGAGGCTCTGTTCTGCCCTAGTGCAGGTTACAGTGTGTTTTCAAATCTTGTCACGTTTTTGCTCGTCGGATTGTTGACTTTGCTGGGTCGCCGATGTTTCATCTTATTTTGGATCACGGTGTGCGTATAAACAATCTTTTGTGCAATTTCAATTATGTTACAGATTAATACCATTTGCTCCGCCCTCTTGCCAATTCTGACGCCTCTCTCACTCTAGTAGTGCACTACCTGACTGTTGATGCAACATTGGTTTCCTTTTATTTTGGATCACCGTGTACGCGTAAAATAATCTTTTGTGTAATTTTGACCCTCGATTAGTACCGTGTTACTGATTAATACCATTTGCTCCGCCCACTTACCAATTATTTTCTTGACTGTTGATGCAACACCCCACAGCTCAGTCGCGTTGTCACTCTTGAAGTTTTTTTATTTATTAGACTTTATTGACATACATGCTTTTGTTGTAATAGAGGTGAATATATTATAATATAACATGGTAATATGTTTATTGTATGGGATGGAGTAGACTCCACCTCTGATATATACAGCATTGTCCTAGCTACTTTGCTAGACTGCCGTCTGTGTTAAAGTAGTCAAAAGTTAAAGTATAAATCAAAGCTAAATATCCCAAAATTGAGCTTAATACTTTAAACACAGACTGCAGTGTAGCAAAGTAGCCAGGACAATGCTGCATGTATCAGAGGTAGAGTCTACTCCATCCCACACAATAAACTACGAGTATATACTTAATTGTATCTTATGTTTATCATGTTATATTATAATATATTCACCCCTGTTACAACAAAAACATGTATGAAAAAAAATTTTTTTTTAATATTAAACATGTTCCTAAACTAATTCTAACGAGTTTCTTATATATGCCCAAGTACCAAATGTATTTAACCACAGACTCGTACATTTTTCGTATCTAACATATTTTTTAACGATACTAATCTAGGCTTAACCCTAGGAGCTATTGTGCTATTATTTGTGCTATGGGAGAGAAAATGTTAAAAACATTTTTAAACCAGTGTAAGGCTGCTGATAGGGCCTGGATTGACCATATTACTAATGAATATGTATTTAAAACCCGTGAATAAGTTAAGATAACTAATACCAACGATCAAGGAAACCTGAAGATCTACTTCGGACATATTCTTCGCAATAGAAGCAGACTATAGAAGAGAGCAGACAGCGGGGGCGTAGGTAGAAAGAGATTACGTAACCTCTGAAATTAATTCAATATCCAAAATATTGATAAAAAAATACTGCTGCATATAAATTCGTCTTGTCCTTTAGAGACCAGTCATAACACACAATACACTTTCGACAATTTTCGAACAACACACAGATACCAACAACAGCTGATTTTATCATTCGTTCCGTATCCGCAACGTTTGAAAGTATTCGACTTTAACGCGTGCGCATTCAATTCCGCCTGTCAAGGTCTTCGTATACTGTATACGCATTCGTTAACAGCATCCAAAGTACAAAAAACGTATTTAATGCTTATGGACGTAATGCACAAAATACCATACATATTATAAAGCAAGCGTATTATTTGTGTGGCGTATTTTTGACAGTTTGAAGCCGAATTATTGAATATCCTTCAATTATATGTATAATTCATCATTTAAATAAAAAATGAATAGAGAAAATAACATGTATTCATCACCAACGTGTTCTAACGCTGTGAACAAAAATAGTGAATTATATAATTATATATTGAATAATTAGTCAGTATAAACTTATTATCCAGCATTCCTTCAAAAATCACCGACCGCCACTGATAAGAACACGTGTTTTTACATATGAAATAATGTAGGAATTAGTCGCACGTACGGCTTGCAGGTGTCTTTTGTTTCCGTTAAATGCGACACACAGAAAACGCCGTACATGGGGATTTATGTATTTGTTAGTTTGTAGGTAGACGCACGTACATGGACGCTTTGTAACCACTAATATTTTGACCATTTCTTCCTAATGATTTTTCTAAGTGTTGCATTATAAGCGCGTTTTAATGTATATACATTCTCCGTTTACTTCCAGAAAGCACGATTCGAGCCATAATTCAATGTGTATTATAACATCATAAGTGAGTTTAGCAGAACTGCGCGATGCGGGGAAATGATATCATTAATTCGTCTTCGTTGACCTCGAACCGGAGAGGTGGGAACTCGCCCGAGTCTCAAACCGAATGTACTTAACCGCTAGTTATTGTTTTATTGTTACGTAAGCGGTTTGATGCTGTTGAGATTACTGTACAATTTTCAGGAGGCTTTTCGCTGTACACGGCTCGCGCTATGCGAACATTTCTTATACACGACAGTGAATTATGTAGTAAACACAGTTCATTAAGTACCGTCATATGATAATTAGTTGATTTTTTCTAACCTTTTTTTTTCATTAGAGGTGAACATACTCGTACAATGAAATAATATACTTGTTTGAACAATGGATGGAAGAAATTCTGATAGGATTCTGGAACAGGGGCAACTCAAAGGACCGACCAGAACTGGAAAGAAACACGCTTCCGTTGTTCCGCACGAAACACTCTTGAACACACAATTCGGTGATGGCGCGAATTGTGACAACAAGCACGATAGCAAGATGTACAGGTTTCGGCATGCACAGTGAGAAATCGAACACACAACAGCAGGGCGATAATTCACAAGCCAATAATTCGTTACCATATGGCAGGAAGAATTTGGCGGCAGTCAACGCACTTCGATCAATTCCGAAGGTTGAACGTTAACATTCAACTCATAACTTCAACTGGTCCAAAACTATAGATAACACCACAGAAAAGGTCGTGCTCTGGTATAGGTAGGGGGGTAATAGGAGGTAATCGATGGGAACCATTATGTATATTGATTTCACATCGTTCACGTTCATGCGAGACAGCGATCGGTGATCCATAAATCATAAAGATTACAAATTGCTATTTAGTTTAGAAATGTATTATTTTTTGAGTGGGATGCAATAGGTATCATTATTGAAGGTGTTAAAGTAGAATTAATACAATAATATTATGTCTACTTCAATATAAAAATTGTTGATTGAAAATGGCTGCCTTGTCACGTATCTAAACTTATTGAATGTTGAGTGGTTGAAATGACGCGCCTCGTTTCAAAATATTCGATCAGTATCTAAATTATTATTATTTATTTATAATCATTGTATACATGTCCCTGTCTGGCTGACTTTGGACCTGGTAGCATTCGGCGGATGGCGAGAAGTGCAAATTCGATTATCGAAGAGTCAACACGCGCGTGGTTTATCGGGAAACCGAAGCATCCGATCCCTCCGAAGTGCAACGAAATCTTCTTCCTCGGCCGAAGTCGAAGAGAATGCAAATTGACGGCCAGCTCCTGAGATGAGATTAAAGTAAGGCTTGCTTAATAGAGTTGTAGCAACCGAACATAACCAGTAGAGAGTACAATCCACGGGATCCATTCCCACAACTAACTGATTGGAAAGATATTGGATAAGAAATTGACACCGTGTGGGTGTGGAACGTTTTCTAAGCAAAAGATTATGTATCGGTCCTTCTAAACAGATGATCATGCAACGCAGTTATAAATATGCACGGCCGCCAACCAAAACATTCCCCGTGACCCCCACATATGACCCCATATAAAAATCTTTATTGTGTGAAATATACAATGCACAGAATAATAATAATATAATATTAACAAAGATACAGTAATAACACACAAAAACCGGAGGACACAGGGGCAACCAGAAGAGTACACAAAATACTCTGTGCCACACAGAATCACGCTCGCGGGAAGTACGCCGGCTTGCAGCCCTGAAAAGAGCCTTTTTGGCAAAAAGTAAGTAAAAAGTAATATCACATTTATTGTGTTATAAACAGTAATTGTAATATTTTTAATTTATTATCTTTGTTTTCTCAACCACTGAATTGAGTTTAAATATGAATATTAACCACAAAGTTAATATTGTTAATTTTAAAAGTAATAGTAATTGTAATAATTTAGAACATCTTAACATGTCTATAATTTTTTAACCAAATGTATTAAAATTATAATAAAATACGCTTTCAAATCATAATTAACATTTTTACGCATCACGGACTGAAGAAATATGCAATTGTGCACCGTCCCTTATTAACACGATTTCGCTTAACACGAAGTAATTGAATACAGCGATGAATTACTGTTTACTTTTATTGCCCCGTTTAAGCATTGTTACACACGCAGCACTTTACGATAGACAATCGTAATTACATAATCGACGTGAAGGCCAAAGTCGAGCGCCATTCAATTTGCGAATACAACTGTAAACAGATGGAAAAAACGGATGCTGCAAAAGTTTTCTGCGAACGAATTAAGATAAATCTGTTAATATTAAGGAGGTGGTATCGGAAAGACTGTGAACCAAAAATCTAAAAATGAGATTTGTGTGAGCATTAGTTATTTCAGATTATCTGTCTATTACTGTTACTGATCCATTGTAGGATGAAGGCCTCCCCTGGTGCCCAGCTCGACTAAGAAATGACTCGATAGTTTACCTCAAAAGAAAGGACTTAAGATGGAACACGTTTTGTCACAAAAATAGAACCTTAGAAATAGTGTTAGAAAATTTAGGAACATTTTACAGGAGGTACGCGAATGGACTGTATTATATGGTGCTTAGTGCTTTTGTAAAAACCAACAAAGAAAAGTATGTAGGAAAAAATAAATACTACGTAGTGTGGTGGTATTTGGGACATACATTTATTGTCATATAACATATATTAATTACTTTGAGCGAAATAATGCCCTGTAAACCCCCCCCCCCCCTTCCCTTCTCCACCCGGTCTCATTCGTTAGTTGATAGGCGGCTACGCATTGAAACAGTTTGGGTATAACTTCGAAGTCTTTGGAGTCTATATTGGTGTTTTGGAACCTTTGACAAAATATTGTGTGTGATAATCTTATATACAGTCCACTTTCGGCGGCGGAGAGGGTGGAGTGCTGTGAGTCCTTTTTTTCCTTTCTTGCCTGTATTTTTTGTGGAACCTAAATTAAGTACCCACCATTTGGTATGTGATATGTGTCTGAGATATGTAACACGTTTTTAATCAGTGCTTACTACCAGCTTTTAGCGTAAATTTGATGCATGTATCAAGAGCGATACAAAAACTTCAGATGATACAGTTAGTTATGGAAAGATGTCAAATAATTGGAAATGGGCGGGCCGTGTGGCCAAAGGGCTCCCGAATCACTGAAAAAAAGAAAGTAAAATTAGAAACAACAGAAAAAAAAAGTAATAATTTATAAATTTGACATGGAAACACTGTCTTAGGTCAAAAAAATGAGCGGTAGATCTGATCGTGGTTGGCTGCCATTATGTATTCATGACTTCGTATATGCTCATGTCGTCTCGATAGCTTTAGACTCCAGGTCTGTTAATATTAATATAATAGTTTAACTTAAAACTAAAATGTGGTATCATTTTGAGGAGATTTTTATCACGAGGCAGGGAGTTTGTATCGCTGACACTAGAACGACCACTGTGACCACTTCCTCGTCATTAAATAAATTCAGTGTACCTTTTCTGCCATTACTGTCTGCAAATATCTCACTCAATACCGAGAATCTTGGCGATACACCCACGCGAATACATAATGTTGAACCGCCTGTGGAGGTGGAATATTTCATAATCTCAAAAAGTATATCTCTGAGACTGGCACACGAAGAAGAAATATATTACAGTACCGTTGAGATGATTATTGTGTGAATTTACAATTGCAACGAGGTTTTAAAACCTACCTACCTACATTTATTGTAATTATTAAACGTACATGACGACACTGTATACTAAATTATTGCTTTGTGTTATAATTTTATTGTGAGAAACGTAAGTTTATCCGTGTAAATCGAAATGCATTAAACTTTAGAATTATTCACACAATATTTCAGACATTACCATGCGTTGATTATTTAATAGAACTTGAAGAATCCCCCATTGTTTTAATACATTTTTCGCATTTTACTGGTGTAATAAAAATAGATTTATGACGTCATCGCATTTCAATGATAGGTTTTATTAAATTGTACACGGGAATTTGCGAGAAGACTTGTTATAAAAATATGCTACGAGAAAAAAAATATATTAATTAGATAGATATACAAATAAAATCAATTTTATCGAAAAATATTATTGTTGCGCCACTGGGATTCGAACCTGGATCTCTTTCCAAACCGGGGAAGGTGCATTATTCAACTATGCTATAGCGACGATATTTTTAGCGACAAATTTTCATTACTTTTTTAATATTAATACATTTAATCGTTCCATTATTTGAAAGAGCCATCTACCTTATTTTTACGGAATCTAAAATACCTCTGAGTAATCTGATAGCAGATGCCAGAATTATCAATTCATTTTTATTAAAATATCACAGACTTATGTTCTGATAATAAAGTTCTCCTAATAATAAAGTTGTATCAATGTGTCCAAAATTTAATAAAAATGAATTGATAATTCTGGCGACTGCTATCAGATTACTCAAAGTTATTTGAGATTCTGTAAATGATGATGGCTCTTTCAAATAATGGAACGATTAATATTAATGTATTAATATCAAAAAGGTAACATATAGGTTCGAAAATTTGTCGCTTAAAATATTGTCGCTGTAGCATAGTTGAATAATGCACCTTCTACGGTTTGGAAAGAGATCCAAGTTCGAATCCCGGTGGCGTAACGACAATATTTTTCGATAAAATTGATTTTATATGTATATATTTCTAATGAATATATTTAATTTATATTATGTTTCTATATTTATAAAACTTTGGACACATTGATACAACTTTATTATTAGGAGAACACATTCTTATTGTGAAGTTGTAATATTTTTCGATAAAATTAATATTTCTAATTAATATATTTGAAATATCACAGAGCTATGTTCTGAATAATTACAACTTCACAATAAGAATGTGTTCTCCTAATGATATCTGTATTTACGTATTCTTTGGGTGATCTATGATATTTAAAATAATGTGAACCAAAATAGATAGATATTGTAATATTAAAATTTTAGACCGCTGCTGTATATACTGTTATTAATACTATTGCACAAATATATATAATTATATAATTAAAACATTAATTATTATAATTAAAATTAATTACAAGTGACAAATTCATTTATGGTTGGGATGTTATTGACGAAACAAGTTGAGGGGAAATGTGAAGCTGGTATTAGAATTGTGAATAGGGTTAAAAAAAGAGTCATTTCGATGCATGAGAATGAAATATAAGAAATAAAAGATGTCCGCAGAAGCCTTGACGGGATGAACGATTCTCATAGAAGCCATAAAAATCGACGAGCTTACCTGAGAACATGAAACGCCAATTGATATCTCGCTAAATGATAAATCGCCAATTGCTTATTCGCCAATTAATAACTCACCAAATGATATCTCCGCAATTGATATCTCGACAATCAATATCTCGCAATTAATACTCCAATAAATAGTATCTCGCTAATTGATAACTCATCAAATGATATCTCGCCAATTGATAACTCACCAAATTACATCTATTGATATCTTGCTAACTTGTATCTCGCTACGATATATACCACAATAAATCATATCTCATCAATTTATACCTATCTCATCAATTGATATTTTGCCAATTGATAACTCACCATATATTATAAATGGTTTGAATACATCCAGATAATGCCGGGTTTTCTCCTAGATTACCGATAACATTATTAAAGATAACGTATTTTCTACACTCGTACAATTAATTCTTAATGCCACCATTCTTACTGCCACTCAAATGATTGTAACAGATGAATATTAGCTACAGTGATAACAATCGGTGGGAAAAATCGCGTTATTAACTATCATTTAAAAGATAACAAATCAAATGGACAGATATTAGCACCGGCAGACAGTTGAGAAATTGGCAGTGTGTACCGACTACACTCTTAGGTCTTCAGGTAGCTACTGACTCGGTCATATAATAACATTTCTGCATTTAAATTACGGGAAAAGCACACAATAAGATGGCGAACGGTAAAGAGATTTAATGCAAACGATGGGGCACGAGATAAACGAAATTGAATGTGCAAACACAATCGCATCCGCCATTTCACGACGTCGGCCATTTTAGATGAAGTCGGTTCATTAGTCCAGTAATGTTGCAGTTTTTACAGCCTTTTTTCCCCGTGACAAATGGCCCGCGAGCAGTGATTTTAGCGGGAAATGTACATTGAAAAAATGTAATAGCTGTTTCGGAAGGGCGGCCATTGCCGGCTTTGAGAATTTTTTCCATCTGCGAATAGACTCGCATTTAATATGCTCGTTATTTTGTTGGTTTTGTACAACAGTACTCTTAATTATATTATTTAATCAGGGTACAATTATATAGTTTTAAACTATTATCGATGAGAAAACGTTTCATCGTTACTTAACCGTATCATCGTACAGTGGCGTAACCGTGAGGCAAAACAAGAGCTTTCATATCTCGAATATGTAATGAGACATTATTGGAAGTCGGGGCTTTGAAGGAGGAATAATAATGAGAGGAACTGTCGCTAGCCCAGGACGGTTTTTAAATAAAAGTTTCTATATCAGTCCTACTCATTTAGCGCCAGGTTGGCATTTTTTAATGCAACGCACGATCGCCTGTCCAAGTGTCCAAGCAAAATATTTCCATACAAAGATCTTCATTGTGTAAAATATACAATCCACTGAATAATAATAATACAAATACAGTAATTACGCACGCGCGTTGGGGGACAGGCGGGCGACTAGGGGAGTACTCACGGGAAACAAGACTTGATTCTCTACCCGAGCACCACTGCCGGCTGATATTATCCAACACACTAGGTTAAGAGCAGAATATGTAGTATCGATGTTTAAATTCAAGAATATTAATTAGTCAAAAAAATACATATATGTAAAAGGATTGGACACCAAATAGATAGGTCTGTGTTGAGTATGAATATTTTAATCTAAAATTTTTCTATTTGATATTTTTCATCACGTATCATTTCGTAATCGATGTACTTAGGGCCTAATTCCAAATCCCCCTAAAAAGGCGATGCGTTTTTGAGTTATGGATGTAAAGGTATATTTTGAAAGCAAATGTTCAAAATTTTTGTTTTTACATCAGACAATTTTGTAATATAATTGTTTTTTTTTTTGTATAAATCATTCTGGGAGCCATACTGTATTTTAGATCACGTGGTCATCAAAAAGCTTTGTGATTAGCTGATTCCATTTTATGGAGAAATTGCAACATATACTCTTTCTGCTTTAAGGTATTTTGGAACAAACCCTGATTTTGAACATGCAATATCAATGGATTTAAGTGGTATTTGCGGGAAACAATGTGTTCTGCATGTAGCTGACAACAAAATCTACAAACCTGAATATTTAACTCTAATTATCCGAAATCCGTTTTGGGGATTTTTAAAATTATATATCATTTCTTACTGCGTGGTAGGTTTTAAAAATTATCAAAGTATTTTACTTACTTATTTACTATCACGCCGTTTTTCCGCGGAGGTAGGCAGAGATGATAGAGCGCTACACTCCTCTGTCCCGACACACAATTTTCGCCTCATCCACATTCATAAATCTTCTCATAAAAGCTCTCCGATTGTTGAGGTTTCTAACAGAACTATCCGTCATTATCTGATTTACCTGGTCAAGTCAAGTCTTCCGCATACGTTCTGGTGCCATCAACCCTTGCGTCATATATTTTTCTTACCATTCATCCGTTCCACATGACTTAATTTTACTTACTATACTAAAATCAGTTTTACATTCTTTCTCTATTTCTTCTATAGATTTGTTACATATACCCCTAAGTGATCTAATTTCCACTGCATTCAGTAAAAATTTGAACCTTTTGGAACCAATCTAACGTTGGTCCTAATACGCCGCACTGGCATAGTTACGCCACTGTTATTATATTATAAAAATGGCAAATTACTGTTGAATCGTGACCGAGAATGCCGTATAATTATTTTTCCTGCCAAGTTATTATGTTTTATTAATATAGTTTTATAAATACCACCTGCAGTGCTGAAACACTTGGTTCGGGAATTTTTAGCTGTAGTTAAATAAATTCTATAATTAATTGTGTACATAAAACATATTTCTTTTGTAACAATAATTATACCAATTCTAAAAATGACAAATCTTCATAAAATGAAAACTGTCTCTTGAAGATTGTTCTAAAAAAACCTCAATAATGGATTTAAATCAAATGTTGCACTCCACTTTTAAAGTAAAGCCTTTAAAGTTTGTTTATTTCCCCTGCCAATGTTTCAGCTGGATAGATTGCAAACTATTCTAAATTCCGGATAATACATGGAGTTTCCAAATTCTCTCATCCCTTTCACATCAGCTACATTGGCTCCGATTCCCTGAAAGAGTTGAATTTAAATTGTGCTGGTTAATGTACAAGGCGACACACAACACGGCGCCTCTGTATCTTCAAGAACTTTGTATCCCAGACAATTTGAATGGTAGACGTCAAACTCTCAGGTCAGCCGCAGGAAGGGTTGTAGAACCGACCGACCGTTGCCAGAAGTCTAAATTTAGTAAACTCTTTGCCCTCCGTTATAAGGCTCCGTGCATCAGAGACTTTATTTAAGAATAAACTAAAAACGCACCTTTTCAAAAAATCATTTCCATAAGTGAAAATAACGATTTTTAATTTTAAAAAAACAAAGATAATTGTAGAACTATAAACAGTTGATTTGTAAAGCGCCCTTGAGGTGAAAGTTTTTACGAAAATGGCGCTATACAAATTATTCATTATTATTATTATAAAGTGAACGGCTCCATCACTTCTGAAACTAGAGGAGGAATCTTTAGGAGCTGGTGCTCTTCTGGTGGAGTTTCTCTCAGCAAAGAATCCAGATTGTAATTAATAAGCTAAGTTTATTTGAAGCTAGTTCGTTATTTATTAATACAGATCAGCGGCAGATCGATAACCCAAGACCTGCCCAATTATAATTATAAAATTGTTAATGGTTAAAAAATAATAATTGGTGTTATTTATAACTTGATTGAAAAATAACACTCGGCTATCATTAATGTCTCTATTGCCATTAACACTACAGATTTTAGTTTAGTGTCACTAACTTACTTGCGTACATCGCATTTATGCACGTAAAGGGTGTTTTTTTTAGAGGTTTAGAACCTTAAAATGAAATTAAACACATCAAAATCACGGTATTGGTTTTATTGGAATGATAATGTAACGCTATTAGTGTTTTATAATGATTTCGCGGCTGGCTCTAATAAAGCGCAACCTGAAAGTCCAATTTTCGACCACTTTTTGGAGTAGCTGGAGCAGTATATCGGCAATAACGCGACGAATGTTGGCGTTCAAGTCGTCTATCGTCTCTGGTTTATCGGCGTAGACTAGCAACATCACATATCTCCACAGAAAATAATCTTAGAGGACAATTCACAGGTCCATTACGCGAAATTATGCGTTCATGTCTTTCAATCATGGTCACGCAGCTTCAATTGTTGAGCTGGATCTTGAGAGATCCTAAAACAAGATTTTTCCGAAAAATCTTTCATAAAGTAGATGAACACGGTTCCAATTGCTGTGATCGATGGCGAATCGACTCATTCAGTTCCTCTTCGGTGCGCACTGTACCACGTCTCTGCGGATGCGTATTATTAGTTAGAGTATGCGTGGTGCGAAAACGATCCATGGTTATACAAATTACTTGCTCGGATGGACGATTATGTCGATCGTAAAAAGGACGGTAAATTTTGAATGTCTAATGAAAGTAGTTTGCAAGCGTTGTTATGGCATAAGTCTATTCGTGGTGAAATGGTAAACCAAACTGAGCACAAATCAGCTATCAGCTGTCAAATTAACTGTCGCTCGAAAAAGTGTCGCTATTTCGAAAACCAAACCTCTAAAAAAACGCCTTTTATATATATATATGCTGTAAAATAAATAAGATTAACATTTTAATTTAAAAATTAGTAGTAGTAGTAGTAGTTTAAAAATTAAAAATAGTAAACTATAACTTATCTTACACTTCTTTTCTTATATTATCTGACATTTCATTAAAGATCTTCATCGCACTGTACATCATCGATTTCTGAGATTTAGCCTTCTTCCTGAATGGCAGTGTCAGTCTATCTTTTCCCCTTGTACGATGTTCGTGCTCATGTTGATTTTTTTATAAATTCTGAAAATTTTAAAGTGATTATTTTAAAAATAAATATCTACTGTACCTGACATTGAAAAATATTTATATTTTTATTTTAGAACACATTCTTATTGTGAAGTTGTAATTATTCACAACATTAATTACAACTCAATAATAAGAATGTGTTCTCCTAATAATATACAAGTTGTATCAATGTGTTCAAAAATTTAATAAAAATGAATTGTTAATTCTGGCGTCTGCTATCGGTTTACTCAAGGCATTTGAGATTCAGTAAAAACAAAGTAGATGGCTTTGAAATAATGGAACGATAGATGTATTAATTTGAAAAAGTGGATAATGGATCTTCCTCGGCTTGGAAAGAGATCCAGGTTCAAATCCCGTTGGCGCAACAGCAATATTTTTCGATAAAATTGATTTTACATGTATATCTTTCTAATTAATACATTCAATTAGTATTTTTTCATGGTATTATTATTCTCAAGGCTTTATTTTGCACCACTGATAATTCTTGTGTTTCTTCTTCATTAGCCAAAAATAAATTGCAGTAGATTTTGTAAGGAATAAGGAATGAGGAATAATAACAGAATTGTACACTATTTTAAAAGATTCAGTATTAATGAATCTTCTGATCCTTACCAGAAGTGCGATTTTTTTAGTCACATGTTTTGACTTCAACACTATCAAATATTTTATCTCAGTCACTTCCTTCAGTCTTTCAATTATTTTCTTCACGTAGAATATTAAAAAAAAAAAAGATTCATGACGGGATGGAACGCCTAGTTTCCAAAGGCATACCGAGAGTAGAGTCTCATCTATTTCTCATGTATGCTCTTAGGCTATTGAAACTTTCAGCAGGATCTTCCTCGAGTTCTTGGTTAATCTTGTCGTCCAGGTGCCCTCTGTTCCAGTTGTCTTCATCACTCATCTTATATATATATATATATATATATATTTTTCCATATATTTTTCGCTCGTACCATCCCACCGACCCTTTAATTATTAATTTTTATTTTATTTTATTGAGGTATTTTAACCGTGTAAACTTAATATAACTAACATATTAAATATTTAACATGTGATACTATTTATGAAGATCCATAGAAATGGTTAGGTACATAAGTATGTTTAGGGCGCAGAAGGGTGGGGAGGTTGCAACTATTGTTTGTTGTAAAGGAAGATCAAGATGTGTTTGCACATAAATATTCTTACTATTTTCAACTAAGCTAAACGCTTGTGCTATGAAAATAGGACTAACTTGCTCGAGTCCTGAAACCAGGCGCGAACCTAGATCACTAGGCCAGCGCCTTGACCACTACACCAACAGGCTATATAGGTTATAGCTAGTTTAAAGGTAGAAAGGTTGGCCAAAATTGAGATTATGGTGGTTCATAAATTCATGTTGAAAAAATCTATTTCTGTAAATTTCCCATTATGGTATTTGCATCACCGGTGAATGAATGAATTTTGTATGTAAGATGTTCTACTTTTGGGAATATGAAAGAGTGCGGACTGCTGGGTCGATCTAGATGGTACGTGGAGAGATATATAGAAAATAAATGTTTGGTCAGCACGTGTTCTTCGATGTTCTAGGGTTTTCATATTGTGGAAGTTTGCTGCATCATTAAGATATCGAATAAACCTATTTTGTATATGTTCTGATATCGCAATATAAGTAATCTGCCATGGATTAACTTATGACTGGATGACTTAACTACATTGTATCGGCCAAGGTACAAGCAGCTCTATACTCACAGTTTCTGAATCATTTGTGTAAGTTTGGTTTGTCTTCAACATGGGCCCGCATGGTCCGCGATTCTATCGCTTATTACGATCGTATCGCGCGTCATCAGGTGCTTCCGTATTCTCAATGAATACGGTGCTGAACCCCCACTCTTAATCTCACATTCACGGCTCCATTAACATTCCGATCGCGGCCCGCGTGCACATGTGTAGGAACGCCTGCGTCAGGATGTACCTTCCGCGGGTCGTGCCCTACAACAGCCGCCGCGGTCGCAGCACGCGCGACCAGCTTCGCCACGTGATCCACACAGATCGCAGATGATAATTATCTCTGTCCGACCGTAGAGATCTCCATTCCTATTTATTTCACATTAAATTTTACATTTCCAATCTAAGCTATTTCTCTCTCCTACCTCTAGAATGCTTAATTATTACCACTAAGACTATCGCGTGATTAGATATCTTTGACCATCAATCAATCAACGCACTTCTGTACCTATGCGACAGTTGTAACATAACAATAATTTATTATATTAAATAAAATAACAATCACTTTGTACGAAACCACTAAATTTATTTTACGTCAACCGGTTTCGTTTATCTCAAGCTTCATCAGGACGAATTTAAAACTGTCATATTTTAAAAAAAAGTCGCGGTGTTCTTAATCTGCGCGAGTGGCAGCAAAGTGAAAATTTTAGGACAAGAAATTTGCGTTAGTTCATGTCTATTTATTTGGTTGTCTATAATTATCTTTAAAAATGAAAATGCTCGATAGATAATTGACACGAAATTGGAAAAGAAGTTGGAATATATACAAAGAAGAAAAAAAATTGTCTGTCGTATTAATGTCTCTAAAAAGTGTGATTGTAAGCAGTTTACAGTTAAGAAAAAATAGATTTAAAACTGAAGAAAATTAACAGATGTAAAGAAATAAAATGATTGTTATGCGGATTGAACGAACAAATTGGACGCGCGTAAACACGCAGCAGCGAAATTAAAAACTATGGCTAATTCGTATAATAAATTTTGTTTAATTATCTTTATTTCCCATAATCTTTAGTAATGCACAACTTTTTTGTTCGTATGCAGTGCACGCCCCAGATTGATATATACTGATTGGGTTGGTTTAATGTGCGGGCGAACGGTTGCACGGTAACGAAGAGCACATAAAATATTTTTTTTTTAGAATAACGGTCCACGTTATCGGCCCCGAATTAATAATATGGATACCAAATATCTGATATATTATGGACACGAGAAAGATTATTTTCTTGTGTCTGTCCGTCTGTGTGTAACGCAACAACATAAAACAAATACGAATCACGTGAAAGTGTGGGATTTTCACGTCAAACAATGTAAACTATTTTGAAATTGTATTTAAAAAATATATATTAAGGTTAAAGGAAACCCCAAATGGTTCCACCCTATCCTGAAATCGTTATCCTTAACAAATCAATGTGTTTAGGGTTGATAAGAGTTTTGTTTCACTCATCTGTAACTGCTGGGTGCGTTCAGTATTTGTCTGTTTTCTTGTCCACATGTCTCTTTGTGTAATGCCCGACATATATTTTTCCATGCCTATTAGCGCAGTTCTAAGATATTAAAAATAACTTTTCTCATGGCTTACTCATCGCGCAGCTCCGCCTGCTGACCTCACAGATCTACTCCCCTTCTTAATTTGAAAAGCATTGTTGAAAGTTAAAATATTGCAGGTACAGTTGTAGAGCACGTTCAAATGCACGTAATACCAATTTTAATTTTGGTACCATGGCCGTAATTGGTTTTTCATTTCGTGATTTATCATGGCCGAGAGCTTCGGCTTTACATCACACGACGGTCCCGTAACTTTGATGTGAAAATGCATCAACATTAGCCTTAATGGTAATACTATAAACAGTATGTCAATGACCTTGAGATGGGTGCGTTAACTGTTAAACCGAGAGACGATACCCGTAGCGTGATGTCACGCCGCTCTTGACGGAGTCTGTGGATCTGAAATTCTCCGGCAAATGCGGAAGGCAGCACGGGTCGCGGAGATTCCTAGCGCTATCTAATCATCAGATCATTATCAGATGTGCGTGGCGTGCACCTTATACTTGGGCGACTGTCTCTCAGCCGAAACGCATTTGGTTTATTATATTTTAACCTTTTAACGGCCAACTCTATTTTAAATGGGTGACACCGCACTAGGCTTTAAGGGTGTTAACTTATCTGTCAAAAGCTGAGACCTGTTGAGAGCTACATCAATATCCAACATATAATTATGCTACGAGAGAAAAAAAGAATAGGCTAAAAAGAAAACAAGCTTTGGTCAATCCTTACATACGTTTCTGGCTCCCGAAGCCTATAACATTTTGCCGAACAGTATGAAACAATTTTCGATGGAGAAACTCAAACGCCATCTCAGGAGCTGGTTATTTGGTGTTGGCAGAAAGTAAACAGAGAAAAGATTCATAGAAATAATCACATGAACAGAACATCATTTCTTTATATTCATTTTTTTGTTTTGCACAGTGTTTCAATCACGGGATAGCGACACTATTTTAGTTATATAATATGTTATTAGAATTATTTTAAAAACCTGTTTACTTTATTGTTAATATTTTTGGTTTAGACAAAAAATAAAAATAATGTTAATAATAATAATAATGTTAAGGAAAACACATTCTTATTGTGAAGTTGTAATTATTCAGAACAGACGCTCTGTGATATTTTAAATACTAAATTAATGTATTAATTATAAATATATACATATAAAATCAATTTTGTGGAAAAATATTGTTTTTGCGTCACTGGGATGTTACATTTTTGTTACATTTTTTCAAATGAATACACCTATAGGCATATAGGTTCGAAAATTCGTCAAGAAAAATACTGGCGTTATAGCACAATGGTAGTGCACTTCCCCGGATTGGAAATATAAATCCAGGTTCGAATCCCAGTGACGCAAAAACAATATTTTTCGACAAAATTGATTTTATATGTATATATTTATAATTAATATATTAATTTAGTATTTATAATAATGGTTTTCATATTTGTATGACAGACAACAGATGAACCTGTCTCCTTTAGTATAGACTTCCCGCGTGCCCCACCACAACAAGCTTCTCCGAGCTATCTTTCCTTTTCTTGTAAGTTGCCTAGAAAATTAAAGAATTTGTCGCAGACAAAGGGTTGTTAGTAGAAAATGTTGTAGTGATATTGTAAATAAACCAATTTCTTGCTGGAAGACAGTGAGGGGTTAATTTTATCTGATAGCCGTATATCGCCGCCCTGTTGCCTCTGTAGCATGAAGGACCGATGTGGGGAGCATTAGATCATAGAAAGGTCCTCGATTAGTAGTGGTGGGTAACCTTCACTGATAGTTCTATAAATATAAGTACAAGGCTAATATAAAGCTAAAGCTATTCTTCTTTCATATACAGCGTGTAACATACCTAGTCCACAATATTTTATTTTTGGATACTTTACTAAATTACGAGTTGAAAATGTTCAAGGAATATGTGTCTAATCTCAACCGTGTCAGAGATATAAGCATTTTAAAAAAAAATTGGTTGTACGATTATTTCGATTAATTGAGATATTTTATTGATTCCAAATTATATATTGATTACAAAAAATTAGAGGTCATCGACCATTTTTTTGTTAGATGATTTAGAGCCCACAGCAGAAATTTCGCAAATATTTATTTCGAAGTACGTAGACTTAAAACTTTACATGATTTTGTAAAAATTTCAAACAATAATATTTCCCGTAACGGTACGAAATTTACACATATTCCTTGAACATTTTCGACTCATAATTTAGTCAGATATCTACCCATAAAATATTGTGAACTTGGTATGTCACACTCTGTATAAGAAGTCTGTCTCTGTTGTTTTTTTGTCTAGGCTTTCTTCTCTGCCTTCTTCTCTTAATTACATTTTTGAGGTATGCGTTGTGCTTAAGAATGTATCATATCCACTGACCTCTTCAATTCTCCACGGTGTTTCTTGTATCCTCGTTTGTAACACCTTCATTTTTAATTACTTCAGTCCGACTTAAGGTCTTCGTATGTTGTGCTGTCCATGGGACGTGTAACATCGTTCTCCAGCAATGCATTTTGAAGTCATCTATTTCACGCTTGTCAATTGTGGACTGTTAAACATGAAGATTGGAAAGATAAGAGTGCAAAGAGTACAAGGTATATAACTCGTATCGAAGTCAAAGGTAACGCAGAAAAGAGGCCGCGCCTTGCGCGTGTTTCCTATTTATCCCCGCATACACGCGCACAGGTACACATCCCGCTCCGGCAGTGCGGCGCTCATACACACACACACATACACACACACACACACACACACACACACACACACACACACACACACACACACATACACACACACACATCTATTGGTGTTTTATCCACTGCTTTGTATCTCGTGTAACTTGGTCTGGTGGTATAGCAATTAAACTCGGTCTGAATGCAACAGTTCACTATTTATTACACTAATAACTTGGTACACCGATTAATACAATAATTACACTAAAAGCAAGTATTTACAAGTTGAAGACGCGTAGATTAGAGAGCGCTTCCCAAGGGCGCGGCGTCTTATAGTGGCTCTCTCACACAACCGCACTCACACAACCACTCGTCCAATATCACGCCGTTTTCATTTCTGACACACACATGTATACAAACAACTGACAGATTTTACAATTATTATTTTTAATACCCATTATTTAATTGATTTATCTCCCTCTCCATATGGACCGCGTACATATGCGTGTGAAATGGCGGCCAGCTTCTGAGTGCGTAATGGTAAATGGAATGTTGGTCAGTGGAGAGTTAACTGTAAGAATAATTAATTAATCCAGCGAAGTGTTTATTGAATTATTCAACATTCAATTGATTGATTTCCTCACTCTTTATACTCAGAGAAAGGCGAATTTTGTCTCTTTTCAGTATCTGCGTCATTATGAATCTTTAAAACTTATTCACCAAAGCAACAGTATGTTAATTTATCTTGTGTAAGCTGCCTAAGATCCTCAGTATTTTGGACATCAAGGTACCAGCCAAAGATATCACATTCACCTACTCTTACTGCTTTCTATCTTCTTCTGCCTAATGGTGTCGTTAGATATCATTTAATATATAGATATGTAATAGTATTTATTTATAAAATCCTCACTAGGAAAATATCGGCGGAATTTATATAAAAAATGGATGCAAATCAACATGAGCACGAACATCATACAAGAGGAAAAGATGGACTGAGACTGCCATTCAGGAAGAAGGCTAAATCTCAGAAATCTCAGATGTACAGTGCGATGAAGATTTTTAATGAAATACCAGAAGACATAATATAAGAGGAGAAACTGCATGGATCAAAGTAAAGCTAAACGGATATGTGAAAGATAAGTTCTAATAAAAATAAACTATTTTAATTTTGTTTACATTAGAACACGTGTACCAGATATGTAAATATGAATTGTTCCATAGAATAGTGCCAAAATATAAAAACCCAAAGTTCCCATTAATGCATGCAGTACTTAAAATTATATAGCTATCATGTAAAATGAAAATAATATTTCTTTATTTACTGGGAATTGGATCCAGGACTTTTATATTGCCGGAAGAGTGCTCTCCCAACTGAGCTACATCAGGTTGTATGGATAAAAAATGTAAACAATGTTATTACTCTACTTGTGTTTATTTGCACTACCCGAGTTTCGAGAGAAACAGGAACTCTCATCGACAGGTGAATTCGAATGAAAGATTTTGTTTTTTTCAGTGACGTATATGAACTTTTAAGATATTATATTATTTAAAAATCTTTTCTTAATTATCTAGAATTTTTACTAAGAACGGCAGATTTATTATTTTATGTTAAACTAGCTAATATAGAACATTTTAATTTCAAAAACCTTTGAGAAACATTTCAAGTTTTATAAAACTCTTCTAGAAACCTCCACTCTACGTAGAAGCATCCTTGTCATATATTTTCATAGCGTCACATTGGAGATATTAGTATTTTCATTATCATATGTGTGATTATCGAGTTCTACGAACTTACCTCCGAAACAATAAATTTTATTACATTATATTAACGTTATATTATACCTTGTCAAGTACTACGCTTGACATACCGTAGCAGTAATCGATCGCCATCGTAGTTGGACTGTTTTCTCATCATTGTATAGCAGTACCGTCAACTGTTAATGTTAACGATGCCAGCACATTCGAACTGCATGCGTAATACCATATTTTAAACACGAAACTACACACGCACGCATCTCAGGGTAGAATTCCAACCACGATCGGAGTTTGGTTTCCACCTGTTATCTACCAGATGGATTGTAATGTCATTTTGATAGTCTGCTCACGGCGTTCTGCAGCAGACCATCCCAATGCGGAAGATGTAAACAAGCAAACGTACCATTCACAATGCAGTATCGGTAAGTACAATCTCGGTGGTAGTTGCCAGAGATGGATTACCGCCTGAGTACTTTAGGCGCTCGCCTAGGGCCGAGATCTTATCTAGGGCGTGGGAAATTTTAATAGCTTTTAGTGTCGGAAGAAAATTTTAATAGTTAAGTAATGCCAAACTGTAAATGATACAATTAAGGGTTTCAGAATGAATGTATGTGGACATTGCACACATGCATGTAGCTAACATATAAAAAAGATTTTAAATATAATACGTAATATTGTAGGAGTTGAGGTGTGTGTATTGAAGTTATTCAAACTATGATTGTGTCAGAAGGTCAAGATGCTGTTAAACAAAAGCTCCTAACCTCTCCTTGTCTCATGCGTGATGGTTGTGTGTCGCAGTGTAGGGTGTCTGTTGTAACTAGAGCAGGGTATATAAATGAAAGACCACTTACAAGGTTTCGTTTATTGAGGTGATGAATTAATACAATTAAATACGCGGTTGAACTCTGGAGTGGCTCGCTGGAAATGCTGGTGTTAGGACGGCCTGCGGAGAAGTAATCGATCGTTACTTGGCAGTGACCGTCTTTGGTGCATAATATTTATTTGTAGGTGCTTATCCGTCGCTTTGGTTCAGGCTTTAATAGTTTATAGGTGAGCCCATACCCGGCCATGTCTACGGGCGCGTGTAGGCTCACCACAATATATTAAGCATTTAATCAAAAAGTAATAAATGATTATTAAACACGTAAATTTCAAAAATGTCAGCGTCGCATCATTATTTGACAGTGCAACCATAGAAAAAAATCGTGCGATTTCATTCACGGCTTCTACGATATGACGCGAGATGACCATAGACAAGGAAGATGACAGTTCAAAATTCATGCGATTTCGCAATGTTTTTGATTTACGATGAACACTTCATTTCAAATTGAATATATATTAACGTAGTGTTATTGAATGTATAAAAGAAAAAGCATTTAAGTAATCTTAACCTAGAGATATTAAAAACACGAAAATGCAGTGGTATAGGTCATATCAAACTTTTTAAAGTTATATCTTACGGTATTTTGGTTTACATGGATAAAAATACGAATTGTGTTGAGAATTGACTTTCAGGTAAGTCAATCCTCGGGGTGGGGGGGGGGGGGGGGCAGGATGTTTGGGACATATATTTAATTGTGTAAATGCATATTTATTATTAAATTAAAATAATGCACTATGCTTGCTATGTACGGTACAAGTTTACAATATTATACTAATTCGAGACTTTGCGTCTATACTGTGTCGGAACCCCTGACGAAATAGTGAGTAAAATATACAGTCCACATTTTGAAGATGTCATTTTGCAGAATCCGGATTATGGTGAGCGTCAATTCCTGAATTATTCCGGCACCTGTGCATGTGCGCAACATTTCTGGTCGTTTAAGCAATAACTAAACAGCCATTGAAGCCCGCATCAGAAAGTCATGGAAAATAGACGGGGAGACGTAACGTTATTATGGATTCTCAACAATTGTTACCGTTAAGTTTTCTCGGTTATTCAGTTTGTGACGAAATTGTTAATTTATTGTTTCTAACTTGAGAAAACAATATGCTAATAAGATGCAATTATTGTTGACTCAACGCCTTATCAACCATGTTAATTTATTGCCATAATAAGATATTTCAACATAAACTCAAAGTGTATAGAACTACAGTTATAAAGTCGAGAGCGTAGTAATCATTTTCCTTTGAGGGATATCATCGGCTATCAATCGTTAAGATATATCAATACTAGAAGATTTATCTATAAATTGTTGGTGCTGTAATGGAAAATGACTTGTATGCGACAAATAGCTGTACACAGTTTCAAATTCGACTTCTTTATATAAGTGTGCCAATGTCAGACTTATTCACATACTGTCGCGTGGCTCCTGATACTGACGCTAATCTACCGAAAATGCTTCTAAAATATTTATAGGTGTAGGACACAGACCAGTAAGTGTAAATAAAACTATATAACCTGAATTGGATTCAGAAAGGAATAAAGACAGATGGATCTGGTCTACATTGATCTAAGTCCTGGGTTGGATGACAATTTTCACCTCCGGTTGACTCGCAATTTTGTAGTGAAGAATTAAGATACTACTACACTTTCGGATAGTGCAGAACAGCGCTTCTTTGTGGTAATGATTTGTACACACTGCGACAATTTTGATCTACAAAATAAGCCTGTTAATAACTCGGCGTCGAAATGCAACCTGTTCATACGTCGCGAAATCCCTATGTGATTTATGGGGATTTATGAAAAGGACAGGTATAAATGAGATTATCGGGGAAGTACTCGACTTGCATATATTTAAAAAAAGTCGCTAAGCTATTTGATAGTGTAAGTGGTACCAAAGTGAGCACGTAGGTGTCACCATATTAAAAATATTAGTTCATGTCTACAGTCTGTGGTGGAGGATAATATAAGAATACTAGTAAAAACAATTAGCTATCAAGCTGGCGTTTCCGGAATTGTAATTCCATGCATTTTAGTAATAAAGCGGTTTGTGTCTTGGTTATCTATTAATGTGAAAATAACTGGTTAGCTGGGAATTACACCTTAGTCCGACCAGACACGATGAGCGTAGTGATGGATCCATGTTTCGTCAACGGTCACAAAAACTCTTTCAAATTGCGCTTAAACATGTCCAAACAGTGCTCCAAAGTTGTCAAGCGATTACGTTTTTGTTCCACTGCGAGCAAACGCGGCACCCATCTCTCCGATTTTCATGTTGGATATTTTGTGCGCATTCAATTGAGATGTTTACAATGTCAGCAATCCGTCTGCTAACACGATGTCATGCATTTTGCTGACACTTCAGTTGGGACGGGTGTTTGGCCACTATTGAATTCAATATACCAATATCTAATGGTAGTTATTGAAGGTGCATGGTCCTTATGAATGGCATACAATTTCACATTGATTTCCTAACACGTCTTCCCATCCAAAAAAAAAAAAGGAATTGAATCGCTGGCCGATATTTTTCCAAACTTGCCCACATTCGATAAATACTAGCGTCGTTCAAAAGATGTTAAACAATGGTATAAAATTTTGTGTCAGTGACACCATTAGTCTTTAAACACGGGCACTAATTATACAACCCTCGTATATATCGATATTTCTTTTTTTATTAAAAAATTATACAAACAAATAGTGCCGCCAATTTCTCTCAATCCGGCTTTGTTTAATAGGCATTTTTTTAGCGAACCATAATAGCTTTTGTAATTGTTACCACACTATTGATTGGTTAGTACTCGTCATCAGGAAGATACGATTTTATTGACGTCTTCTGAGCAACGAACAGCAAATGAACTAGTGAGCTGTAAAAGGCGTCGACTATTATTTGATCAATGTGCTTCTGTCACGGTCTACCGTGATGTTTTATTGTCTCCAATTCTCCATTACATTCTTTAGAAATCTGCTACTTGTCATGTGTGCCAGACCCACTTTTGTCACTGATAGAATTGCTTTATCATGGTGCTCGGATTTTTTGGAATTTTGCGGAAACATTTTTGCGAACACGATCTTTCTGGACACTGATTATTTTGGACAATGATTATTCCGGAAATAGATTATTCCGTATATAGATTATTTCGGAATTTAGGTTAGGTTACGTTTAGGGATTAAAAATTTTACAATTCAAATGTTTACGTTAAAATATTTTTTACGGAAAAATCTGTCCTGTATAATCTATATCCGGAATAATCTGTGTCTGGAAAAATCATGTCCTGAAAAATTAATGTCCGGAATAATCAGCGTCCGGAAAAAACATGTCCTGAAAAATCAGTGTCCGCAAAAAACATTTCCTGTAAAATTAGTGTCCGGAATAATAAACGTATGGAAAAATCATGTCCTAAAAAATCAGTGTCCGCAAAAAACATTTCTTGTAAAATTAGTGTCCGGAAAAAACATGTTCTGAAAAATCAGTGTCCGCAAAAAACATTTCCTGTAAAATTAGTGTCCGGAATAATAAGCGTATGGAAAAATCATGTCCTGAAAAATCTGTGTCCGCAAAAAACATTTCCTGTAAAATCAGTGTCCGGAAAAAACATGTCCTGTAAAATTAGTATCCGGAATAATCAGCGTCCGATAAAATCAGTGTTCGCAAAAAACATTTCCTATAAAATCAGTGTCCGGAATAATAAGCGTACGGAAAAATCATGTCTTGAAAAATTAGTGCCCGGAGATGGAGCTCTGTCCTGCTGAATGTCCAATTATGCTGTAATATCTAGCTTTACTCCAGGCTTTGTTTTGAAACTCTTTGATCATTTTCCCAGCACCCCGACGTTTTTCAATTAGCAAATTTTTTATCAGAATACAGTCTTCTGCAGTGGTTTTTGCCATTCTGAGCAACAATTTGAAAAAATATATATAAACAATGGAAAAATAAATAATCAAAAATGAAATAAAACATAATATATTTAAATAGATAAGTACGTAAATTAGTAAACAATTTAAGCTATTGTTGATATAGTTAAACTAATTTTGATGTAATCATATCACATTTTACGAAATGTTCTCACCCTGTATTTATATTATTTCATTACTAAGAACACAATTTTATTGTAAAGTTGCAATTATTCAGAACATTGCTCTGTGATATTTTAAATACGATTTAAGCGTATTAGAAAGATATACATATAAAATCAATTTTATCTAAAAATATTGTTGTTGCTATCGGGATTCGAACCTGGATATAATTCAAATACTACTCAAAGGTATTTGAGATTTCGTAAAAATAAATAAGATGGTTTTCGAATAATTGAACGATAGATGTATCAATTTGAAATGTTCTTCACCAGCATGTATACCTGCGAGCTCTGGTCGAAATACAAGCAAGTGACGTATAACCGTCTCCGAATTCAGTACAACTCATACAGAATGCTGTTCGGATTGGCGCGTTATTGTAGCGCATCTACAATGTTTACCGAAGGCCGTATACATGGATTCGTTCCGCTTCTAAGACATCGAGTTGCTGGCGTATAGCGGCAGTTGGAGCTCAGCACCAACTCTCTGGTGCAAGCGGCGCTCTCATGGAAAGCTGGTTCCCTGACCAGAGAATGGCAGTGCTTACAAAATAGCTACATATACAACAATGGCCGTGATTGAAGTAGTTATATTATATTTTGTGTGTATATATGTGTGAACTTTTTATTTTTTATTAACTTTTAAATTTTTTTTTTTGTATTTATTAATATTTTCCTTGGTTTTCTTTTTCACAGAATATTTATTTCATAACTTTTAATGTATAACTTAATATGTATTATCTTTATGACGAATCAGGTTTAAAAAAAAAACCTGATCACGCTGGAATAAACACATTATTATTACTATTATTATTACTATTAATTGTATAAGTTCGAAAATTTGTTGTCAGTGCACTGTGTTGGTATAGCATAATCGGTTATGTTAAAATTGAGTTTATATGTATATTTTTCTTATTAATACATTTAATTTGTATTTATTTATATTTCATCGCATTAGATAAGTTCATTGTATTGTCGCCTGTTATAATGATTAGATATTTTAATCTAATGGGACGCGAAGAATGCTCCACCTGCAAGTGTCGCATAGCTGCGGTTACAAAATTGACTTCTGTAGAAACGTTTTGCGTCGTCTCTTGCCTTTAAGGCTTTTAATACGCGATTAAGATACGCATTCTTATCAAAATGTTTCATTACAAGTTTGTATAACCCTTTTCACGAGTGTTCATCTATTTAAATGTGAAAAGAATGTGGTTGCATACCTTCATGTATTTCTACAGTATTGGATAGACAACAGATTGCTCTACCGATTATATCATTCAGTAGTTTATATGTAATTCATTATCATTATCTCGATAATTTGGTAGGAGTCCTGGCTTACTCTTCTTCATTGGACTGCTTCTCTCTAACTGCTGATGCAAAGAATGGACATATTTTCTTGCTACTTGATTGTAGGTTTATATGTTCTTGGCTAGAGAGACCTAACGGACTCTTGCGACCCTGACAGGGTGAATTTCTGCCGACTGTGACCGAGCTCTGCTACTGACGTGACGTCTACCCTTCTTTTTTGGGGGTGCATGATTTATATAGCATCTCTCTGGTTGCTCTCTGAATTGAATGTGATAACGTGTCTCACGTCACACTGTACAGGTATGTCTCTGGTGCGATGATACCGGAGCCAACCTACTATGGTATTAAGATGTTAATAACTGAATAAAATAAAAAAATAAATTAATATTGGCCAATTGTAATAATGAAGAAAAGAAAAAAGAGTTAATATGAAGGAAGGCCATAAGGAGGCAAAAAAGTAAACAACTCTCAAAACGATTCAGGGATAGGGTGGGACTCTTTATGGTTTTTTTCATATTTTTAGTTTTTTTGAGAAGCCATTTCAAAATTTGCCCATTGAAGCTTCTGACAATCTTTGAAGGCAAAGAACAGAAGACGGATGCCATTGAGACGTGGTGCTGGAGACACGTGTTGCGCATACCATATAGCAAGATGCATGAATGTCTCCATTCTGCAGGAGCTGATCATCAAGGACAGACTCTCAACCTGCAGCCTGAGACGAATCTTTCCATTTTTTGGGCATCGAGAGAGGAAGGTAGCTTGAAGAAGCTTATTGTGGTGGACCACGTCGAAGGACGAAGTGGAATATGAAGATCCTTCACCTGGTGCACCGACCAAGTGGTAAAAGCAGATGACAGCCCTAATAGAACATAGTCAAGAGGGCGGAAGTTAAAATCGTAATCCTCACATGGGACACATGGGGCTGACATGAATAATGACGTCATTGTGTGCTCAATTCTGAGCATAGTGGTCCTCTGGCACGTATAAAAGTTAGTGTATAGTACGACTTCATTCCTTCTGGTTCTAAGCCATGTGGGTAGTAGTATTTAAAGATGACCCCATTAACTCCTTTATTTGGTCTGATGGCTAGTCATGAGTAAAATATGATATCAGTTTTTTTATACTGTCCTCCATATTGAATTTTGAACTTGAAATATTACAATTTTTAAGAAGAACCCATTCTATATTAAATAAAATATCAATCACTTTGTATGAAACCACGAAATTTTTTATACGTCAACCGGTTTCGCTTATCTCACACTTCATCAGGACGTATCTGAAACTAATCATAAATACAAAAAGAGGGAGATAGAATATAAAATTACATGTGAAAGAGAGAGACAGAATACACACAGTTAAATAGAACATCAAGGAAGACAATATAAAATTATATGCGAAAGAATACATATACAGATAGACGGAACATTAAGGGAGGGGAAAATACAGTGTTGGTGGATATTAAATTGATTTTAAAGGAAACATACATAATATGGGGGCAATGGATAAATTAATTTGATTATTAAAAATTAGCGTACCACTATGTATTGCCTTTTAGTCCAACCTAAATTGTCCAACCGGAGGTCAAATCCGTTTTTATGGAGGATATTAACCCCTGTGGTATTATTAAAAAAAAATGTATTTTTAAACAATATGGTTGAAAAATTCTGAGAAACCATTACTGTTTAAACATTTAAGATATTCTTTGACACGAATATTGACATTACGATCAGTTCTATCTATATGGAATGAGGGACAGTTAATTAATATATACCCGAGTTGCTTCATTTGTTATCTTTATCTATTGAGTTTATTAAAAATTATCCTAAATTGTTGTTTATGTAGAACGCTAGCCTGACATTAGAAGAAAGATTATTCACGCAAAGGGAAAAAAAACAATTAATATATAGAACTCTACGCCACTGGTAACTTACGTCATTAACACAAAAATGTTTGAGATTCCGTAAATATAAATAAGATGGCTTTCAAATAATGGAATGACAGATGTATCAATTTGAAAGTGCAACATAATTTATACTACTGTAATACGAAAATTTGTCGTCAACTCACTGTGTTGGTGTAGCATAATTAATGCACTTCCCTGGATATAACGAAATCCAGGTTCAAATCCCGATAACAAAAACATTTTTTTTTTCGATAAAATGGTTTTATATGTATATCTTTCTAATTAATATATTTAATTAGTATTTAAAATATTACAGAGCTATGTTCTGAATAATTACAACTTCACAATAAGAATGTGTAAATTTAATATATAAGTTGTATCAATGTGCCCAAAATTTAATAAAAATGAATTGTTAATTCTGGCGTCTTCTATCGGACTACTCTAAGATATTTGAGATTCCGTAAAAATAAAGTAGATGGCTTTTAGATAAATGAAACGATAGATGTATTCATTTGAAAAAAGTAACAAATTCGAATATTTATCGTCAAAGTACTGCGTGCTGTAGAATAGTCGGATAATAAGGATATGATAGGAAGAGATCCAGGTTCGAATCCCGGTAGCAACAACAATATTTTTTCGATAAATTGATTTTATATATATATATATATCTTTCTAATAAATACTTTTAATTTGTATTTAAAATATTGAAGAACTAACATAATTTGAGTTGTTAGCTTGATATGACTGTCTTTCCATATTCTCTATAGTTGGTTCATAGTAACTTTAGCTAGTTGTGTGCGTTTTGGAATTTCGTTTCTTGAACTACCTCACATTCTCACCTCAAGGGCGTTTTACACATCAATTAATTATAGTTCTACAATTATTATTTTTATTAAAATTAAAAATTGTTATTTTCGCTTACGGAAATGACTTTTTGAAAAGGTGCGTTTTTAGTTTCTTCTTTAATAAAGTCTCTGATGCATTCATTGTTCCTTTTGACGGAGGGCAAAAAGAGTTCCATGCTTTTGGGCCTGCCACCGCAAATGTCCGTTTACTAAATTTAGACTTCTGGCAACGGTCGGTCCGTTCTACAACCCTTCCTGCGGCTGACCTGAGAGTTTGACGTCTCCCATTCAAATTGTCTGGGATACAAAGTTCTTGAAGATATAGAGGCGCCGTGTTGTGTGTCGCCTTGTATATCAATCGGCACAATTTAAATTCAACTCTTTCAGGGAATCGGAGCCAATGTAGCTGATGTGGAAGGGATGAGAGAATTTGGAAACTCCATATATTATCCGTGCAGCCGCATTTAGAATGGATTGTGATCTATCCAGCTGAAACATAGATGCTGTTGCGATAGTCCATACGTGACACCACAATGAGTAGACGGGCTGCCTCAAGAGGAAGGTGTCTCCGAATACTTTGAATCTGTCTCAGTTGATAGCAGCATGCACTGACAGTTTTGCTGATTTGTGTATTCATTGAAAGATCTACATTAATCGTTGGAGATAAATAAAGCGTCTAAAACTAATCAAAAAATTATAAACGACCAACTAAATTTAACTACGAGTCCCATTCTAAAAATTTTTCCTAAAAATTATTCGACTAAATTTGCATTAAGTAACAATTTGAGTTAGGTACTAAATTTATTTCTAAATAATTGTTGTTTTTTTAAAAATAGATTCTGGTAAAGAAACAATAATATGTGTTTTTAGTTAGTTATGACATCCTGAAGAAGAAAATGATATTTTTCGAAACCGATAGATGTATTTAAACAAACAAAAGATAATGTACAAAAAATATGATCTACATTAACGTGCAAGCCAAACAACTCAACTGTAGATTTAGCATTCGATGTGCATGATCCACAATAAATATTTTGCTTTGGTTAAAAAATAATATTTAATATCAGTTTTTTATTGTTATTAATATTATAATGTAATATGATTAAAATCTCTTTTGTCACACAATAATAAACATTGTTTTTTGAACAAATAAATACAATTAAATTAGATAGGCCAGCTCGGTTCTCGCGAGACAATGGGCGTGAAGTGTTAACCTGTGACCGCGACTTCCGCATTGCTGAGCAGATCGCGGTCCATCATTTCATCTTTCAAAATAATTGTATCTCGAGTACGGCTCGTACTTGGCGGCGGAACAAGGCTACGTACGGGAATTTTGGGCGATTTAATTTTAAGTAATGTACAAACAATTAACACGAATACACTGTACATTTTTTTTTTTACACACATAGAGTTGTCTCGGAAAAATATGTGAAAAAAATTACTGAGATGATTTCGACTTTTCTAAGCCTATTTATATAGAATTTTATAATAAATAATAATTCTCCTCTAATTTAACGCGGAATTTACGCTTTCCCTGTGCGGGCGTCCTGCTCGCAAGACACGCCTCTGTTATGGATTCGGTATTCTCCTACGTGCGAGCTCTCCCGGTCGCCAGTGTGGAGATCTAGCTTTCTACCTTACCTAATACTAATTTTTATGCTTAATGCTAGTCTATTCGCTTAATATCTAAATTTGGCCAACGTGATCGTTCTAGTGGTTAAGAATATTCCCCATGTTATGTCCGTAATAATCCTAATTCTTTTAACCCGCGTTTTCAATTATCAAAATGTCTGAAGTTTACAAATATCCAAATATTATAGCCGCTCAAATACCTATAGAGCAATTATTAAAATAAATATACCGATTATCTTATAGTATTCGACTAAGTAACAGAAACTTCCCGTCAAGCGGTATGATATTCGAGCGCGCCCGTTATAGCATTAATTATGTACGTGTTATTCAGAGCTAGAATGTAAGAGTGTGGAAGAAATTATACATATGTACGCATTATTCGGAGCTAAAATGTAAAGTGAGGGTGAAATTATACGTATGACACCAACCTTGTCGTAGACCCGTACTCGTGACTGTGGCCGCTTCGTGGTGTAGCCTAGCTGTTCATAAATTATGTGGACATGTGGAACAACATGCGACATGCTAGGTGCCTGCCTCGCTTGGTAAATATGTTCCGTGATTAAATTATAAGTTCTCTAGACACCAGTCTGTGGCGTACGTTCGACTCCCCTGACCCCAAATTCAAAATCCGTACGTCTGGCGCATATTCGCAGTAGACGACGGGTCCTGAACTTCGAACCCTGCACCCAACGCGTTCAAAAGTTTAAAGATGATGATGATGATAATCCAAAGTTTTGATTCGGCCAATGTCTAAGTGAACAATATCATTTGTTATGACTCATTCAAGATGCATGGCCGAGGTCCTTGTATCTCCAATACGTTGCTGTTCAGTATCGGTAGGAAAGTGGCCAATCCGGGCCGCGTCCACCACTGAAGGTAATTAATTGTGATGATTGTGACAGTTATTCAGTATCGGTAGGAAAATGGCCAATCCGGGCCGCGTCCACCACTGAAGGTAATTAATTGTGATGATTGTGACATGACAGTACGATTATCAGGAAAATCCCATCATTCCTTTGGGTGCGTCTGAAAACATACGTCATGCGACAACGGTGTCTGAAGAATAGTTTAATTTATCTGCAGGATGATCCTCGGTGTCTCGAACAATGCATCTCGAATAAAGCCAGGAACAAATAGTTAGGATTATTATTACTGCATGCTGGTGCGTGTGTATGTGTGTGGATTGCCGACGTGGCGGCTTGATTGTAGCACACTTCAGGAACACTGTCTCGGGGCATTAACCTCTAGAGACACTACTATCATCCTCCTCATACAGCTGAAGTACGGGTACCACGGCGACCACACAGAAATCACCTCGATGCAAACTCAGTGTGGACTAAGCTATTTACGCCAGATTATATATCGGAAACAGATCATGAACGGTAAACATACGTAGGGTTAGCCTGTAGCCTTGTGCACCCTACGCAGACCGATGATGTCCAGAACTCTTTCGTTATGGTTATCATTACCAAACCAATATAACCATAGCTAGCCCGTCCACACTTCATGCCACCGAATGACTCTGTTCAGCCTCCAAAAGCACCTTTTCCTCCCAATCAAATCATCTTAGGAAAACTACAATTCACTTAGGCGTTGAAGGTCGGTAGAATGAAGCACCTGGTTTCGGCTTGATAACCGAAAAGATAAATGTTTAGATAATGTAGGAATCAGTGCGGAATCTTACTTGTGAGATGTGTCGTAAAGTAAAATGTTCAGTGAGTTGTTAGCACAATATCAATTATAAAGGTCAATACGATTCGCATACGCATGCGATTGTGTATTCCCAAAGTAAATACACACACAAAGTTCTCGGATAAATTCTATCATTTCTACCTACTAGCCATTACTTCGGATCGAAAATGTAAACTATAAAATGCGCCCCGTCAGGATTTATGAGATTTTTAGATCTAGATTTCCGCGGATAAGTAAATATACAAATAATTACGTACATAGTTACATGATTATCTACACGGCCAATAGTAGTATATAATTGGTCCTAAATAATGAGATACATGTAACTGAAACTTGTAGGTGGGTGTTCCCAATTTATAAAACGGACAGTAATTAAATAAAGTGAAATATCAAGTAGTCTAGCGGTTACGCCAGACCCTTTCTATGAATGAGTGTCTACATGATGATCCGAATCACACTACAGTATTTGTTAGCGGTTTTAATTATGTATACAAGCATGCTAAAAGGTAAACTTAGTATTTTGGATCCTCTGCCACGGTCCGCCGCGTCAGCGCCAACCCCGGTCTGCCTTCAGTCACCACACTCGCGATTTCGGAATTTCAACACGACCTTCGCGGACCCGAAAAACAACACGATCACCCCTAAAACACTCGCGGCGTAAACCTCGAAAAGAAAAACTTCAAAAGCGACCCTCTCCCGTGCGATCACCAAAACTGACTCCCCGAACTTGCCCCTTGGACCACCCGAAGCTCGAAGCCGACTCCCCGCCCGCTCGGACCTGACTAACGTGAAGCTTTCGTTTTTCAACCCTCGACCGTCTTCACCCCTCCCCCGCCCTGATCTAGAAGTTTCTCGGAATTCATATTTTTTTGTTGGTTACATGTGGATCATCACATTACCAATCGTCATATTCGTTACCATGGTGACTACATATGTCTGTATACCTAAATTATTGTTTTATTTTTAAAATAATACATTATTTGTACCTACTTACTATTAGTAAAATGCTGAGCGATCGTTTTCCATCAAGTTATATTTAAAAATGTTAAAAATAAATTTCATTTCCATCAAATTATATTTAAAAATGTTAAAAATAAATTTTTACACTCACAGCTGACACTAATTGTACACGATTTTTTTTTCTAGTCGTGTGTCTCTTTCACATCTTCAACAATGTGTCATTTTTATTGAGACAACGCTAAATGCCTCATAAATATGCAAAATATTTAAATTATTATTTGTTAGGTCTCGCTTTGAATGTATAATCGTCTTTAGACTCGGAATATGACCGACCAGCTAGCCGGTCGCTGATATATTTGACCGATAAAATATATTAAAAGATATTTGAGTCGGAAATAATAAAAATATGTTAGTCAACGTTGATAATAACGTATACTGCCTATGTTACGCATATGATACGGTACTTCTAGCAAGTAACATTGAGGTTTTACAACTTCTGCTGAACTGCGTATTGAAAACCCTTTTGAAACAAGAAAATTCTCATACAAATAAAATACAATATATGGTCGTTAGCAAACAGAACGTAGCCGTCAATGAAAGTCTTTATGTTGCTGAAACGAAATATGAGAATATATTGTGTGTACCCATAAGTAATCAATTATTTTTAGTGTGGAATGTTTGCTTCAGTCTAGCTCTAGAGTGTGTACGTGTAAAGACAGGTTTTATACGCAATATTACAATGTGTGGTCTTGTGACTTGTGACAAGTAAATTAAAAATTTTTTGTTACTTAGTTGTAAAATGGCGGACAATCAACTAACTGAAGAACATTTACGTCATTGCATGCGGTTTCATTTTCGATCGGGTGTTAATGCAACGGTTGCAATAAAGAAAATTTGTGATATGTATGGAGACGTAGTGAAAGTAAATAAGTGCCAACGTTGGTTTAGAAAATTTTCCGATGGTGATTTTGACTTGTCTGATAGCGATCAAAGTGATAATGACGCTTTAAAAACACTGGTGGAAACGAATCCTAAACTGAGTATCCAGGAAATAGCAAACACTCTTCAGGCTACTTGGTCAACAGTTCAAAGACATCTTCATGAAATCGGGAAGGTTTGCAGACAGGGTATATGGGTCCCACATCTATTGTCGGAGATGAATAAAGATCAACGGCGTACAATTTGCACATCTCTATTGTGCAGAGAAAGAAGGGATCCATTTTTACGGAGGATTGTTACTAGTGACGAAAAATGGGTCTTGGACAACAACAACAAGCGCACTAAACAATGGCTGTCTCCAAATCAACTAGCCGTACAGCATGCAATGACGTAAATGTTCTTCAATTAGTTGATTGTCCGCCATTTTACAACAGAGTAATAATTTTTTTAAAATTTACTTGTCACAAGTCACAAGACCACAAATTGTAATATTGCGTATAAAACACATCTTTATACGTTCACACTCTGAGCTAAACTGAAGCAAACATTCCACACTAAAAATAATTGATTACTTATGGGTACATCTAATACAAAGAATTATATATACACGATGAGAAAAATATGTTTTGCAGTCATGATATCAACCTTAAATTACGAAATTTGATATGTGGATCTACTGAAGAATGCTTAAAATAAGCTGTATGGGCAGAGTGGATGGACAAATAATAGATATCTCAAAGAGACAAAGCCATTTTTTGTTAAAGTATGGGTAATTACAGAGCTTACGACCTGTCTTCGGCAGGCTTAAGTGATCACTTTATATAAATATAACGTTCGCCACTCCCACCCATTAATCAATTTCCATATCTAATTTTTTGGAAGTTATGTAAATATATGTCAGTAATTGGAAACACTTCGAGTACAACTACGCTATCATCATCTACGGAATAAATTTGATATTATTTATCTGAAACAGCACAGATGTCACAATGAGAATCTTATTATTTTAGAAATTATTTAAAGCAATATTATGGCAGATGATTACGGAGCATGGGCAGTTCCGGAGTAAACTGAGTTTAGGCTTGTGGATGCCCCGTAGTGTACATGTGGGAGAATGGAACAGACGCCCGACCATATTTTGTGGACTTGTGAGATAATGAATGTATGATTGGTGGTATGATTGAATTTAGACACCGCCCGCCCAGGAATGCAGACCTAATTAATAATGGGACGAGACTTGTTTTATATAAGGAATTTATTCGGGTATGGGTGATTCGTTGGAGCTCCTTAGATAGGTATCTCCACTCACTCTTGTATTATTTATTTCTCACTCTTCATACCTTGTGTTTTGCAACTCCTTTCGCCTGTCCGTGTAAGTGTGACTCATCCGATGTCCCTCTTTTGGGAGTGTTTTTTGATGAATAGATCCCTGAGTGTCTGCCTTGAACCACTGTATGTAAAACTATGTTCTATGCTTTTTATGAATAAAAACAGCACTTAAGGGACGCTGGAGGGCCTAAATTTAAAATCTTTGCGATAATTGCTAATAACCACACTGAATTTCTTCTCTTTTTTCGTTTTGCTTATTGTTTATTTGCTTATTTTATTAGCTTTGATGTGTGGGAGCGACAAGAAAGTCATAGCTTCTAAACCGGACCCAGATATATTTTTAAAAAAAAGAAGGTATAAGTGATAGTTCGGTTAAATCAATACGTGATGAGACATGAAGTCAGGACCAAGGAAGAACGATATCATCACGGCTGAAGAACCTGAGGGTGATTTAGTTTGGTCAGTTCGTCCGTCCAGTTGAGCGGATAAGGCATGAGAATAAAAAGATTAATACCGGTTTTCCACATTTCTCTGTCGGTGTCTTTTCTCTATCATTATTTTACTATGATTATTCAAATTTTTTATTTTTATTTCGTGTCATATTTGATTTTAATCGCATCCCGGCGCTCGGCAGCGCTCGGGAGTTATCGTCGGTTTTTCACACGATGAACTGTTTCTCCGCGTTGTGTCATAATTGTTATTACACCAGAGAAATTAAAACGGAACTCAAACACGGAACCATTACCAGACGAGTATCTCAAGGTGATGGTCTCGTGCAGCCAGGGGCGCAACAGTCGACAGAGATGGTCATATTTTTCAAAAAATTATTATTTACACTAGTTTTATTGCTTACTTACTTACCATCACGCCGTTTCCCCGTGGGGGTAGGCAGATAGGATAGACCGCCACACTCTTCTGTTCTGACACAAAATTCTCGCCTCATCCACATTCATACGTCTTCTCATACAAGCTCGCCGATTGTTGAGGCTTCTAACAGAACCATCCTCCGTTATCTGGTTTACCTGGTGGTGCGGACGTTTTTCTCTATTTTTGGTGCCATCAACACTTGCATCATATATCTTTTTTACCATTCTCTCCTCATTCATCCGTTCCATATGACCGAACCACCTAAATGATCCTTTTTTAATCTTACTCACTATACTAACAGTTTTATTACATATATATATATATATATATATATATATATATGTATATATATACTAAATACTAAATTAATGTATTAATTATAAATATATACATATAAAATCAATTTTGTCGAAAAATATTGTTTTTGCGTCACCGGGATATATATATATATACACACTGTTGAAAGTTGATAGTTGTCGACGGAGCAGGCACAGTTCTGTTTTGACTGTTTCCAAATTCTGCATCATTCTATTTATAATAAATGAAAAAAAATATTTATTATAAATGGTTGTTGCCACCGAGATTCAAACACGGATCTCTTCCTATCCGCGAAACGTGCATTAACCGATTGTACTACACCAACATAGCGGATTAACGATAAATTTATTATTTATTCCATTATTTGAAAGCCATCTTCTTTGTTTTTACAGAATCTCAAACACCGTTGAGTGATCCGATAGGAGACGCCAAAATTAATAATTTATTTTTATTAAATTTTGGACACATTGATACAATTTATGTATTATTAAGGAGAACACATTCACGTTCCCCAAATTGGAAGAGATCCAGATTCTAAAATCCCGGTACCGACAACAATATTTTTCGATGGAATTGATTTTATATGTATATCTTTCTAATTAATATATTTTATTAGTATTTAAAATATCACAGACCTAAATTCTGAATAATTACAACTTCACAATAAGAATGTGTTATTTGAATTACGAATAATTAGTTACAATCAAATACAATCACAGTCCAAATTACGATTTACCATCCCTAATTTCACACCCCAGCATGACACAGGCACTCACAACACTCACCAAATTCATCATTGTCATCTGCCACGTTGATTCCTCATGAACTCGTTTGTAAGAACTCTCGTCCTTTTAACTACGTTCCTTCACTTTATCGGCATCCAGCAGATCTCAAGGTTATGTCCAGTTGTCTTTTCCACTTGTCTTTGTCGAAGATATCTTTCTTTCCCTCAAGACGCCCAAAAAATTGAAGGATAAGAAACCCTTTCGCTATCCTTCAAATGAACTCTTCAAAGAATGTCACATCCTGGACATCCGTCAAACGTATATTCTTGGTATACTAAAACACTTTTACCGGCATACACAATATTACTAGCAAATTACGCACCCTCACTTAATAAGAACACAGGCTAAAATTAAACGAACTTCTGCACAAAGATTCCATTTGTTTCTAGCACCAAAAATATGCATCAGTTTAAATCCAAACGTGAAAAATTGTAACCATAGACTTGCATATTTTTCACAAAAAGTGCAGTTTTGGCTCCACGAAATGGGGAGAAATTACGTCAAAGAACTTTTAAAGGTTCAAATCTGAGAATAAATAAATATTTTACTTTACTCTATATATATATATATATATATATATATATATAATTAATTTTTTTTATACACTGGACATTGGAAGTTTTACGTTGTAATTATATGTTATTTATTATTAATTGGATCTTGCTTTACTCTTTAAATATACCATATATTATATCTTATACATTGAACAATGCATTTACGTTAAGTTTTATAAAGTATGTATCTAATGACATCTTATTTAACTTTTTATATATATTATTGTACATTGATCATTGCACTTTGTTTACTAATATACCGGAAGAACACTGTCTGCTATAATACAGTAAAATACTAGTGTAAGAAGGCAGGGTACCCAAATATATTTCTTACTTTTCTGAAATGTTTATCTGATTATAATATAACACAATATCACACTGTATTGAGAATTAAATAAATGAATAATTTTTATTATTCTTCACAGGTAAATATTACATAAAATGAAATAAATTGATATAAAAATGTGTTTTATACCTGGATGTTCGAAACGGTGAAGTTGATACTGACTGAGGAATGACAACAGATGGCGGGAGTTTAGCCACGCTTTATCTCACACGCGAAGCGAGGCGCGCAACCAACTGGCTGGGTGAATGAACGCGAGATGCCAGAGATTACATTCCTCGCTCTTCCGACATCCGATAATGCTTGTGGCGGCGACGAAGCTCGCAAACTCGTTAGGCGTACGTCACTGCTTTCACTGAGGAACGTTATTTCACTCTGACTTCATACTTTTATAATTTTTAAGAGCGGTAAGTGTCGAGTATCGACCTGTTGTAAGATTGTCAATCTTTATTGGTTTATTTGTTACGTTTGAAACGTAATGGTATATTGGATGCACTGTATAAAGGTATATATAATTATATTGTATTAAATACAATGCTTGTCTTTTCGAATCGGTCGCGGCCCATGTTATTGACACATTTCCGCATCCAAATTCCCATCCATATATTTCCTAATGCTCGTCTTTTCAGTGTGAATTTGACCTTGACGCCAGCAGATGTCAACTTAACCGATATTTATTCAATCTTGACATCGCGATAGCATTCGCGGTGTGGATATTTCAGCTCCAGTGCACTAGCACTGTATTTTCTGATATTGCGTTTTGATCACGTATTATTTGTTCTTTTTGTGCCGTGTAATTTATCCATTAGCCCCACATTAGGTATGTTTCCTTTAAAATCAATTTAATATCCATCAACACTGTATTTTCCCCTCCCCTAATGTTCCGTTTATGTGTATATGTATTCTATCTCTATCTTTCACATGTAATTTTATATTCTATCTCCCTCTTTATGTATATATAAGTGCACTCTTTTTGTATTTATGATTAGTTTCAAATACGTCCTGATGATGCTTGAGATAAGCGAAACCGGTTGACGTATAATAAATTTCGTGGTTTCATACAAAGTTATTGATTATTTAAATGTTTTTTTTTTTATATATTCAGTACAATTATATTACTATAATGACATAAAAAATAAATCGCGTATGTGGAGCGAATAAATTGGTATCAAATATCATGTCGTCTAATCCCAAGGTTTTCAGTTCACTTATGTTTAAAAATGGTAACGGTAAGATACGTATATACGTGGTTATAATAGATATTTTTAATTAGTGTAGTTTAACCATTTTCTTTCCTGGTCCCATTCTCAGGATAGGTTATGACGTATTGAGTCGTAAATATTTATTTTTGACGATCTGCCATCTGCTTTCTAGTTTTCATGTGAGATATCAAGCTTCACGTCCGATTGATGTTATATCATCATGTATTATATTGTCTTAACGTATATTAGTGTACATTTCCACTTAGAAAAAAAAAACACCAAAGTAGCGAGATCGCGTGTATTATATATTCCTTCTATATATTCCTTTTTATATATTCAGTAACTTTAAAAAAACACCAAAGTAACGATTCTCTCTTTTAAATCTACGGAGGATGTATGATGTACCTAACGAGGTAGGAAGCGACCAACAGGTTTGCATGTAAATAGAATGTAATATTAATACTTGTACTTTCTAGTGTACTGGTTACTTTAAGGATTTTTATATTGATGCAAGCTTTAAAAGAATGTTGTTTTAAAAATAAACGATTTATAAGTACCCGTGTTTAACGACTTATGGCGCCACTGACGTAAAATCGGTATATCATTGTTTAACGCCATCTTTCGAAGGACGCCTGTCAAGATTGCACGCCGTGTGTAAGGAACATGCACCTATATTAACTATCTATGATATTGACACTGAAATAATAGCGGTTAAAACTGACATAAAAATGGCGTCTTTAGATTATTATAATATAAGCAATCGGCGAAGCGGTCTGGGTCTCATAAGCTATCGCCGATTGCTTGCTGCTAGGCCCTGCAGGCGGCTATTGTAGTCTCAATAGAATCCATATTTCAATGATATAACTTTTCCCAAAACAAATAACACATAAATAAAATCTAGATGTAATTAAAATTATTCCACCTTTGTAAGTTAGCTGTCAAAACGAACAAAAATGACATCTAGATGATGGTACATATTTACGCGATTTTATACTTCGATTGGTAGGCCTGGTATAAATTTTGAATATGTGCATTCTATTTGTGTGGATTTAAAACAGCAAACAAAAGAGAAACGGCTTCTATTATGAGATACGATTTTCGGTTCGGACGGACATGTTTTATGGCGGTCATATAAAATGGTTGTGATAAAGTTTCGGAGGCTGGCCATCAGTGTTTAGAAGCCACATGACTACAAGGAGAGTAACCATCGGCGTCTACCAGCCCAGTTTCACAAAGGTTGGTGTATTTATATTTGCGTGGATTGAATAAATATATTTTTAATTACCAATAGTTAGTAACCCAGGACTAACTATCGAAGTGTAATTACTGCAACAGTATAAGAATCGTGGATAGTCAATAGTAAAAAAAATATCAGTATATAATGTATCATGGACACAATCACAACAACATGGATACAACACGAAACAAACAACAAACATCTACACACCTGTTCCGAGAGCAACAACTACATTTTATCAAAGATTCTACATGTTCTTAGCTCCGAAACTATACAACACACTCAGTACCAACTGAAATTGTTATGGACAATTATACAATTATGGACCCAATATATGATTCAATCAGGTAGAGATGAATCAGAAGTATGGCTATCCAACATTCTAATATAATTTATACAATACCTTCACTAATAATTCATTAGTCCTACAACACTCCCACTACATATATTTTTACATTTTTATACATATTTGTAATTCTCTTTTTATTCCTGTCGATGACTTAAATAACACCGCAATAGCACGAAAAAAACTGGCTACTTTAACACAGACTTCAGTCTAGCAAAGTAGCAAAGATAACGCTGTATATATTAGAGGTGAAGTCTACTCTATCCCACACAATAAACTATTATGTATGTGTATTATGTATTCACCTCAGTTAGAATAAAAATATATATGTCAATATGACCTAATGTTGTGACCTAATACGCACATATAAATGTGCATTTATATGTGCGTATTAGGTCACAACCATAACCAACAATTATATTATCATAACTAACAATTATTAACAACAGTTCTAATTTTTTAGTGTAATGTAATGCACAATAAAAGATAAAACACTTAACATATTGCGTCGCATTTGTCGCTTGAGAGAATTGAGATCATATTTCCATCAATTATTATTAAACCCATGTAAGTATCACGAATATTATAAACTGTCAACGTCGCATTTCCATAGAAAAAAATCATTTGACACGACGCGGGATGACCATAGATAAGAGAGATGACAGCTCAAAATTCATACGATTTCGCAATGTTTTGTTTTACAGTCTACACCTCATTTCAAATTAAATATATATTTACGTATTTATAAAAGATAAAACATTTAAATAATCTTAACCTTACTTAAGATTAGCCTGCTGGCATTTCACAGACCTGGTCGTTTTATCTAGCATTATATAGCCACCATAATACCATATACATCCTAGACGCCCCAGATGTCCAGAAAGTCATAAAAATAGACGGGGAAGCGCAATATTATTATGGATAATATGCATTTAACTGAAGATTGAATTATGTGGATGGTTTGTTCACACAACTCAAACTAAGCTATTTGCTAACTTATTGTGGTCATAAAACTGATTGCTTTTTGCTAGTACAGTTTAACCCTTCCAGAACCATGTAAAAAATCATCTGTGTAAAGCGAATCCTACAAAAATTATTATTTTTCAATTCAGTCAGTTGTAAAATTAATATGCTGGTAAAAAATACCATCTGTGGTAAGATAAACAGAGATGGTACATTAATTTCACAATAAAAATAATAACAAAAATATGAATATATGATCTCTCTTTCTCACTAATTTAATGAAAAGAAATAAGAAAAAAAAAGTATTCTATAGGACTCGATGAATGCTCCGAATTTATTAGAATATTTATTCTATTTTCGTAATTTACGCTCAATATTTAAAGTTTATTCCTGAAAGTTGGTTCCCTGACCAGAGAATGGCAGCGCCTACAGAATAGCTACATATACAACAATGGCCGTGACTGAAGTAGTTATATACGTAATAATTATATTTTGTGTGTATATATATGTGTGAACTTTTTACTTTTTATTAACTTTTTTTATTTATTAATATTTTTACTGGTTTTCTTTTTAATAGCATTATATTTATTTCATAACCTTTAATGTATAACATGATATGTATTATCTTTATGGCGAATCGGGTTAAAAAAAAACTTGATCGCGCTGGAATAAACACATTATTATTATAATTATAAGATTAATATTTTTATTGCCATTTAAACTATAATAATAGAGGCTTTCTTCACATTTAAAATGTTAAAAATTTCTTACGGTAACACGAGTTGACAGCATGGCTGCATATGGATATTTTATATCACGGTATGGTAAAGGTTAATTCTGTGATGTCAATCTCGAAGTCGGCAGTTTTTTGAAAGCAAAGTTACAAACCTTTCTTGATTTTATGCTGCTGTTGGACATCATTACTCACGTTTGTACCTAGATATTGAAACTATTTTACTGATTAAAAACCTTGTAATTTAACAATATTAAAATTAAATAATAATATCATGAATGACAAAGTTAACACAAATTAAATTATAAAGATATAAATATAAAATCGAAAAATATTGTTGTTATTTGAACCTGGATTTCTTCCTATCAGGGAAACATTTAATTAATATTTAAACAAATTTGAAAGATATACAGAAAAAAATATCTAATTTATACCGTACTAGAAACGCATTAATCATTTTCGTTATATCAACCAATTACGTTTTCGACAAATTTTTGAATTTATATTTTGTAGTTCTTTGTATCGCTAGAGACGCTAGAATTATTAAATTTGGATAAACTAATATATTTTTAATGAAAACACATTTTTATTGTGAAGTTGCAATTTCAGAACATAGTTTTGTGCTATTTTTAATAAAAAATTAAATTAATCAGTTATTCAAAAGATATACAGAAAAAATCAATTTATCTAAATAATATTGCATGCTACAAGAATCGAACATGGACCTCTTCTTATGCTCCGAGGCCAGAAATGAATCAATTATTTTTTTATTAAATTTGGATCAACTTTGATACAACTTATATTATTGATAGAATCAGCGTTAACTTTGTAGAGTTTCATCATCAAAATGGATGGATATAAATAAAGCAATATTATAACTCTAATTTAGTTTATAAACACTACTCGAGTTTCGAGAGAAAAAGTAAATCTCATCGACAGGTGAAGTATTAAAATCGACTCGTTGAGATTTTGTTATAATATGATAAACAAAACATGAACCTAATAGTCTAAGACGCTACTAATAATTAACTGAATGTTATTTGCCATAATTAAAACAATACAACTATTATACAACCGCGACCGTTAGATGCATTTTCCGCGCGCCACAACATTATCTTAATATGGAAAATTATTGCATAAACGAAATATATTGTGAGGTGTAGCCCGCCACGACGTGGAAGCGCCACTGTGAGGAGTATTTTGGCGGACTATCCTCCACAGACTAGCAACAGGGGAGAGCATGAGTGTGAGATCGTGAATCAGAAGCTACTTGCTTACCATAATATCGAGATCCACCTTGACCATCTTCTGGGAAATAAACTGTACTAATAAAATAGTAAAATTTGATATGTGATATTTCATAATAAAAGAGAGTCAGCAAATTTTACGTTAAATTTTATTCAGTATTTAAAAAAAACAGAAAACTACGAAGATTATTAATTTGTTTGAATAAATACAATTAGAATTAAACTTCGGAGCTGTATATTAGTAAATACTAGGTACTTTAAAAAATGCGTCGACCTTGGGCGATTAAAACAACATTAACATCTTCTTGTATCCTTCCATTTTGGTGTTCTGGGAGCAGTATCCATCGCCAAATATCTGGCAATCGGTTAGGACACTCCTTTAACCGGCGGTCCATGCACGTTTTCTTCTCCCGGGTGGACCATGATGAGTAATTGTCAAAAGATGGTGGGAAGAAGACGCGGTGTGAAGTAGTGAAGAAGTAAAAAGGTCAAGAAGTAAAGAAAAAAAGTATATATAAGAAATAAAAGTATGAAGTAAAAGAAAGGAAATTTTATCATTTCCTGTAACAATATAAATTTTTACGATACAATTAGGATTTTTAATGCTAGAAATGAGTTAGTGTAAGATTGATTATACCCTTCAATTATTCTCCCTGGCGCGACGTCCATGCGCCCCTCCCGGGGGTTGGTTCTCAGCCTGGATCCTATTATCGGGCTCCATCCTCTTCTTGATACGAGTTCACAGAATGGCGGAAACAGTCGAACAGCGGACCTCCCAGCTCAAAGTGCGAATAGAAGTGAACCACGTACCTGTTGGCGCTGGTCCGACACTTGAAATCTCGAAATTAGTACTTGGCGATCCGAACCGAGTGCGAAATTAACTAACCAGGGTGTTCGTTATTTAAATTAGGAACTAACGTTACATTTTTCTTCTTCCAAGAAGTCGTAATGTTGTAATATTTTATTATAATCTTGAAGCCAAGAGACAAATTAGCGAAATTTTAAAAATAATAGTGTTACAAACCATTCGATTTGCAGGACATACTACCAATTTTGGACGTATTTAAAATACTTTGTTTTAGTGAAAATATATGTTCTATGTTCTGAATAATTACAACTTCACAATAAGAATGTGTTCTCCTAATAATAAAGTTTTATCAATGTGTCCAAAATTTAATAAAAAATAATTGATAATTCTGGCGTCTGCTATCAGATTACTCAAAGGTATTTAAGATTCCGTTAAAATTATTTAATTAAGGTAGATGGCTCTTTCGAATAATGGAACTATTAAAAAATGTATTGATATCAAAAAGGTAACATATAGGTTCGAAAATTTGTCGCTAAAAATATCCTTGCTGTAGCATATTTAAATTATGCACCTTTCGCGACTTGGAAAGAGATACAGGTTCGAATACCGGTGGCGCAACAATAATATTGATTTTATATGTATATCTTTCTAATTTATATTGAAAATATACGTTTTAAATTAATATATTCTATTTACTCACATGCTTGATACAACTTAGATATATATTATTAATGACGACACATTTTGGTTGAGAAGTTGCAATATAAGAATACAGTTTTGTGGTATTTTCAAAGCAGTAGCAACTAAATATTTTTAGATAAATACATTTTTTTCTGTATATCTTTCTAATATATTAATTTTAATATGTTTGAAATAAAATCGGTTTTCACGCTTGGCCAATTGTATATATCACAATTTCTACTCCGCTGGTTTCAATTTGTAACGAATTCATTGTTTACTTAATAGTAGAGTCATCTTACTTAACAATCGCTGGCGGCTTCGCCGTTACGGTCCCGCCGCCGTGGGGCCAGAGCCGGGTTCAGCCGCCGTGAAGGGAACCCAACTGTCAAGCGGCGAGCACAGTTATAATTCGGCTCGAGAAAGAGGAGGAAGTAGGAAATGCGGGTTGGTAGTCGGTGATCAGTGGCGGCCCGGGGCGCCAAAATATAGACGCTAAGTCACACATATTTGTGTCTCTAATTTTTTTACATATTTATCATAAAATATCTGTCAACCACTTGCCCGAGATGAACCCTTCAATTTTTTTGGGCACCTTGCGAGAAGGGAATAGAGAATCTTGTTGTGGTGGACCGACCAAGTGGAAAAGGCAATCGTGACAGTAGTAAGTTCTGCAGGATGCCGAGAAAAGTGGAGGAGTATGCTAAAAAAGACGGAAGTTCATGGAGATGCGATCCTCAGTCACGAGGGATCGACGTGGATAATGAGACAATCTATTCTTGTCTTACTAGAAAAATATATTTTGAGACAGAGTAGTTTTTACAAACAAAATATAATTTTAAAAATCAACGAAAATATAATAGCTAAATAATATTAATATTTAAAGTAGTTACTTGTATAATTGTCCATTTATAAATCTAAAGGAATTAGTTGAATATTAAAGTAACTTGAACACTAATCATGGGCCGACATACGGAGACTGTTAGTCGTTCTCATTATAGGGGGAATTTCAATTCTAATTCACGTTTTCGACTTTTTTATGATTGTTTAAAACATTTAATAGGATCTTGACACTAATGTAAAACTGATTAATAGAATATTATTTGTCATAATTAAGATAATACGGATATTAAATTAGCGACACTTTTTCCAGCGACAGCTAATTTGACAGCTGACAGCTGATTTGTGCTCATTTTGGTTTGCCATTTCATCATGAATAAACTTACGCCAGAACGACGCTAGCAAATTGTGCAAATTTCAGTTCGCGAATCTTGCAGTGCATTACGTCTATTTTACAGTCGATATAATCGTCCATCCGAGCAAGTAATTCAAATAACCATGGATCGTTTTCGCACCACGCATACTCTAACTAATAATACGCATCCGCAGAGACGTCGTACAGTGCAGTATTTAAGAGGACCCGATCGCCATCGATCACAGCAATTGGAACTGTGTTCATCTACTGTATGGAAGATTTTGCAGAAAGATCTTGGTTTACGAGCTTTCAAAATCCAGCTCGTGCAATAATTGAAACCGCGTGACGATCCTTGAAGGAAACATTCGATGAGCGCACGATATGCGACTTGGAAGTCAACATTCGTCGCGTTAATCCGATATACGCCCCCAGCTGCTCTAAAAAGTGGTCGAAAATTGGACTTTCAGATTGCGCTTTGTTCGAGCCATGCATATGCGCGAAATTATATTTAAACAATAATAGCATAAAATTATCTTTCCAATAAAGTTAATACGATGGCTATTAAGATGATTTTTATTTAAATTTAAAGTGCTATACCTATAAAAAATCACTATACTATGAGTTAGCGCGAGTCGAATACTCTTTCCCTTTCGTCCATCTACATCTGTCTCGCTCTGGCCGATTCATTACTTGCAATTTCGCCGCCGGGACCAGTCTCCGATCGTGCTCAGATAGCAAAGCATCAAATACTTGTGTTCTTCCTTCTGCCGCCCAACATACACGCCGTGCGTAACGCTGGGACCGCGCAGAGGAAGTGGATTCCAGATTTCCAAAAGTGCAGCGATTGATATCTCGGTTCGGCATAATAAACGTGCTCGTCAACCGGAGGTGAAGACGACGCCCAACCCAGGATGTCAAAGCAAAGTAGGCCAGATCCATCTGCCCTTATGTTCCTTCAGACTTCCATTTCGGGTTGCGTCAACTACTTAAAATTGCCTGGGCGCCCAAAATCCTTGAGCCGGCCCTGTTCATGATGTTTTTCTTCACCTTAAACAGATCATATCTCTTCATGGTACTCGCCCTTGTCACTTGATGGATCGACGAATCGTTATTATTACTATCGTTAACAAGCAATCCCAAATAACGTTTTAGTGTCGACAGTTGTATTCGAGTTTACAATTTATAGATACTTAATTTCATTTTCACAGTTTTATTTTTAATATTTTTAAAGTAAGTAATAAAAATATTTTGATCATATTAAGACAAATATGAGATCCTACAACTCATCGTCCAAGACAAAATTGATTGCTATCAACACATGAACAAACAGACCATGGAAGATGTAGGATGTTCCAGTTGAAAGAAGGTTATAAAATATAGATATGATAAGTTATGGATCGCTTCGTATATCGTAAGAATCAGAAGGTTATATGTGTGAGAGCCTCAAACCCCCATATGTTACACCCAGCGCTCACGAATTCTTTTGAATATGATTGGGATCAGTACCAGGCGATTTTTACACGGCTGATGAGAGCTTAGTTTTACACTCAGGTGTCTGCAAGGTGCGTGTGCAAGGTTCAGAGGCCGTCAAGCGGTGATGATGATTGTGTAGACGATTATCCTCCACAAATCTAAGGCAATGTGATTGTCAAGACCAAGACGATTATTATGTTTGTCTACCACAGACTATCAAATACAGGGTGTAACAGACCTAGTCCACAATATTTTATCGGTGGATACCTGACTAAATTACGATTAAAAAATGTTCAAGGAATATGTGCGAATTCTGAATGTTAAGGAAAATATTATTGTTTGAATTTTTTACAAATCGTTTTAAGCTTGAAGTCTACTTAAAATATAAATGTTTTCAAAACTGCTCCATTATTAATCTAAATCAACTAACAAAAAATAGTCTAGTCACTAAAAATTTGATGACCTTTAATTTTTTGTATTTAATATTTTGAAATAATCTCATAATTATAATTTTTTTTAAATGCTTATATCTCTGACACGGTTGAGATTAGGCACATGTCCTTTAAACATTCTCGACTCATAATTTAGTCAGGTATCTACTCATAAAATATTGTGGACTAGGTCTGTTACACTCTATATATAGACATGAACCAACGCAAATTCCTTGTTTCAATATTTGCATTTTGGTGTCATTCGCGTGATTATTTTGGTACCACTTACGCAATTAAATAGCTCTTAAACTTTTTTTAAATATATGACTCGATTGCAATGAAAATTTAAACGCTGACAATATAAAATGAGTGACTTGGTGTAGTGGTCAAGACGCTGGCCTAGTGATCTAGTGGCCGGTGGTTCGCGCCTCGTTCCAGGACTTCAGCAAGTTAGTCCTATTTTCATAGCACAAGCATTTAGTTTAGTTTGAAAATAGTAAGAATATGTGACATGAATATCATGTACGCATCTCTATTTAAAAAAAATACATTAATATAAAAAATACGTCTTGTTTACACAAATATTTAATTTTAATTATTAAGGAGAACACATTCTTATTGTGAAGTTGTAATTATTCAGAACATAGCTCTGTGATATTTTAAATATCTCTATAAATTCTCAATAAGAATATGTTCTCCTTAATAATATATAAGTTGTAGCAATGTGTTCAAAATTTAATAAGGATAAATTGTTAATTCTGGCGTCTGCTATCGGTTTACTGAAAGGTATTTTAGATTCCGTAAAAACAAAGTAGATGGCTGTGAAATAATGGAAAGATAGATGTATTCATTTGAAAATTGTAACAAAAGAGTTCGAAAATTTGTCGTCAAAAGTACTGTCGCTGTAGTATAGATGGATAATGCACCTTTCCCGGATTATAAAGAGATCCAAGTTCGAATCCCGGTAGCGCAACAACAATATTTTTCGATAAAATTGATTTTATATGTATATCTTTCTAATTAATACATTTAATTAGTATTAAGTAAATAATTTTACTGTTATTTAATATTCCAAACCCCTCTCATAGGAGAGGATATATATAGATGTACATTTTATTTCATATCTATTCATTTACTAGTCTGTGCTGTCGGAAAATTTCCAAATCCGGAGCCATATCCTAATAAACCAGGGTGGAGTGCATTTGGACGTCTGAACATGATCTTTCACTGGGTCAAAATTATAAGATGTTCAACCAACGGGTATATTATTAGCATATTTGAATATGTTCAAGAGCACACAATCACTGGAATTTCACCTATAAAGGCACTGTTATTAAATAAACAGTCGTTATGTCATAGAGACGAAGCTATTATTTATTAATGGAAAAATATGGAAGTATGCGTAATTAAATATTTTTCTTTGAGTTTAATAAATAATACATACTCCTTGGTTCTCAGATCAGGAGAAACCAATTTAAAGTGTCCGATGTTAAAGATCCAGGTTGACGAGTGCCGACACGACACTAAGGTTCTGTCCATCCTGTTGTAGATTGGATAATTTGCTGTAAAAAATTCTGTCCCAAATAACTATAAGGCTTTACTCTCGATGGAGAGAAAATTGAGGAACGAAGACAGTGGCACCGATTCCCTTGAGTGTCAGACGCGGAGAATTATCTCGATGGAGATTACTTACAACTCTTGATAAAATCAGCTTCAAAAGTTGTCTTTCACTTATATGTATATTTAGTTAACAATGTATATACAATTATTATATGCAGTAGGTGTAGATTTAGGTTAGGTTATTTATTACCAATGACATTAGACAATCATATATAATGTATGTTGTATTTTATCTAACGATTTTAGACAAAATAAATCCGTCGTTTGTACGACCCTACCATGTATTTATTTGTAATTTTAGAGTACTATTCATAGTATTTATAAGTTTAAGTTTTAACGTAAAATAATACCTTCTTAACCATACAAAAATCAATATAAAAATGTATGGACGTTTTTAAGATCAGTTTTTATGACTGAACATGATTCTTTTATTGTTTGAATATCCTTCGCGTAATAACTAAACAAAATAATTATTTTTATTAAAGGTTAACGTAGGAAATAGTTCTTCCACTTGATTTTAATAATGTATGTGAACATGTATAAAACTGTCCTGTGGCGTTCTCTCCTCCCTCCAACCCTTGCTCCAGGTGTGGTAGGTTAATATATCGGAGGAAACAACACAATTGTGAAGGTCGTCGAGCGAGTGCATGAAAGAGATCAAGGCGAGATATCCGAGCAGAAAAGTGTGGCGTACTATCCTCTCTGCTCACGCTTGCTCGGAAAGGGCGTGGTGATAAGTTAGTTAAATAAATAACTAAACAGTAACACATGATTTTTTAATAATTAATTAGTTAGTATTTAATTAAAACACAGGTATTCTAAAGATGCCCGCGTTGTCAATAAAAAAATGTCTAGTCGGGAATCGGGCCTCCGAGCCCAAACGAGGTTCGAACTAACGGAGGTTTATTTTATGTGTATGTATGTAAGGTATACATTCTCATTCAATAACCTAGCTTCATATCTCATTCTGCCGGACTGCCAGTTCGCTCCGAACAGCCGACTGTCGCGGCCGCGTCTCGTCATAGTGAGGTTCCACCCAGCGAGTGCATTCAAATCTAGCCCTTACCGACCGCAGTACCGTTTCTCGCCGTGAACTTGAATCTATTCGTATTTCGAACGGAGTGCGTCGACGTTGGAAATTCTCGACTCGAAGATTTTTTCGAGAATTTTTTTTTTACACTTGTCAACTCTGCAGGAGAGAGGTAAGAAATTGTTTTATTCACAAATTATATTTGATTTTACTTATAAATATATTAAATACACAATTTAAGAAAATGTTTTCCTGTAATTCACGAGTGAAACAAAACAAAAAACGAAAATTTTTAATTATTATATTTGTAAAAAAAATATTACTACATCGATTATGCGACACATCAAATTTTTATTTGTAACATTCTTACTGACGAAATATAATTTATATTTTTTTCTGTTCCTCGTGTTTAGGATCCAGTAAATATTTCTATTATTTTTAGAACGCTATATATAACATTCAAGAAAATGTACAGTGAACTTAAAAATTAATATGTAATAAATTATGTATGGTATAATATACACAATTGTATGTTTTTCTTAATAATAAATAAACGTCTGTCTTGAGATACGTAAAATATACAAACAGATTATTGTGGAAAGTATAGTTTGATCAGAAAACAATTTAATATGTGTGTAGTAAAATTTTAAGTAATTAATAAAATTCCTAATGTATAAGCTGATAATTTTAAAATACATCTCTGCAATATGTGGAGTACATTTTAGCAGTCGATATAATTAATTTAATTGTATAAGTAAAATACTGACAAAAATCTTAAAATAAATTTAAATAATTAGATTTGAAATGCATTTTACCTAATTGCATCTCTTGATTAACATATATTGTACATTGATCAATGCACTTTGCTTACTGTCATACCGGAGGAACACTGTCTGCTATAATACAGTGAATTACTAGTGTAGCAGGCAGGGTACCCAAAAATATGTCTTACTTTCGTACTGATATGTTGTATTTGCTTTGCTAAATTTTATATACACACCCTCGGTACATTTGTCTGATATTAGAAATATGACGCGGCACTCATAGTAATTAACTAGATGAAAATGTATACTTAATGAATATTAATTAGGAAGAGTAATACGTCAGACCGTTAGACATTATTTATCAATGTAAGTACATGATAGTAATTAATTTATTTTTACTGATAGTAAATGTCACTAAAAAAAAATTTTTCTTCTGATAAAGACACAGATTTGTTACAAGATAGATGGATTGATTTAAATAACAGACATTTCAATTAAACTTTTAACTTTCCAAATTCACGTATTATAAATTATATATAAAACATTTTTTAATATTTTTATTAATGTGGTAGTGTCGAAGCGAATAGCGCTGATGCACTCGTAGTAATAAATTACCATGTAGCTTTATTTTATGTAATTTCTTTGTTTTTATATAATTGATCCTTAAAAGAATTAATGTATGACAAGAGAGCATACAGGAAAGACCTCATCCTTTCCAACATTAGCAGGAAAAGATTTTTATCTTCTTCCTGCAGCTAATTAATATTTCTCTCCTTGTTGCCACGGCGCAGGGACTACTGGGTGATGATATCGTGTCTTCGCATTTATCTTCCTGGCATTACCACGTATAAGTGGTAATAATTGTGATGCCCGCAATTGTATATCCAGGAAGTAATCAAGAAAGATATATTTAAATCATATTTTACTTTATACAGAGGTACAGATTTCACAGTTTAATCTTAGCCGGTGTATTAATTTTATTAACGAAGTAATAATATACCATAAAATGGGAAGCTGCATGAGATTGCGTTTATTTAACAATCTAATCATTTCATTTCATCTCAGAATTTCTTATCGTGAAGTTGTAATTATTCAGAACATAAGACTGCGATATTTTAAATATGAATTAAATGTATTAATTAGAATGATATACGTAAAAAATCAATTTTATCGAAAAATAATGTTGTTGCTACCGGAATTCAAACCTGGAGATCTTTACAATCCGGGATAAAGTGCATTAACCGACTGTGATGCAGTAGACAGTAATTATGACGACAAATTTTCGAACCTAAATTATTACATCTATCGTCCAAAATTTAATAAAAATGAATTGTTCATTCTGGCGTCTGCTATCGGTTCACTCAAAGGTGTTTGAGATTCCGTAAAAACAAAGTAGATGGTATTCAAATAACATAATGATAGATGTATTAATTTTAAAAGTGTGACATATGGGTTTGAAAATTTGTCTCTAAAGTACTGTGATTGGAAAGAAATTCAGGTTCGAATCCCGGTAGCAACATTAATATTTTTAGATAAAACTAATTTTATATGTCTATCTTTCTAAATAATACATTGAATTTGTATTTAAGATATTCTTGTTATTACAATGGCTTCTATGAGTGGAAAATATGAGAACAATGAGATATTTATATTATTAAACTATTTTCGTCATCTTATCTCTCACTTTTATTAAATTTGCTGGTTTAATTTGATCTGTGGATACGCTCTATCAATATTTATGACGCATCACATCGACTGACTGACATTGGGTTCATTGTACATTCAATGTGAGGATCTTAGGGTGGGTGTCCACAGATGACATTCTGCCCTTGAACCATATGGAGGTAGCGGTAATGAACGCATCAGAATTAGTGACGTATCATTAGCCTGATGAGCGGCAAGGACGTATTTACGTGTTTTAATTTATATTTGAGAAAAATTAAAAATATTTGTTAACTGGTTAAAAGTTGACTATTACAGATCACATTCAACTAACTGACACATGACACAATCTACCATAATTCTTCGTGTAATTGTTGAACAATAAATTACCATTTTCTGATCATTTTCTTCAATACTGTATTTCTGAATGAGTGAATTCGCAGATAGTCGTTTTTATCTCATGACTATTAAATGACACCATACATATAACTTCTTCTTCTTCGTGTATTACCATCTATTTGAGATGGGCTCTCTTAACCCGCTTGTATCGGTGGCGGTAAATTAAGATAGCTATCATTATTCACGCCATTTTCATGGTCCAATATGAATGAAAGCTTGTCAACATTTTTTTGTGAAACTAATGTAATTAGAAATATCTAAATAACTATCAATATATCTGAGACATGGGTACTGCTTTAAAATAATAATTGTTTTTGATTTGAAAAGAAAATTTTGCCGCGTATCTTCAGTTTAAGTAAATGAATTTTGGCATCTCGAGGTTTGTTAAAGCAAGAAGGCTTCGATGGTTTAGCCATGTGAATAAATGACTGAAGGTATCGCTGAACGCAATACCAATAAGAAGTAGGAGCTTAGGAAGACTTCAAAGATGTGATGATGATGATGATGATGATATAACTGTTAATACGTAGTTAATTGAAAAATGGTATCTATATAAAACATTTGTATAAAGGTATTTTTACGTCAACCAGTTTTGATACTGACGTATCTTCGTCAGGACTGGCATATAACTGATGTGATACGCCACAGTTGTACACCAGTACCAATTGTACGCTAAGTAAGATACATTTTTTAATTATATCTAATCACAAAGTTAATGCTACAAACATTTTTACAGAGACTATTTGATATAACAAAATCGTTTTGTTACATAGCTAAACAAACGGTAAAATGACTTCGTCTTGATAGAAACTGTACATTTATTAATACTAATTCATGTTTGTTGTTCACGAATCTTAGAGATTACTCCATTTCCGAGTAGTTTTAAAATGAATTGAACCGCTATTTAAATGAAACCTCGTGATCCATCTCCGAGTACCGCTGTTGAAGAGAAAGGGAGTCGCTTATCGTCAGTCGTATCCTGACTGCGAGTTTACCAGTATATTTCTGTAAGTGTGGCGTGACCCTGATCATGACATGTCATCTAAAGAAACGGTTCTTAATTTAAAATACTGTATATTCAGAATGTTGGATATTGCTGTTATGTGTTTGCAGAAAGTTGACTGTAGCGTTATATATTTTTTTGTTTGAGTTGACTTTTTTTATGGAGCGTGTCTGTGAATTCGGTAATTTGACACACATTTTTATAATCCTCATTTAAATCTTCTTATATATATGTTATATGTTAACGGTGCATTAACGTTATAAAAATAAAGCTCTAAAAAATATTATAACTATGAAGTTAATGTATATAAGGATATCTATAAATTTCGGGACCAAAACAATAGTGATATTGGATTGTAAATATTTCTAACTTAATTTAGTACAAATAAACAACCAGGCATTGTAAGTAACAACATTCTCATTTTTTTTTTCTTTTGTTATTTTATTCAATAATAAGTCAGTTAAATTGTTTAATGTAAGAATTAATACGATTGAAGTTGAAAAACAAAAATATTGCAAAATCTTTATAATCTAAAAACGGACTCGGGATACTCAGGAACGTGTCTTAGGGCTAGTTCAGTAGTAATATCCACTATTACAAAAATCATACCTACTCACAATGCATTAAAAAAATTATTATTATAATATTATTTTAGAAATCATTTATAAAATAAAATATAAGCGTATTAAAATATCATTCTTGTCAGATTAAACATATTGTAAAGTTCTGATTACTTGTTTACTTTAAATTACGAATGCGAATGATCAGATGTTCTCGATGAGGCGACTTGAAACACGTGAGATGTGAATCTAGATGAATAAAGAAAAATAGAAAATAGAAGAAAAAAAAGAAATGAAGAAAAATAAGTATTTAAAATAATAAAAATCCGAAAACTTCGGTATCTCGAACCTGTGATGAGACATCCAAAAAAGTATGATATTTTGGACTTCAAAGCCAGTCTATCGTAGAGCTTTATCGGGCCGCAGAGAATACAGTGATAATAGCCAACGTGGTTAAATTTTGTTTTTTGAGTTTTCCAATTTTTTATTTTGTGATCACCTAGTATTCTTTTACTAATATAAAAATACTGATATTTATATTTTTTAAATACTAATTAAATGTATTTATTATAAATATATACATATATTGTTGCTGTACTACCGAAATTCGAACCTGGGTCTCTTTTCCAATCCCGGGAAGGTGCATTACCAACTATGCTACAGCGACACTATTTTTGTCGACAAATTTTCGAACCTTTTTCCATTATTTGAAAGCCATCTACATTGTTGAAACAATGAATTTTTATTAAATTTTGGAGACGTTGATACAATTTATATATTATTAAGGAGAAAACATTCTTATTGTGAAGTTGTAATTATTCAGAACAGACGGTCTGTGATATTTTTAATACTAATTAAATGTATTAATTACAAAGATATACATATAAAATTAATTTTATGGAAAAATATTGTTGTTGCGCTGCCGGGATTCGATATATCGTATATACATCGTCATATCACAGAGCTATGTTCTGAATAATTATAACTTCACAATAAGAATGTGATCTCCTTAATAATTTTATATTTTTATTAATATTAGTTTAATTTGTTAAAAAAAAACATCATATTCGCTACACATGTTTTTGATTCTTTATGATTAATTGATTTAAAATAAATATTGACTTTAGAACTCAAATCAATTGTTAAAATCTTTATTGAGGGAGGAAATCGAAGAATTTTTAAGCAAAAATATAGTTTTGCTTCAGAAAAAAACTCGACGACAGCTTACGGGCTGGCCTTAAAATAGGTGATTATTTCAAAACAAGGTATAAATAAACACACCACTATATGGTATACCTTTTTTTAAAAGTGGGAAGCATATGTCCCAGTGAATATTTTCATGCGATTTTTAAACTGGGAAGCCGTATTCCCACCAACTAAGAAATAAGAAATATCACAAATTTGAGTGTTTGACAACATTGTATATTGCTTTGATGCTGTGATTGCTATCAGTTCGACGATTGTTATGACGTCATGTTATTACTCTCTTTAGAGGTAAAATTTAAGAACATTTGTAGACACTCGCGACACACCGTTTGAAAAACAACGTCCTGACGGATGTTGCATCAGGCTATGGAATATTTGACTGTTGCATATTAAAAAGCGGGGTTTACATTTTTAAAAACTATTACATAATGGCTCAACATCTAAGTGATTGTTATGATTATGGCTTACGTCTGAATTTCAAACACTGTATTTATGATATTAACGAGGATAATTGATTGATGTACAGTCAGAAGAGAAAATCGTGTGTCTTATTAGGCGTGTCTATAATTTATTTAAGTAATTTTAGCAGATTGGTTTGTGAAATATTTTCATTATTATTTACCGAACAATTCTGCAATATTAAATGTTGTAATACTATACTCAGAGATATAATTTATTATATTTGCTTTGGAGATAATCTTCTTACTGTAGATATTACCGTAAAAAAAAAAGTATTTGTACCGCTTAGGGACCGGTTGCTGTGTTGTTGTTAAATTTAATTGGGTATTATTTTAAATTATTATAGCCATTGGAAGAATCATAAAACATGGTTTTGTTAACAATGTATTCAGATTGTATCTATTATTAGTGTTGCGTACAAGCGTAGATGCCGGAAGAATTCAGGATACGGAAGGAATTTGGCATTCACTCAATCCGGATTCTGCTGGCACCTCCGAAGATGTGGACTGTATATTTTTTAACTGTTCCGTACACGTACGCGCTAATCGACTGGTCAGTAACTTGGCCGGGTGGGGAAGGAAGGGGGGGGAAGGCACAGTGCATTATCTTCGTTCAATAATTAATATATTTATACACAAATAAATATATGTGCCAAACGTTTCGAGTGCCGGTGGTGACTATATTTTTTCGATAAATATCACAGAAAATCATCATCGATGACGGGATTCTGGTTTCCATGAACTTCTGCTATTTTGACTATGCTCATCCGCTTTTCTCGACATATTGCATATCTTAGGGCTGTTGCAAGAGAAGTGCCTGTTCCTACCTTTTCCAAGGGTAGGGATCTTCCTCTTCTTTCTTCGATGTTGGCCCACCACAAAAAGCTTCTCCAAGCCATCTTCCTTTCTCGCAAGATGCCCTAAAAATTGAAGGATTCATTTCAGGCAAATGGTTGATAGTCTGTATTTGATATTCAGCTCCGTGTTTTTCGCCATCCATAGTGTGCCCAACATGTGTCTCCAGTGCCACATCTCTAAATCATCAATCCGTCTTCACTTCTTTGCCGTCATATCTTATTAATCAATATTTATCTTCATATCATACAAAAACCGTAGGACGCGAGTCATAAACTGAAAATAACAAGATCTGAATACCTTGCAATATGATCTAGTAAAAAAACGTTTTTTTTAATGTTTCAAATTTGATAATAATGCCTAGAAGGTGAGTCATAAACTGGAAATAACAAAAATACAAGTTTACCTGTACATTGTAAAATAATATGTGAAAAAATGTAATTTTTAACGACAATTTTTCAGAACATAGTTCTGCGGTATTTTAACACAAATTTAATAAAATAAACAATTTATTTAATTCTGGCGTCCCCTATCAGATTTTATTCAAATATATTAAAGATTCTCCGTAATATAAAGTGGATTGATTTCAAATTGATAATAAATGGATCGATTTGAAAAAAAGAACTGCAACACGCAGGTTCGAAAATTTGTCGCTAACTTGCGGATAGGAAGAGTTCTTGGTTCGAATCCCAGCGGCAACCAAAATATTTTATCGACATATTGATTGTGTATTTTTAACTGATACATTTAATTCGTATTAAAATGTAATTACTTTCCCACCAATCCAACAGATGTCATGAAGATGTCAAGTTTCAGAATGTTATAAATAATCGATATAGGTAGCACTGCAGGTTGTATAAATCTTTAACAAGAAACCAATACAATCGGAGACGATTTGTTGTAGTTATCATCGGGAATCATTTACTTTGTCTACTTGTAACGGAGAGTCACGGAGCCTGCGCTCGCATTCCGTGTGCTGTTACAACTCCAACCGTGAACTAGAATAATTGGATACGTTTCCGCGTGCTCATGTTATGTCACAGCGTTGTGACACTCTTTATATATGTCACCGACGAACTTAATGCCAATATACATGTAAAAGATGGAAAAATAATATTTTTTTTAAATGTTTTTCTTTTCGATATACAGTATGTAATATACCTAGTTTACAAAATTTTATGGGTGGATACCTGACTAAATTACGAGTCGAAAATGTTGAAGGGATATATGCCTAATATCAACCGTGTCGGAGATATAAGCATTTAAAAAAAAAATCAAAATATATATTAAATACAAAAAATTAAAGGTCATCGAATTTCGAACTGCTTGTTTTTTGTGAGATAATTTTCGGAATAATGATTTTTGTTAGATAATTTTGCAACTTATATATATAAGTTATTAAAATGATTTTGTAAAAATTGCAAACAATAATATTTTTATTATTAAAGAGAACACATTTATATTGTGAAGTTGTAATTCTTCACAAGATAGGTTTGTGATATTTTAAATACTAATTAAATGCATTAATTATAGAGATATGCATATAAAATCAATTTTATCGAAAAGTATTGTCGTTGCGCTACCGGGATTCGAACCTGGATGTCTTTTCCAATCCGGGGAAGGTGCATTTAAGTGGATAGTTTTCAAATAATGGAACGATAGATGTATTAATTTAAAAAAAAAAAGTAAAATATGGGTTTGAAAATTAGTCTTCAAAAGTACTATCGCTGTAGCATAGTTGGTAACGCACCTTTGCCGGATTAGAAAAGAGATCCAGGTTCGAATCTCGGTAGCGCGACAGCAATATTTTTCGATAAAATTGATTTTATATGTACGTTTTTCTAATTAATACATTTGATTAGTATTAAATAATATTTTCTGTAATGGCGCAGAATTTGTATACATTTCTTAAACATTTTTGACTCGTAATTTAGCCATGAATTGTGAACTAAGTCTGTTACTTCCTGTATATATTAGATAAAAAAAATTACAAGAGGATCGTTTCGAGGTCTCGTGGTCATGATCGAAGAAATTGGATTGACATTTTCAGTAAGTCGCATCGTAAGACCATCTGCAATAAATAATATTTCTGTTAAAAATCTACAGTTGTTCAAATGGCGACCTTTGAACACACACGTATATATTATGCGCGAGATATTTGTGTACGTTTTTTTACAGCATCTCTCGCCTTGTGCTACTTGCCTTGTCACCTGTGGTGCCCTCCATCTCTGGCCCTCATTTTTCATCCTTCATCACGCTTCTCCCGCGCCAGAAATGCTGGCTGAACTTTGACCGGCGGTCAATCACCGGCCTCGACCATGTCAGCCGCTAACTGTGGTCATTTGGAAGGTCTTAATGTACGTAACTGTACGATGATACTGGGTGAATATTACGTTCTAGCCCGATGTTGTTTTTGAATAACTAGGATATATAATATATTAATTTGAAAGATATACATATAAAATCAATTTTATAGAAAAATATTGTGATCTCTTTCCAAACCGGGGAATGAATTGATGATTCTGGGTCTGCTATCAGATTACTCAAAGGTATTTAAGATTCTGTTAAAATACGATAGATGGCTTTTTCAAATAATGGAACGATTACATGTATCAATATCAAAAAGGTAACATATAGGTTCGAAAATTTGTCAATAAAAATATTGTCGCTGTAGCATAGTTGGATAATGCACCTTTCCCGCTTTGGAAAGAGATCCAAGTTCGAATCCCGCTAGCGCAACAACAATATTTTCCGATAAAATTGTTTTTACATGTATATCTTTCTAATTAATATACTTATTAGTATTTAAAACATCACAGACCGTCTGTTCTGTATAATTACAACTTCGCAATAAGAATGTGTTCTCCTAACAACTATTTGATTTATTACAAGTATGTATGAGATGGCATAAATGCGTGCTCCTTTAACTATATTTTTCATAACATTCTCGTTTACTTTGCGTGTTATTTCATCAATTTCATTCCGCATATTGTCCTGTAGCATCAGAAATGTTGGCTTAACAGCGTAGACCTTTCATTTCAAGTACCCTTAGAGAAAATAATCGGGAGCTGTCGAGTCAGATGATCGTGGAGGCTGTGTTATGTGGCACCGTCCTGTTAAAACCACACACCAGAATTCGGCCACCGAGAAGTTTTCTAACATGTTACGATATCGATCACCAATAATTGTTACGTAGATAAAATGTTTTAATGACTTCAATACATTGCGTTGAGGCGTTAGATATTCCATAATAAATTGTAATCAACTATTCTTTACGACTAGTAAAAGCAAACTGACAAATATCTGCCAAATCAAAATGGCGGCCAAACAAAATCGGCCTAGAACATAATATTCACCCTGTATCCTATGTTAAATATTGTGGCTTGCATCTAAGGATGAGATTTTTGATTCGAGACAATGTCTGCGATGATGAAAATTATGCTCCCATTATGCGGAGATTTGTCGTCTCGCTTCTCATTTCACGTTGTTGTACGTCAAATGTCAGTAGTCTATTGACGATAAAATGAAATAAATGTATGTAATTTAATGCCTTCTTTTGTCTAACTTTCCAGAATGGATATCAAATTAATTACGTTAGTTAATTTGACATAATGATGGTATGGTATTTTCCGAAACCGGGTTGTGTATTAAATACAACTCATTAAGTGGTTAAAAACAAAGTTAATTAATCCATATTAGAATTAATATATAGTTCAATTTGTGACAAACATTGAAAATATTTTGTATTTTATTAAATAAGTACACGTTTGTCTATTCTTGATTATCGCTTTTATTTAGCATCCCCTGTTATTATTATACATTAAAACGTATCTTGCTGGCAAACCAGAACGCCGATCAAGCCGCCCACCTCTCGGTCACTAGGCGAACCGCTTACCGCTAGATTACATACAATCACAAATATTTTCTTCCCCATCACAAACGAGTCACACCGAGGCGAGATGCCGTTTCTGGTGCAGCATGCAACAGTGCGCATTCAGAACAAGTTCGATCGTTCTGAATTTGAATTCGAACGGTTTCCCGCATTTTTAACTGACCTCAGCCGTGAGCTGCGGGTGGGTACCTACCCATTCGCCTACTTATCCGACCTGGCTGAATCTGTGGTTGTGCAAATTGCATAGATAATGCGCGCGTTACTACAGTATGTCTACGACATGACAAACGGTTTTAAGTCCGATATTAAACAATTTATTTATTTAATTTATTTATTTATGTATGTTTTGACATCCATATTTTTGTACTAACAGAGGTGGATACATAATAACATAGTTTATTGTATGGGATGGAGTAGACTTCACCTCTGATATATACAGCGTTATCCTGACTACTTTGCTAGACTAAAGTCTGTGTTAAAGTAGCCAGTTTTTTTTTCCGTGCTGTTGTGGTGTTATTTGGAATAAAAAGAGATTTAAAATATGAATAAAAAAGTAAAAATAAAATAAAAATATATGGAGTGGGAGTGTTGTAGGACTAGTGGATTCTTAGTGAAAGAATTGTATAAATTATATTAAATTGTTGGATATCCATGCTTTTGATTCATCTCTACCTGATTGAATCATAAATTGGGTCCATATTTGTGTGATCTTATAGGAATTGTACGAATTCCAGTTGGTACTGAGTATATTTTTCTTGTGCCCTATCCGTTCAAGGGACGTTGGCTATCATCACTGTATTTACAAAACTCCTAACCATTGTCGTTAACTAAGCCATTACATGTCTTAGATATTCAAGTTTTCGGATTTTTATTGTTTTAAATACTTATTTTCTTTATTTATTCGAACCATAACATTATCATTCGAAACTCTATCCATCCAGCTTATTTTAAGCATTCTTCTGTAGACCCACATCTCAAATGCTTCAACTCCCCTTATCACTTCTTCGGTAAGAGTCCATGTCGCGAAAACTAACGTACGTGGCCCAAAAAAAGTGAGAACATTTCGTAAAATGTAATATAATTACATCAAAATTAGTTTAACTATATCAACAATAGCTTCAATAGTTTACTAATTTACTTACTTACCTATTTACCTATAATTCGTTTTATTTCGACAATTTCCGGTCCCCATCTTTGATTATTAATTTTACCATTGTTTATAATTATTTGTTTTTTTCAAATTGTTGCCCAGAATGACAAAAATCACTGCAGAAGTTCGTATTCTGATAAAAACTTTGCTAATTGAAGAACGTCGGGGTGCTGGGAAAATGATCAGAGTTTCAAAACAAAGCCTGGAGTATAGCTAGACATTACAGCATAATTGGATATTACAGCAGGACAGAGCTCCATCTCACACAGCCAGAAATACAATTAACTTTCTTCGTCGTGAGAATGTTAATTTCATCGAGCCAGGTATGTGGCCACCGAAGAGCTCAGATTTACGTTTTGATGTTTTCTGATAGCTAAATATTGTGCAAAAAAGATTACATTAAGAATTGTAATTAATTATATTATGTTTTGAAACAACTCATGTGTTACGAGATGTTCTCACTTTTTTTGGGACATCCTGTGTTATAACCACCTTACTTTCTATACACCGTGTTCAGCTTTCATGTCACATCGCATTTACATGTATCGATGGATACGAATATGCTGTCTATATATATTCTACACTCCTTGTCCGAAAATATTTAGACTTATTAAAGAGAACATATTCTTATTATGAAGTTGTAATTATTCAGAACATAGGTCTGTAATATTTTAAATACTAATTAAATGTATTAATTATAAAGATATACATAATAAATCAATTTTATTAAAAAATATTCATATTGCACTACCGGGATTTGAACCTGGATACCTTTTGTAAAACAATGCATGATGGCTTTCAAATAATGGATAAGTTCGAAAATTTGTCGTCAAAAATACTGTCGCTGTAGCATAGTTGATAATGCACCTTCCCCGGACTGTAAAAGTGATCCAGATTTGAATAGCAGTAGCGCAATATGTATATCTTCATAGTTAATACATTTAATTAGTGTTTAGATTTGTTAAAAAAAATTAACATTTTATTTGTGAACTTATAATTTTTCAGAACGTATTGTAGTTACGTAATAATAAAAAAAAATTAAATGAATAACTTAAAAAGATATACAAAAAAAATATATAGTTAAAGATGGTGGCTTCCAATAGAAGGAAATAGATTTATCACTAATAACGTAATATGTCACTTATCCAATTACAAGTGTCATGAAACAAGAATTAATTTAATTTTCGAAGTTAAATAATAGAGCTGTACAATCTTATTTTTACTAATTGATACATGATTCCAAATGGAAAGAACATATTATTAATCTTACAAACAAAATAAGGAAAACTTTCTGCATATTTTTAAGACTGAATCATCTTATCACTTACAAATCTAAAAATAATATATAACGCGTTTGTACAGTCACATTTGCAATACGGTATTATTTGATGGGGAGGAGCTTATAAAACATAATTATCACATTTAGAAATAACTCAAAAAATGATAAAAATAATTCTAAAAATATGCCTATCAAAGTGTCGCAACTCTTTAGAGAATTTAAAGTAACAAAAATAATAGATACTTACAAAAAAATAATCAATAATCTATGTTTTAAAATTTTTAAATTATACATTAGAAGCAATTTTCGATCTACAAGAGACCATATTCATATTCCGAAACTTAAATATACAGCAACTCAAAACCACTATATTTATCAAGGCATCAAATTCTTTAATAATCTCCCCCTTGCAATTAGAAAAATTATCTGAAATCAAAAAATATGTATGCAAACACATAAATTATACACTTTCTTATATACTCCTTCTCTATACACGAGTCTCGACTCTCATAGAGAAAAAAAAATGAAAATATAGGTATAATTAAATAAATGTCAGATACCTCATAGAGACAAAGATATTTTTATTGTATTTTAATGAAATATATATATAGGAATATGGAGTATATATATACTAGAAGACACATAAATTATATACTCTCTTATACACAAGTTTCGACTCTAATAGAGAAGAAAAAAATGAAAATATAGGTATAATTAAATAAATGTCAGATGCCTCGTAGAGACGAAGCCATTTTTATTATATTTTAATGAAAATCATGTGTGGGGTGATTACAGAGCTTACGACCTGTCTTCGGCTGGCTTAGAGTTCCCCAATTCTTATCCCGCCATCTCCATATTTATCAAATTTAAAAAAATTCTATATATAATATGTTATCACATGGAGTCGCTTCGAGTACTACTACAACATCGCCATCTATCAACCAAATTTGATAATTCATTTTTCTTGGAACAGCATATTATATGTCAACTCAATAAGAATCTAATTTTTGTTGAAATTAAATGTTTAAAGCAATATTCTTTATATAAAAAAGTTTTTAACACATTATATTAGAATACGCCTGAAAAATCAATATTTTTAAATTTTTTATATATTTTTCTTATTTTGACCCGTATATTATAGCAATATTTGAAATTATTTTTCATCAAAATATAATAAAAATAGTTTCGTCTCTATGGGATATCTGATATTTATTTAATAACAGTGCCTTTGTAGGTAAAAATCCAGTAATTGTGTGTTCTTGGACATTTTCAAGTATTGATATATATAATTATTGTTTATGTTTAAAAATGTATTATATCTCATTATATCTTCAAATAAAAAATAAATAAATAGTAACTTAACACTTTTGACCGAAATCGACACATATTACGTAGAATTTCTTAATCCTGAACAAGCGGTCCCGTCGAAAAGAGATAATAGCGAGAGTCCTACGGTTTTCATGAGACAAAGAAAATCATATTTGTGTCACTATTCCGAAATAATAATAACAGAAATATTTTATTAACTATATTTTTCTAAGTAAAGTGCAATATATATTGTGCCACTAGGGCTTAATTGGTTAAAGTTGTCTAAATAAGATTCTGTATTTCATTTAATTTTTATTGTACTGTTAGAAAATCATGCCCGTTATTAAAACGATGCCAGGCAGAGTTTAAAACCTAACCCAACACAACATCCAACCTAACCTAACACGACTCAGTCAAATAAACAAAAACAATAAGTATATAATTCAGATTTGATTGCGTCCACAGAAATAAAAATGTCGTGAGAATTGTTTTGTCTGACGGATAATGAACACCAGCCACAACTCTCTAATGAAACACTTAACTGTACCCTCTGTCTTGATGGCCACGATACTGTCGCATAAATCTCTTTTGCTATTTGTCTAACTGTCGCGTTTAACACACGAGTCTTTGTTTTCTGTGTACGACTGTCTTAGTTTGGTTCCCATTTTGTAACTACGGGAATGTAATACGTACCAGGGAATATAAAGGTCTAGAAACATGTTTACACTGTCGTTAATTAACTTACCAATAGCCTTAATTAATATACATATAAGAAAAAAAGGATTCAACATAAATAATAGTGATGACATATATGCTGTTTAAAAAAAAGGAAAAATAAATTATCAAATTTGATCCATAGATGGCGATGATGTAGTGGTACTCGAAGCGAATCCACATACTAACATATATACAACTTTCAAAAATTTGATAAATGGGGAGATTGAGGGGTGTGAATTAGTGAATGTTGTAAGCTCTGTAATTACCCCATACTTCCATATATTTTCCATTAAATATAATAAAAAGTAGCTTTCACGATTTTTAATGAACTTTCTTAATTCATATTTTTTATTTATTATCGTTGTTTTATTAACCACTTATTGAGTTTAAATACATCTAGCGGTTTCGAAAAATACCATTTCCTTCTTCAGGATGTCATAACTAACTAAAAACATATATCATTGTTTCTTTACCAGAATCTATTTTTAAAAAAACAACAATTATTCAAAAAATAAATTTAGTACCTATCTCAAATTGTTACTTAATACAAATTTAGTCGAATAATTTTCAGTAAAAAAATTTAGAACTAATTTTAGAACGCATTTAAACTCAATTAAGTGATTAATAAAACAAAGATAATAAATAAAAAAATATGAATTTTAACCACAAAGTTAATATTGCTAATTTTAAAAGTATTTCTTAATTCAACTCACTTGTAGTATAGAAAAACTTTGAGCGATTTAATATTATTACACAAAATAGTTAACGACAAGCTGGACATTCTCGACTTGACTGAATTGATTTAGTACCGTGTTACAAATCATTATAGTAACTCGTTAATGGGTTCGGAAACAAATTCAGTCTAATCAATATTTTATATGGCATAATTGATGTAGAAGGTTTACCGTACCTAACCCAACGTTTATTGACAAATAATATATTCACGTTGCAACACACATGTAGGCTCGACTATAAGTCCATCAGAAATATACAATCTTAATTGAACTGGTTTTATACTTGGACAAGAATAATTTTCTGCCTGGTGTTTCTAGTAGTATTCATTTGAGAAGTAAGATTATTTTATAAGCGTTCTACTCACTATCTACCTGTCTTACCTTTAATACTCTCATAAATGAGTGCGCACGAATACCAGCTTGAGTGAGTCATAAAGCGATAAAGCAGTTCCCTGTAATAGCGATCTTAAGTGGACAGCATTCTCCAGTCCCTGCATTAGTCGGTAACATCCTAGGTGAGTTCATCGCGGCAACATGATCCAGCTACGACGCTTCTGGCTTTCTTTTGCTACGTTTTAAATATGAACAACCCTTAAAAATCAAAAAAACAGAAAATTGGGTTTTTAATATAATAGCTTAATATTGACTTAACACTGTGAAACTTACAATACACTGCACTTAGTTATTTTTCTTCTTGTGCACTATTCGTTCAACGCACGTTGGCTATCATCACTTTGTTCTACAGTAAATTGGCCACACTATTGCCACAACTCATAATCTTCAGCCACGATGTTCCACGACTTTCTGCAATATTTCCCTGCATTATGAGGTGCAAGACCTTGCACTTCTCCGGATGTCTCATGATTCGAGATATTGAAGTTTTCCGATTTATAATGAAATCTTAACTCTATCCATCCAGCTTATTTTGAGCATTCTCCTGTAGATCCACATCTCAAATGCTTCAAATCGCCTTATCATTTTTTCGATAAGTGTCCATGCTTCCATTCCATAAAATAATTAATATCATATTTTCAAACCATAGACGGTGACAGCGCAGTTGGTAATAAATAATTGAAAGGTTTCTACATGACAACGTATATACATACAACTTCCAATAATTTGATAGGTGTGATAGCGTGGGTAAATTGGTGAACGTCACATTGTGTAAAGTGATCACTTAAGCCAGCCAATGACAGGTCGTAAGCCTTGTAATGCCCAAGATCTCCATACTTATGTAATTGAATAATAGCTTCGTCTCTGAAAGACATCTATATCTTGAGAACACATTATTGTTAACTGTCATTAATAACGAACAAATCCAATGCGTTTTATCCAACACAACGGAATATTGAAACTATCTCCCCGACGATCGGCTTTGAGACGAGCTAATATGCCATGTCATGCAGCGATTTCAGCAGTCCGTTTCCAGAAGAATCTATTACCATCGGAGATTTTATTACCAGTCGTATTCCGCTTACTGTAAATATCCACAACTTGTTCTGATGTTTGGTTAGCGTTTATTACGGCGTGCTGGACAATAAATAGCTTTGGTATCAGAGTTTTGCTGTTTTGCGGTACCATAATATGCAAAGATTTCACGTAATCGTGTCAATCAAGGTTAGGTGTCTGTGGAAGAGGTTTAAATATATTAAATCGTAATCGTTCAACCACTTTTAACTGATAGTTTTAGACCTTCACTTTAACATTTCCTCTCCGATGATGTAAACTGAGTTAAACGGGTAGAAATTGTAATATAAGAGTAAGGGAGCATTTGAGATGTTTGAACAATAGTGGGTTTTCAGAATTTTCTAATCATTTGACAGAAAATGGTCACGGTTTTGATAAAAAATTTGGATTGTCAATTTTGGATATAAAAGGTGTTGGTTACAAATTAAACAATTTGGAATCGTTGGAGATAAATAACAATAATAAAATTATAAACAACCAACTAAATTTAACTACGAGTCCCATTCTAAAATTTTTTCCTAAAAATTATTCGACTACATTTGTATTAAGTAACAATTTGAGTTGGGTACTAAATTTATTTTTTAAATAATTGTTGTTTTTTTAAAAATAGATTCTGGTGAAGAAACAATAATATATGTGTTTAGTTAGTTATGACATCTTGTAAAAGAAAATTGTATTTTTCGAAACCGGTTGATGTATTTAAACTCAATTCAGTGGTTAATAAAACAAAGATAATTAAAAAAATATATAAACTGAGTTGACATTGCCCTCTAATTATGTGACTATCTCTGTAAATATACTAAATACAGAGTTCATTAGGTTAATATATTTACGTATTGGACAAAATAATTTCAATATGTATAAGTATTTATAATACGCAACAATAAAAAATGCTTACTCGAAGAATCTGACGTGAATTTGTCAATACGTGAATGTGTACGTGCGGAGAAGTGTGGAAGGCGCGGGATGCCGATCGTTACTTTAGTGGCAGAGCGTGCGCTGGCCGAGTTAGACGTGTCTTATGCTGTCTTTCGAGATGATCAATGTTTTATCTCATTTTTAACACATTTAATTCATATATCAACTATTATTTTAATTATTAATACACGTAAAATATTCATATTTATCCGACTTGAAAATCGCAAAAGCCTACATGTACACACTGAGTTTACAGCACCGGAACGCGCGTTTTTATTTTAGCACCGCGAGGGAAAGGTTAAAGAAATCCGTGTTGACCCTTTTTCAAGCTGCGTACTGGTCCATTTATATATTTATATATATATATATATAAACTTTTCAAAATTTATTTTTGATTTGTACAGAGTTTATTGTTATATATAAATATAAATATTGTATAAATGTACGTCTTAATAAATTATTATGAATACATAAGTATAAACGAGAATGCGATAGTGCTTTTAGATATTTTCTCCAAAAATGTATTCCAAAGAATACTTCAGTAGGTATATAACATTTTTGTATTACGTAATATACATGCAAAATACATAAAATATATATAAATGCAATAAAAAAACAATTTTTTAAAACAATGTCAGTGACAGGTAGTGGAGAACTAAAATATATCTAGACTGTCTAGATTATCTATTTTTTATATCGTTTCAATCGTAGGCGATGCATGGAAGATTGTAATCTTCCTTCTGAGACTACTTCTCTCACACTTCAACGGACGTTAGATATCATGATGATATTTCTTATGAGCCGCGACGCGGCTCTTCAGTAGACTGGCCAAACAATTGCGTTGGGTTCTTCGGTAATGAAGTTCTCCTTCTTTCAAAAGATTTATACATTGAATGTCTCATGACATGTCGGAGATATTGGAGTGTTCGAATTGTTATTGTTGTAAATACAGTCGAACTCGGTTATATCGAGCATGGTTATAGCGAGATCGCGGTTATATTGAAGAAATACTTATTATTATTTTGATTCAGCCCTGTTTTCATACAACTCTTCACTGTTATAGTGAGCTCGCTTCGCTGATATAACGTACACAGATATTGTTGTTACACGGTCTAAAAACCCTAATTCTTGAGAAGTCATCAAATCGAAAGCAGCGTTCTTTATCGTTTACGATTCCTTGCAGGTTTGTGATTTCTTAGAAAAAAAACAATGGGTATTTATTTTGTGTGCGTAGTAGTAAGTTTTAAACTTTAAAACAGAGCAGTGTTTTGAATTTTGTTAAGAAATAATTTGAGTCGCTTTCACGAGTAACGGTTGTAATGAGCAAATTTAGCTGCTCCCTTCGTACTAGTTATAACCTAGTTCGACCGTACTTATTTTTCTTTATTCATCCAAACCATAACATCCATCTAGCTAATTCTCTCGCACTGTAGTACAAAAATTCAATTTCATTTAAGATTTAACAAGTGACAGATATTTAAGTCTCCCTTGAACTTAAACGTAACATCGTGGTTAAACGTCGGATGCCTCGGATATCTGGTGCATAGTAGAACAAGACAGCCGTTGGACAAACACAGTGTTAACAGTTAGCTCTGTTAACTCGTTACCGGCGAACGTTACAGTTAGGATATAACTACACAAGGGAACCGGATTTGAACTGTACGCGGCAACAATAATCTCACAGACTTTGAGGTGAAACGTGGATTTTATGAGATATTAAAGTATCCAGTTACATTGATCATCACTTCTGTGAAATATATATGGCAGCACATAAGTCAAATGTAGGACTGATCAATGTAAGAAGGAAATATAAATGTTCATGGGCAAACACGTTTACCGAGCTCTTCGAGAGCTTCACTATAAAAAAAGAAAATTAATTACTAGAAAATTATTCATTCATGTTGGTCCCTTGTGATCTCCGTGAACTTCCGCCCTCTTGGTGAGATCTAAGGGCTGTCACCAAGAGGGTAAAAATCGGAGGATTCATCTCTCAGGCAAATAGTTGAGAGTATACATTTATTTTTTATTATTATTATGCACGTCCTATTCAGGCATTAACACGATTTATAAAATAATAGAAAATTTCATCACATGTGCAATACACGAAGAAAAAAATTAAATAAATATAAAATGTGAAGTGAAGCAATACATCCGTCACCATTGAGTTGAGACACAAAAAAATGCATATTAATTCCCCAAAGAATGCATTCTGGGGACTGCGGAGTTAGCTAGTGCGTGAGTTCTGACATTGCCACTGTAATATAACAATGAATTGTGTCTCGATGACCTCAATGGTGCGTGAAAGTCAAGCAGACTAACTTATAAAGGTGGACTTCTATTTATATTCGATTAATTGTACTCTTTTTAAATAGTGTCACATCAATATTCCTATTATTTTCAATTTAGGCTGACGCTTGTACTATGAAAACAGAACTAATCTGATGGTCTCCTGGTACGAGGCTTCCCGACCACTAGATAACTACTAAACCATCAACAACCTCACAAAAGAAATAAATGTGTTTTTATAGTTAGTCAATAATAATTATTCATTGGTATATTATACAAGGATATAAGAGGATTTATAAACCTGAAGCTTTGCGGATCTAGCAATCAAACACAAGGATAATAAAAAAAAACATAAAATTAACGTCGCCTTTAAAAGTTTTCTCTTGTACACGTTTCCTCTTCAGGCTTTCATTATCATTATTACTATAATATATTTAAAAAAAAGGTAAACGCTGCTCCATCGTCATCGATTACTCTTTGCGTGTTATAATAACATACCTAATAATTTTGTCAGGGCCGTACTGGTTGGTGGAAAAAAACCCGTTTTCCCGGACGGCCTTGTAGAGATGCTCCTCTCCATCTTACTGGAGGGTTTTTGTCCATCTTCTCATTAGATGTATTAAATAAGATCTTACCGGCGATACTTCCATGGGGATTTTTTGAAGAGATCAATGTCAAGATCTCTGTGACAGATGTTTTTTCATCTGAGAGTCCTCTACATCGTAAGATAATATAAAGGATGTTTTTTAGAAGTGTAAAATATTAAAAATAAATAAAACATATGAAAAACGTGGTAATGGCCATGGTATTGGCTTATTAAATATGATTTCGCGCATATTGGCGCCGCGGCTGGGTCGAATAATAGAAGTCCAATTTTTATAGCATCTGGGGACGTGTATAGGCAATAACGCGACGAATGTTGACTTCCAAGTCGTCTATCATCTCTGGTTTATCGGCGTAGACTAGCGACTTTACATACCCTAACAGAAAATAATTCAAAGGTGTTAAATTACACAATTTTGGGGGCCAATTCACAGGTCCATTATGCGCTTATCGAATGTTTCCTTCAATGAATTGATTGTAGTGCACGCTGTTGCAACATTTTGTTGAAATCATAGGTCTTTCATATTGTTTCCATTTGATTTGGTATCAAAAAAGTGAGTAATAATGAATCTATAGCGCTCACCATTGACTGTAACGTTCTGGCCGCCATCATTTTTGAAGAAACAACAGCTTATTCTGTGCGCACTGTACGACGTCTCTGCGGATGCGTATTATTAGTTAGAGTATGCGTTGTACGAAAACCATCCAAGGTTATTCGAATTACTTGTCCGGATGGACGATTATGTCGACCGTTTTTCCACGATTTTCAAAATAAATTTGCTCTGCCGTAAGTTTATTGGTCGTATGGCAAACCAAACTGAGCACAAATCAGCTGTCAGCTGTCAAATTGGGTGTTGCTGTAAAAAGTGTTGCCAATTTAAAAAAAACACCTTTTAGTATTACTAGGCTTTTATCCATCCCAAGACGCGACAGTATGATAAAAATCAAGATTGTTCTAGCAATAATAATAAAATAAATAAATATACTCGTATCGGTACAATGTTGAAAGATCTTAAACAGAAAATGTATTTTAATGTTGCAGTGTTAGATCGCAACATTCATATTCATATGAAATTCTATCATCGAGTGAGTGTCTAGTGTGCAACATATTATAAAAAACCTATTATATTTTCTACTGAAAAGAACCTACATATTTTATACGGAAAAGAACCTACATATTTTATACGGAAAAGAACCTACATATTTTCTACTGAAAAAAACCCAAATATTTTCTACTGAAAAGAACCTACATATTTTCTACTGAAAAGAACGATCTCGAACACAACGAAGACTGTTCTGTTTGGTGGTCCCCTGTGGGACCACCAAAATTTTCGTTACTCGCTATATTTGTGATTTCAATGCCAATATGTAGACATGTCAAATAAATCTTTTTATACACTTCAAAATTTTTCGCATCACGTTAGAAATGAGGTATGATTTCAACTTTTATGCGAATTGAAATTTTTTTCCATTAGCGCTGAGTTATGTACACTCAGTGCATTAGTTATCGTTTCAAGAACGCTGGAAAAAACGGTAATAAATTTTAGGTTTGGATGATACAAGGCAATCACTTAAGCGGCCGCCAATGCAATTTTAACGAATTCGTTAACACCATCTGTACAATTTCATACTTTTTGTTACCAATTATTGTTTATTTTTTATATCTTAGCAATCTAAAATTGATTTGATTTCTAGTGTATTAATCGACATATTATCAATATAAAATTAATGCATAATTTTGTTGTTATCTTCTTGAATTAGAATATTTGCGGGAGCGGACAGAGAGGATTGAATGCCACACTTTTCTATCCTTGCACACCACTTTTCTCCGTTATTTTGTTTATTTGATCCTATTCTTATTCCCTCTGTTCTTATTGTCTTCAACACTCGCCTCATATATTTTATTTACTGTCTTCTTCTCGCTCGCACGTGTCACATGACCAATATATCGTAGAGGCTGTGGTTGTAGACTGTGATTGACTCGTGAAGATCTTAAATGTGTGATTGTATCAGAAGGTTTTGTGCATTGTGAGACTGGAGTCCCTGACTATATGCTGTGTTTATATAAAATATATAAGGTACGACTAGTATAGAATCAATTGAGCAAAATAAAGTTGAAGAATGGAGTGGCTCGTTTGAGATGTTGATGAAATAACGATCTGCGGAGAAGTGATCGGCTAGCTCTTAGGGCTCGTCCGTCACGATGTATTGGCATAGATTTATCGGCCGTGTCTATGGGCCCAGTGCAGGATCACCACACCATCTTTGATATTCTCTATTAATGTTTTATTAATGCAAAAACTAATGAAATGTTGTCTTTTTTTTCAGAAATAAATCAAAATGAGGGAATCAATGCAGAGGATAGCATTGTTACTGCTTATTGCTGCAGCCACGGTAGAAGGTACGTCTATAAATTATTCGTCGATGAAGTTCGTAAATTACAGTTACTTTTTATTGCATTTCTTTTACGGTTTAGAGAAACCACTCAGAAATTTATTACCGTTATCAAACTTTTAATACCATATTCCTGGATCAGTGGAATAGGTCAACAACACTGAAATAAGCCTAAACCTATTACTAACTTTTTAAAACTTTCATAATAAATAAACGGTGGGCCAAAAAATTTATAACTTTGGTGGGGTTTATTTTTAATTATATATTTTTTTGCCGATAATAAATAATATGTGAAAGTTTAGTATGGCTACATACCCAGTGCAAAAGCACGTTAAAATGATTAAATTTTATTATGTTTTGCGACGATCTATTTTCGGTGATCGGCTAATTTAAAAAAAAAAAGTATAGTTTGCTTAGCCTCCCCGTTCCCCAGATTTGACGGCGCCTGATTTTTTTTTATGGGGCTACTTAAAAGGCCGAGTTTACATGAACAAACCAGCAAACAGCAAAAAATAACAATTATTTAAAAAATAAATTTAGTACCTAACTCAAATTATTGCTTAATACAAATTTAGTCGAATAATTTTTAGGAAAAAATTTTAGAATGGGACTCGTAGTTAAATTTGACTATTATTCTAACTAAACTATAACTAAAAATTATTCGACTAAATTTGTATTAAGCAACAATTTGAGTTAGGTACTAAATTTATTTTTTAAATAATTGTTGTTTTTTTAAAAATAGATTCTGGTGAAGAAACAATGATATATGTTTTTAGTTAGTTATGATATCTTGTAAAAGAAAATGGTATTTTTCGAAACCGGTTGATGTATTTAAACTCAATTCAGTGGTTAATAAAACAAAGATAATAAATAAAAAATATGAATTTTAACCACAAAGTTAATATTGCTAATTTTAAAAGTAGTAATGAGTTTCGTTACGCTAAAAGTCGGGTTTGAGTTTGTTTTAATATTTTAGTGACTTCAACTGACAAATGTCTGGCGAACCAAAATGGCGGCTAAACAAAATCGGCCTGCAACATAATATTCACCCTGTATTTAAATTCTAATAGATACGTGTGACCAAATTTTAATGTTTCCTTTACCTTCCAGCGCGGATAGCCTTCGAAAAGCTGACGGACTACGACTTCCAGGGCAGCACCTACTACACCGTGAAGAATCTCAGTCTCTACGAGTGCCAGGGCTGGTGCAGAGAGGAACCAGACTGCCAAGCCGCAGCTTTCAGGTAGGCTCTTCAGTCATATTGTGTGTCATCCCTAGGAAGGCTGCTACGGTGCTAAAGAAATCACCTTACATAATACACCCTCCTTGCAGCTTGTTCGTAAGTGAGAAACGTTGTGGATTCACATCGTCTAGTTGAATATTATCTTCACGACTCGTAAATAAATAACTATGTTTGCTGTTTCCGCTCTCTAGCTATGTAGGTACTAACCCCGCCCGTTTTAACACAGATGTTTCTAGTTAGGCAGACAGTCTGAACACTATTATACGTATGTGTTATTTAGATAATTAAATTTAAAAAAATATATATTTTCATAGAAAGCAATCACTTTATGACTTGACATATTAAATTAAATAGATCGCAATCACTTTGTACAAAACCACGTATTTTATTACACGCCAATCGGTTTCGCTTGGCTCAAGCTTCGTCTGGGCGTATTTAAAACTAATAATGAATACAAAAAGAGTGCACTTGTATATACATAAAAAGGGATCAGAATATAAAATTAGATGCAAAAGAGAGAGACAAAATACATACACAGTTAGACAAAACATCAAGGGAGGGTAAAGTATAATGTTGATGAATTTTAAATCTTTTCATGTGTATACGAGAGCACTCTTTTTAGTTAGTTGTTAATTTTAAATACGTCCTGACGAAGCTTGAGCCAAGCAAAAGCGATTGGCGTGTAATAAAAATCGTGATTTTATACAAGATGACTGTGTTTTATTTGAAAAATAAATACTTTTTCAATAATTGCAAAGTTACTTTGTGGCAAAAAAATAAAATGATTGAAGAACAAATTTAAGGTTGCACAAAATCAACCCTTTATTATTAATCAATTATGAAACACATTTCCATAATTTGAACCCCATGAATATATTAATATTGTGACACCAAACACATTTAAAACGGTGTAATAAATTATATGACTATTTTCCTATATGCAAATACAGATTAGCTTAGCGGTTTCTCACCATGAAACTGGTTTCATATCAAAGAAAGCCACCTCGAATCTGCCGGCGGTACGTCCTAGATTCCATCGAAGATAGCTACAAGCTGAACACCATCATTTGGAACCTTTGTGTGTGTTTTAATCGACTAGAATGTTGCTACTTCACGCAATTATCAAATCTTCCTCGTTTCTAGATAAACTGATTATTGAGAAATCTTGTTAATTATAATATAGAGTCGTTTCTTACTTCCTCGTTGTCTATTTATAAGCCGAGTATTCATGTAACGGATGTGCAACATGATTGGTTTGATCGACGTTTTTAAAAGTGCTATTACAGTTTCTTCATTAACAATGGTGTAGTTCAAGGAACTGTTTTAGGGACAATATTTAAATAAACAAGGAATTATAAAATTATTACTACGATTTAATTATGCGTCTTAAAAAATAAATCAAATTCAATAAAAATAATTTTAATATATAATTAAATATTACATTTAAAAATTAATTCATCGAAAACGGCATAATATTTGGCGGTATGCGTGTGTAATACATACAGGCAATTCAGTGTATTGGTGACACAATTTTTTTATGTTGTATTCATATATTATGTTTGTCGTCATCATTATTATCAGCTGTTTTTTATTCACTTTTGGATGAAAGCCTCCTTAATTATCTTCAATTTTTCTCTGTTTATTGTTATTTACTGGCACTCAAATTTTAAGGTGGCAAGATTGCAAGATTCAACTATTTTGCGTCCATATTTGCCTCCCTTGAACTCCAGTTCCTGTGTTGAGCATTCTCATCTATGGAAGTCCAGCATTTCTCTTCAGCTCGTCAGCCAGAAGCATTTGTGCGTTTATTGCTCAGCTGTGGATGCCACCGCAGTATTCAGGTTCATCGCTCGTCCATAGCATGTCCAGCATAGTTCAATTTCAGCTCGGCAGTCATCCGGATAATGTCGATAATCTTTTTTTTGCCTTGTCTACTTATTAGTTTTCCTGTGCCTTAGCGCAATTCCTAACATTATTCTTCCATTGACCTTTGTGTTATAGCCAGTTATGATACGCGTCCATGTTTACGGTCCGTACTTAAATACGGATGCATTAATCATACAAGTATATCCAGAGATGTTGAGATATATTTTTGATAGATATGCGGAGCGTCGGCTATCTTGGATGATATAGAGTGTTGTTGCAGGTAAGATAACTTATAAATACTGTGTATTTTTATACATTTGATATGATTGTTTAATATACCATTCGATGCCTAAGATGATAAAGAGTGTTTTATAGAGGTACAGAACTTTAAGATAAAATAAAAATCGTGGTAATGGACACCGTATTGGCTTTATCGGAAAGATAATTTTATGCCATTAATGTTTAAATATAATTTCGCGCCTATAAGCGTTGCGGCTGGCTTGAACAAAGCGCAATCTGGAAGTCCAATTTTCGACCACTTTTTGGAGAAGCTGGGGGCGTATATCGGCAATAACGCGACGAATGTTGGCTTCCAATTCATCTATCGTGTCTGGTTTAACGGCGTAGACTAGCGACTTCACATATGCCTATATAACATAATGCAAAGGTGTTATATCACACGACCTTGGAGGCCAATTCACAAGTCAATTACGCGAAATTATAGGCTCGTCGAATATTTCCTTCAATGTATTGATTATGGCGCGCGCTGTGTGGCATGTTGTACCGTCTTATTGAAACCATAGCTTATCCATGTTAATGCCATTCAATTGGAGAACGTAAAAATCAGTAATCATGGATCTATAGCGCCCTCCATTGACTAACGTTCTGGCCGGCATCATTTTTGAAGAAACAACAGCTTCTTCGCTGTGCACCATACAACGTCTCTGCGGATGCATATTATCAATTAGAAATTCATAGTTATTCGAATTACATGCTCGGACGTAAAATAGACGGTAAATTTCGCGAACTGAACCGCAATTTTCGAAATAAAATTGCAAGCGTTGAAATGGCAAACCAAGCTGAGAACAAATCAGCTGTTAGTTATCAAATTATAGCTGTATACTATATATATATATATATAATAGCTATCAACCTCTAAAAATATATCTTTATTTACACCGATTTATAGTGTTGTTCAGAGCAAGGGCGATCTTAAATGTTACGATAGTAATACTGCAATATATTATTTCATTTCACTACAGTATTGAAAATAAAGTCAACTATATTTTCATATAGTTGGCTTTATATTATTTCCAACATACGTCAGTTAACATGACTATCGTTGTGCGTCACTCCATCTACGAAAAAACTAGCCGCATTCTTCATTTTGTACCTGCTAAATTTACATATTATTGTATAATACACCCTAACCGTTTTTTTAGATCACTTCAGATTTGCATAATTATTCGCATTACTTCGAACCCTTTTCCAGGTTGATGATTCCAAACACGAAACTGTCTTGAGTCTAGACGAGTTTTTGTTTGTCAATCATACTGAGGTCCGTTAAACCTTTAATTGTATCAGTCTTTAGAGGTCGTGGATGAGCTATACGGCTGTATTTCGCATAATTGATAATTAATCTGTCTCTTGGTACCGTACGAGATGATTGGATTTCAGACAGTAATGGCAGAAAAGGTTAATTAGATAAGATAAACATTAAATTATATAATACACTTATTAGTTCACTGTGTGGGATGCAGTAGGTATCCACCTCTGATATATAAAAAATTATCCTGGATACTTTGCTACACTGCTGTCTTTGTTAAAGTAGCTAGTTTTTTTTGGTGCCATTGTGGTCGGTGGAAATATTAAGAAGAAAGGAATGCACTTACTTTTTCGTCTGCCAGATGCTGGTTCAGTTGTTGATTCCTCTTCACCATAAGAACAAGCGTCGTGGGATGTGTAAACTAACACTGTTAACACTATTAAGGATTGTTTTTATATAAGCGGAATAAAAGTAAATACTGCTTATACGCGTTAGTGGTTAATTAATAAGCGACGGTAGTTAGTCCGTATAAAGTTCTAAGTGCACGCTGCACTTGCTGACGTTGGAGATTGTTAATTATTGCAACATCTTCTTTCTTCCTTGTGTTAAGGATAAGTTAGGAAAGAAAGGGACGAAGATATGCAGGTTAAATTTTTGATAAATCGCGAATAGAAGGTATGCGTGAGTGAGGCAACAAGTCAAAAAACTTAATATAATTTAATTAACTTAAACGGAGCCAACAGTGGTGTTATTTAATTAAAATTATAACTAGAGACAAAAAAAAAACAATATAATGAATTTGTTGTAAATCCATAGTGAATTGTTGGTATATTGTATTGTGATTAAGTTGGAATGTTGAACAGGTTGCTGAGTAATGAATCAAGTGAGTCATGAGACATGATGTACAAGAGCTGTGTGATAAGTATCCTTGTTTAACGACTGATGGCGCCACGTACATAAAATCTATACATCATTATTTAACGCCATCTTTCGAACGACGCCTGTCAAAAATTTCAGACAGATTTATCGAGTAGTTTTGTATGATAGCTGTTGAAAGTGGGAATGTTTGTGTTTGTTTGCAACCACGGAAAAATAGCAATATCGATCAGTGATTCGATCCCTTTTTTTGGATGGGAAGACATGTGAGGAAATCAAAGTAAAATTGCGTGCTATTTATAAAGACCATGCACCTTCGATAACTATTATCAGATGCGCTTCCTTCCCAAACGTGGTAATTTTTGTAAAGCTCTCGTATATTATTGACATGTGATCAGTAGATAGAACCTTTAAGTTCCAGATGATGATCTAAATATATTTGGGGGTTAGGAGGGTGATTAAATGAAAGAAATGTTGTTTGCGTGTTGAGGTGTTTATTTGATCAATTAAGATAGATGAGAATGAGTATAATAGAAGAGTGAAGATGTAGAAAGTGTACGTGGATTTTAAAGTGAAGCCAGTCGGCGGTCTCGCTCGGCGCGCGTGGGCCGGCAAGATCGCCGTTGTGAAACAATGAAACGGGAGAGACTGCTTGGCGGTGAATGCTCGAGCTAGACTTGTAGCAGCAGCCAGTCGATGCCGACTGAGATGGCGGTGGATATGAATTCTGATCGCTACATATATATCTTAAGTCAAAAATTATCTACATCTTTACGGAAGCCCAGTTCGCAGTGGATGATTTGATGGGCAGAAACATGAGTGATTTTCAAAGAAGACGCTATCTCACTGATGGTGACTCGCATATTCGTTAGAACCATCTATCAGGCTTGCTGAATCTGGTCGTCTGCGGTGGAGGATGACGGGAGTCCTGCTCCCTCTTCGTGCGTCACACTCGTCCGGCCACTTTTAAACTTCTCGATCCACAAAAATGCACTGTCCCCGTATTGCGATAAAAGTTTACGATGAGTTTTAGCCCCTTTCACGCCCTCCGCTCGTTGTTTCTTCTTGGCGCAAACTGCCAGAGGAGCGGACATGTTTACACTGATCAAATTTCGTACACATGACCGCAGTCGTACCGACCCTAAGCAAGACAACCTTGAAGGTATATTATGATTAAAGTGTTGATAATTCTTGAATCGTTTAAATGACAATATTTTTTACATTTCCCCCCATGTGATCAAATATCGTGCCCGTTTATACAATAAGTAAAGGGTGTCCAGCGGAAAATTCTTAAGTTTAATATTAAATAATAAAATAAAAACTATAATGTTATTCTCATATTTTATTTATACAAAATGTGGTTTAACGATGCGGATTTTACGTTTTATAAACAAGATCATCTAAATGTCGTTTATTTCTCTCAAGACACTCTTGAAATCGGACTCTTAAATTTGCGAACACGCGAGAGCAAAGCATCAGTTTAATGGCAGCAACTTCGCGGTGGATATTTTAGAGAATTGTTGCTGTAAACTCTCGACTCAATGTATCCCCACAAGAAAAAGTAGCACGGTGTAAGGTCTGGTAGCCGAGGTGCAGGTGGCCAGGGTATGTCTCCGTACTTACTGATTAATTTATTGAGAAAAATTCCCCTCAGCTTCAACATTCGGCAATACACGTCAGCAGTGACTGTCTCTCGCTGGTTAAAAAAATAAGGGCCAATTGTCCCTCGGCCATAAATTCCACACCACACTGTCGTTTTTGGATATTGTAAACATTTTTGATGGCGTTCCCTCAGGTTGTCGAGGCACCAGTATCTCATGTTCTGTTTATTAACATAGCCATCGATATGAAAATGTGCTTCGTCAGTAAACAAAATGTTTCCAAGCGTTCGTGCTTTTCCAAAAACTTCCTGCATCGTTCTCGCTAAGGTTTCACGTAAAGAATACTCATTTTCGTTAAGAAACTGCACGATTTGCAGTTTGTACGGGTAAAACTACAGTTTTTTTTTCAAAATAACGTGCACTGTTGATTTTTTTATCCCAGTACAGGCTGCAATCTTCCTTATAGATTTAGGCGGATTGCGCATAGTTTCATGTCGAACTTGAGTCACATGTTCTGACGTTGATGGTCCCGGAGGAGTTTGGTCAACCATTGTCCCTTCCTGTCTGAACTTTTGAACCCAACATCAGACAAGTTGCGTGCTCTACCCATCACTTACTCGTCGAATATTAAAGCGAGTATAAAAAGCGCGACACTGCAGAACACTATACAATACCAACATGGTTCAGTATCTCTTGAAATACTGGCGTGCCTAGAAAACCAGATTTATCACTATCTTAATGCGGTCCAATGCAAGCTTCGTTGTTATCGTCCCCACCGAGAGGGAATCTGCGGGCGCGATCTCGGCGCCAGATCGGCCGCACAGCCTCCCGGGTGGTTTATCATTACGTGACGCCGGGTCCGACGAGACGGGCACCGGCGGAAGGTTTTGCATCAGCGAATAACATCCTCGCCTGAGTAAATTGATGCCGGGGAACGTGCGGTGCGCGCGCGATCGTGCTCCCAAGGGTATGGACCTTAAAAATGTGCGGTGACCACAAACCAGAAGCGCGTGAAAAGGGCTTAGTATTAATTTGCATCCATTTTTGCATTTATTTTATGCCAGTCTATTTTATTATATTCTGTTTTCTTAACTAAATAACATACCGCTGAGTAGGCAGAGAGGATAGAGCGCCACACTATTCTGTCCTGATACACAATTCAAGCTTCATCCACATTCGTACATATTCTCATTCAAGCTTACCGATTATTGAGGCTTTTAACAGAACCATCTGATTTACCCTGTCATGCCAAGTCTTCCGCGGACGTCCTCTATTTCTGATGTCATTAAAACTTGCATCCGTTCCATATTACTAAACCAACATAGTGATCCTTTCTCAATCATACTCACTATAATGAAATCGGCTATACATTTTTTCTTATAAGTCTAAGTGATCTCATTTCCACTATATTCAGTCTAAATTCGTTTCTTTTCTGCCAGCTCCAAACCTCACTTTCATACATCAGTGTTGGTACCAAGACTCCATTGTACACAGTTAGTCTTGCCTCGGTTAACTAATTTTAATTAGTTTACAACCCCCTCCTCCTATACCAGAACATGACCTATTTCTATGGTGTGTTCTCTATTAGTTGAAGTTATACCTTTGAATTGTCAAGTAAGCGTTTACCACTGGGTGCATTTATTGTTGTGAATTATCGTCCTGCGGTGTGTGGCTGATAGTTTATTGTGTTCGTTTTGGTTTCTCGCTACCGTGCATGCCGAAACCTGTACATTGTGCGATTGTGTAAGGTGTTGTTCAAGTATTCTTCGTGCTGAACAGCGTTGTACAAGTCCCGGAGCCGGAAGACTAGTGAATCCAGTGGAAGAAGATACCGGAAGGATCATTTCACGGGTGGGTCGTGTTTTCTGATTCTGGTGGTCCTTCAGCCCGCTCCTATCCCCGATTCTTGTTCCTCTTCCGAATTCCTTCAACCCTTCCTACATCCCTTGTATTTCTCATCCCCCCGTCTAAATAATTACATTAGATTAGATATAACATCAGAGTATAATAATTCAAAAATATTGTAGGAAATTTGTTAGACTGACCGATGCCGCTTGTAAAAAATAAGGATATTAATATTGTAGAGTATTGTATTGCTTTCATTATTCACACCCAAATAAGGAAGATCTTGATCTACGATGGCGATGAATAATGGCTTTTACAAACTATTGCGACGAGTTCATCCAATTTGCAACACTGACAAGAGAACACAAATAATGTTGTCAGACGACTGACACACACAGTAATGACGTCACATTATTATGTTACATAAGTAAGAGAGATTGATTCTCATCTATGATTCATACTTGTGAAGATTGAACAAGTCGAGTCCCACTCTCGGCCCGGAGTCAGCTCCTTGCGTGGAAACTAGTCCTGCCAAATCAGGCCGCGTGGTTTCCCTATTCTAAGGCGAAATTCCTTCCAGTTTCTTGTGTGAGTTCCTGTAATATGCTCCTCTACTCTTCAGCATCGTTCTCTCTCACTTCTTGATATTTTTTTAGTGGCGCACACAAAGGTTTAGGGGAATGTCTGCGAGGAACGAGTTTGGCAAAAATAAAATAATATCTTTGAGGGTTTTCTTAAAAAACGTTCATTTGAATCTCTGTCACTTACTACTTTTCGCACTAATTTTCAGTCAAATTATGTATACAAAAAAGGTAATTATCTGAAGGCGTGTACGTGTATTCATAATTAAGCTATTTTGAAGGAAAATTCATATTAAATTTGATAAATACGAATTTAAACATTTTTTATTTGTTTGTACCTATAGAAGATTTTGAATCACGTCATCCATATGCGCGACACACAGCCAATAATTTAATTTTTTTTTAAAATAGCGATAGTGTATTAAACAATTACTAATGCTCTGTTCGAAATTCCTGCTAGGTTCTTACACGAGTTCCTGTATTATGTTACACCTCTCTTGTTTAATTTTTATAAAGTTAGGTTTGGAGGCGAGGAATAAGTTTTTTTGATAAAAATGATCATACAATTTTTGTATCACGTGACTGCATACGCACGTGAAGAAAGAGTCAGAGAATGAGACAGAGAGAGAAAAGAGTCAGAGAAAAGTGAAGAGAGAGAGGTTGATATTCAAATCAGATTTACGATAAGTACTCACTGTTAGGGATTATCAAATGGACCGTATGAAATAAATACGGAGGAAGAAACAGGATTATACTCACTTTTTTTTGTAGTCGGTCACTTTTCAGGTATGGCGCGATGTAGTTAGATGACCGGCGCGTACTCTAAAATGTATACGGGATGTATTAATTACAAACGGCGACTAAATTTGCAAAAACGTAAATTGAAAGAAATGTACACCGGGATTAGGAACTTTTTATAATACTCACGCGTTGTATATTCAGTTAAAACACTATAACTAAAAATATCGTTATATATAATAAAAAACTGCTCCGCGCATTTCATACTGGCTTGTTACAGAGTTCATTGAGTTCGTTAATTAATTTGAAAAAAATCTAATATCAGTATTGATTTTTAGAATGTTAAAATAAAAAATGTAAAAAAAATAATTAAATATGTAATGTAAAAATCTGTACCGTTACAGAATATATGCATGTTCGAAATTTTTACAAAATTATAAGCTTTAAGTCTACGTACTTTAAAATAAATTATTATTATTATACACGCCTTTATTCAGGTATTAACATATATTTTTTTAAATAAGAAAACCACATCACACAAAAAAAAAAAGATATAATATCAAAATCAAAATTATAAAATAAAAATGTGAAAGCAATTTACATTACCACTGTAATAGAACAATGCATTGTGTCTCGATGATCTCAATGGTGGACATGAAAGTCGAGCAGACCAACAATCTGGGGGCATTCTATCATACCATTGCTTATCCTGCATAGTAATAATATTATATTTCAGAAATTTATCCATTATTAATCTATATTCTTGCTTCCGACCATAAATTATCTAACAAAAAATAGTGTGGCCTCTCGAAAATCTTTAATTTTTTGTAATCAATGTATAATTTAGAATCAATTAAATATTTAAATTAATCGAAATAATAGTAACCTTACGATTATTTTTGAAATGCTCGTATCTCTGACATGGCTGAGATTGGACTCGTGTTCCTCGTAATTTAGTCAGGTACAATAAATACCGATACTGTGGACTAGGTCTGTTACTGTTTTGGTATTAGCTGTGTTTTCAAATCTTTATATTGCATATGTCGGTACCTCGAAAGAGTCTACTGTTTATTCCGCCGATGGAACCTCACTTGTACGTTTCACATTGCACGAGACTAATATATTACCATTCGAAGATAGTCTTTGTAAAGTGAAGCTGCCTGTCAGCCAGTGGAGTTTAAATCACTCCACTCCGTTCTGATGAAGGTGCTTTGAATATTGTGGGAATGCGAGCACCGAGGATATGGAGTCACAACCATTTCTTTAAACTACTTGGATTGTGTGATGCAAAGTTTCCAAAAAACGATTATATGAACAAATTTAAAAAATGACAAGAAAATAATGGTATTTTATTATAGGTATAAATTTATATTTTAATGAAAACATAATTTTATTGTGATGTTACAATTTCAAAACATAGTTTTTTAATATTTTAAAACAAATATTAAATGCATCAATTATTTATTATACTATTATATAAAATTATTTGGTTACCACCAGGATATGAGCCCGGAACATTTAAATTCAACATGGATACGAAACATTCCGAGTTCGCATCCCGCATACTTATTATTAGGAGAACACATTCTTATTGTAAAGTTGTAATTATTCAGAACATAGCTCTGTGATATTTTAAATACTAATTAAATATATTAATTAGAAAGATGTACATATAAAATCAATTTTATCGAAAAATATTGTTGTTGTGCCACCGGGATTAGAACCTGGATCTCTTTCCAAACCAGGGAAGGTGCATTATCCAACTACGCTACAGCGACGATATTTTTAGCGACAAATTTTCGAATAGTTGGATAATGCACTTTCCCCGGTTTGGAAAGAGATCCAGGTTCGAATCTTGGTGGCGCAACAAAAATATTTTCCGATAAAATTGATTTTATATGTATATCTTTATAATTAATATATTTAATTCTTATTTAAAATATTTTTTTTGTAATATATTTTATATGTATTTTTTTAGTGATACATAAAATCTTATCTACATTATATAAAATTTATCGTTAGCGCTAGTTATATTTTTTAAAGGTTTATGTGTTCTTAGCAGTTTGTTCTTAGTTGTATTAAAAACCATTATTACATGTATTAACTGTAATAAAATTCGTGTTTTCATACAAAGTGATTGTATTTTATTTAATTAAATATAACTTCTTTCATATTTAAGAATTGTGTTCTTGTCAATGCACTGCGATTTAGATTTTTGATGTCATTTATTATAAATCTCTTTTATAGTGCTTTTTCAAATTCAATTCCCACCAATCTCAAATGCGTCAATTCCTCTATCCCTTGTCCAGGTTTAACTGACTATGATATCATTAAGTAATATCGACACAGTGCAAGTACCTTCGCTCAGATCAAAAACCGCAACAGCCTATTTCCTTCTGCATTTGTATTTATACAATTATTAGATTTAATGCAAGATTGCAGGTTCATCTCGTAATCATAAACGTGCGTCCTTGCTACGAAGTCATCTCGCGCTAGGAGACCGCCTCGCCGCGTAATGCCTACCTCCGGTCGTCTAGCGATAGGCCAACAACCTCCATGTGACCTTGCAAACCTCCACCCCGGCGCGGAAGTTCTCACAATTATTTTAATGCAACCATCCAATATCACAACCGCGTACGAATTGAATCGGAAAACCTATTGTGTTAGTTTTTTTTTTTCAATGAAAAATCTAATATTCATATTATGAATATAACAGTAGCAAACGTGTATTACAATGTTGAATTTATTTAATATAACATATTAATGGTTAGTTAAGACTCTCCCTTGCAACAAGACTGTATATCAATACCAATGGAATTTATAATCACATGATTAAAACAAACTATAGTCATAGACTAAAACAATTTAAATTTTTTTAAATTTATTTATTAGATTTTATTGACATACGTGGTTTTGCTGTAACAGAGGTGAATATATTATAATATAACATGATAAACATAAGATAAAATTAAGTATATACTCGTAGTTTATCGTGTGGGATGGAGTAGACTCCACCTCTGATATATACAGTATTGTCCTGGATACTTTGCTAGACTGCCGTCTGTTTTAAAGTAGACAGTTTTTTAGTCCTGTTGTGGTGTTATTTAGTTCAAGAAAGATAAAGATTCAACAGAAATAAAAAAAATAAAAATGTAGTGATTACATGATAATTAACAACATATCATTCCCGAACACTTCGCCTTTACTGTCCATATTCCAGTTAATAACGGAAACATCCCCCTTCTTCTCAAGCTCTGCCCCGTTGCTCGAATAGACTACAATTTAGTTTAGTTATCACCTGTTAATGAGATGGACTGCACATCTTGAAGCTAGTAATGAAAATTGAGTTCATAAACGTATGTTGTTGCCAATGAAGAAAATTCACAGCTGTATAGAATGGTATTTTTTCTTATATAATACTTATTAAATAATATTTGCATATAGATTAACGGGAGTAAAATTTATCTTACTTTTTTTAAGATGAAGTGAGTGAAAACTTATAAAACGGTTCCGGGTAAAGGGGTGAGGTCCTATTGATATAGGTATAGTCTGAAATTTCTTCAGGTAACGATGAGAGGGTTCAAGGAATTTACCGCCCTGAACCGTGCCTGCAAATAGGGTTTCAGAAAATGGGAGGGCGAAGATATATTACGACAGTTAACGTCTCGAAGTAAAGGTTCCAGCGCGTGCAGCACTAAAACGAAAAAGAAAACTGAGAAGAAAGAGATAGACGCTGATGTATTTCTAAGATGTTCTGTTGGTCCAGAAGCGAACTCTCTAAGTGTATTGATGAAATATACAAATTAGACTATTTCATTTAATTTATAATTTCAGTTTTATAGGTATCCCAACAAGAGCGGAAAATTTTAATTTAAATTGAAAAACATTTTTTTTTTTTGAGAAAATACAAAAATGTTGATTTAATCATAAAGTAGGCATGTGAGAATTGTGTATTGTATAACACATCTGATAAATATTCTTCTCAGTTTTGCTTTGCCACGGTTTGCCTAAATTGTGACCGGATTTCAGTGATACAGCGTCTAATCTCTTCCTTCAAGGCTTTGGTGGCCATGAGCTTATTGACATAAGCCTTTGACTTCAAAAAACACCAGAGAAAGAAGTCCAAAAGCGTTAAATCGCACTATCCAGGCGGCAAAGAAGTTGAGCATCCATTTGGCGGCGGAGTTTCTGCTTTGCGCGAGACAAGGCTGCCTTTGCGGGGAGGGAGTGGACTTCATCGCCAGGGCTTTCAAATATCCACGTCTAACTTCTGAACCCACTTGTTTCTAGAATCGTACAATTTCTAAGACTGTATAAATATAAAACACTAACTTAATAATTTTCTATTCGAATAATTTTCAGATGGAATGTAATCAGATTTCATATAATTTGAGTTATATATGCAGTTTTGTAGATTTTCTTGTCAACTACATGCAGAACACATTGTTTCTCGCTAAAGCCACTTAAATCCATTGATATTGCATGTTCAAAATCAGGGTAACTTCCAAAATACCCTAAAGCAGACTGAGTATAAGTGAAATGAAATGAGCCAATCACGTTTGTTGATGATAACGTGTTTTAAAATCCAGTATGGCTGCCAGAACGATATATACATAAATAATTGTCTCCTTAAAAAATGGTAATGTCAAAACAAACATTTTGTTAATTTGTTTTCAAAATTTACTGTCTCATGCATAACGCAAAAACACATAAAGTTGTTTTAGAGGATTTTAGAATTAAGCGCTACATATGGTGTGATGAGGTGAAGATAGTCCGGAGAAATTTCTGATGAAGACGAGAGAGTGAGAGGGCGATCTCCTACAAGATAAACGGATCACTTAAAGTCCGGAAAGAATGGAGAAAAAGAGAAAGAGAGATTGAGTGTGCTACTCTTACTAAAGATTTGTCGCTAAGCAACAGTTGCAATTGTAATTCTATTTTGTGTACAAAATACATGCGGTAATGAATTATAGCTCACTACGCGCTCAGCTCTGCACTTTTACTGTCCTTTACGTGCATTTGAGACGAGTCTCTGAAACATGACATTAATTTTTGAATCAAGCCCTATTATAACGGTGTATATTTCTGATAATTTAAAACATAAATATTTCAGTGCATCATCTTCTAAATTAACTTATATATTAGTTATCCTAAGATCTGTGGACTGTATCGATTAAAATTAATCGAACAAGAAAGGAATATTGACCTTGATCTCGGTCCTGGATTGGACGTCAAGTTTCACCTCCAGTTGACTCGCACTTTTGTAGTGAAGAACGAAGATATCACTGCACTTCCGGAGATGTTTAGAACACCGTTTCTTCGTGGTCCGGATTTGTACACACGGCGACAATTTTGATCCACAAAAAAAAGCCTGTTGACAGCTCGGTGTCGAAACGCAAGGTTTATTGGAAGGACAAAATGCACAGGGAGTAGTTAATCGTATTGCGTCAACAGTATCAATTGGAAATATTACAGAATATATGTTCAAATGGAGAACGGTCCAGGTTCGAATCCCGTTAGCAACATAATATTTTTTCAATATAAATGTTTTTTCTGTATGTCTTTCTAGTTGGTTCGTCTAATTTATATTAAAAAAATATATAAACTAACCCTTTTCATCACAGACACACAAAAAACAACCAACAAAGCGTCATCTGCTTTGTATAATTATCATTATTAAGGAGAACACATTCTTATTGTGAAGTTGTAATTATTCAGAACATAGCTCTGTGATATTTTAAATACTAATTATTAAATGTATTAATTATAAATATATACATATAAAATCAATAATCCCGGTGACGCAAAAACAATATTTTTCGACAAAATTGATTTTATATGTATATATTTATAATTAATACATTAATTTAGTGTTTATAATTATCATTGTTAACGTATATTAAGTACGCAGTAGAATAGATTATACAGTTAGGAGAACACATTCTTATTGTGAAGTTGTAATTATTCAGAACAGACATTTTAAATATTAATTAAATATATAATTAAATTCTGGCGCCTGCTATCGGATTACTCAAAGATATTTGAGATTCTGTAAAAATAAGGTAGATGGCTCTTTCAAAAAATGGAATGATTAAATGTGTTAATATCAAACAGGTAACATATAGGTTCGAAAATTTGTCGTTAAAAATATTGTCGCTGTAGCACAATTGAATAATGCACCTTCCCCGGTTAGGAAAGAGATCCAGGTTCGAATCCCGGTGGCGCAACAACAATATTTTTTCGATAGAATTGATTTTATATGTATATCTTTCTAATTAATATATTTAATTCATATTTGGATTATACAGTATTACGTTATGTTCGATTACTTAAAATTGCTCAAAGATTAATCTTGTTTAAGTAATATTACAGTTAAATCCGAGAGTCTCCGGACGCCCACTGCACCGCGGCTGCATCAAAAGTAATGCACTTCCAGCGAGGACCTGTTTTGTGCGCACGGAGACCGCATAATGCAATTCAATTATCTGCAGGAATGGCGTAAAATAATAGAACAATGGTCTATCATGGTAGCCAACACTGCGCTGTGGTTGCACGCCTATTGGCAACCCTGAAGAATTCATTACGCGTGAACTCAACCTCACCCGACTCCATCTAATCAATCTTGCATCACTCTTGCCGGGGTTGACGCGCACAACCAGGCTCCGGAGATGGTGATCGGGTACGGGTTTTATGGTAATAAGGATCACAATGTCAAGTGACTTTAAATTGTGTTCGTAGATTTTTGTAATTACGGTTGGTAACTTAATTTCACACGAAATTGAACTGGTCACGTTCAGAGGATCTCAAAAATAATCCTTAATGGAAGCTCGGGAGGCAGATGATGAGTAAGAAAGATGCAGTAGAGTTTTTTTTAATGGACCCACCCATTACCAGGACAGGTTTCGAAGTTAGGGCTTCCTTGTCGGTTCCACTCATTAAAGCTAATAAAAACAAGATGTCCAGAAAGTCATTGAAATAAATAGGGAAACATGATATTCCGACCAATTCTCAACGTTGCAATATTGTAATGAAGGTGATTGTTATATCTACCCTCAAAATAGACAATACGTAGATTAATGTTAGTGTTATATTTAAATGAGAGAGAGTGAGGAAGATAGACGTACAAAACATAAAAAATGGCGACAGGATTGGCCGTAATTCTTCACTACCACACTGTGGGTGAGGAAATTAATAGGTATTTATGAAACAAACCTTTTTGTTAGGAGAACACATTCTTATTGTGAAGTTGTAATTATTCAGAACAGACGGTCTGTGATATTTTAAATATGAATTAAATATATTAATTAGAAAGATATACATATAAAATCAATAAAGCTGTATCAATGTGTCCAGAATTTAATAAAAATTCTGGCGTCTGCTATCAGATTACTCAAAGGTATTTGAGATTCTGTAAAAATAAGGTAGATGTCTCATTCAAATAATGGAACGATTAAATGTATTAATATCAAAAAGGTAACATATCGGTTCGAAAATTTGTCCCTGTAGCATAGTTGGATAATGCACCTTCCCCGGTTAGGAAAGAGATCCAGGTTCGAATACCAGTGGCGCAACAAGAATATTTTTGATTGATTTTATATGTATATCTTTCTGATATTTAAAACTTTTTTGTATTCACACTATTAGTACTTAGTCTATTTTGTTATCGACCAACCAGAAACCGACTACACCATAAATAAAATATTCAATATAAACAACAAACATTTGTATAACCAAATACTAAATTAATGTATTAATTATAAATACATACATATAAAATCAATTTTGTCGAAAAATATTGTTTAAGCGTCACCGGGATACGAACCTGGATCTTCATTTCCAATCCAGGGAAGTGCACTACCTTTGTGCTATAACGCCAGTATTTTTCTTGACAAATTTTCGAACCTATATGTTACATTTTTTCAAATTAATACACCTGTCGTTCCATTATTTGAAAGCCATCTACATTATTTTTACAGAATCTCAAATACCTTTGAGTAAACCGACTGCAGACGCCAGAATTATCAATTCATTTTTATTAATTTTGGACACGTTGATACAACATATATTATTAAGGAAAACACATTCTTATTGTGAAGTTGTAATTATTCAGAACATATCAATTTTATATGTATATGTTTATATTTATAATTAATACATTAATTTAGTATTTAAAATATCACAGACCTATGTTTTGAATAATTACAACTTCACAATAAGAATGTGTTTTCCTTAATAATTTGTATAACCAATCGTTGAAATTGAACCTTTGGTTTCAGGTCACTCAATCGTAGAGAACGTCAAAATTGACGAAGTGTACAATGTTATACAATAGCGATGTAGATCATGGTTATTGATACTGCTTTGAGATTGAGAATAGACCTGATTATTATGGATACTGACACGAAGGAGGAAAGAAGATGAATGAACTTGTCGTGTAGAAAGGATTTAATGTTTTTTATACAAATGTTCGGTTCCGAAACCGGTATCGATATTTAATTTAAATCTGTGTGTCGTCGAACTCGAAGAGTTAACCCTTTAACGGCCTACGGCGCGCGGCATTGAACTCGCAGTGTTACGTAAGCATCCCGCATGCTTTAAAAACATCCGTTCGATACATGATATCGACCTACCAGTCGTAGACTTGTGCAATCTGTTGTGGGACACTGTACGCTGTATACTGGACAACATACCTTCACGCCAAAACGTTGTAAACAGCAAAAATAAAATTTTAGAGTGTAGTTTATAATGATCTGCTAAACTTTCTGATCTGCAATACTTTTCGCCGCACACATTACTCTGACTCTGTACGTAAACATGTTGGAGGGGTGACCATATTTTGGATACTTGCTCGATTAGAGTTTTTTTTACAGTTTTTCATTGCATTCTTGAAATGACTGTGTTTCTCAATATGAGACGCTCCTTGCAACATCACTGTATATCGGTTTGAACAAATATTAATGATAGACAGAGCATTGACCATCTTAGATGATATACAGTATTATTGTAGGAAGCTCACTTAGAAATTGCGCGTTACAGTCGTTTCATTTATTTTATACACAATTTGACGTTCAAGAAGATATACAAAGTTGTAGCACACATTACTCTGACTCTGTACGTAAACATGTTGGAGGGGTGACCATATTTTGGATACTTGCTCGATTAGAGTTTTTTTTACAGTTTTTCATTGCATTCTTGAAATGACTTTGTTTCTCAATACGAGACGCTCCTTGCAACATCAATGTATATCGGTTTGAACAAATATTAATGATAGACATAGCATTGACCATCTTAGATGATATACAGTATTATTGTAGGAAGCTCACTTAGAAATTGCGCGTAACAGTCGTTTCATTTATTTTATACACAATTCGACGTTCAAGAAGATATACAACGTTGTAGCATGTATAACTTAGATCTATTCAAAAACGATATATAGTGTTGTTACAGGGGTGGTATCATATATTTTATGCATTAGGGAAGCGAATTAAATATTATTGGTGCCAGAAAAACGTGGTTTAACTATATAAACATAATTGTTTGAATTTATAAATAAATAAAAGCATTATTTTCATTCGGGGTTAAATTCGTGTAGCCTTGGAGAACGACGACAATTGCTTGACATGTTTCCATTGAAGTTGATGGAGATATTATAACTGAAAACTTGAGATGTTCGTAAGAACGTTCAGTTGCAAGAAACAGGATAATTGTGAAGAAATCTCCCGTTACTGTATTTTGTCTAAATAATGAGATGTAATCTAATCTTGCGTTTGTTTCATTTATGTTGTTCACATTGTTTTGTTCATACGGTGGTAGTTTCTATAGTCACGTCTGTGAAATCTCACGCAACAAAAGTTCAAATTTGTATGTTTTTTAATCAATTATTTCTCCAAGATTTTACGGTTCACTTTTCTTGAAGTGAATAGAGCTAACATAATTGCCAAGCACGCTTTTTTCTTCTTACTATTCTTCATAATTTTGGATATCCAATTACAGCACTAGGGTAAACTGATCTAAAAAATATCATTCCGAATGACGTACCGCGTGGACTGGAAGCTACGGCGTGAGCGTAGCACAGACATGGCCGTATAGAAACTCACGTATCAACCAATCAACAGACAACGTACATCGCGACGGACACTGCCCTAGAAGCTAGCCGGCCACCTTTCCGCAGGAATCACTCCAGAGTTTGAACACATTTAACTGTATATCGCCTCTGTATAATTCATCCATCAATAAACACATAGCTTTGTAAGTGCTCTTTAAATTAAATACCTCGCTCTAGTTACAACAGTAGTCACCCTACACTGCGACATACACTAACACGCGTGAGACTAGGAGAATAGTTCTTCAGTCTCACATCAACAAAACCTTCTGATTGACTCGCTGTGAATGTCATTCTGAATGATCACGCATGGTCTGCTTATCCAGAATATTTTAATTAATCATCTTAAAAGCAAGATTATATCATCATTATACTTCTTGCTTAACCACCTTTCGAAAGTCGTAAACATCGCGTTATCGAACATACAGAATGTAAAATTGACCACAATATTCTACCATGTCTTGAATACATAATTTTCTAAGTTTATTGAGTAAAGGTTACGACTCAGTTGCAAGCACGCACGCGGTGAAGTGCACTCACAGTACCTATATGATATTTAAGTACAAAACCAGTTTTACAAAGTTGTTCGTTACAATGTTTTGGCATATCGGTGTGCATATTTTGTATTTTTGAGGTCAATAACTAGCTGACAGAATTCTCTAGAATGCTTTGTATGTAAGTGGAACAGTTTTTATGACATTTTTTTTTTCCATGAAAAATCAACTTTACAAACTTGTAGCTCAAAATAAATTATTAGGAAAACACATTCTTATTGTGAAGTTGTAATTATTCAGAACAGACGGTCTGTAATATTTTAAATACTAATTAAATATATAATTAAATTATGGCGTCTGCTATTAGATTTCTCAAAGGTATTTGAGGTACTCTAAAAATAAGGTAGATGGCTTTTTCGAATAATGGGACGATTAAATGTATTAATATCAAAAAGGTAACATATAGGTTAGAAAATTTGTCGCTAAAAATATTGTCGCTGTAGCATAGTTGGATAATGCACGTTCCCCGGTTAGGAAAGAGATCCAGGTTCGAATCCCGATGGCGCAACAGCAATATTTTTCGATAGAATTGATTTAATATGTATATCTTTCTAATTAATATATTTAATTCATATTTAGACTATAGAGTATTGCGTTATTTTTTTATATTAATACATTTAATCGTTCCATTATTTGAAAGAGCCATCTACCGTATTTTTACAGAATCTCAAATACCTTTAAGTAATCTGATAGCAGATATTATCGCTGTAGCATAGTTGTATAATGCACCTTATTAATGCAGTTAGGAAAGAGATCCAGGTTCGAATCCCGGTGACGCAATAACAATATTTTTCGATAAAATTGATTTTATATTTATATCTTTCTAATTAATACATTTAATTCATATTCAAAATAAATCGTTTATTTCTGAACTTATCATGTTTATAAATACCCTGATTTATGATAGCTTCGGAAATACCGTTTCAATGTTCTATATGGTCGATTATTTGTCATCCTTTGTCACGTCTTGAATAAAATGTACTGCCGCAGGATCAGTAAACAGGGTTGGCATTACAGGTAAAGAGTTAGAAAACAAAATTGCAATCTTTACTAACTCCATATTTACAATGTGAGAATAACAATTGCAACACTTGTTAACAATTGCGTTACTTAGTGTGTGTGTCTGTGTTTGCGGTTCTTGAGATACCAGATAAAGGTCGATGTACGTATCGGTCGGTTCAATCTTTTCCCACATTAACTACAAATAGGTACAATTTTTAAATGACGGACTGGTTGTGTGCTCACCTGATCTAAGCGGGACTATAGAAATACGCAAAGAATATCTGTTATATTATATCACATCTTAGAGAATTTTTAATAATAATAATAATAATAACAAGAAGAATACCGCCCATTACATCCCCTCTCTTATCCATTTTAACTCCATCCCCACCTCCCTTAACTTCAGACACACCTTAATTACTGTCTGAAAATATTTTAAACTTTAGTTGAATTGTATTATTGATAATGGGAAGATACTCCCGATAAATTATAGTGAATAAAACAGTGAACACTGGCCGATTGCTTTTCTACTAGTTATATTGAAATATCTTAACACCATACATTATTAATTAATTAATCTAAAAATGTACAGCTTTTCGTAAACGTCCACAGATGTCAAAAACTAAGTAATTCATCTACATTTGTGGTTTGTTTCTAAGATAGGTCCGTTTAGATATTTTATTAAAGCATTGTGAAGACTCAAATAACTCCCTATGATTTAGCGTGTTCCTAGAAACTTCAGCATATTAAATAATCTAATTTATTCTGTTTTAATCCCGATCAGGATTTATAGGCACTAATCTGAGAATTATAGTCCTGACGGGCAGTTCAGACGCGCATGATTGCGTTTCACCTCTGGTGGAGGGGCTCCATCTTCTGGTAAAGGGCTGCTCATCTGATGTAGGGTCGGACAGAGCTGAATTATTATTAGTGCACTGCGTTCATCATGTGTTAAGACTTAGAATTATATTCAATCGAGATGTTCTTATTTTATTAGTAAATAGCATGGATGGATATAAATAAAACAATGATATAATTTGTTTCAACATTTTTATATCATGGTATGGTAAAGGTTAAGAAGAATGTCAGAAGGCGTAAAACGTCACCGCTTATCCGGGACCGATGTAATAAGCTCAAAGCTCCGTCTCGGTCCTACTCATTCGCCGCCAGGTTGGCATTTTTAAATGCTACCGGGCGTCTGTTCAATAGCGCCCCGCATATATGACAGGGCGATACCGCACACCTGTCAAAACAAAATTTATTCTCACTGTCCCCGCCTTGATCACTTTATTAATAAATGAGATATTTACAATACATTTAAATATATAATAAAACATGTTTATACATAAAAGTGATAATATAAATAATACAATTAAAATAGAATAGAATAGTTTGACAGCGAGGGCGTAAGATCAGGAGAATACGGTGGGTGCTAAATTGCATCCGAATTCAGTTCACCATTTGGTTTTTGGTCACCAGCGTTGGATTCATTCTTGCTTACTTGGTGCAATGACGGTGCCTCACCATGGTTCACTCGCATCTTCGAGGATCAGGTTTAATGTATCCCCATCAGCCTTCAAAGGTCGCCCGGTTTATGGTTCTATTTCTATTGGAAAAACTCCAGATCGAAACCCCGAAAAATCATCATTGGGTTAATCGGACATTACACGTCACAACCGCACGTCACAGTCGGGTCATTGCCTTTAAGTAACTCGTAACGTAAATAATGACGTAAATGCGCAAATAAAAAAAATTGACACTCAGTACTCTCTTGGTTATGAATAATCATAAAGTGTTGTGCGCTAAGTTCACTTGGAAGGAAATTAAAAATTATATTTTATTACATTTAATTAGGTCTTTTAAAAAAATATTTTATAAGAAAACTGTTGCTTAGAATTGTAGTTTGTGTAGATAGATACTAGGTTTATATATTTTTTTATTCAAATTTTTAAGTAGGTATCGCGAAGGTGCTGATTTCTGACAGATTATAATTTTCGAACTTTTGAATTTCTAAAATGTGTCTAAATGCATGTTTATGGATACTGAATAAAAGCCGAGCGGTTCACAGTGGAGTCCTGGTATCAACACAGATGTATGGAAGTGAGGCCTGGAGCAGGCAGAAGAGAAATGAAAATACACGGAATGCAGTGGAAATGAGATCACTTTGGCTTATATGTAGCAGATCCGTGTATGACAGAATGAGGAATGAAGAAATAAGGAAATTAAATAAAACTGATCTTAGTGTATTGAGTAAGATTAAAAAAGGGTGACTTAGCGGTTTGGTCATTTGAATGAGGAGATAATGGTAAGAAAGATATATGATGCAAGTGTCCAAGTGTACGGCCAAGTAAACTAAATACTAGAAGATGGTCCTATTAGAAGATGCATGTACGTGGATGAGGCGAAAATTGTGTGTCAGGAAAGAAGAGTGTGACGCTCTATCTTCTCTCTGCCTGCCCACGCGGGGAAACGGCGTGATGATAAGTAAGTAAGAATATATTGTCATCATGGTTGAGATGTTTACACATCAAAAAAAATTGTTTGAGTGATAAAAATGTTTTTAGGAGAACACATTCTTATTGTGAAGTTGTAATTATTCAGAACAGACGGTCTGTAATATTTCAAATATGAATTAAATATGTTAATTAGAAAGATATGCATATAAAATCATTTTTACCGAAAAATATTATTTGCTGCACCACCGGGATTCGAACCTGAATCTCTTTCCTAACCAACTATGCTATAGCGACAATATATTTTACCTTTTTGATATTAATACATTTAATCGTTCCATTATTTGAATGAGCCATCTAACTTATTTTTACAGAGCAACAACAATATTTATCGATAAAATTGATTTTATACGTATATCTTTCTAATTAATATATTTAATCCATATTTAAAAATGTTTTCGCATCAACGATAAAATTGTGCAATACTGCATCAATATTCTCGTAGGTGTGTATTACATTGGGTCCAGTTTTTGTTATTTAAAAAGGTTTTCAGAGAAAAATTAATAACAGTCTTATTAGGCTATTAAAATAATAAGAAAAACACTTTGTATAAAACCACTATTTATTGATACAACAACATATTATCTGGTCATGGTATCTTCTTTAGGAAACAATGTTTACTAAAAATAAAAATATGAGAAGGCTGTTGATCTTGTGGTTAAGACGCTGGCCTAGTGATCTAATGGTCGGGGTTTCGCGTCTCGTTCCAGGAGACCAGCAATTTAGACCTATTTTCATAGCACAATATAATATTTAATTTTCTAAACCCTTGTAATATCAAAATAATAGTTTGTTTCCAAAAGGTGATTGGCGAATTCAGAATAGTTGTTGCTATTTGGACATGCGTTAATATTATTATTATTGATTTTTTTTTCTGAAGAAGATACCACCGGTATATTAATGTATCAATAAATAGTGGTTTTAAAGTGTTTTGATAACTGTTATATTTTATATATAAAAGAAAACATATGTACTTACTTTATATGCATTTTATAGCTCAATAACAGCACCAAGAGTTTAGTTATTGAAGACTACATTAATCAGGAAAAACTTCCATAAATATCTCTTCTAACTAAAAGTCATTTTTAATTTAAAATTATTTCTATATTGTTTCAATATCAATGTGTTAATTAATTTTGACATTAATATTTTAAATTAAACTAAACTATAAGGATTTTAAAGCGAGTTTATTATTTTAATCATCATATCAATATTTTGTTTGTCCCACACTATGTATGTATTCCACTGCAATTTCTTCACACCACAAGCATGCTATAATATTTTTAATTGTATTATGTATTATATATTATTTACATCAGCAGATAATAATTTTTGTCATATTTACCAACTTTTAAACAATCGCATTATTTCTTCTTCAATGCACTTCTAATATATCATCATTTCACTATCATGATATTGCAATATTAAATGTCGATATTGAAATATCGTAGTGGACCGGCGGAGTCGACCAGGAAAGTGACAGTGGATGCTGTCGGTCCGGTGAAGATTTGCGGTCAGCATGTGCGCTCCATAGATCATTGATCCTGTTCTCCTGTTATTTATTATTTACTACGGGCCCGCGCCAGCCGTCTAGATAAATATAATTTATCGCCATTTGCACAATTATATAGGCGGACTCATAAATGTCAGTGGCGTACACTGGGCGTGGTCATTTTGCTAATATCGATGTTATATATTAAGATGAAAAAAATTCGGGAAGAAGGCTAAATCTCAGAACACGCGATGAAGATCTTCAATGAAATGTCAGATGATATAAGAAAGGAGGAGAAACAATGTATAAGATAATTTTTTACCCATTGGTTGGTCGCTGTAGCTTAGTTGGTAATGCACCTTTCCCAGATTGAAAAAGAGATCCAGATTCGAATCCCGGTAGCGCAACAATAATATTTTTTAATAAAATTGATTTTATATTTATATATTTATAATTAATACATTTAATTAGTATTTAAAATATCACAGAGCTATGTTCTGAATAATTATAACTTCACGATAAGAATGTGTTCTCCCAATAATAAAGTTGTATCAATGTGTCCAAAATTTAATAAAAACGAATTGATAATTCTGGCGTCTGCTATCAGATTACTTAAAGGTATTTGAGATTCCGTAAAAATAAGGTAGATGGCTCTTTCAAATAATGGAACGATTAAATCGGTATTATCAAAAAGGTAACATATAGGTTCGAAAATTTGTCGCTAAAAATATCGCCGCTGTGGCGTAGTTGGATAATGCACCTTCCCCGGATTAGAAGAGAGATCCAGGTTCGAATACCTGTAGCGCAACAACAATATATTTCGATAAAATTGATTTTATATGTATATCTTTCTAATTAATACATTTAATTAGTATTTAAAACTATCACAAAGCTATGTTCTGTATAATTACAAGTTCACAATAATGTGTTCCACATAATATTTATCTCTTCTAAAATTAGGAAGAGATCCAGGTTCGAATCCCTGTAGCAATAACAGAATTTTTTTCATATATTTATCTTTTTAAATATATTTAGCTAACATACCTATCTACCTGTCTAATAATTGTGTTAATCATAAAATACACAGAGAAAAAGAATTTTCACGATAAATAGAGCTCTTTCCAAATATTGTAATACTACAGAATTAACATTACGATTGAACGATATTTAATATGAATTTTCTCTCTTTGTTACAGTTTTGTTCTTAATCCCCTGACGCCGGTTCAGGAAACGAGATGTCAGCTGCAGAACGATACCCAGGCCAATAACCCCAACGCAACACCACAGGTAGAACACTAATTAACACTGTGATAAATCTATTTTATATTATATTACATAATGGACTCCATGCAGCTGGTCGAGATCCTGTAATGTGTTCCCATTGCATGAACAGCACATCCCTGCATGCTAAGAAATGTCTAGGACACTGCAGGCGATCCTGCATAATCGTAAAAATCCAACAATGTTGCTATGAAACGGCATTGTTGCACAGGGTTATAATCTATTCGCTGAAGACGGGTTTGCTATATAATGCTATATAATGCTATATAATTATGTATTAAAAATAACTTTTTAAATAGTTATTAACAGTTAAATAACGATCAATGGTGATGGTTAAATCGTTATTTAAAGCGATTACTTAAACCGTTATTGTGACTGTGATCGGATGACGTTATGTGATGTGTTCGGTGTAATTATGATTGTTAAACCTCCAACAGTTAAATGAAACAGAAAATATAAAATAACATTTGATTATTGTTGATGTTTGTGGCGTTAAAACTTTGAGGTTAGACATAACCACTGTGCTGTGTTTACGTCAACCGGTTTCGATACTGACGTATCTTCAACTGTCGTACAATACCATAAAACTTAAAGACGTTTATAGACGCTGTACGCCAGTCTTGACGAAGATTGATTAGTATCGAAACCGGTTGATGTAAAAACACACAGTGGTTTAATACAAATACAATTTTAAAACTAGATTAACCGTCATTTAAGTACGTTTGGAGCGGTTTGTGTCCTGGTTAAAATAATATAGTGAATGCTGCACATATTCTCTGTGTCTCGCCCCCAGGCTTTTATCGGTAGATTTAAATACAGCGGTTTGTATCTTGGCTAAGAGATGAAGTTTAGAGTGAAAGCCAGCCGGGGATTCAAACCTGCACAGAGAACTCGAATGCAGCGGTTTTGGCGTAATATACAGATGATTTTTAAAAGTTTAATATTAAACGTCAACTGTTTTGCGATTAAATTACTGTATGTGGTGTTCAATATAGAGGGTGGCTCAAAAAATGTGATATAATTACATCAAAATTTGTTTTACCATATCAACAATAGCTTCAATAGTTTATTAATTTACTTACTTATTTATTTACCCATATTACGTTTTATTTTTACAATTTCCGGTCGCCATCTTTGATTATTAATTTTCTCATTGTTTATGTTGGGTTTTTTTCAAATTGTTGCCCAGAATGACAAAAATCACTGCAGAAGACCGTATTCTGATGAAAAATTTAGGAATTGAAAAACTATGGGGTGCTAGGAAAATGATCAGAGTTTCAAAATAATGCCTGGACGAAGTTTCATTTTATTCGAAAGGACTGCTCGCCTTTGAGTATGAGGCCTCCCGTGGTCGCCGCGAAATCACACAATGTTTGCACGATGAAGCTGACGATCTCCGCTTCCGACTGAAGACGGCGATGTCAATGTACATCCACGATACACACAAACAATAAACACTATGATCACACAAAATACAGTGCTGGTGCACTGAAGCTGAAAGGGTTCACACCGCGAATGGTATCGCTACATCGAGATCGAACACAATATCGCTTAAGATGACGTCTCTTGGCGTCGAGGTTACATTTTATACTAAGGCAAGCAAATCGGAAAGAGGTCTGTTTGAGACTATGTTTTAGTTGACTCTAATACTGCTTTTGCTGTTCCTCCTCAAAACTAAAATCGCATAGTAAATTAAGGAGTATACCGATCTTAAGAGTCTAGATTTTCGACTGGTAATTTAATCAGGCATCTACCCAAAAAATATTATGGAATAGGTCTGCTACACCCTGTATATAACAGGTATATTTTATGACAGACACTAAACATATTTAAAAGTATGTAAATAAAATAATATTGTGGTTACAGCGTATTGATTTTATTTTTGGTTTTATTGCAGCGCTCCGTCAGCATGTACTATATGGTGAAGCTGCAGGTCAGGTCTGAAGGAGTCTGTCTGAGACCCTGGGCCTTCGAGAGGGTACCGGGCAAGGCACTTCGAGGACTGGACAACGCCCTGATTTACACCTCGACCAAGGAGGCTTGCCTGGCTGCTTGCCTGAACGAAGTAAGGGCACATCTCATAATAGCGCCAACTTTGAAAAAGCTTCCAAATTTTTTTTTTCGATGTTTACATCGTCTTTCATATTTTTTCTGATGCAAGAAGTACTTTGTGTCTTTGCCGCTCGGCGCCAGATGCCGTTATATGTCCGCCTCACACCTGAGCAGTTTGTGAATGTTCCGTTATTTAAAAAAAATACAGAAATGATGTGAAAATTCAATCAAAAATTCTCATTGGGAAGATGACTCAAGATAACATTGTAACAGCTGTAAGTCAATTAGTGTGGATTACTGTGCTTTTAACAGCTTAAATACCGTGAAAATTTGCGTGCACTTTTCGACATTACAGAGACGTAATCAGATAAACGAAAAACCGGTGCTGGCTGCAAGAATTAAGTAGATTTGGTGCTTCGGATCTTAGGATACTTAGAATCGATATAAAGGGTGATAGTTATAATTTTATAGATTTTTTAAAACTCGCGGTTTTGAAACAAGATAATAACGCCTGGATAATGAACTTAGAAGAATTATTTGCGAAGTTAAGTTTGGTCGAAATCTGACGAGAACGCTAGATTTATCGTGTCTACAATCATATATTTAATTCATATTTAAAGTATCACAGACCTACTAATAATTACAACTTCACAATAAGAATGTGTTCTCCTAATAATAAAGTTGTATCAGTGTCCAAAATATAATAAAAATAAATTGATAATTCTGGTGTCTGCTATCAGATTACTCAAAGATATTTGAGATTCCGTAAAAATAAGTTAGATGGCTCTTTCAAATAATGGAACGATTAAATGTATTAATATCCAAAAGGTAAATATAGGTTCAAAAATTTGTCGCTAAAAATATCGTCGCTGTAGCATAGTTGGATAATGAACCTTCTCCGGTTTGGAAAGAGATCCGGGTTCGAATCCCGGTGGCGCAACAACAATATTTCTCGATAAAATTGATTTTGTACGTATATCTTTCTAATTAATATATTTGAAAATATAACTCGCTAGATGGTCTTCTGGAATGAGGCTCGTGTAACCACTAGACCACAAACACGTCAACTAACCGAACTACATGCATATTCAATGATGTAGATAAAATAATCATTTATGTATCTTCGTATTATAATACGTTAGAAACGTATATATATATTACGGTTTTGTTATTCAACTTTGAACGTGGGAAATATTGTTGCAGCGAGCAGACTCGGTTAATTTACGTTGATTTTATCGTCTGCGTGAAGAATCATAAAAATTGGTGGTTCGCCAGCATTCCTGCTTTGCCCGAGGGCCTGAACCAATATTCGAAGAGCCACAATAACTGGCCCGATGAATTGGTTGCTTCTTTATCCGCAATGTTTTCTAAGACCCGCTGGTTTTAAACGTTGAGGTTAGAATTTCTATGTACTTGAAATTTGACTGTGTACGGCGGAAAAACAGTCGCTCGTGTGTTATGTATGGAAAATCTGAAAGTGAATAATAAAATAAAATTTAAAGCTCAAGAAATTTTTTTCACAACATAAATGCTAGTGATGAGAAAAAGTGCTAATCTTGACTCACTGGTGTGATTGTGATTGATTTTCGATAATAGCAGTGATTGAAAACTGTGACTGCGATCACAGTTTCATTCACACCAAGGTCACACATGATGGACTTGGTCCAGGGAATGTTTTCGCCGAAAATGCTGGCTTGTATGAGTCACGCCATACACGGTACAGGCCAACGGAGTTATACACGATTTTGTATGTTTTAAGAATTTGATTTGGTCATATGAAAAATGAAGTGTTCGCGTTCTCGTTGACACGATCTTGTCATCATCTGTCTAATTATACAACATCTCATAGTCCACGATTTTACCTACACGATAACTTAAGAACGCCGTATCTGAAACATACGAAAATAATAATTGTATTAGAAGATATCAACATATGTTAAATACTCGAAGAATTTTTCTTAATATAAATTTTTACCAAAATTGCAGTGATTTTACTGAAAAATGACTTTCAAATTCTTGTTTATCTTTAATAAAATAGCAAGTATCAATTTAATTTTTTTTTCTAATATAACTAAGTAGTCCTCTATGTGTAGAATCAGTTCTCAAAATTTGAAGAAGCAGATCGGTGAAATAGTTTTTGAGATATCGTGTACACAATATCGGCCTTTTTTGAAAAATGACTTTTCGAGAAAAGCACGTTTAAAATTTCAAATCCGAATCTACTATATATGTAAATAAAAAGAAAAAAAATTGAAACAGATACTTCAAACCTTCCAACACGGTGATACGGCGAACGTGTAACCGTGTCCTAACGGTATTCTATTATATACAGTGAGTCGAATACGCAGGTAAAAGGGCTAGAGGGGGAACCGTGTAGCTGCCAACATTGCCCATACTAACTGTACACTTGCGTAACTTTGTAAAAAATACTCGGATCGTTCTGAAATTTTGTGAAGATATTCTCCAGATATAATACTTTGAAAGTATGTCAAATTTTTCGATCCAGACAAGGCACAATAGCTCGAGTGTTGAAGGAACCTAGGATGTTTGCAAAAGTGGAGAGTTGTGCGTGAAGCGAGCTGTCATATGTTGTATATTGTAGTTTGAACGCAGTGTAGAAATACTAAAGTAAAATTTTTCCAAAACAGTCATTGAACTATTGAATTGTCCCATTTGATTTTAAACTTTATACATGTACATGAATACAACGGTAAAGTAGCAACGAAGAGTGTAACGTAATTATGGGGAGGCTTTCATCCAGCAGTGAATGATGATAATATATTAGTAGTCAACTCGTTCATACGATGTATTAAACCCTGAGAATCTATATCATAATTTCGCTAACATATGCATCCATCATTAGCGACTTTGCCAGTTTTGCTAAGTAAATCCGCCGCTAGATGGGAGTACATATTACCGAAAAATAATAATGAATATTAAAATTAATCTTTCCGCATTGTGCAATAGATGTCAGTGATTAAAGTCTCCAGTAGGTGTCGCTGTTCAAAGTAGATAAATAAATTGCTGGTATTTTCGGCGTTGGGCCGTAGACGGTTTTTTTATTTTTTTTATATATTCAATACGTCTTCGTTACAGTACGAAAATATCTATCTGCAGTATAATATTCATCAACAACAGCTGTGAATAATTCTTGGATATGATTTACGCAAAATATCGTATTCACTTGAAATTTTTTTTTTTTTTTTTTTGTATGTATTTCCATATTATTTCATTTTTTTAAGATCACTACATCGTTTGTGTTTGTACTTTTAATAATATTCTGACGACGATCATGTCAATTTAAGATAGCTCTAAGTGTACATATATAGCATAAATCATTTTACTGTTAAAGCAACATAATAAAATATTTCCGCATTGAAATATAGATTTTACGGAAACCCTGGCCGCGCGCAAGCAATCGGTAACAGCTGATTACTTTTCTGTTAGTATAATTTAATAATAATAATACGAGTAACATTGAAATCGGAATTAAATTTAAAAATGCAGTAGCCGTACATATGTTATAAGAGAGGCACTTTAGTCCCTCGTGAAGAATAAGTGTTAATAACATTCCCACAGGATCTCGCGGGTATTGCTTCGTCTGTGGGCATGACTTAGCAATTCCTGCCTTTGAAGATTTAGCGTCATCTCCAGTGTAATGTGACGATCGTGTCTCCCGGCAGCGGGGCGGCTCTCGTGGAATGCATAATGCTGGGCTCATACTCCTGAAACCGATTTCGGTTGACATAAACCTAGAAGCTTTCGAATTTCTTAGATAATGGTTTCGGTTTTTAATTGAAATGCTTACTTACCGATTTTACTGAATTTATTACAAAAAGGTTACTTGAACGATGTTTAAGTCCACCAAAAGTGTTTAGGTACCGCAGATACGTTCGGATATTCTGGTAGGTGTTCGAAACCGTGTCCCGATCACCTTTAATGCATATAAAAGGCTCTTTAAAGGAGTTTTTAAAAAGTCTGTTCAATTTGTATCAGGCATGGGGTGGATACAACTAGTGATGAAATTTAACTCGAACGATATTTACTTCCCATAGGGGTATTAAGGTACTGTCAGGTACGATCAGAAATTCTTACAGGTGATCGGGACACAGTTCCGAGCACCTGCGTAGGAAAGACTTTTTAAAGGGCGGTTTACTTAGAATCACGCAAGGGGTAATTATTTAGGGTAATGATTTTGATCTTTAACAATAATTGTGACCTTTGCTCCTAAACAGAAGCGCTTCACCTGCCGCTCGGCCGAGTACGAGTACGGCACCATGCGCTGCGCCCTCAGCGAGGCCGATCGTCGCACCGGAGGGTCTGCATCAGGTACGGCCCCTCGCCTAGCCGACTCCCCAGGGACGGACTACTTCGAGAACCTGTGTCTGAGAGCGGGACAGGCGTGCAAAGACAACAGGGCATTCACGCAGCCCAGGCTGGGCGTGGCGGACGACAAGGTGGCGCAGTATGCCGGCCTCCATTACTACGTCGACAAGGAACTGCAAGTGAGTGCTCTCTGTTTATACCTTCTACAGACGATGTCATGTAGCTGGAAGAACCCATGAGTTTGTGATCATGTTTCGATTGCAATTAGCAAAATAATTGATTTTAAGTTTACTTAGTTTCAGCATCCTTAATGCTATTTTTTATTTATTTATTCTTAATATACTGCATATTCTTAATATAGTGTAAAAAAAACGTAAATCCCGCGCCGATAGGATCTACTGTAACGAAATTACGTGATCTTCGATCGTAAATCGGAATCGCTAAATGGGGGGGGCGGTAAAGGAAGGAAGGGACTTGGGTTAACGGAGATAAGGATCAATGATGGAAGGGAGTCCAGTCAAAGGACTAGTGGATCTCGGGGAATCGGGAATCAGAAGGACCGCTCGCCTTACCTCGTATATGACGCCTCTATTACTCTCGCAGTCGTAGCCGAGATCACACAAACAGCACGCGGGCGGGCAGATCTCCGCTTCCAAATAAAGACGGCGATATCACTCACTTCACCCGCGGCTCACACAATAATCACTGTGCACAAATCACAGAGTCACAATACAGTACTGATGCACCGGAGTTGAACAAATCCACACCACTAATGCAATCGCGGTGTCGCAACCAAACAAGTATCGCGTCGCGTTAACGTCTGCTGACGTCAAGATAACTATTCACACTAAAACCAAGCAGTAGGGAAAAAGGATGGGTGGTATTTTGAATCTGGAAAAGTGTCAATTATATATGTCGCGACCGATTATCAAGAAGCGCCAAAAACGTGTTCTATGAATACGGAACACATTAGTATATTTATATAAATCGTTTCTTTTTACTAAAACTTATTTTTCACATATTTGTTTAGTTTCATTTTGAATCTATGTAGTTTCTCTTCCTTTCTTATGTTTTTGGAGTTTCATTAAAAATCTTCATCGCGCTGTACATCATCGATTTCTGAGATTCAGCCTTCTTCCTGAATGGCAGTCTCAGTCTATTTTTTCCTCTTGTTTTCCATTTGTTCGTGCTCATGTTGATTTGCATCCATTTTGCTTACAAATTCTGCCGATATTTTCTTAGTGAGGATTTTATAAATAAATATCATGATATTGAATATATTTTCTGCTTAAAGGTCATCATATACAAGTTTATTAGTATTAATTTTACAAGACAAATATAAATAACATGAAATACAATCAGTGCTGAAAATATAAAATATATACTAGAGTAACGTGGTGGGATAAGATCCCGTGGACTGTATCGATTACAATAATGAATAGTTGATATAACTCGAATTGTATTCAGGAAGGAAAATAATGGCAGATGGATCTGGCCTACCTTGCTCTAAAGTCCTGGTTTTGACGCCGTTTTCGCCTCCAGTTGACTAGCACGTTTGTTGTGAAGAACCGAGATATCATTACACTTCTGGCGCTGTTTAGAATACTTCCTCTTCGTGGTCTTAGAGTTACGCACGACGCTGCTTTCGGACGTTAAAAAGAGATCACAGATCTTAACAGTTCGGTGTCGGAAAGCAATCTGTCGCCCCGTCGGCGAAATCTCTAAGTAATTAGTTGGCCAGAGCGGGACAGGTGTAGATTAAGGTTTATATTGAAAGGACAAAATGCACAAGGAGTACTCGACTTGCAAAAATAGTAACGTACTCTGTGTGATATCTTCATGGCTGTTCAACTTGTGTCCATAATAATATTGTGCTAAAGTACTTTTTGATTTTTTAATCTTCTTTTTCTTCAGATCTGCGTCCAGTATTGAAAATTGATCTACTCATTTTGTCTAATATTATTTGACCATGACATCGTTATAAGGACGGCTGTAAATGGTTTATCTTCACCCGGACATAGCCAGGTTTTCTGCTAATATATAATATACTCTGCTATGTAGTACATAATGTAAATTCAATGAACATCAGGTGAAAATGTCACCGGTGTAGCATGCAGGTACTCGGGGGTAATTTCAATGCATTTTGACATGTAGGAACGTACCTAACTGTTATCAAAAACTGTAAACAAAATTAAAATTTAAAATGTAATGATTTCACTAGGCATCTTAAAAATATCTAAAATATTCCACTATTAGTGGTGGGATAAGATCCCGTGGACTGTAATCTAGAAAAATTTTAAATAGTTGACGCAACCCTAAATGGAAGTCTGAAGGAACATAAGGGCAGATGGATCTGGCCTATCTTGCTTTGAAGTCTCGGGTTGCCGAACCGAATATCCGAAAGATATCAATCACTGCACTTTGGAAATTTGGAATCCACTTCCTCTGCGCGGTCCAAGCGTTACGCACGGCGTGAGTGTAGGGCGGCAGAAGCAAGAACACAAGTATTCTATGCTTTGCTATCGAAGCACAATCAGAGACTGGTCCCGGCGGTGAAATTGCAAATAATCGGCCAGAGCGGGACAGGTATAGACGAGAGAGGACAGGGAATGAGTGTTCGACTTGCACCAACAGGCGGAAATGTGAGGTAGAAAGGAAGGCACTTACTTTTCGTCTATCAGATGCTGGTTCATTTGTTTATTCCTTCTATTTATTCCTTGTTTATTCCACCACAAGAACAGGCGTCGCGGGGTGTTTATAATGTCAGTACTCGCGAAAAGGATTATTGAGTATAAACAGAATTAAGGTAAGATTATTAACTAAAAAGTGATGGTAGTGTTTCCGTATAAAGTTTTAAGGGTACTGAAGTTGCTACACTTGGAGAGTTTTAATTACTGCGACATCTTCTTACTTCCTTGTGCTTAAGGTTAGGTTAGGAAAGAAAGGGACGGAGTGTGTGGTTATATGCATGAGTGAGGCAACAAGTCAAACGCCAAAAAACTTAATAGAATTAAATCAATTTTTTTATAAGCAATTTCAATTAAAATATTCATCGTGTATTTTTCAATTGTTGAACACGATTTCATATTATATTCCAACTGTAAATAGCGATTTAAAAAAAATATATATATTCGGTTTGTTACTCTAAGATCTACTTTTGTGCGGTGTGTTGTTCCGGTGTGACTAATTCATGAAGATGAAAATGCGTCACATAAGTCTTGTACCGACTGGAGCACCCGACCGCGTTATCAAATTCACCGCCTTACCCAAAACTACCATGGTGACTACATATCTTATTCGTACCCACCCATAAGGGTAAAACACTTTTGATCACATATTCAAGAATTCACAACAGTCGTGTGTTTGATGAATAAAATATATAATTTCACGTCCCTGTAGGTAATTTTTTTAAAAAAGGTGAATTTTGTACTTTAATATAATTATAGTAAAATATTCCTTTTCTGCCAAATTTCAAAAATAAATGTTACAATTTTCCTTCATTCCCGGTGAACTGTACACAACACACACACTTAACTATGAGAATACTTATTGTATTCACTCGATTTTTTTTTTATATCCAGGATATATTAAAATATAATATACATATGAAGCCTTACAAAAAAATAATAACAAAAAATGTTGACTTGACGTTTTTTTTTAATTCTCCAGGTTACTTCAGAGTCGGCTTGCCGCTTGGCTTGCGAGATTGAAACTGAATTCCTCTGTCGTTCGTTCCTCTTTCTGGGGGCGACGTCGTCCCCCGCCTTCCAGTATAACTGCAGACTATTCCACCTGGATCACAGATCACTGCCTGACGGTCCCTCCACTTACCTGAACGCTGAGAGACCCCTGATCGACGATGGCGACATCACTGGAACCTACTTCGAGAACTTCTGCGAAAGTAAGTGGAATTTTTAAATTGTGTACACGCGGGAGAGTGGAACAAATGCTTGAGCATATTTTGTGGAATTAGATACTTAGACACCGCCCGCCCAGGAATGCAGACCTAATTAGTAATGATACGAATCTTGTTTTATATAAGAAATTTATTCGGGTATGGGTGACACGTTGGAGCTCCTTGGATAGATATCTCCACTTACGCGCCTATTTCTCACTCTTCATACCTTGTGTTTTGCAACTCCGTTAGTCTGTCCGCGTAAGTGTGACTCAATCCATTTTGTGTCTCGCCCACTGTCGCTCTTTTAGGAGTGTTTTTTTGATGAATGGATCACTGAGTGTCTGCCTTGAACTACTGCACCTCAATTTTCTATCTGTATATAAAACTATGTTCTATGGATTTATGTTATATGTTTTTATGGGGGTCTAAAATTTAAAATTTTTGCGAAAATTGCTAATAACAGATAATTGATGCACGTGAACGTTTGACTGAATTTAGACTCCGAAGTAATGGGACAAATCTCGTATTAAATAAAGAATTTATGCGGGTATGGATGACACGATGCTAATACCCATCTCTCTCTCTATACCTCGTGTTTTACAACTCTGTCGGTCTGTTCGTGTAAGTATGACTCAAACCATTTTGTGTCTCGTCCACTGTCCCTCTTTTGGGAGTGTTTTTGATGACTGGATCCCTGAATATATGCCGTGAACTACTGCACCTTAGTTTACCATCAATTTTCCATCTATATGTAATCTAATTATGGATTTATGTTTATAAGTTTTATATGAATAAAGAGAGCATTACGGAACGCTGGAACGGAACGCTATATAATCCTTTTTTTTTCTCTTCGGATCATCATTTGAGTCATGTCAGTACATTGACCGTTGATGTTCCGTTAGTCCCATGGGTGAATTTGAATCTCCCCTACAGTAGTTGAAACAGAATAAATGTTTGAAATTAAATACCTTTTGTTTGAATAACTTGTCAAATCAAACGCCGTGATCGGTGATCCCAAAATATCAACACTTCTATACGGTACATTTTGCGAGAAGAGAAGATTTTTTTAGTGGACCACAATGGGAGAGAAATGTTTAGGATTATAGTCAGGAGGACGGAAGATCATAGAGATTATGATCCTCAGGCATAGAGGACAAACGTGGAAGAAAAAAATCGAAATTCTCAAGATGTTAAAGAGCAGAATGAATCACATCCGAAGCTCCTACTACCGGTAGGCATATATACCATAAATCTTCTTCAGAGTTCTTCAAACAATGGAGCATCCAAGCTGGCTTCAATACTTACACGATAAATCTATCTAAAAGTATTAAACTTCATATTTATTTATTTGTAGCTATATAATACAATGTTAAAAATCTATTTGGACTGCCCGTCTCACTAGAAAAATTCTGTGTCGAGACGGACATAGTTTACAAACAATTGTACAATTAATTAGAATTACATTTATTACTATATAATATGTGTATAAGAAGAACAATTTTAAAATGGATTTAATTTTTTAATCACATTGTAGCAATAATTAATATAGGTATGAGTCAATATGTTTGGGTGAGTGCATCAATACTGGCTCTACCCATATTACGAATCCAAGTTTTAATATATAGTTTCACGTTCTTGAGACAATTCAATTGGTTTAAATCTTTTAGCATTCTATTAAATAGTTTATGTCGCCATATGTCGTATGCGCTCTTGGGGTCTGTAGGTTATTTGTATTTGTCCGTGTGGAAATTATATTTTGAGTTACAGCAGTTACCGCCATTTGAAGACTACCAAAAACCAGTATTCAATAAAAAAAAAATGTAACTTGTGCTGTTATTTCACTAGGAAATTGATCGGATCATAACCCTGAACATCCAACACTACACTTAAGAGATAATTTACCGTAAAATATTATAGAGCATTATCAATTGCACGATTTAAAAAAAATGAATTCTCTGAATACAATGACGATGGACTTTTTCAATCTATATCGGTGGAATGGTTTTAAAAAAATTCTCACGATATTTTAAAGGAACACGCCAACTCGCTTTGACATCTTCAGGAATCAATTTCACACAATGTTATTTCAATAATAACAGCGCAATAGAATACTTCAGGAGATGCTACGACGTGCGAGATGAACCTCTTTGGAAAGTTTAACTATTAATATCCATAAAGTTCAGGGTCGCACACTTCAAACGTTCTTAAAAGATGTCCGTTACTGTAATTTCTGCGAATCAATCTAAGAATTTCGCCTCTGTGTTCGAAGTCTACCGCTTTTTTGGCGATTTTTTTTACGGATTATGTGCTAATGTATATTAAACAACGAGATCATCATCGTATCGTCGACGTATACTGCAACATTCAAAGTATCTTAAATATGAATTAAATATATTAACTAGAAAGATACACGTGTAAAATCAATTTTATCGAAAAATATTGTTGTTGCGCCACCATTGTCGCTGTAGCATAGTTGGATAATGCACCTTCCCCGGTTAGGAAATATATCCAGGTTCGTATCCCGGTGGCACAACAACAATATTTTTAAATACTAATTTAATGTATTAATTATAAATATATACATATAAAATCAACTTTGTCGAAAAATATTGTTTTTGCGCTACCGGGATTCGAACCTGGATCTCCATTTCCTATCCGGGGAAGTACACTACCAATTGTGTTATAGCGCCAGTATTTTTCATGACAAATTTGATTTTATATGTATATATTTATAATGAATACATTAAATTAGTATTTAAAATATCACAGACCTATGTTCTTAATAATTACAACTTCACAACAAGAATGTGTTCTCCTTAATAATTAATAACAATATTATTAGATAAAATTTATTTAATATGTATATCTTTCTAATTAATTTATTTAATTCATATTTAAAATATCACAGACCTACGTTCTGAATAATTACAACTGTACAATAAGAATGTGTTCTCCTAATATCAAAGTATCAATGTGTCAGAAGACTTTTGGAACAGCTGTGAAAAGTCCACCATATTTAACTATCGATTCTCGTTTTTGCTATCAGATATCGCAAAGTAAAATGAGTTTACTACGGTATGTACTTTCGTGAAGTAAATATTTTTACCAACGATCAAACAAGCCTTTTTCGCAAAAATTTTTACTTTAGTAACTTTTTACTATAGTAAAACGTCACTACTGATCACACAACTGGCCCTTAGAGTCTGTGTTAAGGTTTATAGTACTATCGTAATAATTATATAATGAACCAGTACAAATTGAGAGATGTATGAAAAAATATAACACAGTTTTTATTTTGTTCTAATATTTCATGTGTATTTGAAATATTTTTAAGTGGTAGATAATTTAAAAAAAATATATTTTGATCATTGAAAATATTAATAATAATTTTGGTTTACGACTATCGTACGAGATGAATCAATAATGAACAATAGGTAACTGTTAAAATACAAAATTTAAATTGAAAAAAAAAGAACATTCCTTAACACTTCACCTTTACTGTCCATATTTCTGTTAATGACCGAAACCTCACCCTTATTGACGAGTCCCGTTCCATTACCCGAACAGACTATAATAATGTATTTAGTTTAGTTATAACCTAACGATGAGAGGGACTGCTCTTCTGGAAATAACCCAAAATGTGTGTAGTACAAAGTTTAGTTGTGAAAATTAAAATAATCATGTTACACCACAAAGTAACAGATATAAATGACCAATTTCAGGTACACTTATATTATACATTACGTAGGAGCGGAGAATATATCATTTTGATTTTTTTTAAATTATAATTATTTTCTAGCGTTATAATTTTTAGCTATTGATATTTTTTTAATTTTTGTAATCAGTTATGAAATGAAAAGTGTAATCTTCATCACATTAAAATTTCTCAAAAGCATCACGGTCGTATTCACCTCCTCACACCCGTTGAGACGATCCCCCAATTTAAATATTATCAAAAAGGTACAATAATTACCGGTGAGCAAATTAATTGACAGGAAGTTGACCATTGGATCGCCCCTCCCGCCGACAGCCAGTGAGAAACTCATTAACGGAGCGCGTTTTTTGTAATTCGAACAACGCGGAGGGGAGATCGAATGGTTTATGCCGTACGATTGAATTTATGGGTGTAATAAATTATGTTTTTAGTAGTTTAGATTTTTAATAATTGCACGGAACTCACAAACTGTACATATTCAAGATAGGTGGGATAGTTTTTCTATGTTCGCAAGTAATGTTGCTGAAAAGAAAATTTAAAATACTAAAGATACAAAGATACTGTACACTACATGTACTACAGGTTCCTAAAAAAAAACTAATATTTTTTATTATCCTTATTATATATTGCGTTTCCTCATTTATTTCTATGACTTTCTGGACGTCTTGGGTGTAGTGTCATTATGGTCGTATAGTGACTGATTAAACGGTCAGGTCTGTGAGCCGCGAGCAGGACAAAAACGAACGCGTTTTTAATATATCTAGATTAAGATTACTTAAATGTTTTATCTTTTATATATTTAATAACAGTACGTAATTATATATTAAATTTGAAATGAAGTGTACATTGTCTTTATTACGACTAAGAAAAAATTTACATGATATCTGTCATCTTTTCTTATCTATACTGTCTATGGTACACCATAGAGTAAAGCACTTTCCGCAATATCAAAACAACGATTATTGTCTATCCGCGAACAATGGTGGAATAATTTTAATTAAGTAAAATGCCGCCCATAAACCAACAGCATAAGAAAATTTATTGCGCGGGTGTTGATGGTACTAGAATTAGAGGACCTCCACGAAAGATATGGTGTCCTCCACAACCTATTCCTGTCTCTAGCCATTCTTTTTTAGTTTCTCTCATGGCCTGCTACTTATAAAATAAATATCGAAAAATATTGTTGTTGCTACCGGGATTCGAACCTGAATCTCTTTCCAATCCGGGGAACGTGAATTAACCGACTATGCTACAGCACATAGTGCTTTTTACGACAAATTTTCGAACCTATATGTTACATTTTTTAAATGAACACATCTATCGTTTCATTATTTGAAGGCCATCTATTTTATTTTTACGGAATCTCAAATACCTTTGAATAGTCATTTTTATTAAATTTTGGACACATGTATATCTTTCTAATTAATATATTTAATTAGATTTCACAGTAAGAATATGTTCCCTTCAATTAATAGATCACTTTTGTAAGGTAACCAACCACCTAATCATGATAATCTGATATGGCCAAGCTTTTGGAACCTACAGAATCCTAGGATTCTTGTTTAATTATAATTTAGAATTCGCGGTTCACTTTAATTCTATAAAAAAAAAAATTCTATCATTGGTTCATATATTTTGGACCTAGATAATGGTATGAAAGTGGATAATACGATTATAATAGAGTCAATATGATAAAAAAAAATACTAAAATTAATAAATCGGGTACGACTTTCTTCTAAATATAAAATAGTTTAAGAGCTGAAACTTTTAATTTACTGAAACTCAGAATACGCGTATTCTGAGAAATATTTAAAAATAAAAAAATAAACACGAAAGCTAAGCTAAACGCGTGTGCTATGTGCTATGAAAATAGGACTAACTTGCTGGTCTTCTAGAATGAGGCTTGAACCCCCGACCACTGGATCACTAGGCGAGTGTCTTAATCACATGACTAACAAGCACGTCACAAATTGCATTTAAAAATATAATTAAGATTATGTTTATTTACCATAACAGGATGCATATATGTTGTCAGAAACTCTTCCTCAATGAACATCGGTTGAGATGGTGACGGGAATAGTACACGCAACAATTTAGTATTCATCCACGATCACAACATTACAGATTACAATACGTGACCGTTCTCCCGCGGTCCGTCATACTTAAAAATTCTTCGAAATTTTCTTATGAAATTTTGTGAAAGGCTATTTTTAATTGTATTAAAAATAGAACCACTGTTTGAGAACTAATTTGTTATTTATAATAATGTTTTCAATGTTGATGCATCACCTTCAGTAATGTTAATTTAATACTTAACTTAAGACGAAAAATAGAAAAATAGAGACAAAGATAAAAAAACACTTGAGAGGAATAAATAGAGTCAATTCAGAAATTGAGGGTCATCGTCAGCGTAGAATTAATTCATATTGGTAAAAAAGGAAATAAACTAGATATTTTAGAAAACTTAACGATTAATTGTAACAAAAATGTCATCAATATTCAAACACCTTCTATTACGTTCCCTATCCTGCGCTTGTTGACCACGCCCCTACACCCATCCGACTCTAATCCCTCCTCTAAAGGAGCATGTAGTTTTTTAGACTTAAGTTTAGTATCAGTAATGTTACTGAAGATGATTGAAAACGTTATAATAAATAACAAATTAGTGAATTTAAACAGTGTTGATGTTTTTAATATAATTTAAACATTCTCCCTGACGTACCACTCCATACGCACACATACACACATATCCTTTTGTCCCGCACGCGCGTGCGCCAGTCATCCGTCCACATTTCATAGACATCAAAGAAAGAATGGCGAATGTCGTGAGACACTCGTAGTCACAAGGATAATTGAATGAAAGCTAGCAAGATGATGGCCTTCTGCAAAATGAGTAGACCAATTAAAGGAGTTATCAGGGTACTCATTAAACGTTGCGATTTATTTGACTCGAGACCGCGAGGAATACTCGTAGAGACGTGTTGTGCAGTTTTTAGCGTATCAGGGTCACGATGCTCAGCATTAAGCAGACAATGTAGAAGAAAAAGAATAAGAAGTAGAAATTCACGCAATATTTAAAACGAGTAACATGTATGTAAATGCCTTCGATAGCTGGTTCCCAAATTTCAAATCAACAATAAGCACACATGAACCGCTCTAACCTTTTTAATTTTGCTGTCTTTCTAGTTTAATGTTGTTGTTCTTTTAGCTGGGTTGTCTTGTTTAGATTTCGACAGACCGAAGCGGTCACTAGTGGTTTATTTGGACCACTGGACTGGTCGAAGCACTGGATGTAGTAAGAATGACGCCTGTCGGTTACCGTCTTCTTAACTTTCCGAAAAAAAGGGCGGCAATACTCACACACACACACACACATTTACATTATTATAAACCGGGATACCCAGTAATGCCAATCGAAGTAACAAGGCGCGTAAACATATACTTTAATACATTTTACCGTCTTCTTAACTTTCCGAAAAAAAGGGCGGCAATACTCACACACACACATTTACATTATTATAAACCGGAATACTCAGTAATGCCAATCGAGGTAACAAGGCGCGTAAACATATACTTTAATACATTTTAAACAGATAATAGATGTCTCATAGAGACGAAGCAATTTTTTTTAATTGCAGGGCTTACGACCTGTTTTGGGCTGGCTTACGTGATCACTTTACACAATGCACGTCCACCACTCTTGCCCATTAATCAATCTCCATATCTAACAAATTTTTGAAAGTTGTATAATTGTGTGTTCTTGGAACATATTGCTAATTATATTTTGTTTGATCACGTGTTCGGAGATTCAAAAACTGCATGCAAGTCATTACACTCACGGTTCGGCATGATATGCAAAATTTTTCGATTCAACTCGCCCGTGACACTTGAATGATTAAATAATGAGATGAAACAGCATCCGCTCGTACGTTGGTGATAATCATTCACGATAGACATATTATCTTACGGCAAAATGCGACAAACTTAAAATTGCAGGATATCCTCGGGTATCAAAAAAGTATAATTGAAATCAAAATTGATCGATCTTCATTTATGATTCAGCATTTTTTATTAAGTGCCCAATTACTGAGCGATGAAAATTCAGACATCAATCGAATTCATTCCGTACTTTCGTGAGTACCAACTGGCAAACAGATCTGTTGGAATCGATTGAGAAAGCTTTTGCAATATCATATGAAAAGTTTGTAATAAACCAAACAATTTATTAAAGAGAACCCATTTTTATTGTGAAGTTGTAATTATTCAGAACAGAGGTCTGTAATAATAAAGTAGATGGCTTTTAAATAATGGAACGATCCATTTGAAAAGTGCAACATATTGGTTCGAAAATTTGTCGTCAATAAACTATGTTGTTATAGGATAATTGGTTAATGAACGATCTCCGGATTGGAATAGATAGAGGTTCGAATACCGGTAGCAACAACAATATCTTTCGATAAAATTGATTTTATATGTAAACTCGTGTCTTTCTAATTAATTTGTATTAACAACACTTTAATTAAAATTAAAACGTTTTCGACTTACTTACTGCATCATCTTCAGTAATAAACTAAAACTCAAAACAAGAAGATATTTTATCGACTACATGTTGGGGTGGGGTCGGTATGAGAGTGGAGTTTGGGAGAGGAGGATTTCGGTGAAAATTGAAAGTGGTTGTGAGCGGGGCTAATATGGACAGGAGAGGAGATGTAACCGGGGGTATTTGTATGTTAAGTACATTATTATTGTTATTATTTTTTAGAATGTCTAATTTTCTAATTTTTTTGCATATATATAGTACTTGTCATGGGTGAAACATGTTTTGTTTTATTAATTAATTAATTTTTCTAAAAGTTAACCCCCCCCCTCCAGCTGTCCTCTTAATAATATGCGTCCATCCATCATTGTGGCATTCTCTAGTCTTCTCATTTTATAGGCTGTCACTTTGACACATAATGTGGCCAAAAAAATGACCACTGCCGAAAATAGGGCTTACAGTTTCTTGTTTAAATATATGAATTAATTCATGTAAATATACTTTTTTATGCAGGGCACTGATACGTACACAGCGGAAAATAATGCAGTTTATGACGTCACTCGCTTTTGATAAATGTCTCATAATCCGCGCGATAAAAAATCTTATAAAACTGATTAAATAAAAATCTAGAAACATGAAGAAATCTGTTAAAAGTGGCTGACAATAATGAAATTCTTCGCTATAAAGTATCCAGCAGATTATTAAGAATTTCTCATAAAAACCTAAATACGTTCCTTTGTATTAAATAAATTGCTTTTTTAAAAACTATATACCTTTAACGTTAGTAACAATTTTTTTCTCAAAATTGTAAATCGCTCGAAAAATATCCTGATTAATTTTTTTCCGATGTAACTTTTTCAGCGGTTTACTCGACAAAACCTCAAATAATAATTTGTTTATTATATATGACTTTGTTATGATGTAAGGTATATATCATTATCAAATTGAGTCAGTCCACTCCAGGCTGAAGACCTCTCAATGAAACCTAAAATAGGCTTAAATAATTTAGTCTCTGGCTTCTACATACTTCAATAATTGTCCAGTTTTTTGTTGGACATGACGCGTTGAGGTTACGTACGTTTAAGAGTAGATCCGTCCTGTCCATGTGACAGCTCAAGCGAACACGATATTCGTTAATTTTCCTTTATGTTGGACTGCCATGTTTTTGCAATTGGATAACGTTAAGATGATTTCTCAATGAATGGTTTTTGAGAGTCTGTAAAGATAGATGTATACCGGACGCGTCATTCCTTAGTTACGGATCACTAGATGTTGGTTTTACAATTCATTAATTACTAGCAGAAAGTATTCGGATTTTGCTAATGTGGACTCACGGAATTCTCTCATTCAACGCAGGATGCAGTGGACTGTATATAAAATTACACACTCGCGAATTACTCGCGAAGCCTTAGAGGTTGATAACAGCGTTTAACCGTTCCGATTCAAGATCGCCGATCGACTGACCGCTCGTTAGCAGCGGGAGAGGTATGGAAAAGTGGGAGGTACTGAATATTACTTTGTTCAAGTTATAAGTATAAGTCCTAAACAGTTACAATAACGCAAAAGCCTTCATTTAAATACACCAATCAACGCAGACCAATACCCAATCAGATGAATCGAATGTACTTTACATTAATATCAAATTTTAACATTACATTTTTTAAATCAGCTATCTAATGAAATATTTTGATCATACGAAAAAAAAATCGTTTTTTTATATTCTTAAAATAATTTAAATAATAACGTAATTTATCGATCTGGTGACACGTGCGCCATCCAGTGGCGACTGTTAAGATATCTGCTTTTTAAATATTCCGAAGGAGACTACACGAGTGAAGACGATTTCGCTAAATAAATTGACGTATTTTTGCTTTTTAAATTTTATTTTTCTGGTCGGGGCTTAATCCCGCGCCCCCAATTCTGAATTTGATTTCTAAACCTGACTTTTCAACTCACCGTTTTTCATACAACTTTACAACATCACACGAGTTATTCACGTTTTTGACATATTATAGTAGATATACAAGTATATATACATAAATTATAAAGTTTACAACCGGCGTGCGCTTCCATGGAGCCGAGACGTGTATCCTGCCGTCAATGTCATACATAGATTAACAGTTGCCCAAAGGGCAATGGAATGGGCTACGCTTGGAACATCTCAAAAATAACCTGTCAATAATAAAATTAATAGTTTTCGTAACGTTAACTTATTTATAAGACCAACGAAAACACAATAGCAAAATAATAAATAATATACTCGAGACATTATAGATTCTTGTTTAAAGCTGGGTTGAAAAGTTTGCGAGTGCCTACTTATCCAATGTGATGTCGATCGGAGATTACTTAGATGTTATTACTGATGGCATCAATGGCGTCTAATTTTTCCTCTTTTTCTGTCACACCTGTTTATAAATTCTGCCTTATTTTCTTCTACTATACACATCTTAGGACGAGTAATACATGCATAATAAGACTCCGACTTCTCTGGGAGGATGGTGAAAGGAGGATACGGAGAACTGGAACAGCACGGGGATGCGAATAATACAGGAGGCCAAGGCTTTGTTTAATAATTACAGATAATTTTGTTATTTTTAAAAGACTTCTGTTCATTTTATATTGCTATGGATAAAATTAAATTATATACAAAATATTAATTGTGTAACTGAATTTCAAAATCAGCTGTGACAATTTTTTTTAAACAAATTTTTACTCATATATATCATTAATTTCGGAATTAATTATTTTATTTAACAATTTATGTTACATTTTCAAAATACGCATTGTTGGCTAACAATATAAAGAATATTAATTAAATTCGAACCTGAATCTCTTTCCAAACCGGCGAAGGTGCATTATCCAACTATGCTACAGCGACGATATTTTTAGCGACAAATTTTCGAACCTATATGTTATTTTTTGATATTAATACATTTAATCGTTCCATTATTTGAAAGAGCCATCTACCTTATTTTTACGGAATCTCTAATACCTTTGAGTAATCTGATAGCAGACGCCAGAATTATCAATTCATTTTTATTAAATTTTGGGCACATTGATACAACTGTGTTATTAGAAGAACACATTCTTATTGTGAAGTTGTAATTATTCAGAACATAGCTCTGTGATAACTTTAAATACTAATTAAATGTATTAATTAGAAAGATATACAAATAAAATCAATTTTATCGAAATATATTGTTGTTGCGCTACAGGTATTCGAACCTGGATCTCTTTTCTAATCCGGGGAAGGTGCGTTATCCAACTATACTACCCAATGTATTCGCGATATGACTTTCAAAACTTGCCATGCTTTTTTATCGTAATATAAATACATATTTGGGTTCAAATGAATACAGTAATTAACGTAAATATATAATAATTTATTTATAAGTGAAAGGAGTTAATTAATTTTCTAAAAAAGTAATAATACCCGTTATTAAAGTGTGTCAGTTTTGCATGATTTTCTTGAAATTCAGAAACTCAATTATGAACGATCCTATTTTGATCTAAAGAATATCAAATAATTGAAAATAGATTACGAACAAATAGCTTCGTCTGATGTGCTATACGAACGGTAAAAAGCGTTCGTTTAATCAATAAATACTTGTACTATTAAAAGCTTTTTAATGAACGCTGCGCCTTAGTTGGGATGATTAATAAGGCTGTGCTGCTTCTGGGGATGTTTTTTTTTCTGGTACCTTACGTTGCCAATAATAGTCTGGATCATTTATTTAATTAACGGAGTCTGCGCACGTCTTTCATCTCGTGTAAAATAATTAATACTAATAGTAACACCAACATGCTCGAGGGAGTACGGCGGGTCGAAGGTCTTACGTTTCATCTTGCGGGCATTCTTGCACGAGTTCTTGTGACCCACGGCAATAAAAACCACCCAAGGTACAATAATTATTTTATTAAACCGGTTTAGGACCATCCGTAGATCATCATCGAGCCTTGGCCTCCTGTATTATTCGCATCCCCGTGCTGTTCCAGTTCTCCGTATCCTCCTTTCCACCATCCTCCCAGAGAAGTCGGAGTCTTATTATGCACATAATAAATACTGTATTTCCTGTTTTAATAAAAAACTCTATCAATAAAAACACAAGTTGTTTCGCATTGGATTTATTCAAGGTTTTAAAATATTTATTGGCGTTTTATATCGACAAAATTCCGGACTACGTACTAAAGCGGAAAATTTTCAAGTTTAATATTAAATTTAAAAAAAAACTACAACGTTATTCTCATATTTTATTTATAAAAAATGTAGTTCCGCATCTGGTTTTTACGTTTTAGACATAAAGGGATGCAATAAAATATATTATTTGCACGTTGCATGAAAAAGTTTATACATATTCCTATACTCATATATATTGGCAATAGTTATTTAAAAATTGCCGTAGTTAAATTTGAATGGAAAGTGGTTATTAGAAGAATTTACGATATTATATTTCAACATGGAGCGAGTCATAAAACAATTTAATGTTTCTTCATATTATACCTTGTTTCCTTCCTTGTATTCTTGCACTCGCGTCTCAATTAACACAAAAAAATTCGAACACAATTAATTATTTTAACAAAATAGAGTTCTCACGACCATTTTTGATACATTTTAAATTATAATTATGGCAACACATCAGTCAACAATTAGTTTCACCCTTCATTTCATCTCTAAATATTTGTCTTGTCGTTTTTATAATATAATAAACAAACGCACAGGACCTGACAAATGAATTGCCGTGTGTGAAAAATTCGCCTCCATCCGGTTAAAAATTAGTTCAGCTGACACCTAACGACATCTGTGTACAAGCTCGCGAGATAATTTCGAACAGATTCTTGTAATCTTTGACCCGCATGTATAATTCGCTGTGAATTTTTTTCAGTAATTGTTCAAGTGCGCCCAGAGGTCTTCGAACTTGCAACAATGGAATTTTTGCGATCATAATTTTTGACCGTGACATTAATTTATTTTGATGCCTGACAGTCAGTCTTGGGTCGTGATGGATCACCACGGTGATTGAATCAACAATGGAAACACTATCACGTAATGCTCTGTAAATAATAAATAAATAACAGACAATGAAGTCGGATTGTCACAATAATTTGTCTGGGAGTACATCCACCACCTTAAAAATTACGATTATGGACGACGCCAATCTTTGTACTACACAAACGTTGTATTTGTTAGAGAAAGTTCTTAATTCCTATATAGATTTTTCAATCTATCCCAGATACATATTCGGTTACCTACTTGCTCGCCGACTAGCGCGGCGCATTTCAGTGTTAATTTGATCACCTTACTGAAAATAACTAAAACTGTGTTTCTTTTCGATCACACGTCGGTTCATCTACCTACCACGAGAAATCTATGCAAAGCGGCCGACGGCACCTTTCTTCAATTCGAGTGTCTCAAAAATGATCGACTTCCAGATGATCTGAATTAGATAACTGATTGTAGAGAGAGAGGTGGGTCTTTAAACTGTGTCATCTTGCTTCTTCCTCTAAGATTATTTTATTCAGTACAAAAACGATCGAAAAAACTCCTCCCCCTTCTATGCCCTGTCATGGAATAGGTTTATAGTATGATGATGAGAAAAACTGAACCCCTCGAAATTACAGCGGTGGCTAAAACATGTCCCAACATATGTTGTAGTGCAAAATTTAGTTTTAAATATTAATTAAATATATTAATTAGAAATATTTACATATACAATCAATTCTATCTAAAAATATTGTTGTTGCGCCACAGGGATTCGAACCTGGATCTCTTTTCTAACCAGGAAAAGTGTATTATCCAACTATGCTACAGCGACAATATTTTTAGCGACAAATTGTCGAACCTATATGTTACCTTTTTGATATTAATACATTTAATCGTTCCATTATTTGAAAGAGCCATCTACCTTATTTTTACAGAGTCTCAAATACCTTTAAGTAATCTGATACAACTTTATTATTAGGAGAACACATTATTATTGTGAAGTTGAAATTATTCCGAACATAGCTCTGTGACAATATTTTTTGATAGAATTGATGTATATCTTTCTAATTAATATACTTAATTCATATTTAAAATATCACAGAGCTATGTTTTGAATAATTACAACTTCACAATAAGAATGTGTTCTCCTATTATATATTTCTTATTGATGTGGTATATATACAAAAAAACAGATTTTTGTGATCTTCGATCCGCTATAACTTTAGTAGCATATCGACGTCATCGATATGAGTTTTTAGTATGCTATTTATTTAATGAAGTATATTATATACAAAAAATCAGATCTGAATTAGTCAGCATAGACCGCCTTTTTTTGACTAATGTGATTGGACTATAAAATTATTAAAATTCAATTCAGCCTTTGAAAGGAAGCAAAATAAAAAAATCTTAAGTGCAGTTTATATGGTGTAGCATTATGGAACGTTCGAGATGAGATCAGATGTAGATTTGAATTGTTCTAATTGATGTACCAAATGAATTCATTAAAATCAACCTCTTAATATTTCTAGATAACACAACAGTTTCTGTTAACTTTGTAAAAAATATTATTGTATTTATTAGGAGAACACATTCTAACTGTGCTACAATGTGTTCTCCTAATAATAAAGTTGTATCAATATGTCCAAAATTTAATAAAAATGAATTGATTATTCTGGCGTCTGCTATCAGATTACTATTACAGTATTTGAGATTCCGTAAAAATAAGGTAGATGGTTATTTCAAATAATGGAACGATTAAATGTATTAATATTAAAAAGGTAACATATAGGTTCGCAAATTTGTCGCTAAAAATATCGTCGCTGTAGCATAATTGGATAAATGCAACTTCCCCGGTTCGGAAAGAGATCCAGGTTTGAATCCCGGTGGCGCTACAACAATATTTTTCGATAAAATTGATTTTATATGTATATCTTTCTAATTAATATTTTTAATTCATATTTAGAGTACATAAAAGATAATACATTTAAGTAAGTCTTAATCAAGAGATATTAAAAACACGTTCGTTTTTGTTCTGCTCGCGCCTCACAGACCTTGCTGTTTAACCATGCACTTGATACTGACATCTCATTTATATATAAATGAAAGAGAAATTAATTAACATTATAAGATGATTATTTGGTCCAATCTGATCTATTGTGAGTCTGGTAAGAGTGTCACATTTACCAGAGCTGATTCATGGAACCTGAAGAGAGAACTGAATTGTTGTATCTTCATTTTCATCAGACTAATACTCCACAGGACTGCAATTCAAAGTCGAAATGTATTATTTGTCCGTCATTAAAATTTTCTTCAAGATGATTACGCAACATTTCATATCCAATCTGCTGCGTTACTTTGTAGTCGTTTCGTTCCTGGCTCGGTTGCGTAATAAGCCAGTGGCGCTGCATTCAGATCCTGATGGTGGTAACTGCCAGGGCGCGGATGAGGGATATACCAGGGGTGTCCAAAAATAACGTGTTTTTTTTCTCTCAGATACACGTATCGTACCTACTACGTACTATTGTACAAATTCAATTACGTATGGAACCAAGTAATACGTGAAAACTACACTTTATAAACATCTTAAGCTTGTTACAGAGTTAAACAATGTTAGTAACAACTATTCAGAATTTTTCAATCATCTTTTGGAAACAAACCATTCTTTTGATATTAACAAGGGTTTATAAATTGTACATACAAATACTAGGGGTTTACTACAGTTAGATAAATTTGAAATTTTAGAAATAAGAAAAAGTGTTAATAGCAATCTAAATAATATAAACAACCAAATCTTCTTTGTAAATAGTCACATTTTAAATTTGTTTTTCATATTAGTTCTTACTTATTCACCACTTTATAGTTTTGTTTTTATCTATGGTTGTATTTATAATTTCAGTGTACATTGTTTCCTGAAGAAGATACCATCGAAACATGTTGATTAATCAATAAATAGTGGTTTAAATAAAGTATTCTGTATCACATTAATATTCTTACTATTTTCAAACTGAGCTAAACGCTTGTGCTATGAAAATAAGACTAAATTGCTGGTCTCCTGGAATGAGGCATAAACTTCTTGACCACTGGATCACTACGCGAGTGTCTTAATCACAGGACCAACAAGCGCTTTATTATTAAGTTTTGATATTAATAAAGATGAAATAATAAAATATAATTTAATGCATTGCATTCAACACAAAATCAGCACTATATACTTATACGACAATCCGAGTACCATGAGATAGTTATTTAGTGCACCTTTGTTATATTTGTCTTTTACAGTAGCCGCAATAATTGAAAAAACGCACAAAACCTTATCAGACAACCCAATATATATAATAATATTTATTAAGAAAATCACATTCTTATTGTGAAGTTGTAATTATTCAGAACAGACGGTCTGTGATATTTTAAATACTAAATTAATGTATTAATTATAAATATATACATTAATTTAGTATTTATAATAATATTTCAATAAATCTTTAGAACATCCTATGTATCGAATTTCTTATGTATAGCTTACTCTATTGAATACTCCTCAATAGAGCGCAATGACCTTCGAATGTATAAATGATACAGCTTTAATTAAACCTTAAAAAAACTGCGATTCAACCTATTCACGATACAATAGCACCAATACTGTTTTTTTTTTCATCTTTTAATGTAGTGAAAAGGCTAGGTATCTTCATATAATTTGATAACACGAATTTTATTTTCTCTAAGGGGATAATCTAATGTTATTTATAAAGTATTGAATCGGTATTAATTTATATTTTAACAGTGGGGATGTATTTCATTAAAGGAAGTAAATGAAAACGATTTATGATAGAGTGGCTATCTGGATAATTGAAAGGATGATACTAAAAGGTGATGTGTATATATATACTACCAGGTATACTACCAGGACCAACATTTCAATTTAATCTATATTTCAAAGCGGGAATACCTTATAATATTAATATATCAAGTAGTGAACTGTATTTATCTACAATACGAAAAAAAATACTATGTTACAAAATCATATTTTCTGCGTTGAAAAATAGTTTGTATGAAAATCTAGAACGCGCAGCAGCCACCAGGCAATAATAAACACTAAAATACTACTTCAATGATAGAAAAATTATTTTATATCCACATATTATATAAATGATAAGACATTAAGACAAATTATATATATCTCATTAGACGAAGCTATCTATATTATATTATATGGGAAGCATGTGTATTACAGGGCTCACGACCTGTCTTCGGCTGGCTTGAGTGATCAATTTACACAATGAAACGTTTACCAATTCTACCCACAATCAACCTCCATATCTATAAATTTTTTGAAAGTTATTATATGTTATCATGTAGAAACATTTCAAGTATTTAACTATTAACTACAGCTTCGCTGTCGCCATCTATAGTTTGAAATTTGATATTCATTCCCCTGTTAGTTAGTTACATGTCGTTCAGGCATTTTTGTGTGTGTATCTATGTGCGATAGAGTGTAAATTATGAATAGTTTGTAGCAAGGAATAAAGAAAGGGTAAATAAATAAAATACATAAGTGTTGAAAGCAAAGCCCTGCCAAATGTAACATAGCACACACAATTTTTAACAAGACTTCTTCATGTGTCGCCTTCTATCGAAGGTTGGCGAAACAGACTACCTAATGAACAAATTCCTGTTACTCATGTGATCACTTTGGTACCACTTACGCAATCAAATAGCTCCGCGATTTTTTTTTACGACGACTCACGACGAAGAAAATTGATTGTCTTTCTGGCTGTGTGAGATGGAGCTCCGTCCTGCTGTAATGTCTAGCTATACTCTAAGCTTTGTTTTGAAACTCTTTGGTCATTTTCGTAGCACCCCAACGTTTTTCAATTCGCAAATTTTTGATCAGAATACGGTCTTCTGCAGTGATTTTTGTCATTCTGGGCAACAATTTGAAAAAACCAAACAAAATCAATGGGAAAATTAATAATCAAAGATGGCGACCGGAAATTGTCGAAATAAAACGTAATATAGGTAAATAGGTAAGTTAGTAAACTATTTAAGCTATTGTTGATATAGTTAAACTAATTTTGATATAATTATATCACATTTTACGAAATCATCCTGTACACGTACATTTTATTTCATGTCTATTCATTTACTGGTTTGTGATTGGCGACCATGTTGCAGTATCTTATATAAGATCACCAGCCAAGCTAATATATTTCTACCTTCACTACTGGGTCTGCTATTTTCTATCTTTCCTGTATAATAAGTTGTAAAATATCATATTGTTCATTGCAGATAATGTGTCCAAAGTATAAAGCTTTTGTTGATTAGTTCTCTTGACTTATTTATGCGTCTTAATACATCTTCCATTAGTAATGTGGTCAATCCAGGCCCTACCAGTAGCCTTACACTGGTATAGTAATATTTTTATTATTTTCTTTATAAAATACACACACCATGATCAAAAATTAAGTTTTAGCTAAAAAAAAAAACAGTAACAAATACGTCATTTCAATTGCAAAATGGCGATTTTTCAATTTAACCCCACAATTTGTTTATTACAATTGAAATTTTTTGCACAGTGGCATTGTCAGATACGATCTCTCTCCCGGTGACAGTACATCCGTGAGACGTGCGTGAGACGACCGGGTACCGAAGATGCCGAGACTCCGCAGCATCACAAAGGGGATCCGAACCCCGCTCGTTTCCAATCTACGGATGCATAATGTGTACACAATTTCCCCACAAATGCCGTGGCCGAAGAAGTCGTGATCGTCCGACGTCACGACCGTCAATTTAAATTGCCTCCATTTTGCGAAATGCCTTTTCTCCGCGGACAATTCAATACGGATGCCACAGACGTACCGATGGACTTATTGGAAAATGACTTGGCTTTATTTTCAAGTTCGCCGTCATCGTTCCGAGTCCGTTTTTTTTCATCAACAAGGAACATCACGTCATTTTATCTACGTATCTAGAATGTAATGCGCCTAGAAATACGTTCATTTGAGGTAGGTACTGGCTTAAATGTTGCGATAAATTAACGTCCACAGAAGGAGACACCAGTACTATGTACACGTGTTAAGATTTTTATCCGGAGGTAAACTCGGAGATCTTGTAGAGAACAGCTGGAAGGGGGAGACCCACCCTTTCCAGGGACAGGTTTAGAAACTAGAGCTTCCTTGTCGGTCACACTCATCAAAACTAATAAAAATACGCGACTTTAATTCAATAACATATTTAAGTAGAAGCAAAATGAAAAAAGAGAAGAAATTCAATGTGGTTATTAGCAATTATCGCAGAGACTTAAAAATTTAGACTCTCCAGCGTCCTCTAAGTGATGTATTTATTCATAAAAAGCATATAACATAAATCCATAGAACATAGTTTTACATACAGATGGAAAATTAAGGTCCGGTAGATCAAGGCAGACACTCAGGGATCCATTCACCAATAAACACTCTTAAGACGAGACGGACAGACTAACAGAGTTGCAAAACACGAGGTATTGAGAGTAAGAGGTAGGCGCGTAGGTGGAGTCTCACCCACGCACGTCGACCTAACTATCTACCTAATGAGCTCCAACGAGTCACCCATACCCGAATAAATTATTTAGATAAAACAAGATCCGTTCCATTACTAATCGGACGATAAACTTAGAGATCTGCTTGAGCTGCGAGATTTGACACGTGCACACAAACGTCACATAGATAACATAGATCCCTACAACTATCTATTCTATAATTAGGTATTGAAAGCTGAGAGTCTCCTCCAAAGAATCTCATAGGAGTAAGATTGTCTCGAGTCAAAAATCTCGTGGATTGTCTGAATTGTTCAACATTGTTCACTCTGTAGATCTTTGTCCAAAACAGTGAAACATCTTGATATGCAAACAGTAGTTTCTTTTTCTTTAGCCCACGTTCATCCAGATCTTTCTTAATGACTATCATTTTCCTTTATTCTCTGTCTTCTGCGTATAGCTACTTTCTCTTACTTTAATATGCCATCGGCCTAGCGAGTCAGAGAACGATGCTTTCGGTACGGAGCGTCCATTTTTTTCTTCTCCAACGGTTATCTTCCTTCACATCATTCAAACTCTAAATCAACAACATGTTCACATAGCACATAGCATAGGAATCAGGTAGTTATAAACTTGGGACAGATCTCAAACTAAAATGCCTATTCTTATTTATATAGTGGTGGAAATATTAAAAAGAAAGGAAGGTACTTACTTTTTCGTCTGTCAGATGCTGGTTCAGTTGTTGATTCCTTCTCCACCACAAGAACAAGCGTCGCGGGATGTGTAAACTAACACTGTTAACATTCGAGGATTGTTTTTATGTAAGCGGAATTAAAGTAAATATTGATTATAAGCGTTAATGGTTAATTAATGAGCAACGATAGTTAGTCCGTATAAAGATCCGAGCACACACTGCACTTGCTACAGTTGGACAGTGTTAATTAGGGCGACATCTTCTTTCTTCCTTGTGCTTAAGGATAAGTTGGGAAAGAAAGGTCGGAGATACGCAGGTTTCTTAAATTTTGTTAAATCGCGAATATAAGATATGCATGTGTGAGTGTGCGTAAGTGAGTATGCATGAATGAGGTAGCAAGTCAAACGCCAAAAAACTTAATATAATTTAATTAACTTGAACGGTGCTAACAAATAGAATCGAAGAGAGTGGCAGAGTCACGGGGAAGACTGATGATGACTGATGATGATAAACATTGATCTTTGTGGAAATGGATGAATGAGAAGAGAATGCTAAGAAAGATATACGACTCAAGTTTTGATGGCACCAGAAGTCGACGGACGTTCGCAGAAGACTTGGCACGACCAGGTAAACCAGATAGTCCTGTTAGAAGCCTCAATAATCATAAAGCTTGTATGAAAAAATGTATGAATGTGGATGAGGCGAAAATTGTGTCAGGACCATAATAAATTTTAATATTTCTTTCAAATTGGGAGAAAGTGTACTCTTTTGTAAAAACCCAAGTAGTTTATTTTTTAGTGTAGGAATGACAAATTCTAATGTCCTCGATCCATAACAGGACGAAAAAAACTGGATACTTTAACACAGACGACAGTCTAGCAAAGTAGACAGGACAATGCTGCATATATCAGAGGTGGAGTCTACTTCATCCCACAAAATAAACTACGAGTATATACTTAATTGCAATAGTTATTGGTGATTTTGGGAATTGTTAAATTCAGATTAGCTACACCTCTTGTATTTATTGATTCTTGTACTCAGTCATTCTGTGTCATATTGTACTCAGTGATTTTTGTACTCAATCATTCTGTGTCATATTGTACTCAGTCATTCATTCTGTGTTGAACCGTAATTTTTTTTAAATTTTTGTTTTATATATTTTCCACGCTACTCGTATTTTATAATTAATTTTTTGAAGGTCCTTAAGGGCCTGAATACAATTTAAATAAAAATAATAAGAATTGCATTAAAAAATATATCATTCTTCAAGATCCCAACAGTTTTTTTTTTACTTTTTTATACAAATAAAAAAATACGAGATTACAATTTTTATAAATTTCATACAATTCTGGCAGTACAGGAACACTGGGTGCAATTTTGCTATGCGAGAATCTCTCGTGTGCACGAGACGCGATGAGATGTAGCACCAGCAGCAGCGAGCAGCCTCCACAGTAGCTGTCTCATGTAAGCCTGGTTCGGGTTTAATGACCTGAAAAATATAGAAATTCACATCTCACGGTGCGTTTGGAAGGTGTATCGAATAAATTATTTTTAAAATTATACGAGACAGTTTTTTGACGTCTTCAAAAGGGGCCGTCCATAAATTGGTTACTTTTACATTTATTTGATGACCTTGCAGATTATAAACTATTAAAAAATATATATATTTTAGAATGAATTTTAATTATTTATTTATTTAAGCAAATAATAGATAGGGCTTAAAGCTGGCTTCATCACTTTATACAAATATAACGTTCACCATTTTCTCCCATTAATAACTAGAAATCGTTTAATTCCAATAAGATTAATAAAATATGGACCCAATATATGATTCAATCAGGTAGAGATGAATCAGAAGCATGGCTATCCAACATTCTAATATAATGATACAATACCTTCACTAATAATTCACTAGTCCTACAATATTCCCACTAAATATATTTATATTTTATTTTTACTTTTTTATACATATTTGTAATTCTCTTTTTATTCCTGTCGGTGACTTAAATAACACCACAACAGCACGAAAAAAAACTGGCTACTTTAACACAGACTTCAGTATAGCAAAGTAGCCAGGACAACGCTGTATATAAATATAAGAGATGAAGTCTACTCCATCCCACACAATAAACTATGAGTATAATTATGTCTTATGTATGTTTATTATGTATTCACCTCTATTAGAACAAAAGTATGTATGTCAATATATATATAAATAAATAAATCAATCTCCATATCCATCAAATTTTCGAAAGTTGTATATATGTGAAAACACATCGCCATCTATGGACTAAATTTGATATTCATTTCTCTGAAACACCATATATGTCTAATCTAATTATTTTTTTGAAATTATTTAAAGCAATATTCTTTATCTGTAAAATGTTTTTAACACATTATACTAGAATACGCCTGAAAAATCGAAATCAATCCACATATTAACATATATACAACTAGGGTAGGGCCTAACAGCATTTGCTCGTGTCATATTTTGTATCGTCCACGTGTACCTCGTTTGGAGATTGGCGCGGTTAACGTGTAACATTTATACATAGCGCGTCTGTTTAAGGTTGGTGTACACCCAAAATATATGCATTATCAATAGCTATTATTTATCATAGACAATGGCGAACGATTTGAGAACCCTTTTGTACAAGATCATCTTGATATTTATAATGGCTGTGGCCAATGCACGCGACAAAATGGCCAACGGCGGAGTGCAACATCCTTCGCGTTTAAGAGTATAATTCGGCAAAAACTAAACGGCTACCGTCAAAACCAGACCCCGAGACAAATCGCTCAAAATTTCAACCGAATTGGTTTCGCCACATTCGAGTTCGGGTTTTTATCCGCTCTATGATTTCTCGTATATATAAAATATTTACTGAAATTTCGAATGAAGAACGTGTCTCATTTTTCGGTTCATAGCTGGAACCGTAGTCGTGTATATTTTCGTGTCTCGAGGCGTCTGTTTTGTGGTCTCACGCGTCGCGGTACGTTGTCGGATGTCAACCGCGTACGGATGCCGGGCACGCATCAATTATCAGCGATGCAAAAACAACCGTGAATTACGTTGCATTATTTATTTGTTTTTCAAATTTTTCTGACCGCCTGGCACATGACGAATCGCTCTCTTATGAAGATTAAAAGAGGTTTACAAAAGACTGACAATTAAGTTCGTAGAATTTTTTTATTACAATTACTGAACGTACGTATTCGTTATGAGCTTCAAAATAGTCATCTTTTAAAGCGATGAACTTGGTCCGAAGTCATTCTCGATGATGCTGTTTAGAGCACGCGTCGTAATCCGTTCAATCTCCGCTCTTTCCATGATGTCTTTCTTGATTTTGGGGAATAGAAAAAGTCAGAGGGGGCTAGATTAGGTGAATAGAACGAGTGTTTTTCAACAAGATGATTGGCGGAAAAGTACTAGAGCATTGTCCTGATGCCATATCCAGTAATCGTTCGCCAATAATTAATTTCGAACTTGCCTACTCCCGAGGATCAAATCTGTGGAAAATCAATGAGATTTGGTCTGCTTCAACGCTCAACACGTCTAAGGTACGCTAGAATGGTTTTCCCGTACGTCTTTGAGAGCCTTTCTTAAATACGTAATTCTCAGAGAATAAATATTTGTTCGTCTATTTAATCCATTATTTTAACTGATTTGAAATAAAATAACAAACAATGATGATCAACTGTTTTATCCTGCACCGGTTTCGTGAGAGTTTTTCTTCGAACTTCACACAATTAAATGTTAATGAAGTGAGTCTTTACAACTGGCTCGACCTCGGTCGCGTTGCTCAAGAGCAGCTTGTTATACAGTTCGATCTATAAAGTTTAAAACTCCGGGATGTCTTTGCACTTTGAGCTTACTAACTTCTACACTAGCTGATCGTAATGCTTTGTATTCAAATTATCGGGAACAAAAGCGTTCGCCAAAGCACCCGTGCATGCTAATGCGGGTTCTGATGAAGAATATACCAGTATTTATGCAATAAAGTATGAAAATCAATGAAATAAATAGCTAAGATTTAAATATAAGGTTTGTAACTTCAAGTACAATCCACCATTATATTCGAATGATTAAATATTCAGCTGAATTTTTATAACAGTTATGACAATGAATTCGAACTGCGCAAATTTCGAGTAGCGCATCCCGCGGAACGGTATACAATTCCGGTCGTAAATCGAAATCACCGCGAGGTAGGGGAGGGAAGTAAGGAAACGTGGTACAGGATGAGGTCAGTGAGTTGATAAGGGTTCTAGTCGAAGGACCAGTGATCTCGGGAACCTGGATTTGAAAGGACTACTCGTCCTACCTTGTATATGACACCTCCGTAATCCCTGCAGTCGCCGCCGAGATCACACAAAATGGCACGCAGATGAGCCGATATCCGCTTTCAATCGAATACGGCGATGTCACAAGTTCACCCACAGCACACAAACAGCAAACAATACGTGATCAAAACACAATATCACAAAATACAGTCCTGGTGTATTGGAGCTGAAAGGTCCACAGCGTGAATGCTATCGCGTTGTCGAGATCGAACAAATATCGATAAGTTGACCTCTGCTAGCGTTAACGTCACATTTTACACAGAAAAGATGACCATGAGGAAATTTATGGATGGGAATTTGGATGTGTAAATGTGTCAATAACAATGGTTGCGGTTGATTCGAAAAGACGCGCCAAAAGTGTGTTTACGAATTCGAAACAGACAAGATAAACCGTGAGAAAAAGTGTACTTACTAGTTAGTCAACGGTTTATTCGTAAAGGTACATTGTGGAACGCAATTTTAAATGCAATGTTACGCGCGGAGTTATGAAGCAGAACTTTGCGAAACTTTTTTGCTGGCTAGAGTACAGCAGGAAGAATGGCGCCCCGAGCGGGATTACTTTGGTAAGATGGCACTCTATCCCACCATAAACATGTAACTATACAATCCACGAAATACATTTTCTGGTTGTTTCTGTAGTTATTTCAGTCTGGTCCATAGTTTTTTTATATCCATCTCTGTACCTATTGCACCAGTGTTTCAAGATACAGCGACCTGATTATTCTATTTCTTTTGTTCCAGAAGCGCCAGCTGGAGCTCTTGCAGATAACACCTTACCGATTACCATCGAGACTGAGCAAGACCCGACCCTCAACAATTTGACCAGAACTGATGCCAACTGCGACAAGACTGGAACCTGCTATGATGGTGAGAAATTTTAAAATTAGATTAGTTTTAATATTATTTACTATCTACTGACGTTATATTGCATAAACATTTTGATATAACCATAACCGTTATTTTAATGAAGCCATAATCGTTATTTTGATGTAACCATAACCGTTATTTTGATGTAACCATAACCGTTATTTTTATGTAACCATAACCGTTATTTCGATGTGTAATTATTACAAGTGACAGTAATATTTATGGAATTACTGTTTTTAAATCAAAAAATATAGGTAGAAATTGATAATATTCTTTTTTTTATCATCTGTTAATATATCGTCTCGTGTGAAATCAACAAATCGATATACACATTTATGAAAGGTGGACGACGATTTCAAGAACCTAGAGATTATCTTAAATTTTTTTTTATAAAGTAAACTACTCACTTTTAATCTTTTAGCAATCCAGTATTTCGTACAGCAAATTATATTAAATTCAAACGCAAACTGATCAAAAAAAGATGGCACAACAAAATGGCATCTATCTATCATGACGTCATGAAAATTAATACTGCATCTTCTATGTATAATAATTAAGAAAATAAAATTTTGCTGGAGTTACTTAGGCTAACGGAAATAAATCGACCAACGATCCGACCATTCGTAATTTGATTATTTTCAGTATCTGTTAACTGCAAGGACACCAGGATCGCAATCCAAGTGAGGACCAACAAGCCCTTCAACGGCAGGATCTACGCCCTCGGCAGATCAGAAACCTGCAACATTGACGTCATCAACAGCGACCTCTTCAGGCTGGACCTGACGATGGGAGGACAAGACTGCAATACTCAATCTGTGGTGAGTACCTAATGCTAACACTATGGTATACAATATCATGACGTATTCCTGAACGCGTAGATACGATATTGTCAAGCAAATGAACAAAGAACACAGTTGCTGTTAAATATATTTATGAACGCTCGTAGATGAAACGATTTACTACCCTGACGTGGTGTTTAGACTAACCTTCTTCAGAAATTATCACTCCTCTGCTAAGTTCACCTATGTAGGTGCTAGGCAGTATAGCATTTTAAAAAAATCGTGAAGATTAACAGGTGTCCTATTTTCCGTAACATACCAAGTAAGTATCTGATACATTCTTATTTCGATAATTTTTTAGATTTATGGCCCAAGATCGTGAAAAGTGGATGCAAGCTAGAACTATTATGATCAATGCCATGAGCCACGTTGACTGAGAAAGAGGTCGGAGAGTGATGATGGGGTAGAAAAGCTTAAAATTGACTTTAGATAGGTCAAAGGCTATAAAGGCTAAAGAGAACAGACAGACATATGTAGTGCCTAATTCCAAAACCTCCTAAAACGAGTTTATGTGTTTTTGAGTTATGTATGAAAACGTATATATTGAAAGCAAATGTACAAAATATTTGTTTTTGCATCACTATTTTTTAAAGAGATAATTCTGTAGTGTAATTTTTTTTCTGTACATATCGTTCTGGCAGCCATACTGGATTTTAGATCACGTGATTATCAACAAGCGTTGCGATTGTCTGATTTCATTTTAGGGGGAATAGCAACTTAAACTATTTCTGCTTTAGGGTATTTTGGAATTAACCCTAATTTTGAACATGCAATATCAATAGATTTAAGTAGATGTTGCGAGAAACAACGCATTCTGTATATAGCTGACAAAAAAATGTACAAAACTGCATATTCAACACAAATTATCCGAACGTACATTTAATACTGGATGGGGAATTTTTATATATTTTTTATCAGAGGCAAACCGTCACTTTTGAGGTTTATTTCCGTATGGTTGATGAGTTTTTGGTGCCGCAATTGCAAATGTTTTCCGGATACAACAACATAAAGCAGTTTCAACAACTTTACACAATGCTAGAGTCTCTCCGCACTTGCGTATTAATTTTCTTGACACACCCTGGCCACCTTTGTAGCCAGATTTAATGCCTTGTGGGGATATATGAAACCTAAAATGTACAGTAATAATCCTGGAACAATACAGACCCTACAAGAAAACACCAGGCGTAAAATCGGCGCCATGAACCCAGCATTTTTAAAATGATTTATTAAGCATTATAAAATACTCGGAACAGGGTGTAAATAAATAAATATGACAGCAAAATCTTTAGAAAGTAAAATCCACAAATTCTTATTACTTATTAAAACTAAAATAAATATAATAAACACATTCAAAATCAAAAAATTTCTTCTATACACCCTGTAATATATTAGTCATTTCAGAAATTGATAAAATTACCGTAAATTTCAAAGTTATCCAAATTGCAATTTGCCGAAAAAATTCCTCAGCCTTTATCGATCATCTTTCAATTATCTCCGCGTAATAAAAACCAAAAACACGTCTTTGTTCAGATTCCTTGCGACTTTGAGGGGTACGATGAATTAGTTCCGCCACTGTCTTCATTTTTCTTTGTCCGTGAAAGGAAGTTCCCACTCATAAAACACCGCACCATGACCAGCTCACAATAAATTGATTACCAAACGTCAATCACAAATTAAGATTTACAAATTCGATGACTGATTCTCCAATCGAACTGTGACCGAACCGGGCTCTATATTGAAAATGAATATACCACAAATTGAGAAAAAATACGAGCACTGTGTAAAAAATTAATCGTAAATGTAATTTGGTTAACGAATTTTTCAAGGCATTTTTATTTTATTTGGATGGATAGTTGATTGAAAATTTTAATAAAATTTCAAGTTCACCAGTGAGAAATACAATGCAATGAGAAATATTTTAAGATGTAACAGATCAGTGATGGCGAACCTATGACACGCATGTCAAAGGTGACACGCCACAGCGTTTTGGGCGACACGCCAGTGTTCACTAATATCAAAGTTATCAAAGAACCACGTCTGCTCGTCAACAACGTTGGAATTGATCACTACGTACATATTACATATTTATCTCTTTTGTAATGTTTGAAATAAGCGATTAATTAATTGACATCAAATCAATTATTACGTATATTTTTTTCATACAAAGTTAAGATAGATTTTCTGAAATTTTGACACGCTAAGCCATCACTGTAATAGATATACAAGAATAAGTTATATTTTAAAACAACTAAAATTAATGACTGTTAAACAAAAAATTATACAAAATGTTCTAGTATTGATATACAAAATGAAAAATCTTTAAACTTCACAGAAGTTTATACTATAAAGACAATATGTGAATATATCCAAGAACACACAATTACTGGATTTTTACCTTCAAAGACATTGTTATTAAAACAAATTATAAATATCTCATAGACACAATGCAATTATATTATATGCGAAGTGTTAAGTATTATAAGCGAAGTTGTAGTGTTTCTACACCGTAGCATATATACAACTTCCAAAAATTTGATAGATATTAAATTCATTGAAAAAATTATCAATCAAAAATATTATTATTGGTAATTAGTAATTACTCTGTATGCATAACTATATATATACACTGTGCATATTATTTAATAAATAATATAGTAAAATAAAATTACTGATTTGGATAAAATGGTCTAAGTCATATTTCTTTCAATTTGTGATATTTAAAGGTTTATATTTGAATCAATAAAAAAAATATTTTTATATTACCCAACACAATATTTAAAAAATTATTTACTTTACTACTAGATTTATAATTTATTTCGACATATACATTTTGCATGTAGCTTGTAAGGAAATGAACAATTTAAGGTTGAAATGACTTACTATATTATCAAAATAAACACTAGTGTAGTACCGTTGAACGTTGTAATAACACGCTGAATATAACGGTTCAAATTTTTCACAATTGTTACACTTTGTATCATATTATATTCATTTAAAAAAATGTAACATTTTTTTTCAATTTTTTGACTTGACCACTTTCTTAATAATGAGTGATGTTACGTTTCGTTGTTATAATTAAACTTGGAATCATATTTTCAATTAATATTGTTACTGTATCGAAATAATCCATTTTATAAATCAAAAAATTGTTTCATGACTACCTCTAAAAAATAATAAAACGGATATGTGTTATAAATCATAGACATCTCTAGTATTTAATTCTGAATTACCGAATCGTAAGAAATGAAATGTTGAAGCCTATCATATTATACACATTTAAAATTATTTCTGCGGATCCTTTTAATATATTGTATCATTTTATACTCCACAGACCGGCGTCTACTCCAACACGGTAGTACTCCAGCACCACAGTGTGGTGATGACCAAGGCAGATAAGATCTACAAAGTCAAGTGCACATACGACATGAGTTCCAGGAACATCACTTTTGGAATGATGCCAGTTAGGTGAGAAGTTCATCCGTGTATATCTCTTTTCTAGACAATTATCATGATCGTTGGAGTGAAAATATTCATTTTCAAGAATAGCAACATACACTGCTTTACTTCAAGTCAACTGATTTATTTCATAACTTCTTTGGGTTATATTAATCTAGTTCAATGTACCAACGTTTAATTTGTTTCCTTTCCTATTCGGTCCACGCTTTCTCGCGTCCTCGCTTCATCAGTTAGTACCATCCCATGCATAATGTTACGCTCTCTCGTACAATGAGACAATGGGCATATCAGGATATGGTTTGTATCACATTGTTTGTAGTAAATCCTGCTTTGTTCCTTATTTTAACAGATTTTTCTTAATACAGCCTGTTTCTGAATGCTTCATGGTAGGCTGTATCATGGTTGTAACACTTCTTTTGTCTTTCCACATTTTTCCCAGATGCAGTCACTAGTTATTTTGACCCACACTGTCTCTGCACTCTGTTAGGGATTATCTTGTGAAAGAAATAGGGAGGGAGAAAGTATTTTAAAAACTACCACTGACCTTTTGTAGTCCAACCTCTCTCCAGCTCAGCAATTGAAGGATCCCTCGACGGATGCTGGGAGTCACTTTTAAGACACTCTAAATTGATGTAGGATGTACCGTCGGCCACTTTGCAGGTATTACACGATGTAGGTAGATGAAAAAGTACACAGATTGTATTGCTTAAAAGACGGCGACCAAATTAGCACTGATTGCCGCGCTAATGAGCGAGTAAATAGTTTATAAAGTAGTGTCGGGAGGTTGGAAGGGATCTAAACCGGGATTAGGAACTTATTCAAACACTCAGTTTAGTGTTTATGAATTTTATCATTAAATAATATATTTTGAATAAATAATTAGTAAATACACAATACTGCTTTCTGGTGTGGGATATTTCTGGATACAGATTTATATACAGATTTCTTATAAAGCTCTAATTCCATATTACAAGTATAAACTTTGTCAGAACAGAAACACATAACTTATATATTTCCCTTTGATGATTGGACATTCCGTTACATTAACATAATACTCACAACTACATAAATTGTGACAGCAATATTTGATAAAACATTAATCACAAATATAAAATAAATTGTGAAAGCTACCAGAACAAACACAAAACTATCAAATTTATGATGTCTCTCAGTGAACCATCTATCAGTCTATATATTGATTTCATAATTTTCAGAGATCCTGAGATGATCTCCATCACATCAGCTCCGGAGGCTCCCCCGCCAAGGATCAGGATTCTGGATGCTCGTAGCCGAGAGGTGGAGACAGTACGCATCGGTGACAAGCTGACATTCAGGATCGAGATTCCAGAAGACAGTAAGTATTGTGGATTTCTTAATCAAGTGGTTAAATAATCTTTGCATTATTGTTTAAAATATATATGTACTTTGAAATTATATTTTGGTTGAGCCATCTACTACAATGATATATTAAAGTTTAAAAATCCACAACCAATGTTTTATTTAATTATAACAACAAAATTTATATTTAAAAAAATGTGTTTCAGCTCCGTATGGCATCTTCGCTCGCAGTTGTGTGGCCATGGCCAAGGATTCCAAGAGCACTTTCCAGATTATTGATGATGAGGGGTAAGAAAATATCAAATTATTAATAGAATTCATATTCTAGAAAATTCTATTATAATGTATTCAATGCAACAAGTATTCTACTTCACACCATAAGCTATAAGTTCCCGCGGTATGATGCTGTTTCATCTGTATGTAAAATTTGAGATGTCCGAGGGGCTGGTGAGTGGTGACTATTTTCAACAGGGTTCTAGAGTGCAATTGATCAAAATTTGAAGCAGATAGAATTCAGTATAATATACATTTATATCTAGGGGAAGGTGTGGGGTGACCAGGGGAAAGGTACACTGCATGCATAGCGCATATATATGCAGGGACGTGCGCTGCATACAAGCGAAAATGCTATGCTTTTCTAAAAAATTTTGGAAACAAATAAGTATATATTAAATAATCCATAATATGTTACAATTATGCAAGCGCCCACCGTGTTTCAGTAGAATCATTAGTTGCGTAGTTCTGGATGCTTCCACGCAACGCCACCGGAGTGCTGTAGTCCTCTATTGGATTATTCTTCTTTTATTGCTACTACAATTGCTAGGCACTATTTTAATGTATCGTTCTATTCAAGCTATACAATTGCTACCTACTGAATTGAAAATTCTACTCGGCAGTCAAAAATGGATTAACTGACCCATATTGTACGGAGTCCTTACTTATCCTGTTTCCTAACAGAATGACGTTTGAAAGGTTTTGAACTTAGCTTAGAGCTGATCGAAGCATCTACTTCCTCATTTATTAATTCGCAAATTTTACTACCTTACTGAACATGTTGTTTTCATGGTTGTTCTTTGCATTAGAGAATAATGCATTATAATTATTATGATTCATTTTGTCTAAAGACATTAGTTAAACGAAAGTTCATAAACCTATGTACAATGTAGCATATAGCATATTATATAATATCATAGTAACAGCATAACCTAAGTCTATACCTACTGCACGCTACTGTATATGTATATGCTAAATTTCCAGCGTTACGCGCTGACAAACTATTTTATTTATAAGATAAATTTTAATGCTAATTCAACACTAGACGTCTATAAAGCTGCCTTCACATTAACATAACTTCATTTTAATTAAATATAATTGTAAAATATACTTTTTACCATCTTTTAATATATCAACTGTTTGACTTTTCAGATGCCCCGTGGATCCGTCCATCTTCCCCGCCTTCACTCCTGATGGCAACGCTCTGCAGTCCGTGTATGAGGCCTTCAGATTTACGGAATCCTACGGAGTCATCTTCCAGTGCAATGTTAAATACTGTCTTGGGCCATGTGAACCAGTAAGTAGAATTTTAAATACAAGTAAATACTTAGCCAAACCCGGCTTTAGTGTTTGGATTCCTTTAGGATTTTTGGAGATACAATCAAGAATTGGAATTTTGAATAATGTATAAAATTGACTATATTGCAGATACTCAAAAATATATTCGCATATGTTTTCAGACAACTATAAATTACTCTTATTCTTTACTAATAGATCGTACCCAGCAAAGAGGGTTTAGAGTTGGTATGACTTTATTTTGCATAGGCCCTAAATAATAATATATGCAAAATTTGATACAGACAGGGGGAGGGTAAAATGGGATGATTATATTTTACTCAGAGTCATAGAATGCAACTCAGCAAAACTGATGGCATTCAATGTAATAAACATTTATATCGCAAGGTATAGGGGATGTTGCCAACATATTTCGCAGGGTACTAAAGATTAACTATTCAAAATTTGGTTTGGAAGCAGGATTATATTGAGAACAGATTATTACACAATAATATAATTAAACAGTTATTGTCTCAGACACAAAATATCAGTAAAAGATTTTAAAAATAAAATGATTCAATATGCACCACTGTATAACATATGTCAGATAATTATTATGTTATTAATCATCTAATTTACAGAAAATTTCATTCCTAGTTTCATTGAATTATTTTCAGGCTGTGTGCGATTGGGGCCGTGACTCTCTGGAGTCTTGGGGCCGTCGCCGTAGGTCCCTCAACTCATCAGAGGAAGAGCAGGCGCTTGCGGATCAGGTGGAGCAGGACGATGACGACATGAACATCTCACAAGAGATTCTCGTGCTGGACTTTGGTGATGAGAGACAGAGCCCTGACTTCCTGAGGTCCGACCAGATCGGAGGACAGGCTGCAGAGGCTGACTTCAGCAGAGGTAATATATTTGACATATTGATATTGACATTGCAAATAATACTCTCCGGCTAAACATGTATCCAGATTGCAATTCACCTTTTAATCATTCAGTTAGGAATCTTTTAAACCAGTCAAAGCTTGTAGCTGTTGTCAAAGCCCTTGTATTAGAGAATGACGTTTATCCAGGTGTTGTCTATAGATAACAAGATTCAGAAGGATCAACCATTGATCAGAACTAATAAGTGTGAGAAGGGACTGGAATAACGCATAAACAAGCCCTCTTGGGCATCAAATGGTATATTAAACAAAAAAAACTAATCTCTCTTATTAAAATACCTGTATTAATATAAATAATATATAATAATACATTATTTTTAGCATCACTATATATTTCCCTCCTTACTTGTTTAAAAACACAACATAAAGTTAGGTTAGGTTAGGTCACAAGCAACTGTCACGCAAATATGCCAGTAACGTCGAAAAATCTCAATTGGAACAATGTCACTGATTGTATTCGGGTATATGAATAAGAATGATATGAATACTGAAGAACTTATTATTCAAAAGCAGTGTGTCTGGTATCTTGATTTTAAACTGAGATGTTGGTTGTTGGGACTACTAAATAATACTCCAGAATTTGAATACTAATCCTATAAATTGTTTCATTTCAGACAAGACAGTGACAATCGTGGAGCCGTGTCCGACAAAGAATTCAGTCCTGGCTCTCGGGGTAGCGTGCGCCCTCATGCTGCTGCTGTACATCTGCACCATCCTGTGCTACTTCATGAAAAAGTGGATGACACCGGTGAAACAGATGCCGTAGACTTAGTCAATCACATTCATCTAGCCAGTTGCTTTAAAAATGTGTAGCGTACTTCTCTTCAGTGTCCTCTTCAAAGTATTTGACATTAAAATTGTCACAATCAAACTATATAAATATGTATAACTTTAGGGATATTTTTATTTCTTTTGGATTTCGGTGCTTACTCGATATTACAAATATAATATTCGCTTCAGTATAAGGACCGGTTATGTGATCAGTAGTAACTTTTTACAAATTCCCATGGTAAAAATCCTTTGCGAGTTGTTGATACATCAAATTTACTACTGTCAAAGTATAGATGGAGATGTCGTCTACAGGTGCGACAAATAATCATGAAATATACTTTATTTTATGCATTATCTATGGATTTTTTCACCAAGGCGGTAAAAATCCGTCACTTTGGTGGGGAAATTTTTTCGAATAATGTGCTGATTTATACATTAATATATTAAACAATGAGATCATCACCGGACAAACTCTCATCTCTAAAATAGCGGGATATTTAATGATTAATTGTCGTGTACTGCAATGTTCAGAGTATCAATGTGTCAGATGTGTGACTTTTGGAACAGCTGTGAAATGTCCGCCATATTTGACTATCAATTCTCGTTTTTACTATCGGATATCAGAGAGTAGAATGAGTTTACTACGGGTCGTACTTTTGAGGAGTAAATATTTTTTACCAACGATCAAACGACACGTTTTCGCATAAACTTTTACTTTACTAATAGAGTTACTATCGATTACACAACCGGCCCCAAGAGTTTGTACAAAAATATATATTTCTTAAAGGGGTTTTGGATTGGGTAAGACTATCACATGAAAATCTACATTACTTATAGATCTCATTGAAGCAACGAGTTTTTATTTAACAGTTTGAGGTGCATATCTCAAAAATCATACAAACGTACTTACTTTCGTGACAACGATGGCATTTATAATTTATATAGTAGATACTTGTATGAAAATAATTATTATGTTAAAATATTTGACTGCAGTACATAGTACTTACAGCGGTGTTTTAAAAAAAGACTTAGTAATCCGTCCATCTATATTTTATAATATAGCATTTCTTCCTTTAGTATAAGATTTCAATGTAAACAATATGAATGAAGAACATCAGATAGTATATATATATATATATATATTTATACTATATTTTGTCACTTTTCGGTACAGTGCTGAAGTAAAACGTGTACTAAAATTAAACAGTAGTGCGAACTATTTAAGTATAAATATATTTTTATAAGATGATTTTGCAATATAACAAGTAGAGCTTAGATTAAGGTGAACTAGAAAGTGAGGTAGAATTTAAAAAATTAAAATATAATTTCCGCAAACCATTGAAGGATTAAAAAAATGTGATAGGAAATGGATATCAGCGTAAAGCAAAAAAAAAATTTTCGATTGAGTGAAAAATACATATATTTTTTATTAATATCTTGACAATGATATAACTATCCATTGAATAAAATGACATTCGATTTAGAATATTGATAATATTGTAAGTTAAGAATTATTTTTATATAAAACCCAACCAATTATTTTAGGGTTATTAAACTAACAATTAGGACATTTTAATATTCTCCATTAGATATGTAATATTTATTTTCTGTTGGTATCTTTCAATTGGGTTGAATCAAATCAATAATGAATTTCTATTGATTTTGAAACTAAATTTTAACGAAACGAAAGCTTTTTAAAATACAATATAATGTTTTTTTTTTAAATATATATAATTTTTATTTCATACATAAAACATTAGAATCATCGCTTGGTAGCTGCATGGGTTCGGTATAAATCAATTATTAATTTTAAATGATGTAAAAATTCTTTAAAATGATGATGCGTTTGTTATTAATTATATTATAAAATTAATCCGATTTGAGACTTTACCAACGGACTTAAATTATTAAATTGTTTCTCGTTCTAAGAAAATGTTAGAAAATTATAATTGTAATCATAAATATTGTTCATTATCATACTGACCTAACTAAATAATTATTTGAAATAAAATAACATATATTGAGATTTTTTATTAATGGTTCAATAGGACAACAAAGTATTACTGTAACTGTAATGAAAAAATCCAATTTTATTTTGTAAATGTATAAAAGAACATTGTTTCAAATAATTTACTGTGGTTTAGTGAATTTGTGAACAAGAAATGTGTAATTAATTCATTTTCTAGATTGTACGAGTTTCTATTATTTTAATAAATAAATAACTTAAATTTTAAAAAAGTGCATTTTAATTATTGCACAAAGTGCAGACCGAGGTGAAGGACATCATTGGCACTGTTAAAAATTATACTGGTAAAGAGCAGGCTAAATGATGGACAAAGAATACTCTTAAATGCTATTCACAAGGGAAAAACATTCTAGAGAAAGCATAAAAATTATCATAACAGTAATAGTATCCGTGAATCTATGTACACGGTTCATCTATCTACAGACAAACAAATATATGATGTATCAATTAGAAAGTGCAACAGATAACTTTGAAAATTTATCGTCAACTCACGGATTCCAACCTGGATCCCCTTTTCAATCCAATAAGTTGTATCAATGTGTCCAAAATTTAATAAAAATGAATTGTTAATTCTGGTGTCTCCTATCGGTTTACTCAAAGGTATTTGAGATTCCGTAAAAAAAAAGTAGATGGCTTTCAAATAATGGAACGATAGTTGTATTATTTGAAAATTTATCGTCAACTCACCGTGTTGGCGTAGCATAATCGGTTAATGCATTCCCCCGGATAGGAAGAGATCCAGGTTCGAATCCCGGTAGCAACAACAATATTTTTTTGATAAATTGATTTTAAATGTATATCTTTCTAATTAATACATTTAATTTGTTTTAAAAATATCACAGACCTACGTTTTGAAAAATTGCAACTTCACAATACTCGCGACTGAATTTCCATATTATATCATGTCCTTAGGTATAGTATAATGGCCTATTTAGGCCACGTTCACCATATAAAATACACACTTAACTGGTATTTACAAGAAACCTGCCTTTATAAGATGTTGGTACATATTTTGTAATCAATTCTCTCGAATAAATCCGACGTGAAACAACTTAATTTTTTATTGATTTACATCCTGAAATCGTAATACCGTAACATGAATATTTTTTTCTATTTTGGTGTTTGTATATTCATGGTGGGTCTTATACTCGATGGCATTTTACAATCGTTGTCAAAAATATACTTGCCATTGACAATATTAGAAACCCACCTCTAATGAGCTAGCGGCTGCCGCTGCTGCTGCACAGTTGAGATACATTTTTTCATTTTTATAATAAATTTTTTATTCACTTTGATCGGCAGAAAACTGAAGAGAGTGGTAGTCACGGGAAGGCCTTTATTCAACAATGGCTGATGACGATGATATAATATTTTTATATTGTAATCCTCACGGTGTGAATATAGCATAACAATAGACAAAAAAAAAATGATAGATGATAAATCTTTATGAATATTAATAATAAAATATCATCACATTCAAAATAATAATGAGTATTAATTAACAGGTGATCCAAACTCAAGTAGATTATTTTTTGCATAATTCACCAACAGCAGGTCGGATATTCATCTATGAAATGTTTCTGGAGCAATAGAGTTGATCTTATCTTTCACATAACCTGTGAATGAAAAAAGTCCAGGATGTAACAGCTCGATTGTTTCCCGGCTCGGGTGGCATGTGGCCCTATTCTGCTGAAAATAGACATTGTCCAAATGAACTTTACGAATTTTTCTGCAAAAATTTTTAGTCCCCAGGTATAGTTTTTATTTAACATACATAGTTACTCCCGCCAGTTGAGTTTGAATCACCTATATAAATTTAAAGAATTTTCAATAGTAAATATATTACTTACTAAATAAATAACATATCATAAGTCAGAAAAATTCAAATAAATATGTACTAACTCAGGTCATGTTAGAGTGAATAAATAAATATTTAACAACTATTTAACAATTATTTATCAATACAAAATAATAGGCGTATGCATTAATTCATGCGTTTTTTTTTCGAAAATTAAGGCTTTATTGTGAAAAAATGGTTATACACTCAATGATCAAAGTATTGTCCATCGGAAGCTACAACATTTGCCCATCTTTCTGGCAGTTTGTGGATTCTATCCCAAAAGAACTTCTCCGGCTTGGTGGTGAAGAACGAATCAAGCCAATTTTTGATACCCTGTTCTGAAGTGAAGCGTATTCCGGTGAGGGCATTCTGCATTGATCTGAACAAGTAGTAATCAGAAGGGGCTATGTCTGGGCTATAAGGCGGGTGAGGTAGAACTTCCCACCCACTGTTCTCCAAATAGTTTTGAACCGGTCTTGAAACATGTGGCCGCGCGTAGTCGTGATGGAAAATTATGGATTCGTGTCTGGTTGCATATTCTGGTCGTTTTTCCGCAATCGCTCTCTTCAAACGAATTAATTGTGTTCGGTAGATGTCCCCTTTGATCGTCTGACCCGATTTCAACAGCTCATAATACAACACACCCTTCTGATCCTACCAAATACAGAGCATTACCTTCTAAGTTGAAATCGCCACTTCTAAACCGTGCAAACCACTTCTGGCACGTTCTTTCAGCTAGAGCATGGTTACCATAAACCTCTACTAAAATACGATGACTTTCGGTAGCACTTTTCTTCATGTTAAAGTAATGAAGAAGAACTCCCCGCAAAAACACTTTTTCTGGCACAAAGTTCGACATGTTCAAATGAATAGAAAAAAATGTTGTTTACACTTCAATCAAATGACATATACTGAAAAAGACGCGCAATGACAGTAGCTTTCAAATGAATATAGTCACGGATGAACACGGCGCGAAATAATACTAGTAACACTCTCTCTTAGAAAACCGCATGAATTAATGCATACTCCCAATATAATAACTATTAATAATAATAAACAGTTGTACCAACAAATTTAACAATGAAAACAAACTATAATAATAACATATCAATTGACTACCTAAAAAAAAACTACCGTCAACTGTTGACAGACTCCAAAATAGACTTCTTTTCTTCCTCTGGCATATTTATCAAATGGCAATCAAAAACATCTTCAAAACTCTTCAAAAAAACTGGTAAAACTTTGTCGATTGTCATGTTACAATTAAGTTCTTCGGTAATGGATGTGACTCCTTTACCTTCGATTCCACACGGTACAATGTGTTCAAACCATTTTAGATCTGTGGAGCAGTTTAAAGCTAAGCCGTGAGTGGTAATACTTCTTGAGACGTGAACTCCAATGGCACAAATCTTATGGTCTTTGACCCACACTCCGGTGTGCGGCGATCTCTCTGCTTTTATATCTGAAAATACACAAATAATATATCTTTAGTAAAAATGTATTATATACATTGGAAAAATTTTGAGTGGGAACTACAGGTCTCTGCCGCAGTAACGCCTATAATCAAATGACGGTGCTAGTCCCAAACCCGGATAAAGGAAGAGGGATCCCTTTCCTTATTCCTGTCCGAACCGTTGGCGGCACTTATCCTTCTATATCCTTCTAATTAATACATTTAATTAGAATTTAAATGTATTTTACTCTACAATATCGGATGATAAAACTGTAAATTGTTAATTAAAAATGGTAGACTCTTCACAATTGTTTAAAAAGTCACATTGATACTTTGAAAGTTGTAGTGTATGACAACTAATCATTCAATATCCCGCTACTTTAGTGATGAGAGTTCGCCTGATGAAGAATCTTGCTGTTGAATTCATATTAGAACATATTTTTTCTGAAGATTTTTCTACAATGACAGAAAGTGACAGATTTCGAACGAAGTCATAGATAAGGCATAAAATTGTGTGAATATTTAAAATAAATCAAATTTGACAAAATTCTTAGATATTTTATATATTAGATGTTTTAACACACTATTAGACGGGATTAACATTGACAGTAGAGAACTTGACGTTCAAACAATCCGTGAACATTCTTTACCATGGTGATGGTCAAAAGTTACTACAGATCAAATAACCAGCCCTTAGATAATATTTTCACCTGTTGATGAAAGAAACTGCATCTCACGAAACTAGTTGTGATATATTTTTAAAATTTTGGTTTATTTGACACACTGGACAATACGTGTCATTGAGTTTTGAAATTGTGTTCAAAATAGCTGTCAAACAAAATGTAAATCTAATAACAATTAATACTAACCAAACCGGTTGCAAGTCTCTATAGCCATGGCTTCCAAATGGCAAACAAACCATTTAACACTCGGCTTAAAATGTCTGAGGTTTAGTACGGGGTACGCAGTCAGTTGCCCGGGACCGTGGAAGGTAGCCAAACCACCTCTGTCCACCTTCCTGTACTGGGCTCCGAGTGTTTCTAGCTTGGATTGTTCCGAGGGAGAAAGGCAATCGCGCAGTCCTAGAAACATAAATATCCAAGTACATTATAAAACTTTAAATTACTAGACAAAAAGTAAAAAAAACTTTTCTATTGTACATTGATTTGCGTGCGAATGGGTGCGTAAAAATACGGGTTGATGACTAGGTTGAGTTCACAAATATTGTAAAATGAATTTACAAATCTAGTAATGTAATCGTAATGTAATGTGTAGTTGCAATTCTGAAACATTAAAAAAATGTGCGTATGCGAGATTCTACAGTGAAAATTGTTTAAGTGGTGACTGAATTTTTTTTTCATATTAAACAAATTTCATGTAAAAAGAAATGATAGAAAGTCAACAGAAAGTAGTAAAATCAAAAACGGTGAAAAATTTGGCAATGGTGATTAGATAATCTGGATAATTTTAAAAATGGTAAGATTGGTGAGTGGCAAGGGGCATTCTCGTTTATTATCAGATGTCGGCCTAGTCAATAGAAAGTCGAGTCTTAGCCATAAATATTAAACAATTTGGCGACAATATGATGGCTAGTACATTATTTTGTACTTCTGAAATGTGAAATATTTTCATGTTAAAACAAAATAAATGTATGTGTATAGCACTTTGTGGGGATCGGATTCACGTTAAATAACTTCCAGTGTTTGTGTCACGAGCATTGATGAATGGTGTTGTGTTCTCATTTCTCAAGTATCACATGATATTAAGAATTGAATACAATTGAATTGATTGAATCTTTACAGATTGCGTATATTTAAAATGATATTTACTGCAAATGTGACACCCTAATGCGACATGTGATGTGACGCGTGATAGAACAATAAATTAACTCCAACTGACCTGCGGTATAGACGGGTTCATGTTCAACAATTAGGAGGGTATTGTGAATTTCCCTAAGATCTTTTTCAATCGAGAGATTTCCTTGGGTAACACATGCGTCATTAAAACTGTGAAGTTTCGATAGATATTTTTGAATCTTATTTGATTGGTCGTAAAATACCCTCCCAAGATTCCAAATCTTAACAATATTCGTCATGATTGATTAAAAAAAGACATTCAATCGCTATTTTTATACAAAGTAAGGTTATGCACGTCTACCGTCACAAAGATAGTACCTCATATTGTTAAATAAGTCCAGAATGTTGCAAGAGACTTTTCATATTTAAAAGAAATAAGATATTATTAAATTAATTGTATAAACGTAGTAAACGTTCCCCGAATAAATTCGTAATTTTGACAATTTAAAAGAAATGTCAGAAATACAAATTATGTAAATATCGATAAAGGTGATAACGTTTTTACCGTTTTATCATTCTGCTATACAAATAACTTTTTCTATGCACCCAGAGATGTCGCTAGTTAGTATAGGTATATTTTCCTCCGATGAAAATGATTCGATTATTCTAATCAGTTCCGATGAAATTCGTGAAAACATACTTTAACTACTCTATGATAGATGTCTCAAAAGAAAATATTTCAGGGTTATTTCTGTAGGGAGCTTTTATTAAATACGCCCACGAAATCCCGATGAGCACATGTACTAAAGCAGCGTGTTTTCCTGTAAACTGGAATATTGTCAGTTTCCCTTTCGCCCTTGAGCGGGGAGGGTGTTCTCTTTACATTATATACACGTGCGAAACTATATTAAAACCACAATAATATCGAATATCATCCATGAAACAAGTGACATATCATTACAATGAATATCTTCATACATAAATGTTAATAAACAAGTCAAAATATTAATAAATACTCGCTTTAGAATGTTTTATGACAGAAGTGCGATGTGTTTTCGGTGCTGGTTTGTTGTTATTTAGTGTGGTCGCGGTATTTTCATGTGTGTATTCCGAAACGACAGCTGTTTCGTTATTTTGTGTCAGAGAAATAATACTCTACCGTGTGTCGTTAAAATGTTGCGACATTAAAACAATAGGGGGTGAGTTCATTCATTTGTTTATTTTAGTGGTGTTTGACTGGCTGGTTGTGAAGCAATAAATGCTTTGATTTACAGGGGGATTATATCTGGCGGGGGTTTATTAATAAAGGGCAACGTGTTATCGCGGTTATAAATGTTATTTTAAAAGTTATGAATAGTTAATTATTTGAAAATAATACTTAGTACACTTTTCGTAGGTGAATATTTTATATTATTATTCGTATATAAATCTGTAAATCGTAATCTCTACGAACTCCCGCCCTCTCGACTGTGCTCCTACACTTTTCTCGGCATCCTGCAGACCTTGCTGTCATCATAGAAGTCTTCGTCTTCGACGTGGCTCACCACAATGCTGATGACCAAAAAATTTACGGATTCGTCTCAGACAAATGATTGAAAGTCTGTCCTTGATGTTCAGTTCCTGCAGAATGGAGACAATCGTGTATCTCCAGCACTACATCTCAAAGACGTCAATCGGTCTTCTGTCCCTTGCCTTCAGGGTTCATGATATAATCCGTATATTGTTGTATGGATTATACGGGTTGGTTATAAATTTTAATGGTAGCGCAACAATAATATTTTTCGATAAAATTGATTTTATATGTATATCTTTCTAATTAGTATTAGAAATTTCATTTAATTTCTCCATTTCTCTTCATGAATACGTAGGTAGTCACATATTTTCGATATGACATATAGTTTTTGCGTTCACGTTCATATATACATTTTTAATCAGATCTTAAATATATTTATAAATGTAGTTATTGTTGTATTTATCCAACAATGAATACGTCTTGGCTGCCCGGCCGCAAGAGTACAATAGTCAGAATGAGATTTCTCTTGTTTCTTAAAGCGTGAAAGCTTTAGTATATTAAATACTAAATTAATGTATTAATTATAAATATATACATATAAAATCAATTTTGTCGAAAAATATTGTTTTAGCGTCACCGGGATACGAACCTGGATCTTCATTTCTAATCCGGGGAAGTGCACTACCTTTGTGCTATAACGCCAGTATTTTTCTTGACAAATTTTCGAAACTATATGTTACATTTTTCAAATTAATACACCTGTCGTTCCATTATTTGAAAGCCATCTACATTATTTTTACAGAATCTCAAATACCTTTGAGTAAACCGATTTGCAGACGCCAGAATTATCAATTCATTTTTATTAAATTTTGGACACATTGATACAACATATATTATTAAGGAAAACACATTCTTATTGTGAAGTTGTAATTATTCAGAACATAGGTCTGTGATATTATATTTTAAATACTAAATTAATGTATTAATTATAAATATATACATATAAAATCAATTTTGTCGAAAAATATTGTTTTAGCGTCACCGGGATATTTATATTTTATATAGTATATTTTTTAATACAGAATTTGTATAGAGATTTGTAGAGTATACTGACTATCATGAACATTCGTCCTGATTAAGATACAGTGGTACAGAAGCTACAAGCTCAACAAGGCCTACCTTCAATATCTGGATTATCTGATGGTGCCGAGACTTTTCCCTTATATACTTTCTTTTCTCCATTTCGCATCTCTAGACTTGTATCGGATGACACATCCGTACCGGCGATAATTGAGGTCAGGTACCTGTCATTCTTTTTTTGATGCCTTCCCGAGAAAACATACTTCCCAAATAAATAAACACATTTTTTAAAATAATAAATTTGTATAATTTATACAGCGTTCTTGTAAAAAAAAAATACAATTTTTAACATCACATTTTATCATCATCTGATTAATATCTATCCAATGCTGGATAGCGGTCCCCGTCTTCGGTCCTCTGCCATTTGCCACGTTACTCCAACTGCTCCGATAATTTCGTCTATCCGTCTGTGCGACCTCTAGACAAAGTGGAAAAGGCAACTGGCACTTCTCTTGTGATTTAATCCCTAAGATTTGTAGGATGCCGAGTAAAGTGGAGGAACTTCGTCAAGAAGGCGAGAGTTCATGGAGATCTTGAAATACGGCTCGCCTAATACTATTTACGATATTTCTTCGTCGAATTTGACCTCCTATCGCTGGTCAATCTTCTCCATTTCCCGGACTCTCCCATCTTGCTCTAGTCCTCTTCTACACAGTCAGTCCACACACCATCCATGAGCGCGTTAACACGCCAAATTTTGTATGTCACGCCAAGTCATGTCATTATTTTATTTAATTCTTAACATAGTGCATACATAAGCACTCCAATGTATGCTCTAATATAAAGGGGATTAAAGTATTTTCTTTTACTAAAACTTATCTTTTATATATTTAATCAGTTTCATTTTAAATCTATTCAATTTCTCTTCCTTTCTTATGTTTTCTGGCATTTCATTAAAAAATTTCATCGCACTATATATCATCGATTTCTGAGATTCGGCCTTCTTCCTGAATGGTAGTCTCAGTCTATCCCTTCCCCTTGTACGATGCTCGTGCTCATGTTGATTTGCATCAATTTTTCGTGTGAATTCCGCTGATATTTTCTTATTGATGATTTTGTAAATAAATATATTTTCTGCTTAAAGGTCATCGTATTCAGATCTTTCAGCATTGCACTGATTCGGGTATATCTATTTTTTCAAAGCTTTATTCTGCAACACTGACAATTGTTGCATTTCTTCATCGTCAGTAAAAACAAAACGCGCTTTTGGATCTTGCAAACTTGAAAGGGTTAAAGTCATACTTTAAAATCAGTTTGACATATGTGGAGGACAGCTTTTGATAGATACATCAAGATCCTTAAAGCATAATCTTACCCTATGTGGTGTCTTCTATTTCAAATAGAGTTGGCAGTTAAAAGGTTAGTCTGCTTCTAGATCGTTTCTACTGGAGTATCCGCTTGGTGTCCTGTCATCTGGTATTCTTTCACGTGTTTGTTTTGACCCCCAGCATACTGCTTTCTGTTCTATGTTGTATCTTCTGAGTAGTATTCAGGGTTCATGCTACCATATTTTTGGATTAGAATAATGTACTAGTCAAAGACACGTATATTAATATAAAGTGCCTATTAACAATTTTAAGTATGTGAAATGGCGTACTCATTTGATTTAATATATTTCTTGAATTTGTTAAAGATTTATGACAGATAAATGTACATCTATATTCAAATTAGATTCGATGTTAACCTACGGCTGCAAAACATAGAACCTCAGCAAAAGAGAATCTAAAAATTTAGAGGCATTTAAAAATGAACGGTGGCTATGACATGACAGTAGTCAAGAGTAGTTGATATACCTAATTGAAAACGCTAAAAAAATTACGGACAATCGTTAAACTAACAGTGTAATCAAGAGACCGATAGGGTGCCTTAAAACCCGCTGGACTGATGAAATCATCAAAATGCGACAGTGAATAATAGACAGAGAAAAGTTATACTTGGGGAGGCCTTCATCCAACAATGGATATAAAACTGATGTTGTTGATAATTTATTTATCAGATTCTGCTCGGAAACCGGTGAGTTTCAAGCAAGAATTGGTTTATAATGTTGTCGAGTATTACGGTTGAAGTTAAGTACTGGCTTACAATACCGTGTTGAAAGCGAGGTGTATTCTTATCGGTGTATTGTTTGCGATACCGTGTCGAAAGCAGAGCGTGTCTGTGTGTACGTGTTTTGTGATAATACCGGATCTTTCGGAGTGATTATGCAATTGATAGAACTTACACATAACGCAACACCTTGTCGTCGACACGGTATTGCAAGTTATTACGTAACATAACATCAACACAGACCTGATGATGGATCCTGCAATGGGATCAGAGAGATCGGAGACACGCGGCAGAATAGCTCAGATACACAGAAGAATTAGTTTAGAATTAGAGTACGTTAAATATAAACATTTTAAATATTGAATTATTTATTATATCACCTTTAATGAAATGTACTCACTTTTTTTGGGGCACCTGTAGTAGAGATGGGCGACGATAATTCACCGTGATCGATAAATCGTTCATAGCTGCAGTCCAGTGAGCAATTCATATTTATTTGGTGACACTGTCATTGGAATCTGACATTAGCTCGGTCAGCTGCAAGGAGGCCGGTTGAATGAAGGCTGGGATCTGGCGACGTGTCATCATGGTCGAGGATTCTGCGAGACTGCCAAGGACCAGCAGCAGAGAGTGGAATCCATGGAGTGGAATGAATTGCCTTCTCCCGTCTGGTGCACACGTGACACGGACAATTTAAGGCTGTTGAGCGAACTCAAAGCACGTAAAGCACTCTCGGGGTAGTTTGGCTCTAAAAGACATCGTAAAGATTGTGTTTCTAAAACGACATGCGATGGAACATTTTAGGGGTGGACAAGGAATTATTTAATTTAATTTATAAAATAGTAGTTTTTTTTATAATACAAGGTGTCTCAAAAGTCTTTTTCATATTAAAAATATTTGTTTTGCATTTAAGTACAGTCTCCGGAATTTTATTTCTTAAAAATGATGTTTTCTAAATGTGATCCGCTATTTCGCTGGCACTCTTCTAAACGGGAGGCAACATTTCTGAGAACTGCTCGGCACGTATTCTCCGTGATCGCTGCCATTTCTTGGTCTAGAAAGGGAGGATTGTTACTGTATACCTTTAATTTAAGGTAGCCCCGTATGAAAAAGTCTATTGGTGTCAAGGTGGAGGCCAGTTTATGTCGCCTCGTCGGAATATCAATTTTCCAAATTTTCCAAAATTTCATGAACAACTGGTGAGGACACGCTCTATAGCTACTGAATTACCAAAGAAGTGGCTAACGATCGGCATATCCCCCGCCCCTCTCCGGCTCGTTGCGTTGGTGCTGCGAATGATCAAAAATGAAAAAAGACTTTTGAGACACGCTGTATAACCGTAAATATTCGCATCAATGTTGAAACTACAGCTTTCTAATAATATAAAGTTTGATATTTCGGGCGATTATATCTGTACCATAGAAAAAAACGACATCTAAGTCTGTATGAAGATAGATTGAGTTTTGATTGGTCAATAAAGACCGAAGCGATGCAAGACTGAGGATGATAGAAGCGACTTGTCGAGATCACTACATGACAGTTCTGACGTACGCGTTATATCTGTAGGGGACAGGATTTCAAATTCACCGCTGTCTCAGCCGGCTATGTAGTGCTAGCGACATAGCGTTGCCGGCTGCCGCTACAGGTCTAGTCCGATCCCTCACCGACGAACTCTCTTCCATTGCACCGCTTCACCACGAGTCGGCGGTCTTGCCCGGCCTGCGCGCGCCACTCGCTTCACTTTCATAGTTCACGCGCATTTTCATTCTTTCATTTTATCTGTCTTCCTTGTTCTATCCGACTCAATAAATATCACTTGCCATCAAAAGCACTGTCGCTGTAGCGTGGTTGGATAATGCACCTTCCTCGGTTTGGAAATAGATCCAGGTTCAAATCTGGGTAGCACAACAACAATACTTTTCGATAAAATTGATTTTATATGTATATCTTTCGAATTAATACCCACCTGCCTTCAACAATCATTCTCAAGGGAAAATAAAAAAAATCGGAGAAAATTTTTAAAACATTATTATTTAGAAAAATCATACATTTAAAATAAATTGGCAAAGAGAAAAAACGTTGTCAAATCGTTTACGAAAAATCGACGACAGTACTTTCAAAATGGCCGTCTATCAGTTGTACACGTGACATCACCCATTATTGTTACTTGTTTACTTCATAAATACGTCACGAAAAGAAAAGGTAGCATTGCTTTCAAAATGGCCACCTCTACCATCACGACATGAACGTATGATTTTTAATGTCCGCTGAAGAAATATGTTTTTCTAACTTTTCTCAGTCAATTTACGTTCAACATTTGAATTTAAAAGTTCTTGTGATAGATAAATGTGTAACGCAAATAGATTTTTATCTTTCGATCTTCTTCTCATTTCCTATCAAAACACTTTTTATGGTTTTATCAAAGTGTATTAGCAAATTTTTTTAATCTAGACTAGTCTTAACTTAAATTTTTTACTCAAATTTTTTACTAGAAACAGATTAATTTTCTAATAGTATACAAATAAGTTTTTCAAAAACAGTGGAGAATCTAGCATACTTTAAAAAATTTTATATAAATAATTTAAAATAAAACTAATTTAACCTTTCCCTTGCCACGTTCATTGTTTAATATTTAACCTTTTGTGTCTTTCTAAAAATATAATAAATAAAAATGTAAAGACGGTGGCCGGTCGCCTTGTGGAAGACATTCATCATCTGGCTTTTGTGCGTCTCATTGTGTGACCTGTCAGAGGTGTTTCCTATTGTGTCATCTGTCACAACACTGTCGCACACGTGCACACGTGACGCGTCCACCGCGCGCGCCGGTGTGCGTGATGCAGACACAGGGTTCACGCGATTATAAACAAAATGAGCAGATCCACTGCTGCGATGTTCTTAATTTTAAATAAATTGTGCTGTCAAACTCGGACGGGCGCTTATAAATACATGGAAAATTAAAAGAATTCGAATTTTGTCTAATGGTTATGCGAAAATATCGCGCGGGTCATATGTGTGTAGTTCACTGAGAAGGAAACAAATAATGAAATTTTATTATGCTCACAATTATTCTTGAAATTAAAAAGCAATTTGTTTACAAACGGTTACATAGCATGTATGAATTATTTTTAAATTAAAATTTTTGGATCGATGGTGAATTTAAGGATGTTTTAATTTTCGAACATGCGAGTGTCAAAATGAAAGTTTGACGTATAATGCTACTGAATAAAATGTGTGGTCACCATGTCATCGAATTTTTTTAATCACTTTCTCGTCACACATTTTTCTGAGATTAAAAAAATTATGGCGGTGAGTGGGAATGATGAGGGAGGAAATACATTGAGCTGTCAAAGTAAAAATTATTAATAGCTCAACGCTATTGTGTACTGTCCTAGACTTTGTTACATATGTTAAAATTGGAAAGTCTAAATTTAATGCAAATTAAATTAATCAATTAGAAAGATATACAGAAAAAAAAAATTTTGTTGTCACGGACTTTCGGACACAATTTCACTGATAGAAAAAAATTCAGGTTTGAACCTCGGTAAATACTAAAATATTTATTTAATAAATTTTTTTTTGTATATCTTTCTATGCAGTTAATTAATTTAAATTACATTAAAAATACCACAAAATTATGTTCTGAAAAATTGCAACTTCATAACAAAAATATGTTCTCCTTAAAAATAATTGAATTACTCCAGTGAGTTTCAGACTTGATCAACCCTGATAAAGGACTCTGCGACGGGAATTGAAAACTTTTACACAAAATTTAAGTAGAAATCGTAATATTAGAATAGAATCTGATTTATTTTCCAGATTTAGTTATGTTACGCTTGTTTTAATGCTGGTCTTGCATCAAGATAAAACTATCTTCCATTCTGGACTTCCTGCACCTAATGACACTTTTAGTAACATCGTTTGACGGGCACGAAGATTATTGAAATATTCCAACTTACGATTATTGAAATATTCCAACTTACGATTATTGAAATATTCCAACTGACGATTATTGAAATACTCCAACTTACGATTATTGAAATATTCCAACTTACGATTATTGAAATATTGCAACTTACGATTATTGAATTATTCCAACTTACGATTATTGAAATATTCCAACTTACGATTATTGAAATATTCCAACTTACATAACCTTGTTGCAATATATTTTTAGCTATCGGAAATTATTTTATTTTTATTTTCAAAGTCGATGTACTGATGTGTGAATGTTGTTGACTTCACCCGACCAAGTCACGATTTCAACGCGTACAAAAAGTACTTTGTTGCTGAAAAAAATATGATTCAAAGTTCAAAGTGAACATACCTTCACGTCTGTAATGATTCAGAACAACTAAATAATGAAAAAATGAAATTCAGGGTTGTACCAAACGTCATAATAATAATTTTATACATCAGATGTAAACGAATAAGAATATTATATTGTAAAATCTCTATCTATCATTTGCAGGGACCTATTGAAATAAACTGTGAGTGCGGGAGAACAATGAATGCGAGAATTTAGAAAAAAGTAACAATTTTCATACTTAAATGTTTAACTCATATTCTAAAAAATATACATAAAGCTACACATAAACAATTAAACTTTATATTGTATAATGTCAAGCGGCAGTCAGCAGCAACATTCTTTCTCTCTCTCTGTTACTCTCATTGTTTACTAGTGATGAGCTTAAAATCACGAACCGTGAGTCAATCACTGATATCTTTGAGTCACACTCACTGTCAGCGATTGAATATCTGGGAATATCGTGATTCGTGATTCATTTTTTTACTTTATTTATATTATATTTAGATGTGAACCGTGATTCGGAACATGTGCATATTAAACGAAAATATTCATGAGGAATGACGTTATAATCTAGTAGATTCGGCCAAAAAGTTTTATGCATTTGACTCCGGAATGCTGATAATTTGACCCGAAAAATTGATAAATTTTTAAAGGGTTTTCATTATTTGTGTGATGATATTACTATTAAGTAATTATATATGCTAGAATATGTTTTTTACGCAAATGAAGTTTGAAAAATATAAATCAGTAGGCTAAAAAATGTTTTTTAAATTTTTTTTTCGTGTATTGTGATATCGTGCGGCGCATGCGTATTAGTAATGAAACTGTAATCACAGTCGCAGTTTTCAATCACTGTTATTATAGAATAACAATCACAATCACACCAGTGAGTCAGGAGAAGCATTTTTTCTCATCACTATTGTTTACGAGTGCCGTTAATCAAAACCAAGCATTTATTTAGCTACGAAGTATGCCGCGTAATTTAAACGATTAATGCGGTAAATTGGTGCATAGAAGAACGATCAATGCGATCTATTTTTGGGTGTTTTGTATGAAATTAATTCGGGATTGGAAGAAATAAACGATACATTCGGGAAAACGATTATTCGAAGAACGATCGATCCAGATTTCACTGCAATTATTTTTAATATTTATTGCAAACTTTACATTGCGGTTATTCTTATTACTTTGTTTTTTTATCACTTTTATGATTTAATTTAATACACAAACCGGTTTCGGAAAATACATTTTCCTTCATTAGGATGTCAAATAAACTAACTAAAACCAAATAAAAGCGGTTTATATGATAATTATTATATGTAGACTCTAAAAACATGAGAAAATAGATTCATGCTTTTGAGATGTGGTGTTGGAAATGTATTATGCTGGTATATCGAAAACATAACAATAATAATAATTAATAACATTGGATAGTTTTTATAGCACAATTTTTGTAAAAAAATTCACTCTACCCGTGTATTATAATACTAAACACGATATTTTGACATCGGGCCAATTAAGAAGTTAGTTAAATTCAAAGGCTGGAGATAATTTAGCTGTGGCTGTATACTAAAGATACTAAAGACCTCCTGGGATGATCATATTACCAATGAAGAGGTACTAAGACGCATGAATAAGTCAAGAGAACAAATTACAACTATCATAAAAGAGAAGTTGCATTGAAAAATGTAATGCAGCGGTAGATAGACGGCAGTGGAGAAGTAGAAGAGGTTATCTTGGCTAAGTACCAGAAAGTGGTTCAATGTCAAAAATATCAAAATCATATCCATCTTGTACAGGATAATCGATTAGAATTTGGCACTTTAAGAAGATAAACTTACATACGTATGTGAAAATAATATATTTGTTTTTGTATTCTACTCGTTTAATTTACTTGAGACGCGTTTCGCCGCCTTGTAATGGCATTATCAATCAATGTTAATCTATTATAGTGAAGGACAACTATATAATTTTATTAACACGAGTTGAAAAAAGTTTATTCATTGGAATTCTGAGGGTTTATATAAGTTTTTGTATGATTCTAATTATTCTAAGCCGATACCGGCTGCGCCAGTTGTGGTGTATTACAATATAGTGTAGTGACTCTTCGTGATAAGCAATTTGCCAATGTCCTTGAAAATGATTCTCGCGTTCATGTAGTCGGAATGGGTCGCTTGTTAATAGTATTATTTATACTTTTAAAATTAGCAATATTAACTTTGTGGTTAAAATTCATATTTTTTATTTATTATCTTTGTTTTATTAACCACTGAATTGAGTTTAAATACATCTACCGGTTTCGAAAAATACTATTTTCTTCTTCAAGATGTCATAACTAAAAATATATATCATTGTTTCTTCACCAGAATCTATTTTAACTTAATTTAACCAACTTAATTTAACTACGAGTCCCATTCTAAAATTTTTTCCTAAAAATTATTCGACTAAATTTGTATTAAGCAACAATTTGAGTTAGGTACTAAATTTATTTTTTAAATAATTGTTGTTTTTTTAGTATTATTTATTATCGACGCTTACTTACAATAAGACAATTATTATATGTAACCCGGATCGCGGTTCGGAGCAGAGAGACCCGCTGACTTATCTCATACAATTCACAGACAGTGCTAGTATTATGTAAACTAATCAGCAAACTAAGCTAATTTATGAAATGAATCAATCAAGTGTTTGTGCCAACCCTGGTCTCGGCGTGAAGTGTTGAAGTAATCCTGTATGCACGCTTCTAAAAATACTCTCTTCCCGTAGCCAGCCCAGCCTCCCCTCCACGTGGTCCAACCGTCTCCCGTCTCCCGTCGACCCAGCTGTGGGGAGAGCATTCTTCCTAATTGATTCGATCGTTATTTAATTTTTAGAATGTGTGATGGTATTCGTAAAATAATACATATTTTAAGTTAGGGCTGACCACGCCTTGCCGCCCGAGGAGGTAAAAGAAATGCTTAATTATAATTTTAATGTGTAAATATTTTAGCTCGCACCCTTTCCAATAAACTTCATACTAGAGTAATCTCACAATAATATGTGATCTAATATCAAAACCTTTAATGCAATTTTGTTTTCTTTACATATCGTTCTGGCAGCCATACTGGATTTTAGATCACATAATCATCAACAACCATTGTGATTGGTTGATTTCATTTCAAGGGGAAGAGCAACTTATACTCTCTCTGCTTTGAGTTTGGGATATTTTGGAACTAACCCTGATTTTGAACATGTAATATCAATAGATTTAAGTGGTTTTTGCGACAAACAATGTGTTATGCATATAGCTGACGAAAGAATCTATAAAACTCCATATTTAACTCAAATTATTTGAAATCCGTTTTAGAACGCATCTTGCAGATACCTAGGTGTAAAACACAACTCCTGACAGTCTCATCAGCGAGCGTGATTGGCTGATTTCATTTTAGGACCAATAGCAACTTATACTGTGTCTGGTTTAGGGTATTTTGGAACTAACCCTGATTTTGAGCATACGATATCAATAGATTTAAGTGACTTTTGCGAGAAACAACGTATTCTGCATGTAGCTGATAGAAATATCTACAAAACTGAATATTTAACCGTAATTATCTTAAATCCGTTTTAAGGGGTTTTAGAATTAGGCCCTACATTTGACAGTTGGAGGTTTACATTCTAGGGTACCAGTCATTGCTCGAAGAGTTATGAGTGATCAGTTACAAATCATTGTTCACGGACTTATACCGCTGAAGAAGAAGTATCTACGTACAATGCTAAGTGAAGATTTTATAACAAATGTACCTTTAAAATATTTTGAGTATGTCCAAATCTTTTTAAGAGCTAATTACTGGGATTTTATCCCCCGGGGGATTGTCATCAAGATATACATGTCTCACAGAGACGAAGTATGGAAGTATGGAAGTCTTGGGCATTACAGGGCTTACGACCTGTCATCGGCTGGTTTATTTGGGTATTTACCCATGCTACCACATCTATCAAATTTTGGGGAAGTTGTATATATGTTATCGTGTTGGAACATTTCATTTATTTATTACCAATTATGCTGTCGCCATCTATGGATGTTTATGAAAATTTGATATTCATTCTCATGTAACAGCATAGATGTCGCTGAAGCCGAGACTATTTTTTTGAAGTATGGGGCTATATCCTTTATGTGTATATAAGAAATTCATTCGAATTATTAACATATAAAAGGCAGTATTTTTCAATGTTTAACTTCATATTTAGACCAGTATATTTCACAATATCATATGTACTTTTTAAAAGTCAAAAATAAATGTAATCATTTTCAATTTTTCAACCATGTGATTGTTAATTGATTTGTTTAATGCTAGTAAGTACATTTGAAAAAAAAATATGTAAAAATGTCAAATAAATAAAAAAAATAAAAAATAATTATTATACATGTATTGAGACATTCCACCTCACCAAGGTCTGTCTCCCCTCCAGTTAATAACGTTGTATTTTTTTTTAGATTTGCATATGAGCGATGTAATTATCTGTCACGTGGTGTTTTAATCTCTCTCGTTTTCATCCCCATTGCTAAGGGTCGTTATCTCTTGCGTGGATCGACTTAATTATCTGCCTACACCTGAAGCCATCATCAGCAAATCTAGAAGCCTCAAAGATGAAGATTTGTTCTCGTTAACTCAGTCCATTCGGCAAAAAAGGTTTTCACAGTCGTTCAGAATATTTTGTGTTTTGATGTTAAATATTGGCTTGCAATTCTATGCCAGTCGGCGTTGGAAATACCGTAAGAAAGGGGAGAGAAGTAGGTAAACGTGGTACAAGAGAGGACGGTGTGGGGGTAGGTGTGAATTTCGGGCAACCAGGGTTCGCAAGGACTGCTTGCCTTACTTTGTATATGACACCTCCGTAATCCCCACAGTCGCCGCCGAGATCACACAAATGGCACGCGGATGAGCCGATCTTCGATCCCAATAGAATACGGCGATGTCACAAGTTCACCCACGGCACAAACAAACAATATCACTGTGCATACAAACCACAGGATCACAAATAATACTGTGGTGGTGCACTGTAGCTGAAAGGTTCACAAGGTCACATTTCAACTGCGTGCAAATCATTAAATGGTCTACTTCCTCTTTTAATAATTCGCGAATTTTACTATCTTACTGTTTTTAAAGTGTTGATTTCATGGCTATTCTTTGCTTTCGAGGTGCATTTGGTGCATAATTATTATTTAGTTTAGTTATTACGTGAAGGATTTTCAAACAATAAAAGAATCATGTTCAGTCATAAAAAGTGTTCTTAAAAACGTCCATACATTTTTTATATTGATTTTTGTATGGGTTAGAAGGTATTATTTTACGTTAAAACTTAAACTTTAAAAACACTATTATTAGTACTTTAAAACGTATAAACGACGGATTTATTTTGTCTAAAGACGTTGGTTAAACGAAAGTACATATATTGTAGAACATATATCATATATGATTGTATAATATCATTCATAACATAAATCTACATCTACTGCACGCCACTGCTCATGTAATACATCTTAAAGTTTCACACTTCGCTCTTTTCTTCACACTTCGTACACTTCGACTGTATGAAAAAAATAGCAATTTCGACCTCTTTTGGCAGTGGAACGGGTACCAACTTAACTTCGAATGTAGCGTTAATTCCAAAAAATGAAATTTTGCCCTTTGCTACAATTTTGGATATTTCCCGTAATATTTTTTAGTCTAATGGTCACTGGACGTGGCAAGCGTAGTTTCTCTCCTGCAAGCATGGGTTTGGTCAGCGTCGCCTCGTGCATAACACCATCAGGCCCAGCGGCCACATGTCTTTTTTTAAATTCCCGAACGTGGGTATTACGCAAGGATCATAAAGACGGCCGGCAAGAAAGCGAAACGCCTGACGCTATTCCGTAAAAACGAAAATAATTCAGAATAGCTCTGAGAATTGCTGTAGAAGTGTTAAAATAGATTGATGCCTTTACGCCATTAAACGTACAAAGCACGCAATAATCGCATGGCAATGGAATCAGCGATGGGGACAGTTCAAGAACACCATTAAACGTCGAGAACAGGAGTATCTCTGGACCTTAAAACAATCAAACAAGACTTAAATTCTCTCCATGTATTATCGGTATTAATGTATATACAGTCGAACTCTATTACAATGAGTGCAAAGGGATCAGCTAAATCCGTTACTCGTTATTACAAAAAATATGTAATCTATGTACAAAAAAAAATGTTTGTTTCTTTGTTTGTCCCGTGTGCGTTCCTATACCGTTCATCCGATTGCGATGAAACTTTGGTGAGTTGTTGTGCACACGCCCGCAAAGGTTTCTGAACTAGTACAACCATTTTACAATAGGTGGCTCGCGAGTCGTTTCAACAAATGTGCGTATTTCATATAGTTTATTGCCATGAAACTTTGGTGAGTTGCTGTGTGCACGCCCGCGAAGGTTTCTAAAGTAGTACAATGAGAAAGTTTGCCGAAGAATGCGATCTTCGCGTCACGGCTGTCACTTTTATGGCAAACCATATGTTGATTGGCTATTTTTAGGATTCTCTGTGGAGAATTTTCCAAGAATTATCGCTTTTTCTGGTGACTTCTTCGTGTACGCACCAGACGGAAAAACAAAAAATATTGTGTATTCAAAATCAGTTCAATAATCAGAATTAAAATACAAACATTATCTTTCTTTGAGTGGCATTGCAACGCATGCCGGGTACTCGCTAGTATCCAATAAAACTAAAAGCAAGTCAAATACATATGAAAAATCTATAATTATATGACTACATACTTACTACTATTTACTATGCGCACAAAATAAACGCCAATTGTTTAAATTCATAAACCTGAAAGGAATTGTAAACAATAAGGAACCTCGTCAGCAGACACTGCTTTCTATTTTATCACTTCTCAGGAATTAGGGTTTTTAGACCGTGTAGTGTATTTTGTTCACTTGTTAACAATATCTGTGTACGTTATATCAGTGAAGCGAGCTCACTATAACAGTGAAGAGTTGTATGAAAACAGGCCTGAATCACCACCAGTACCACCAGATCAAAGCATGAAACATTCAAACTAGATACCTAGTGTTTTTTAATCTGATTTAACGAATGTGCAGATTGTATAATGTCATTAACATAGTAAATGTGTCATATTGACATATTGTCCAATTCATTACTAAGCATCAAAAAAACTATTACATGCTTATAATTATTTTTATGTTGCTATGTACCTATTATATTATATCATACTTTCATGTATTTTGCATTCTAATTTATTTATTTATATATTCGACAATATAAAATAACGACAAATAAGAAAGATCTAGAATTATGGGGGAGGCTGTCAACATTGTTTACAACTAAAAAAATAATATTTATATATACAATACAATATGTAAAAATTAATAAAATAAAAAATAATGATCAGATTAGAACTTGAAAGATGTTTAATGTTTAATACTTAATTATTTTATAATTTTAACATATAACCTCTTTTTTATACACATTTATATTTATTAGGAGAACACATTCTTATTGTGAAGTTGTAATTAAAACTTCACAATAAGAATGTGTTCTCCTAATAATAAAGTTGTATCAATGTGTCCAAAATTTAATAAAAATAAATTGATAATTCTGGCGTCTGCTATCAGATAACTCAAAGGTATTTGAGATTCTATAAAAATAAAGTAGATGTCTCTTTCAAATAATGGAACGATTAAATGTATTAATATCAAAAAGGTAATATATAGGTTCGAAAATATCTCGGTGGTGTAATAACAATATTTTTCGATAAAATTGATTTTATATGTATATATTTCTAATTCATATTGAACATTTATATTTGCTGCTAATTTGGTTGATTTTGGCAGTTGGTTGTACAGTCTAGAAGAAATGTACGATGCATGTCTCTGTCCTATTCATAATTTAGACATTTAAAAACAACATGTTCATTAGTTTTGCTCTAAGTCTGATAGTTGTGGTGAATTTTTATTTTATTTTCTTTTAAAATATGAAATAAAACTGTTGCGTTTCCCCCATATTTTATCTATGACTTACTGGACTGTATTGGTCTGTATATGACTGTATTGAACTGTAGTGTCATTTACTTGTAAAAAATATATATTATTTGCCAAAGTAGCGAAAATGTCGAACGTGATTTTAATATCTCCAGTTACTTAATAATTTTCTCTTCAATTTGAAATGAAGTGTACATACATTAGCGAAATCGAATTGCGGCTAGCAAGTATATTGAGCATCTGTCACCCTGTCGTCTCATCTATGTCTCATGGTCATATCGCGTCGCATTCTATGGTCGAAGTTTCTTTCCTTATCTATAGTGGCACTGTCAAATGTGACCATAATTTTTTAGTAGTTTGTTTTTCGAATTGGCAACACTTTTTTCAGCGACAGCTGATTTGTGCTCAGTTTGGTTTGCCATTTCACTGTGAACAGACTTACGCCAGAACAACGTTTGCAGATTGTGCAAATTTATTTCGAAAATCAGTTCGCGGAACTTACCGTGCGCTACGTCTATTTTACCGTCGACATTTTGAAATTGAAATTCAATTCCGAGCAAGTAATTCGAATATCCATTTTCGCACCACGCATACTCTAATTGATAATACGCATCTGCAGAGACGTCGTACAGTGCGCACCGAAGAAGCTGTTGTTTCTTCAAAAATGATGCCGGCCAGAACGTTACAGTCAATGGAGAGCGCTATAGATCCACGATTACTGACGTTTTCGTTCTCCAATTGAATGTCATTAATGTGGAAGAGCTGTGGGTTCAACAAGATGGCGCAACATGCCGCACAGCATTGAAGGAAACATTCGATGTGCGTATAATTTCGCGTAATGGACCTGTGAATTGGCCTCCACGATCATATAATTTAACACCTTTGGATTATTATCTGTGAGGATATGTGAAGTAACTGGTCTACGTCTATAAACTAGAGACGATAGATGACTTGGAAGCCAACATTCGTCGCATTATTGCCGATATACGCCCCCAGCTGCTCCAAGAAGTGGTCGAAAACTGAACTTCCAGATGGCGTAAAATTATCTTTTCAATAAAGTCAATACCATGGCTATTACAACGATTATAATGTGTTTTATTTAATTTAAAAAAAAAAACATCTTGTTTTGGATCGGGTTTGTAATGTCTACTGAGGGTGGACTTGCGAGTTGAAACGGTTAAAAGATATATTCTCGAGAAAATTAATGTTGAAATTTCCAAATTGCTAATGGATTATGTTTCAGTTGCATTTATAATAATATTTTCTATACTTTCACACCTGGACGCCTTGAAAACATTTGGTGAAATCTCTAGTTCTAAAGGTTAAAAATTTGCAATATTACTTGGTTCATTATTACCTCCTTCGATCAGACGTCATCAGAACACGTCGTGGTACTCAGGGGGTGAAAGGCCAACCCTCAAGTGCCAGACACCCTACACCGCCGTATTGTTCGACTGACAATGAAGGGCTTGTTGGTTTAGGGCTAACCACATCCTGATGGAGTGATATCCGATCATTTGTCTCATAAGCACTACCGGATATTGGGAGATAAAATTCTCGCGTGAGTGTGCACGTTTACATTTTCGTAATGTGCGTGTACAAGCTGTTTTTAGATATCGCCATTTTGTGTGACAGGAAAAAAAGATATTGAAAATTGTTTGGGATATATATTTATGTATGTATAAATAATGCATAGTGCCTTCTTCCCCCCTTTCCCAATATTATACTAATTCGTCTATACTGTGTCGGAACGTTTGACGAAATAGTGATTAAAATATACAGTCCACATCTTTGGAGATGTCAGCAGAATAGGTATTATGGTGAGTGCCAATTTCCTTCTTGTTCTCAGATTCTTCCGGCATCTATGCTTTGTACGTAACAAAAAAATTTAGTACGCGATGCAGGAAGGCAGAAAGGCCAAATTAATAATTGTATTAATTTTCTGCAACTGATATTGTATCGATTGGTAAATAAGTGTACGAAACAGATTTATTGTATATGTATAAAGAAGAGTGTCTGTGGATTTGTTTTTTTATACAAATCAACAGTTTTATCCCGAGCTTGATGAAATTTTGCACACTTGACCTTCAAAACAAGAGGAAGGTCACAATCCACATGAGATTTCGAAAAACCACCCTCATCCCTCTTTCCACCCCTTAAAGCAGAATTTTGATACTTCTCGATGAACTTTTGCACACTTGACGTTCAAAATAAGAGGAAAATTACTGTATACGTTTAATTTCAAAAAAAAAAATACCCCCGTTCACCTAAATGATGCCTCTTCACTCTGCATAAAGTCCGGGCAACGCCGGGTACTTCAATTAGTTAAAAATATAACGTATTTCAGAATGTTCTACGGTAAGGTACTCACGATACTCGATGCGAAAGATGTACAATGGACATATTTGAAATAATTAACTATTTACGTCTATGTGCAAATTCTGCACAGTTAAGGAAAATATTATCGTTTGAAATTTTTACAAAATCGTATTTAGATTTAAGTCTACGTACTTTGAAATAAATATTTGCAAAATTGTTCCATTATTAATCTATATCTTTAAATACGACGACCTTTAATTTTTTGTATTCAATATATAATTTGAAACCATTAAAATATTTCAATTAATCGAAATAATCGCATAATAACGATTTTTTTTGAAAAGCTGGTATCTCTGACATTGTTTAAATTAAGTACACATCCCTTGAACATTTTCGACTCGTAATTTAGTCAGATATCTACCCATAAAGTATTGTGAATTAGGTTTGTTACATCTTGAATATAAGACACAATTGAAATAATTACCTATCTACAGAATACCATTAGTTACAATATTTTAATTTCTGGCAATAGAAATGGACTTATTTGTTTTATATTCTAAAAATTTAATTCATGGGAAATTGATACTTAAACGCGGTGAAATGTATCATTTTATTTTCAATGTTCCTTACACTTGGCAAACATGATATTTCTAGGGTATTATTCTTATGGTTGGGTTAACCATCCATCTCATCACCTAGCGTGTAATACTTGAAGGATTTTGGGATTCATTGCAATACAAAATGCCTTTAAAATTGAATAATAGATGTATAATTTATAAAGACTACATAATAGAAGTCTTAAATTTATAGGAAACATATATGATTAACGTGTTGAAACTGTAGTTTCGTTTTTAAAATAACGTGCACTGTTGATATTTTTATTCCAGTACAGGCTGCAATCTTCCTTATCGATTTACGCGGATTGCACATAATTTCACGTCGGACTTGAGCCACATGATCTGGCGTCGCTGCTGACGTTGATGGTCCCGGAGGAGTTTGGTCAACCATTGTCCCTTCCTGTCTGAACTTTTGAACCGATGAATCACCACACTTTCAATATTGCTCAACCGCGAACGCGCGGTGCGCTCCCGACCAGTGTCTCATTGCAACTGGCTAATCAGCAAATCATGCGCGTCGAAGAATACCCCTCCCACTTACCTCACGCTGATGGTTTACGAGCAATTACAATTTAATCTTGAAATTTTTTCGCTGGACACCCTTTATTTTTTAATTGATCTAAGTTTTAAAATTACAACGTCACAATAAATTATATACATACTAATTGTTTTAACTAAACATGTACCGCGGATACATTGAAACACTTTTAAATATTACAAAACAGTCAGAATTCAGAGTAAAGTTTGTTCAGGTCCATTAAGGATATTTCTGTCAGCATCTTTGAAGATTACGCCGGGGAATACACACCCAGACCATCCTGGAGACATTAGCTCCCAAATGGCGGAGACAGCATTACACGGTGGATGGCATTACCTGATCGCTTTGTAAAAAACACCCCTATTATATATAATATTAATTTATTTTAAGTACACATTTTTGTTGTGAAATTACATTTTCAGAACACAGTTCTGTGATGTTTTTAATAGAAGTTAAATTAATTTAGAAGTTAAATTAGTTTAATAGAAGTTAAATAAATATACAGAAAAATCACATTCATTCGAGGGGCATTCTATAGGGTGTGGTAAGTGGGAGGGGTATTGTTCGTCGCGTGTAATTTGCGGGATTGCCAGTCGCAATGAGTCACTGGTCGTTAGCGAACACGCGTTCGCGGTTGAGGATAATTGTTTATTTTTTATTTTTATTTTTATTAACTTATTTTTTTAACCAGCGAGACAGTCATTGCTGACGTGTATTGCCGGTTGATCGACGAGTTTTTGGTACCGCAACTGTAGCTATTTCCCGGGTTCAACAATAGAACACAATTTTAAGACGGGGCCATTCCGCACACAGCTAGAGTTTCAATGGAGAAGCTGATGGGAATATTTCCCAATATTCAGCAAGTACGAAGACATACCTCGGGTACCTCGATCACCGGACCTTACACCGTGCAACTTTTTTTGTGGGGATACCTTAAGTTGAGAGTTTACAGTAACCGATCCTCGAATAATTCAGGCCCTACAAGAAAATATTCGCCGTGACGCTTTGCTCTCACGTGTTCGCAAATTTAAGAGTCCGATTACAAGAGTGTCTTGAGAGAAATGGACGGCATTTAAACGATATTGTTTATAAAACGTAAAATCCGCATTGTTAAACTACATTTTGTATAAATAAAATATGAGAATAATATTTAATATTAAACTTAAAAGTTTTCCGCTGGACACCCTTTATTTGGTAGTCTGTGGAAAAAATCTATTTATCGATCATCTCAATACTTTTTCGATAAATAGATTTTTTTGTGTTTATTGTATTATATAATATCCTCTAAAATAATATCCTGAAAATATCACGAGGAATAACAAGGCATCATCTGAAGTTTTTAAATCAAAATTCTGACAATATCTTAGTATTTAAAACTGTGATAAAAACATGTTAAATTTTCTAGTAGTTAGTGAGATAATCAGAAAACAAAGTTATATTTAATTAAATACAAATTAAATGCATGAGGTATATTATATATCGTATCCAAAACCAGGAATCAATTTACTTTATTATTTTTAATTATATAGTTACATTTTAGTAAAAATTTCATCTCGTGTGCGATGATTCCAGTTTAACGTAAATATCCTTTTTATCTCAATTTTACTCATTTTATAACAGTGATTCATTATTTATATGCACGCCTAAATAAATAAAAAAACTGTATTCTCTATAGCTCTACGTATGGTTAAAACGTGGACCCTGAGAATGAAAGGTTTAACATTATTTTGAAAGGTGGATTGCTCTGTGTTCTAAAGATTTCGTTTGAGCTCGTTGGTCAGAGGTGCGGGGAGGGTACTGCGCACGGTCCTAAAGAGTAACTTTGAAAATTTTTAAATGGATGAAATTCAATATCGTATTATTATGCTGTATCCATATTTAATTTTGATACTAACGTATCTTCATCAGTACTGTTAATGAAAGTTTAAACAATATTCATTACGGAGTGTAGGCGGAGTGACGAGGTGAGGTGATGAACAGGGAGACATTGAAATGTGTAATATATTAAATAGCGGGTTGTTTGTAAGGTTTAATTGGTTATTAATTATATTGGACTTAGTTTTGAGTGATTTTTTAATATCTAAATGTAAAATTTCAATTCTGTTTTATTTTATAAAATTGTAGCTTGTCTCTAAAAGGTGGTTGGAAATTCTGAGAAGTTATTCTTGTAAAGGCACATTAAATGTTTTTTTATTCTAGTATTAAAACTCTGTGCTATTTTACATTGCATATTTATAAAATATATGCCATTTTCATGAAAACATTAAGGTTATTAGTATCTGTTCGTGGTAGAATTGGTCCCTTCAAATACTCGTACATACATACCTAAATCAAATCTCCAAACGAAAGACTTCAAGAGAACGAAACTAGCTGGAATGCGAATGGAAGATTGAATAAGATAATAAATATTCTATTAAGGAGAACACATTCTTATTGTGAAGTTGTAATTATTCAGAACATAGCTCTGTGATATTTTAAATACTAATTAAGTGTATTAATCAGAAAGATATACATATAAAGGGATTCGAACCTGGATCTCTTTCCAATCCGGGGAAGGTGCATTGACCGACTATGCTACAGCACACATAACTTTTGACGACAAATATACGTTACTCTTTTCAAATTAATACATCTATCTTTCCACTATTTGAAAGCAATCAATAAATGTTCTTTCAAACTACGGCGCAGTATTAGATTTAGCAGCGCAGATTTAGAAAAATAAGTAGAAAGGGTTAAAGCGTAGACCGAGGTGAAGGATATCGACGATACTAAAAATGACCTAGAGAATATTTGAAGTCTCGGGCAGTGGAATTGAGTGATATGGCGGACCGACGAGAGGGACTGAGTCTTTATCTAGCAGTGAACTAACTGATGACTCCGAGCGTCTTGGAATACATTCACGACGGAGTTATTTGTTTACGCAGTCCGATCAATCGACGGGTTTGAAGAAGAAAAAACAGAGGGTCGATGGTCATTAAAAAGCTATCAATTTAGCGGAGGCGCAAACCGTGCGCTGCTTCGCTACTTCCTGTCAGGTGGCACTCTGTGCGCGTTCTCATACTATGCCTCAATGAGAAGGTATCCAGGTATTTATCTGACCAAATCTTTGTGTTATATTTGTGAGAAAGCTTAACGAATTCACAAAGCATCTCGACCATCAGACTCGGAGTAAAATCAATGAACATGTCCATGCATCGTGCATTGCTCCTAGTGTGTATAACCAACTTTCAAAATCAACTATATTAGCAGCAAATATAAATGTGTATAAAAAAGAGGTTCAAAAATGACCGAAGGGTTTTCAAAATAATTAAATAATTAATTATTACTCGCAAGTTCTAATCTGATCAATTTCCCAACATTTAAATAAATACTCATTATTTTACTTATACTATATTTGTATCAAAATAAATAGTTGCAATTTTTTTTTAAATACTAGCATTTTACTCGTTCTAAGACACGATGGTCAAGCAAATCTTGAATATGACAAAAGAATTAAATATAGAAAAAGCGCTTAATCGATCAGAGAAAATCATAAAAACAGGTGTCACAGAAAAATACTCGTGTGTACGGGGCCACACAGAGTTTTAATTATTATTAATATACGTATTAGAAAGCAGATTAGAACGCACTCCAAATTCAAAAATTCAAAATGCCCAGGTACCTACCCACCTCGGGCATGTGTTCTATTTTCGAATGCACCCGATTTTATCTTCCCACAAAAATCAACCATCCAACTAGAAACGGCAACGTAGATGGCGAACCCTTGTAAAAATGACCAACCATTTCAGTCGCAATTCTGAACAAGACAATGTCGATATATTCACTTGTTACTCACGCGCAGATTGCTGTCGTGAATATTCGTCAGACGGGGATCGATGCAGTCGCGTATTGTCAATAAGCCACGTGAGGTTGTCCTTTTTGTCCCTTTTATTAGATCGCTCGTATGATGGGCGAGAGAGGGACACGTGTATTAGATATTACGGTAAATGTGAGGGAGAGCGATGAACCGTAAAGGGAGTCACGTATATAATACGGTTTTACTATGTTACGTCATTAGGGTCCTTTAATGTAACCATTGAGTTCATTAATTATAAATAATTCATCAGTTAAAAATATATAAAAACAAAAATATTTAATATTTTATCAGTAGATGTAAACATTTTATTAAAGTCGCAGATATGCGATTATTTTGATTAATTGAAATATTTTATTCATATTAAATTCTTCTACGGGATTAGAAGGAATAGGTTATTGGAGAAATTTAATAAACCTCGGATATTTTTGGAAATTTATTAGGGTGTGGGTCTCTCGTTGGGGATTGCTGGGATGGATGATGATGGGAAGAACAGTGGCTGGAGAGACCTACCTAAGTACTCCAATGGCTCTCCCTCGCACCTCTTGCGATCTGGACAGGGTGAATTTCTGCCGGACTGTGAGCGAGTTCTGCGACTGCAACATGTAAATGTGACGTCTACCCTCCTCTTTTGGGAGTGTATGATTTCTGGGGGCTGTCTTCTGAATTGAATGTGATGACGAATCTTACGTCAAATTGTACAGGTATGGTTCTGGTACGATGATATCGGAGCCAACCTATGTTAAGATGAAAGTAATAAAAAAATGTAATATTAACCAATTGTAATAAATAATAAAGAAAAGAAAAAAAAAAAATAACTAAAGCATAACTAACTTCCCTAAAAATATAGTTCAAAAACAAATTTTTGTAACATATTGCACGCGTTACTTTGTTGAGTGGAATCGAAACGAGAGTAAACAACTCTAAAAAGGATTCCGTGATAGGTTGGGACCCTTTAGGGTTTCCTCTATTATACCAAATTATATATTGATTACATAAATAAAAGGTCACCGAACTTCGAGCAGCCAAGATATAATGATGGTTGAAGTTCGCAAACATTCATTTTGAATTACGAAGACTTAAATCTTAAAACATGTTTTTTTAACATTTACAGTAATATTTTCCGTAACAGTGTAGATTTTTCACATATTCCTTGAACATTTTTGACTCGTAATTTAGCCAGGTAGGATTAATTATCTTATTTTATTTCACGTTCATTTTCTTATCTTCCGTACATCAATAACTAACTAACTCACCGTCACACCGCGCTGACGCATAATTCTCCCCTCATCCACATTCATACAAGCTCGCCGATTATTGAAGCTTCTAACAGGACCATCTGGTTTACCTGGTCGTGTCGAGTCTTCTGCGGACGTCCTCTACTTCTGGTGTCATCAACACTAGTGTCGTATATCTTTTTTTACCATTTCCTCCTCGTTCAACCGTTCCATGTGACCAACCACCAAAGTGATCCTTTCTTAATCTTGCTCACTATACTAAGATCAGCTTTACATTCTTTCCTTATTTCTTCATTCTTCACGTTGTCGTAAATAAGTCTGCCACATATGCGCCTGAGTGATCTAATTTCCAATACATTTAGTTTATATTCGTTTTTCTCCATTTGCATACATCAGTGTCGGTACCAGGACTCGCCTCGCCTTTTCGTTAGTCGACATATTCTTATTAGCTATAATTCTATTAAAATCGCCGTTCACTTTATCCCCTGCAGTCACCCTCCTTTCGATATCATTCTCAGCCTTTCCGTTTCTGTCAGATATACTACCCAAATACACAAACTCGTCTACGATACGTTAAACTTTAGTCTCGTTATGTGTCTGCAACGAAATATATAACACAACAACACCAAAGTATAGCAAAATACCTCCACAAATCTTGTGCGAGACGCATTCGAGGGAGCGGGACAAACGACGCTTGAAAAACTAGAGCGAGCGAGAAAGAAACGCCCCTGAAAGCTAAGCGCGAACTTTTGCTTTCAAATCAAGTTCTATTCTATGGTTAAACTTTTAAATTTAGAACGTTCGCTTTCGGCGGGTAGGCGCCCAGGTACCCACCCGCGCACGTGATCGGAACAGCCGCCGAGCGGCGCCCCCGGCGGCCGGCGTCGAAAGCGAGCGACTGTCAAACGGGTGTTCAACCCGCCGCCCGCCATATGGCACGAATTTTTTTCCAACTTTGCAATCACCTTAATAATTTCAGTATCGTGTTGCGGCACCATTCGCGTAACATGCTCGGACTGCACCCGTGAATATACTCCCAACACGCTCGTACGTTTCACTGTGATGCGGCGACGGTCTAACGTGTTTTTAATAATTAAAACGTTCTACCAAATCGGACAAGTAAGACATCAACGCGCGGATAAATGCAAATATTGACAGAAATAGTGAGAGGACATTAAAGATATGTAACCGAATGGGTAAGCTGGCTGTGTGGAACAGGAGGAGAATGGTCGATGGATATAGCGCTGTTGAAGAAGGTGGCATGTCATACACAAATTGATCTAAACATCAGGGACAGACTCTCAAACATTAGTCTAAGATGAATCTTTCAATTTTTTGGGCAAGAATTGCGAGAAAAAAATAATTTGGAGAAGCTTGTTGTGGTAAGGATGTTTTCAAACGACTATTAAAGTATTATATATATAAAATCGGCATTAATTTAGTAGAGTTTAATCATACTTACTTACTTACTTACCATCACGCCGTTTCCCCGCGGGGGTAATTCTCGCCTCATCCACATTCATACATCTTCTCATACAAGCTCGCCGATTGTTGAGGCTTCTAACAGGACCATCCTCCATTAACTGGTTTACCTGGTCGTGCCAAGTCTTCCGCGGACATTCTCTATTTCTGATGCTATCAACATTTGCGTTATATATCTTTCTTACGATTCTCTCCTCATTTATCCGTTCCATATGACCAAAGCACCTAAGTGATCCTTTCTTAATCTTACTCACTATATTAACATCAGCTTTACATTCTTTACTTATTTCTTCATTCTTTACTCTGTCATAAATAAATAGATCTCATTTCCACTCCATTCAGTCTACTTTCGTTCCTTTTCTGCCAGCTCCAGGCCTCACTTCCAATCATCAGTGTCGGTACCAGGATTCCATTGTGCACCTTGCGTCAGTTGACAAATTCCCGTTAGATTTAATTCCATTCAAAACGCCGTTTACTTTATTTCCTGCAGTCACCCTCCTTTCGATATCATTCATAGCCTTTCCGTTTCTATCAAACATACTTCCCAAATACACAAACTCATCTACTTGTTCCAAACATTCATTACCTACAAGTATTTAGCACGGTGTCTTGCTTTCCCCCTTCTCGAATACCATCACTTTCGACTTGTTAACATCCATCATGAGGTCGCTTTCCTTGCATACATCGTACATTCTACTCCCTAGACTCTGTAGATCTTGTTCGTTATTCGCCATTAGTACTGCATCATCGGCGTACAATAAACAGCATATAATCAAATCGCCCATTTTTGCTCCTACATTTGTACATTCCAGTTCTTTGAAACAATTATCCATATACGAGCCATGGAGACATTACACGACCCTGCTTGACACCCTTTGTAATGTCAAACCATGGTGTGGGCTCCATGATCTTACACAACGTATTTAGTAGAAAATTTAAAGTACACGCGTTAAACTTGAAAGCTTTATTGTAATGTATCATGATGTAGCGATAGTGTGACGCGCGCGTGTTGGCAAGAATGGGAGCGCGGAAGGGATAAAAGACCGTCGCACTTGGGCGGGAGCTCTCTCGCATCGGAGTCGTGGATTGGAACACATCTAATATATTTATACTTGCTTGGCTGCCTGAATTCTCGCATACAATAAGAATCACCAGCAAGCAGTCCAAGAAGACATCATCTTATTGCAGTCGTAGTAAACCGGTGCAAGGGCATTGCATTTATAAAATATTAAAAAATATACTACACGGTAAACTCAAATATTCAAAATTTGTTTTTAATTTTCGCATTAATAAAAAAATATATATTAAATAAAATAACAATCACTTTGTCTGAAACCACGAAATTTATTATACGTCAACCGGTTTCGCTTATCTCAAGCTTCATCAGGACGTATTTGAAACTGATCATAAATACAGAAAGAGTGCACTTATAAATACATAAAGAGAGAGATAGAATATAAAATTACATATGAAAGAGAGAGACATAATACGTATACAGATAGACGGAACATTAAGGGATAAAAAATTCAGTGTTGATGGATATTAAATTGACTTTAAGGAAACATACCTAATATGGGGCTAATGGATAAATTAATTTGATTATTAAAAATTGGCAAACATTATGTCAATATTCGTGTCAAAGAACATCTTAAATGTTTAAACAGTAATGGGTTCTCAGAATTTTCCAACCGTGTTATTGAAAAAGACCATACTTTTAATAATACCATATGGGTCAATACCCTCTGTAATAACTGGTTTGCCCTCGCAATATAAAAGGCAGTAAATAGTGGCATTGTAATTCTTAATAATCCAAATTATTTATCCATTAGCCCCATATTAGATATGTTTCTTTTAAAATCGATTAAATATCCATCAATACTGTATTTTCCCCTCCCTTAATATTCTGTCTATCTGTATATGTATTCTGTCTCTCTCTTTCACATGTAATTTTATATTATAAGTGCACTCTTTTTGTATTTATGATCAGCTTTAAATACGTCCTAATAAAGCTTGTTGTATAATAAATTTCTTGGTTTCATACAAAGTTATTGCTTTCTACGAAAATATAAAAATATAAATTAAAGTTAGGTTCTAAATAAAGAATCATACCTAACCTAAAGTAACTTAAAAATGAAAATATTTTAAATTTCATTTTATAACCATTAAATAGACTAGTTTTGCGGTAGCAAGCAGAACTTCTATCTCATTAAGAGTCCTAAATACGATTTAAAGAGTTACATTTTAACCCAACTTACCAGACAAAACAAAGCTTATAAAATAAGCCCACTGTAAAATGCAAGGGGGCGTCACTGAAGCGGAATTCTAGAACATTCCGGAGTTCGGCTTAAGTCGAGTACTGGTACAGAGTACCTGCACACCCGCTGCGAGGAAGTCCTGAGGAAGCGGTGTCGGCATGTCCCGCGATTTATAGCGCGGGAAGCCTGTGTCATGTTGCGCCAATGTACGAATGTTGCAGGATGAATAAATTTGAAATAATTTCCCGCCGTTTAAAGTATGCACGATATTTTTCCGTTGCACGATAGTTTTATTTTTTATTCATAAAATAAAAAAAATCTGAAAGAATCGCTCGTAGTTCGAATATTGGGCCGGATTTCAGACCGTGAGGCACGCCAAATGTTGAAAAATAATAGATTTTTATCAGATTAATGGACTATTTACAGCGCCTTAGACAGTAGACTAGCTAAACCATTGCCCCAGGTTCGTCAGCCAGGATGCTCTTCCAGGTCATGGTGTCTTCCAGCAATCTTTTCCTGAATTATGAGATGCAAAAATTGATCCGACTTACTTAATTATTCAGATTTTTGTTGTTTTATTTTTGTTTACTTAGTTTGTGCTAGTTTTTCTAGATCAAGAAACTGTCCCATAAGTTAAAATATTTTTTGCTGTTTAGATAACATTGTGTAAAAACATTAACAATAAAAAAATTACTAACAATGCAAATGGTAGTGGCACAAAAAAAAATTTTTTTTCTTAAGCATTAGAGCGACAACTTTATTTTAGAAAAACGCAGGTTATATAGTTATAAGTTTGGGGTATAGAAAGTATATTTATCCAAATGTGATAAAATTTTGTGTTGTTGTTCAAGTCGTGTAATGTTATATTGACATATGACGTAGTGAGGTGTCTTTGCGATAAAAAAAAGTTACTGATCTAAAGTAAAGTAGTTCGAGTTTTAGGCAAATCTGCGTAGTGATTAGAAGATAGGGATGTGATGTTTTGAGTTCGTAAATTATAATACCAAGAACACACGTCATCTGACTATTCACATTCGTAATCTAAGATATTAAGATAATAATAATAATAATGTGTTTATTCCAGCGTGATCAGGTTTTTTTTTAACCCGATTCGCCATAGAGATAATACATATTATTTTATACGTTAAAATTATGAAATAAATATAATGCTATGAAAAAGAAAACCAAGGAAAATATTAATAAATAAAATAAAAAGTTAATAAAAAGTTCACATATATTTATATACACACTAAATATAAATATTACATTTATAACTACTTCAGTCACGGCCATTATTGTATATGTAGCTATTCTGTAAGCGTTGCCATTCTCTGGTCTGGTCTTCGTCTGGGAGCGACGCTTGTACCAGATAGTTGGTGCTGAGCTCCAGTCGCAGCTTTACGCCAGCAACTCAATGTCTCAGAAGCGGAACGAATCCATGTTACGGCCTTCGGTAAACATTGTAGATGCGCTGCAATAACGCGCCAATCCGATCAGTATTCTGTATGAATTGTTGTATTGAATTCGGGTCACTCGCTTGTATTTCGATCAGAGCTCGCAGGTATACATGCTGGTGAAGAACGATTTAAACAGGATGCTCTTCACCTCCTGCACTCCTCCACGACTGCAGAATATCTTTTTCATACGGATAAAAGTTGCTGTCTATCAATATTTCACTTATATTGTAACCCAAATATACGACGCTTTGTATTTTCTCCAATTTAATTCCAGAAATATAAAGACTTACATGGTTGTCGCAATAAATCTGGAATAGTATGACAGTTCAATCGATTGGCCTCGTATGGAAATTTCTAGAAAGCCAGTATAAAGGCGGGCACGCAAGTAAACGCCAAAATCAACAATTGCAAATTTTCAGGGATTTTTCTATGCTACAATTTATAAAACAAACAGAACATGTTTACACATATCTTAAACAAATAAAGTCGTAAAGTGTTGCAGTTTTGAAAATAATTTTGTTTAAATTAAATTTCAAAAAGATCCCGCAATAATATATTAAACCTTAACCTTACAATCTGTCACAATAATGAGGAACATCGTTGATTGACATAAAACTAAATTAGTAGGTACTTGTATACTGTTTAACTGGTCTCAAAACATATTCGTAGACGTAACAAAAAACGTGTAATTTATCGAGAAATTGATATAAAATACTACGATTCAATCATTTGTTTCTGACACATGACAAAAAAAAAAAAACTATATACATGTATTGTGATCTCACCGGGAATCGAACCTGGAATTTCCGGTGTAAGAATCCAGTGTCTGCAAAGATAAATGCGTATTAAAAAAATCTATTGCATTTTCTTCGATTTATTAAATCAAATTAACATTGTAAAATCCGTATTTCCAATTCTGTAAATATAAATTTTTCAGTAGTCTTGTACAGAAATTCTGAATAGTTTATACTACATTAATGTAATACAAAGCGAAGGACATTATCTATCTGGCTGCAGTGGAAATATTCGCTATGAAGCTTTATCAGCTCCCGGGCACGGTGCACACAAACTTAGACTCAGTTATGCAAGCAATCTTTAAAACCCATTGAAATTCTTGAACGCACGCTGCGAATGTGGATACAAACGTGCTGAAACCCGAGTTCGAATATATAAAACGAAATTAAAAATAAATTTAGAAAATATATCTATCGAAAAATATTGGGACTCGATCTCAAAATTTTCCACTCTAAGTAGAAAGCTTTAAGCTTTAAGCAGTCGCCAAATTAATGTTAACTAATTTCTTTACTGTTTCCGAGGTAAGTTTGTAGAACTACATAATCACATGTTTTTTGATTCTACTTGAGACGCGTTTCGCCTTGTAAGGGCATTATCAATCTAACAATTTGACACAACAACTTGTATTTATATATATAGTGGGGGCCAGCTACACAATTTTATTTACACGAGATGAAAATGTTGTAACTGAATGGTTACTTAGAATAATTAGAAGCATTCAAAAATGTATGGAAACCTTTAGAATTTCGGTGAATACTGTTGTCCCTTTTCATCTCACGCAAATAAAATTGTACAGCTGCCCTCCACTATAGACATGAATACAAGTTGTTGAGTTAAATTGTTAGTATTGATAATGTCCTTACATGTCGAAACGCGTCTCAAGTAAATGAAATGGGTGAAATTCAAAAAATAAGTTTATTATTTTCACATGAGCTAAATATTTCACATAACTAAATGAGACATCTATTTACATTATATTATATTATCGCGGAACTATGTTTTAAAAATTGTATTCTTACCCTACATTTGACAACTGTGCTAATTTAATGTAAATGGCAATGAGTTGGGCAAACGAAAGGATGACAATCATTACAGTATAAAAGTGCTACAATACAGTGATAGTTAAATTGTCATTTAAACCATTATATAAACTGTTATTCAAATCGTTATCCTAACCGTTATTTAAATCTTTATATAAACTGTTATTTCTACATTTTTAAAACTGGTATTTAAATAGTTATCTAATCCGTTATTTAAACTGTTATTTAAATCATTATTAAACTAATATTTTAACTGCTATTTCAACATTTTAAAAACTATTATTTAAATAGTTTTCTAAATCGTTATTTAATTCGCTATATAAACCGTTATTTCAACCATTTAAAAACGGTTATTTAAATCGTTATTTAAAGTGTTGTGTGACTATGATTGTGGTCGATGATAACAGTAAAATCTTAGTAACCAATCATCGTTAAATCACAGTTACCAATCGCAGTCACAAAACAGTTTACCATCACTACTAAAATGGATACCCCGCACTCGTACAACTCGCTAGGTTGATGACGTTAGAAAGATCGCAGGAAGCAACTGGATGCGGATGACATAGGAACGGTGAATATATAGAGTGACCATTATCCAACAATAATCAGATAAATAGGTTTACACTTGGCGTTACGATTTTGCAATAATACATTGTCATATTTTTTTGATATTACGGCGCGTCCCTTCGCGTCATAATATCGCGTACCCTTGCATTCTGAAGGGAAAGCAGTTTGGGCGAGATGGCGGGACTATCACGCTCAGCCCATCGCCATTACGACCTAAACGTATCCTGAACAGAATCCCTATCCATACGAAACAGATACACTTAAATAGCTCGGGTTCTAAATTCCTTTTTATACATACACTCGTTATTGCTCGTAGAAAAGGCCGTTTAAGATAACATCTCTTCCACCTGGGTGTTTCTATTCTCTTCGTTAACAATTTTCGTTCTAGATTTGTATACTACAAAGCTGGTTCAGGACATGTGCGCCTATTATGAAAGTGGTCGAAATCATGTTTCTTTCGTTTCGGAATATTTAAAGGTTCGCGTTTGAAATGATAAAAAAATATTTGTATATTACACAACAGAGTGTTTTAAAATTTATTTAGTCTACTAGATTTATAATAATTTATTTCGACACGTGTAGCGCCCAGTACCGCAAAAAACCCCCTTAACGACTTTGTGTGTTTTTGAGTTGAAAATGTACATTTTTAAAAGAAAAAACTAAACTAAAAGTTTTCCAAAAAATTCTGTAATGAAAATTTTACTAAATGCTGAATTTTAGATCACGTGATCTTTAACAAACGCTATGATTGGCTGATTTAATTTCAAGTGGAATAGCATCTTATATAAGTATAAAAGATAGAGGGGCGAGTCGTAGCGTGGCGGATCAGGACTAGCGACAGGTCCGTATGTCGCCTGTATCGTTGATCACCTGGTAGCAGCGATGATGGCGGTGTATTTAAATTATTTAGAGACGAAACTATTTTTATTACATTTAATGGAAATATATGTAAGTATGGGTAATTACATGGCTTACGACCTGTCCTCGGCTGGTTTAATTGATCACTTTATACAAATATAACGTTCACCATTCTCGCCCATTAATCAACCTCCATATTTATTAAATTTTTGGAAATTGTATATATATTTATAGTGTAGAGGTACTCGAACTGTTTCCACATATCAACACATATACAACTTCCAAAAATTTGATGTTGATTAATGGGTGAGAATGGTGAAGAAGACGGATCGTAAACCCTGTAATTAATTACCCATACTTCCATTAAATATAATAAAAAATATCTTCGTCTCTATAGCTTCCTATCCCTGTTTGTAGGCAATTTTGTTTATCCACCCTGTACATAATTAAACGACGCACGAAATAGGAATGAACGCACCTCGAAAGTTCAATATAATGTTCATCTTATGGTTCCCTAGAGCGACGTTCAACTTTAGACGCTTAACTAAACTTTCTCCATTTAGTTGAAATTAAAAGTTAAGGAATTTGACTTCTTTTTCAGACTTGATTTTCCTACACTTGAGAAAAATATTCTGTTAATTGATTTTCATTTATTCTTAATAGATTTTCTTTTCAAATTCATGTCAATATTGACCAGTGGCGTGCAGTAGGTATAAATTTAGGTTATGCTGTTACCGATGATATTACACAATCATATGTACTACAATATATATTGTACATAGGATTATGAACTTCCAAAATAAATATATATACATATGTCTCACAGAGACTACCACATCTATCAATTTGTATACGTAATATCATGTTGGAACATTTCAATTATTTATTACCAACTATGCTGTCGCCATCTATGGATTGTTTTGAAAATTTGATATTCATTCTCATATAACAGTATAGATGTCGCTGAAGCTGAGACTATTTTTTTCTAAGTTTTTGGGGCGTTATATCCTTTATGTGTTTGATGACAATCTCTCAGGGGATTAATCCTAGTAACTGGTTTCTATAAAGATTTGGATATACTCAAAATATTATGAAGTTTCGTTTAACCAACGTCTATAGACAAAATGAATCCGACGATTATATGACTTTACCATGTATTTATTTGTAATTTTAGTGTATTATTAAGAGTGTTTTTAAAGTTTAAATTTTAACTTTAAATAATTTCTTCTTACTCATATAAAAATCAATATAAAAAACGTAAGAACACTTTTTATGACTGAACATGATTCTTTTATTGTTTGAAAATCCTTCACGTAATAAATATACGAAGTAATTACTTTTATTAAAGGTTAACTTAAGAAAGGAAATCCTCAGAATTCCAATGAATAATGTTGTCTCTTTTCATCTCATGTAAATACAATTATATAGCTGTCTCCCATTAAAGTTATAAATGCAAGTATAATTGTTAAATTGATAATACCCTTGCAAGGCGAAACGCGTTTTTTTTCACATATGTGATTATGGAGTTTTACAAACTTACCTCGGAAACAGTATACTAACCACAGATCGTTAAAGAAGAAGTAAACGGTAGTAGCACCAGTGGTGGTGTACACGCTGTATTGCTAATCTGTCGGATATGTCGTGCCCTTGCCCCTTGCCCGATGTGTGATGTGATATTTAGATCAATCTGAAATGATAAGCTTTAAAGTTTTGAATATGAATTAAAAATTTTTGTTTATCGCTATAAAAATAAACCAATTACTGACTTCGGACTTGTTATATTATAATATTATACATAAAATTTTAATTTAAATCAACAATTTTTCTATAAAATGTTACAGACGTTACTAAAATATAAATTGTTTTTTTTTATTATCTCCTAAGCTAAAAGGGTAGGCCAACTTGGGCTGACTGTTTTTAAAAATTTATAACTTTGGTGGGTATACTCTTGTGCTGTACTTTAACTTTGGTGGGTATACCCATACCCAGCACAAGAGCGCGTTAAAATTACTGAATTTTATTATGTTTCGCGACGATCTATTTTCGGTGACCGGCAAATTGAAAAAAAATGCAGTTTGCTTGACCTTCCCGTTCCCCAGATTTGACGGCGCCTGATATATTTTTGTGGGGCTACTTAAAAGGCCGAGTTTACGTGAACAAACCAGCAACAATTCAGGAGCTTAAACAAAATATTCGTGCAGAAATAACAAATTTGGAGACAGAAACGTTGCGTAATGTAATACAAAATACTTTAGAAAGAGCAATTATCTGTCAACAAGAAAATTGAGGTCATTTAGATGGTGTTATTTTCCACACATAGATTAAAAAAAAAGTTAACAACTTTCATGTAATAATATATTTTTTTAATAAATATTAAAATTACAAAAGTTATATGCATTTTACATCAGCCAGTCCAAGTTGATAATATGTTTTTAAGAGACAATTTTCATAATTTTGATACAAAAAAGTCAATTTTAACCAAAATTTAAACTGATACCACGTTATTCCGACGTCATAAAATGTGTGCTGGGTTGATGACATGGTAATAAAAAATAGTGACTGAATGAGAAAAAGTGTAAATAATACAAACAAATATTCGCGATTGTAATTATGAACATTAATCTTTCAACAATTCTTATTTACACGAGTAATAATTCAATGTTAAACATTTAGAAAATGAACAAACTATTAATGTTGGAATTATTTAATTTTACATGAAGCGATACTGGTCGATCGAGTTAAGGAACGACATGGTGTTTTAAATATTTGAGATTTGTTACAATTTATACTCTAGTGTACAATAGAAAATATTTCAAAAGAATCCAGAATTTTCCGAGATGATGAAATATATTCGTGTCAAAGAACATCTTAAATGTTTAAGCAGTAATGGTTTCTTAGAATTTTCCAATCACATTATTGAAAAAGATCATTCTTTTGATATTACAATATATATGACAATTTAGAAGCCCTTAAAATAAAAAAAGCAATAAATAGTGGTACGCCAATTCTTAATAATCAAATTAATTTATCCATTAGCCCCATATTAGGTATGTTTCCTTTAAAATCAATTTAATATCCATCAACACTATATTTTCCCCTCCCTTAATGTTCCGTCTATCTGTATATGTATTCTGTGTCTCTCTTTTGCATATAATTTTATATTCTGTCTCACTCTTTATGTATATATAAGTGCACCATTTTTGTTTTTATGATTAGTTTCAAATACGTCCTGATGAAGCTTGAGATAAATTTCGTGGTTTCATACAAAGTGATTGTTATTTTATTTAATATTTATTTTTTAGTTTCATACTACAGTATGTTACATTGTTATACAAATAAGGATCAACGCTGTAGCAAAGTAAATACACTTAATTCAGGGTACTGCGTACTACAGTAATATTTTACTGTGTCATAGCAGACAGTGATTTTCCTGTACAGTTGTTAGTGCAATAAAATTGTTGTATTTTTACAATATTTTTATTACAAAATATTTTATAATATATATATAATTATATAATATTTTTATTACAAAAATGAAAAAGATTCAAATAAATAAAATATCAAGTAAAGTGGAAATATAATGTTCAATAATGGTGGCGTTAATTTTTCTAGGAAAGCATCGCAGTGGCCAGATCCATGTGTTATGGAGAGGCCACACGAACCATGGCCACTCACGAGACTAAGTATTCAGCGGAAGAGACGATACAGGTGAGTCTCTGTTTGATATATTGTAAGATTTGCGATCAATCTGTGAATCTTTCTATTTGACTGCCTTTTCCTGGACCACGTTCGCTGATGGGAAATAGATACCGCGGTGGACTGTATCTCTGCTGGTTTTTTTATTTGTTTGACGCTACTCGATTTTGATGAAGAAATGTGTAAAGACAGAAGGAATCTAGTCTTACCTTGATATCAATCTCATGAGCTGAACGCCACCTTGCACTTTCCTCGACTCGCACTGAAGGAGGAAGGTTTCACCGCACTTCAGGTGGGGTCAGATGTTGGCGAATTCTGTTTCTCGATCTGGATAACGTTAAGGCTCGGTGATAATCTATCTCGTCGGAACCAGGCGTGTTGACGCCCGTGAACCTCTACCAGGGATTTAGCAAGCTCGAGAGATGGTTCTAGCGAATAGGTGAGTTACCATCGGAAAGGTAGCGTCTTCTTTGAACATCACTCATGGTTCAACGAATCGTCCACGACCAGCTTGGCTAAAGCAAAGTCTGTGTAAATAAATTACAGAACTAAAAATGTAGATAATTTGACAATTATCTTCAATGCAGTGTAAAAATTTCTAATTCAATTTACATTTTTTATTAGAAGTACACATTATTATTGTGAAGTTGTAATTATTCAGAACAGATGGTCTGTAATATTGTAAATATGAATTAAATATATTAATTAAAAAGATATACATATAAAATCAATTTTTATCGAAAAATATTATTGTTGAATTGATAATTCTGGCGTCTGCTATCAGATTACTCAAAAATATTTGAGATTCTGTAAAAATAAGGTAGATGGCTCTTTCAAATAATGGAACGATTAAATGTATTAATATCAAAAAGGTAACATATAGGTTCGAAAATTTGTCGCTAAAAATATTGTCGCTGTAGCATAGTTGGATAATGCACCTTCTCCGGTTAGGAAAGAGATCCAGGTTCGAATCTTGTGGCGCAATAACAATATTTTTTGATAAAACTTGATTTTACATGTATATCTTTCTAATTAATATATTTCGTTCATATTTACGTTTGTTATGAACAGAAGCGTATTAGGGTTATATTTACAAGATAATAATAATTAAATCCGAGCTCTGTATAAAAGTTTTTAATGAATTATAAAGAGTTTATATTTATTATCGACCGAAGACACTTAAAATTCTTTTAATGGAGAATCTTTCATATTTAACAAAATGTTTATTTTAATATTTCGCTTTATGTTATCATCTGTTAGCGGCAATGTACTACTTAACCCCATTAGCACCGCACAAATGGCTTAACTTTCTCGCTTTTATGTAGTATCCATTAGGGAAGCAGGCTGCGGCGCTCTTATGGGGAAATTAATTACACAACCCCATAAATTCGTTTAAATAATTAATTTATACACACCATGCATCGCACCCTCGTTGGTGCTGTGCTGATACCGTTCCGCAGCTCTCTTGGGTTATCAGATGCTCTAAGACACTGGAGAATCCGCACACGTTCAGCCCGAAGAATTGAAAGAACCCTTTGTTCATGTTCTGTCGCGCTGTCCACGGGATGCGTAACATCCTTCTCCAGGAATGTGATAAGAGTAGGACTCCCGGTTCTGCGGATTATGCGGGCAGATTTTTTGAAAGTTATTTTAGAATTTTGTTTCACATTTTTTTTGACATTGTTGCAAAAGATCTAATCGCTATCCATTATAGGCTTAATTTAAAAATCACTTCAAAATCAAAAACAGCCAGTAATTTTAAAGTCATTTTAAGTCATTTTAATGAGTCATTTCAATTGTATTATATATTTTTTGCTTATTTTTTACATTTGTGCTGTTAATTTTAAATTTGAATGTTGTAATACTTAATGTTTTTATATGCAATGTGAAGGATAAAAATAAAACATCTGTTCCAACACTTATTTTTTCTAATAATTGAAATATTTTAATTCCCAGGGCTGGCACCGGGATCCCGGGATTTAAAATTGCCATTACCGTTATCCAAGTTTGGAAAAAAATCTCTGGGATTGAAATTCGCTATTATAGAACTATCCGCTGCGTATATAAAGATTGTAAAGACAATAATGCGTACCGACATAATTATAGTTGCTAGTTTGATGTCACTGTCTTTCCATACAGTTGGTTCGTAGCAACATAATTTTGGGCATGCGCTATTACTTGCACCATATATATCTAATCTATCATTTGGCTCCTATTTAGATGCAGCAAACTTTCACAATGTGAAGACCCTAGAACATCGACGAACACGTGCTGACCTAATACTTCTCTTCAAACTACTGCAAGGCCATATTGATTATCCCAACCAATTGGAATTAATATCTCTCCATGTGCTATCTAGATCAACCCGGCAATATGTACTCTTCCACATTCCCAGAAGTAGAACATCTTACATACAAAATTCATTCATTCACCGGTCATGCAAATATCATAATGAGAATTTGACAGAAATTGACTTGTTCAACATTAGCCTTACTGCGCTTAAAGGGTTCTTTTTATGAACCACCTCAATCTCAATTTTGACTAATCATTCTACCTACAAACAAGTCTTGTTCTCCCTAAACCGAAACAATAGTTGCAACCTCAACACCCTTTCTCCCTCGTTTTTATCTTTTTATTTATTTTCTGCCCCTAAACATACTTATGCACATAAAAATATTTGTGGATTTTCATAAATAGTATCATATGTTCAATATTTATTATAATAAGTTAATTATTATAATAAGTTTGTATTATACACTGTCAAAATCCTCCAATACAATAAAATAAACAAATATATATCTCGATTGTCCACAGTCAATTATACCACAAATACGATTGATCATCTACACATCCTCGTGCCATTCTCGATTATATCAAGGTATAATCCAATCACATTTTAACGTATCGGAACGCCATTACAGTTATAATTTCGATATAATTTTATGAACTTGATTTATTTAAAAAACTAACTGAAATACTCGACATTCATTGTTTGAATCGATAACCTCACTCTTTCATTGGCGGAATTTTCAGTAGATCTTATTTGTTTATGTTATGGAGAATATATGTTTGTTTTGTGTTGCTGTGCGACACGGACGGATGGATGAACGAACATGAAAATCATGTATATACGCGTGTGTAATTTTGAGTAAAGGAATAACATAAAATTCTAAACAAAAGATATATAGCCATTATTAAAAAAATGTGATACATATATGATATAATATTGAAGGCTACACAAAAGTGTTTAAATAAATTTACAAATTAAAAGATATACATATAAAATCAATTTAATAGAAAAATATTGTTGTTGCTATCGGGATTCGAACCCTAGATCTCGTTATATCCGGGGAAATGCATTGACCGATTGTACTACACCAACACAGTGCATTGACGACAAATTTTCGAATTTATATGTTACACTTTTAAAATTGATATATCGTTCTTTATTTTTACCCTGGATAGGAAGAGACCCGGGTTCGAATCCCGATTGTGACGTCGTTTTTTTACACGTCTACCGACTCGCTCAGGGTATAGCATGAAGTACGCGGTTCTGATGCGCAGAATTCACCATATCGCCTGCCACTCGCATCAGCTAGCATTCTCAGGGAAAATATTAAGATAAGTCCAAGTTTTTATAATAAAAAAATTTAATAATCTATCAGATATGAAAACACATGAATAGTAAAGTAAAATGTAATAAGAAACTTGTCATTTGGATGTGATAACAAACAAAGATTAATTGACAATTTTGACTTTTTACAATGACGGAATTTCTTACTACCGTGTGAAAATCTCAATCAACATATTATTATTTAAAAGTAATAGTGAGATACAACACTTTGATTCACTGAATGTGAAAATCTTCACCATTTTTGAATTACCTGATGAGTTTGGCAGGTTAAATTATAGCAAAAAATCATATTAAATAAATGTGATCAACAAGATTAGCTAGCTATTAATTAAAATTTAAATGGTTCGAATATTGATAATTCACATCCATATTTGTTTTACAACCATTGAAACGTGGGGTAATTTCGTTCATTCAGCAGTGATCCCCAGTCTCCGTCCAGATTTGATGTTCTGAGGCACTCGTAAATACTAGTATCTCCTTCCCATCAAAATATCAGGAAGGCTGGATCTTCCTCTTTTAACTCACGTGGAATCCCTTGCGTTCTCTTCTGTCATAAAACAAATTCAGCTATCAAATTATGAAGCATAGGAGACCAAATCGTATCCCCTCCAGCTTTGTTTATGAGGAATCCTTCATGAGACAAAAGTATTGTCATCATATGACCTTTCCTTTGTCATATAAAGAAAGAAAAAGAAGGGATGAGTCCATTCTGAAATTACAAAAACAATTAGAAAATAAATCTAACAATATGGTCCAGGATAACACAGATGCTTAATATATTTGATTATTCTCACCCTTCCTTAATTCTATAAGAAGTCACATCTTCGTCATTTTTGCATCGGAATAACTTCTCGTGCTCGTTAATACTTGTCAAAAGAAAGAACGGTAGAGAGAATTTTTTTTCTTAAGCGGTGCAGTATTGCCAATTGGTAAATGTCAACTTCCAATATATCTCGTGCACCGTAGGTACCAAATATAACGTAATACATAATAATACATATTATTATATACATCTTTCTAATTAAATACATTTAATTTGTATTTTAAAAAAATATTACAGACCTATGGTGTATTCCATTTAGAACACCCTGTATGTACACTAGTTGGAAATAATAGTTTTATTATAAATCTTATAACAGTACTTTGAATACCATTATCCACACATTCGCATACAGACTTGTTGATATTAGACCCAAAAAAAATGTTTTAGTTCTCTTACACGTTTGTTTTGCAACCCTTAAATCCAGGCTGTAGGTGAATATATATATTATTAATAATATTATCATCCCTCTAAACCGATGAGCATCGATCCGGCGACCCGCGATCGTAGGCTAGAGCTCAACCCCTATCAGCCGCGCCAACCTCCATAAAACGTTTCCATTTTTCCATCGAATTTTCGTAATTTTCCCGCGCGTTTGTTCTGGGGGTTAGGGGATGTTTGCGCGCGGGGCAATAAATTTAACTGTCGGGCCCTCGGCTGTGGAGATAGGGGTGGGCTGATGGGGTGGATCGGTAGACAAGTGGCTCTATTTGGAGCTAAATTACAGGACGCCGAGCTGAAGGCGGACGGCATACTGTAATTAAGGATATCATTAAGAGGGATCTGTGTTTCGTATCTTGTCCACAGTTATGTAGGCGTGTTGATGTTTGCATTGAAGTGTGATGTAACTCTGCTTTGTATTTGATTTATATTAAATAAGAAAAAAAATTAATTGCAATGGCAGTATTTAAAATATGTGGGGGTGAGTAGTAAGAATGAAATGGAAACGCATGGTTGATGAAGAGTCGTTTACTGGTAGAGGATAGAACAGAAAATACAGAAGGTATGTTTGTATATTAAATATAGAGAAGCCAAAAATGCGAAGAGTAGATGAGCGAGTTCGCGGTGTTCGGTGTCCACTCCGCCGGCCTCGGGCACCGAGGCGGGGCAGCGGAACAGAAGATGTGTCGTCGGTGTCGGGCTTGACTGCGGCGGCAGCACTTTACCGCCGGCTAGGTATTGAATGCAGATGTATCTTTGAATTTGAACCGTTATCCCCTACAAATATAATTCTTCTTCGATGGGTTAGCCATGAAACCAGACTATCAAAGGAGATTACCAGTAGGGGTTACGGTACAGAATGAATAGACATGATTTAAAAATAATATTAATGATTATTGGCGTAGGATATTATTTATAAATATTTTCGAATCAAATATCTAAACACCTACAACAATACGTTAGTACTGACATTTTATACAAATAATAATATAGGAAAATTAAAGATGATAATTTTAATAATTCCAGTGTTTATAAACTTAGCTGTAAAGAGTGTACTACTTTCTATGTTAGTAAAACTAGTAAAAGTAATTAAGATATTTTTCAGAATTTTTCAATCATTTATTAGAAAATGACCAAACTTTTGACAAAAATTTGAAATTGTCTGTTTTACATATAAACAATATTAGTCTTATATTGAATAATTTAGAATTATTATAAAGAAATAAAGCATGTAAAAATAACTATTTAAGTCCTATTCTAAAAGACTCAAGTCGAAAGTGATGGTATTCGAGAAGGAAGAAAGTAAGACACCGTACTAAATATTTGTAGGTAATGAATGTTCGGAATAACCAGGTGGGTTTGTGCATTTGGGAATTGTGTTTTATAGGAACGGAATGGCTGAGAAAGATATCGATAGGAGGGTGACTGCGGGGAACAAAGTGAACGGCCCTTTGAATGGAATTATAGCTAATGGGAGTGTATGGAAGTGAGGTATGAGGCTGGCACAAGAGGAATGAAAGTAGACTGAATGAAATTGCTTAGGGGTATATGTGGAATGTCCATTTATGACAGAGTAAAGAATGAAGATATAAGGAAAGAATGTAAAGCTGATTTTAGTATGGTGAGATTAAGAAAAGATCACTTAGGTGGTTCGGTCGTATCAAATGAATGAATGATGAGAGAATGGTAAGGAAGAAGTGTTGATGGCACCAGAAATAGAGAATGTCCGCGGAAGACTTGACACGACCAGATAAACCAGATGGTCCCGTTAGAAGCCTCAGTAATCGACGAGCTTGTATGAGAAAATATATGAATGTGGATGAGACGAGAACTGTGTTTCAGTACAGAAGAGTGTGACGCTCTATCCTCTTTACCTACCCCCGCCGGGAAACGGCGTAATGGTAAGTTAGTTAGTTAGGTTTGGTTAGTTAATTTGACATTCTGATGAATGAAATAATACTTTCCAAAACCGTTTAAATAATTAATTAAGTGGTTAAAAACAACGTTAAATAATCTATATAAAAATTATCATTAACCAAAATGGTGAATTTGCAAGATTGACGACTTCAAGAATGCTTTCTAGGCTATGTTGTCACATCGTCAGCTTACCTGATAGTCTCAAAGGTGTTATGTCTCTCACTTATTAAATGCTCTGGAGATGTTACCCCATACAACCTGACCTACCCATTTTAGTCTAGACTTCAGTATAAATACATTGTTTGTAAACGCTGTAGGTACTCTTTTGGATGACCGATTTCATTATTTTCAAATACAAATTAAATGTATTAATTAGAAAGATACGCATATACAATAAATTTTATCGAATAATATTGTTGTTGTTACTACCGGGATTCGAACCTAGATCATTTCCTATCCGGGAAATAATGCATTAATCGATTATGCTATACCAACACTGTTCCGGATTCGTAAAACACATTTTTGGCGTGTCTTGAGAATCAGCCGCGACCTGTGTTATTGACATCTTTCTACGTTCAAATTCACACCCACAACCTTTCCTTTATGCTCGTCTTAGTGTGAATAGTGACCTTGATGTCAGAAGACATCAACGGGACTGATATTTGTTTGACCTCGACATTACGATAGCATTCGCGGTGTGGATGTTTAGCTCCAGTGCATCAGTACTGTAATTTTGTAATCCTGTGATTTGTGTGCACAGTGATATTGTTATTTGTTGTTTTATATGCCACGGGTGAAACTGTGATATCGCTGTCTTCAATTGAAAGCGGAGAGCTGCCCATCTGCGCGCCGTTTTTGTGATATCGGCGGCGACTGCAGGAGTGATAAAAACTTCATATGCAAGGTAAGGCAAACAGTCCTTCCAATCCCGGTTCCCCGAGACCACTGGTCCTTTAACTGGAATTCCTACCCATCGTCGACCCTTATATCCAGGTTCCCTTATTTCCTTCCCCTCCTGTGGCGATGCCGATTTACGATCGGAATTATCGTAGATCGCGCAATTCGTTCGTTAGATCCTATCGGCGCAGGAAATACGTCTTCTTTACGAACACGGTGCATTGACGACTAATTCTAATTAATACATTTAATTTGTATTTAAAAAAATATCACATACCTATGTTCTAAATTATTACAACTTCACAATAAGATGTGTTCTCCTTAATAATTACAATCTTCACTGGGTTAAATGATATCTGATAATCTGGTTTTAAAATACTTGGAGAGCCTCATTTAGTTCTCAGAAATTTAGGCCAGGAACTAAAGGTGTCAAGAAAAATAATGAAGAATTTGTATAATAATCGATGTGATATTACAAACCATAATAAATTAAATCAAGTATAATATAGTAAATAAGTTTTTTGGACAAGTTTGGGTAAGTTGAAACTTTGAACTGCGAGTTCCAGTGGTACGATAGGTTATCTGTATGAGACAAATAGTATATTGTTTTCGGTTTCTCGCTACCGTGCGTGCCAAAACCTGTACATCTTTCTATTGTGCATGATGCTTGTTGCACGACACTTTCGCGATATCAACGAAAGTGCATGTTCAAGAGTACTTCGTGCGTAACAATGGAGTACCTGTCCTGGATCTAGAAGACCTGTGGATCTTGTGGAAGAAAGTCCAGATACCGAAAGGAGCATTTCATAGATGGGTTGTGTTTTCTGGTTCTGGGTGGTTCTTCAGCCCACCCTGTTCCTTACTCCTGTCCCAAATTTCTTGCACCCTTCCTGTATTCCGTATTTCCCCAACCCGTCAGATAACACCTTTTGTCTGCGGGGGCAGGCAGAGAGAATAGAGCGCTACACTCTTCTGTTCTGATACACAATTCTCACCTAATCCACATTCCTACATCTTCTAACAGGACCATCTTATAGTATCTAGTTTATCTGGTCGTGAACTAAATATTCGTTACATTGACGTTATGTGTAATAAAATAATGGGCGCAACACCCCGAAAAATTGACGTTTTACATATTTTGGCTAAGTTTGTTAGCCAGACTGGTTTACTGTCTCGTTTCAAAATGGCAGAGTACCTACATGGCATCATTAAACAGGAAATTTCACACACGGACGAAATTCCGAAAGGCATTTTGGAAAGGATATTTTTTCGAAATTTTTTTATGACAAACATACTATTACGATGTAAATTCCATATGTTATACTATCATCCGTGCCAGTAAGAGTAGGTTAAGAGGATAAAACGCCACCCATCTCAACTAACATTGCGTTTTGTTCATATGAATTATACAATCTGTGTTTAATAGTGGAAGGCAGATTATATAGATGGTCAGCTTTAATTTTCTTTTGGCATATAAGGGTAAATTTTTAAATTAATAATTACTAGAGAATCAACAATTATTTAAGACAAATCTATAAAATTGTCAAAGCTAATCAAATTATTCCATAATACACATTTTTTAAATCAGTTAACCCGTCACAACTGACGCCTCATTCGAGTTAAAAGAAAATGTTTTCAAAAATTGTTTTAAATTATTAAACAAGCAGGGTTCGCTCATTACTATCCGTCAAAAAAAAAAGAACACCCGCCACAATAAACAAAGGCGCGAGAACAAAACAAAAAAGCATCATATTCGGCTGTGTTTTGTTTTTTTTTACATTTCTGTTTGTTTTCCCTTCTATGCAAATATGCCACCTGCTGTGGAAATAGCGCTTCGTCTGCTGCGAGCGTCCAGGGTTCCAGCAGTCTCCGTATCTCCATACTTCAACACTCCGGATATCAACCCCGAAACTAAAGTCGGAATTGTTTGCAAGGGTTGCTCTGCGATATTTAAAAAAATAAATTTAAAATAATACTAATTATTACGGTGACAGTATCATACATGATTAATCATTTCACATTCTTTGAAATATCAAAAGCGAAATCAAAAATGCATATAAATCCAAGAATTCTTATTATTGCATTATTGTATGTTCTGTTTCTCCTTCTTATCTTATCTTCTACCAATAATATGACAGTTAAATATTTGAATTAAAACAGAATTGTACAAAAATTTACATAAATTGTTAGAATTCAAAAAATGTTTCTGTTGCCTTATTTCTGGAGAACATCGTCAAAGAGTTGTCCTTGCTGTGAGAACTGTCACTTTGTGTATGTGTGTGTGTGTGTGTCATGAAAGTAAGTAGATGAGTAGTGGGGGACGAACCTTACAAGAGACCGTCTCTGGGGGAACGGCTCTCTTCCATCACAGCTTCACCTGAATAACTAGTAGTGTTCAATTACTGTATATCATGTTCTAATAAACGTATAATATTATTAACTGGAAAGACTGAGTTTCACTTACAAGGAATTGGGACCCAAGTAATTAGACAGAAATCAGAGGATAGAACCCCAATGGAATCTGGTGGTAATCTAAGAATTATCACACTTATAAAACGTAACAACCATTTGCTTCTTTTAATTGATCCCTTTATAATCAATATTAACTAAAATCAGAAGTATGTCTGTCATGTAACGCTGTTCCTAGTTAAAATCTTAAGGCTTACCTTTCAAAAATAATTCATGTTTTTTTTTCTACGAAATTGTTGGTTTTTATTATTCATTTATGACAAAAGTTATAAACTAGATTTAACTTTTTTTTAAATTATTACTTAGATAAGATTATTACATTAATGTAAAACTAATAAACTGAATGTTACATAATTAAGAAAATACCAGCATTTTAAGAAAGACCGCCACCATTAGATTTATTTACAGCGTGCCACAAAACTGTCATAATATAGAAAGTTCTTGGGTAAATAAAAAACCACATTTTCGTAAAAAATGCGAAAATATTCAACGTTTTTGAAAACGCACTCTTAAGCACACATTTTATTGATACGATTCTTCTGCACGCTCTTCTTATTCGTCTTACCTGACAATCGCATCGTAATGTAATATCCTAATAGTATTGTGCGAACAAACGACGCGAGCGACACCTGGATTGAGGATGCAGGCAGCAGCAAAAGTATAATTGTGGTTAAAGTCCATAGTGATATACAGCAGAACAAAAAATATTCGATGTTAAAGACAGGGAACTGTCAAACAGATATCAGGTAAGGTTAAAGAAGACTCTGAAGACTGCAAGAGATATCAGTATCGTTGATTGCCAAGATCAGCTAAAGGGGAAAATATGTGTTCTAGCCGTTGATTTCAAATGGTTGGTTGGTAAGAATGTGGACGTTGTCGGTGTGTTTTAATTGGTATTCAAAATTATTCAGTCAGGACGAATCTTTGGACCGTTGCAGTAGTCTTAATTAAAATACCTAGCCTCTACTGCTGTCACTAAGACAATGGTGCGCCGTAGAGTGGTCCAATAAACATGAACAACGTATGTGTAATGATGCGATGACACTCAGTAGCGGCAAGAAAATATTCGGAGATGTTTAAAATGAAGAAATTTAAATCATATTACGGTCAATAATTACGTTATATTAAAAATTATGAGACATATGCTTTTTGTGGATCGATGTTTGCGAATGATGACTTTCCCAATAATCACCCATCATTCGCATGTTCATTTGATATTGTTTTGTGTATGTGTTAAAGAAGAAAAACCACTTACAGTTGATAGAAGTTTATAGAATAAAACATTTTATTTATTTTATTTTTTGACTTTAAGCAAAATAATATTCTAAGAAATAATAAAATATGAAGGATAATCTAACAGTTATCTTATTTTTAAACTGCCAATAATAAATATATATATATATATATATATATATATATATATATATATATATTATATTCCCACAAAGTACTTACCATACACTACAATTATCAAAATTATCCCCAAATAAGAGTCATCCCCAAATAAGAAAGATTTTGATTTATAGGGAAGACTTTGATGCACTTAAACATCAATATTAATATTTGTAACATTGCCATATAAAGTATTCACCTACAAAAACTGAAGATTTTAAATAAAATAATTTGAAAAAATTAAAAATTATTGAGATCGCCACGCTCTTCTGTCCTGACATACAATTCTCGTCTTATCCACATTCATACATCTACTCATACAAGTTCGACGATTATTGAGGCTTCTAACAGGACCATTCTCCAGTAGCTGGTTTACCAGGTCACGTCAAATCTACTTCTGGTACCATCAACACTCGCGTTATATATTTTTCTTGCCATTCTTTTCTCATTCATCAAGATCAGCTGTACATTCTTTCTATATTTCTTCATTATTTACTGTCATAATTGAATCTGCCACATATACGCCTAAGTGATCTCATTTCCAGTGCATTCAGTCTAATTTAGTTTCTCTTCTGCTAGGTCCAGGCATCAATTCCATACATCAGTGTCGATACCAAGACTCCATTGTAAACCGCTAGTCTTGCCTCAGTCGACAAGTTTCTATTAGCTATAATTAGCACCCTCTTTCCGTTTCTATCGAACATACTTCCCAAATACACAAACTCATCTACTTGTTCTAAACATTCATTACCTCCAAGTATTTATGTCTTGCTTTCTTCCTTCTCGAATATCATCACTTTCGACTTGTTGACATCCATAATAAGGTCGCTATCCTTGCATAGATCGTACATTCTACTCACTAGGTTCTGTAGCCGTTACCACGACGAACTTGGCTGCCGTAAAGTATGTGAATTAATTGTAGAACAAACGTACGTACGTAATTGTGCACATGGCAAAAGCTCAACAAGGGATATATTTATATATATATATATATATATATATATATATATATATTCACATCTGTAAATGTAAACTTTTTCATGTATTATGTACTTACATTGATAAATAATGTCTAACGATCTGACGTATTACTCTTCCAAATTAATATTCATTAAGTATACATTTTCACCTAGTTAATTACTGTGAGTGTTGCGTCATATTTCAAATATCGGATAAATATACCGAGGGTATGCATATAAAATTTGGCAAAGTAAATACCACATATCAGTAAAAAAATAAGACATATATTTGGGTACCCTGACTGCTATACTAGTAATTTACTGTATTATAGAAGACAGTGTTCCTCCGGTATAACAGTAAGCAAAGTGCAATGATTAATGTACACAAAATACATATACAAACAGTTAAACAAGAGATGTAATTAGGTAATTTAATATACTGTTGTAGTACTTTTATTCTCAGGTTTGGACCTTTAAAAGTTCTTGGGAGTAATTTCTCCCCATTTCATGGGGCCAGAACTGCACTTTACGTGAAAAATATGCAATATTTCACTTTGGCATTTAGATCGTTATATATTTTTGGTGTTAGATACAAATGGAATCTTTGTGCAAAAGTTTTGTTAAGTTATTATATATTATAGTAGTTAGAATATATATATTCTAATAGGCGTACGCATTAATTCATGCGTTTTTTTTTCGAAAATTAAGGCTTTATTGTGAAAAAATGGTTATACACTCAATGATCAAAGTATTGTCCATCGGAAGCTACAACATTTGCCCATCTTTCTGGCAGTTTGTGGATTCCATCCCAAAAGAACTTCTCCGGCTTGGTGGTGAAGAACGAATCAAGCCAATTTTTGATACCCTGTTCTGAAGTGAAGCGTATTACGGTGAGGGCATTCTGCATTGATCTGAACAAGTAGTAATCAGAAGGGGCTATGTCTGGGCTATAAGGCGGGTGAGGTAGAACTTCCCACCCACTGTTCTCCAAATAGTTTTGAACCGGTCTTGAAACATGTGGCCGAGCGTTGTCATGATGGAAAATTATGGATTCGTGTCTGGTTGCATATTCTGGTCGTTTTTTCGCAATCGCTCTCTTCAAACGAATTAATTGTGTTCGGTAGAGGTCCCCTTTGATCGTCTGACCCGATTTCAACAGCTCATAATACAACACACCTTTTTGGCTGTCCGGGTCGTTCATTGTCTTCTAAGTTGAAATCGCCACTTCTAAACCGTGCAAACCACTTCTGGCACGTTCTTTCAGCTAGAGCATGGTTACCATAAACCTCTACTAAAATACGATGACTTTCGGTAGCACTTTTCTTCATGTTAAAGTAATGAAGAAGAACTCCCCGCAAAAACACTTTTTCTGGCACAAAGTTCGACATGTTCAAATGAATAGAAAAAAATGTTGTTTACACTTCAATCAAATGACATATACTGAAAAAGACGCGCAATGACATTATTATTTTATATATATAAAATAGCACGTAAAACGAAAACAGTGTGAATTTTAAATTACATTTTGTGCAGTTTAATTAGCATTTGCAGATGTGTACAAATATTGACATATACTCGTAATGTCAACTAACACGCTGATTGCACCGGTTCTGTTTACGTTTGAGAGAAGCAACCCTGACTCGAGCAGGTGTCGGTGGAAAGCTGCCAGAAGGGGTGGTTTTTGGAGTGTTTTTCTTTCGGGGGGTGGCATTTCAGGCTGCCAGCGGAGCGGGCCGGGGAGCGGGGGGAAATGAAGTCACTTTTACCACCTAGGGTATGAAAGCGCGGCCGATATGTTTCGGGGTTGATTTCCAAAGTTTCAAGTATTTTTTGCTAAACTTTTTTTTTATAGATATTTTTACCGTGTTTCTCGGCTCGTTCGTAATTGACTGAAATTATCCAACCGAAAGGTAATTGATATTTGAATTAAAGTCAGATATATATCACAGTCAGATGTGTAAAGATGTTGTTCTCTAAGAGGTCAAGATCAGAAACAAATTGTCAGAAATTTATTTATTAAATGTTTTTGTTGTAATAGAGGTAAATATATCATGATAAACATAAGATACAATTATATTGCAATTAAGTATGTACTCGTGGTTTATTGTGTGGGATGGAGTAGACTTTACCTCTGATATATACAGCATTGTTCTGGCTACTTTGCTAGACTGTGTTGTAGAACTAGTGAATTATTAGTGTAGGCACTGTATAATGATTATATTAGAATATTGGATAGCGATTCTTCTGATTGATCTCTACCCAACTGGATCATATATTGGGTCCATATTTGTGTAATCTTATTGGAAATGAAAGATTTTCAGTTGGTGTTGAGTGTGTTGTACAGTTTCGGAGCTAAGAACATGTTGAATCTTTGATAAAATATCGTTGTTGCTGTCAGAATTGGCGTGTAGATGTTCCTTGTTTGTCTTGTGTTGTGTCCAATGATTTATTGCTTGGGGTGAGTTGTAGTTAGCATGGAAATATTGGACGAGTCTCAATGCCTTATGTCTAGGGCATTGTACTCTTTAAATATAAGATGTGATGGATATCTAAAGGAACGACCATTTATTACCCTAAGAATTGTCTTTTATTTAATTAAACGCGAATAAGGGATATCACAAAGAACTCCACCAGACTATTTGGTCTGGACTATAGGTTATGGCTACTAAGCTTGTGCTTGTTCGATTATTGATTATGTTGACGATTTATATTCCACCAGCTTATATTATATTATACCAGCTTCTAATAGTTGGAGTGCATGTTGAAGATCCTGTCTGGTATTCATATTAAATTGTTACCCCTGAGGAAAATGCTGGCTTCATGCTATTACCATCTGACAGTGACAAACTCCTTATTAATCTATCTTGTGTTTCTTGGTTCATCACTGTGTTCTTGTGCAAGTCCAAAAAATTGTATATTATTAATGTCGTCTATTGTTTATGTTTTTAGCGCCGTTTAAAATTAATTAAATTCTATTCAATTTTTTGGCGTTTGACTTGTTGCCTCGTGCATACATTCAATTCGTAGTTTACCAAAATTTAACCTGCGTATATCCTTTCTATTCTTAAGCATAATGAAGAAAGAAGACGTCGTAGTGATTAAAATCTTCCAAATGTAACAAGATCTGTATGCTTGGAACTTTTGTATGGACAACTACCGTCGCGTCACTCCACTAACGCTAATTAGTTAATCTTATCTTAATTTCACTAATACGTAATAATACACGCCGCAACGCTTGTATTTATGGTGGAGAGGAACTATTAATGAACCAGCATCCGGCAGACGAAAAATAAGTGCCTTCCTTTCTTCCTCATATTTTCACCATATGTTCTTACTTAATTTAAATAAATAAAGGCAGAATCTATATTAAAGAGGCTGTGAATGCCTTTTTGCTGGTAGCCATGAGTATTGCATTGCCACAACGTTGCACAATAGCATGATATGGTTCCCCTGTAGAGTAAAAATGACGGGGATTGAATAGGACCGATACTTTTTACCGCATTTTAAAAATGTTTTCACGGCCATTTCTGTACAGTTTTCTGAGCTAATATGCCGTTTTTATCTGTCCTTTCTGGCCAATATTTCGGATTCCAATGCAGGGTTCATTAAGTACTGGCTTGCAATACCGTGTCGAAAGCTGGGTGTGTTATTTCTGGGTACTGGCTTGCAATACCGTATCGTAAATAGGTGTTGTGTTATGTGTAAGATTCAAACTTTCTGAATAATTGCTTTAGATTCTTCTGTCAGGATTTCTGATCTTCCGTGAATAATGCAGATGCAAGATCTGGTACTTTTCTGGATATCTCATAATATGGCTAAAATATTACAGTTTCCGCGTTTTCATTGTATTAAGAATTTCGTATTTCACAATTACGATTTATTGAAACGTAGTGTATACGAAACATTTGACTACCGCTGGACAGCTGGGGCTCCCCCGAGCCGTGACGCCATTACGATGTACCGCCCCGCTCTCCCCGCGGGTATTGTGCGAACTTCACAGTGATGAAATTGTGTTATACGCACTGCCCCGCGTTCAATTTTGCCCGCGCTCGCCCATCACACCTGTCGCTCCCGTTTAGGGTTAGCCTTCCAGCCGACCGGTCCGCAGGTAGCTGGAACCTCCTGGAATATTTCGACGTCATTGAGCGGAAGATGTTTAGTGACGACCGTCATTCAGTATCGAAACGTTTTGGTTTCAATATTATTTATCACCGTGCTCAGGCAATGTTGTCTCTAAGGTGCAATATAGCGTGCACAGAATTTAAACAAAACTTATTCTTCAAATGCCCTCTACATGTCTACTCCATGTTGATTTATCCTGTATAAGATTACCAATATGTTGGACCACTTTCTGAGCTTGCACAGCCAATATAATCTCTTTCTATCTCACTACTAGCTATGCTGCATAATGATTTGTAAAATATTATATTCCTTATTGCGTATACAGGATTCAAAACATGCAGTGCACGAATGAGTATAAAAAAAAAATAGTATTAAGGAGAACACATTCTTATTGTGAAGTTATAATTGTTCAGAACATAAGTCTGTAATATTTTAAATACTAATTAAATATATATATATATAATTAATACGTTTAATTAGTATTTAAGAAAATAGTATTTATTAACTTAAATGCTCTAAAACGACATTATTTTATGTGACGTTTTTGAATTATGGATGAAAACGTATATTTTGAAATGCAATACACTATTTTTTGCATTTTTTTTCTGTATATATCGTTCTGGCAGCCATACTGGATTTTAGATCACGTGATCATCAACAAGCGTTGTCGTTGACTAATTTCATTTCAGGGGAAAAAGTGAGAACATCTCGTAACACACGAGTTATTTCAAAACATAATATAATTAATTATAATTCTTAATGTAATTTTTTTGCACAATATTTAGCTAATCAGAAATCATCAAAACACCCCATATTGAATAATCTAGTGGGTTTAAATCTGGGCTGTTCGGTGGCCACATGACTGGCTCGATGAAATTAACATTCTCACGACAAGGAAAGTAGCTTGTATTTCTGGCTATTTCTGTGAGCTGGAGCTCCGTCCTGGTGTAATGTCCAGTTATGTTGTAATGTCTAGCCACACTCCAGGCTTTGTTTTGAAACTCTTTGATCATTTTCCTAGCACCCTGACGATTTTTCGCAAATTTTTGATCAGAATACGGTCTTCTGCAGTGATTTTTGTCATTCCGGGCAACAATTTGAAAAACACCAAATATAAACAATGGGAAAATTAATAATCAAATATGGCGACCGGAAATTGTCGAAATAAAACGTAAGATAGGTAAAGTAAGTAAATTAGTCAACCATTTAAGCTATTTTCATGTAATTATATCATTAAGGAAAACACATTCTTATTGTGAAGTTGTAATTATTCAGAACATAGGTCTGTGATATTTTAAATACTAAATTAATGTATTAATTATAAATGTATACATATAAAATCAATTTTGTCGAAAAATATTGTTTTTGCGTCACCGGGATTCGAACCTGGATCTCTATTTCCAATCCGGGGAAGTACACTACCTTTGTGCTATAACGCCAGTATTTTTCTTGACAAATTTTCGAACCTTGAGTGTCCATCATCTTGAAAACTTCTACGTTTAGTGCCATTTTAGGAACAGGAAAAAAAATATTTTTACTTAGAAAAAAAGTTATTGCTATTTTAATGCCGAAGGGGGAATTTTGTGAAAAATTCAAGGTAATCTTTTTTTAAATTGCAAGCCTTGCTTCTGGTGCAAACTTGCAACAATGCATTAAAACGTGCAGTTATTTGAAAGAGTGGCCATTGTTTTATTAAAACTACAAAAAAAATATTAACCACGCCAAGCTAACCAGCCAATGTCGTATTTTATACGTAATTGTAAAAAAACAAAGTAATTGATAAATAAAAACCAAATTAAAAAATTGTGTTTCATTTTCTAGTTATTCAAAAACAACGTCGGCCTGGAATATAATATTCACCCTGTATCTTGGGTAAGTTTCTGTGAGGGTGGTACCCCAGGACTGTTTATGATCCTACTCATTCGCCGCCTGGTTGGCATTTTTTGAATGCTGATAGGCAGCTGTGAAACTTCGTCTCGCACGTGTGACGGAGCCGAACAGCTGCCATCTCAAAAACAATTGATTACATTAATGAAATAAAATAAACAATTAAATGGAAAGGGAATTGGTGATCAGGTCGAAGGGCGAGAGGTCGATCTCTAATATGATGAATAGTACAAGCCCGCGACATGATCAGAGCCTTGCTACGCGTCGCATTAGGATCGCGAAGAGTGTAAACAAGCAGTTCGCGTTGTAGAAACAGAATAAAAGACCGCGGTGTCCAGTCATGAGCACATCGACCGAAAGAGAGAAAGGAAGATTTTAAACTTTTTCACAATTTGCACTTGTTAAATTTCCATTCGGTTTGAGCGCGTCTGCGTTTCGAGTATTGTTTTGTTGCAGTTGTACCGGTCGGACAATACGTGAACATCCGAAATTTGAATTATCGATTTGTGGCTTCAAGGCTTCGCATCTCGCCCTTGCACGAGGGGGTCCCTCTGCCCTTCCGTGGGGTACTGCCTCATTGGCATTCTGGCCACGTGATTCCAAAGTCGCTGCGGCGGGGACGGCTGCGACCCTTAGAACTGTCTTGAAAAGTTAGAGAAAAAATATTTGTTCCAAAAATATGTGTATTGTAAAACGCGGTATTAAATAATGCTAGTAAATGCGGTATTAAATAATGCTAGTAAATGCGGTATTAAATAATGCTAGTAAATGCACTCGTAACTATAGGTCTACTACCAAATACATAGACATGAACTAACGGAAATTTCTTGATTCATTAATTTCATTTTGGTGTCACAAAAGTTACCACAATTATTTTTTTTAAATAAATGTTTCAGTAATTTTCAACTTCAATATCGCAAGAGACTACTAAAATACACAAGAATTTTTCATATAAAAACACTTTACTGGTGTACATAAAAAACAAATTTAATGGACTCGTTCTTTCTTATAATGGTATGTATTGTCTTAACTATGCCAAATAATATTCGGTTTATTAGTTTTAAATTAGCGTAAATGTTTTATTTAAGTCATGATTTAAAAAAAATCTAATCTAGATAAATCTGTGGGTATTAAAGTTCGCTTTAAAAAAGAATACTAAGCTTACCAATGGGCGAGCAGTCGATATATTAACGATTGAACATTTCGTGCTAAAGTGAACCACACTAAATATGTATTTATTTAGTATCCAGAGTAAATGACATATTTTTTCCTGCTGCGTAATGGAAAATCCCGGACATGACAACCAGATGGTGTGCGAAGTATCCAAATAATACTCACCGGAAACAAACGTAAAAAAATCCTAAACGAAAATTCTTCGTTCATAATTAATCGCACTCACGCGAAAATATAAATTGAAAAATACAGACGTAGAAAATGCCCACATTGAAAATGACCATATTTAAAAAATGCCCACATTAACCCATTACGCCCTCTGCACACGTCCGTGTACAGCTCTTCGAAGCGTGCTTTGGTTGTTGGATTGGATGTTACTAATAATCTATGCAAAAATAAAATTTGTCAAAATGTCATTATTGTTATATTGAATAGCGGATTGTTAATGATGTGATTAAGATATTTTATTTTCATAATTTTTAAATATAATAATGATATATACATATAAAATTAATTTTATCGAAATATATTGTTGTTGCGCCACCGGGATTCGAACCTGGATCTCAACAATATTTTTAGCGACAAATTTTCGAAGCTATGTGTTACCTTTTTGATATTAAAACATTTAATAATAATAATAATAATAATTTTGGATACCGCACCTTCCCCGGTTTGGAAAGAGATCCAGGTTCGAATCCCGGTGGTGCAATAACAACATTTTTCGATAAAATTGATTTTATATGTGTATCTTTCTAATTAATATATTTAATTCATATTTAAATATCACATACATTTATTTAAATATCTGAATAATTACAACTTCACAATAAGAATGTATTCTGCTAGAAATATTTTGACTTGTTTTTTTATTATGATGTATAGTCAGACTGGATTTATGACGTGGGATAATATCTGTTTCAATAATTGTGTACTAGGTTTCATTTTATTGCACTGTACACGTGCGCTTCTGTAATACAGCTTACACTATTTTGCAGGCGTCTACGAAGGGTCTACGATGGCATCCCGTCGCATCTTTAGCACATTGAAAATGATCACATTTAAAAAATGCCCACATTGAAAATGACCACATTTAAAAAATGCCCACATTAAAAATGCCACATTGAAAAATTCCCGCATTGAAAAATTTTCACATAGAACATGCTCACATACAAAAATTCCCATGCTGAAAAATGTCAACACAGAATACAAATAATTCATTGTAAAATGCCCATTTTGAAAATTGCTCAAAAAGAAAATTGCCCGTTTTCTCCCTATATAAGTGTCGATGCATCAAATCGCTCATTGTTGAGAGACGGGGTCCCGTTCTAGAAGAGAAGCTGGACACAGAATTGCCTCAAACCAATTCATTATTCATATCATTATTTTGAAAGTGGTCTAAGTCATGTGTCTTTCGTTGATAGATTTTATATTACACAACACAATGTTTCAAAATTCATTTGTCAACTAGATTTATTTAGAAATAAAAAATTGAAGGTCAAAGTGACTTTACTCTATTATAAAAATAAACACTAGCGGAATTTCGTTGAACGTTGTAACAATACAATTTGAATATAATTTTTCACAATTGTTACAATTTGAATTAATTTGAAATAATTTATATACTACTTTTTTTTCAATTTCTTGACTTAGACCACTTTCATAATAATGGACACATATATAATAAATAGTAGATATCTGTCATGATCATTTTGAATGTTGATCTACATTACAACAGATAAATAAATACTAGTATAATTTTATTTTAACTGATGAGTATATCTATTTAAAAATTGAATTTATTTTTCCATTGTATTTTAGCTAAATTAAATAAAAATAATTAAGTTACATTTAATATGTTATTTCGCGCCGTGTGAGGTACGCCAATTTTCTTATCAGAATCGTTCATTACTGTAATGCTGGTTGGCGTCTGAGATAAGTTTGTGATTTAGTTTCTCCACTCGCCGCGAGATGTCACGCTGTATAACGTCGGGTCCCCGAGGGGCGCCCCCCACCCCGTTCGACGCCCCGCGCAATACGAAGGTGGAAACTTCGGCGCGTGCGCGGTGCTAAATGGCAAATCCATACGAAAACTAAGCTCGTTGCGAAAACTTTGAATACAGTCAAATTGCGAAGAAAATATTCTCAAGCGAAATATAATAATTGTTTTAAATTCATTATTTTGCATCAAATAAAACATAATTAATTTAAACAATTTATAATCTATTGCATCACGGCATGCGCAAAAAAAAATATTGTACAATTTTAAGGACCGATGGTAATATTTGTGTGCTGGGGAAGAAAATAATCAAAATATTACCCTACCAATATAAGGCTACTGGTAGGACCTAGGTTGATCACATTAAGTCATAAGAACAAATAACAACTATCAAAGAGAGCTGGAAAGTTTATGTCATCAAGCAGGGGAAGATAGAAGGCAGCAGAGCAAGAGCTAAATTGTATGCGCGCTATAATTTTTGTGTACGCCATGATATCAAATAGAAGATTAGTTTTAATGTAAACAAAATGTAAATTGATATTTAAAAAATCATTAGCAGTACTGTTTTATCATCTTGTAGTTGTATTTCGTACTCTTTGAAGCTGTTCATCACCTCCATCAACATTATCAGTCTGCAGCATATAGATCTTTCTCAAGAATCGGCAATTCTCTGCTTTCAGCTGTTTATTTATTCTTAATAAGTATTTTTATATATACTCTAATATAAACAAGATCAAAATGTTACTTTTTACTACAATTTATTTTGCATATATTTAATTTAGAATCTATTTAGTTTCTCCTCCTTTCTTATATCTTCCGTAATTTAAAAATCTTCATCGCACTGTACATCTGAGATTTAGCCTTCTTCCTGCATGGCAGTCTCAGTCTATCTTTTCCTCTTGTATGATGCTCGTGCTCATGTTGATTTGCATCCATTTTTTCTTATTTAGGATTTTATAAATAAATACCATTACATTGAAATATATTTAATGTTTAAATGGCATCATATTCAGATCTTTCAGCATTGCACTGATCCGAGTATATCAAAGCTTTATTCTGCAACACTGACAATAGTTGCATTTCTTCTTCATTAGCCAAAAACAAAATGCTGCTGCAATAGTTGATGTGAGAAATATTAACATAATTAAATATATTAATTAGAAAGATATACATTTAAAATCAATTTTATCGAAAAATATTTATCGATCTCTTTCCCAACCGAGGAAGGCGCATTATCCAACTACGCAACAGCTGCAATATTATTAGCGACAAATTTTTACAACTTCACAATAAGAATGTGTTCTCCTAATAATAACAGAATTGTATACTATTTGTCGTGTATTTTGCGATAAATTTAATTTTGAATCACTTCCTTCAGACTTTCACCATCTGTGATGTGCTGGTGTGATTGGTATTATTTTATTTACAATATTCATGAATTTAGTTTTGTTTACATTTAGTTTTAATTTATATTTCTTCAGTTAACGTCAATGCTATTGATCCATCGAATGTCTTACCTACCTACAGTAGAACGGCATTCAAAGGTAGGAAAAAAAAAAATTAACTCAGGTACGATCGGTAGCAAAATGCCTCCGAAGTAAAATTGACCATAACTCTCAAACTAAGCTTTTCCGGACCCAAGTTCACTTGAACTTTTATTCTCCTAATTACATTTCCTACAAGATGTGAACTTTAGCGATTCTATTCATTAACAGCCGGCGCGGGTAAAGCGAACCGAATATTTTCATCCTCGCGGGCTCGAGATTAGTGCGGGGAGGATCCGCCAGGGGCGACGCTCCCCTACCCACGTGACTTATCTCGTCAGGCGCCATCTATCGGTGCCTCCGTTCGGTAGAAAATTCGGAGCGCGACTAAGTGGCCATTTTCCGAGTTATTAATTTTAGATTACGGCGGTATTAATGTAGGCAGAATTTGAAATTGTTTCTTGATTTAATTGTTATAACTGATCTAAGATTTTATTAAGATGCGTATCCACGGAAGGAGACACGATGAGGTAGTTGATACAATTAAGAATGCAACTCAGTATTATGTACGCGTGATTTTGATATGGAGATAAACTCACTCTGCTACCGTCAACCGGCGATAATGATGATGATTGTGAGGTCGAGAGAAATGAAACACAAAAAATGTTCAATATACGTACACTACGGCGACATGACATAATCGAGAGTGACATTACCGCTTGCAGAATACCCTGTTTTATTTCAGTTAACACACAATATCATATAATATTTTACGACCATATTTGCTAGTACCTACATAGCGACAGACCGCCGCTGTGACGTTTAACTAAGAATAATAGTCTGTGTTAGCGCCGTTTAACGTACTCAATCAACGTACATATTTATGCGTGATTATCAAAATTTAAACCTAGTATATCCTTTCCTTTCTTTTCACTAACCTGTCCTCGAGCACGAGGAAGAAGGAAAGAGATCGCTGCAATCAACACTCTCAACAGTTCAGTGTGTACTTAGAACTGTATACGAACTAATCTGCCGTCGCTTCAATACGCTTTACTACCGCTAATGTTAATTACTAAATATATATTTAATTCCTCAAAAATACACAAACAATCATTTACGCGAGTATCAACAGTGATTGTTACACATTCCGCGTTACATGTCTTATGGTTGGAAAGGAGAGACAATTGATCCAGCATCAGGCAAACTAAAAAAGTATATGCCTCCTATCTTCCATTATTTTCACCGCTTTGTTTTCCCGAAATCTATCCCACGGGTTTGTCAGCGCCACGACAATGATTACGCATTTAAATTACTGACACGTGTTTTATCATATAAGTTAATTGGCACGAAATGCCCGTTTTCAAAAAAAAACATTGTACTACAACTGTCGCATTTGGAATCATATTGAAAATGTCCGATAAACAAAAGTTACATGACTAAATACTGACGTCTTATTGGATGAACATATATTTGTCTGGGTTTGAATTAATAAGCTATTGGGCATGTCTGCGACAGTTTTTTTTACTAAATTCGGTGATATTTGTCTAATATCGATGGGCTAGTTTCGTAGACATTAATATGCTTTATATTTGAACATAACCTAACTTAAAACTCATATAAACTGGACTTGTCTGATTTTGATTATATACCTCACATATCCGTTTGTTAATGCTGACAATGGTAGAAAGAGACGCTGATGTGTTGGGTTAGGGACCATATGAACGCATATAAATGCCTAAAACACACTTTAATTGTTTTCATGATAGTTTGACTTCATCAATTTTGTTCTTACAATTTAATATTTTAAAAATATTTTATACAGGTTCATCACATAACGATGTTGTTCCATTTTGCAATGGATTCCAATGCATTTTTTTCCATAATGCATTGGAATCTAATTTATTTATAACGCCACAGATGTTTACAAAATGTCTGAAACGAATTAAAATAATATTTTATAAAATTACTTCATTGAAGAATATTTTTTAATATGAAGTTTTCATTAAATAAGCGAGCCATTTTATATTACTATTAAATGTTGTTACACTAGATTAGACTTTTTTTAAACTATTACATACTCGTAGATAAAACCTTTATACTCATTTAAAACTAATAAACTGAATATTATTTGCCATAATTAAGATAATACAAGAGTTATAAAAAAGACCGCGACCATTTGATGCATTTTCCGCGTGCTATAAAATTATCTTAATTTTGGTAAATTATTACATAAATGAAATATATTTTTTTATAATCTTGAAGCCAAAATTACGGAGACAATTTTCAATAGTGAAAAATTAACTAAATATTAAAAATTAACAGTAAAATAAACCATTTAATTTGCAGGACATATTACCGACTTTCGACGTTTTTAAAATACTTTGTTCTAGTGAAAATATACGTTTTTAAATAATATATTATATTCTCACATGCTTTGAGGCTTTGACTATTATTTAATACTAAGTTTTAAATCAAAAATACTACAAATAATATTTTTTAATAATATATTTTCAGTCTTATAAATTACGCTCATTTTAATTGTCCTTCGAACTTTCAATACGCCGCTCGATCCGGCCATGATAGTTGTGGAATCCGCGCTGTCAATATTTTTGTTTAAAAATGCTGAAAATATGTGTTTCCACGCATATTTCACCCACAGTATGAATTAATACTGAACTTAAATGTTTTTTTTACTGATTTTAATGGAAAACAAAGTTTTCTTAAACAAAGTAAACATTTTATTTATGTAGCAATTAAACATTTCGTTTATATGCAACACTGTTGCATTTTAAACAAAACCTCTCTGTTTCATAAATAATATGTAATTATGAAATAAGCATTTGTTTAATTTTGTATAGATCAATTCAAATGACAACACTCATTCCATAATATTAATATGAAAAACTTGGGTAAGTCATGGTTAAGCCTCTAGACATGAGTAATATTTGAATGTGAGAAAATCATCAATTTTATTGTCGTCTCTTTCTATTCAAACCTTCCTCTCTCGCATGTTTTACGTAACAAATAACGTCATTAATTATTTCTCTGGAACTCATAAGAATTAAACTATTAACCTCGTCATGAAAGCTTATCTAATTATCTAATAAATGAAAACTCTCCCTCAACCCAATGCAGCAATTTTTTTTAGTTGCGCCACTGATCGGTAAGTACCAGTTGCGTCATTAGTCCAACGATTGTCCATCCTCCGAGTGTCAATAAAATATTTAACCTATAAACGTTACTGTGTTTATAAACTCCGATATAATTGTTGTGTCATGTCATGATCCAATGAAAGTGATAAACGATCTATTTTTTAATGCAGATACAACATTACTGATTTTGTATAATAATTAGCTAAATTGCTAGTTAGGTCACTAACAAAGGACTATCTGGCAGCCCGTAAGTGCATTTCGCATTCAGTCCGCTTTTGGAATGATAATTTGTTTGTCTGGTATACGATACATACTCGTGTAGGGTTGCGGGTCCGGTGGGCCTCCCTTGGACGTAATCAGGCCGCGTTGTCGGTGGACAGGGTTGGGGTAGAATGGCGGAGTTGTCAACCGAGAAGCGGGGGTTATAAGACTGCACATTTTTTTATATATGAGAAATATTAACCCTTACAATTTCTGACTTAAATAAATTTATTACGTCAGGTTTTATACGACGAACTACTAGTGATGGTTAAACCGTTTTTTAAACCTTTATAGTGACTGTATTTGTATTAAATTGAACCTCTATATTCGTCATTATATACCTAAGGGCCTGACAAATATAGAAACAGTTTTTTCCATAAAAAATAACTGAAACTCTATTAATTCATTCCCAGCCCCCAAAAATAGTACACAAATGAATACATTTTATGTCAAAACTTTACCTTTATTGTGCTGAGGAGACACGACGCTAGAAGCGGTAGAAGAGAAAAGCAACTAATAATTAACCCTTCCCAAACCATGCAGTAACACAGGTCTACCGCTCTAATTAAATCTGTTATATTTCGGTAAATGCACGCAACATACACTTCATATTTTAGTTAATTTAAAGGAAGATATTTACGCTTAGAACCTTAAAACCTTCCTGAAGTAGTCAATCACATTACCATTGAATCCATTTATGTTTTGGTTGACTGTGGCAACATTTAGGTGCCACTGTTCGACCATATTCTGGGTTGAAGTGACAAATATAGAAAATAATAATATGGAAACATATTATTGTTATCGAAATGTGAAGAATATCGAATCAGACGAATATACAATTCGCAATTCTTCGAGCATTGACTGGTACATTATAAAACAAACTTTCCACTGTTAATAATTTCAAAACAGCTCTGTGGTGTTTTTAATATAAATTTAATTAATTAATTAGAGAGATATACAAAAAAAATCTATTTATCGAAAAAATATTTATCTAGGAGAACAGGTTGGCATAACTCAAGCTTCATCAGGACGTATTCAAACTATATATACATAAAGAGGAAGGATATAATATAAAATTACATGTTAAATAGAGAGACAGAATACATATACAGATAGTCGGAACATAAAGGGAGGGGAAAATACAGTGTTGATGGATATTAAAATGATTTTAAAGGAAATGTTATATATACTTAATATGGGGATAATGGATAAATGTATTAAATATCTTTCTAGTTGATACATTTAATTTATATTTATTAAAAAAATATTTGGTTGCTACCAGGATTCAAACCTGGACCTCTTTCTATTCGGCGAAACATGTGACCATTTTGGACTTATATTCTGTATTATTTTATAATAAATATATCTATTATTCAATTTTTTTAATAAACATAGTTAAATCTTAGTTATCAATCATAGTCACATGACAGTTTACTATAACAACAAGATCGATCGATTATGCTGAGCTGAACGTATCTAAAGAACGCCACCACGCACGCCACTGCATCAGCAACTCCAAAAGTACGCGCGTACTGAATTAATATATATATATATATGTGTAATAAGACGTCACATTGTGGATTGATTAAAAAAATATTTGTTTATTTTGATCGAAAATTTAACGGTGTGTAACCCCTGCGATATGAGGCATACAATAGCACCCTCACAAAGCCTCCATAATCTACTCTATTCTACCACTAATGATTTGTACAAACTGCAAATTATAGTGTTGCTGTGTGGAAACAAATGCACCTCTATCCCACGTCTTCTTCGCTAGTTTACTTCGGCAAAATCAACTAACAGTGCTGTCTCATTAGCGTACGTTGTATAGCTGAACAGTTTACTGCATTTGAGAAGGATAGTTAAAATCCTTTGCGAGTTGTTGATACATCAAATTTACTACTGTCAAATCATGAAATATGCATTATTTATGAATGTTTTCGTCTAGGCGTTCGAAATCTGTTACTTTGGTGGTGAATTTTTTTCGTATTATGTGTAATGTGTATTAAACAACGAGCTCATCATCGCACGAATTCTGTTCACTAAAATAGCTGAATTTTGAATTATTAATTATCGTATATTGCAACTTTCAAAGTATCAATGTGTCAGATGACTTTTGGAACAGCTGTGAAATTTCCGCCATATTTAACAATCGATTCACGTTTTCACTATCGGATATCGGAGAGTAAAATGAGTTTACTACGGGAGGTAATTTCGAGAAGTATATAAATATTTTATTACTAACGATCAAACGACCTGTTTTCGTAATTTTTTTTACTGCAGTAAAATGTTACTGCTGATGACACAGCCGGCCCTAAATAAGTAATATTTTTTTTACACAGCACAGTAATTTAACAGCATCAAAATTAATCAGTCTTTTTCAAATTTTAAATTGTAAAGAAAAGGCAGATCTAAAATTAAGGAGCTTGGAACTGTTTGCGACGCTTACAGGCTTGAAAGCGTTTGTATCTTTAATTGTAATATTCAGTACATTCCAAAAATTTTTATTTCATCATTATCGGATCTTCAGATGACCAGGAATCTTATTTCAGATCCACAACTTCTGGGACATCTTAAGCAGCGGTTGCTGGCTGATTTATATATTTTCTGTTCTTTATCGTTCTTCTTCTTGTGGTGGTGGTGACATGGCCGTAGGGACTCATTTAACAACCGTGTAAGACCAAAACCCAAGTAATCAATTAGCAGACAGTTTGCATCGTGACGGATAATGCCCAAGCAGCTAGCGACCACTTCTCCGCAGACTGTCCTCTCGTCGACATCTCGAGCGAACCACTGCAGCGTTTCTGTATAATTCATCCATCAATAAATGCCAACCTTTGTAAGTGCTCTTTCAAGTAAATACCTTGCTCTAGTTACAATAACAGACACACAGTGGATGTTCTCTAGTAGAATTTAACTCCTCCAGATCAGAAGGTTGCGTGTTCAAATCACGTCGGGGTCACCAGTGTAGGAATTGTGGTTGTATTATTGACTAGTAATTGTAACATAAGGTTTTGTTGATGTGTTGCCCCTAACATCTTCTAATCTCACGCATTTTAGTGTATGTCGCACTGTAGGGTGTCGTTGTATGCCGTTGGACGCTGGAGTGGTCGCTAGCTGCATGGGCAGTGTCCGTCATGACGCACGTTGTCTGCTGATTGGTTGCTTGGGTTTCGGCTTTATGTGGTTGTTAAGTGAGTCACCACATCTTCATCATTGTATCATTGCACTTCAGTTAGACCTGTCTCTGCAGCTAGTTTCCAAGCTCTTAGTGTTGGCTTTTAAAAAATTGACTTTCAAGAAGTTCTTTGTGTTTGTTGTGCAATTATGAATAATTTAATGAATATGTTTGTAGATGCAAATCAGAAGAATTTTGAAGGTTGTGTTTTAATGATGTGATTAATGTGAGAGTCGTGAATGCCACAATATTTAATCCATAACTCTCGTGCTCATTTGAAAGTTGCAGATATATTTTATTTTATCAGGAAAACATACAGTTTATTTATAAAAACTATAATGAAAGTGAAACAACAATTTAGCCAGTTACATGTATTCTCTGAAATTACAGTATACCTACTTTAAACAGTGAATAAAATTTTAAAAGGGCATATAAAATAAATAGATAGCTCTTTAAGACTATAATGTACAATCTTCTCTAATGCAGAAAAAAGTGAGAGAAAAAATTGAAAATAATAATTTAAAAATATAAACAGAGAGATAAAATTCATAAAGAAGAAATTATTCAAGAAGAACGGGAGGGTGAGGGGAAATAAAAATTAAAATGGGATAGGGAATAAAATCTGTGAGCTAAAAATAAAATGAAGGCCATTAAGGTTTATGTATTGAATTTAGATCTAATTGAGGTAACTGGAGTATTGAAAATATCTGGATCATTTAAGTCTCGGTAGAAAAATAAATTTTGTTTGGCAATGTGGAAGGTTAAATGTGAGATTAGATCTGGTTAACCTGGCTGGCAATCGAATTGATATGCGACTGAGTAAATCAGCACAGTCCACTTTGGAGTTGGCTATTAGGTGTAGGAAGATGACATCGGCCATGTCTCTTCGAATTTGTAGTGATGGAACTTTGTATTGTGTATATGTGAGTGTAGCAGACTATAGGTTATGAGCAAAAAAATACTTACTGTTATCACTGAGTTTATTGTAGTTAAAGGCAGAAGTTAACGCGGACATAGTAACTACGCGAAATACGCGGTGGTGGTAGAAAAAGTAGCGCTCGAGAGACGCCACTCCCAACCGCCGCTGACTGCGATGGTATTATTACATGGGATCGGTACTAAATGTATTTACGGCTAATAGGAGCTTCGTTTCGCGCACCGGTATCTGTTGAACGTGTTCAGCTTTGCGAGACGGTGAAGATAGGAGTGGAGACGACAGACTTCCACAACGCGTTTTTTGTACATATAACAATGCTAATTGTACTTAGTTTTCTTTGTTATGAGTGTTGATAATAATTCTAAATACATATATACATTAAATAAATAAATTGCAGTTTTCCAGAAATGATAAATTGAATTTTATTTTAAATATGAATTAAATATATTAATTAGAAAGATGTACATATAAAATCAATTTTATCGAAAAATATTGTTGTTGCACCACCGGGATTCGAACCTGGATCTCTTTCCAAACCGGGGAAGATGCATTATCTAACTATGCTACAGCGACAATATTTTTAGCGACAAATTTTCGAATCCATATGTCACCTTTTTGACAATAATACATTTAATCGTTTCATTGTGTGAATGAGCCATCTACCTTATTTTTTACGGAATCTCAAATACCTTTGAGTAATCTGACAGCAGACGCCAGAATTATCAATTCATTTTTATTAAATTTTGAACACATTGATACAACTTTACTATTAGGAGAACACATTCTTATTGTGAAGTTGTAATTATTCAGAACAGACGGTCTGTGATGTTTTAAATATTTAACCGATGTTCTGAATAATTATAACTTCACAATAAGAATATGTTCTCCTAGCGAATTTTATTTCATTAGTAATAGTTCGTGTGTTTTCGGCACTTTTGTATTTAGCTATACAAAGCTTCGGCTTCGGCCAAACCTTCGGTAAATTTTAGATGAAGCCGAATGTACAGCCGAAGGCGTATTTTTTGGCCGAAGCCGAAACCGAAGCTTCCGTCAGACTTTATTTGGCAGCTTTGGTTTACGTATTCTGACCATCCATACGGTCAATCCATCTGAATGATAGTGGCTTCAATGGTCGTTAATTAGGCTCACTATGATTTGTGAATTTGTGTTATTTATTTTTCATTTACCCCATGTTAAAAATTCACCTTTCTAATTGATTAATCTTACTTGTTCTTTTATATTTTCTATTGGTTCTGAACGATTCTAAACCACGCGTGTGAATTAAAGAAACTTTTAATGCAGCGATAACCGTAAAACCTTCCAATTTTCACCCCTTTACAAACCCCGCCGCTTCCGTCAAACGCCAAAAGCATTAAAACATCCCCCGTAAAAATATCAAATGGAAATAAAAATTACAACAATCGGAGACCCCTCACGACCCTTTCAACGCGAGGAATGTGAATGCACTTTGTCACAAGGTAAACAGCAAACGTTGGTTTTAAAAATAAGTCTGTCGTTTATTTTAAAACATTTTGATGGTGACTAAATACTTAAGGATGCATTTGATGAAAATAATTATTATATCAAAGAGTTCCCGGACTCAAAGGGATCGAGAGAGTATGGAACCTGGTGAACATGGAATGGATTGAACCACACCACTGTAGTGAACTCTCGAAAGGATGTTGAAGGACTTCACTGAGAACCTTAGTTGTTCGGAAAATAAATTTTCAGGAATATTAGTCGCTTTTAATCAGGGATTGAAATGAAAAATTTATGGTGGGTAATATCAGAAATTTTACACTCATTTTTTAACAAGTATACAATTTACAGTATTGCTAATTTTTCATATATGCGCAGTGCGTTGACGTTACCGTTTTAAAAATATTCATTTATATGCAATATGAATTGTAAACTAAAGTGAACTCAGAATTACGAAACATTTATGAATATTAAATATTATTTATTCATTTCAAAATAATAAACAAGAGCTATAATTAAATCTGAAAAAATATCTTGAACCAAAGCTGTGATCGGTTTATTCCAGCTTTGTTTAAAACGTATATGTATTACGCAAATGTTGGTGGTACCAGAAATAGATGTCGCTTGCGGAAGACTTGACACGATCAAGTACACCAGATACAGAAAGATGGTCCTCTTGAAAAGCCTCAAAAAATGACAACCAATAATAAGAAAATGTATCAATGTAGATGAGATGAATGTTGTGTCAGGACAGAACAATATGGCTCTCTATCCTCTCTGTCTACCCCCGCACAGAAATGACATGATGGAAAGAGATTTACAAATAGAATAAGTTATTAATTTAATCTGAAATTTAACTAACAGTTCAAAAATAATGATTTGAGATCGTTATAACTCTCATATTTCCCATCAGAATTCGATCAAACTTTTCTGAAAAATTTAACTGGTAAATATCTAGGCTAGGTTCGTATCCAGGCAGCCGTTCAAAAATTTTAATACAAGACATACAATGTCTTGTAATACAATGTCTACCTAATTTAGCTTAACTTATATATTTAAATATCTAATTAATTGGTCGTCACGCCTATTATTTCTTCAATACGATTAAACCACATTTCAATTGAAATTGACTATAAATTGGACCAGCATACACCATAAATCAATTAGGCCCTCCCCCGATGCGGTCTCACAATTCCATTCGCATTAAAATTACGAAAATCAGTCGGATAATCAAAATGGTCTAACCCACAGTCGTATTTTATGTGAGTTTTACCGACGAACGCCCTTAGACCAAAGATCTATGAACTTATGACGTCAAAGTCGTGTTTCGTCATTTGACCATAAACAGATTTAATAGTACAATTTCGCTATAATCGGTTTTAATGCAATACATACATATATATATAAAACTGGAAGTCAGTTCTGTATAAAATCCCTTGACAGATCTTATTTTTTATATACAAACATTATTTTTTAACAAGATTTTTTATTAATTAAAAAAAACCTACAGTGTGAAATTGATGGAAGTACGGGTAATTACAGGGCTTACAATCTGTCTTCGGCTGGCTTAAGTGATCATATAACAATATATATATATACAACGTTCATCAATTCTCACCGCTCAATCTCCACAATTTTTTTAAAGTTGTACATATGTTAGTGTGTGGACTCGCTTCGAGTACCACTACACCATCGCCATCTAATGACGAATGATTGCTTTGTACAAGAGTAATTTGTTTAGTAGGGATAGAGAACTGTAGGAATTTAGGAGGGGGTATAGTCAGTTGCAGGAGATTTGGGCTCTATCGCGAATATGTGAATCTCTTTTTTAAAATGAAGTTAGACTCTATCTGGGTGGAAAATCAACAGCACAATCATTGAGACGCAGACCCCGATGAAATGTGATCGCGTATTTATTTCTATACCTGTCGGGATCCACCCTAAACAGGACCGAATTAGAAGAAATGATGATTTGTAAGTATAACCGGCGGGCGCCGCTCTTCGGACGACAATAATAATAACAGTGCCACGTGTTCCTGTCATATCCTCTCCCTCCTCCGCCCGCGGGGTGCGGAGGACCCCGAAATAGGTCCTCGCAGCAGGGCTGCCGACCGTCCCGTATTTCATTTCGTATCGATTATCCCGTATAGATTATATTTATTTTTAATAATGTTTGGGACGTATATTTTAATTACTTATTTATTCTTGAACGGAAATAGTAAATTGTGCCTTCCTCTCTCCGCCCTCTTCTCACCCGCCACAACGCCTTTTCCAGTCGAACGGTGACCTTGAAGCGGTGCAGTAATTCGTGAATCGAAGAATATTATCCAACTGAGACGTCGCGTCTATACGGTGTATTCTAAAGGACCCTAGACGAAGATAGTGATAAATTTACAGTCCACCTTGGGGGTGTCTGAAGAACTGGATTGTGGTGAGTGCAAACCTCCTTCCGTATACCCTGTTTTCTTCCGGCATCTATGCTTTTACGCAACAAATAATAACTTCTTTTTTTTGTTGTGAAGTTTCAATTTCAGAACACAGTTCTATGGTTTTTTCACGCAAATTAAATTAAATAAAGAAAAAAGACAGAAACAAATATTTGTTTACTGCTGGGATTTATTTATACTGTCTAAAAGAAATTCCGCTACATGGCTCTTCAAATGTATGAATTTATTTATAAAAAACGTATTATTCCTCTTCCTCTTCTTCTTCATCTTTATAAGACTTCATCGCTTGTCAAAGCACTATGTTGGTATAGCATAATCGGTTAATGCACGTCTCCCGGATTGGAAGCGATCTAGGTTCGAATCCCAGTAGCGACAACAATATTTTTCGATAAAATTAATTTTATATGTATATTGTGACGTGGTTGCCTATATGTGACGAGTAATCGTCAGGATAGGACGCCATGTTAGCACACCACCGGCTTGCTCAGAGGTTTGCATGGTGTGCGTGGGTTCTGGGTTACGGAATTCAACACAATCTCTTGCCTTTCACTTCAGCCAGCATTCTCAGGAAAAAAATAAAAAGATTATTACAAATTTTATCACTGCATCAATACAAAAGAATCAAGAAAAATAAAATATTAAAATAAAAATCATTAAGCATTACACCATAAATTGTCATTTGATGAAAGAGATGATCTCGGCAATTTTACCACATAAAATAATTAAGTTTACCATTTTTTCCAAAACTAAATGAACATAAATTGTCACCTGACGGTTTGTCTGGTTAGGTATAAAACAGAAATAACTTGACAAATAGATAAGTTAAAACGAGAAGGAAAACCACGAGTTTTAAATAAAGTAAAGAAACAAATATGCTACAATGGAAAAATATTTGTTTTGAATGAGAATATTAGAAGAAAGATTAATGCTACATAAAAATAAATCATAAGCTTTAAATTCTTCGTACACAATAAAAATTCATTTTTACAACCAGTATTCGCGTAGTCATTGTCCATTTTTGCAGAGATTCACAGTCTTCATCAATTTGGTCAGCCAAAGGTACACGTTAAAACTTGTCACTCCTGCCGCACGTCAGAAAAACTGGATTATCTGACATTTGGTTCTCCGTGAATCGCTTGCGTCCCCTTTGGTTGAAAAAAATCATCTCGTCGAGTGCTGTCAGTGGCAGATTAACTCGTCCCCCTCATCCATTGTACGGGAGAAATTTTTCCCACTGCATTCCGTGTATTGTGGCATGACTTCTTCATCGTCATGTCCACGACATGAGTTGTGACACAAGGTAATAACAACTTTCCTTTCACAAAATTTTAAAGTGAAAATAACTGGGCACGACATGAGTCAGTGAATGAATGAATCACTGATGAAAATAATTTAGTGAGTAATAAAGGAAAAAAAAATAAAAAAACGACTAAGCTGAAAAAGGACTAAGCAGAGAAAGGAATGCGTCGATCCTGAAATTTCACATATAATTAGTCAATAGATTAGTTCAAATATGATGCAAGATAACATAGATGTTAAAATATTATATTTTTCTCACCCTTTTTCACATTCTAGCCGATTTATGGATCGGATTTGTCCGTCCGTTGTCAATGCTAGCTGTCACCCGAAAAAACGTTGCCCGAAATCTTCTCCCCGCGCGGTCTGTGTTGCCAACATGAGAATGTTAATTCCCACACATTTCGCGCGCGGTAGGTACCACATTTAACGTTTTAATATATTTATGATTAATACATTTAATTAGTACTTAAAATATCACAGATCTATGTTCTGAATAATTACAACCTCGCAATAAGAATGTGTTCTCCGTAATAATATTGTATTATGATTAAGCTGAAATATTGAACAGAGATGCTTCTGACTGATCTCTATCCCTGATCTGATAATATGAATTGACTGTATGATTCGGATATTTTCAAAACGGGCGGCAACCCTGCTGCAGCCGCGAGGTCATTGCTCCCCCCGGGTAAACAGTGGGTGGGTACTTTCAGCAAACAGTATGGGAATGTTTTTTATCGCAAAACACCACCCCCTATTTTTAACCTGACGCTCCGACCGCACCATATTCTGGCTGTGAAGATTGGAACGTTTTGTACCTCAATATCTAAGGGTTGGCATTTTTTATTTTAGAAAACGCGTCTGGTTATTTGAATGACTGGTAAATGATGAATATTTACAACAAGTGGATGATTTTTATTTTAGGGATGGTAAGACTGAAAAAGATATCGATAGTGATAGCGGAGAATATATTGAATAGTGTTCTGAAAATAATTATATTAAGTAATTAATACTAGTCTTTTACCCTGCGGTGATCAGGCGAAAAGTACAATTATTGGTAAGTAAAGTTTAAGAGGCTTTGATATTTATTTTTAATTTAAATTTAACTGGGGAAAAATATGTAACCCATAGTATTAGAACCTGTTAATTAATTGCTTATTTCAATTAATCGTTTTTTTCACAAAGTGAGACCCAAAAGAGATACATATTGTACATGTGTACGTAGTGATAAATTCTGGTGGCGGGACACGTGTTCTTTTATAACTCTGGTATCAGTGAACGTTGGCGTGTCGCCCAAAACGATGTGGCGTGTCACCTTGACACGGGAGTGATGGGTTCGCCACCATCGGTGTAGATAATAGAATTAAGAGAATTTATGTTAGAGTAAAGAATGAAGAAATAAGAAAATAATGTAAAGCCGATCTTAGTATAGTGAGTAAGATTAAGAAAGGATCACTTAGGTGGTTTGGTCATATGGAACAGATGAATGAGAAGAGAATGGTAAGAAAGATATCTGACGTAAGTTTTGATGATAGCAGAAGTAGAGGACGTCCGCGGAAGACTTTGGACGATCAGGTAAACCAAACAGTCCTGTTAGAAGCCTCAATAATTGTCGAGCTTTTATGAGAAAATGTATGAATGTGGATGAGGCGAGAATTTTGTGTCAGGACAGAAGAGTATGGCGCTCTATCGTGAAACGGCGTGATGGTAAGTATAATAAATAACCCGTCATCATACATAGTTTTTATAACATTAATTTATTTTTAAAAATCTATGAAAATACAATATTTCAAAGCGGGATTTGACTTCTATCTCTCGCCATTCTTCTCCAGTTCCCAGACCTTCGTGTCTTGCTCCAGTCTTTCACACAGCCAGCACTCCTCTTACTTGATCGTTCCAACGGAAATATAAACACAAAATAATTATCATATTTAAATTGATTTTTGAATTTCAATTGCATAATCAATTGCTTAATAAATCACTCTTTTTTTCTTACATATATGAATATGTTTTTAGATTGGTTAGAAATTACAATGTGACGTCAATCAATATTATTTAACATACAAAACTATTGACAGCTTCGAATTCTACATTAATTTTAAAATGATTGATAGAAACATGTGCTTCATTCATAATTAAGCTATATTTTTTTAAAATAGGCAGCTGTTGTTTGTTATCTGTTGCTATACGACACGGATGGACGGGTGTACGAACGTGAGGAAATTATATATATATATATATATAAATAGATTGAGAGTAAAATCTGTAAGATCTGAAAAATGCCACCTATCACAGACCGTCTGTTTTGTGATAGGTGTGTTACAACTTCACAATAAGAATGTGTTCTCCCTATCAGATTACTCAAAAGTATTTGAGATTCCGTAAAAATAAGGTAGATGGCTCTTTCAAATAATGAAACGATTAAATGTATTGATATCAAAAAGGTAACGTATAGGTTCGAAAATTTGTCTCTAAAAATATTGTCGCTATAGCATAGTTGGATAATGCACAACAATATTTTTCGATAAAATTGATTTTATACGTATATATTTCTAATTAATATATTTAAATCATATTTAAAATATCACAGACCGTCTGTTCTGAATAATTATAACTTCACAATAAGAATGTGTTCTCCTAATATTAAGTACATGTTTCAGACACACTTAACACTTACTAACTAGCTAACTTAGCATCACACGTTTTCTCCGCGGGGGTAGGCAGAGAGGATGGAACGCCACACTCTTCTGTCATGACACACAATTCTCGCCTCATCCACATTTATACATCTTTTCATACAAGTTCGCCGATTATTGAGGCTACTAACAGGACCATCTGTTTTACCTGGTTGTGCCAAGTCTTGCGTCATATATCTTCCTAACCGCTATCGTCTCATTCGTCCGTTCTATATGACCAAACTACCTAAGTAATCTTTTCTTAATTTTACTTACATTTTTTCCTAATTTACAATTATCATACCATTATTTGTTTTTCTGATACACCCCGCTCCATTTCGTATTCAGATCATTGTATTTTGTTTTGGTGTCTTCAAACATCGTATGATTAAAGTTTTATTTAGAATTATATTGATTTTATTTTGTTTTGCGTAGATATTTCTTAAAGATTCTGGGTACATATCTGTAACAACATAATATATTACATCTCTCCCACTAGCGAACTTCTGATAAAATGTTACTTATTTTTTAACACAGTTTTGTGGCATACCCGGGAGGCTTTCGAAAAAACATATTCTTTGTTTAAACATAATAAATGATTGCGTAAGGCTTAAGGGTAGTTATTAGCAGTGGCGTGCACCAGGCGTGGACCTTATGCTACTAATATCGATAAGGTAAAAGCGATGAGTAAGATAAGTACGCGATCAGAAGTATGTCTTTGTAAAGAGTAAGTTTACAACCGACTATACCCCCTTTCTAAATTCCTACAGTTCACTATCCCAACAAAACAAATTATTATTGTACGAAGTAATAATCCGTCATATACTCACATACGCGAGCCCCATCTGAGGTTCAAGTAACACAAAAATTACAAACAGGAGAATCATAAACTCACCCTCGTTTGTCAGAAACACAATCGTGCACAGAAACTCAAATATACCCTCACTCAAACGACACATACACGATTTATCGTCAAAATTTTATTCTAAATTAATTTCCATCCCGAACCCTTCCATGAACTCGCTCGGCCTGTATGATCCCTCATCCGATCCCCATTATCTTCGTCTCATTTCACTTCTTCACCCTGTTCTTGACCTTATTGAATAAAATTTATAAAAAAATTCAACAGAATCAAACAAAAAGAATTAACTAAATATAAAATTAAATTAAATGTATCATTTAAAAAAACTTGACCCATTTTTGCTACTACTTTATAGAATTATATACAAAGTTAAAATTACCTGATATTAAAAAAAAAACAATTTCATTATGTATCCCGAATAGGTTCCCCCAAAAAATCTTATGCCATTGTTGTTACTTCATATGTCGGAGACAAAAGGGCTCAGCCCTTATCCCCTTAACATCGAATCAGTTCTTGAAAAATATTAATATTATTGTAAATATTCTTGGGAAGTTATTAAGTGAAGGACTTGAAATATTCTGTAATACATAACAATACCACGTTTAAAGTGTATTGCAACGTAAACATTCAAGTCCGTTTCAAATACACACTTGCGTCGTTTTGCAACACGGCCGTTTAAGTGAAGACGTATTTCCAGAACACCGCTCGGTGCCAGGCACTGCAGTACTGCGTTTAGTTCGTACAAGTTTGGGGCAGATTTTGTGAAAATACACATGCGTAGCTTTGTTTGTCTATTCAAAATTCTTTTGCTAGATAGTTCCAGTTAATACATGAACACTTTATGAGAACATGAGAACTTAAAATTATTTGCACGTAGACCTGGATGCTTAATACAGTGTGAATATTATGTTCCAGGCCGATGTGCTAAATTTCAAACATAGTTCGGACTGTGTGTGAGGCGATACCGTCCTCTTGAAACGGCCACCAACAAGTTTTCCAAAATATTACAGCATTGCCTCTTGCATCCTGAAAGATATAAGGCCCAATAATACCACAGTAACTTTGCGTGAGTGTAAAGGTCATCGGTGTATCAATTGCGGATTTTCAGTGCCCCAATAATGGCTGTTTTGTTTATTAACAAAACCCACCAAGTCGAAATGAGCTTCGTCGCGTATTTCTTCGTGTATTCAGAATTGAACGATACACGTCGTTGAAGCTATAAATACTCCATAATAAATTGTAATTAACTATTTTTTTTGACTACCAAATGCAAACTGACAAATATTTGGGAAACTAAAATGGCGGCTAAACAAAATCGACCTGGAACATAAAATTCACCTTGTATATAATATCTAAAATTAATATGATTATGCACAGCTATTTTGATTGTATCGAGTCCATACCTGTTGTTATTAATATAATCAAAATTATAATCATAATTGAGTAGTAAAATTTGACGACGCAGGTACATGTGTTGAAATTGCAAATCTGATCAACTTTTCGACTGTAACTGGATCAGGTCTCATCCATTTGAACACGGATGGATGATCATCCCCTGTAAGCCCAAATGAATCCCTTCAGAGGTTAAAGCTTACAATTTAGGGGGTTGTCCAATCCGAGGGATTACAATTGCGCTTTTGACTATGGACAAAGCTTTCAAATGAAAATATCGAGAAATTTGTTACAATTTTTTTGAAATTGACGCAAATGATGACATATTAATATTGGTAACAAACAATATACAAATGTTCATATGTTAAAAATACATTTTTTTTTTAAATCTTTTAGATGTACCATGTTAACACTTTCTCTCACTTGAAATAAGTTGATTCTATCTGTCTTGTCCTAAAAAATTATAAATGTCGAACTACAAAGATTTCTTTCAAAAATGGAAATTTTTTGACAATTCAGATATTAGTCGAAGAACTTTTTAAATAAATAAATAATATATATCTCATAGAGACGAAATTATTTTTTATTATATTTATGGAAATATATAGAATTATAGGGCTTACGACCTGTCTTCGGTTGGCTTTAGTGATTACTATATATAAATACGATAGATATTGATTGAATATGAGATTGATTAACAGTTGAGAATGGTCTCTATGAGACATGTATTATTTGTTTAATAAAAGTGCCTTTGTAGATGAAAATCCATTTATTGTGTGTCCTTAGAGATATTCAAATATTACTAACTTTTTTATTGTTTGTATAAATATTTTTATATACTAAATTAATGTATTAATTATAAATATACACATATAAAATCAATTTTGTCGAAAAATATTATTTTTGCGCCACCGGGATTCGAACCTGGATCTCTATTTCCAATCCGGGGAAGTACACTACCAATTTTATTATAACGCCAGTATTTTTCATGACAAATTTTCGAACCTATATGTTACATTTTTCAAATTAATACATCTGTCGTTCCATTATTTGAAAGCCATCTACATTGTTTTTACAGAATTTCAAATACCTTTGAGTAAACCGACTGCAGACGTAAGAATTATCAATTCATTTTTATTAAATTTTGGACACATTGATACAACATATATTATTAAGGAGAACACATTCTTATTGTGAAGTTATAATTATTCAGAACATAATCATTTTTAGAATCACTTATATTTTGAGTTCAGCGTGAAGCGATCTATAAATTGTTTTCATGTATTGTTACAGGATTAGAATGATGCATCTCATCACGATCTCAGAGATCAAAGTCTCATTGAAAGGTTGCCGTGGAGACGATCTTTCAACTTTCGTCAGAATTGGAAGAATCTTTTGTTCACAGCTGTAGCTAGGACTTGTTGCGGTTGGATTCGTGCGTCGCGCAGTCCACGGGATGCGTGACATTCTTCTCCGGCAATATATGTCGAAGGCTTCATGAAAATTGAGAGGATAAGAGTGTGAACCGACATTAGTAGTTGCTAGCTTTCTATATTCTACAGTTAGTTCATAACAGCTTTAGCTAGTTGTATGCGTCTTTACATTTTCTGCCAATGTACGACAAAAAATGCATAATATTAAATTATTTCACATCTTAGAAAAAAATAACGAAAATCACCAAATTATTGACTGTTTATAACTTTATGGCTCAAATTTAATTGACTAGGACGATATCTGATAATAAACAAGAATGCCGCTTTCCGCGTACCGAATTACCTACTATAATTATTTAACATAAAATTCGTTTAAGATTAACAAAATGGTTCCATTGTTATAAACAAATTTATTGTTGCATTGTTGTCTCAACGTTTCGAGTATACCTCATTACCCATTTTCAGAGAATGTCTTATCGGTGAAGTGAAACGATCGTGAAATCCGTATTTTCAGGCCGGCACTTCAGCGCCAAGTGAAATCACTAATCTTTACTTTGTACAATTGGGATGTTTACGACCTAATATTTAATTGCAATTCTGTTGGTTTGGAGAAATTGAGCTATTAAGCTATCCTGTCAAATCTTGTTTAATTATGACTAAATATAATGCTGTCCAATAGCAGTGAATCGGCCATTAGCTGTTTATGATACGACGATTCTGGACGTAGTTAAAGATGTAATCTCCATTAATATTTATTACCCAGTAATCGATAGCTTCTCTTACTGGTCATATAAAATATTTTCACAGCTGACAGTAGCTTAATCATATAATTAATATAGTATTGATTTATTCCGCTTGAGACAACAGCAGATGTCGATGAGATTGTGAAGTGGTCATGGATTGTGATTCATCAGACTCTATTCCCTGAACAAACGGACAAATGTACATACTTAACATAAATACATTCTTACTGTGGACAGAGATATGCAGCTTTTAACCTTTCCCAAACGATGCAGTAACACAGATCTACCGCTCCAATTAAACCTGAATATTACGGTAAATACACGCAACATGCAATTCATATTTGAGTTTATTTGAATAAAAATATTTACGCTTGTGAAAAATCAAGTATGTAAGGCGAATCCTAGAAAAATAATTAACGTTCAATTTAATCCATTATAAAATTTTAAATACTAAATTAATGTATTAATTATAAATATATACATATAAAATAAATTTTGTCGAAAAATACTGTTTTTACGTTACCGGGATTCGAACCTGGATCTCTATTTCCAATCCGGAGAAGTACACTACCAATTGCATTATAACGCGAGTATTTTTCATGACAAATTTTCGAACCTATATGTTACATTTTTCAAATTAATACATCTGTCGTTCCATTATTTGAAAGGCATCTACATTATTTTTACAGAATCTCAGATACCTTTGAGTAAACCGACTGCAGACGCCAGAATTATCAATTCATTTTTATTAAATTTTGGACACATTGATACAACTTATATTATTAGGAGAATACATTATTATTGTGAAGTTGTAATTATTCAGAACATAAATTAATACGTTGACAAAAATACAATTTGTGGCAAGACAGTAAGAAATCACATGTTAATTTCGCAGTGAAAAAAATAATAAACATATGAATATAATGGTCTCACTAATTAAAGAAAGATAGATAATGATAATATTATAATATCTCTTCATCTAGTACCTGCCCGCTTATCGGACGTTAGTGATTTTTCATGGTGCTCTCCGTTTTCCAGGACCTATTCTGCTGGCTATTTGATCTGATATTTTTATGAATATCTATTAATTTAATTTTAATGAATTTTTCCCATTCCCATCGTATACTTTATCATTAGTGATCCCTATCAGCTCAGGTTATTATTAATAAATAAATATCTATAGATCCACATATCAAATGCTTCAAGTCGCTCTACCATTGTTTCATATTATGCCCATGATTCCATATAAGAGAGAACATCGAATCATCCTCATTCGAAAAATATTTCAGCATTGTCGTCGTTATCCGCCGTTTTCTATCCCCTGCTTTCTAACTTTTCTCGGTATTTTTGCAGAATTTGATGATTTCAACAATCCAACTGATTTTAGGGCGGCATGTCGTCCACTTGATTCCCCTCAGTTACCATTGGATGACTGCGCTTGTCCAACAATTATCCGTCCCCTGAGCGACGAGGCATGCCCATTGCCATTTAATTTTCTTGTTGATTGTAATTTGATGATTTCGTCATCCAGTCGGTCTTAGGGCGACGTGTCGACTACTTGATTCTCGCAGGTTCCACTGGAAGACCGCATTCGTACAGCGATTGTCCAACTTTACTTTATAATATAATTGACGTGCTTGTTGGTCCTAAAATCAAGACACTTGTCTAGTGATTCATTGGTCGATGGTTCGAGCCTCATTATATCAGCAAGTTATTTTCTCCTATTTCGAGTACGCCTATCTATTTAACCCTTCCCATGCAGTAACACAGGTCTACCATCATAATTAAACCTGTAATATTTCGGTAAATACATGCAACATAAAATTCACATTTTAGATAATCCTGAAGAAAATATTAGCTCTTAGAAATGACTAGTGAAAAACGAATTATGAAAACGGAATTCTACAAAAACAATTTTTATTCCCCATTAAATCCGTTATAAAATTAATACGTTGATGTTGATAAAAATACAATTTGTGATATGAAAGACAGAGATGACACACTATTTTCACAGTGAAAAGAACAAAAAACATGCAAATATAATTGTCTCTTTCTCACTAATTAAATGAAGAGAGATAAGAAGAAAGGACACACTGTATAGGACTTAATGAATGCTCTAAATTATGTTATTAATCATTTTTTCAAAATTGAATGCTCAATATTTAGAGTAAATTCGTGCCATTAAAGCCATTTAAGCTAATAAAAACATTTTTTCTAACTGTTATTTACGGTAACACGAGTTGACAGCATGGCTGCATTTGGGTATTTTATATCATGGTATGGTAAGGGTTAAAAAATAGTATAATCATTTTAATACTGTATAAATATGAGCTTTTCACTTGAATTCATGTCAACGTTTACGTATTTATACATTTTTTAGAGTCAATATTATTTTTTTTACTTACATTTCACCGTGTTGAGTGAATCATTGACGTTGAATTTATATAATGAAAACTTTGTAGCGATTAAGATCACGATTGCCCAAAATTTTAATTCATCCCTGGACAGTTGGTCTCCTCCCCCTCGGAAGCAAAACTTATTTCCTCGCTTTAATAAAAGTCGTTAGATTATAATGTCCGGACGCCCCTGCATTTATTTGTGGGGCAGAAGCGATAATAAATTATTTTCCGGATCATCTAGGCCCCCCCGACTAAAACACCCTCCGGTATGCAACGCCACTGGATTTGCAATATGTCTGCTAGGGTGAACACGTGTCGAACATCTTTAAAAAAATGTGTTATTTTATTAATTGGGTTTTTTTTGTATTAGTTACTATTATTTCCTGTGGCGACAGCTATAATTCGGCTGCGCCAATTGTTATATCTCTTCCTCTTGAAGAATATAGGTTGGAATGAAGACGTTAATAATACTACCTAGAGCTTGCAACGGTACAGTACAGTTAAACATATGTTTATCTATCTGCGTTGGAAGATGTGGAGCGAAAAAGACGTTCTTTCATGGTCCGCCATACTTAAGCATTCTCTCTGACTTACCTCTCCACATGCACACATACGCTCAGAATACGCGTACGCCTGTCATCCATTCTCGTTCCATGGACTTCATAATTACACATAAATTAATACATTCCTATTCTAATATTTTTGATAACTCGTCTCAAGAAATTGGAGGATGTGAAAAAAATATCAAAATAAAATTGGTATCACCATGTTGAAGATGATATTGAAATTTGGAAAAACCTCATCAGGTGTACATATGTATATATATAAAGTAAGCATTGCTAAGAGTAAAAAGACTTTTTCTACTCTTCAGAGCCATTTTTTATGGAATTTTATATATATAATATAATAATATACCAACTAGTTTTCATAGGAAAATAAGCGCTCCATCTGTGAGAACTGAAAGAAATTATTCCATAAGAGCAAATAATCTTACAATCGTTCCAAGAAATAACTGCATTTGGTCAAAGATTATTCACGTTTCAATCTCTCAGAACATATAATCAAATTGGTAATAATATTAAAACTTTAAGTGACAATAAGGATTTTAAAAAGAATGTTAGACGAAATTATTTATTGAGAGTAAACTGTTATATATTAAGAAATAGCTCTTATAACTATTTTATGTATACTCTTATACTGACTGCACTATAACTTTTAATCTAATATATTTTCTATTACCTTATATATGCTTACATTCTATTTATACATTGAATTCTAACTGTAAATATCGATAGGATCTAAATAAACAAATTGCGCGATCTCCGAGTCGCGCGTCCCGCGTAATGGAATACGACAATTCCGGTCGTAAATCGCAATCACCGCAAGGTTAAGGTATGCGAGGGAAGTAGGGTAACCATAGTACAAGGTGAGGGGTTAGGGGTTCTAGTCGAAGGACTAGTGGATTTCGGGGAACCGGGATTCGGAAGGACTACTAGCCTTACTTTGTATATGACGCTTCCGTAATTCCTGCAGTCGCCGCCGAGATCACACAATGGCACGCGGATGAGCCGATCTCCGATTCCAATTGAATACGGCGACGTACTCACAAACTCACCCACGGCACACAAATAACAAACATTACGCGATCAAAACACAATATCACAAAATAAAGTGATGGTGCACTGGAGCTGAAAAGTCCACACCGCGAATGCTATCGCGATGTCGAGATCGAACAAATATCTGTCAAGTTGACATCTGCTGGCATCAAGGTCACAATTCACACTGAAAAGGCGAGCATATTTTTATATTTTATATATTTTCATTTTTTGCATTGTATGTACTATATTGTACTAAATTGTGTTTTGCCTAGTAGTCAATGAGTTAATTTGGTTTGTGAAATATGATTTGTTTGCCAATTTGCCCTAAAACAGGCTTACCTAGTTGGGCAATGCATTTTAAAAAATATATGTAACAAACTATTTTTTTAGCTGTAAAATATAAAGGGTGGCCCAAAAAAGTTTTCGTAAAATGTGATATAATTACAACAAAATTAGTTTAAATATACCAATAATAACTTAAAAAGTTTACAAATTTACCTATTTACTTATACTACGTTTTATTTCGACAATTTCCGGTCGCCATATTTGATTATTAATTTTCCCATTGTTTATATTTGGTGTTTTTCAAATTGTCGCCCAGAATGACAAAAATCACTGCAGAAGACCGTATTCTGATCAAAAATTTGCGAATTGAAAAACGTTGGTGTGCTAGGAAAATGATCAAAGAGTTTCGAAACAAAGCCTGGAGTATAGCTAGACATTAGGAGTATAACAGTGCAATACAGCAGGACGGAGCTCCATCTCACACAGCCAGAAATACAATCAACTTTCTTCGTCGTCAGAATGTTAATTTCATCGTGCCAGGCATGTGGCCAACGAACAGCCCAGATTTAAACGAAGTTAATTATGCAATATGGAGTGTTTTGATGATTTCTGATTGTGAAAAAAAATTACATTAAGAATTATAATATGTTTTGAAATAACTCGTGTGTTACGAGATGTTCTCTCTTTTTTGGGCCACCCTGTATATTTAAAAAAGAAATTTATGGAACGTGGTTACAACTCTGGCTGTTCTTCATGGCTATGTATGGAGATAGAATATGGTGTTAATAATCTATTAAAATGTTTTTTTTTTATACGTCTCTACCAGGTTGAAGTTACATGCAAGCTGTCTAGGTCTTGGTGTAACATTTAACACGATTACAGCTTTTAAATTTTTTTACCGTAGGTGTACTGTTAAAATCAAAGGTTTTAATATTATGCGTGTTATTCAAATGATTTTGACTTTATCGCGATATCGAGCCAATTTTAATTTTATCTATAAAAATTTAAAAAAATTCGCGATTATCGAGAGACGAGTGGTCACCCTGCAAAGTACAGCGTGCATTCATCTCTTTATAGTATGTGACCATCAATTACACCACTTCCAATGGGATGCTCTTGTTATCTACGTACAGCGAAGCTAGGAAATATTTCCATAGAAGGGACTGACTGAAAGCTGTGGCAATTTTGATTTCTTTCAGTGTTTATTGAAATACTGCGTATGTATATTTTAGTTATAAAATAAATTATATTACAGATTAAAATGTATGAAACCACGAATTTTATTTCACGCCAACCGGTTTCGTTTAGCTCAAGCTTCGTTAGGACGTATTTAAAACTAACAATAAATACATAAATAATAAAAAAGTACATGTGAAAGAGAGAGACAGAATACATTTTTTTTAAAATTATATTTGTATTTATTATTAGTTTTATAAACTTCCTAAGAAAGCTTGAGCTAAGCAAAACCGGTTGGCGTATAATAATTTTAGTGTCACCAAAATAATAAAACAATATTATAGTTTGGAGTGTCAATTTCTTTTAAAAAACAAATGACTTCATCTTGCCAATTGACGCGTACCGATAATTTTTTGAGTCTCATCTGTTAACACGCACCTTAGATTAACCACCTTATGGAGTATAATATCCCGCACGCATAATATATTTTTGATTATTGCCAAATACGAGGCGCATTTTTTAAGTAATTACCGTTGCCGGATATTCTCGGTGCAGCGCTGCGGTTGCGATTTTTCGCATGCGCAATGGTTTTCTTCATCTATTGACTCCTCACCATGCGCAATGTAAGAGACATTCACATATTGCGGTCATCTTGCAGTGAGTGGTTGAAATGTTCAAGACAATAGATCAGCCCACCGACCGAGACGGTCCGTGATTCGTTTCTTGAATATACAAGCGTTTTGATGACGATTATTAACTCATAGACGGAGTACAGACAAACGTTATGATAGGTGCCTTAATAATGATGGCTACTATGTTTTAAGGTGTGTAGCGTCCGAAGAAACGAAAGTGTTGTAAAAATTGTCCTGTGTTTTTTTTTAAATCCGTTACTTTTTTAAAAAACGCGTCTCGTATATGTTTTCACTGCTCAGCCTCCTGATGACGTACTGTGATAATATATAGCTTAATGCATTCCAAAATAAATATTTACTGAGATTAAGGTACCGCTTCAAAATAGGTTCATACGTTATTGACGTGGCAATTTATATGTGTAGAGAAATCACAGACTACCAAATGTACAGACATGAACTAACTGAAATTCCATGTTTCAATATATTCACTTTAGTACCGCATACGCAATCAAATAGCACCGCGACTTTTTTTAAATATATGAATGTATTGACACGAAAATTTAAACTCTGACAAATATAATATGCATTAACGTAAGAAATACGTCATAAACTATCGGTTTTATGTTTCCACAAATAATGTATGTGGAATGCCCCTCGTCTTGCAACTAATTTTCCGAACTCCTCTGCTATATGTACTCTTCATATCATGTATATTAATTTACTGGTCTGTGAGAGAAACATAATTTTTTCACAATCACACAGGATTAACAAAGTTTTCACTTCACTTAGTGATGCCAAACAACGCAGCTCGCGGCAATTCGGCGGTAGAGTGGAGACTGGCGCAGGTAAAATATATGTTATTATTGATTACGCATTAAGAAATTGTAATAATCTAACTATGTTGTACAAGAGACTCTTGAAATTAAATTTAACATATTTTTAATTTATTTTTGACGAATAAATAGCTTATTTGTAATATTTATATATCGATATATAGGAACGACACAGTTCACGGCAATTTGGCGGTAGAGTGCGGACAAGACGAGACCCGTCAAAAATAAAATATTTTTAAGGATTTAATGTTACATTAGACACAAAATCACTTTAAACCTATTTATAATAAAAAAAATTTAAATTCTATAAACATTCTTGCAGTTCTATTTTCAAAAACATTTTCTTATAATCTTAACACTATAAATTTACACTAGCCGCTTTATTTTTTACGGCCGGTCATAACACTGACGTAGAAAACTGCAATACCATCTACACAATATAAGCGTACTTGAAATGACAAAGGCAATTTCAGCACCGTAATATTTCAGTGCGTCTAGACTGAGACAAAATTGAGCACCAGTTTCACGACGAACTCGCAAAAATCGCAAATCAATGAAAGCATTCATAATACATCACGGTATAATTTTTCACTCGAAATCAACATTTACTCGATTTATTATTGATGTACGAGTGTATTGGATTTTTTTTACACATAAACAATGTGTTATATTTGAGGGTTTCGTTTTGTATTTGCATATTATTTATTAAACAAGGTGGTTGATGTTTATAGGGGTTGTTTTTACTCATCAATTTAACCCTGAACGAAAATGTTTTTTTTTTTTACTTTCGAATACTGTAATACCCCGAAGTTACGCGATAGGTGAGACCGACTAAAATGAATGACGAATACTTTGCATGTAAATACATACAATTTTGTTTAATTTAATAAAATTGCAGTTCTTCATGCATATTAATACAAAATATTAAAAAAATAAACGATTTACGTAAAAAAAGTCATTACTTACTTACTTACATTAATTACTTCGTAGCAAGCTAATAATTTTTTTTTTTTTTTTTTTTTAAATAGAGATGCGTACACGGATTACATGTCACATCAATATTCTTACTATTTTCAAACTAAGCTAAATGCTTGTGCTATGAAAATAGGACTAACTTGCTGGTATCCTGGAACGAGGCGCGAACCCCCGACCACTAGATCACTAGGCCAACGTCTTGACCACTACACCAACAAGCTACTCAACCTTGCTTTGTAGCCATAACGCGTTCTTCGTTGAAGTCTGTTTTCTAAAATTTTTGAGCCATTTTCAATTGCGCTGAGACCTTCTATCAAGCTTGCAATTGGGTCTGAAGTGTCTTCATTGTCATTCTGCTTACGCATCTCTATGAGCTCATCGATTGTTAGCTTCTGACTAAGTGAATCCATCAGCTCGTTGACATCGTCAGCATTGACTTCCATATCTAATTATCTGCCAAGATGAACAACTTCTTCTACCACATGAGCGATATCAGTTTCTAGCAATCACAGTAAGAGAAACACTGAATATAGCGGGCGGCAGTCTAGTGGCAGTGTTGTCAACGGTCAACGTCTAGCTGCAGTGTCGCCAAACGGACCGCGTAACTCTGAGTTCGCGTAAGTCGGGGTAGCGTAAGTCGGGGTATTACTGTATAAGACTTTTTTTAATAAACTTATTTTACATAATATATAAAGCTATTATTATGAAGGTTTGAATATGATATGGCCACACCCCGTTTTCTTTCTCGGCTCCAAATATAACTGACTAACTTACCATCATATCCGTTTCTCCGCGGGGGTAGGCAGAGAGAATAGAGTGCCACACTCTTCTTTCCTGACACTCTCTGTGTCATCCAGATTCATGCATCTTCTCATACAAGCTCGTCGCAAGTCGAGTACTCCATGTGCATTCCCCCGCGGAGATGTCGACAGGCATTTTTATGGATCGAAAGTGTCGCTGTGCGTAAAATCCGGATCACTAAAAAGCGGTTTTATACAGCATCCTGAAGTGCAGTGATATCTTCGTTCTTCACTAGAAAAGTGCAAGTCAACTAAAGGTGTAAATTGCAGTCCAACCCAGGACTGAGATCAAGGTAGACCAGATCCATCTGCCCTTCTGAATCCAATTCTGGTTACATCAACTGAACAGTAATTTAAATCTATATAGTTCACGAGATCTATTTCCACCAAGGCTTTTAACGCAGCATCTTCCAGTATCTGGTATATCTAGTCATGCTCTAAGTCTTCCGTGGACATTATCTGTTTCTGGTGCTATCAACACTTGCGTTATGTATGTTTATAATATAAATTAAATTAATCAACTTGGAAGATATAAACAAAAAAAAAAAACTATTTATCGAAAAAATATTTGCAATATTTGAATATGTCCAAGAACGCACATTAATTTTTAATCTAATAATTTAATAATAAAAAAATTTCATTGTGACATATATGCTATTTCAGGGAAATGAATTATTAAATTTAGTCCATAGACGGCGATAGTGTAATGGTACTCGGAGTGAGTCCACATATTAACATATATACAACTTTAAAAAATTTGATGGATATGGAGATTGATGGGGTGATGAGAATGGTGAACGTTATATTTATATAAAGTGATCATTTAAGCCAACCGAAAATAGGTCGTTAGCGCTGTAATTACCCATACTTCCATATCTCTCCATTAAAATATAATAAAAAATAGCTTCGTCTCTATGAGATATCCATTATTAATAACACTTAATAATAACAGTGAAAAAATATTTAGTTACTATCTCAACATAACAAAAATGTGTTCTACTTAAAATTATACATTTCTTACTATTATCTTCTCATTCATCCGTTCCATATGACCAAACTAAGTGATCATTTTTTTATCTTATTCACCTGTGCTAAAATTAGCTTTCTTTACATTCTCTCTTATTTATTTTTTACTCTGTCGTAAATGGGTCTACTACATACATGTCCAAGTATAAAAAAACTATACTACGTATATAAAACAGTAAATGAATTTTTACAACAAATACAAAAAATCTAAAATTGTAATTAAAAATCAGTTAAAAATTATTCCACCTTGACACAGGATTGTCCTAGTGAGAAGGTAGTATGTATATAATGTTATGAGTATTTACGGTTTTGTTCTATTATTTATTATATACATTATTGTTCAGGACTTCATCGCATCTTTCTACCAATTTTTCCATGTCTTTTCTGTAAATATCTTAAAAGTTGTCGACCCAATTTCTGAGGTCATCATCATTCTTGAACGTAGCGCCACGCATTTGATTGGAGAGCGACCGAAAAAGTGATAATTTAACTGAGTGACTGTAATTTTCAAGTTTTAGTCCTGGAACCTTGATTAATCTTTTGACTGCCAACTCTATTTGAAATGAAAGACACCACATGGGGTAAGACTAGGCTTTAAAAGTCCTGACTTATCTATCAAAAGCTGGGACCTGTCATCCACAAATGGCAAAATGATTTAAAATTATGACTAATTCCTGCAAGTTAGCAAGGTCCAAAAGTGCGTCTTAACACGCTTATAGCTTGGCGTGACATACAAAATTTGGCGTGTTAACGCGCTCATGACATTTAAAAGGTTAAAGACGAAAATAAATATGTGTCGAAAATGTTCGTTTTTCTCAAAATGGCACTCCATTAGTTAAGCCCAAAAATGTCTTGGGCACAATTTCGACTTGGAAGAGTGCAACAAAATACGTTGCATGTAGCTGCAAAGGCCCTGGAGTCAACTGTGAGGGCGATACAGGACCGGGATTTATGGAGATGCATTACGAGCCGAGTCTCATCTGATTGAAATCACTATATGAAAGAGTAAATGAAATGGTCCCACAAATATGACACCCCCTACCCGCGAACCTCCTATAAAAACATTATATTATATAGGATAGATATAAATGAAACAATGTTATAACTCTAGTTGAGTTTATTAGCACAACTCAAGTTTTGAGAGAAATAGTAACTCTCATCGACAGGTGAAGTATTAATCTCGAAACTCGAGTAGTGCTCATAAACTCAAGTAGAGTTATAACATTGTTTCATTTATATCCATCATTTATGATGAAACTTCACAAAATTAACACCGATTATATTAATAATATTATATCAGGAACGTTTATGATGATTTATTTACAAAATAATATGATCTCTCCACCCGGTGGGGTACTCTAGTGGAGATGCTATCATCCCTGCTGATCTCTGGATGGAACAAGTGCACTTTACCCTTTCATTGATGAATGCAATTCCATTTTTAATTCGAGAAAAAGTCATTCCGGAGCAGTTGCAACACATTTCTGCGCTAACTTCATCTCGCTCGCTCAATTTACGACCTAGCGGTCTGTTTTTCAACTATCGTTTAAAAATGCCCCACCTGTAATTTTTTTTATAACATACCCGTTAATAATTTAAATGTTCAAATATTATTTGGTAAATACTGAATCCTTTTCCACAAAATTTACAATTGATCAGTATAAATTACTTCTCTTTAGAGTTGTTTATTGCACTTTATTATCAAATAATACTAAAAGCGTGGCTTATCTTCGTCTCCCCGAGAGTTTCTCTCTTGTGAGCACTATTTTGCGTGATTTATCTCTAGAAAATAATTCAACAAGTTCTAGCAATTTAAATATTGACAAGGTCACTATAAATCTGAATGTAAACGAATTATTAGTTCAAATTTGGCGAGAATACTCGTATTGTTAAAGATATTTTACTGATATTTAAAATACGTATCATTAGAATAAAACGTGGCATCTAGCCGTGATGGAAGATACCACGTAAGTACGAACAACTCCGCAACTGGTACCGCTATACTTCCGACCGATCCGCCCGAGCCATTTACGTTACTTTCGCCATCACCTTGCTCCTGAACCTTTCAGCAGCGTTTCATTTCAACCTCTTTACCTGCATTCTGCTTCATAAATATTCCACACTGATTATTACTATTATAGGGGGTACAGAGGCCCAAATACCCTACTGTATTCCCCTATCTTGCATCCAATCTGTTTTTATACAATTTATACAGTTCAATTTGGGGTGACCCACCTGGATCGCCTTTCCTTCGAAGTTGCTAAGAAAATGCAACTTGTTCTTCTAGAAAACCTCCTTAATAGCGATTTTTCTGCGAGGGTTGTCTTAAAAATTTCCGACCTCAATATGAAGATGGCAGCACTCGTCAACAAACATTAGAGAACATATTTACACATGCTTTGGTAAGTACTCACCAAAATTTCAGCCATTTTAGACGCGCAGTTATTGTTTGATAATCGTTTGATTGAGTCGAAGTGAGTGTTTTTGTGAAAATGGAAAAAATCGCGTATGAAGCTGTCATTAAGTATTAATTGTTTTTGAAAGGGAATACGCCTACACAAATTAAAGACGAGTTGGATCCTGTGTACTTATGAATTTACAATCGTTATTCTGACGTTAGTCTATTCATGGCAAATGGCAAACCAAACTGAGCACAAATCTGCTATCAGGTATTAAATTGGCTGTCGCTGGAAAAAGTGTTGCCAATTCGAAAACGCTTTATAATACGTCTTTGAAGATATTTCCGCTTAATGTGATATTAGCTCAGGTCTTCCTAAGTTTCAGCGTCTTATTGGTCTATTGGTTATTCTACTACTATTTTTTTTTCTTTTTTTATTAATATTAAAAATATAATACGATTTCAATAATCAGTGGATATATACATATATATATATATAGAGAAGGAGTATATTCGAGTTAATCTATGTTTCAGTTAGTCTGTGAACATATTTTTTTACTTCAGTTACAAATTTATGATAGTCCGTAGTTTTTCTAATTGTGATTGTTAAAAAATTTGATACCTTGATAAATATATTGATTTTGAGTTGCGGTATATTTTAGTTTTGGGATATCAATTTGATCTCTATATCTTGTAGATCGGAATTCGCTTCTAAAATTTAATTGATTTTTAATTTTGAAAATTTGAATTATCGAATTTTTTTTGTATATGTCTACTATTTTTGGTACTTTAAAATCTGTGAAAAGTTGTATACTTGGATAGTCTTTTTTTTTTTTTAGAAAAATTTTTATTATCATTTTTTGAGTGATTTCTAATTGTGACATTGAAGTTTTATATCCACCTCCCCATCCAATAATACCGTATTGCAAATGTGACTGTACAAACGCGTATTCTATTATTATTCTACTTCTATTATTCCAAGAATATCTCTGTCTCGATCGATGTGCTCACAATTGAGCAACGTGTTCTATTTAGCTTCCTTCCAAGTGTCCTTGTTTATATTCAAGTTCATGTACCTTGATTATTACGTAAACTAATTTACAGTTTTAATCTGTTTATTTATCCTCAACTGCAGTGAATAATCCGCCCCTATGAGTCAGGATTATGATTCCGGGTAGCCAGTGCACGCGGGGCGAGGGGGTGGGTTTCGGTCTCTGCCTGGATTTGCAGTTTTCCCTTTTAATGGAATTAAAGATTCTGTCGCGGGGGGAGCGGCGGAATGTATCGCCATGTTGCAGTGTACAGTCAGTAGTGTGCGAAAACTCACATGGCGAGGTCGCCGGGAAAACGTTACATAACCGAACACCCTGAAGTGAAACGAGATCAGACATTGTGCTATGTGAAACGTGTTTTAGTGGGAAATGTGTTTGTGAATAATGTTTTTGATATCTTCTGTCATATGATGCCTTAAAGGATAGAATGCGTAACTTCTGACTTATTTAATAGTCTCTTTATTCACATCGACATATATTATTGGGTTCTTTTTAAGTATATTTTTAGTGTAATACGGTGATTTACATTACAATATTTAATTATTAAGGATAACACATTCTTATCGCGAAGTTGTAATTATTCAGAATTTAAGTCTGTGATGTTTTTAATACGAATTAAATGTATTAATTAGTATTTACAATATTTAACAGGTGTAAAAATAAAACACTCGTTTTTCTATTCTACCCATTTAATTTATTTTAAACGCGTTTCGCCTTACAAGAGCATTATCAATCAAACAAATTTAGCTCAACAATTTGTATTTCTAACTATAATGGGAGACAGCTAAACAATTTATTAACATGTCTCTCTTGCCGTATTATCTTCTTAGATTGTAAAATTATATAGCTGTCATTTTCTACAAATTACCAATGACATTAAAATGCCATCAGTGTTGAAACTGAGTGGTTATTTATGTAAATCCTCGCAATTTTAATGAATAATGCTATCCCTTTTTATCTCATGTATTACTAAAAGCAAATTGTATAGCTGTCTCCCATTATAGATATAAATACAAATTGTTAAAATTGTTAGATTGATAATTCCCTTGCAAGGCGAAACGCGTCTCACATAAATTAAACGAGTAGAATTAAAAAACGAGTGTTTTATTTTTACGTATGTGGTTATGGTAAATATACAATATCTAACTTAAATTCTAACTTAACCTAACCTAACTTCATAATAATAATACTATTTGCAAAGTAAATATGTTATCGATTTCCTCAGAAAATACAATGTCAGACATTCCTGCCATCTGCCTATCCTGTGCATTAGAAGCAAGTAATCCATACATTCTAGTTTTGTAAGTAGCTAGAAATTCGGCAAAAAAAATATCATATTATATTTATCTCATTTTCAGTTGTCACAGGTTACTTGAATGTATGGTTTGCACGCGCCGGATGCTTTAGTCTGCTTTATTGTATTATTATCAATCTGGCTACACATTAACGTTAACCAAAAACATTATTTTGTAATTAGTGCCATCTGTGTACCAGTAGTACTCTTTTTTTATTCGCCGCATCGTGCTATTTACATTACTCAGTTCTGTCTTTAAGTTAGTGAATTATTCAAGTCATATAAATGGCTCTTTACTGAATTGGAAATTCCTTTCGGTTGATCCGTTTTGTATGGAGTGGTTACCTATGCTGTTTTTTAACTGAATAACATTAGAAAGGGTTACAACTGCGTGCAAATCATTGAAGTGCCTACTTCCTCTTTTACTAATTGGAAAATTTTACTATCTTACTGTTTTTAAACTGTTGATTTCACGATTATTCTTTAAATTTGGTGCAATGATTGGTTTTTGATTTGAGAAAAATAAAAAGCAATTGGCAGAATTATTTCCTTCGTTAATCTAATAAATAATTATTTCATTTAATTATTACGTGAAGTATTTTCAAATAATAAATGAATCATGTTTAGTCGTAGAAAGTCTTCATTTATTTTTTATATGGGTAAGAAAGTATTATTTTACGTTTAATTTTAACTTTAAAAACACTATTAATAGTACTCTAATAGTATTATAAATAAATACATGATAGGGTCGTGTGACGTAGACGTTGGTTAAATAAAAGTACATATATCATATATGATTGTATAATATCATTGTTAATAGCATAACCTACATCTATACCTTCCGCACGCCACTGGCAACAAATGCCCATAATTTTGAAGTACGTATAATTTGCATTCTTACTCAAGTTTTAATTTCTTCCTTAATTATTGACAGAAGTTTTGATACGAATTCTTCACTGCATTCAGTCCGCTTTCATTCTCACTCTGCCACTAATCTGTGTATATATGAAAATAAAAACTTTTCTATTAGAAATTTGTTTCTTATTAAATAGAACTTCTGATTCGGCAAACACATACGAATATTTTCAAAGCTGAACACTTGTGCTATGAAAATATCACTAACTTAGCGGTTACCAAGTCTTACCGCTACAGGTACAAACGTTAACAATATATATATATATATATTTCATTAAAAGTATTATGTATTAAGTATAGCTAATTTTATTATACAGAACTAAACCACATGTATAAAATTGCGAAATTATTAGTTTAATATACATATAAAATTTTCTTGAATTTATTACAGTCTACGAGGACTACATTTATCTTAAAGTCATTATCAGTCGTTTTTTGCTGGATGAAGGCCTTCCCAAGTGTCTTCCATCTTTTTCTGACCATTGTTATTCGCTGCTGCATCAACGTTTGATGATTTCATCAGCCCGGGTAACGTAAAACGACTGCGCATATGCAGGATACCGAGAGAAGTGGAGGAGTATAATCAAGAGAAATGGATTGCATAAGCAAAAACGCTTATATATCTTCTGAAAAGATTATAAAATTCTAGCGATTATTACCCGAATTTGTGTGTAACCCACGGCTAGAGTTTTCAATTCCGACATTCCTTTCGCGTGCAACGTTTGATGATTTCATCAGCCCGGGTAATATAAAACGACTGCGCTTATCTAAAACTTTTCTAGTGACAATCCTCCGATATGCAGGATACCGAGAGAAGTGGAGGAGTATAATCAAGAGAGACGCATTGCATAAACAAAAACGCTTATATATCTTCTGAAAGGATTATAAAATTCTAGCGATTATTACCCGGATTAGTGTAACCCGCGGCTAGAGTTTTTAATTCCGACATTCCTTTCGCGTGCAACGTCATACCGATATACTAAAACAATTTACTTATTTGCGCGCATCCAAATTGTTCGATCCGTATAACAATCCTACTGCACTAAATATGTCCCTACTATTTTTACGTCTGTCAATTTATTGCAGTTTTCAAGAATTTTTTCTTACTATTGTCTATTTTTTATGAATTATCTTAACTGAAAAATATGTACAATGGCACCTTTTACTAATTTTACTGTACTATATTTTTCGCATGTTCATCAACTAACTATCAAATAAGCGAGATTATTACCAATTGAAATATATTTCTTTCTACTATAATGAGATTCGGTTATGGTAATTTGTAAAGTTAGTTATTTTAATATAAGTTTTTGACAAATCTCAAATCTCATCAAATTTTATTATTTTTAACGACCCCATGGGATCTGACATCAGAGATTCGCTGTTTTACGAAATCGAACGTCAAACGTCGTTCCTTTTCGAATGTTGAATATTATTATTTTGTTCCCTGCAATCAGGAAGAGCTCTACAATAGACTTTTCACTTATTTATTTACACCCTATCCCGAATCGTTTTGAGAAAATTGTTTACCCTCGTTTCGATTCGTCATAATTACATATATTTTTATTTATTTTATTACATTCAGTCATATCATCATAATACCATCGTAGGTTGGCTCCGGTATCGTCGTACCAGAACCATACCTGTACAATATGAGAGACTTGCCGTCGCATTAAATTCAAAAGACAGCCGGAAAGAAGCTATAGAAATCACACACCCCCAAAAGGGGAGGGTAGACGTCACATTCATGTGTTTCAGTCGCAGAACACGGTCACAGTCCGACAGAAATTCACCCTGTCCAGGTCGTAAGAGGTGAGAGGGAGAGCCAGTAGAATGGTCCGTTAGGTCTCTCTAGCCATTGCTCTTCCAAGCATCGCCCATCCCATCAACCACTCTTTTAATAAATATACTTACATTTTCGTAGAAAGCAATGTAAAGCTTTGCGGTTTGACATATTAGATCAAATAAAATACAATCACCTTATTACACTCTAATCGGTTTCGCTTAGTTCAAGGACAAGCTTGGAACGTATTTAAAACTAACAATAAATACAAAAAGTGTGCACTTATATATACATAAAGAGGGAATAGAATATAAAATTACATGTGAAAGAGAGAGGCAGAATACATATACGGTTAGATGGAACATTAAGGAAGGGGAAAATACAGTGTTGATGGATATTAAATTGATTTTAAAGGATACGTACCTAATATGGGGCTAATGGATAAATTAATTTGATTATTAAGATTTGACGTACCACTACTTACTGCTTTTTTTATTTCGAGGGCTTCAAAACCGAAAATTTATAGTTTCATACAAAGTGATTGTATTTTAATTTAATCAAATATATGTATGCTTACTGCACGCCACTGTGTCTAATATAATATCTTTTCTTATCTTTTTGCAATACTTATAAATTTCATCTCAAGGTTTTTCAATTCTAGTCAGTCCCGAATTGCTTATTCAGTAAAGCGATGAATTATTTATTTCTAGATAATCTATTATTTACTCCTGGGACAAACCAAATATCGCCAACCACGTTCTTTCTTTGCGAAAGTTCAAGGGCAAGATAGCCCACCTGCATTGCGCATATTCAAGAACTATGCCGCCTTATTCTATATTTTATATAACTCATAAATCTACCCGCGTGATATAAAGGACAAAATTAATTATTCGATTCCCTACTCTAGTCAACGTCAAAATACTCCCAATTGAAAAAATATTGTTATTTACTACTCATTTTGTATGTTAGGATTAAAAAAATAATATTTTATATCAACAAATATTTATTTCAATCTTGTGATACTGTCATTAACTTCTTCTAATTTTTCTTCTTCATCTTTGGGATTTGACCTCCTCGACGAATGCTCTCTACCAACTTCTATTCCTGGCCGTTTTTTTTTCCATTCAAGTGGAAATGAGTTCCAAGACTCTCCCATCCTGCTCCAGTCTTCTTCAACAGAGTCATCCCACCTCTTCCTCGATCTGTGTCTAGATTGCTTCTACTTCTTTTAATTCATAGTATAAAAATTCAGAAGCAGAACAACACAGGGTATCCCAGAGATAGTAATCCAAATATAGCCTACGATTAGGGGACAAAGCTAGCAATCTATTGAAATTCAAATTCAACAGTTAAAATAACATTTTTTTAAATAGCTGTAAATAAAAATAAGTAGCTACATTATCACAGCACATGTGTGCTATAACTCATTATAATAGATTTAATATTTATGGCACGGTATTAATTTTTATAAAAGTAGTTTGCAAATTTCTCGAAAATCAGAAAAGTTCGAATAAGGTATTTCATATTTGAATTTCGTATAACCTCATTTGGCGCTTAATGGTTAGCTTGCGATGTTTTCTAAACGTTGGCTCAAATGAACAACTTGTATAATCACTCATCGGGAGTCGCCAACGCGCCTGGCGCATACACCGCTTTCAACATGTAGCTCGCTCCGACGAAATGACAAAAATGAAATAAAAATAAATAAATGAAATAAATAAAAAATGAAATGAAATGCCATCTGGCAGCGACAATTGCTTTATCACAAGTATGACAAAGAAGAATCTTATAAGTAAGACAGTACATAGTCCCAGATTGTCGAGAACGTCTCCTGTGACAAAAGATTAGCGAGATTTACATTTTTTTCAATATTCAAGCTGCCAAGAGCATAGTAGAAATAATCTTAATAAGGTAACAATTCAAGATTTGTGTTTACAATTATCGCCATTGAGCCCGGCGACATTAGCAACCCCCTCGGCCGAGGGTTGAACAGAGCAGTCTTGAGAGGTGTGATCACAGGACGGTGATTCACGCCAGCGCCGGGGTGAGGGCGGGCGGAGCGCCCCTCGAGGAGTATTGGGCCAATCTAAATAAGCCACCCCTGTGATCGTGATGGTGACTCTCGCCTGATGAAAGAAATTGGTCGTTATCTTAACGCATTCAAGTCTAGTTTAATTATTAAATAACGTTTCTTTGGTTTAAAAAAAATACTGTAATGATATTTAGTTTTTAATTTATACTCCTAATATCAAATAATAATAACAAAGGTCAAAAATGATATATAAAATATATAAATTATTCGTGTAATTTTTGAGGTAAAACTTTTTTCGCATTTAGGCATATTGTATTTTGATTTCATTTTATATAAACTTACATGATATAGTTTACAATTCTGAATTTTATAGTTAATACAAAAAAAATAGACAAATATTTTTGATGCAACATAAATATAGAATACGGCTTTCAATTTCCAGTAATAATTAAAAGTATTTTTTAATGTGTTATCATTTTGTTAATAACATTATAATATTAATTGATTAAGTCATTTTCCAGCTTGAAATTCGAGAAATTTTACACGAATTAGATATGTAAAGATAGTAAAATTATTATATGTATCAGATAAATAATTAATGACGTTATTTGTTACGTAAATCATGCGAGAGGGGAAGGTTTGAATAGAAAGAGACTACAATAAAATTGTCGATTTTCTCGCATTCGATACAAGTTTTAAACATAACTCGTGTCGTGTTTTCCACCTTTTTTCATGTGTGTCGCCATTTGAATTAATCAATAGAAAATTAAATCATTTATTGGGGGTACCTATATCATATGTATGAATATGTTTTTAAATCAGATAAAGTACTTACAAATATTTAGATGATCGCTTAAATCATCATGTTCTAAATTAAAAATTATTTTGTTATATTTCACTGGGACTAAACGCGTTAGAGAAAATCCATAAGAAATGAATGCAGGCTTAAGATCAGCTGGGACGTTACTCGCAGGGGTCGGGTGAGTGCACCTTGGGGGATGAAAAGAAATGTTACAATGCGGGCGGGGTAAATGTTACACGCACTTGTCATCAGATAAAATGTTTTGCCCGCTTATAATATTGTGTTGCGCCCCTCCAAATATTCAAAAGATGTTTCGCTTATATTCGGGTCATTGACCGTTGTAAATCGTGTACATATTTATTTTATTCGCTACTGAACCGTATCCAATTTTTTCTATTCTATTTTTTGTCTTTTTTAAGTTTCTTTGGCGAATTTTTCATTTCTATTCGTTCAGGATTTTTCGCTGTTTGCTTACACACAACTTTTCTTTATTGAGCTCGTATCTTAAATTTAAAAATAAGTTATGGCCATTTATTTTAGTGCACTGTTCATAAAAAAAATTATCCCAAGCACAATTTTAGGATGAAGAGTACGGCAATGGTGGAGACCACCAGAAGCTGAGGACCAAGACATATAGAAGTGCCTATGAGGCGTGTTTGATCTGATTGACCATACTACAAGTACAATACTGACATGCCGGAAGAGAGAAGAAGGTCCACAATCTAACAGGAATAAAGAAGATTAATTAACTAATCTACAGATAGACAAAAAATCAAGCTACTAATTAAATGTATTAATTAGAAAGATATCATACATAATCAATTTTATCGAAAAATATTGTTTTTGCTACCGGGATTCGAATCTGGATCTCTTTCCAATCCGGAGAAGGTGCATTAACCGACTATGCTGCAGCACACAGTACTTTTGACGACAAATTTTCGAATCTATATTAGTAAGGAGAACACATTCTTATTGTGAAGTAGTAATTATTCAGAACAGACTGTCTGTGATATTAATTATTAATTAATGCATTTAATTAGTATTTAAAACATCACAGACCGTCTGTTCTGAATAATAACAACTTCACAATAAGAATGTGTTCTTCTTAATAATATAGGTTTGAAAATTTGTCGTCAAAAGTACTGTGTGCTGTAGCATAGTTGGATAATGCAAAGAAAAGTTTGGAAAGAGATCGAGGTTTGAATCCCGGTAGCGCAACAACAATGTTTTTCGATAAAATTGATTATCTAATTAAAACATTTAATTAGTATTTAAAATATCACGAACCTTTATGTTACACCTTTCAAATTAATACATCTATCATTCCAATATTTGAAAGCAATCTACTTTGTCACAGATTTAGGTGCTGAATAATTACAACTTCACAATAAGAATGTGTTCTTTATTATGACGTGATAATGATAATTAATAAACTCTATATCTATATGCATAAAACTAAATTTTCGTCTGTAAGTTTCCTTAATAATCCTACATTTTGTGCTGTTACTCTCTAGGACCTTGCAATTTTAAATTATAAATATATCAGAAATTTCTCGAACATGGGACCGCTCGTATAATATTTGTCAAATACTAATTTATTTAATTAAGAACTCTGATCACAATATAAATCAAACCGCTTTCAGATCATTATAGCTCACGAATTAGAGAAAATATTTAATAGAATGATATGTGGATAGTGGGCCAATATTTGAAAAGGTCTCTGTTTGATTAGAGGGTCGTAGCCCGTGGATTGTCAATTGAACCTTCAAATTAATAATATGACATTGTGATCTGTGATTGTTTGTCACCAGATTTATATAACAAACCAGTCAATGTGGGTATCTTGAGTTAGTCTGGTGGATTGAAATAATATTTTTTAAACGGCACATACATGGTATGTTTAGGGTAAATTTCAGAATTTTCTTTTTCTTTTCGTTTCGTCTGACATTTAAATGCCTTTCGTATTACAGTACTTAACGAACGTCTTCGTTTCTTCTTCTTTCAGTACTTGTTCGCTATGCGATCATGTTGGCAACGAAATACAGAGTGAATATTATTTTCCAGGCCGATATTTTTTTTAAATAAATAGAAAATCAATTGTAATTTTTTAATTTTGTTTTTATTTATCGATTGTATAATTTATTACAATTTTATGTGGAATATTATATTGGCCTAAAATCTGTCTTTAACTCTTGTAACTATATTTTTCATAACATTCTCGCACACTTCGCGTGTTATTTCAGCAATTTCATTTCTAATATTATCCCGTAGCATCGGAATTGTTTTTGACTTATTGGCGTAGATCTTTCTTTTCAAGTATCCTCACAGAAAATAGTCGGAAGACGTCAAATCAGGTAATCGAGAAGGCTAGTCGATATTACCACTTTTTGACTTGATTTTCAAAATTTTAAGCGTAGCCCAGGTTGTGTGAATGGTGGTACCGTCTTGATGAAACAGTATGTTTTGTTAACCCAATCGACCCAATTCGTCCACCAAGAAGTTTATACAATGCAATGTGCAGTGTATACAAGCAAAAAGCTGTGCAATACTAAAAATTATTGGAAATAAATATAAAATTAAATAATCTATAATATGGACCATGAACGATTTACGGACTTATTACAATTAGCGCCATCTGTGTACCACCAGTAGAAACTTGAATGGCTTAGTTCTAAAAACTACCACGATAACTAGGAGCGCTACTAGCTACAATGCGTATATTAGAGCTATTTGCGTTACTATCGTCTACTTTTAAGCTAGTGAATTACTCAAGTCACACAATCGGCTATTTACTAAATTGAAAATTCCTTCTAGAAAATTCCAGTTGATCCATTTTGTATGGTGTCGTTTCTTATGCTGTTTTTAACAGAATAACATTAGAAAGGCTTACAACTGCGTGCAAATCATTGAAGTGTCTACTTCCTCTTTTACTAATTCGCGAATTTTACTATCTTACTGTTTTTATGAAGTTGATTTCATTGTCGTTCTTTGCGTTCGAGGTGCATTTGTTTTTGATTTGGGAAAAACAAAAAGCAATTGGCAGAACTATTTCCCGCGTTAACCTTTAATAAAAATAATTATTTTCTTTAGTTATTACATGAACGACTTTCAAACAATAAAATAATCATGTTCAGACATAAAAAGTGTTCTTAAAAACGTCCATACATTTTTTTTATTAATTTTTATATGGGTAAGAAGATATTATTTTACTTTAAAACTTAAATTTTAAAAACAGTATTAATAGTGAAATTACAAATAAATACATGGTAATGACGTGTAAACGACGGATTCATTTTGTCTACAGACGTCGATTAAATGAAAGTTCATAATCCAATGTAAACATATATTGTAGTACATAAGATTGCATAATATCGTTGGTAACAGCATAACCTAAATCTTCACCTAATGTACGCCACTGGTAATAATATACGTCCGGCTTTATGATTATAGACTTCATTAAAACTCGACCACGCGGGCTTGCTTACTAAGCAGCTTACAGTTAAGCCATTTTATTTAACTCAAAAAATGCTTTTATCCAAAGGAAAATTAATGGTCTACCCAAAATATAAAGGTACGCTGTTTAAAAGCAGTTTTTGTCAGAAATTTTTTAATTAATTATTTTGTTATTTAATTATGTTAATAGATTCCATTGTTGGAAAACACACTGTGAACAGAGACGGAAATGTTTTGTCTCTCATGTTTTCCTTTCAAGTGAATCTATAAGAGAGATGAGTCACTACGTAGAAAAAATAGGGTGTTCAAAATATCATTCATTAAATTTTATGGAAATATTTTTTAAAGAATTTAAGTGAACACTTCTATACATTATTATCTCAGATAGTAATATACCCAATACAATGAGTTTAAATAGGTTTTAATTAGGAGAGAACGTACAGCTGATCTTAGTATAGTGAATGATCTATCGGATGAATGAGGAGAGAATGGTAAGAAAGATATATAACGCAAATTTTTATGGCACCAGAAATAGAGGACGTCCACTTCCGACTTGGCACGACCGGGTAAACCAGATGGTCCTGTTAGAAGCTTCAACAATCGGCGACTTTGTATGAGAAGATGTATGAATGTAGACGAGGCGAGAATTGTATGTCAGGATAGAAAAGTGTGGCATTCTATCCTTACTCAGCTTAACAGTGTGATGGTAAGTTAGTTAAAATACATCGCATTATCGAAAATTATATACAATATATTCATTGTTTTTTAAAATCATAACCATTTTTTTTTTAAATTTGTAATAATGTTTCTTAATTATGTAGTTTATACTATACAAAATAATTATATGGTTTTCTCTAGATAAACCCCGTATCAAAACAATTAATAAAAATCTTGCCACGTGACCAATTAATGAGCAATAATACGTAATAAAAACATTTGATTTATGGATGAATATAAATGAAACAATGTTATAACTCTACTTGAATTTATTAGCACTACTCGAGTTACTGTTTCTCTCGAAACTCGAGTAGTGCTAATAAACTCTAATATAACATTGTTTCATTTATATCCATCCATTATGATGAAACTATACAAAGTTAATACAGATTCTATCAATAATGCATTTGATTTAGTTCGAAATTTTATATAGTTTTTAAATATTATTCTTCTTTAGCATATTTTACCTGTCTTCTACAGTATTATACTGTACCTCTTCAACACAAGCCACGGGTCTTCTTAATGTAATCAGTTCAGCGCATTTGTTACCGACCTTTATTTATTTTGCCTACTCGCAGACGCCGCTGCACAATTGCACCATTCCAACGGTCATCAATTAGTCTCGCCACGTGCCTGACATAGTCCCACTTCAGTTTCGCGACAGTTCGTACAATATTGGCAATCTTGCTCTCGTTCAAGGAAATGACCAACATTGCCCTAATCCATTTATACACACTGTATAGAGATCATCTTTCTTCTTCTTCTATTTCTTGTTCATCCCCTTTATCCAAATCAGGTTGGGGGCATAACGGTTAGACAGCACTCTTCCACCGCTCTCTGTCCCGTGCTGCGTTGATCGCTTGGGGCCACTGATAGTTTCATCTTTCTTCGCAGAATTTCCAATTACCTTTCCCATTTTCTCCTGGATCGTCTTCCCTTGTTCCCGTTCCTGCCTCAGACACTGACGAAAAAATCTGTTTTAGACAATTTTTGGTTTAGTTGAAATTTTTAAATTTAAGTTCATCCCAAGATCTTCTCGGATGATATCATTCGTGATTTGATATTTTAACATCTCTATGAATTATCGACCGATCCTCTCCGTCATTATCCAAAATTGATTTATAAAAAATCCAATATTTTTATTTAAAACACCCTTTACAGTATGACGTAGGAAAATTCTGAACGCATTTTCCATCCTGAAATTTCCCGTTGTCGTCCATTTGATTCACGTTCCGGCAGAGAGCGGCGTGCGCGAGCAGCCTGTCCGATCTCGGGCAATTTTCCAAAGTGACTCAGTCCTCTGCGAGACTTTGTGCACAATCAGCTGGGCGGTTCACACAAGTTGCTCGGACACGGTGTCTGGAAATTTACGTCGATATAAAGGCTGCATTTCAGGAAATTCAGACAGTATCAATGAAGCGATATCACGATGGAGACGTATTTTTGTAATTTATATCGGACGTGTATTGCTTCGGTTTAATGAACTGTGTCATTAGGGGTTCTTTCCAAGTGATTAATTTGAATTTTAGCTGTGGTGTTTTGATAATTTTTTTCATTTGAATATAATCCATACTTAAGTGAGCTAACGAATTAACAGTTAAAAATTAAATTAGTATATTTTGTTTTAAAAAATTGTTTAATAAATTATTTTTTTATAAAAATAAATTAATATTTTTTGACATTATCGACATTTAAGAATCATCACTCGTTTCTGTATAACTAATAAATCTTGTAAATTAACATGATTACAATAAACAATTGAATGAAAGTTTAAAAAAATCATATATATATATTTTTAAATTGATTCTACGTCTCCCCAAATGACTAAGTTATAATATTAGTACATTAAATAGATTGTGAAAACATTAAATTAAGACCAACAATGAGTGCTGAAAAGTGGTAAAGTGCTAAGATGTATAAATCACTTGTGTTTTTCAAAAAAAAGTGTCCCAAACAAATACATCAGTGTAGTGTCAATCGGTGATAGCTATGGACTTAAAAATATTTCGATCTACATACATCAATTACTAAATAATTCAATCAAATATGGCGAGCCCCAAACACACCGGCCATCTTGTTTTATCATCGTCCGTTGTTAATCTGGATTGGGATTCTCCATCCGCGAAAACTGGTACCGTCAAAAGACGACCAAATTCTTGCGGTGACAGATTAGTGTGTCACGATGGTACTATCAGCGACGACATAACTGATGACGCAAAGACTAAAGACAGGAAAGCCTCCCTAGACGCTAACGGTTTGCAAATGAGAGATGATCGAAATGAAGAAGCGTCCACTTTTAAATTTGTTAACTTAGAAGGAGCACAGCGCAGTTCAGACGATAAAATTAATGAAATCAATGTTGAAGATGCTCCTAACGATGTAGACGAAGTTCTACAAATTGAAATTTCAGGCGTCGAATGCAATATTTTAGAATCTAAAACAATTTTATCGAAGCCTACAACATTATTCTGTTCTGAATCTTTAGAAAAAGGTCACAAATTTCTGATTGACAAGAGGGGAAAGGTGAAACCGGAAACAGCCACATTATTTTCACCTGACGCCAACAGTTCAGATGTCATTATAACTAAGCAAAAGCTTATTAAATCAAAAGAGCCAAACATTACAAAGATCACAGTAAACGGAGTTGTCAAGAATGATCAGCAAAAAGTACGAAACGGAAGTCTGACGTCACCAGAAGCAACCAATGTGAAAACAATAGTCAAAGATTCTAAGTTGAAGTTACCCAAATTAAAATTATCATTTTCTCCTTCTAAAACAAGTGACAAATCCAAATTCAAAATGTTTTCAACAAAAGCGTCTGAATCAAAACAAACAAATCTAATGTCCTTTTTCAAAGATGTTCCGAAGCAAGTTGCAGGCAACGAGTATGTAAAACTCAAATTTAGCTCAAGCGTTGATAGGAAAAACTATGGCGTTATTTCCAAGATACCATCGAAGTTGCCCAAGACTCCCGTCGACTCTGAAAATAGAATAACGCACTTGAGTCCAAACAAAAAATACACTGTTACATCTCAACACGGCGTTCGTTTTGATAAAGAAAACTATGTAATCTATGATCCAGAATCCGGGTTTGATGCCAGAAATGAAACAACTTTAGTTATGGATATACAAAAACATATGCGAAGAGGTGAAGGGAAAGCTTTAACGTCTTTTGAAAGTAGTGTCAGCGATACGGACAGTGGGATTATCAGCCCCATGTCGCCGTTTGACTCTGGCAGTGATTTAGACAGAAGGAACTCTAGAATATCACCGTTATATGGCAGATTAAGAGGTCCTGGATTTTATACAAGAAATGATTACGAAAATGTTATTAGTGAAATTGTTAACAATGTGTCTGGAAGTGATTTGAGGATAGAAACAGTTGCAGAGAGTTTAGAAGAAAGGACAGGGGAACAGGAAAAGGTAAGATATATTTTATAAATATTATACAATTCAATTGATTAATTATGTGTAGAGTAAGTAAATAAGCTCTGAATTCAGTAATGTTTACAGTAGTCGCGTGCAGTCTTCTTTAACATTGTCGATTAATTTTAGATGTCAATGATAATTGCAAGAACAGTTCTGGTTATTAATGTATATTCTACTTTTAAAATTAGCAATATTAACTTGGTGGTTAAGATTCATATTTTTTATTTATTATCTTTGTTTTATTAACCACAATTGAGTTTAAAAAACATCTACCGGTTTCGGAAAACACTTTTCCTTCTTCAGGATGTCATAACTAACTAAAAATATAGTATTGTTTCTTCACCAGAATCTATTTTTAAATTTTTTAAAAAACAACAATTATTTAAAAAAATAAATTTAGTACCTAACTCAAATTACTGCTCCATGATACATCGTTTAGTCAATATTCCTACGTCAACATCCAATTTCAATATTGAATTGAATACAATTAAAAAAATAGCAGTTAATAATGGGTATAATACATGTTTGATAGACACTATTTTAAAAAATAAATTAAAAGAATATAATAATCAGTTTTTATATAAATCACAGATAAAACATAATGATGATAATGATAATTGGCGTAGGATTTTATACATAAATAACTTTTCGAAACAAATATCTAAACACCTACCACGAGACATTAGACCAGCATTTTACACAAATAATAGTAAAGGAAATTTACTCATAAATTCTAAAGACAAAGATGATAAATTTAACAATTCTGGCGTCTATAAACTTAGTTGCAAGGATTGTGCTGCATTTTATGTTGGTAAAACGGGTAGAAATTTTAATACAAGAGTAAAGGAGCATTTGAGATGTTTGAACAATAGTGGGTTTTCAGAATTTTCTAATCATTTGATAGAAAATAGTCATGGTTTTGATAAAAAATTGGGATTGTCAATTTTGCATATAAACGGTGTAGGTCACAAATTAAATAATTTAGAATCGTTGGAGATAAATAAAGCATGTAAAAGTAATCAGGAAATTCTAAACAGCCAACTAAATTTAACTACGAGTCCTATTCTAAAATTTTTTCCTAAAAAATTTTTTCCTAAAAATTATTCGACTAAATTTGTATTGAGCAGTAATTTGAGTTAGGTACTAAATTTATTTTTTTAAATAATTGTTGTTTTTTAAAAAATTTAAAAATAGATTCTGGTGAAGAAACAATACTATATTATTAGTTAGTTATGACATCCTGAAGAAGGAAAAGTGTTTTCCGAAACCGGTAGATGTTTTTTAAACTCAATTGTGGTTAATAAAACAAAGATAATAAATAAAAAATAAAAATAAAAAATATATATTCTGGATGCTTGGGCTAACTTTGTTCGTCTTGCGAACAAATTCAACCAACGAACGAGCTCTTGGAATGGAACTTTTTCGTATATAGAGGACATATTATATATTGACTTTTTTCAGACTGTATATTGTGCCTTCAAATAGGTTTAAATATAAATAGAATCTATTGCAGGAGGTCTCACGACGCAATATCTGGAAAAATGTCAATATCTGTGATATAACGGATTTTGTCGTTGCAATAACTACCATAGTTTTTAACAAATTTCAATCAAATTAAAAAACAATAAGTAAATAGCAATTTTTTTTTTCATACAGAGAAAAAATCAATATACCCTGTTTATGTAAATACCTTCGATAGCTGGTTCCCAGGTTTCCGATTGACAACAAAGACACATGTGATATACGAACTGCACTAACCTTTTTATTGTATTTGCTGTCATTCTGGTTCGATGTTGTTGTTCTTTTAGCTGGATAGATTTCATTTCAGGGTCTATTTGGACCTCTGGACTGGTCGAAACACGGGGATGTAATTGAACCGCCTGTCGTTTACTGTCTTCTTGGCTCTGCGAAAAAAGGCGGCAATACTCATATACACAACAGTAAACATATCCAGTATTCTAAATAAGCCATTAAACCGTTAATAAGTAAATCAATCAAAACAAATAGTAACATTTATCTAATTATTAACGGATTATCTATACATTATGCTAGACAAACCGGTAGTGTACACTTTGTATTATAATTTGACGCGCGTCACTGGTCAGTGTTGCCTGTGCAACATAGCGAACACACGTAACTGCTGGAATGCGCTGGTTGGTGGTTTATTTATTGTATTTATGTGCATGTAATATCTCGTTACATAGACCGTATACGTACATTTCATTATTAAGGAATTCTATCTACAAGTATCTATATAAAACTGAATGTCAGTCTGTTTTCAAAATCCCGTAGACCTACAAAAACCAAATGATGTATGGTTATCGTGCACTAAACATAAGCACCTAACCACCTAAATATATTTAACATCATAATTATACAGTGTAAGGACTAGTGATTTCACTTAGCGATGAACTGCCGACAAAACTTCTGTTATGGTTAAAAATAATGAAAAAAAAACGAAAATTGCGCGATCTTCGAGTAGCGCGTTCCGATCGTAAATCGGAATCGCCGAAGTACTCCGTTACTCCCGCAGTCGCAACCAATATCACACAAACAGCACGCGAGCGGGCAGATCTCCGCTTCCAAATGAAGACGGCGATATCAATTACTTCACTCGCGGCTCACACAATAATCACTGTGCACAAATCACAGGATCACAATACAGTACTGATGCATCGGAGTTGAACAAATCCATACCACTAATGCAATCACGGTGTCGCAACCGTACAAGAATCGCGTCGCGTTAACGTCTGCTGACGTTGAGGTCAGTATTCACACTGGGGAGACGAGCGTGAGGAAAGGAATATTTGGACGGGAAAAAGGTGTCAATAACACGGTCGCGGCCAATTCGCAAGTTTCACGAATACGGAACAAATAAAATTTATTAAAAACTGTTTGATGACTTGCACTCCTGCAAACTGTGAGCATATTTGAAGTATTGGCCAGAGAGCATTAATCACCACCCAGACTGTGAAATTTTGGGCCGAATACTGCGATGAGTAAGCCTACAAACAATACAAATCGTGGATCCTCCTCCTCGTGTATGACGTATCTGACCTTAGTCACGGACCTAAGTCACGGATCACTGATATTGGCAATGCTAGACAAGCTGAATGGGTCTAGTGAAGCCGTTGAATTCAGAACTAGCATAACATAGCTCACTGGATTATGACACAGTTTTAATGATTAAATAAAAATTTTTATTAAAAATAGTGAATTCTGCAAAGCGAAACTTAAAAAGGGAAACGCCATGATACTAGCCTGTGGACAATATCAAAAAAATCTGATAAGACCGAAGCATCAAGTAAACGAAATTGAGTCTAGTTAGAATCATTATCTTCTCAACGATTCTCTTCTTGTTTTTAAATGATTCTGCACCCTGAATCTTTCATGTTCACTTATTTGGAATTTGTAGCAGTCCTTTCTCCCCTTTGTTGCCGAGAAAGAGGCTGGGAGGGTCTTCCGGCGTTGGATCATTTCGCGGTGCAGATGGCCTCGGGTCATGGGCAGTTTCGGACTTGCCCCTGATCCTAGTTTTGTTTTGCTCCTAGTTTCCAATGAATTTTTTTTTTAAATTGTCTTAGAATTGATCTGGTAAACGGTTGTCTGATATCCAAAACTTGAAAGGATTTTAAAAGTTCTTCAGAGTTATATGACCCATTTCTAAGCCTTAATTAGAGAATCCATTGAGCTGCACCACCCCATGCATATATTGCGTGACTGATGAGACTCTGGTGACCACCACATCTCAAAGGAATCTATCTGTCTTCTCTCGCTTGGCTTCAAGATCTATGATTCTGCACCATATAAAGATATAGATTGTACTAGACTTGCATACACACAGCTCGGTCTTCACACATGACTCAGATTTCTTTATCACCACTCTGTAAAGGTAACGTAAAACTAGTTTACTGCTTATATGTTACACATATATCGTACTCTATTTTGAAGATCAACCTTTTATACAGTCACCCTAGAGATTTTTTCCAAAAGGGGTGGACAACTGATACCCCATTGTAATTTATATGCGGGTAATTTTACACCCCGTCGCGCATTATCTCACCCTGTCTTTTTGGAGGCTCCGTTTCGGAGGTGATTCGCTGTAATTTCAAGGCGGGGGAAACCTCCCGAGGTGGAAATGTAGATGGAGTTGCACATCTAGACGTACTGTGCGACAATTGATACTGAAAAAACCTGAAAAAATAACAAATTTAAATAATGATCACTGTTAACTTTTATGACAAAAGTAATGTCAGTTTCATTTTTATTACAGGAGATTCTATGTATTATATGTATATATTATCTGCTGTGTTATAGATTCTAGAATGTGTGATGTATTCAAGGAAAGCGACCTTAAGATGAATGTCAACAAGTCGAAAGTGATGGTATTCGAGAAGGACACACCATGCAAGACACCGTGCTTAATACTTGTAAGTAATGAATGTTTAGTTACAGTTAATGAGTTTGTGTATTTGGGAAGTACGTTTTATATTGTAAACAGAAAGACCGAGTAAAACATTGAAAGGAGGGTGACTGCAGAGAACGAAGTGAACGGAGCTTTGAAAGGAATTATAGCTGATGGGAATGTGTATGTTGACACTAATGTATAGAAGTTAGGCTTGAAGCTAGCAGACTGAATGCAGTGCAAATTAGTTCATATGTGACAGATCCATTTACGACAGAGTAAAGAGTGAAGAAATAAGAAAATAGTGTAAAGGCATCAGAAATATAGGACGCTCACAGAAGATTTTGCACGACCAGGTAAACTGGGTATCGGAATATGGTCATAATAATTGGCGAACTTGATTGGGAAGATTTATAAATGTGCATGAGGCAAGTGTGGAGATTGTGGTGCTCTATCCTCTCTATCCGCGAGTAAACGGCGTGATGGGAAGTAAGTAAGAGATTAAATATCATTATTTTAGAACGATTGTCTCTCCTGCCCATTTCAATTTTATTTTATTCACATATTTTTACTAATGTCTCCATACTTCAGGAACTCCCCATTAAAGAAAGGCTCTACAATATGCGTGGCATATTGCTAGAAGAGATGGCGATATATTTACTAACGTAAATAGTTTTATATAGATCTTTGCTCTTTCATTTCTTCGGTATGTGGATAGCCATTGTTAGCCATACACATTAAAACGAAACTGAACGCAGCCGGCTAGGCGGTACCCTACTATCAGCCGTAAAGACTCACGGTACTGGCTACGTGCTATGGTGTACATGCGTTAGCAGCGCCTCAGGCGAACCAAGCCACTCTCTTCACTTCGCGTACTGACGTCCACCGCAACAGCAGCTTCCGAGCTGCCATAGATCTTTGATACATAGTTTGTTCCTTTATAAAATGTTTGCTTCAATAAATACAGTGCCATAGTTTCAATCTGCTCATAGTTTACATCTATATTTCTAAACATGATTCAAATATTCACGAGAGTAGTGGTCTATGAGGCAATCATACCATCACACCTTAAACCTTCTGATCGATTCATCTAAGCCTAACATGCAACACATAATACATACAATTATACTCTATAAGTGTATAGTGTTTCTGTACTGAAAATCATTATTGATAACTTTGGTACACCATTTGAGATACACTGATATCGAACTGTAAATCAGGATTGATAAGATCTAAATGGAAGAATTGCGCAAACTCCGGGTCGCGCGTCCTATGGAATGGAATATGACAATTCCGGTCGTAAATCGGAATCACCGCAGGGTGTGCCATGGAAACCTTGATACAGAATGAAGTCGATGAAGGGATAGGGGTTCTAGTCGAAGGACCATTCGAAGAATTTCGGGGAACCGGGATTCGAAAGAACTTCTCACGTTACCTTATATATGATGTCCCGTAATCCCCGCAGTCGCCGTCGAGATTGCACAAATGGCATGCGGATGAGCCGATCTCTGATCTCAATCAAATACGGCGATGTCACAATTTCACCCAGGGCACACAAACAACAAACAATACGTGATCAAAACACAATATCACAAAATATAGTGCTGGTGCACTGGAGCTGAAAAGTCCACACCGCAAATACTATCGCAATATCGAGATCGAACAAATATCGGTTAAGTTGACGTCTGCTGAAGTCAATGTTACAATTCACACTGACAAGATGAGGATTCGGAAGTATATGGATGGGAATTTGGATGCGGAATTGTGTCCAAATTTATTTAATTCTTAACATAGTGCATACGTAATTACTCTTATATATGTTCTAATATAAACAAGATTAAAGTATTTTCTTTTACTAAAACTTATATATTATATATCTGGTCAGTTTCACTTTAAATATATTCAGTTTCTCCTCCTTTCTTATGTTTTCTAGCATTTCATTAAAAATCTTCGTAGCACTATACATCATCAATTTCTGAGATTTGGCCTTTTTCCTGAATGGCAGTCTCAGTCTATCCCTTCCCCTTGTACGATGCTCGTGCTCATGTTGATTTGCATCAATTTTTCGTGTAAATTCCGCTGATATTTTCTTATTGATGATTTTGTAAATAAACACTATTGTATTCTGCTATTATGGTCATCATATTCAGATCTTTCAGCATTGCACTGATTGAGAACATCTATTATTTCTGAGTATTATTCTCAAAGCTTTATTTTACAACACTGACGTTTCTTATTCATTAGCCAAAACAAAATGTTGCTGCAGTATTGATGCGAGGAATAATAACAGACTCGGATAATATGGCTGGACAACGAAACCAGTTTTTGCTTTGTACATGTGTATTGTAGCACATCAGTTGACGGAAATCGAGATCCTTTAAAGAGGGGGGGGATCTAACCCTCAGTGACAGATTCGATGCATTTTTAATTATAGCGCGCGCCTGCCGCAGCTACCGGACAGATGGAACAAAGACGAGATAAATAGACGGTAGAGATAAAGGGGAATAAGAGAATAATGAGATATATTTACTTAACAGTATTAGAGTACGTCCAAGAACACACAATTACTGGATTTTTAGCTGCAAAGCCATTGTTATTAAACAAATCACAAATATCTCATAGAGACGAAGCCATTTTTATATCGCATTAAATGGGAAGTGTGGAGGTATGGTTAATTACAGGGTTTACGACCTGTCTTCGGCTGGCTTAAGTCATCACTTTATACTCAATCAACATCCATTCTTATGAAATTTTTGTAAGTTGTATATATGCTACTGTAATTGTATATATGTATAATACTTAATACTTCCATATAATACAATACTTAATACTAATAAAATCCAGTAATTGTGTATTCTTGGACATACTCAAATATTGTCTTTATAGTATAAACTATTTTGTCATCACTTTACACAATGTAACGTTCACCATTCCGCCCATTAATCAATCTTCATATCTATAAAATTTATTAGACGCGCTACAGTTACAAGTGTTAAATTTCAATAATGTATACATTAACTAGTCAATGTATGCACTAACTATGAGTTTTAGTTACAGCTTACATTTCTCCATTTTGTGTATATTTTCACTAGATAATGTATGATTTAACTAGTGAGTGTATAAACAATCATCGTGAACAAACGAGATCTGTCAGACGAGCGTGTTTGACAACTAATTAACCAAATACGAGCGAGTTTACAATTAACCTGCCACGCATTAATAATTCGAAAGATAATTGTACAACGAATTAATCAAATAAATTATAATCTTAGTTGTAAGCGCATTGTATTTTTACATACCTTATAGTTGAATAACAGAAAAGAAATGTGATTTAAGTTGAAACTTTGAGGTTACGTCAGATAACAATAAATAACACGCACGCACTCCGCAGCCGGTAATAATGTTGCCAATGTTAAATATTTATAGGAATTGTTATGCTGTCACTCGAAACAATTACACGTGTTAAAAAACGATAACAGTATTATATTCGTAGGCATATTTTTATAAAAAAAATGTTTTTATATATTTACTGAAAATAATATTGGTTTGTATGAACATAGTGAATACTTTGACAGAGACCGAACAGTTAATGCATACAACAACTAATTAGAGTGTTCATAAATTCTTTTGTTGATACTGCGACTAAAACCCACAGTCGGTGCATACACTGACACTTCGAAATTTACACTTTGTCTATAACAGATACAACTACGCTATCGCCATCTATGGTCTAAATTTGATATTAATTTCCCTGATACAGCATAGATGGCACTAATGAGAATCTAATTTGTGTTGGAAAATATAAAATGCAATATTCTAACCATACTTCGATATCTTCCCATGTAACATAGTATAAAAATACTAATTAAATGTATTAATTAGAAAGATATTTTATCGAAAAATTGTTGTTGCTACCGGGATTCGAACCAAATTTGTCGATAAAGGTACTGTCTGCTGAAACACAGTTGGATAATGCACTTTCACGGATTGGAAAGAGATTCAGGTTCGAATCCCAGTGTCAACAACAATATATTTTACTATAAAATTGATTATATATGTATATCTTTCTAATTAATACATTTAATTAGATTTTTTTTTAAATATTACAGACGTATGTTCTGAATAATTACAACTTCACAATAAGAATGTGTTCTCCTTCATAATATAAAAATAGCTTCGTCTCTATGAGATATCTATAATTTGTTTAGATATATTTACATTTCCTAATTTATAACTGTAAAACAAACGGCAAAATACCTCAGAATTCGTATAGATCAGTTATTCATAGCGAACGACAATAATGATTTGTCACCGGGCGTACGTTTCGCTCCGCTACACGCCGGCAAACCCATATGATTCAAAAAGTGATGTGCAATTATAAAAATTTCTAAAAATCGATATCGTTTCACATTCACTGTTGTATGGTACATATGCAGGAAGAGAACTAGCATTTTTTTGGAGAGAGAGAAGCTCTCTGAGTCAGACCTCAAATACATTGATACAAAGTCTCATCTTGATTTTAATCAATACGATCTTTAGGGGAATCAGTAATCTTATGTGGAATCCTGGTATGGGATTCTGTCTTTAAAAGTTACGTAGACTAGAAAACTACCTAAATATAATGCACAGAATAAAGCACATTTCATGATTATTTGTCTCGCCTTTAGACATCTCTATCTATGCTTTGACTGTAGTAAATATCTAATTTTGTACATCTGAAGTGTTCTTTTAATTTCTTTCTAAACTCTTTTATATCTTTTATTTCTTTAATTTGTGTAGGGAGGGTATTGAAATTTTTTATCTCCTAAATATATAAAATTTTGCTGATATTGTTTGGTGTTACATTTAGGGATTTTAAAGTTATTTTTAAACCTTAATGGTGTCCTTGTTTCAAATTTGACAGTGTTATTTTCTTTAATTGATTGATTAATTGAGATTTTTTTTGTTTTCTACTTTGGGAACTGAATATCAACATATTTTTTTAATATTACTTTGATAATTGTTCTCTGTATTATTTTAACTGAGTTCGTTATATTATTGTATGCTCCTCCCCACCCAATTATTCCACACTGGAGTAGTGAGTGAACATTATGATTAATTACCTTTTGCACATAAAATATGAGCATGATAGAAGAAGAAAATGTTTAAGAAAACGAATCTACAAGGTAACACAGCACAAAATAATATGTCAGTATGATTTCAATAAAAGATTTGCAACAAATCGTCTTCAACAAAATAGATCTTCAACAAATCGTCTTCAACAAAATGTGAGGTGAGAATGTGAGAATAATTCTCTTCAAAATTTTACAACTAAGAATTTCTTTCACAACAATTAGACACAAGAACCTTTGATCTTCAGGAGATCAAAGATCTTCAGGAGCAATCCATAATTTGAATTCAGTTTTTGATGTCACGAGTCACCCCGTAGTATACTTTGTGTCTCCTCGCACCGTCGACGTCATAAAGGTTGGGTCACATACTTCCTGGCGTAGTTCCTGAAGCATTGCAGAAACCCTTGCGTCCTCGTATTATAAAATAAATTGAGCAGATGGAACCCAATCGTGTTACCATCATGCTTAGCTCGTGAGTAATCCTTCAGAAATTAGAAAAGAAATTAATATTGTCATTCAAATTACGCCTCACAGACGTCGTGACAAGAAGGGATTTTTTCTAAACATGAAATCACATTTTTTTGATAATAATTTCACGAGCAGCCTATTGCGCACCCTCTCGATCCGTTAACCGAAAACGTGCCATAAAGAAATTCCTTCCCGCTGTGCAATTGTGCCAATTGCGAAATATCAACTCAAAATAATATCTCGCAGTCGATAGAAACTATCGTTATAATATATTACTTCCTAAAAAAAAATGTATATATTATTTATTAATATTTTTAAATATTATCTTTTTAAACATCACATATATGTACCTAATTTTTTTACTTTATACAGTATTAATTGCTATTTGTTTACAATATTTGAAGTGCTATGATTGAATTGCACGACATTATTTCAATTTTTGGAATTTACCAATTCTATGACAACTGCACACAAGACAGCTGCACATATAGATAACTGCATACAGTCAGCTTATTATTCTGCTGCCGTAACTTTATATTAAGGGTGTAATTTCAACTTTCCATTTTGAAATTCGAGAAATTTCATCACGTACATGTTTCATACATTTTGCCAGAGAGGAACATTGATTTTCTCACTTTCGAGACAAATATCAAAGATAACTCATATGTAGAGTTTTATCCATGTTTTTTCATATTGTAGGAATTGTCGGTTTATTTATTGTCGTTGTTTAAATATGATGGACACGTGATTGTGTCAGAAGGTTTTGTTGCTGTGATACAGAAGCTCCTGACATTTTCAAGTTTCACGCGTGTTGTTTGTATGTCGCAGTGTAGGGTATCTGTTGTTTTAACTAGAGCAAGGTAAGAACGGTCTGCGGAGAAGTGATCGCTAGCTGCTTGGGCAGTGTCCGTCTCATTGTGTGTATTGTTATTTGAATTAATCCGTCGAATATTAAATAAACTAGTGAAGTAGCTATTATGATATGTATGAATATACATACATATTTTGAGATTTTTCAAAATTAATACATATATTTATATTGATGCTTTACACGATGTTCTACATTCAGATGCATTTGATGGTTTTATTTAATACTATGGATCTGAATCACCACGTTGCCGTTTTGTGAGCTGTTTGTTTCATAATTACGTAGTGTTTTGCGAACGGTACAGCAACTAGTTTTTTTTTAGATGGATAGTTTTTTTCTGTATATCTTTCTAGTTGATTAATTTAATTTGTATTAAAAATACTACGTTGTGATCATCATAAAACCCCGATTAAGATTCTATTAGGTGATTCTAAAATTCTGAATATTGTTGTTAATACTGTCATGAAGATGACTCGAGAATCATAAGTCAAGTCAATAATAATAATAATAATAATAATAATAATAATAATAATGTGTTTATTCCAGCGTGATCAGGTTTTTTGTTTGTTTTAAACCTGATTCGCCATAAAGATAATACATATTAAGTTATACATTAAAAGTTATGAAATAAATATCCTGTGAAAAAGAAAACCAAGGAAAATATTAATATATACAAAAAAAAAAAAATTTAAAGTTAATAAAAAGTAAAAAGTTCACACATATATACACACAAAATATAATTATTACATATATAACTACTTCACTCACAGCCATTGTTGTATATGTAGCTATTTTACAGCTGTACAATAAGAATCAAAAAGTGGCCTTCATGACAGTATTAACACGATTGACAAATTTATAAAATTTATATACATTTGAGATGTCTGAACAATAATTATTCAGAATTTTCAAATCACCTAATAGAATATAATCACTCTTTTGATTGCATTTGGCAAGCACGCAATTGTTCTGTGTGCATTTATTTGTTTATTACTTTTACTTTTAGTTAATTACATTGAGTTAATTATTACTCATGTAAGACATAATTATTTTTCTTAAAAATATATATTTACATCTGCTAATTGAGTACAGACTCCACGCTGCTTTATCTATCAGCTCATCATTTTCCACGTGACGTATTAGTTTCCGGAAATATACATCATTGTCAATCCCGGACCGGAAGTGCGTAGTGCAGGCGCAGGGGTGTGCGCTTCCGGCTTCCCCCAAGGAACCGGAAGCGCAATTAAAGACGCCGAGGGGAGTGGTGCGCGATTTCCGTGTGCGCGGATTTCACAATCAGTGACCGGCAAAGGAAAACGGCCGACAGGTTAATTACTCTTTAATTGAATAAATATTTTCCAGACCTCCAACCCTGGATCCAGGCCGGAACTAGGGTGGTTGCACAAACAGCTACCTGGTTTATGAGATAATTCATAAAAAAATCGACCTATAACAGAAAGGAATGAAATTATATCTAGTGGTCCGATCGAAGATCAGTTCGGGTCTTGCCTTCGGCTGTAGCCGATGGTTCAATCGTAATCTTAGAACACCGACTAGAAAGTATACACAGCAGTGCAAATTCTACACTGTTACTTAGTTTTTTGCATTATCGTGTTGATAATAGTTATTTATTGAAATGACAAAAGTTATTTATTTCAAATAACAGCAACACAGTATCAAACTGCACTGACGTCATTCGTATCATTCTTGCGTTTTCGGCGTCTAAATACAAAGCTACGGCTTCGGCCAAACCTTCGGCAGATTTTAACCGAAGCCGAATGTGCAACCGAAGGTAGACTTAAGTTATATCACATTTATTTTTAATATTCTGTATTCTATATTGAAGCAGACACGATGAAATAATCTATATATTGTTGAGTTACACCGACCGACAATTTAGATATTAAAAATATTTTGTATCTATAATAATTTGTTCTGAAAAATCAGTGTCCGGAATAATCGAACCGTCTCCAAACAATCTCATGGGAGTAAAATTTTTTAAAGATCTTATTCGTGAACATGCGCCATTACTACTAATATAAAATTCATTATATTTCATTATTAAGGAAAACACATTCTTATTGTGAAGTTGTAATTATTCAGAACATAGGTCTGTGATATTTTAAATACTAAATTAATGTATTAATTATAAATATATACATATAAAATCAATTTTGTCGAAAAATATTGTTTTAGCGTCACCGGGATCCCGATGTAATAATATATGTTGTATCAACGTGTCCAAAATTTAATAAAAATGAATTGATAATTCTGGCGTCTGCAAGTCGGTTTACTCAAAGGTATTTGAGATTCTGTAAAAATAATGTAGATGGCTTTCAAATAATGGAACGACAGGTGTATTAATTTGAAAAAATGTAACATATAGGTTCGAAAATTTGTCAAGAAAAATACTGGCGTTATAGCACAAAAGTAGTGCACTTCCCCGGATTGGAAATAGAGATCCAGGTTCGTATCCCGGTGACGCTAAAACAATATTTTTCGACAAAATTGATTTTATATGTATATATTTATAATTAATACATTAATTTAGTATTTCATTATATTTCAATTTCAAAAGAAACAAAACAAGTTAAATTTTTAACTCGATCGAAAAATCTTACGTAAAAATAATTCAACCTCGCTAAATCATTTTGCTTTGACAACTTTTCCATTGCGAACATCTTTATTCTAAAATAAAATCACTCGAACCTTCCGAGACCCCTGACGTCACAACCCCTCAAGGGCGACGTCAGATCAAAGGAGAAAATTGAATCCGACTTATTTATTTTCTTTTTCCGTGGGGGTCGAAGGATACCCCAAGGAGACGCGAGGAAATGCAAGTTGCGTTGGGAAATGATCAGTTAAATTTTTTGTTTTCGGTGCTTGGTACGGTAGTGTTTCTATTACTGAATATCGTAAGCGGAAAGATAAATTTTTCTCATAAATCGACAATCGACAATGTAGGAGCAAAAATGGGCGATTTGATTGTATGCTGTTTATTGTACGCCGATGATGCAGTACTAATGGCGAATAATGAACAAGAACTACAGAATCTGGTGAGTGGAATGTACGATTTGTGCAAGGAAAGCGACCTCATGATGAATGTTAACAAGTCGAAAGTGATGGTATTAGAGAAGGAGGAAAGCAAGACACAAGTAATGAATGTTTGGAACAATTAGATTAGTTTGCGTATTTGGGAAGTATGTTTGATAGAAACGGAAAGGCTGAGAATGATATTGAAAGGAGGGTGACTGCAGAAAATAAAGTGAACGGCGTTTCGAATGGAATTATATTTAACGGGAATTTGTCAACCGAGGCAATACTAGCGGTGCACAATGAAATCATGGTTCCGACACTGATGTATGGAAGTAAGAAAATAAACGAAAATAGACTGAATACAGTGGAAATTAGATCACTTAGGCGTATATGTGGCAAATCTATTTATGGCAGAGTAAAGAATGAAGAAATAAGGAAAGAATGTAAATCTGAATGGTAAGAGTGATATATGACGCAAGTGTTGATGGCACCAGAAAAAGAAGACGTCCGTGGAAGACTTGGCACGACCAGGTAAACCAGTTAATGGAGGATGGTCCTGTTAGAAGCCTCAACAATCGGCGAGCTTGTATGAGAAGATGTATGAATATGGATGAGGCGAGAATTGTGTGCCAGGACAGAAGAGTGTGGCGCTCTATCCTCTCTGCTTACCCCCACGGGGAAACGTCGTGGTAAGTAAGTAAGTAAATAAGTAGATTGTCCTACGCGACAGTGAACTGCGAACGCCAATAACTTTGTTGTTTGAGGTCCGATTTGCATAAAACGAACTGTATTCAATTTGTCTATTCGAAAAGTTGCTAAAGAATTGAAGATTTCGTCTTAATTTCTCAGTTTTATGCACAGTTTTTCAAATAACAACGTCGAGTGCACTACCGGTTGCCCACACTGTTCATTATATATTGTATTATGTTCCTCGTGCGCCATACATCACCAACGCTATGTTTCACATCAATTTATCACTAGAATTATTATTAATTATTTTGTTTTTGATTATTCATTGAGTAGATTTAAACTGAAGGTCATATCTCGGGGAATCGGGAATTTGAAGGACTGCTCGCCTTACCTCGGTCACACAATATCGCTATGCAAAAATCACAGGATCACAATACAGTACTGATGCACCGGAGTTGAACAAAATCCACACGGCTAATGCAATCGCGGTGTCGCAACTGAACAAGTATCGCGTCGCGTTAACGTCTGCTGACGTCAAAGTCAGTATTCACACTAAAAACAAGCAGTAGAGAAAAATGATGGGTGGGAATTTGAACGTGGAAAAGTGTCAATAATATAGTTCACGACCGATTTTTGGATGTTATATATATATAATAAAATGAATAATTTATTTTTTCTTTTTAAAACAGCATATATGTCATCACTATGAGAAATAGATTTTTTTTTACTAACATATATATATATGCTATTTTAAAAAGAAAAAATAAATTTTTCATTTTAGTTCATAGATAGCTATGGCATAGTGGTGCTCAAAGTGAGTCCACATACTAACATATATACAACTTTTATATATATTATCAAATTATATACTTATACACTTTATATTATCGACACGATCGCCAAGCTGAAATGGGACCATGCTGGTCATATAGCGAGGCTTACGTACCGGACAGATTATTGTATTTTATTTTGCTCCCTTCAAATATCTGAATTTTATTTCAAGTCTTAAGGGTTGTTATGTGAGATTATTTCTCTATCGTTAGTGTCAACAATGTTTTTGTACGTCACACCCCCACCGGTGAACCTCCTGTATTTTACTAGTCACATTTTAAACACGCTTTTTGATGTGTAAACCACCCCTTCTTAAAAATTTCGTACTAAAATAATTTTAGAAAATATGTAACGAAAAAAGGGCATGTTATGTAGATCATACTCGCTATCATGGCGAATACATTATATATAAATTACCTATAAACATTAAACTTATGTTTTCGAAAAGCCTCAACACTTGTATGTACGAGTATAGTCAGGCAATAATCAGGCATCAAGGTGTTCGGCAGCGCTTGAATTCGTTAAACCAATATCTGATGGTATTCATTAAAGTTGCGTGGTCCTTCTGAATGGCATGCAACTTCACTTTGATTTCACTGCTCCTTTTCCGTGGTTGTAAATAAACATAGGCCTGTCCACTCTCAAAAGCTTTCAGAACAAAACTTCTAGATAAATCTGTCTGAAAATTGAACAGGCGTCGTTCAAAAGACAGCGTTAAACAATGGTATACAGATTTTGCATCAGTGGCGCTATCAGTCGTTAAACAGGGGTACTTGTCATACAGCCATAGTATAACAATCTAATACAAAATAATAAAATAAAACGTCTCGGTAGGTAGTTAAGACACTTATTTTAAAATTCGGTATCTACAGGCCAACTATCTATAATTAATGAACAAATCTGAAAATAATATAGTCACATTTACAACACGGTATTATTGAATGGTGAAGAGCATACACAACTTCAATATCACAGTTAGAAATCACTCAAAAAATGATGATAAAAATTATTCTCAAAAAAAACTATCCAAGGAACTTCACAGATTTCAAAGTATGTACCTAAAATAATAGACATACACAAAAAAAAATTCAATTATCCAAATTATTAAAATTAAAATAAATTAAATATTAGAAGCGAATTCCGATCTACAAGATTTAGAGAGCAAATTGATTTTCCAAAACTAAAATATACCGCAACCCAAAAACACTATATTTATCAAAGCATCAATTTTTTTAACAATCTCCCCATAACAATTATAAAAATAACAGACTACTATAAATTCGTATCTGAAGTCAAAATTTTTTTATTTGTTAACTTTGTTTTATTAACCACTTGTTGAGTTTAATAAAACAAACTTAACAAATGAAAACATGAATGAATGAGCCACAAAGTTAATTTTCCTAATTTCAAAAGTAAAAAATATGTACACAAACTAACTGAAACATAAATTATCTCGTATATACTCCTTCTCTACACACGAGTCTTACGTTCATAGAGAAGAAATAAATCTTAAAAGAAATATATATATCCTACTGATTATTTTATAAATATATTATATCTTCTAATATTAAAATAAATTTAAAAAAAAAAAAAAATTATTATATAATAACATATCTCGATTAAATCTAATAAAATACCTTCGTTTCTTATCAATAAACACTGTTCGGACACAGTAAAACTATTCTACCACAATTGTTCACCGCATATATTTTAGTTTTTTCGTAAAACAAATCATAAATACTGAACACACTAACGAGACTTTTATGACTGCCGGGAAGACGACAGTCAGACCTGAACAATTCATAAGAATAAAAGTCGTAATAATATTATACATACGTGTACAATACGTGTACATATATGTTGATTTATGCGATTATAAAATTTATATGTATAATAAGATTTATAAGATCATCGACATTTTTAACATTGAGCCACTTTCTCGGATTCATTTTTTCCGATGCCGGAAGCAGTCACTTGGCCAATGTCATATTTTATACAATATTGTAATAAACCAAATAATTTATAACTAAAAATTAAATTTTAAAAATGTACTTTATTTCGTAATTATTTAAAAATAACATCGGCCTAGAACATAATATTCACCCTTTATGTATGTCCAAGTATGGGTCTACGAAAAACACCACTATACATAGGAAAAAAAAATATTTAACAGCTTCCCCGAAAACATCAGGAATAAAATAAAGAAATAATCAATGCTATGAAAAAAACACTTATAAACATGTATAATTTATTTTATTATAAGCTAGTTATTGTAAACAATCATTATTAATAGACTAATTAAATGTATTAATTAGAAAGATATACATATAAAATAAAATAAAACTTCTTTATATATGTGTATCGTAGAATAATTAGAAAACAATGGTACTATCAATACAAAAAAAAATCTGTTGAAAAAAAGCAATTTTGCAACGTTTATCAAGTTACTACGTTGAATTAAGGCAGTACCCGACATCAATTATGCATTCCGACCACATCGGTTGACTAATCAACCACCAAATTACATCCTCCCTTCTGTCACCACCCCCCTCCCCTCCTCGCAACCCTCGGCAACCCTTGGCTTTCATCTCTTTCATTTCAGCCCTTCATTGTGTTTTCGTATTAAATTAATACTGCCAAGTCGAAGGCAGAGATTGGCTTACTTTGTTAGCCCTGAGATTAATATATTATATAAGGGTGGGTGGTTTTAGAATGTAATATTGTATTTGGATATATTACGACCTTTGATTCTGACAAGAACACTACCGCCGTGCTGTGTCAGCGAAGGGGCAGGCGGGCGAAAGAATCTCATCAGTTTTTCACGTCTGTTTACTTGATATGTTGTCGTCAACTTACTATGTTGGTGTAACGTGAAAGGATCCAGGTTCGATCCCCGGTTCTAGTTAATTGATACATTTTAATTAGTATTATAAAAATTCATCAACTTTACTCTAGATATATTTCAATACACCATTACAGGACTAGAGCAACAATACAAAATCGTATAAAACTAGCCCATATGAAGACATATTTTATAAACAAAAACACTTCCTATACTTACCACCTAAACTTTATAACAATTTAGACACAAATCAAATTGGAGTTATTCATAAACAATCTTATCGAATAGTTTACACACCAGAGTTATTTGAAAGAGCGGGTTATTTGGTTATTATGCTACTACTAACTGTGTAGGCATTTAATTTTTTATTATGCTTCAGAAATGTACTTACGAATATGTCAATAATGCCATGTTTTTTATACACATCACATATATATTATAAAGTTTGCGTTACGTAAATAATCTTACAGAGTCCACGATGGTCCCGTAAGATGTAATAAGAATCTAACGTTAACAATTTAATACTATGGTATACCGTACAACCATATAATATATACACGATAAAATATGTTATCTTGAGAACCGAAGAGTATTGAAAGAGAGCGCAACTGCGCGTTCAGCGTCTTTAACGCTTCCCGCGCCCACTTGACACCGGTCATCCTTCTCTCATACTCTCTCATCTGTCACCAAGCTGCCACACACACATACATACATCTTTAACAGATACTAAATATCTCACAATGTAGAAAATATGTAAAAACATGAAATGGTTTCCCTAGATTAAGTCTAGCTAGAAAAATCGCAATAATATTATAAAAATTGTAAACACATTAAATTTTTAAAAAAACCCTACCTTGATCATAGATTCATTAATTGATTTATCATTAATGTAGACTCGTGTCTTGAGACTGAATTTAAATTATCCGCCATTAAAAGGTCCGCAACTTGCGACCCTTAAATCATCCCCACCGGATTTGAGCTTAAGCTCCGTTGCCCAGAGGTAGCATAACTGGATTACGAACCCGGTGGTGCCTCCTCGGCCCGCGGCTGATTGGGCGGTGGTTGTCCGTCGAGACTTGACTAACCAGGATGCACGCCACACGCTATACCAATGAGGGGACTCTCGATCCAAGGAAGCAAATGGCATGAACTACCGGGAAACACTTTTTTGTAATGTTCCATCTTGTTGTCTTGGTGAAGCCGTTTCTTCTGTTTAGGGTTCGTTCAAAGATGATACACGATTTAAATAAAAGAGCGTTGTCAGCACAGACTAGAAAATGAATAGATATGATATGAAGGTTGATTTTAAATTGTCTTCATTATTTTCATATTGCCGGTTTGAGATTTCAAATATATGTTTACACCACCATCTAGTAAATTAATAGATATTATATGAAGTATGCATATAGGAGAGGAGTGTAGAATATTATTTGCGGAATAAGGGGCATTTTGAACACATTTATCTAACGAAACATAAATAGTTTACGACATATTTATGCAACAGTAAAAGGAACCTATTTACATTGTCAGCGTTTAAATTTTCGTTCCAATCGAGTCATATTTTTAAAAAAAGTCGCGCAGCTATTTAATTGCGTAACATTCTCTATCCAGAACATCATCTAGAGGCTAGTCTGTAGATTTCTGAAGGATGTTACCAAAGAACGTATCGTGTACTATTAATGATTTTTAACATTATTTTGTTCTAACCGTCGTTAGACGTATTAAACCTGAATGTTTATTATATAATGCTTATATTATTAAATAATTCAGTTCAGTGGATACTTTACATTCGTGCCTATACATTTTTTATTTTATTGCTACAAAGTGATCCAAAAATTAAGTCCATTTTAAAATTGTTCTTCATGTACACCTTTTATATAGTAATAAATGTAATTCTATCTACTTGTAATTCTAATCAATTGAACAATTGCTTGTAAACTACGCCCGTCTCGACACAGAATTTCTCTAGTGAGACGGGCACAGTCTAAACAGATTTTTACATAGTATTATATAGTTACTTATAAAATTAAAATAAAAAAAATATAAATAAATACGCAAAACTTCAGAAATCTAATGGTTATATTTAATTTTGTATTTCATTTCAAAAAGTGTTTTTGTCGTTTTTCCCCACAAGGAAAATATTTATTCAGAATATTAAATCGTTTATCATTTTTCGAAGGCCATTATGAAAATTCCACAAAAATTATGTAACTTTTCCATCACTTTTCATACCTCGCTGCTTCCCCTAGCTGGAAATAACTTTTACATTAAAATTAAGAATAGGGGGATTTTTTCATAATAGCGTGACTGCAATTTTAAATCATTATTTTACTGATTATGCCGCTAAGTATTGTGTATTAGTTTCACGGGCAAAAATTCACCTAATAATTGCAAGCCAAATTTTATACGCGGCATATCGTAATTATTTTTTTCTTAATATATAGGAACAGGATTATGCTCGTGGACCAACCAATTCAAGAAACACGACTCACCTGGATTTTCTCTCATCCAGTCCACAGCTTCTGAACTTCAGGGACCTTCTTCGATGTTCAATGTGATTCGCAATACGATTTTGGCACGCACACGCGAGGAACCGAAAACACTAAGATAAAACTTTTCAACTTCTTCAAGTTAATAACGAGCACACAGCAGCATAATAGACAGGCAGATAGGTAAAGTAAATTAAATGGAGCATCCACGTGCGCACGGCCATCGGCGATCTGTGGATTTGTCATTAATATCATATCATATAATTATATATAAGACAAGTTATCTTATCTTTCATATATTTAATTCAACTCCATTCTTGAGTTTTCTGACATTTCATTAAAAATCGTCATCGCACTGTACATCATCGATTTCTGAAGTTTAGCCTTCTTCCTGAATGGCAGTCTCAGTCTATCTTTTCCTCTTGTATGATGTTCGCCCTCATGTTGATTTGCATCCGTTTTTCGTAAAGTCAATGCAATTTTTACGCTGATTAGGCAAAGTAGGTATTGTGCAGTCTCTGTTGCATTTATGGGGAGTCATGTATTGCGTGTTAGGCTCGGATGGAGCGACCACAAAGATTAAGATGTTAGGGTACCTACCCCATAGATCAACCGCAACCCTCGTGCTCGCAAAGAGCATGTGAATATTTAGGGTGTGTATAGTGACGTAGATATAATAGGTGGGCAGGTATTATAGATTGACACTAATTACTGTTGGCATTGAAGTTGTGAGTTAAAAAGGTCGGAAGCTGTCGGTTGCTGTGTACGACGTCAGTATGTGAAGTGAAGGGAGTGGCTGGCGCGTGTCGCTGTTGCACGCATCGACTAGTTAGGTACTGCCTTGTTCACCGCGTTCAGCTTACTTCTTCTAAGTATGGCTGACGAGAGTGTGACGATGGCTCCCCACATTCAATATTTCTCCAGAATTGTGGACTAATGAATGACTACCTTTGACATGTGATGCTGAAGACACTTGCTGTATTTTCTATATACTCCATGTAACTTGCCTTTATGTACATCTTTCATTATTCATATTATTAATATGTATATTAATTTATTCTGTTATTATGATAGTTAATGCTTTATACTCATTTGTATTTTATTTATTAACCTTTCCCTTAGGGTGCTAAAATAAAAACGCGCATTCCGGTGCTGTAAACTCAGCGTACATGTAAGCTTTGCGATTTTTAAGTCAGATAAATATGATTATTTTACATATATTAATCATTCAAATAGCAGTTGATATATAAGTGAATAAATATATATATAAGTACTAAAAATTAGAAAAAAAATTATCATCACGAACGACAGTATAAGACACGTCTAACTCGGCCAGCGTATGTTCTGCCACTAAAGTGACGATCGGCGTCCGGCACACCGCGCCCCGCGCACTGCGCCGTCGCACGTACACGTATTGACAAATTCACGTCAGGTTTTTTGAGAAAATATTTTGTATTGTTGCGAATGGAAATACTTATTGGTGGGATAAGATCTCGTGAACTGTATCAATTTCAATAATGATTAGTTGATGCAATCCGAATTGGATTTTAGAGAGGAACATTGGCAAATGTATCTGGCATACCTTGATTTTGATCCTGAATTGGACGTCGTTAGTGAAGAACTGAGATATCACTGCACTTCCGGAGCTGTTTAGAACACCGCCTCTTCGTGATTCTAGCGTTACGCACGGCGCTGCTTTCAAACGGTAAAAAAAACACAGGTCTTAACAGTTCGGTATCAAAAAGCAATTTGTCCCCTCGTCGGCGAAATTCCAAAGTAATTAGTTGACCAGAGTGGGACAGGTATATATTAAGGTTTATATTGGAAGAACAAAATGTACAGGGTGTAGGTTCTCGACTTGCGTCAACACTTATATATTGTAATTATTTTATCCAGTATTTAGTATACTTAACAGAGTTATTCACATAAATAGAGATCAACTCAGTTTACATTACCGGAGAGGAAAGGTTAATAAAGTGATTCTATCGGGGACAATGAAGTCATCTTTTTGTTTTGGCAGCTGTCTGTACCAATCGCCTCCTACTGTCTACAAAATAATTTGTTCTACTCTTGGATGTAACAGTATGTTGAACGGGTAGGTGGGTCACCTGTTGAGAGATGAGAATGGCTGCTGGACAAAGCGACGGAAATGAACGGGACACACCAGTGTGCAAGACGCTGGTAGCAAGATAGAGATGAGAGGCCCGTGTCCAAACTAGAGGCTAATGTAGGAATTAAGTACTTGACTTAATCTCTCAGTTTAGTTAAGACTTACTGCTTACTTAACTAGATTGTAATAACTCTCAGTAATATATTAATATTCTCATTAATGACATTGTACACGAAGGTATTGTTTTCACTAATATTGTGCTGTGCGTTTATCTGTTAATCTGTATAAGAAACTTTTAATTTAGGTAAAATTATCGTGCACACTGTGGGGGACCCGTGGCGTGACTTGAAACACGAGACGGAGCCGACTATTGGCCCAAGCCGACCACGCTGGCTTGTCAACGTCCATCATTTCCATTATATAATATGCATACACACGCAGGCAATCCAAGACGAATCCAACCAGTTAATGTTGCTGCTGACTGAGCCAACTAGTGAGGGGACTCACCGCTAACTCAGGTCCTTATTTTTTGCGAATCATTCGGTATGTGGTCACCTCACTTCATTGTTCACTCGACGGCGGTTGAAAGAATCCAGAGATAATTTACAAGATTTATTAATTTTGAATTAAATACACGCTCTGTAATATCAATTATGATTATCTCCTTAACCATCTGAAATTGTTAAAATTATCAGCGAGATGTACAATGTCCGACCTTATATTTCTATACAGGATCATCAATGGTATGATAGACTGCCCCCAGATTGTTAGTCTGGTTAACTTTCACGCACCATTGAGGTTATCAAGACACAATCCATTGTTCTAGTACAGTAGCAATGTCAGAACTCGTGCATTAGCTAACTCCGCAGTCCCCAGATTGCATTCTTTGGGAAATGAATACGTGGAAGCAGTCGACATTTTTGTTATATATTTAACTTACAGTGGTGACGGATACAATGGTTAATATTTATTTTTATTTTTAATTATGAGATAACATGCTGAATTTTTTTTCTTTTCTTTGTGTATATTTCACTTCTGATAAAATTATCTATTATTTCATATATTATGAATAATCCTGGTAGCAACAATAATATTTTTCGATAAAATTGATTTTATATGTATATCTTCTTAATTAATACATTGAATTCGTATTTAAAATATCACAGAACTATGTTTTGAATAATTACAACTTCACAATAAAAATGTGTTCTCCTTAATAATAATAATAATAATAAATAATAAATGATAATAATAAATATCGGTTCTACTCATTCACCGTCAGGTTGGCATTTTTTTATGTTTAACAAGGGACCGTGCAACGCGGCTTAGCGCCAACCAAAATATCTATCATTACACCTATGACCTCATATAAAAATCTGTATTCTGTAAAATATACAATGCACAGAATAATATAATATTAACAAAGATTTAGTAGTAAACACACAAAATCCGAGGGACAGAGGGGCAACTAGGGGAGTACACAAGATACTCCCTCACGGGAAACAACACGGGCACAGGAAAAAAGACGTGAAGTTGATTCTCTACCCGAGCATAGAAACATCGAATAAGAAACCACTTTTTTCCGTCTTTTAAATAGTCTTATGGGGGTCTTTTTTAAATTTTTTACAAAAACCAATGAGGGTGGGTGAACTCGCCGCTTACCCAGGACTGTTTATAAGAAAAGCTCCTATATGATTTTTTTAATACCAAATAGGCAGCTGTGCAATTTCTTCTCGCACATAGTGACAAGACGGAGCGGCACGGCCGCCATCACAAAAACCTTCATTGGCCCCGATCCTTTATTTATTTATTGATAGTATACAAACATTTTAACAAATAGACGTAGTAGATATAAAAACAAATAAATTAAAATGTATTTTTGGTTGGGAAGACGAGGGAAAAAAAGAAGACACCCCTGAAAAAGGGGAAAGGACCATAGAAAATTAACAAAAAACTGACCAGTCATCAGAGCAACGACTGTCGGCCGTAATATCCCAATAATATGAGAAAAACAAAATAGAGACTATAATACAACAAAATGAAAACGACAAATGAGAAAATTAAGTGTATTACTAAAGAAGAAAGTATATGACTTATGGAGGTCTGTCGCCTCCAGAGCCATCATTACCGCCAAAAACCCCTAAACGCACCTCACATTTACCGGTGCGTATAACCAGGGCTCCTGATAGCGGCAAAAATACGCCCAGTTCTGAAGCAATAACCATGCACCAATAAAATGCGCCTGCAATCAAGGAAAACCTACTCGTGACTTTCATTTCGATCGCCGCCGAAAACAGTCTCATTTTATCTACTTGCGCGAATCTTTATTGTAATGTCTACTTTCTTCACATTCATGTAAACTGTGATAAATAAATTAGTGTCAACTGTAAGTAGCTTTTCGATTCAGAACTTGCTTTCGCCACATATACGTGCGCAATACATCTCCGCTGTTAAACACACATCAAACACTTAAAGTCCAAAGTCTCATGAGACTCAGAAGAAGTCCATAATCGCAATCACTATAGAGTCACTTACCTCTTTTAGACATGCCGACATTATACGCCCATCTACATCCTAGATCTTGTTACCTTGTGTATGAGAGATTTGCAATAAAATAGGTTCACATTTTTTCCAATTTTCATCTAGATATATAGCGAAGACTTCTTGCCTAAGTGTCTTCACGTACGTCTTGTCAAAAAGAAAAATCTAAAAATATCCATTAAAAATTCATATGGATCTAGGAATGACATAATGTACACAATTCATGGCGATACCTGTCTGCGGTACGGTATTATCACGAAATACATAAATGAAATACAGAGTGTATTTTGAACAATCCTACATTCTTTGACTGATCTACATAGATAGACAGATAATCAACTTCCTTCAAAAAACATCTTCCAGTTATACTCTAGGACTCCGAGGAAAATATAGTCACCCAAATTTACCCCTTGGATATTTTTCTTTACCATCCCCTTTTTTGGATCAAATTTTATGTACATCGTTACACATACCTGCAAAAAATGGAATCCCTAATCCCGTATTTAACTAAATTTTAATGTAAATTCCGGTGAACACCGGGCACGGACCGCTACTCCTTCAAGCGTAAGGATTAGTTCAATGCTTTGATCTATTATTTAATTTAAAAATTACAATTTAGACGATTTGTTTGATTATTATATTTGAATATGTAATGCTAGCTTTTTTTTCATAGCGTTCCTATACTAGGGTGGAATCCTAACAATTATGGTTAGTTTAGTATCTGGATTAAACTGTTATTTGTACAGTTCTGATTTCTTGAGGGGAGTGCTGGGTAATGCTATCACTCACTAACGGTGCCAAACTTCTTGTTAATATATTTTGTATTCTTTTGTCTGTCTAATTATTTTAATATTTGTATGTCTTCTATTGTTTAGATTGTCTTGTAGATTAAAAATTTTACTCACAGAGCGGTTCTGATTAATAAAATAATAGTGTTGACGCAAGTCGAGTACCTACTTTCTGTGCATTTTGACCTTAAACTCTCTCTCTGGTCAACTAATTACTTATGGGAACATATTGCATTCCGACACCGAGCTGTCAACAGGTTTTTTTTGTATATTGAATCCGAATCACAAAAATGCGGTATTCTGAACATCTTCGGAAGTGCAGTGATATCTCCGTTTTTCTGTACAAAAGTGCGAGTCAACTGGAGGTGAAAATCTACGTCCAACCCAGTACCGAGATAATGGTACGCCTGATCAACTAAACAGTAGTTTAATTGATTCATATTTAATGTCAGAGACAGCGGTTGATTTTGTTTTTAAATGAGCCCTAACACAACAGAAAATATTTATAGCCTGATTTTGGGTGAAACTCTATTATTATTTTATTCCCTCCAAAACAACTCTAAATTTCAAATTCAAAACGCCCGAGGTGTAGCGGTAATGCGCCCGAGGTTCCAGCTCTCAATCGCGCGTCCGTCTCCCTCACACATTCGCGACATCAAATGCAATCAGATGAAACGCCCCCGAAATAATATTGCCATTTCGCTCTCAAATTGCCCTCATCTTTTGCACGTGTTAAATGCAAGTCGATTTGCGTATCGCCGTCCCCCTCTTGCTCGCATGATTTACGGCCGCGTTCGGGTAAATTGTTCTGCTTTCCCTTTCACGCACACAATACGGAATATTGTGTGTTAGGCAGAAACGACAGCGGGAATGCAAGTACAGAGTGTTTAAAAAGATGTCAGGCCTGTGTCAGTTATTGCATCATTCACATTGTGGAGTTTTAGAATTGATTTCATTTTGGTTCATTCGCTGCACCGACGCAATGAACGGGAAAAGGGAGGAGAGGTGTGCCGATCGCTAGCCGCGTCCTTGAGAATTCAGTCACTATGGAGCGTATCCTTACCAGTTGTTCTTGAAATTTTCTCTGGAAAATTGATATCCCGATGAGATAACATAAACTGGCCTCCACATAGCCCCGACTTGACACCAATGGACTTATTCCTATGGGGTTACCTTAAATCAAAGGTATACAATAACAATCCTCCCTCTCTGGACCAATTGAAAAAAAATATCAGAAAAGAAATGACAGCGATCACAGAGAACACGTGCCGAGCAGTTCTCAGAAATGTTGCCTCCCGTTTAGAAGAGTGCCAGCGAAATAACGGATCACATTTAGAAAACATAATTTTTAAAAAATAAATTCCCACTGTACTTAAATGTAAGATAAAGATTTTTTTATTAAACTCATCCATTATTTTATTACAGAATTTTTATTATGAAAAACACTTTTGGGACACCTTTTATTTCATTCAATTAAAATTAATATTTAAAATGCGTTAATCATAATAAAAAATGAGAAAATGCAAGAAGTTATACTTAGAACGTACGTGTTTAGCGCATATTCTGTATTCTTATTATTAGTGTAAAGTAAATTTTCACGCTCTTAATTGAGGTGGCTTGGACACGTCTTACAAACGATAGAGGAACCATTACCAATATGATTACCTTTAGACTTAATTGACCACATCAAGACATATTGTTTTATAATTGGTAATGTAGTTTTGATTCAGCGCAAAACAGGATAAGATGGAAGCTCCTTGTCAATATAACCCTCCTTGGATTAGGGGATGAAAACAAAGTAAGCAGTGTAATATATTTAGCATTACTAAAATGTGTGAATTATATTTTTAGAAATTTTGAGAATCTCACTAATTCAACTTCAATTGTCACATCCTTTCTTGATTATAGTCTTCATAAAAACATGCTATCAGCTATGTCAGTACATAGCAAATCAAGAAAATGTAGTAAATATAAAATGACAAACAACCATTAATGATTTATCAAGATTTCATGATGACTGCACACAACACAGGTGCACACACAGTAACAATACACAAAACAGCTAGACATATGTACACATAGACATATATTAATGTAATTGTAAGCTATCATGGGGTAACTTATATTAATCTACTTAATATTCAACAACTTTGTGTGCAGCTGTCATGTGTAGCTCTTTATATATGCAGTTATCGTGTGTGCAATTATCTTAACCATTTCAATATTTCGTGCCGCAAATGCGAACGCCGAAAAAAATTATTTTTTTCATAGATACGCACATGTCGACCGATCAAATCACGTATGGTTGACAACTTGCTCATAAACTGACAGAGTGGCAATTAAACATCGGTTCGCATCACCGCTAAGTTGGTCAAAATGGGTCGCGTCACGAAAATGGCTCAATCATAGGACATTAGTCACTCTTGGAATTTCCGGTCGTGACTCACACTTAAGTCATAACAAACATTATTTAGCCGTCCCGATCTGAGGAGATGATTCCAATCAAACCTCGGTCATCAATCCGCTGTAGGATAAAGATTTATTCATGTCATAGTAAAACGAGGCTCTCTCTCTTAACAGACACACGCGCCACCAGACAGGACAGCGAACAAGGGCAGTCACCACCACATTACAATTTCATCACCCGTCCGACATAGACGTACTTCACTTGCCAGTACCGTGTGCCGTTCTGCAATTTTGTTATTTAAAAAAATGACTTTACATACTTAACTTCTGACAGTAGAGATTTAATATTTTTTAATTCTATTAAATGAACCTAATAACCTAATAAAAAATTTAAAAATACTGATTTTTCAGTCGTATAGTATGTTAAAAAATATTTTACAGATAAAGAATATTGCTTTAAAATAATATCAAAAAAATTAGATTCTCATAGTAATGACATATATGCTGTTTAAAAAAAAGGAAAAAACGAATTATAAAATTTGGTCCATAGATTGCGATGGTGTAGTAGTACTCGAAGCGAGTCCACATATTAACATATATACAACTTTCAAAAATTTGATAAATGTGGAGATTGAGTGGTGAGAATTGGTGAACGTTATATATATATATATATATATATATATATAAAGTGATCACTTAAACCAACCGAAAACAGATCATATTTTCCATGAAATATAATAAAAAAATAGCTTTGTCTCTTATAAGATATCTGATATTTGTTTGACGTTGATAAATCTAATTCTCTTAACGCACTTTTGATCTTCCTCAGGATCTTGTCACATTTCTTGGATCCCATTGTACTACTGTATTCTGATGATCTGTCTATTTGAATTCAAATTCCTCTTCAGTGTTCCTTTTCCACTCGTCACGTTTTCAGTTCTCGCCCATAAAGTTTTCAGGACATTTTCTGCACCCCCTGTGATCCACGTTGTCTTGAACCTGGTACACTGTGTTCGCAAAACCCGCGTGCAAACGAAACGAAATTTTCCCTCTGTTTGTTCGACAATTTCGTGAAAATACACACGGCATACACACCCGCGCACGTCAAATATTACGCTGCGTGTTCGGAAAAGCCGCGCGTATATTTTACAGGCGGGAAAGTGTTCGAAAATTGTCTAAACATTTTATACAAAGTATACTCTTGATACATTATGCACCGTATTTTGTATAAAAAATATTTATTTTTTATAAATTCAAACCTATGTTTAATTTAGCATGTATTTTATCTAAAAGTTTTTGGGATTCATTGCTTAATACTCGTATAAAGTTGAAAATATAAAAGATATTATAAAATGGCATAATATATTGTCTATATTTTTTATTTATTATCTTTGTTTTATTAACCATTTAATTGAGTTTAAATACGTCTACCGGTTTCGAAAAATACCATTTTCTTCTTCAGGATGTCATAACTAACTAAAAACATATATCATTGTTTCTTTACCAGAATCTATTTTTAAAAAAACAACAATTATTTAAAAAATAAATTTAGTACCTAACTCAAATTGTTACTTAGTCGAATAATTTTTAGGAAAAATTTTTAGAATGGGACTTGTAGTTAAATTTAGTTGGTTGTTTATAACTCTTTGATTAGTTTTACATGCTTTATTTATCTCCAACGATTCCAAATTATTTAAATATAATTTATTAATATTATTTAAATTAAAAATATGAATTTTAACCACAAAGGTAATATTGCTAATTTTAAAAGTATTAATATATGTATTATCATTTCATACGACTATATATCATTAGGAGAACACATTTTTATTGTGAAGTTGTAATTATTCAGAATATAGGTCTGTGATACTTTTAAATAATTAAATGTATAAATTAGAAAGAATTTGACCATTGCTATTTATTTTATACTCTAATGATATATTTAAACTCAAATTATATGCTAAAATAATTCTATTCAGACGATACAGTACTAATAATTGATGGAAAAACTTGGACTGACGATACTATATCTGCAAATGAGGACTTTAATACCATAAAAAACTGAACGGATGAGAACCTACATCAATTAATACTAATAAAACAAATATGAATTAAATATATTAAATAGAAAGATATTCATATAAAATCAATTTTATCGAAAAATATTGTTGTTGCGTTGTATTCGAACCTGGATCTCTTTCATCTGGAGCATTATCCAACTATGCTACAACGACAATATTTTTAGCGACAAATTTTCGAACTTATACATATGTTGCCTTTCTGATATTAATATATTTAATCGTTCCATTATTTGAAAGAGCCATCTGCCTTATTTTTACAGAATTTCAAATACCTTTGAGTTATTGATAATTCTAAAATATATTATATTTTCTACTATTGAAATAAATAAAAATTTAAAATAAAAAAAATTAATACATTTAATTATTTAAAACTAAATATCGACCGCTTTGAATCAATTCAGTGTAATTCCAAAAATATGCCAATATTTGGGAATTGAAGAATAATGTAAAAGAGATATATTTATTATAAAATAGGTATGCTTGTATACCATGGTAATTTGAAAGGTAAGAATTTTTTTTATTATTATTTATTTATTTATTTATTGACACACATATTTTTGTTATAACAGATGTGAATATATTATAATATAACATTGTAATATGTTCATTGTGTGGGATGGAGTAGACTCCACCTCTGATATATACAGCGTTGTCCTGGCTACTTTGCTACACTGAAGTCGACAGGAATAAAAATAGAGATAAAATATATATAATGTTGGATAACGATGCTTCTGATTGATCTCTATCCAATTGGATCATATATTGGGTCCATATTTGTGTAATCTTATTGGAAATAAACGATTTCCAGTTGGTACTGAATGTGTTGTACAGTTTCGGTGCTAAGAACATGCAGTTTCTTTGGTAAAATGTCGTCGTTGTTCTCGGAACTGGCGTGTAGATGTTCGTTGTTTGTCCTCTGTTGTGTCCATGATTTATTACTTGGAGTGAGTTGTTGTTAGCATGGAAAAATTAGACGAGTCTCAACATAAAGATTTGTTTATGTCTAAGGCATTGTACTCTTTAAATATAAGATCTGAAGGATATCTAAAGAGGATACTTTTGATTGTATTGCTATCTATCGAAAAAATATTTGGTTACCAGTGGGATACGAACCCGGAACTTTTCTATGGCGTAAAATTTCGTTACCAATTCGTTATGTTAAGTTCATCAATTCGGTGTTTCTAAAATCGTTATTAAAATCATAATTTTATTCCTACAAATAATGCAAGCTAGGTAGAACTTGATATTTATTTTTTAGTGTACACATTTCTTAAAAAATATGATATTTTACTACTTAGGCTAGGTCTGATCTAGAGAAATATTTTCTGTTTAAAAATATATAGTAATTTATATATAATAGAATAGATCTAAGTAACTAAATAATATTTATGTTACGAAAAGAAAAGCAAAAAATAGTTTTTAAAGTTCACACATATATATACATATATATGTGTGTGTATATAATAGCTATGTATAACCATGACTGAAACTTCAGTCACGGTTATCTATAGCTATTCTGTAGACGTTTCCATTTTCTGGCTAGGGAGAGCCAGCTTTCCATGAAAGCGCCGCTTGCGCTATAGAAGATTTTGCATTGTTAGCAAAAAAATAAATAAAAGGTATTTTTTTAGAAGTTTGCTTTTCGAAATAGTATAAATTTTTCCAGTCACAGAATTTGATAGCTGTCAATTGATTTGTGCTCAGTTTAGTTTACCATTTCACCATAAATAGACTTACGCCAGAACAACGATTGCAAATTGTGCAAATTTATTTCTAACATCGTGATTTAGTTCGCGATACTTATCGTGCGCTACGTCTATTTTACGGTCGACGTAATTTTCCATCCGAGCAAGTAATTTGAATAACAATGCATCGTTTTCGCACCGCGCATACTCTAATTGATGTTACGAATTCACAGAGACGTCGTACAGTGCGCAGAGCGTAGTCCGAATGAGTCGATTCGTCATCGTGCACAGCAATAGATCCATGATTACCGACTTTTTCGTTCTCTAATTGAATAGAAAACCTGTGGTTTCAACAATCCAGCGCAACATGCCGCACAGCGCACGCTACAATCAATTTATTGAAGGAAACACTCGATGAGTGCATAATTTCGCGTAATGGACCTGTGAATTGGCCTCCAAGATCGTGTGATTTAACACCCTTGGATTATTTTCTGTAGGAATATGTGAAGTCGCTAGTCTACGCCAATAAATCAGAGACGATAGACGACTTGGAAGCCAACATTCGTCGCGTTATTGCCGATATACGTCCCCTGCCGCTCCAAAAAGTGGTCGAAAATTAGACTTTTAGATTGCGCTTTATTCTAGAATATGCGCGAAATCATATGGCATATAATTATTTTTTCAATAAAGCTAATACCATGGCCAATACCACGATTTTTATGTGTTTTATTTCATTTTTAATTTCTATATCTCTAAAAAAACCACCCTTTATATCCTGCATATCCTTAACGCTCTGTGAGACGTCTTTCTAACACAATATGGAATGCAGTAAGCACACCCTTGTTAAAATTTAATGAAAATTTAACGTTAGTTCCCTGCGGAGCCTCGCGCGAAGATGTATTCAACAAAGCTCTCAAAAACAGCGGGACACCGTCGGTAGTGTTGAAGACTGCATCACATAATACAACCTTCCACATACTTAACTAACATTTATACACAATCTTGTTTAAAATTATAAGTAACCTTATAATAGAAGATACATATATTAATATAGATTACATATATTGCGAGATTAGAACAAATACAAAATAGGTTTATTCGACATCTGAATGTTAAATCTAATCTATCATTCGGCTCCTATTTAGATGCAGCAAACGTCCAACATCGACGAACACGTGCTGACCTAATACTTCTCTTCAAACTACTGCAAGGCCATATTGATTGTCCCAACTAATTGGAATTAATATCTCTCCATGTGCCATCTAGATCAACCCGGCAATCCGTACTCTTCCACATTCCCAGAAGTAGAATATCTTACATACAAAATTCATTCATTTACCGGTCATGCAAATACCATAATGAGAATTTGACAGAAATTGACTTGTTCAACATTAGCCTTACTGCGCTTAAAGGGTTCTTTTTATGAACCACCTCAATCTCAATTTTGATTAATCATTCTACCTACAAACAAGTCTTGTTCTCCCTTTACCGCAACAATAGTTGCAACCTCAACACCCTTTCTCCCTCTTTTTTATCTTTTTATTTATCTTCTACCTACTTCTTTTAGCCAAGACACAAACCACTTTTATTTAGCCAGCTCTCTAATACCTTAAATCTGTCACCAGACTTCGTGAAAGTTTTGTGTCGCATCGTCGCCGGAACGGCAAATTATACATTAATATTATTTTCTGAAAAATTGTTTTTACGACCACCATTGGTCGCTTAACAACCGATGTCGTATTAAAATTAAAGTGTGAAATTCTAGAATACCAAATATATTATGCACTAGAATGTATGCATAATAATTGTTTTAGTATCCATACAACTTATGAGGTAAGTCGCCAAGCGGTGATCGTTGAAAGCAGTTAAAAATGTACGTAGGATTTTGGCCAAACCTGTGCAAAATTCATTAAAAGATTTCGTTTTTTCGTCTCTCTACTTCGAAACACATATTTGGGTCCCTAAACCAGCCAATAGAATGGCTCATGGACGCTTCAATGCAGGACTATCAGTTCTGCTTCCATTACATCGTCTGTGGAATGAAATGCTCCCCCCAGCAGTGATTGAAATGCTCGGCATCACGTCCACAAATCGATTGAATAGTCCCGGAAATACCAGGGTGAAGTTAGACTCAAAAAGACTATTCACACAAAAATTCTGAAGAGAGTCTTTCTTTGATGATATTGATTTATCGGAGACTAACTGAAAGCGATCGGCTGTCGAGTATTTCTGTCGCTCGGCCCTGCAGACGACCGTGTTGTGCGACTTTTGTATTTGTAATATATAAATATAATTTTTGATATATGTGATATTAGATATTATTAAATACGTAGGTATTGATAATTTTGTATTTGAAAGACTTAATGATGAAGATGTTGTTGAGTAGTAATGTTGGTATTAGGACGGCCTGCGAAGAAGTGATCGGTAGATGCTTGGCAGTAACCAATGCACAATGTTAAACTGCGTCTGCTGATTGGTTGTTCTGGTTCGGGCCCTGTATGGTTGATGGGTGCGTCCCAATACGGCCATGTCAGTGAGGCGCATGCAGGATCACCACATAGGTATTTAAGAGTCGTCACAATATAATGTTAATTGTTTTTAAAAAGTTTTAGTAAGTTCGAAAATATGTCGTCAACCTTCTTGGTTGATATAGCGACCTGGACAGGAAAAGGTTCAGGTTCGAATCCTGGTAGCAACTAAAATATTTTGTCGATAAAAATATTTTTTTCTGTATACCTTTCTAGTTGATTCTAGTGAATATAATTCGGTCATATGGTCGTCACACTTCATTGTTCTCTCGATGGCGATTGAAAGAACCCAGAGAAAGTTTCTTAGATTCATTAATTTTAAATTAAATATACGCTCTGAGGATATCAATTATGATTATCTCCTTAGCCGTCTGAAGTTGTTAAAATTATCAGTGAGACGTACGATGACCAACCTTATATTTCTATACAAGATCATCAATAGTATGATAGACAGTCCCCAGATTGTTGATCTGCTCAAATTTCACGCATCATTGAGGTCATCGAGACACAATTCATTGTTCTATTACGGTGGTAATGTCAAAACTCATGCATTAGCTAACTCGTCATTTTTGCTGTAAATTTAACTCTTTATAGGACTACATTATTACAGTTTTTTGTGTTTCAACTCACACACACATTTTATGTTTATGTTGCACTTCTGATGAAATTTTTTATTATTTTACAAATTATGTTATTGCCTGAATAGAGGGTGTGCAATAATAACAAATAAATCAATCAATATTAAATATCTTATTTGTTTAGATCGTGACAAAGGCGAACGAGCGGACTAAATAACTGAATTAAAAACACAAAATAAATTTATTCAACATTGGTAAAATATAGAGACTATTAATTTGATTTTTGTAATATTTTATTTTTACTATCGCTAATATTTTAAAGTACAAAATAAATTATTTACCGAACAATTTATCATGGTTAATTTATGGGAATAGATGATAAAGCTTTCCAGCACGTAGGCCCTCTCGTAGAAATATTATTTAACATGTACTCCGAGCCCGCAACATTTCTGAGAACTAATTTAGGGTACCTTCCCCTAAGGGTCGCGTGTTTATTTGCAAAGCTGTCAAAATTCCTGAACTTGGCGTAAATTTACGAAGTGCGATATGGTGAAAAATAAAATTTCAGCTGTCTAAATTGAGTGAGTGGAATATTTTCTTAGTTTTTCCTGCTTCATGTTAGTATTGACACAATGTGACCTCAATCAGATGAGACTCAGCTCGTAGTGTACCTCTTCAAATCCATCTTGCTATCCAGGGTATCTCTAGCTATCTACTACTGTGGCACTCTTCCGGGTCTTCTGCCAAAGTTGTTCCGAAGATAATCTCTAATTTCGTGCATATAAAATTGTATAGCAGTCCTCTACAACAGATATAAATACAAGTTGTTGAGTTAAATTGTCAGATTGATAATGTCCTTACAAGGCAAAACGCGTCTCACGTAATTTAAACAGTAGAATAAAAAAACAAGTGAAGTTTTTCAAACTTACCTCGAAAACAGAAAGGGCCAATTGTGTGATCAGAAAAAACTTTTTACCAAGGTAACTACTGTGAGAATTGTCACTTTATATATGTATATGTGTGTCATGAAAGTGAGTATATGAGTAGTGGGGAACGAACTTTATAAGAGGCCCGTCTCAGGGGGAACAGCTCTCTTCCATCACAGCCTCTCCTGAATAACTAATCTATCTCTGAAGTGTGTAATTATTATTGACTGTAAATACGTTGTTGTAATATACTTAATATTGTTACCTGGACATACTGAATTTCACTTACAAGGAATCGGGACCCAAGAAATTAGTCATTAACCAGAGGATAGAACACCAAAGGAATCTGGTGATAATTCTAAAGTTATCACAGTAACTTTTTACTAACTCTCGTGGTAAAAATCTTTTGCGGGTTGTTGATACATCAAATTTACTACTGTCAAAGCATAGATGGAGATGTATATAGGCGTGGCAAATAATCATGAAATATGATTGATTCTATGATTCTATATTTTCACCTGGGCATTCGAAATCTGTCACTTTAATGGTGATTTTTTTTTCGTATTATGTATTAAACAACAAGATTATTACTAAAATAGTGGGATATTGAATGATTTATTAACGTATACAACAACTTTCAAAGATGACTTTTGGAACAGCTGTGAAAAGTCCGCCATATTTAACTATCGATTTCCGTGTTTACTATCGGATATCGTAGAATAAAATGAGTTTACTACAGAATGTACTTTTGAGAAGTGAATATTTTTTTACTAACGATTGAACAACCCGTTTTCGAGAAATAATTTACTTTAGTAACTTTTTTTACTACAGTAAAAATTTACTACTTATCACATAACCGGCACTAAATATTGTTGATTAAGTTATGTAGGATTTTGTTAATTCAAAAAATACGTTTTAATTTTTAAATCAATTGTTTTAGATGACTTCATGTCACCTTGATCATCGTAATATGCACCGTAATTCTCTTACATAGTTACGATGCAGCGCATCCTATATTATCTGTGGGACATGTCACCGTCACGTGGTCCGACTGCGCATGTCACAGTTTCCAATGCCACGTGTGTGCGTCTGTCTATATCCCTTATCCCCGTGTCCTGGATGCACCAGACTCACCACTCCGAACGAGGAGTGAGGAACGTGAACCAACTAAGCGAAGAGATGAAATGATTCAATAACAGTTGTACTAGAACCATCAAACTTATGACTAAGTGCCTGCGCACTGTTTCGGAGTCTGGGATCGTTCATTAATTAAGTTACATTATTAAATGTTGATTAAATCTAAAATATAATACATTTAAAATATTTTTTATTGCATTATCGAAGATATTTTATATTCTTATGTAAAAACATACAATTTTGTTGATATTTTTAATATTTTCATTGATTAACTGGCTTTATTTTATATACTGTTTTTATAATCGACAAATTTATGTTACTAAAGTACTCAAAATTATGTCATGATATATTTGTACATATTTTACAGTAATTGAATTTAGAGCAAAGTTTATAATTCATAATTTTTTTTAATTATTTACGAAAATTAAATAAATAATTAAAAGTCAATACAATTTACAAAATCGCGTATTAATTGGTATATTTGACTTTTAATATGTTTTATTAAAAATTATAATTTGTATATGTATTAGCAAATTTATTTTAAATACAAACATTTATTTTCATGTTTTAAGATAGAGAAATGCGTGTAAAAATGAAATAAAAGAGATCAGCGTCACTTAATTTACGAACGGTAGCATCCGATTGCATTTCGTGTCGCCCATACATCACTCCCGGCAGTTACGCGCCCCATCTCCAAAGCGTACACACGTTGGCGTTTCAGTCTGCGTCGGATTCCCGCCGGGGTTGGGTCTCGCCGCCCTCACGTCTGACGTCACGGCGCCCCTCGCGAGAGTGCGTCGGCGAAAACGGCGCCGGAAAAGCGACGCTCGCCGGAAACTCACGTGACCTATTGTTTACTCACGGGATGCGTTCGTTTCGATTTTTTCGAGAAAATTAAAAAAAAAAAAACTATTTTATTTTTTTAAAATATTTAGTGACTTGAATTTATTTAAGTGTTTTTGATTGTTTTTAAATTGTATGTTAAATAGTGAGACCGTCAAAAATGACGGGAATAACTCAATGTTACCATGCGTACTGAGGTAGTGATCGGTATTATATTTTTAGTGTGTTGCGCCTGATATAACCGTTCTCTGCAATATTCACTACACGAAAGATTGCAAGAGTCACTCGTGATAACTTAACCCGAGTCACCTCATAATGTACCATTGTATGTTCGAATTTTAAGGGTATACTTTTAGAGTACATAAGGCTTTTATTAATGAATAATCTACACAATTAAACGGAATATTTGTTCCTCAAAATGCATTACATATATACAGCCTAGGAAACTGAAATTTTAAAATTTTCGTAGGTATTTACGAAATTTATCAGAAGTATAGTTAACGTATATATTTCAATTGCAATAAGGTATTTATTTTAAATATGTACTAAATGCACCAATTATTACTGACGTATTTTGAAAGGTAAATATAGGTTTATTGGTTAACAATATTGAATCAAACAACGCATATTAAAATATAAATTAAATATATTAATTATAAAGATATACATATAAAATCAATTTTATCGTAAAATATCATTGTTGAACCACCTGAATTCGAACCTGGATCTCTTTCCAAACCGGGGAAGGTGTATAATCCAGCTATGCTACAGCGACAATATTTTTAGCGACAAATTTTCGAACCTATATGTTAACTTTTTGATATTAATACATTTAATCGTTCCATTATTTGAAAGAGCCATCTACCTTATTTTTACGGAATCTCAAATACCTTTGAGTAATCTGATAGCAGACGCCAGAATTATCAATTCATTTTTATTAAATTTTGGACACGTTGATACAACTCATATTGTTTGATAAGTGTATTAATAAATATTTTTAAAAATTGAGTCACCGGTGTGAGTGCGATTGGTATTGAACGATACCAGTGATTAAAAACTGTGATTTCAATCATCATTGTATGATAAATAATATCACAAAGAAAATTAATAAAACATTAAAATACGTAAATAGCGCATATTTTTCTTCATTAATTAATTCATATTTATTGATTCAGTGCTTAGTACACGTAGCAGTACTTATATACAAAAATAAATGTTTCAAACCATTAAATACTCTCCTCCCCTACACATACACTCAATACCTGTTTTCTGCTTAGATAAAATTTTGAAATATCTAAAGAAAAGACGATTGTGGGCATCGCCAGGTAACGACATTTTTATACAATAATTATTTGACAGTAATCACATATCACTGTTTTTTTCAGTTACATACTGATAGTGATTGTGATACTTATCAGTGATCGACTCACAGTTTGTGATTTTGAATTCATCACTTTTAAATAGCGAAATTTATTCTTGACGTTCTGCTAGCATTCATTGTCAATCATTCTGATTACTTCTGTAACGTTGTTTTTTAAATCCTCATGTATATATGACGCTTATTGAGTGATTTTTTTCAGCAACAGCTGATATCTGATTTGTACTCAGTTTGGTTTGGCATTTTCAACACGAATAGACTTACGCCAGAACAATACTTACAAATTGTGCAGTCATTTCTAAAATCGTTGTTTAGCTCGCGAAACTTACCATGCGGTACGTCCATATTACAGTCAACATAATCGTCTATTCGAATAACCATGGATCGTTTTGCACCACACATACTTTACTTGATAATTCGCATCTGCAGAGACGTCGTACAGTGCGCACCGAAGAAGCTGTTGCTACAGTGGAGCGTTTTATTGAAGAGGACCCGAATGAGTCGATTCGCCATCGTCATAATTTCTGACTTTTTTGTTCCCCAATCGAATGGTATTAATGTGGAAAAACTGTGGTTCCAACAAAACGGTGCAACATGTCACATAACGCGCGCCCAAAGCTGCGCGCGCAGCTGCGCCAAAAAGCAACCGAAAATTGGACTTCCAGATTGCGCTTTATTGGAGCCAAACGCAATGCGCGAAATCATATTAAAATACAAATGACATCAAATTATCTTTATAATAAAGCTAATACCATAGCCATTACCACGATTTTTATGTATTTTATTAACACCCTTTACTTCAACTACTGACTTTGTTTCAGTGTTCGCTGAAAAGGACACCCTAATTAACCATCCAAGTAGCAATGGATACTGATACGACTATTTGTATATATTGCAACCATTGCGCGTGCGCACTTACTGTTAGCATTTATATATAGCAGTTATTTCGTATAAATAATTTATTCGGGTATGGGTGACACGATGGAGCTCGTTAGGTAGGTAGTTAGGCTTGACTGTGTGGGTGGGAAATCTCTTCCTATGCGCCTACCTTTTTCTCTCTCAATACCTCGTGTTTGGCAACTCCTTAAATCTGTCCGTGTTAATATTTTGTGTCCCTCTTCTGGGAGTGTTTTTGATGACTCGATCTTTGATTGTCTACTTACTTGTTTACCATCACGCCGTTTCCCCGTGGGGGTAGGCAGAGAGGATAGAGCGCCATACTCTTCTGTCCTGACACACAATTCTCGCCTCATCCACATTCATACATCTTGTCATACAAGCTTGCCGATTGTTGAGGCTTCTAACAGAACCATCCTCCATTATCTGGTTTACCTGGTCGTGCCAAGTCTTCCACGGACGTCCTTTATTTCTGGTTCCATCAACACTTGCGTCATATATCTTTCTTACCATTCTCTCCTCATTCATCCTTTCCATATGACCAAACCACCTAAGTGATCCTTTCTTAATCTTACTCACTATACTAATAGCTTTACATTCTTTCCTTATTTCTTCATTCTTTACTCTGTCATAAATAGATTTGCCACAAATACGTCTAAGTGATCTCATTTCCACTGCATTCAGTCTACCTTGTCCTTTAAATCATTTTTGCAAACATTCACCGTTTAAATTCGTTTTCACGGTTAATTCCTAATTAATTACCCACCACTTAAACTTGTATCATTTAGTCTTCATCTATGCTTGTATTTTTAATTTTAATATACATAGTTCTCTGAAGAAGACACCATACGTATCGAAACGTGTTGATGTATAAATAAATAGTGATTATAATATTATATAAGTGTTTCTCTCATTATTTATGTCAGATTTTCGTTTACGGCTAATTAAAAATATATATTTTTACTTTTATAACTTTTAAACATTGGATTTCGAATGACTGTATTTGAGCTCAACGGTTTGCTAGTGATGTTCCCAAAGCATTTAGACTACTGCCTCTGAAATACCCTGTACAAGCAATAAAAACCATGAAGACCTCATAAATATGAGTAATACAAATATTAATTTAATATAGATGATAGTTAGTGTTTTGTGTGCAGTTAGCGTTGCATTTCTTTGCATTTAATAAATATTTTCATCGCGTTCAATTGACGCCCTATCTGTGTCAATAAAGGAACCATAACGGACCAATTTAATCTGTTAAGTGAGTTAGTATTAATTCAATTAAGGCTGCTATAAGGCACGTGGTATATAATAGCAGTATATCATGTGTTTTTATATGAGAATTGTTAGATATGGTACCAATATAAATTGTATAAAAACTAACATGTACGAGTATAAACAATCAAAGTCAATCAGTTCAACAAAAAAATCATACAAAGTCATATATTATAAATTCTGAATTAATTTAATTTATTTAGATTTTATTGACATACATATTTTTGTTGTAACTGTTGAATATATTATAATATAACATGATAAACATAAGATACAATTATATTGCAATTAAATACTCGTTGTTTATTGTATGGGATGGAGTAGACTCCACCTCTGATGTATACAGCGTTGTTCTGGCTACTTTGCTACACTGAAGTCTGTGTTAAAGTAGCCAGTTTTTTCGGGCTGTCGTGGTGTTATTTAATAAAGATTTGACAAAAATAAAAATATAAATATGTTGTAGAACTAGTGAATTATTAGTGTAGGCACTGTATAATGATTATGTTAGAATGTTGGATAGCCATGCTTCTGATTGCTCTTTATCCGATTGGATCATATATTTGGTCCATATTTGTGTAATCTTATTAGAGTACTGAGTGTATTTTACAGTTTCGGATCTAAGAACATGTAGAATCTTTGATAAAATGTCGTCGTTGCTCTCGGAACTGGTGTGTAGATGTTTGTTGTTTGTCTTGTGTTGTGTTCGTGATTTATTGCTTGGAGTGAGTTGTTGTTAGTATAGAGATATTAGACGAGTCTCAACTTATGTCTAGGGTATTGTACTCTTTAAATGTAAGATCTCATTTTGATTTTTTACTGAAATTTGTCTTAAGTCTAGGGCATTGTACACTTTAAATATAAGATCTGATGGATATATAAAGGAACGACCATTTATTACCTTAATAAATAATATATGGGTTTTACTATATTATATTTATTATATTATACAGTTATTATTATATTACAATATTGAGAAGACTCGACAAAAAAAGATGGAACTACCAGTGGCCCCAAGTAATGAAAGAGTGCAAGAAGAATTAATGTTCGTTATGTTCGACATGCATTAAACCAGATAAGCAATTCATTTCACGTTCACTTCCAATAAGATTACACAAATATGGACCAAATATATGATCCAATCGGGTAGAGATCAATCAGAAGAATGGCTATCCAACAATCATTATACAGTGCCTACACTAATAATTCACTAGTTCTACAATTCATTTTTTCTCTATTTTTGAATTAAATAACACCACAACAGCACGAAAAAAACTGGCTACTTTAACATAGACTGCAGTGTAGCAAAGTAGCCAGGACAACGCTGTATATATCAGAGGTGGAGCTACTCCATCCCACATAATAAAGTACGAGTATTTAATTGCAATATAATTGTATCTTATGTTTATAATAATAATAAATAATAAATAAAAATTAAATTAAATGGCGAAACAAAAGAAAAAAACATTTTATGTGTACAGTTCAAGCGTAAGAAATGGATTACATTTATTTTTCAAAGTAACTGTATCCTAACAAATTAAAATTTAATTAGTTAGGATACAGTTACTCTGAATTCTACTTTGTGTAGGTAAATACTAAGTATGTACTATTTTTTTAATTCACCTAAAAAGGTAGGTACTGTGTAGGTATATAGATAAAAAATAATTTCTTCACCTATCTACCGTGACGTGAAAAGATCTATTTTAAATTTCAAGCATGGGAATTTTGCAACATATGTACTGAATAAAATATATAGTCATCGTGATATCGAACACAACGTATTTGTTTAAGGGGCGCACGAACCTTCCTCCCTCGAAAAGTTGCTTACACATGAAAAACAAATCTCATACAAACAGATATACAATACGAAAAAGCAAGTCATCAAAACCTACGTCTAAGAGCATAGCACATTAAGGATGTAAAATCTGGATATTGGTTAATGAACCAGAGAGGGAGAAATATGTTGAAAGCTTTCAACATGTGGTGCTGGGGCAGGATAGAGAGCGCCAGCTGGACTAAAAGAAATACAAAAGTCAATAATGGACATCGAAAAACGGACAGGAGAGGTTGTGAGTGGAAGACGAAGAGACTCAGATAATAATTAGTAAGGTGAATGCTAACAACTACAGACAATTTTTTATTTTGACTTTGTACACACACAATTTTTTGAGTTAATATCACTGCTAATTTCGAAAAGAGCAGTCCTTCTCATCGATAAGTGCAAATTGAACTAAATTAAATACAGTTGGCTATGAGGCAGTGGGACACGCAAGGGCGGGAGTAGCTTTATCGATAATAGCATTATTTCTATAATTTCAAGATTATTTATTATTATTCTCGTATAAGATATCAAGTGGAGTAATTTTAGATCTTAACTATCGAAAAAATGATTGATTTCAATGATATGATTAGAGAATTCAGAAAAATTATTATTTTTCAGACAGCGTCGATATTCTCTAATTCGGATATTTAAATTTCTCGCGGTTTGGTCAATGTATTCTTAATTACAATCTCCGCAAGTTATTTGACATATCCCGCTTTTTTCTAAAATATCTATTTTTGTTTTAGAATTTAAAATAATTTTTCCAACATTATTATTTTTGTAAAATGCGGGTATAATGTGGGTGAGATCATTTTAATAGAAATCGGATTCGCGTATTGAATTTTTCGCCAAAGAGTAAATAATAATTAATTTTGTTTGGTCGAGTCATTATTAAGATACGATACGATCGTGGGGTCACTCCTGTAACTCAAATATAAAACAAATACAAAATCTTCAAACAGTCATAGTAAAAAAAAAATGTAAGCCAGGAAGTATTTAAACAAGAGATGTGGCTAATTTGAATTTAACAATTCCCAGAATCACCATTAGAATTTGTCTGCCCTACACTAAAAAACAAACTACCTGGGTCTTTACAAAATAGTACGCTTTCTCCAAATTTAAAATAAAAAAGTGGCTTATCGATACTGATTTGTATTACTTGTAAGCGTGAATACTGATTAATTGTTATGTTTTAATTATATGAAATGTAATAAAATGTTTTGTGGGTCTATTTTTGGAGTCTATTTTTAATAACAATGTTTTGAACATGTTATTAACATGTTTTGTGGGTCTATTTTTAATAACAAAAATAAAAATTAATACATTTTACAGTCTGAGTATACCTACGGACAATTTCTGTATGGCGTCAAAATCTTAGCTTTAAATTTATGACCACGCTGGCATATTAATACGCTTCATATAAGTATTAACATGTACCCATGATAATCTCATTTCCTAGGCTGTCACTTTGACGAATAGTGTGTCCGAAGATTTGGAAGAATCACTGCTTGGTCGATCGGTTGCAGACTTGCTGTATATGTAACGTATAGCAATATATTAAATTATACGCAATGTTGCGAGTCGGACCGCGAATTTTTTTTAGCAAACATCGTTTCGTTCACGACTCGTACATTTGTTACGCGGCCATTGTTACGTTAAAAAAAATCGTTCATGGTTGGCTGACGAAGTACTCATCGTACACATGACATTCCGCTTCGCTGTGTCAGCATCGCCACCACATTCAAGTAATCCGAGGGGACGTGGTTTGTATTAATTTACGACCTTTACTCATCAGCGCATTGTCGTCACCATACTGTTCATTTGTATGAAACTATCCATCCATAACGTATTCTTAACAAAGACGGTTACTAATACAAGAATTTTTTTTATATATTGTATGAAAACAGAAAATATTATTGAAATCAAACAAATAATAAGATATGCTTAATATGATAGATTTGAAATCTTTCACAAAATTATCCCTTTGGATGGATATAAATGAAACCATGTTATTACCAGTGGCGTGCATTAGGTATAGACTTAGGTTATGCTGTTATCATGATATTATATAATATACTATCTGCTACATTGTACATAGGTTTATGAATCTTCGTTTAACCGACGTCGCTACACAAAATGAATCCACCATAATAAAAATGCATTATCCTCAAACGCAAATAATTATCTTGATAACAACACGTTTAGTAAGGTAGTAGAATTTTCGAATTAGTAAATGAGGCTCTAACCTTTCAAATGTCATTCTGTTAAGAAACCTCATAAGTAAGAACTCCATACAATACGAATCAACTGATCCATTTCTAACTCTGCCGAGTGGAATTTTCAACTCGGTAGATAACAATTGTATGGCTTGAATAGAACGATAGATTAAAACAGTAGCTAGCAATTGTAGTAGCGATAAATGAAGAATGATCCAGTAAAGTATTCAACTACTACACACGGTGGGTGCTTGCGTAATTATAACATATGGATAATTTAATGTATATTTATTCCCAGAATTTTTAGTAATGGACCGTTACAGTCTCCATTATAAGATTAAGAACAGCAGCCTCGGCTCTTTAGATATTATTCGTTAATATTGATAAGTGGTGAGCAACAATATCAACATTAGGACGAAGATGACCAAGAAGTATACCACAGCTGTGGATGTATGCGTTTCATCTGGTTAGAGAGACCTTGGAGTCAGCTATGAAAGCGACTTTGTGGAGGTGAATAATTACTCGTATTTCATCTGATTGAGGCCACTGTGTGTCATGAAGGAAGATGAAGAAATAGAAAAAGAAGAATTGATTTCAACGAAAGAGAGTTTCAATTCATCAGTGAGGCGTGCCTTTATTTCAAGCGTAACCAATTTCTTAGTTCAGTCATATTTTATTTAAATCCACATTATTTGAGAAGTTTTGCCCTAGTAATGGTCCATTGTCGTCTGCCTAATGGCTGGGTCTGTAAAATATGGGATTTGCTCCAGTGACTCCGTGGACTACCAACATTACGCAATACTGCCCTGCTGAGCAGAAAGGCCTTCAGGGTATCTGCATTGTTCGTTTCTTTGTTCAAATTACAGCGATTATTTAGTATATAATAAATAACACGAAAATACATTTAAAATATCCAGAAAATTAATTTTCTTTAGAACAATTCTATCGTAAATTAGGTATATTATCCAAGATATAATATATATACAGGGTGGTCTAAGAAAGTGAGAATATCTCGTAACACATGTGTTATTTCAAAATATAATATAATTAATTATAATTCTTAATGTAATTTTTTTGCACAATATTTAGCTAATCAGAAATCATCAAAACACCCCATATTGCATAATCTACCGGATTTAAATCTGGGCTATTCGGTGGCCACATATCTGGCTCGATGAACTTAACATTCTCACGACGAAGAAAGTTGATTGTATTTCTGGCTGTGTGAGATGGAGCTCCGTCCTGCTGTAATGTCTAGTTATGCTGTAATGTCTGGCATTGTTTTGAAACTTTTTGATCATTTTCCTAGTACCGCAACGTTTTTCAATTCGCAAATTTTTGATCAGAATACGGTCTTCTGCAGTGATTTTTGTCATTCTGGGCAACAATTTGAAAAAACCAAATATTTATAAACAATGAGAAATTAATATTCAAAGATGGTGACAGGAAATTGTCGAAATAAAACGTAATATAAGTAAATAGATAAGTAAGTAAATTAGTTATCTAATTTTGATGTAATTATGTCACATTTTATGAAATGTTCTTACTTTTATGGGCCACCCTGTATGTATATACAGTACGATTTAAATGACCACATGTACACAGAACATTGAAAAATTTCCTTTAGGCCTTATTATATTAATTGTAAATGATCGCTTTTCTTTTGTATTGTCAGCCTCCGAAACTGTATCACGACCGATAATCCGAAAAATACAATACAAAATGGAATCAAGAGGCCGACGTGCCGCCCCAAAACCCGCTGGACTGATGACGTCATCAAATTCATGAATAACAGTGAATGGAGAAGAGTGGGAGACACTTGGGATGGCCTTCATCTAGCAGAGGATAAAAAACGACTGATGATGAAAACGTCACTTAATAGTCTTAATGTTTTTAGATTGATCGATTGTTATCAAATATCTGATTTATCTGATCATATCAGGTATTTCGCGGATGCCGTCTATTCCTGTTTCTTTAAACACTCACCTAGTAAATGTTCTATATGTGTCCTCTCTTCGCTCGTACTTTCCATGTGGCCAAACCGTTGTATCAACCACAGACTACCAGTCATATAAACATGATCTAACGAAAATTCTTTGTTCTAATATTTATCTAACACTTCTCTTCAAACTACTGCTATACCAAATTGACGGTCCCAGTCAATTAGAATTAATATCTCTTCACGTTCCATCTAGACCGACCCGGCAATCCGCACTCTTCCACATTCCCAGAAGCAGAACAACTTACATACAAAATTCATTCATTCACCGGTCATGCTAATACCATAATGATAAATTTGCAGAAATTTACTTTTTCTACATTAGCCTTACTACACTTAAATAGTTCTTTTTTTAAACCACCAAAATCTCAATTTTGGCCAACCATTCTACCTATAAAAACACATTTTGCTCTCCCTTTACCGCAACAATAGTTGCAACCTCCATACCCTTTCTCCCCTTTTTTCTCTTTTCATTTATTTTCTGCACCTAAACACACCTTCTATCTAAATATTTTTGTGGATTTTCATTATTAGTACCATAACACTGTCAAAATCCCCCAATAAAATAAAAAAATAAAAATAGATCCGCGACTTTTTTTAAATATATGACTCGATTGGAATGAAAATTTAAACGCTGATATTATAATATGCATTCATGTAAAAAATACGTCTTGTTTACACAAAAATTAAATTTTTGAAAATGTTTCGTAAATTATCGGATTTGTTTCCACAAATAATATGTGTATAATGCCCCTCGTCCCGCAGTTAATGTTCCAAACCTCTCTTCCATATATACCCTTTATTTCATTTCTATCATTCACTGGTCTATGACCGTAACACTACATGAAAGAAATCACATGACTTCAGTTTTATTTTTCTTTTTATGTTTACCCTCTCCCCGATGCGACCACCCTCTGAAATCCGACACAACATTACACGATCGTACAAGTTTTTGTGCCAACTCGACAGCCGAGTTAATGAGCCGGATCCGTGACGTACTGCCGTTAAATTTTTTGTGATACGAAATCGCGGGATTTTTAGTGGATCTGTACAAGATAACAAAACATGTCTCTCTTGCTAAGGAGAATTATGAACGTTCATTCAATGGACCATTTGATGCTGTATAACAGAAACTGTCTAATTTGTCAGAACGATATTTCTGAATCCCACGTTTTTGTGGACATTACGGAAGATCCAAACGCAACTACATTAACGTAAACCTTATGTTTCACATAACCCAAAAAAAAAAGTCCTGGTGACTAATTGATGTCTCCGAAATGAGAATTTTTTGATTTAATAACTCAATTGGTATGTAGCCCTATCCTGCTGAAAATAGACGTCGTTAAAAACAACTTAGAACTTTGTGAACTTCTATCCGCCAATTTTTTACCATTTTTATAATGAATGCGCTATTCAATATTATTTTCTGAGCTATTTAGCTGTGACTGAAGTTTCGAATCCCGTTGCAGGGTTTACCACATTTCAAAGTCATCAATTCATCTTCTTTCCCTGTACCTTCAGGCTCCACTATCACTATGAATTAATAATAACTAAGGTGTCTTTTGCTAAAGTTCACATTAATGTCATATTTTTTCTAAAACTATTCATATGACGTATCGTCGACCGTACAATATGAATATATTACCTCTAACAGAACCCGTAGAATTAAGGGATGACAAACGCCACGCGATATGAAACACCATCTATCTGTCGCGGGGGTGACAGTTGACAAATGCGAGGTATGAAAATAGAAGAAGTAATCATTTGAAAGGGCTTTTTTTATTACTGGAGTACCAGGCGGCTGGTCTCGCGCAAGAACTGGGATGCTGTGACACTTTGAACCCGAGAAAACTAGTTTTAGATATCGTGTTTGGTTCCGCTGGTATGAACACGCTGAAAACATTGTTGAAGGTTAAAGGTTATGTACGTAGGAAGGGCTTTCGTATATATATTATTTATATTAAATTATTATTTTTGCCAGAGTTCTACAAGTTTTCCGATACCTCTGCAGCATCAGCTTTGCGGATTTATTCTCTTAATTGAACTCTAACAAAATAAGATATAGTAAATGCTCACTTTTGTCTACTTGACTTTCCATTTTGAAGGACTTAAAAAAAATGATAAACAATATCTTGTAGAACAGAAAATTTCCTTTCGAATGAAATAATAACCTTTACTAATTAGATTTACTTTTGGCGCACATTTTTAAATTTGAAAAAAAACACCTAATTAGTGTATACAGGTTTTCCGAAAGTAAAATCAGATTTTTTATATTATTACTGAAATCAGAACTAATACGCGTGAAAAAGGACCAAAATTTGAATATGAAATTTGAAAGGATTTCTACTTGCATTATTTTTTATTTCTTCCATACACATCAACTCTATTTAATGGATATTAAAGGAAATAAAAAGAGCTGAAAGTTTCAACTGCATCAGTTATTAATATTGTTAATATACAATGTTTTTATTTATTTTTAATTCCCCTCATCTCACAGTGGTCATTAATAATACTGAAAATAAGTTAAGACCTTGAAACTGATCATATTTTCATACTCAAAACAAAATATACATTAATATACGTTGAAATTCAATCAACACTTTTGAGCTCACTATCTCAAAACAGTATCATTGTCAGATGGAACCTTGTTATTCTGAGGTGTTGATATAATAAAAATTTACAATTTAGAAATTATTTTCTCTCACACAACTATGTTACCAGCTTCGCAAAATCTCAACTGTCATTGGTAGTAGAAGGTAAACAGGTGACGTATGAGTAAGAATGATGTGAATACGATACTGAATGAAAGACTTATAAAAGAATATGAAAAAACACATTCTCATCTAATTATTTGTTTTATTTAAAATTTATTCTTTTGTTGATAATTAAACACTGTTAATTACAATATTAATGGTAACCCTTACCGTAAAATTGTTCATCAGTTTGGCAAATATTGAAAATTATAAAATATAATTATATATGCAGATGCACATTATGTCCCAGTTATATAATTTTTTAACTTGGTTTTTATATGTTGATTATTTGGTTTACATTACAACACCAATGTCAAACAGAACACCCTACTCTATTTTAACTCACACTTAAATAATCCAGACATTTTTAATAATCCAGTTACCATAATTAAATTTAAATTCAATACGTAAACTTTAATGATCTTCGTTTTATTTTTATCACACAGATTTTATTCCCTTCCTATTTTTTTCCCCTCACTCTCCCGTTCTTCTGGAATATTTTCTTCTTCATAACTTTTATAACATTAGAAGAAAAAATACATTGTATTCCTAATAAGCTATCATCTATATATTAAATAAGTCATTTTAAAATTGTCCTCAATGTTTAAAGTACACCGCCCCTGGCAGCGGTACAAATGCGTGCTCCTTTAACCATATTTTTTATAACATTCTCGCACATTTCGCGTGTTATTTCAGCAATTTCATTTCGAATATTGTCCTGTAGCATCGGAATTGTTGTTGACTTGGAGTAGATCTTTCGTTTCAAGAATCCCCACAGAAAATAGTCAGGAGCCGTCAAATCAGGTGATCGAAGAGGCCAGTCGATATCACCACTTTTTGTCATTATGCGGCTTATGAAGAAATCTTTCCACAACGAAAATTTTGAACACATGATCTCTACATGTTGGTCTAAAATGTATTAATTATGTTCATCGTCGTATTTCAAAACTGTTATCGGTGCAACGCTCATTTGCGTATCCTAGATACCATCCAGAAGATAATACTCTTCTTGCAACAATACTGTATATCGCTTTTTACAAATGTTGATAGTTAGGCGGAGTACCGGTCATCTTGGATGATATACAGTGCTGTAGCAGGTAATATTACTTAGAAATTGTGTGTAATAGTATTTTTATTTATTTTATGACATACAACATAACTCAGAGCTGCCCAAAACGGTATACAGAGTCGTTGCAGGGGTGACATCAGTTGTTTGATGGTATCTGCATTTGCACTGCTCATTATTTGAGAAAAATATTTAACTAGGTTTTCCTTTCTCATTTCTTTCATTATTTACATTTTTAAAATTAATATTGTATCTAAGTGTCGATTTTCAATGTCTGTTATAGATATTCTTGCATTCTCTTCAAAACCTTCTTACTTTTAATTCTCTCAGCACAGTAATTTTTTTAACACACACTTTGGAACTACCCATAGTGTTGTCAAAACATTGCAAATTTCTTATCGATTTCAATTTACTTCTCTATTAATAAATCGCTTTACACAGCTCCGTAGACTTCAAACAGTAAATTAAAAATAATATTTCATCAAATTTTCAACATTAACATTGCGATATTTTTCGTGATTACTCCACGACTTACATAGCTCATTCCTCGTTAATTACATTGGACCGTTTCATCCCTCTGCAGCTCGGGCCAGGGGGCGAAAAGTAAATTCGCAAGAATCACCTGTACAGAGGAAACATCCCCGCTGCATCCCCGGGCCGCCCGGGGGAGCGTCTTGCGAAAGGGAAATAAATAAGGGTGAATTTGGGCGAACTAATCAATCGGAGATAAAATATATTTAGGGAGAAAGTGAACAGAAAATGATGACCCTTCAAAAAAGAGGAAATGGAGGGAAAATTGAAAAATAATGCGACAACCTTACTTAAGGGTGCATTTAACAAAAAAAAATAACAAATTGTGACGCAACTCTGTTTTATAATAGCCTTCAAAGAAATATTCTACTCTCTACGATGAAAATATCAGCAGCTCGATCAAATTAAACCAAACCGTCTTTCTGCGTTCCTCGTAGTCTTTTACAGAAACGCAGAATTTATTTATAAATGTCAGATATGTAGTTTTTGAAATGATTGGGCTCTAATAGGTTATTAGGAGAACACATTCTTATTGTGAAGTTGTAATTATTCAGAACAGGTCTGTGATATTTAAAAATAATAATTAAAAACACAGTAAGGCTCCTTCGAATAATGGAACGATAAAATGTATTGATTTGAAAAAGGTGTAAAAAAGTTAGAAAATTTGTCGTCAAAAATAATGTCGCTGTAGCATAGTGGATAATGCACCTTCCTTGGTTTGCAAAGAGATTCAGGTTTGAATCCCGATAGTGCAACAACAATATTTTTCGACAAAATTGATTTTGTATGTATATCTTTCTAATTAATACATTTAATTATTATTCTAATAGAAGGATTAAACGATTAAATTAATGCCCCGTGAAATTTCGAAAAAAATAACAGTATAAAGTTCAACGCGAAGCGGTCATTGAATCCTCACAGCGTGTCTTGCTTTCGGATTAGAATAATGCATCTACAGTATACATATACCTTTACCGACTCTAAGAGATCAATGTCTTATTGAGTGATCATCGTGGACACGTGCCATAAGGCAGCCTGTAGGTGTCATGTGAGGTAGACAAGGCAAGTAAAGGTGAATTGAACTGAGAAGCGTACTTACTGTTTACAATGAATTTACTGAGGCATGGTTACAAAAAGTTATTAGAATATACTGGTTGAAATAGTTCAATGAAATCTTGAGTTTGAAGGAAACACTGCCGTCGGTTCTGAATAAGGAAATAGAGTGAGGAGCTTGGAGAGCTCCACTCAGCCTGCATGCAGCTTCTCTCGGGTGCCTACCTTGGTTAGGGTAGCCTGTTGCTTAACAATCCACAAATGCTTCTACCACAGATTGATTTATTTATTTATTTATTAGTAACTATATAATATATATAAAAAATTTGTTAGGACTGTGCCCGTCTCACTAGAGAAATTCTGTGTCGATTATTTTTCTTCTTCTTAGTCTGTCATGTCTTATCCTCGTGATATTCCTGGCGTTTGCCTCCCTATCTTGTGCTAGACGGAATAGCTCCTCAACCCTTCTGATTCCAGTCTTGTCCTGATGTGTCCCTTTAGCCAAGATGCCTTTCTAAAGATTAGTGTCCCGATTTCGTGCCAATCAAGATACAGAAATATCGAAACCGTTCGATAGTTTATATCCACAAATCTATAGCTTTAAACATTAAAAATAATATTTACCTTATTGCAAATGAGAAATTAAAAATTCAATATTTTGGATCACATTTTTTAAGATTTCAGGTCCCTTTTAATTATCCACACACTACTTCAGAAAAATATTTATTATAAAGTCAACAACTTAAATACAGCACACGTTTAATATGATTGACAAGTCTAAATGGCGCGCAAGTATATGGAGAAACGTTATACAAGATCGGCGAGGTCCACAATCCCCTTCCACATCAGGATACCAGAGACCAGTGAGTTCTACTCGATGGCAACACCCTTCGTACAGAGGACCCAGCTGTTTCTCTCGCAAGCCTCAAGCAAAGAAGCGACAAACTCTGAAGAAGATCTCGGAATAGCAAAAGATGACTCGCTTCCTTCTGAAGATGTCAAATGTGAAAAAGAAGATGAATTGAATTCTCCTGACTCTGTTCTAGAAGTGAGCAACGATTGTATCGCTTCATCGTCAAAAAATGCGGGAAGAGATGCTCAACCAACGCAGAAACTACAAGAAAGTCCGAAAAAAAAACTATTCAGCTTCACCAGCAATAAGTGCGTTTTAAATTTCATCCGGGCATCAGAAAGCAGCAGTGATAAAATATCCCTCAACAATGAAACAGTTCACACAAAAAACATCAGTGGTGGGAGTAAATCTAGAATATTTCAGTTCAGTTCAAGTCCCAAAAAGACATGTAGAGATTCTTCGCAGAAATGCGCTCCTGATACGAGTGACGTTCTTGTAACAGGAGAGAACGAGAGTGACGCGGCGTCCGGGTCCAGTGGTATTTCGGTCATGTGCGGTATGAAAAAGTTTACCTCCTGTAGAACATTTTCTCCTGGTAGCAAGAGAAATCAACACATTAGTTCCCCTGCCGGAGGATATGAGAGGCAAGCGGTACCTGGTATCAGTTACGCTCCCGGTTGGTCCTTGAAGGGGGAGCATCTTATTAAATGGCAGGAGAATGGAAAAACGACACTTCAGGTAAGATAATATTAATGAGAACGGTTTCCTTGAGAGGAAACGTCATTATTTCAGGATTATTTTATTTTTTTAATATTAGCTCCAGCTAACAGGCTTTGCTGGTGTGTTCCATGTAATTATTTATATATTCTTATTTGCTATAGTAAAAACAAAATCAAAATATGATATGAACACGATCAAAATGTTTCATAATTACTACGTAATTAAACACTAGCTGTTTGATTCATAATTACGTAGTAACAGTGTTTAAAATACAACAGTGTTAGATATAAACGGATTATTTAATGTTTACACATAAAATGTTTATTTTGTTTAAGAAAACGTTATTTTCCATTAAAATCAGTAAAAAACATATAATTTATGAAATTTTCTACTAATGTTGTGAATAAGTTCAATAATTATAAATGTTGTGGCTAAAATATTAGTGAAAACATATAAAGGCGTTTTTTTAGAGGTTTGTTTTCGAATCAGCAACACTTTTTCCATTGACAGCCAATTTGACAGCTGACAGCTAATTTATGCTAAGTTTGGTTTGCCGTTTCACCATGAATAGGCTTACTTCAGAGTAATGTTTGCAAATTGTGCACATTTATTTCAAAAATCGTAGTTCAGTTCGCGAAATTTACCGTACGCTATTTCAACATAATCGTCCATCCGAGCAAGCAATTCTAATAACCATGGATCATTTTCGCGCCATGGATACTCTAATTGATTATACGCGTCCGCAGAGACATCGTACAGTGCGCATCAAAGAAGCTGTTGCTGCAGTGGAGCGTAGTATTGAGAAGGACCCTAATGAGTAGATTCGCCATCGTGCACAGCAATAGATACATAATTACTGACTTTTTTGTTCCCTAATTGAATGGCATTAATGTGGAAGAGCTGTGGTTTCGACAAGACGGCGCAACATGCCACACAGCGCGCGCCACAATCAATTCATTGAAGGATATTAATTAATTTCACAACAGACTTGCGAATTGGCCTCCAAGATCGTGTGATTTAACACCTTTGGATTATTTTCGGTGGGGATATGTAAAATAGCTAGTCTATGCCCATAAAACAGAGACGATATACGACTTGGAAGCCAACATTCGCCTCGTTATTGCCGATATACGGTCCCAGCTGGTCGAAAATGAACTTCCAGATTGCGCTTTATTCGAGCCAACCGCGGCGCCCATATGCACATCACATTTAAACACAAATGGCATCAAATTATCTATCTAATAAAGCTAATATGGCCATTACTACCTTTATTGTATTTTCGACATTTTTTAACGAAAATTATGACAGCGCGAATTTGACGACCGATATGACGCTAATAAAAATACGCATTTATAGGAGCGATACAAATATCATTTAGATATAAAACTTGTAACAGAATTGGAAGAATCTTTTGTTCACTGTTCTAGATAAGGTTTACTGTGGTTCGATTTGTCAAAAGATTGAGGCATCGTGCTGCCACGGGATGCGTAACATCCTTCTCCAGCAATAAATACATGTCGAAGGCTTCATGAAGATTGGAAAGACAATAGTATGAACCAATACAATTGCAGTTGCTAGCTTCATGTCGCTGTCTTTCCATACTCTCCTTAGTTGGTTCATAGCTAATTATTTTTTGTGAAGCCCTGTCCACAAACACTACATTCGTTTTAGAACTTACAATAATAAAAATTGAAAATCGTGCAACCGACCAGACCCAACCCCAGATTCTATGCAACAGAATAGTTGAATTTCACTAAAAAATTTCAATGCACGTGTTACTTGCACAAATATATCGACGCCAGGGGTGTGCTGTAACAGATAGGGGTTTCAAACTGTAAATAGAACCTCGACACGTGGAGGGAGGGTTCTACACTCTCGTGAGATACGAGGATTAAGTGCTGTGAGAATTAATGCCTCCGAAAGGTGTTTTGTTGGGTGAAACTCAACAATTCAAGAATACATGTTGTGGTTTAAGAAGACCTTTATAACATAAGCATCCCTTATTTCATGAAATACCCAAATATTAAGGGGTAACCATTGTTAATAACGAAGGAATATTCAACTCATTTCGAATTAAGTTTACATTTTGTTATCGCGGAGATGGAAATATGAAAACAAAACAAAAATTCGTCTATCTTCGATAATGCTAGTACAGAGGTCGGAGCGAAACGTTGTTGATCGGCTCACGAATGACAAAATACTTGTGCGGTCGGACGGTGATGAGTTGTGGCGCATGATTGATGTCAGACAGAGATGGTTTTGATACTGCTCTATTGTTGCGTCCAGTACTGACTCATCGTCGTAATTCAGTCGAATTTAAAAAAAAATTATATTATTTTTTGGCCAATACAAATAATAAAAACAAAAACAACAACAACAAATAAAAACAGCTTATTTAAGATAATGAAGTAATTATTATCTATTATTTAAAAAAATAATAATTTAATAATACAGAAAAGAATGTACAAAAATTTAATTAGCACCTACAGAAAATAATTTTTTTGAAATTTCATGTAATAAATTTAACAGATAATCAAGACAGAATAATTAAATACGCACCGTACTACCGCCTACGATAAAATCAATCTCCACACTGATCCGCCAGTTTTCGGACATCTCTTTGATGCAGCCGCCATCATTTGTCTATTAGTGTGTATTATCTGTTTTCCTTCCATGAAGGCGCTATCTCTCTACATTGCTTTCTAGGAACGATCTCTTATTGTTCTGCAATTACTCATTGTGAAGTCATTAGTCTCTGATCATAACAATATTTTAGTACAAGACTCTTACGTATCAAAGTATCATTGAGAGATTATTATGGACACGGGCTATTGGATCCTAGACGACAGAGAATTTAAGAAGACATATTAGGATATAAGTTTCAAGTTCTGAAACAGCGGAATAGAAGGGAAGATACTTTGTGAAGACTTTAGACCCTCGACTCTCATAAGGGAATGAAAATAATGATGATAACGATGAAATAAAATATATATATTATTATATATAGGCTAAAATATATAGGTAGAACGTTGACAACTTTTCCAATCAGAAACAGGCGCAAGTAGCTAGCTAAGATAACATCAAAACAAATTGTAAACTAGAATGTTCAGATTTCATTTCATGTCTTGAAATAGGGGGTGGGAATCCTGCCGCTGAAGTGTGTAAACTTTCTTCAGAAAGCGGTTTACAAAGTTTGCTCAGGATGTCGGCTCTGGGAATATTATTCTGGAAATCCCAAAGAAAACAGACCACGTTGAAGTTGAATCGACAAAAAGGGATTTTATTTCAATTTGAAGATGTCCCCGTTTGTAAAGCTTGTATTTTTCGTTTTTCGTCGCATATATGAATTGATAATAAATGGGGATGTCGCATTTTAGGCGAGTCAAGACAAGTCATAAACGTATTCTTATAAAAATATATTTTATATCCGATCTCACAAATGTACGTCAAAATAATTTGTCAGTTTTTTTTACGCGATAAAAATTTTATTAAGAAATACTCGTTATGTATCATGGTGACCAAATACTTTAAAATATGAATTAAATATATTAATTAGAAAGATATACATATAAAATCAATTTTATCGAAAAATATTGTTGTTGCACCACCGGGATTTGAACCTGGATCTCTTTCCAAACCGAGGAAGGTGCATTATCCAACTATGCTACAGCGACGATATTTTTAGCGATAAATTTTCGAACTTATGTGTTACCTTTTTGATATTAATACATTTAATCGTTCCATTATTTACTTTATTACTTATTTTTACGGAATCTCAAATTTCCTATTCTTAGGCACTTATTACAGTATTTTTCTTCATTAGTCACAAGTCTTTTTGAGTATAGGCTTTGGTGTGATATAGAAATATCCTGAACGCACCGAGTGGAGCAGTACCAAACCACCACTCATGACTGGCGATCAGCTGTGCGCTACACAGTACCAAAGGCAGCTAGAGCCACTGACCCAAGCCAAGCAGTTACTCTTCGGTAGCTCCTGGACATCTTTACACTCCGAACTCTATATTAGCATTCCACCGCACAGATATTACCCGTAATATTAAAAATGATTCTAAGACGTAATACATAAACTCAGTGTTTATCAATATATTTATCTGTCAGTCTGAACATGTCCATCTTCTTTCATACCTCCATATTTTCTCCTTCTTCTTCTTCTTATTTCATGTCACTACATCCCAGAGTGGGATTTCGTCTCCTTCACAGTGCTCTCCACCGACTCCTATTCCTGGCCATTCTTCTCCAGTTCCCAGACTGCTCCAGTCTTCTTTGGTCTACCTCTAGATCGCTTCCACTGGAGTATCCACTTGATCATGATTTTTGGTGTCCTGTCATTCTGATTTTTGGTGTCCTGTCCTGACATTCTTCCAACATAGCCCATAGCAATATTTAGGACCTACAGAATCTTTCGAATGTTTCTTGCTCAATTAAGTTTTTTAACTAATTATTTTTATTTCTACAAGTTCCATTTCAGTGTACGTAAGCTCTTACATTTTCTTAATATTTTGATGATAGCGAATAGACACTGAAAATATTCGGTCGTATTTTCCAGAACAACACATACAATAGACAGTGATAGAAGGAAGAATAATAAGAAGATGGCCTAGGAAAACAAGTCAGTAGTTTGGAGGTTACCAGGTGAAGAAACCATCGAGAAACAAAAAACCTGGCTGTGTAAGGATCCATGGAGAGAGCTACAACGACAAGGGAATGTCCCTAAAGGGGGTCACTACCGAGAAAAATGAAAAAAAAAACATTTAGCGTTTTATTATTCTAGACCCTTCTTTGAGCAAGAAAATTTAATCAGCACATTTCTACGATAAGTAGAATTGCTTGAAATTTTAGTACAAAGTGGCCAAGAAATATGTGTTCCACAGAAAGGTTTGTTCCTTTTTTGCTTTTGAAACTTGTCATTGACTTAGTCATTTTTTTTCATCAGCAAAAATAAACTGCCGATACAATAAATTAACAATATCTAAAAGAACAACAAAAGTAATAACAGAAGAAGGTAAAAAATTTGTAACAAGCTCTAAAACGTAAGTAGGATAAAAAAAGACATAAAAAGTGCACAATAATGAAATTTTAAAACCCAAACATAAAATTAACAAAGGTTTGTCGAATCAATCAGTGTTGCCATACCAATAAAAAAACATGAGAATTAAACTCCGAAAAACAAGAATAAAAGTGAAATAAAAGTGTTCAAAGAGGAACTTTTTAGTTTTTCGGCTCTCCTCAAAAGTTGACTTTATTGTACATTGGTCCCATTATTTTGGAAACCATAAAATATATTGAAGTTTTTTTTTAATGTCTATGGCATCACTGACTGCATTCCTGACTAAGGAAATGTCAAACGAATCAGCTGTTCAATTACCGCCATTTATCAAACAAAAGGAAAAAATATCAAAATTTGAAATCTGCTACAGCTTTTAGTTTTTTAAACCCTTAGTTACATTAACTAAATCAGAAGTGTGCAAAATTTCATTTAAATCGGATTAGCAGTTGCTGAGAAAATGGGTCTTACTTTTCAACGTAAATGGTCCTTGGTAGTGACCCCCTTAAGAAGAAGAAAAAACATTGCGAGAACGAACGGAGACTAAATATTATAGTTACATCAAAAGATTAAAAAAAACATTATTTATTGCACCAAAATAGACGTTTGAGGTATCAAAAAGGCAATTTGCAAATTTAATGTGGCACTTAAACATATAAAACAGAACCGGAAAGAAAAATCCGCAAAAGAGGCTAAAAAGGTTACGCAAAAATATTTTTTTCTAATTCTACTCCGAAAGCCTTTCCTAAGTGGAGTGGCGTATTTTTGTCGGGCTACAAAAGAGTAAGGGCCACTTTGTTCACACCCCTCGCAGAATGGCGAACACGACAGCTTTTCTTTGGGGATGGGATGGGGCAGATAAAGCGAACCCTGTCAGAAGTGAGTTGCGCGCATCCCGCTTTCTTGTACGGGCAATTTTACTGCACGACGACGGGAAGACATTTTAGTGGGCATTCTATGCTATCTCTGACGTTAAAATTATATATATACAAGTTTTCTTACTTTAAAATATTAGAATAATGTATAAATTCGTAGCATTTTTGTTTTCCAAGGCAAGAGTCCTTTGAAAATATATTTTTAAACATATTTCAATGTCATTTTAAACCCATATATGAATTCGTCTTTAATTGGGTAATTTATAAATATTTAGCGTAATTATTAGCTAAAGAAAATTGAGTTCCAAGAATAAAAAAAACTAACATTTCTGACATGTAATTTATTTGTTTGAGTTTAACCGAAGAGTTGAGGCATAAACGAATACTATGACTGGAAATGTAACTTCGGAGATTTATTGCCAGCAACTTCAAGGCAATTCAAGAAAAGTGATGTTTCGGCATGATAATGCCCGTCTGCGTACTGCTAAAATTAAAAAAGCGGCTATTTGAAAGCTCGGTTGCGAGATTATTCTACACCAGCCCTACTCTTCTAATCTTACTTTATCAATTTTTCATATTTTTCGCTCTTTATCCAAAAGTCTCTGAGGAATCTTCTTTAATATCAACGATACTTTTAAAAATTGGCATGACGACTTCTTCACCAAGCCACCAGATTTATTCAAGAGTGATATCGAAGAACTGCCAGTACGTTGCACCTGCACAACTGCAACAATGCAGGAGAATTCATTATTATACTGAATTAAACAATGCATACGTAAGTGTACGAATGTAAATGCACGAATTATTTTATTAACTTATTAAATTATTAATTATTCAATTATTTAATATTTCTGGTTACATTATGAATATTTTTTTGATGTTTGTATTGTTGGATATAACGGATCTTAATTAGCATAGCCTTCTGTCTGGTTATAAGATATTAACATCTCTCATAATTTGAAGTACAAATAGAATAGGTGTGACCGACGCATACATAGATACATGATGAATTCTGAAAGGATGGGTGGAAGGAAAATAGAGAATCTAAAATGAAATAATGATGAGGATATGGTAATCCTTCAATAGAGGACCAGGATGGACTCACGGAACGAAAGGGATAGCTCAACTCACCTGGTTGATGACACCGTCTCTTTAATCATCCAGAAGTTCACCCAATATATAAAACTGCTAAGGCACAAAACAACTCTGATGAGTTTCAACTTCAACAATACACCAAAATCACAACGGTATATGAACTAGAGATCCAACAAATAATCACAGGAAAATACTATGAATTCAAATCAAATTAGTCGAGCCAAAGGAACAATGTGTACCGATTTGGAGTGGGCTAGGAGGTAGGAACAAAACTAAAACTAGTGACAATAACACTATATTAATAAAATAAAAACTAAATACAATACAATGTATTAAATTCAGACCCCTTCCATTTTACATTGGGGCCTAATAATTATTTTCCTTTCAGCATTGAGGTCCAAGTTTATTGTGTTTAAATTGTACGTAAGTCAGAAGATGGTGGGTGTATAAGAAAGTGGACACAGAAGGGGTCGTTCTTGCAAAGAAAATTTATTCCACGGGGATGTTTTGTACGTCTGCACAAGTATTAGATTAAGGAAATCTTAAGAAGGATCTATTGAATTATTAATAGTGCATTATTCTTAGTAACATGAAAGTTCTCCAGTCCTTTGACAAAAGGTTTTTAAGGCCTAAGAAGGCTCATCAAAATGGTTTTTGTACTCAAAATACTTCCAGCATAAAATTACAATTCTGTTTGTAATCTTAAAAAAAATCTAAACACAGCAGATTCCTAATTATCCATGGCGCTGTAGTAAAAAGTTACGACAATTTTATATAAACGAAAAGTTGGATAAAAAATTCTTAACTATGTTTGTACGACTATATTTTTTCAAAATATTGAATAAAAATATAAACAGGAACAGTAATGTCTGACACGAATATTTTATAGGTAGCTAAAATATTATTATCTTTAGAAATATCCTACTCATAATTATAATATTTCAAAGATAAAACGTCAAACCATTTTTCTCAACATTTCAATGCGTTCAAAATCAAAAAATGTGTAATAAATATGAAAAAGGATTCAATTCAGACAAAACGCTACTGAAATGATTTCTTAGGTCGGATTTTAAACACTTGTTTATATTAACATTTTGAAATATTATTTAAAAAGTGAAAAATATTTTTTATTCTACTACATAATGAGAAACAGAAAATTATACTGCCTAAATGTCGAATGCGTCGTCCACCGGGTGGTTCGTTCTGTCCACAAATTATTATTTGAGCGCGCTTAGATTCAGCGTTTACCTTTAATGCATATCAAATTGTGTATTTAAATTACTCGTGCATTTATCAAAGCCTTTAATTTTAATTACATATGTGTACTTGTATTTTATCAGGGTCATTTTTTCACTACGACCCCGGATAATCCGGTTTATTTTACATGCTATATCTTATCTGTTTAATTTATTTATTTATTTAGACTTGATTGACATACATGTTTTTGTTGTAATAGAGGTGAATATATTATAATATAACATGATAAATATAAGATACAATTATATTCCAATTAAGTATATACTCGTAGTTTATTGTGTGGGATGGAGTAGACTCCACCTCTGATACATGCAGCATTGTCCTGGCTACTTTGCTACACTGCAGTCTATGTTAAAGTAGCCAGTTTTTTTCGTGCTGTTGTGGTGTTATTTAATAAAGATTCGACAGAAATAAAAAAATAATTTTAAAAAATGGTTGTAAAACTAGTGAATTATTAGTGTAGGCACTGTATAATGATTATATTAGAATATTGGATAGCCATTCTTCTGATTGCTTCTGATCATATATTGGGTCCGTATTTGAGTAATCTTTTTCGAAGTGAACGATTTCCAGTCAATGCCGAGTGTGTAGTACAGTTTCGGAGCTAAGAACACGTAGAATCTGAGAAAGTGTCGCTGTTTGTTTCGTGTTGTGTCCATGATTTATTGCTTAGGGTGAGTTGTTGTTAGCATGGAAATATTGGACGAGTCTCAACATATAGATTTGTCTTACGTCTAAGGTATTGTACTCTTTAAATATAAGACCTGATGGATATCTAAAGGGACGAACATTTATTACATATTACATATTATAAAATAACAATTGTTATAAGATATAATACAACATAAATTTACTAAGATTTATGTTAATTAATTTTGTAATTTATAGTATGACATGTTAGTATGGTGAACAGGAATTACAAACGGTTTCTTTGGTGATTTGGTCGTAAGGAACAAATAAAAAAATATATGTCGCCAGTGTTGATAACACCAGGAGTAGAAAACTTTTGAGAAAGACTTGGCATGACCAGATATAGAATTATGATCCTATTAAAAACCCCAATAATCGATGAGTATGAATGAGGATGATACCAGGACAGAAGAGTGTGCCGTTCTAATCTCACGAATAGTGAGTTAGTGAAGATAAAAATGAATTGTGAAATAATTATGTTAATAAAATGACACAATAAAAACGTTGATATATGTGATTACAATAATTGTGACAACATATCGCTATTTTATAAGAATAATTTAGTGTCTAGATATAACAAATATATCATCTGTCTTGAACTAGTTATAATAGTGATATATTATGATAATTGTCACAGGCTTGAACTAGTCATTCGATATATGTCACAGGTTTTAACTAGTCATTCGATATATGTCATAGGTTTGAACTAGTCATTCGATATATGTCACAGGTTTTAACTAGTCATTCGATATATGTCATAGGTTTGAACTAGTCACTCGATATATGTCACTGGTTTGAACTAGTTAGCCGATACTTGTCGAGGGCTAGAACTAGTTTTTTGATGTCCGTTATATGCTGTGCTATAACCAGTCATTACATATCTGTCGCAGGCTTTAACTAGTTGCCCGATATATTTATGTCATAGTTTTATACTAGTTATATGACATCAGTCATTATTTTAAACTAGTTAGTTTTTTTATTGTGTAAAAATTTTTGTTATTGTGTTTTGTTATGAAGTACTCCATGTTTATTGTTAAATTATTTTTAAAAGTCAAATTATATTCAATATTATCGTTGAGTTCTGCTAGTTTGGAATTTGACCATTTTCAAACAAAAAATTGTTTGAAAATGGCCAAACCAAATTATACATAGTTATTCTTTATGACCCTGCCGCTAACCCCTTTACCCGATATAAACGTGTATTATGTTGAACGCCATCTAAATTTTGTACAGTTGCACTCTAGGATCCTGAAGAATAAATCACATCACAACGCACTCCCTCACAAATATCACCTTCTCGCGGCCTTGGTCATTTAGTGCCTGTGTAAAACAAAAGCATCCACCATTCCCCTCCCTCTAAATCTATTTTAAATTACAATTTTCCCTAGTAATATACTTGACCTTATTAATTTTTTTTTTTTTTTTATCGTTTCAGGTAAGTCCATTGGCAGTATTAGCCATTATTTAAAGAAATCAAACTACATCGGTAAGGTTCACTTTATTATTAATTACACACAAGGCAATATATAATATAATAATCAATTGTTATTTAAGTCATCATTATTATACATTTCTATAGTATATTTTTCTTTTCAATCATACTTCTCATTCTCCCACACAAAGGCCGCCCCGGGAGGGCGCCAACGTTTCGAGTATACAATTATAAAATATTTTATAGGATAATGATTACGTAATATTATAATTTTCACCTACACAAGATGAGACCGCGTCAGGGCGGGGTCCATGCCAACCGCATACCACAGCGTGGTATGTGGAAGAGTGGGATGGTTGACAAGAACCCATTATTTTTAATTACAATTATTAATTTCTTAGTAAGTGAGCATGGAATTGTCACATGTTCTTTTGGAGCGTAGATGACGTCATGGCTGGAGCCATGGCTTAGTTTTCATATGACACAACATTATACTAATGCTCAGTAGCTGATAAAATTATCATTTACATAAAATAACTTCTATTTGTCATTCTATAACCGGTCAGCATCAACATAACTTCTATTTGTTGATGCTGACCGGTTTTGGAGCGGTCACTTCTTCGCATGGGTAAAATAAAACTATTTTTGAATTAAACGGTTTGAAGTGACAAATTTTTCAATGACAAATTTTCAAATTTTTATTTTTGAATTAAACGGTTTGAAGTGAAAAATTTTTCATGACAAATTTTCGAACCAGTATGTTACACTTTTAATAATATGAGTTGTATCAAAATGTAATAAAAATGAATTGTTATTTCTGGCGTCTGCAGTCGGTTTACTCAAAGTTATTTGAGATTCCGTAAAAACAATGCAGATGGCTTTCAAATAATGGAACGACAGATGTATTAATTTGAAAAAGTGTAACATATAGGTTCGAAAATTTGTCATGAAAAATACTGGCGCTATAACACAATTGGTAGTGTACTTCCCCGGATTGTAAATTGAGATCCAGGTTCGAATTCCGGTAGCGCACCAACAATATTTTTCGACAAAATTAATTTTATATGTATATATTTATAATTAATACATTAAATTAGTATTTAGATTATCTATGCGGTGTGAATGGAGCATCTTCAACGACTAGAGCCAATTGCGGTCACTAACTCGTCGAGAAAGGATCGCTTAATAATCAGTGCTTCGTGCTTGTGCCGGCACAAACAACAAAACATCGGAGATTTTACTGTACAGTACATTATCAGTTGAAAGCCCGGGGACAAACTAAGCTGTGAAAAAATTTAAGAATATCATTTCTTACGTCAATATTAAAGTGTGTCCTTTTCTGCCGTCAGCCGGCGCTCTTTCGACACGTCCCCTAAAGCACCTGAAGACGAATGGGCGACCATCAGGCGGGAAAATATTGAAAATTTGAAATAAACGACGCCATTTCTAGTTCTAATATCGTATATTGCTATTTTCGGCCTTTAAGTGGCATTACCGCGTGATTTATCTGCGAAATTTACGCGGTGTGGAAGCTTTTTTCAGTTTTTCTAGCGTTAACGCGACACTCCGCGATCGTCGGATTCAAATCCGGTGATTTACCGCCCTCTGTTGACGGAATATTGCAGCGGATCACCGCGAAGCGATTCTTTGCTAAAATGAAATTGAGGGAAAATGTTGTGTGAAAGGACCGTAATTAGCGCTCGATGCTATCGAACTATACATGACTTATAAAGTTGATAAACAAATTATTATTATTTTTGAATACTCTCTACTTGTTGTTGTTGTTGTTGTTGTTGTTGAACCATGGTGTTCTCCTTCTTCTAGAGCATCGACTTCCAGCAATCTTTCATGAATTATGAGGTGCAAAATCATCACATGTCCGAGCTATTGAAATTGTCGATTTTTTATTGTTTTAAATACTTAATTTTCTTCATTCATTCGTACTGTGGAGGTCATGTTCATTTTACAACCAATCCGCGCCGCTGAGTACGGACATAATTCAGACGACAATACATCGCGACACAACCGGTCCGAGAAGGGATCACTTTTCCCCTGGCCACCTTCTCGAACGGTTCTCTGGAACCACCTCCAGTGAACTTCGCTAGTCACAAACTTTAACTTACAATTTAACCTTCAAACAGTATAAATTTTTTTGTCCATCGTTCGACAATGAACACCAACTTTTGTAAATCCTATTCCAGCCATATATATACTCACACATCACGCTCTTTTACATTCTAAGGAAGATTAGGGCAAACATCTGTAGCTCCATCCGAGTAACTCCCACAATACATAATCAAATCAATCCCTAAAGAACCATAACATCGTCATTTGTAACTCTATCCATCTAGCTAATTTGTAACTCTATCCATCCAGCTAATTTGTAACTCTATCCATCCAGCTAATTTGTAACTCTATCCATCCAGCTAATTTGTAACTCTATCCATCCAGCTAATTTTGAGCATTCTTCTATAGATCATTTCTTCGATATGTTCATTTCTTACACGCTCTCATTTCATAAAATAAAATCGAGAACACACTCCATCTGACCATTCTCATTCGTAATCTAAGGTTGAGATCATGACTGCAGAACATGCGGATAAAGGTTGCACGGGCTTGCTCAATGCGGCATTTGATTTCAACAAAATGATTGTGTCAAGTGTGTTAATTGGTTTTGTTAAATACTTTTGATTAAAACCGTTTTGACCTGTTTGTTTCATAACTACGAAGTATTTTTAAAAAACAACAGTGCTAAATATATTCGGAATATAAACGGGCTTACCTCGAGCTCCTGCTGTCCTACCACCGATATTGAGAATGATGGCGATCGCCTTATCATTTCATCGGTAAGTGTTTTATAAATTTGACAATTATTTTTTTTGCATTTTATACGAGTGGCCCAAAAAAATTAAAACATTTCGTAAAACGTGATATAATTACATCGATTAGGATTTCTCTATCCACGCCGACTTAGCTGTCGAGCGTAGCATTGCCAGTTGGATGAACAATCACAGCTATATGGTATTACTTTTCAGAAAGCTAACAAACAATGTTATATTCTCATGTAAATCACAGACCAGTAAATGAATAGACATGACATAAGAGAGCGGTTTGAAACATTAGTTGCGGGACGAGGTGCATTCTACAAATATTATTTGTGGAAACATAAATCCGATAGTTTATGACACATTTATGCAACAGTAAAAGTATTTGTGTAAACAAGACGTATTTTTTACATTAATGCGTATTATATTGTTAGCATGGTAAATTGTCGTTCCAATTAAATCATATATTTAAAAAAAGTTTCCGAGCTATTTTATTGCGCGAGTAACACCAAAATGCAAATATTGAAACAAGGAATTTTGCGTTATTTTGTAGTCTGTGCATGTAAATAATAATGTTACTTTTGGTGTTATTCAAGAGGGTAAGGCTTGCCTCTACCATTTCGAGAAGTCCATCTTATTTAATTTTGAGGATTGGTTATATTATAGCGTCTGTTTTACATGCCTCAAGATTTCAGGTGTATTGCGATCGAGATCAGTCCTGCTCACGTTCTCGTCAGCGCATCTGCTCGGCCGTTGCGATCGCTGTGTTTTTCTACCCCCTCCATCTAAATCTAGTCACGTGACAAATGACGTCATAAATTGTAGTTTTCTCCCGCCCTTTTTTGGCAGGAATGTTTCGCCGAGAATAGACACGTCGGGGAGGAGCCGAGCACCATAGATAACGGTGAAAAATAAGAGGCAGAAACGAAATGAATGACCCCTTATGCCGTATATTAACTCAGATCAGATAAAACATTACAACAAACAATAACGAAAATTTGTAGAGAAATCAAGCAAAAGAACACTACTTCATTTGAAAAAATTAGCTTGGAGAAAAGATATAAAATTATCAATAGCAAGTTGAACTGCCCTGAGTTGATACAAATGGTTTTGTATAAAGTACCAACTCAAACGAGACAACATGAAGTGTTCTCTGTAGGTAGGTACACATAGAAGTAATTATGTTGTTAACTCGCCAATATCGCGGATGCATCGGCTTTGTAACAAGTTGAATTTTCGTCTTGAACCTTTATCTTTTATGGTTTGTTTTGCTTATTTTTTTGCTATTATTTTAATTTCTATTTTTTTATTCTATTTTTATATATATATATTCTTTGCTACTTGTATAACTGCTCATGTATTTTTTATTATGTTTTATACCAAACCTATTGAAAAAATATTTGTACGTAAATTATACTTAGTTTTTATATATTACATTAAAATTGTACTGTATTGTTATTTTTATGCAAAAGCCCACAAGGGTGTTGATGGAATTAAATAAATTTTTAAAAATTGACCGACTAGTTCACTTGGTTGTCGTCAAGACCATATTGAGAAATGTACTGTGAATATCAAGTTTCAGATGTGACGGACTCATGGTACCACCTTGCGGTGGTTCGCGGAAGTTTGCTGACACGCCGCATACCGGTTCTCAGCGAGCTTATGATAGCCACCACCAGAGGGACGCGGCGCTAGCCTTACACTTTCTGTAATTGGCTAGTATAACCTGAGTCAGCCGAGTATTCATCATTACACTTTTTAAGTAATACCCAACAACACTAGCCAAACAGACATATCAGAGTACGACGATGCTCAGCTCCATAACACATAACGTTGGCAGCTTTTTTAAATCTTCCAATTCAATGTGTCTTTCTAAGAGACGTCAGTCTGTTCCCACTTTGGCTCGCCGTGTTCTTGAAACGTTGAGCTTCTGCTGTCCTTTCATTAATATTAAAGACAATTGCCTGAAATTATTCCCCATACATCAAATATTAAATAATTGTTTACAGAAATGCTTAGGCCGTACAATGATATGTGTATGATGATGATTTGAGTTATAGAGGCACTTTCAGGAGATGTTATCGGAGATATGGAAGAGTGAAGCCCAAGAGCCGGCCTCCTAGATTGCTGCAGGCGCATGTTATTGGCACCTAACGTCAGTACTGGATGCATTTTTACGGCTGTTAGGAGCTCCGTTTTGCGCACTAGTTTAGGATCGTTGGTGGCGATAATATCTATGGGTTCAATTCCAACATACAACTAGGAATAGTCATTTTATATCACACACCGTACACTAAAATTTGTCGTGATGACAAAATGATTTCAATTTCTTTTTTTTCACTAAAAGTCGAAGATGAAATTAAAGATTCCTAATCTGTATTTTAGTAAAATGTCACTATCCGCTCGTGGTGGTGATGATGATGATGATGTCGATAATGACGAAAATTGTTCCAAATTCGTAAACACACTTTTGGCACGTCTTTTAATATCAATCGCGACTAAATGTTATTGACACATTTCCGCGTCCAAATCTGACGCTATCGAGGCTTCACTTGATCGGTATTGTTTAAATGATCTCGACATCGCGATACCATTCGCGGTGTGGACAATTATCTCCAGTGCACCAGTGAAATCGTCACCACCCTTGTGTGCGCAGTACGTGGTTTCGGCGGCGCCATCAAGGATGCCGAGTCTTCGAGATCGCTGGCTCTTTAGAAATTCCCTTTCCCTTCATTAGTGAGGTTGGCCCCTTCATATATCCATCTCCTGAAATCTTTTCCCACCTTGCGGTAACTCTAACTTACAACTGGTGTTCCGGATTCGTAAAATACACTTTTGGCGCGTCTTTCAATTCAGCCGCGACCGTTGTTATTGACACAATTCCGCATCCAAATTCCCACCCATACATTTTATTCATGTTCGTCTTGTCAGTGTGAATTGTGACGTGGACATCAGCAGACATTAACTTGACTGATATTTGTTCGATATTGACATCGCGATAGCATTCGCGGTGTGGACTTGTCAGCTACAGTGCAACAGTACTATATATTTTGATATTGTGTTTTGATCACGTATTGTTTGTTGTTGTGTGCTGTGGGTGAACTTGTGATATCACCGTATTCAATTGGGATCGAAGATCGGCTCATCCGCGTACCATTTTGTGATCTCGGCGGTGACTGCGGGGATTACGGAGCAGTCATATATAGGGTAAGGCGAGAGATTCCTTCTGAATCTCGGTTCCCGAGATCACTGGTCCTTCGACCAGATGCCTTATCCCCTCACCTACCTCATCCTGTACCAAGGTTTCCCTATTTTCCTTTCTTACCCTGCGGTGATTTCGATTTACGACCGGAATTGTCGTATTTCCATTCCGCGGGTCGCACGAACCGGAGATAGCATAAGTATGACGATAACAAAATCATAATTTAGAAATCGAAAAGTTACTTAATAATGGAATCAGTTGTATCACCTTAAAAACAAATTTATGTAATGAGATAGTACGCACTATTGAGTCTCACCGCGGGGAGCAGAAACTGCTTGGGTATATTTAGAGCCGAACCTCTGACACTTGAGTCATTATTCTGTGATGAGGGAGCCAATTAATGCCGACTCCAGCACCTGTGGTCCTCCCCCGGCTCCGGCGCTGTCGTTACCTCGGCTCCAGTCACGTGATGAGCAGGGCCGCTAGGAGGATGGATCGATCATTGTGGCCAAATAAATTTATTAATCAATAAGGACGATGCAAATTGAATTAAAAAATCCGGTTATATGATCAGTAGTAAATTTTGATCATGGCACGATAAAGAACGTCTACAGTTTGTTTGAATCTCAAATTTACTATAATTAAGGATATCTATAATTTGTCTTAATAACATTGCCTTTGGAGATAAAAATCTAGTAATTGTGTGTTCTAGAACATACCCAAATATTGTTAATATAATATATACTGGTCTAAGTAAGACATATAAAATTGAAAATTGACTTTTCAAGCGAATTCTAATATAATATGTTACTCATTCGTCATATGTACAGATAAATAATGTAGTTTTCATATTTCTAATAAAAATAAAAAGATTCTCATTAGTGACATCTATGCTGTTTCAGGGGAATGAATATCAAATATGAATTAAATATATTAATTAGAAAGATATACATATAAAGTCAATTTCATCGAAAAATATTGTTGTTGGGAAGGTACATTATCCGACTATGCTACAACGACGATATTTTTAGCGACAAATTTTCGAACCTATATGTTACCTTTTTGATATTAATACATTTAATCGTTCTATTATTTGAAAGAGCCATCTACCTTATTTTTACAGAATCTCAAATACCTTTGAGGAATCTGATAACATACGCCAGAATTTTTATTCAATTTTGGACACACAGTTGGCGTTAGTGAAGTTGTACTTGAAATATACCTACATGGTAACATATATACAACTTACAAAAATTTGGTAGACGTGAATGTTAATTGTGTGTAGAATTGGTGAACATGTAAAGTGACCGCTTAAACCAGTCAAAGACAGGTCATAGGCCCCGGAATACCCATATAATATAATATATACGTCCCATATAATATAATAAATAGTTTCGTCTCTATGAGATATCTATAATATGTCTTGATAGAATTGATTTATTTTAAATATCACCATTGGCAATAAATACAATGTTGTGCTTTAGCTATGGCTTTATTCACCCCTGCGTTCGAAATCTGTCGCTTTGCTGGCGAAAAATCTTCGGTAATATAAATATAACAGCAAAATCATCATCGGGCAAACTCTCAGCACTAAAATAGCGGGATATTGAATGATACTTTTGAAATTAACAAAATTCATGGTTAAAATTCATATTTTTATTTGTTAACTTTAATGCTCCAACTTTTAAATTATGTTCTTTTATTGTAAAAACTATAAATAGACTTAATATTTTTAAACCAAAATACACTATAAAAAATTCGTTGCAATTAGTGGATATGTTAAAGCACATGAATCTTCCCAACAATGTTAAACTTGTTTCATTTGATATTTTTAATTTGTGTACTGATCTACCTATTAATGAAAGTAAAATTTTAATTTCTGATTTACTATTTAGTAAATCAGATGAATTTTCATCTAATTTACCTAATAATTCAGTAAAAGATCTATGTCGTTTGTTAAACCTTTGTATGAACCAAAATTATTTTCAATTTAATAATATAATGTATAATCAAATAGAGGGTCTTCCTATGGGAGCACCTACAAGTCCGCTAATAGCAGATATTTTTGTAGACAATTTGGAGAGGAATATTTTTAATTGTGATTCTCCTTTATTAAAAAAATGTTTTGTTTTGGTCAGATTCACAACGTCAACCACATTCTTCTACATTTTTAAATTTCATTAATTCATTTAAATTATTAATAAAAAAATAAAATTTACATTAGTAATGGAAAATAATTCGACCCTAAATATTTTGGATCTAACATTGATTAAAAATAATAATAAAATTGAATTCTAAATTTTTAGAAAACTAACTTTTACAGATACTATCATACACAATGAATCTAATCATCCATTTCACACATTCAGGGTTCCACTCCATGATACGTCGTTTAGTCAATATTTCTATGTCAACATCCAATTTCAATTGAATACAATTAAAAAATAGCACTTAATAACGGGTATAAAACAGGTTTGATAGACACTATTTTTTTAAATAAATTAATAGAATATAATAATCAATTTTTATATAAATCATAGATAAAACATAATGATATTAATGATTATTGGCGTAAGATTTTATACATCAATAACTTTTCGAATCAAATATCTAAACACCTACCACGAAACATTAGACCGGCATTTTATACAAATAATAATATACGAAATTTACTCATAAATTCTAAAGACAAAGATGATAAATTTAACAATTCTGGTGTCTATAAACTTAGTTGCAAGGATTAAAACGGGTAGAAATTTTAATATAAGAGTAAGGGAGCATTTGAGATGTTTGAACAATAGTGGGTTTTCAGAATTTGCTAGAAAATGGTCATGGTTTTGATAAAAAATTGGGATTGTCAATTTTGCATATAAACGGTGTTGGTCACAAATTAAATAATTTGGAATGGTTGGAGATAAATAAAACGTGTAAAACTAATCAAAAAATTATAAACAACCAGCTAACTACGAGTCCCATTTTAAATTTTTTCCTAAAAAATATTCGACTGAATTATTATTAGTATTGTATTAAGTAACAATTTGAGTTAGGTACTAAATTTATTTTTTAAATAATTGTTGTTTTTTAAAAATAAATTTTTTAAATAGATTCTGGTAAAGAAACAATAATATATGTTTTTAGTTAGTATTGACATCCTGAAGAAGAAAATGGTATTTTTCGAAACCGGTAGACGTATTTAAATTCAATTATGTGGTTAATAAAACAAAGTTAACAAATAAAAATATGGATATTGAATGATTTATTGTCGTTGCAATTTTCAAAGTATCAATGTGACAGATGACTTTTGAGACAGCTGTGAAGAGTCCGCCATTTACGGTTTTTATTATCCGATGTTGAAGTGAATATTTTTTACCAACGATCAAAAAATCCGCATTATTATTACCGCACCGCTTCAAGGTCGCCGTTCGTCTGGGCGGCAGCGTGCCGGATGTGGAGAGGGAGGAGAGGAGAAGGCACAGTACATTATTTTCGTTCAAGAATAAATAATTAACAAATAAATATATGTCCTAAACAAACACTAAAGTAATTTTTTTTTTACTTTAGTAAAAATTTACCACTGGATTTAGTGCGATAAACTTACTGAAATTACTGGACGATTATATCAATTTTCCAATAAAAATAATATCTTTATATATTCTCTAAACACATTAACTGACAGAGGTAAGTCAAAAATATTAAATCGTTGATTAAAAATAATTTTACAAGCTGTTATTATTACAAAATCAGAACTATTTAACTATTATAAACCACAATTATTTTTTCAATTTGATGTTGATGAAGTTTCGGCGTGCGTTCCGGACAGATCTGAGAGTTTATTGTATTAGTAACACGTATAGGCATGATCTACACGTATACCCAGCGCAGTGCAACAAGTGTGTGTTACAACAACGCTTATCAACAGCTGTTTAAATTGTATCCGCCATGTTTTTGGAAAGTAGAATACATAACTTTGAATCATTAATGAATGACAAGTGTGTGACACTTCCGGTGCAGATATTGATAGTCATAAAATTCGGTCCACATAATATCCATCTTTTTTTTTTGAAAATATATAAAAAAAAAACGTGCAATCTAACAAAATAACATTCCCTTATTGTTTGTTTGTTACTTCTTTGTACATCATAGTACAGAGTAAATGTATTAATTAGAAAGATATACATATAAAACTAATTATATCTAAAAATATTATTGTTGCGCTACTGGGATTCGAACCTGGATTATGTTACAGCACCACAGTACATTGACGACAAATTTTCGAATCCAAATGTTACATTTTTAAAAATTAATACATCTATCGTTCCATTATTTGAAAGTCATCTACTTTGTTTTTACGGAATCTCAAACACCTTTGAGTAATTCGATAGGAGACGTCAGAATTAATAATTCATTGAGTTTATTAAATTTTGGACACATTGATACAACTTGTATATTATTAAAGAGAACGTATTCTTATAAGTATATCTTTTTAATTAATACATTTAATTTATATTAAAAACATCACGGACCTATGTTCTGAATAATTACAACTTCACAATAAGAATATACAGGTTTGTTGGGTATCAATTAAAAGTTATATAGTTGTAATATCTATTGAAATTGAGTTGCTGTATTGGTTGGTACACTGTTTCAGTCTGTGTCAGGTAGCTTAATGTAAACCTTATTTACTGATGTTCAGAGGGTCAATGATTCTGTATGTATGAGAGGCATTTTTTGAGTATGAACTGTTGCTGGATATTTCCGGTGTAGCGCTGCGGTTGCGATGTTGACTCACCATATGCAACGTAAGAAACATTCACATATTGTAGTGAGTGGTTGAAATGATCGGCCCACCGTCTGTGAGACACGGTACGTGATTCGTTTCTTGAATGCACATGAAACATAAAACACCTGTTCTGATTTGCCATATTTTCCTTCATCTGAAGAGGTTCCACCGCGAGCGTTTTAATGACAATGATGAACTCAAAGACGGAGTGCAGACATGGTTTTCTATGACGAAGGTGTATAAAAATTGGTACCCTGTTATGACAAGTGCCTTAATAATGGTGGCGTCTATGTTGAGAAATAGTTTAAAGTGTGTATATCAATTAGAATTTGGTAAAGAAAATGTAAAATACAAAATTAAATTAAATAAGAAGTTATTTAACTCAGATACTTACATATTCTGTACTTAACCAACGAAAATTTACTGCTTCACTTTGCTGGTAGTTTATTAAACAATTAAAAAACCTTTAGAGTATTAACTTTATTGTGTTCCTGCCAGATTTGTTTGTGGAAGTTTAAAATTTTTATTCATCTATCTGTGATGGCAATTATCGCTTTTTAATTTTGTATAATTTTTTACTTAACCGTCATTAATTTTAGCTGTTTGAACATATATAACTGATTCTTGTATTAATGATGAGCTCAAAATCAAGAACCGTGAGTCAATCACTGATATCTTTGAGTCACGGTTACTATTAGTGATTGAATATTTTATTTATATTTGGTTGTGAATCGTGATTTATCGCATGTGCTATTATTGCTCATTCGATAAATTACATATACAGACAAGTTCATGAAGGAATGACGTTATAATTCGTGATAAGCGTCAGCAAGTAGATTCTGCCAAAACGTTTTACGCATGTGACCCGATATGCTGAGAATTTGACCCGAAAAATAAACTCACATTTTTTTATAGATTTTCTTTCTCTTTGTAATGGTATTAAATTAGATTAGATATGTATTAATTATATAAGCTAGAATATTTTTTTTACGCAAATAAAGTTTGAATAATATAAGTATTCAAATTATGTATTTTTAAATTTATCTGTTGTATTGTGATATCGTGTGGCGCAATGAATGAAACTGTGATCACAGTCCCAGTTTTCACAGTTATTGAATATCAATCACAATCACGGCAATGAGTCAAGAGTAGCATTTTTTCTCATCACTATGTTGTATATCTATTACATCTTAAAATAATTCTCATTGTTCTGTTTTGAATTTTTGCATTTTTTACTATAATTTTATTTATTCTATTTCTTCCTAATCGTTCTCCCATGACTGAGGATCACGATCTTTGTGAAGCTCCTTTTCACATCTTACAAGCGAAGGGCCTGCCGCGATTTTTAGTTTGTCGGTTCTGCGAGTAGATCTTCTATTTCTTTGAAGTTCTCCACGTTGCCGACCATCACAAACTTCTCCAGGGCGTCGATTATTCTGGCAAGATGCCAGAGATATTGATAAATCTATCATACAGTCTAACACACAGCGAAAATGGTGTCATTTATTTTTAAGTCAATATGGTGACATTATTGTGTGGAACTGCCCATCATAATCATCTTTGTATCCAGTACAAGACATATGCCTCCCCCTCTGTTGCTGGTATTACGAGTCCAGTATACCCTTACGTCATTGATCCAGCGAGATTTTGGCCTAGGTACTGTTGTCTTCTCGTTTCATTTTGTTGCTCCTCCTTCTTCTTCTGCTCGTGCCTTATCCGTTCAACGGTCGTTGGCTATCATTACATTATTTACTGCTACCCATAAAAGCCCTACATGCTGGTCTCATTCAATATTTCTCTGCAAGATTTGAAACTTCTCTGGATGTCTCACATCATCACAAGTCTGGAGTATCGGATATTGTTGATTGTTATTATCTTGCTGATAGCCGACTGGTAGAGATGCATCGTTGTATGTCCTAACCATTGTCGTAGATTCTTCCTTCAGCCATGAAGTTCAGCGTCTTCCAGGGTCTTCTATTTGTTAACTTCTTTACCTTTATTCTCGCCTTATCTTGTATACGACGCCTTCGTTATCCTTCCAGTCACCGCTGCGATCCCACATAAATACGGCAATATCACGAGTTCAATCTGATTAAAAACAATATCACAAAATACAGTGCTGATGCACTGGAGCTGAAATGTCCACACCTCGAATGCTATCGCGATGTCGAAATCGAACAAATATCAGTCAAGTTGATATCTGCTGACGTCAAGGTCACAATTCACACTGAAAATACGAGCATTAGGAATGTATTGATGGGAATTTGGACGGAGAAATGTGTCAATAACAGGGGTCGCAACCGATTTGAAAAAACGCGCCAAAAGGGTGTTTACGAATTCGGAATAGGTTGTATCAAATAGGGATGTCTTTCACAAGTTCTACAGGAAATTACAGTTTCTTTACAGCTGATAGTCTTAATGCAAAATCTAAATGTAACATATATTGCCTAAAAAATCTGCGTCCTCTAGCGGAAATAGGCTGGATGTGTCTTTTGAAGAGTTGAAAAAGCATCGGACTAATAGTTGGCCATCAAACTCCATGCGAGACAATCAGAACAGTGGCGGGCAACATATGAACAAGAAGAGCTTGCGGAGGCAGCGATTCTAATTCACCGCTATCGTCGCCGCTTTCAGCTGACCGACGAAGTCAGGCACTTGACAAAAGGGTCGCGATTCAACTAGACCGTTCCAATTCGCTTCGCTACATTTTCTACTCACTTGCTTATACAGTACCCGACTATCGAAGCAACCCTCGTTTTCATTCAGCTCTTACCTCCACAGGCTAAAGACAGAGATAACTAGTGAAAATCTGGATGTGATAATAATAATATATACTCTCATTTATCTTTCGTTTAAATAACGAAATCCCTAACGTAGAGCCGCCCACATTATTTTAAACATATACTACATTTCAAAGACAAGGTATTTTTTTATTTATTTCACTTTCATCGTCCGTATCTCCTCATAGCTATAAAATAAAATGGGGGATATAATATATTATTAGGAGAACCCATTCTTATTGTGAAGTTGTAATTATTCAGAACAGACGGTCTGTGATATTTTAAATACTAATTAAATATATACATATAAAATCAATTTCATCGAAAAATATTGTTGTTGTGCTACCGTAATTCGATCCTGGATCTCTTTCCAAACAGGGGATGGTGCATTATCTAACTATGCTACAGCGACTTTATTTTTGACGACAAATTTTCGAACTTTTTCAAATTAAACAAAATAGATGGCTTTCAAATAATGGAAAGATAGATGTATTAATTTGAAAAAGTGTGACATATAATTTAATTAATGTTTAAGATATAATATATTATGCTAGACTTCATTAGTATAATTTTTTTTATTTTGAATACTATTGTCAGATTAAGCTTGAACGTTTTGGAATACCCGTTATTCTTTTTATATTTGACCCGCATTCTAGAACTAGATTCTAGATTGTCACCTTCGATACAATCTTGTGTACTTAATTCGTAATGAAACTGTTCGGTAATGTGTTAAGAATACATTAAACGTTCTTTAACGCCTTCTGATTGGTCAACTGTCACCTCTAACGCGATCAATCCTAATCACTTGACGTTAATTTCTCCGACAGCTGTTTGACAGGTCATTTTTATCAATGTACCCTCATGACGTTGGCCAGATGTTGTTTGTTACCCCAGTTAGGTCTGGTCATATGGGACGAGAGTGATGCGTGCTTGTGGATCGTGTGAGAGATGTGATTACTTTCTTCCGAGACGTCCGCTGAAGTGCTGCATCACAGAATATAAAATAAACCCGTAATGAGCTGTGAGTTTATTTTATATTCTAATACGCGTCACTTGATGACTTGTGAAAACAGAATTATTTTATAAAATATCGTTATTATATTTGTATTTTTTTAAAATTTAAAATAAAAATATTGTTAGAAAGCATAAATGATGATGTACAAGACATGTATTAAGACACGTTAACTGATTTCTTGAGTGCGTGCTCCCAGTATATACCAGGACCCTCGTCGTCAACGTCAAACACAAATTAAAAATTTGTCGTCAAAAGTACTGTCGCTGTAGCATAGTTGGATAGTGCACCTTCCCCGGATTGGAATCCCGGTAGTGCAACAATAATATTATTCGTTATTGATTTTATATGTCTATCTGTCTAATTAATACATTTTATTAGTATTTAAAATATCACATACCTGTATTCTAAATAATTACAACTTCACAATAAGAATGTGATCTCTTTAATAAATTAAAAATTGCCTAAAAGTAATGACTACGGCTATCTCTGAGAGATGGAATATCTAAGGTATGATGATAAATTGCACTTGAATGGTAACAGGTGTAGAGGATGCAAAGTTTCAATGAATAAACTAAACCTAAAAACATCGCAGCAGTGGGAGTGGCATGGCAAAGATTATAGGAGGACCTGAGAGAAGGGTAGAGTCAAGAGGAGGCTTTTGTCCAGCAGTGGATCAACAATGGCTGTAAGGAATGATGATAGCTTAAAGTGGCGATATAAAATCAGACCTTAGAAATTGACCGCGGAATATCAAAAAATATCGATTGAGCCTAATCTGACAGATGAGAGATATTCAAATGTTTGCCAATTGGACGGACGATTTGTAAATATAATTTATGAAACTGTAACTGTAAATTGCGTGTAAACGGCAATTTCCAGATAATAAATTATATTTTTTTATATAATAATGTACATATAAGACATACGATTCAGTTAGATATAATATAAACGCTAATTTGATATTTTTTCTTACTGATAGTGTAATAAGTTCTTGCATTCGTTGTATTCTATTCAGTGAATTTTCTCGAGACAATTTCGCCTATCTACTGTGACATTATTTTGAGTAACATTATGTAAATGGCCTCGTTACTAAATCATTCGCTCTTTAGAGCGAGTCGAATCCATTAATATTAATGGCCAATGTAAAATATAATAACATAATCATATATATAAATACATATTGGTTTGCATCTGTTCTGTGTCTGCCTCCTCTCTACCAATTAAGGCCGAGATAAGAGTTTGATATAAACCGAAAATAACTCAAGTGGATTGGCTGCATAAAATACATTTGAAATCAGTTATGAAGTCAGTCGTACGAAGAAGTCGTTTTTATTTAACGGTTCACTAGAAAATTTATTTGTTTATGAAAAAATAATAGAAATAGATTTTTCTAAATTAATCAGAACATACCTTTGAATGAATTAATTTCTAGTCGATAATATCTAATATTAGTAATATTCATACATATTATTATGTTCCAGGCCGATTTTTTTTGGCCGCCATTTTGGTTTAGCAGACATCTGTTAGTTCGCGTTTGCTAGTCTTAGAGAATAATTGATTACAATTTATTTTTGGGCATCTAACGCCTCAACAACATGTTGAAATCATTAAAACAAACACAAACCTAATTTTTGGAAAAAATCATGAGCGACGTAGCTCATTTCGTTAATATTTTTTTATAATAAACAAAACAGTCATTATTGAGGCACTCAAAATCCTCAATTGATACACCAACGACCTTGGTTGAATGGTGCGCCATGTGGGATAGCGGAATCATTGGACCCTATTTCTTTCATGACGCTGTATGATTATTGGTGGTCGAATTGAGTCGATTGGGCCTGCAACATATGTGGTTTCAACAGGAAGGTGCCACCTCGCACACAGCCCGAGCTATCTGGATAATCTGAATAATCTTTGATTCACTGTCTTTGATTATTCTTTATCATATTTTTAGTCGTTTTTATCCGATATGTTTAGTGATCAGATAAAAAACAAAACGCTTAAAAGAATCACCACCATAATATGTACATGCTACATGTGAATTATATAGTCATTTCAAATAAACAAAAAAATTGTGTAAGAAGCCATCGAGCAAGCATTCAAAGTATGGTCACTCCTCCAACATAATTACAACAAGATTCATAGAAATGTGAGTGCTGTGAGAAGATTGCATTACTAACTGTTGTGCATTCCCGATGTCATTACTATTTTTCTGTATTTTTAAATCAATCCTATAAAAAAATTCACTTTAAAATGTAATACAATATATGCCAAAAGTCTATTTCATTTTGGTTCATTCGCTGCACCAACATGCCGATCACTAGTCGCGTCCTTGGGAATTCAGTCGCTATGGAGCGTATCCATGAAATTTTCCCTAAAAAATTGATATCCCGATAAGGTGTCATAAATTGGCCTCCACGTAGCTCCGACTTGACGACACCAATGGACCTTTTCCTATGGGGCTACCTTAAATCAAAAGGATGCAGTAACAATCCTCCCTCTCTGACAAATTGAAATAAAATTTCCGAGAAGAAATGGCAGCGATCACGAGTAGTAGTAGATCACGTGCCGAGCAGTTCTCAGAAATGTTGCCTCCCGTTTAGAAGAGTGCCAGCGAAATAACGGATCACATTTAGAAAACATCATTTTTAAGAAATAAATTTCCAGAGACTGTACTTAAATGGAAAATAAACATTTTTTTATTAAACCCATCCATTATTTATAACAGAATTTTTATTATGAGAAAGACTTTTGGGACCCCTTGTATAATGCTGTCCAAAGTCAATATTTTGGTGTATTAAAAAAAAGATACAATATTTTTACGACTGTGCATTTTTAAGACTATATGTAATTATTAATTTATAAACATATAATATAAAAAGTTAAAAATATTTGCCACACCGCGGGCATAGCCCTGTGAGTCTGGCATTATAAATACAGCCATAAATAAATAGTACGAATTGATCAGTACTGCTGTATATATAACATTAGTTCGAACTTTCTGGAAGCAGTGAGATCAGTACGTAGGCGCAACACGGTATATCACGTATTTTGAGTATTTAAAAATGATTCAACATTCTAAGAAGTCGATTATTTTTTGCGTGACGAGCTGACGTCCTCTGCACCAGCACGAGGGCATTGTATCGCATGGCGATGGTTCGAGCAATAAAATGGCTGTAACCCGTGTGTACGGCATTCACCCTTTTCCTGATGGAAGTCCACATTTAAAGGGATTGTATTTATGTCTTGTAATTGATGTGAACCACTTCATTTTCCACTTTGGGCGGCCATTAGGGTCCGTTCTATCAAACGACGGTTTGTCGATTGAAGTTTGGTTCGAACATAAATAACACCGACCCCAGCACCAGATGCCACACTTTACAAAAAATATTTGCCAAATACGTTAAACTGAAATATATAGCTTCAAAGTTTTGAATTATAATAAACAATTAAGTGTTTCAATCGCTTTATATCAGAGCCGGGCTGCGACACGAGCAAATAAACATAGAAAAAAATGTTTCACAAGAATGTAAGTATAGAATGAAATGGTACTAACGATATGAGTGCGCTGAATTTATTTGAATCAAGTTACAATAGTTGAAACTTAATAATCATGAACCGCAGAATGAGAATGAAAAAGGGACTGTGTGCGGCTCTTTGCGTATATAACACCACAAGTAGATACATAGGAAGGAATATTTTGACATGTCATTACCATGTAATGAAATCAATAATTTTAAAAATAGTTTCTGTGAAATGTATTTATATATCAAGTATAAAAATGTTAAGTTAATATATGTCCGACATGTTCAGGCATTTTTTGAGTTTAACCGAGGAGTTAAGGCATTACAAAAGCGACTATTCAAGAACTCCAGAGGTTATTCCAAATCCACCATATTCTCTTGATCTTGTTATATTAAATTTTCATATTTTTCATTCCGTATCTAGCATACCTATGAATCTCCTTTAACAACGACGCAGTTCTTCGAAATTGGCATGACGACTTTTTCACATCCAAACCTTCGGATTTCTTCAGGCGTACAATTGGAAAGCTGGCAGTTTAATATGCTTTATGCAGTTTTTTTTATTTAAAATACATAAGAAACCATAACATACATAAACCATACATAAATACATAAAACCCATGTATTATTTATTAATATCCATCCTTCTATTTAAAGAGTACAATGCTCTAGACATAAGAAAAATCTACATGAGACTCATCTAATATCTCTATGCTAACAACTCACTCCAAGCAATAAATTATGGACACAACACAAGACAAACAACGAACATCTACACGCCAGTTCCGAGAGTAACAACGATATTTGATCAAAGATTCTACATGTTCTTAGCTCCGAAACTGTATAATACACTCAGCACCAACTGGAAATCGTTCACTTCCAATAATAATACACAAATATGGACCCAATATATGATCCAATTAATTGGGTAGAGATCAATCAGAAGCATGGCTATCTAATATTATAACATAATCATTATACAGTGCCTACACTAATAATTCACTAGTTCTACAACGCTCCCACCACATATTTTGGTTTTTTTTTGTCTATTTTTACTTTTATTTCTGTCGAATCTTCTTGAATTACTTAGCTACTTTAACACAAACTGCAGTACAGAAAAGTACCCAGGACAATGCTGTATATATCCCACATAATATACTACGAGTATATACTTAATTGAATATAATTGTACCTTATGTTTATCATGTTATATTATAATATATTCACCTCTGTTACAACAAAAACACGTATATCAATTAAGTCTAACAAATAAATATCTTCTTCTTCTTACCTTCTACACGTCAGTACTGACATGTAGTGGCCTCAATCAGATGAAACTCAAAGCCAGTCAGTTGCCAAAGAATTGGAAGAATATTTTGTTCGCTGTCGTAGAAAAGGCATGCTGTAATTGGAACTGTTACAGGATTGATGCGTAATATCTTTCTCCAGCAATACCTGTCTTCTTCTTCTTCTTCTTGTGCTCTATCCGTGCATCGGGCGTTGGCTATCATGTTGGTTATGGTCACTTTGTTTACTGCGGCCTGGAAAAGTTCTACAGTAGACTGGCCAAACGATTGTTCTTCAGTCGTGATTTTAATTTTTGTACTTAACCTAGTGTGCTGTTTTCTGGATAATATCTGCCGGCAGTGGTGCTCGGGTAGAGAATCAACTTCACGCCGGTGACACAATGTTTTGTGTACTCTCCTAGTTGCACCTCTGTACCCCGACTTTTGTGTGTCATTACCGTTAATATAGTATTATTATTATTAATCTGCGCTGCCGTGCGTCGTTTGTTGGAGGCTTATGCGCTGAGCTGCGTTACACATTTTTAAATGCCAACCTGGTGGCGAATGAATAAGACCGATATTGAAGCTTTTGCTTGTAAAATGGTCCTGGGCTAGCGGTGGGTCTCCTCATTAGCCATGATACTCTCCATCTTCCAGCAATCTTTCCTTACATTATGAAGTGCAAGATCATCTGAACCACAATATCTTAATTCGTAACTATATTACTCTTATTTTAAATATTCTTCTGTAGATGTGTCCATGCTTCTGACCATTCGCATTGGTATTCTGAGGTTGGGAGGTAGGACATTCTTGTCGCTATTGCTTTAAGCCCTGAAAAACCTGTCGTGGCGTGTATAGATAACCCGGACTATTAACCAGCATACGTGACGTCTTTCTGATGAAAGTTTTGCCGAGGAACGGTTGGCTCGACGTCTGCACTCGAGCCGACAAACCGCGCGAGAAAGTCTGATCAATCCCACCATAGAGTGATAAACTTAGACTTATCCTGAGAGTGTTTATTTACAGTTCGAATCACGGCTCACGGAAAATCTGAGTCAGTCGCCTTTTGCCAGGCCAGCTGTCAGCCCGGGCGCGGCCATCTTGTTTTCCATTTCGCGCGCATCGTCGCCGCGTTCGAAAAAGTAATCGGTCGCGTATTGTTTTAGTGGCATTTTTTTTTTTTTTGGTTATACGTTTGTGGCTGTCGGGTGGCGACATTATTTTTCGCGCGGGACACGTTGTTTTGTTTCGTGTGATTTATGTAAGACTCTGTTTATTTTCTCTGTAGTTATGGCTTATTGATGTTGCTCGTTTTCGTTTTACGATATTAAGTGCTGATATTTTTACTGCGAGTCGAATGGTGGCGACAAGTCTTGTGTGTTTAATGGTTTTATATTTAATTACTTTGTTACGATGTAACAAAATGTGGCATTTAAAATAATAAATATATATATATATATATATATATAATGTAATGATAGGATCACAATGCTTTAATTTAGATTGAAATGGGGTAGCAACACACAATCTCAGTGAAACTCGATAGATAAAATGCATTATATAATACAAATTTCTACCTGAGATAATCGACACAGGGTTAAGAATATAACCAGCAGAATATTTGACTGAATTGATAACATTCGCGATGTATTTTCGTCTCCATGACCGAGTTTTAGTCGTATGAGGCATTCCAGAACTCTTGAAAAACATATCAAAATTAACAACACCCTCTCCCCTCCATCCCCCGAGAAACCCAACCTGATAGGCCTATATTATTCATTTATTTTTATTTTTTATGGATATTATATTAATTACGAGAGTAAGACTCGTGTATAGAGATGGAGTATATACGAGTTAATTTATGTTTCAGTTAGTCGGTGTACATATTTTTTTACTTCAGATACAAATTTACGATAGTCCGTAATTTTTCTAATTGTGATGAGTAGATTGTTAAAAAATTTGATGCCTTGATAAATATGATGATTTTGAGTTGCGGTATATTTTAATTTTGGGATATCAATTTGATCTCTATATCTTGTAGACCGGAATTCGCTTCTAAAATTTAATTGATTTTTAATTTTGAAAATTTTAATTATTGAATTTTTTTTTGTATATATCTACTATTTTTGGTACTTTAAAATCTGTAACAAGTCGTATACATGGACAGTCTTTCTTTTTTTTAAGAATAATTTTTATTATCATTTTTTGAGTGATTTCTAATTGTGACATTAAAGTTTTATATGCACCTCCCCATCCAATAATACCGTATTGCAAATGTGACTGTACAAACTATTAGGTATATAATATTATTATTATTATTATTATTCGCGTTAAAATACACCTAATAATCATTTTACTGTACCTTAGAACCAATGTGTATATTTGTATACACATATATATTTTTAACTGGGGTCACTTCTAGGTTAGATCGCGTGTTTTTATAGATGGTTTCCTCGAAGAAACCTAGGCCAACGTTTCTGTACGGTATCACGTGCCATTGTTAAAACGTTGCTTTATAAAAATCTATAAAAAATATTTCTAACGATTCTAAATTATTCAATTTTAGACCAATATAGTTTATATATTAAACACACAATCTCAATTTTTTAACAAAAGTATAATCAAAATATTATAAATAACCAATTAAATTTAACCACTAGTTCTAACCTTAAAAAATTTCAAATAATATTATCATTAAATCAATTTCTACATCTTTTACTAGATTTATTTTTTTAAATTATTTTGCAATTATTTTTTTTAAATTTGAAATTGAAAATATAATAATTATTTTAGTTAGTTTTTTCATCTTGGCGTATAAATAAAATTTTGAGGTTGAATATAAATAATGCATCCTGGTTTATAAAACAAAGTATATTAATACATATACCATGTATGTATTAATGTTTCATATACCGTACTGTTGTGATATCCTTTTTTATAAATTATTTTGTACAAAGATATAGAATTAATAATTGTAGTTTAAATACATAATTATTATTGTTGAAAATATAAACGGCGAACAATTGTGGGGTTTTAATTGTAAATGGCGAACAATTGTGGGTTTTTAATTGTAAACGGCGAACAATTGCGGGGTTTTAATTGTAAACGGCGAACAATTGTAGGGTTACGATTGTAGACGACGAACAAATTATCACTGGAAGAAAACTATTGATATATGCACATATATTCTTCTTCTTCATTGTCTGCTCAGTGCTGAGCGTCATGGTCCCCCGAAGCATCTGGTACCCAGTATCTGACACACTTAATCGCAGTAATTCTGACATTACTTCTTGTAAGTTTTTGAATTTATAAATGTCGCTTTTGGTTCCTTACTAATTCACGTAATTTAGTTTAAACAAAGTCGGCATAATTAAATTCAGGCAGATTTATTCGGATTGTGCGTGGTCGGTAATTACTTTACCAGTGACGGCTATTATTTCGGGACAACCTTTAATTTTTATTCTGCTAACCGTGTTGGGTATTCTTCGTCTGATTTCAAATGATCTGTGGGATATATGTCAACTTAAAACAACCAAAATAAGACACTTATATTTTTATTCTACTTGTTAAATATGCTACTTGTTAAATAGGTTAATTTTAGTTAGGCTTATATAAATTTTGACACGATTCTAATTATTCTTACTATTTTTATCTCGTGTTAATAAAATTGTACAGGTGTTCTTCACCATAAATTAACATTAATATACAAGTTGTTGAATAAAATTGTTAGACTGAAATGCCCTTACAAACGCGTTTCAAGTAAAGTAAACGAGTAGAATTAAAAAACAAGTGTTTTTTTGTATTTTCATTTTTTTTTTCAAATTTGTGATTATGGAGTTCTATAATCTTATCTCGGAAACAGTCAATTAATTATTATACTTTATACATTAACAGATGCAATAATTTCTTGTCCTGTCCTCTTCATCTGGGGTCTACTACCCTTATCATCCTGCTTCACATTACCTCAAAATTTTATGACTTTTATTGTTTTGAATTTAATACTTAATTTGGAATCAATAAAATATTTCAATTAATCGAAATAACTACATAATTATTTTTTAAATGCTTATATCTCTAACATGGTTGACATGTCACATATTCCTTGAATATTTTCGACTCGTAATTTAGTCAGGTATCCACCTATTAAATATTGTGTCATACATTACATCATATATATGTATAGTTTTAAATTATAAATATTACTGTCGTTTTGTCTGCTGCTTAAGAAACAGAACATCATTTCTGAAGAACTAAAGGCAATGGTTTGACAAGTCTACTGTAGAAAACGAAAGGAATCTTGAATATTTCCGGGTATTTATTAAGGTGTGGGTCTCCCGCTGGGGGCTGCTGGGATGGGCAATGCCTAGAAAAGCAGTGGCTAGAGAGACCTAACGGAGCATTCTACTGGATCTCCATCGCACTCTTGCGACCTGGACAGGGTGAATTTCTGCCGGACTGTGACCGAGTTCTGCTACTGAAACACATAAATGTGACGTCTACCCTCCCCTTTTGGGGGTATGTGATTTCTATAGCTTCTTTCTGGCTGCCCTAATGTGACATAAAAGTCTTTCATATTGTCAGGTATGGTTCTGGAACGACGATACCGGAGCCAATCTATGATGGTGTTATGATGATATGACTGAATGTAATAAAATAAATAAAAATATGTGTAATTATGACGAATCTAAACGAGGGTAAGCAACTCTCAAAAGGATTCGGGATTGGGTGTAAGTAAATAAATAAAAAGTCTACTGTAGAGCTCTTCCTGATTGCAGAGAACAAAATAATAATATTCAACATGATAGCAAACGTTCATTGAACGGATAAGGTACGAAAAGAAAAGGAACGACGTTTGATGTTCGATTTCGTAAAATAGCGAATCTCTGAGACATAGTGTCAGATCCCACGGGGTCGTTAAAAATAATAAAATTTCATTCCTTTCCCAGTAAGCTGCACACACACACAGCGAACTTTTAAGAATCCAAAGTAGTGATGAGATAAAATGCTACTCTTGACTCACAAGTGTGATTGTGATTGATATTCGATAATATCAGTGATTGAAAACTGTGACTATGATCACAGTTTCATTACTGATACGCGTGCGCCGCACGATATCACAATACACGAAATAAATAAATAAAAATTGAACGTATATACTTATATTATTCAAACTTCGTTTACGTAAAAAAACATATTCTAGCATATATCATTAAAATATAATATATCTTATTTAATATCATCGCAAAGAGAATGAAAACCCTTAAAAAATGTGAGCTTATTTTTCGGATCAAATGCATACAACGTTTTGGCAGAATCTACTAGATGGCGCTTATCACGAACTACAACGTCATTCCTTTATGAATATGTTCATTTCATTTACACATGCGCCGAATCGTAAATCAATAAATAAAATTAATCACGAATCACGATATTCTCAGATATTCAATCACTGATAGTGAGTGTGACTCAAAGATATCAGTGATTGACTCGCGCTTCAAAATCAATCACTGACGATCAGTGATTGATTTTGAGCTCATCACTAGTCCAGGGTCATTCGCTCGTGTGAACAATATCTGGCGAGCTTTACGTTCAGCAGAGACTCAATTGACCGGTAATCGACCTTTTGGAAGCATTTGTTTAATCAGCTAATAGTCAAATATGTCTGATCGTGTTAAATTTTGCGTTAAATGGCTTTTAAAAATGCTCGTAGAATATGAAATATATTTTTAATAGCCAGAGAATCATTTATTAAATATCAAGCTTATGATTTTATAAGCAACATTTGAATATATCCAAGAAATACTTACTAAATTTTCACCCACCAAGGCACTGTTATTAAATAAATAATATATATGGAAGTATGGATAATTACAGATTATCATTGTGACGTATGTGCTGTTTCAGGGAAATGAATCATCAAATTTAGTCCATAGATGGCGATAGTGTAGTGTACTCGAAGTTTTTCCACATATTAGGTAAAGCGAAAAGAAATGACCGTTTTTTTAGTACAAAGAAAAAATTACACATTATTTACTTATTTAAATAATTTCCATCATTATTAACAATGTCTCTCCACAATTTGGGCAACTTTTCGATGCCCTTTTTGTAAATATCTGGCTCCTTTGATTTAAAAAAGGCATCTAGATGATTTCGGACTTAGTTTTCCGAATTAAAATTTTTGTTTCGAAGCGAATGCTCCATACTTGGAAATAAGTGGTAATCCGATGGAGCAATATTAGGAGAGTAAGGTGAATAAGGCAGCAGTTCCAAGTTGAGCTCTTTCATTTTATCTTGAGTGGCCTTTATTGTGTGCGGTCTCGCGTAATCGTGTTGTAAAATTCACCCTTGATTATTCTCTAACATTAACCCTTTTTTTATTAATTCTACCTTTAATCTGTCCCATTACGCACAGTAAACCTCCGCTGTGATTGTTTTGCCAGGTTTTAGTAATTCATATAAATCACTACCGAAATATCCCACCAGATACACAATTTTTTTTTTTAATGTCATACCTGGTAGAAGGGTTGAAACCGGTGCTTCCCCTTGATAGAGCCTTTGTTTTTTTTATTAGGAGAGTTGTAAATAATCCATTTCTCGTGTACAGCAACTATCCTTCTTAGAAATGAATCGATTTCATACCTGCTCACTCGTTGATCCGAGGCCTATAGCGATAGTTCATGCGGCACCCAAACTCCTTGTCTTTGTTTCGTTCCCGATGATCCTGATTTCTTTAAGTGATCTTTTACAGTTGACCAGGGACAGCCGATGACTTGAGATATAGTTCTTTGATTGTTTTAAGAGGATCGGATTCCATTAATGATTTTAGCACTTCGTCATAGATTTTTTGCGGTCTTATTATTGGTTTACTTTCTAAATTTCTGTCTACATTTTTAAACTATTTAAACCACCGTCGATACTTACGATTCTTCAGAATATCTCAATAGGTTTCACAAATGCTTTTGGTGGCTTCTTTGGCTTTCAACCCCTTGTCAAACAAAAACAATAACACACACTGCAACTGCATCTTTTCGATCTCCGGCCGTGGCATTTTTTCTATAGGTGAAAATAAAAAAAAATGTATTGAAACCGAAACGGGATAAAAAGAACTTCAAAATAATACCAGAATTGACGTACTTACTCGACGGAAACCAAGCACAAACTGATTTTAAAGAGCGACCTAAAAACGGTCATTTCTTTTCACTTTACCTTATATTAATAAATACAATTTTCAAAAATTTGATTGATTAATGGGTGAGAATGGTGAACGTTATATTTATATAAAGTGATCACATAAGCCAACCGAAGACAGGTCATGAGTCCTGTGATTACCAATACTTCATAATATAATAAAAAATGAGATATCTATTATTTCTTTGAATATTTTATAAATCACTATAATTCAATCGCTCATGCAAACACACAAACGAACGAAATATAATATATTATATTGTCTTAACATATGTTAGCATACATTGTCAGTAAGAAAAAACATCATAGTAGTAAAATCGCATGTCTTATATCAATATGTCGAACGTATTTTTAATACCTCTAGGTGAAGATTATTTAAATGATATCTCTTTTATATATTTAATCAAATTAATTATGCCCGTCGTGACCCCGCACATGCTCTAATTAACAATCATATAGGGCCGAAACCCAATCAACCAATCAGCAGACACTACATATCGTGACGGACACTGCCCTAGGATCTAGCGACCACTTCTCCGTAGACTTTTTAACTGCATACTGCCTCTGTATAATTCAATATTACCAATAAATGCCAACCTTCGTAAGTGCACTTTCACACACCATATATCACATAAGCCCTGTAATTACCCCATACTTCCAAATATTTTCCATTAAATATAATAAAAAAACAGCTTCGTCTCTATGTAATATCTGTTATTTGTTTAATAACAATGCCTTTGTAGGTAAAAATCTAGTAATTGTGTGTTCTTGGACATATTTAAATTGTTACATTATTATTAAATAATTTTGAAGACCTTTAAGCCTTTTTTAAACCTTTTTTTCTACAATGTACGACGCATCTCTATCTTATTCCTAAATTGAACCTTTTTAAAATCTTTTTTATGGTGGACATGGACATTTTTATGGTACGGATGAATAAAAAAAATATACCTATTTAAGACAACAAAAATCCGAAATCCTCAATATCTAGATTGAATGTGTGATGGGACAGCGAGAGAAGTGTGAAATTATGCACATCATAATGCAGGGAAAGATTACTGAAAAAAGGAGAACATCGTGACTTAAGAAGCAATAGTTGTCCGCAATGCACTTCTGATGTGATTAAGGCTACTACGTCTCAACACTGACATGAAGGAAAAGAAAAGAAGTTTCGCATTCTGCACCTAGTGCGCGTGTACTATGTCAGAGGAAAGACTTTATGAGAGGTGTGTATAATGTGTAAGTAAGCACGTTCACCTCGTGTTTATTTTGGTACAAAACAGTCACCAAGATGCTGTGTACAGTAACGTCTCTAAGCCTTTATCTCGCGACATTCAAGTCGGCAATGTTTCTCTTAGGAAACCTGTCAGCGCTGAGATTGCTGAACAGATTTACTAAATGAAACACAATCGCTTTGTATAAAACAACGAATTTTATTAAATTCAACGCCAACCCGTTTCGCTTAGTTCAAGCTTCGTCAGGGCGTATTTAAAATTAATAATAAATACGATAATAATGCACTTATATATACATAAAGAAAAAGACGTAGACAGAACATCAAGGGAGGGAAAAAGAGGGGGACGGTGCAGTGTTGATGTATATGGAAAAATACCTAATATAGGGCTAATGGATAATGGATATTTGCCCCTGTGCTATTATTATTATTATTGTTATTATTATTATTATTATTATTATTATTATTATTATTATTATTATCATTATCAATAAGATGGTTGGAAAATTCAGAGAAACCATTACTGTTTAAACATTTAAAATACTCCTTAACGTGTAGTTTTGCCTTATTAATAAACAATTATTACAAATTAATTCATACACGGTATATAAAAATGAAATCGGAATTTGCCCGTAAACCGCGTCATTGGTGCCATTTTCTTGTTTAGACATCTGACAAAGATTTTCAACTCATAACAATAGTTTCAGCATAGTTTTTAATTGCCTTGAACATGTCGAATTTTGTGCCTGGAAACCTTCGATTTTCTGTTACCATTTAAAGAAAACTGTTGCGGAATCGCATTGAATGCTTGTAGAAGCTTACGGTGAGTGTGCTCTTGGTAAATCACAGTGTTTTAAAAAATCGCTATGAACGGAAGGCACTGCTCTGTGTTTAGTGGGATCAGAAGGGTGTGATCTTTTATAAGCTGTTAAAATTGGCTAAACCGTTAATACTAAATGCTACCGACAACAAATGACCTATTTAAATCAAGCTTTGCGTAAAAAACGACCATAATATTTAAAAAGACAACACAAGGTGATTTTGCTTCATGATAATGCACCATCACACACAGCAAAACCGGTCAAGTAGGGAAATACTTTCGTATGCAGCTTACTCACTAGACTTAGCTCCGTCCGATTACTACTTATTTGCATCGATGGGACACGCACTTGCTGAGCAGCGCTTCACTTCTTACGAAAATGTACGAAAATATCTCGACGATTGGTTTGCGTCAAAAGAGCAACAGTTTTTTTGACGTGGCATCTATAAATTGTCAGAGGTGGAAAAAATGTATATCTAGCAATAAGCAAAACTTCCAGTCGAATATTTTGTTTCATTTTTATACAATAAACGTGTATTTTCTATACAAAAATTCCGGTTTCATATTTACATACCCAAGTATTATATATCCGAGTAACTTAATTTGTCATCTTTATCTTAAGAGTTTATTTAAAAAAATCTAAATTGTTGTTTTTGTAGAACGCTGGTGGTTAGGTTCTTCTTCCATCTTCTGTGAGTTCATCAAATAATGGAACGATACATGTATCAATTTGAAAAGTGTAACATGTAAGTTCGAAAATTTGTCGTCGATGCGCTGTGTTGGTCTAGCATAAGCGGTTAATGCATGTTCCCCGGATAGGAAGAGATCCAGGATCAAATCCCGGTAGCAACAACAATATTTTTCGATAAAATTGATTTAATATCATTCTAATTAATACATTTAATCTGTATTTTTTTAAATATCACAGACCTATGTACTACTGAATAATTACAACTTCACAATAAGAATGTGTTCTCCTTAATAATGATAACTGCAGCAGCGAAAATTTAAATCTCATAAACAATTATGAGATTACGTGGAGTATTTTTATATTCTTTAAAGCAAATCTATATTTCTTCCCGGATACCTTCGTACATTCAAAAATTAATAAATAATTCAATTTGAATCCAACTATCATTATTTTTAAGCCGTTTATAATACCAATAGAAACAGGTGTACACCTTCCTCACTGCCTACCCTCTCGGTCACGCCTCGGCGTCGTAAATAACACGCGGCAGTGTCCACAACTAATTTTCCCGAGCGCCGCTGTGACAAATGTGAAAGAAATCGTCGAGACTTTTCAAATATAGAACGGCGCGGTTCGAAACTCGAATTTGTCGCCCCGGAAATGGCGGGCGGAAACGCCGCGCACCGGAAATAGTTCAGCACCTGACGCTGCTCTCATTATAATCTGCAATATCCATGCTTTACGGACCGCAGACGATTAGTCTAGACACCCTGAACGTTCGAATGGCGTATTGTAACTTTGTTTCAACCGATTTCGGTCCGTGAACGAGTCCACCTACAATTTCAATGTAAGCAAATTCCTTCACTCGTTTTAATAAATCGTATAAAATTGGTTTTAATCGGTTTTAAGGGCTATTAATATTAAAATATCATAATTTCAATGTTACTAAATATTTAATAAAAACATGTGATACTTACAATTTTAAAATGAATCATCTTACTGGACTCAATACTATTTATTTCCACTCACGAGAAACAAATTTATTTTAACCTTTACCATACCATGATATAAAATACCCGAACGCAGCCATGCTGTCAACTCGTGTTACCGTAAATAATAGTCAGAAAAAATGTTTTTATTAGCTTCAATGGCTTTAATGGAACGAATTTACTCTACATATTGAGCGTTCAATTTTGGAAAAATGATTAATAATATAATCTAGAGTATTCATAGTCATATACAATGATACTTTTAAAATTAGCAATATTAACTTGGTGGTTAAGATTCATATTTTTTATTTATTATCTTAGTTTAATAACCACAATTGAGTTTAAAAAAAAAGAGTTAGGTACTAAATTTACTTTTTAAATAATTGTTGTTTTTTTAAAAAATTTAAAAATATATTCTGGATAAATAGAAAAACAATGCTATATTTTTAGTTAGTTATGACATATCATGAAGAAGGAAAAGATGTTTTCCGAAACCGGTAGATGTTTTTTAAACTCAATTGTGGTTATTAAACTAAGATAATAAATTTAAAAAAAATCATATACAATGTGTCCTTCCTTCTTATCTCTATTCATTTAATTAGTGAGAAAGAGAAAATTATATTTGTTGTTTTTTTCACTGTGAAAATAGTGTGTGAACTCTGTCTTTCATAAAAAAAATGGTATTTTTACCAATGTATTAAATTTACAACGGATTGAATGGAAAAATGATTGTTTTTGTACGATTCCCTTTTCATTATTCGTTTTTCGCTAGTCATTCCTAAGCGCTAATATTTTCTTTAGGATTATCTAAAATATGAATTTAATGTTGCATGTAGATTAATTATAATGGTAGACCTGTGTTACTTCATGGTTTGGGAAGGGTTAAAGATTTAAATTTTATATTCAGAGGGCCCCCTTTAGTTAAATATGTAAACAAAATGCGTTAGAAAATTTTGTAACATTTTGAATATTTATTTGCTAAGTCGCGCCCTGCTCTTAACTACTCCACTAGTAGACTGCGGTACCAAATATGTGTATATAATGTCGATTTTAATATATTTTATATGCTTTATAATTTTACATTCTTAACATTGAATTTCATTACATATATTAAATTTTATTAAAAATTATTTTTTCCCTTTTTGTACTTTGTAACTGTGATATCTTTTGCGCCGGCTGCGATGCGAGAGAACGCGTCCAAGTGCCCGGCGATATTTTATCCCTTTCACTCGCGTCATTCTTACCAACATCAGCGCGTCACGTATTCACTACATCTAGATACATCACCGCAACAAGCCAGAGAGTTAAAAACATTTGTTCTCTGCTATTTTCACTTAGTTTTTAAAAATATTTAAATAATTTTTATTTTCTTTCCTCATTTATGGACTTTTTAAATACTCTAATTGATTTTTTTAAGTGTTTTCGTGTTTATTCTCTGTTTCCATCTTCTTAACTACGCTGGATTCATCTATTCAATCCATTTATATAACAATACATGTATTTAAAAAAAAAATCGGAAATAGTTATTGTGGTGACTTTCCAATTTAACTGCACCCGTGTGGTGTCTTTGGAAATACCACCAGATTCCCTTTGGGGTCCTATCCTCTATGTGTACTCTTTAGTTACTTGGTTGAGTTCTTGTAAGTAAAACTAAGTAGATACAAGTAACAATTATAGTTTATTACAACAACTTATTTACAGAATGTACAATTATTTCATTCGGATATTGATTACTACTTTTGCGAAGAAACGATGGAAAAGAGACCCGTTCCCCCACTACTCATCTGAAACACTCATACACACATACAAAAGTGACAGTTCTCACTATGTTTAATATTCTAATAATTTTTCAATATTTTTATTTTCATCCCGTATACTTAGCCAAGACACAAACCGCTGAAAATAATTTGTTGTTACATTACCTACGTATTCAAATCAATGTTAACATTGCCACGGCCACACTCTCAACATATTTTATTATTTCACCCAACTATTTGTCTTATAAATAAAATAAAACGTAAATATTTAGTCAGACGGAATAAGTAAATAGCACGATTGCCAAACTTTAAATCGAAATTATCCGAAATATATTTTTGGGACTTAACCAATTTTTGACAGCAACCCTACGATAAGCCCTTCTGTATAAAATACGGCATAGTACCCTGAAGGGCCGTAAACTAAATTTAAAGTTTATCAGATCTGTCTAACTTGTCAGAACGGCAATGAATTGCGAGATTATATTATCCTTAGGATAGTGTAAAAATATCCCTTTTTCGGGAAAAATATATGTCCGTATGAATACGTACATATGTTTATGTAAAATCGTTTTCAAGTTTTCACCTTCGGTTTCGTTTACACGTATATCTGGGCTATTATGCCGAGTGGATCAAATCCCACAATGTGAATTATCAAGTCTAACATCGCTGTCAATTAACATTTTTCGTAAATTGTGTTTTACGGGGCGCATTTTTTAAATATGTACCGTTTTTATAATACTTTATTTTCTTCGGACGCTACACATCATAAACTACTTCTCAACACAGTCGCCATCTTTGTATACCTTCGTCGTAGAACGACATCGCTTGGGATGAAAACCATGTCTGTACTGTCATTATAGCCGTCAAAACCTCTTCAGATCAAGGAAAATATTGGGGCCAAATCAGGACAAAACAGGACACACTTGGCGATAAATGTCAGCTGGTTTCATGTTTTGTACATTCAAGAAACGAATCACGGATCGTGTCACACAGTCGGCGGGCTGATCATTTCAACCACTCACTACAATATGGCCACACCATGTGAATGTCTCTGACGTTGCATGTGGTGAGTTAACAGATGAAGGAAACCATTTCGCATGCGCAACATCGCAGCCGCAGCGCTTTACCGAGAATATCCGGCAACTTAAAAAATGCGCCTCGTATTTTCACAATTTTTTCATAAACACATTTCCCATCGCCCAGAATCAGAGTTCTACACAATACGTCACGCCACCAGTGCCAAATTGTCGTACAAGAATATAACGCTAACCTTTTGACCTTCTCGCTTCTTCACACACCTGGATCATTTCATGCAAACTCGTCGATTGCTGAGGCTTCTAACTAGATCATCTACCAGTATCTGGTTTACCTGGTCATGTCAAATCTTCTGTAAATTGCAAATTATTATTTACACCTATGAATTATTGAATTAACTAATTACTAATTCATTGAAAGTGTGTTTCTCTTCTGTTATACATACAGTTTTATTTAAAAATATATATATATTTATTTGAAATTTTTACAATTTTTTTATAATATGAGTTATTAATTAAGTATTGTACATCATTAAAATTACATGTTTTTTATTCACTTACCTATCCAAAAAAGAGACTAGCTCTTGTGCTTGGAGAGGGAGTTATATAGAAAGTTATACATTTATAGTCTATAATTATTTATTGTCTATTTGAGTGCTTCTGAAGTGTTCTATAATATTATTTATTTTCCAATTGTGTGCTTCTGAAGTGCTCATTTAATTTCTTCCTAAGCTCTATTATATCTTTAATTTGTGTAGAGAGTCTATTGAAGTTTTTTATCCCTAGATATATTAAATTTTACTGATATTTGTGTTTGGTGTTAACTGGTTTTGGTGGTGTTACATTTAGGGATTTCAAAGTTATTTTTAAACCTTAATGGTGTGCTTGTTTCAAATTTGACAGTGTTATTTTCTTTAATTAATTAATTAATTGAGATTTATTTGTAAATGATTTCTGTTTTGGGAATTGGAAATTTTGCAAAAAGTGTTTGTGTTGAATAAGTTGATCTTTTTTTTTAATATTACTTTGATGATTGTTCTCTGTATTATTTTTACCGAGTTCATTATATTATTGTATGCTCCTCCCCACCCAATTATTCCATACTAGAGTAGTGAGTGAACAATAGCAAAATATACCTTTTTAAAATTATTTATACTTAAAATATTTCTTAATCTTATGAATATATAAACACATTTTTTTATTCTTTTCACTAATTCGCTAATGTGACTGTGCCATTTTAAATGTTGATCAATAATTACACCGAGATATTTGATTTCTTTTTTTTGGGCTTAAGTTTGTACACGAGTCGTTACAGGTAATTTTGTTGCAGTTAAATTATAAAACACGATTGGTTGTAATCATTGTGTATCGATTCAAAAATAGCAAAAAAATATTAAAAATTGTAGGCGCGGTACGACACATTTGTCTGAGACATGTAACGATATATTTTTTTAATTGTTTCCCGGTAGTTCTCATTCGACAGTTAAGCAGGTGTTGTACAAAGCGTGGTTTGTTTTTTAATATCGGGTAATATAATACTCGATACAGTTATGTCGACCGATAAGAACAATGGATTCGTGCACCCGTACACGGTGGTGAAATATGAGTTCGATTCCCATCTACGGAGAATTGTCAGGTCCAGTACGGCACGATATGTTTACGAATTATTGTACCGAGAATAATATTGAATTTCTGCCTATAAATAAAATTAAACTGTTTAAAATCAGACCTAGGACGACCGAACAATTTTTTTTTAGAAAAGAATTTCGTATACGAAATACGTGTCACATCAATATTATTACTATTTTAGGACTAGGACTATCTCACTCGTCTCAACGAGTGTCTTAACCACTAGACCAACAAGTACGTCAAAATAAATTTGATTTGCGTCGGAACAGAATCTCAAATACCGTTAAATATAACGATTCTGTAAAAACAAAGTAGATGACTTTCAAATAACGGAACGGTAGATGTATTAATTTGTAAAGTGTAACATATAGGTTCGAAAATTTGTCATCAAAAGTACTGTCTGCTGTAGAATAATTGACTAATGCACCTTCACCAGATTCGAAAGAGATCCAACAACAATATTTTTCGATAAAATTGATTTCATATGTATATCTTTCTTATTAATACATTTAATTAGTATTTAAAATATCACAGACAATAAACTTCACTATAAGAATGTGTTCTCCTTAATAAAAACTATTTTGTATAAATATTTTTATAAATAAATTAGTTCCATCCTGCTTAGTGATGGTAAACCGTTACGCGACTGTGATTGTGTCGATGATTGGTAACTGTGATTTAACGATGATTGGCAACTAAGATTTAACTATCGGAGGCTTATTTTTCAGTGTACCAGTCATCGCTTGAAGAAGTACGTTAATCAGTTATCAATCGAACACAATCACAGTCACAATAGCAGTCAAAATAACGGTTTAACCTTCCAGCCGGCGCGCTGAGTAATTACCCTCGTAAATGTAAATGGTGTTCTATTTATATAAATGTAAATACTTTAAAAAATATTTATTTGACTTTCTTAAACAAAAAACGAAACAACACTCTAATTATTTCAATACAATATATTTTATCGACCTATTAGTCAGAATCAATATTCCCATCAATACAATTGTTGCAAACCATCTTAACTGCCAAATGGTTCTTGCACTTCATCGATTCTGAGGATCTTTTCTTCTCCAGTGCACATGACCGACAAATCGGTTCAACTTCTCCACCGTAATTCACTTTGAGAAAAGCACTGCTTGACAGATAAGAAGATCTGAAGATAAGACGCTCTTTCATCATGGTCCATGCCAAATTTTTTAGGAAAATTCTTCGATGCTTTGGAGCCTTTCCTGGACAGGCAAATTTGTATAAAATTTGAGCATTTATGCCGACAATATTCATTAGAGTCCAAATATCAATGAATAACAAAAACTTGTTAGCACACCCGGTACGTCTGTAGTTTAGAGAGACACTGACCCTCGAACAGCTCGGAGCTCGATGCTTGCGACTAAGTGGTAAAAGTGGAGGCGCATGTGTGCTGGAAGGTTAAATAACAATTTTACCATCACTAATCCTGCTACTTGTGAAATTTATGGTGATGCATTTACACGATCCACAATTAATACTGTTGTTACAAGACTCAGTATCAATCTTTTAATCATTCATGTAAAGGAGATTTTTTTATAAACCTATTTAGTCGCGTGTCTTGTATTTTATTCAGTCTTTTATAAAATAGATTAATTCTATATAGTAACAATATTATTTGAAAATATGATTTCTTGTATGTTTTTTTAATTATATTAATTTAATTTTCTTAATTAACACTAGACCCACAAGAGAGGTACATTTATATCCATTTGTTACATTTATGTATGTTAAACTCAAAAACATAACTATTAATTAGTCATCGCTTAAACAATTCATATCATTCTTACAGGTAAGACAGGTTATTATAGATAAATCATTTTTTAATGATTTCTTCTAAATTGAGAGAAAGCGTGCTCTTTTGTAAGAACCCAGGTAGTTTATTTTTCATTGTAGGAAAAACAAATTCTATTATCCTCGATCCATACTCATTGGTGATTTTTGGAATCGTTAGATTCAGATACACCCCTTGTATTTTTTCCGTGTGAAGACACCCTTATTATAATTTTCGTATACAGGAAGAAAGTTTAAGCAAGAATATAATAATTTTATATTAAGCCTCAATTTAAATGCATCTAGACTTACAATCTTTTTCACTGTGGCTGTTTGAAGATTTTGTATTTATTTTACATTTGAGTTACATGAGTGACCCCACGATTGGATCCCACATCTTAATAATGACTCGACCAAAGAAAAATAAACTATTCGTAAAACCGGCATTGTCATAATAAATAATTTGTTATTCTGAAATTATTTGGAAAACGCACAAGTACGCAACACGAGTGCGACCTTAAAATGTGACCCGTTTATTTCCAAGAAAGTAAATAAATAAACAAACAACTGACCGCGAATAGTATTCTCAGAAGTCACATGTCTCGAGATTTGTTCAGTGGGATTTATAGTGTAGGAGCGAGCCGCGTAAATATGGAAATTTTTCAATTAATTAATATTTAGTCCCGGCAAAATTTACGCCTGGACAATTTAGCGATCCAGAATAATAACGGTTGAAAGAAAATAATCAATTATTAAGTAATATGTAACAGTTTATTTATTTTAATTTTCACATAAACATTGTACTATTATTATATTGTCACTACTATAGTTTCAAGAGGTGCAGTCCCTCTCATCATCAGGTGATAACTACACTAATACAGTTTGGTAACCTATTCAGGAAGTGGGTTCGGAAAGGTAGGAGGAAGTTTCGGTCAGTTAAATACGATATTACTAATTAGTATTTTCTCTGATATTAAATTCTTTTATATTTTAATGGTTTATAAATTGTTCATTATCCTTTATAAGACAGCCAGTGGAAAAAATTTAGTTTGTGTGATGCAATTATGTGATTAGAAAACTCCGGGAAGTTGTTAATTTTAGTGTTATTTTACTATTAAGTTATTATTTTACTATGTAAGTGAAGTTACCAAACGTTTGTTTAGTACAAAGTATTATTAAGGAGAACACATTATTAATGTGAAGTTGAATTTTTCAGAACATAGTTCTGTAAAAACTGCAACTTCACGATAATCATAAGTTCTCCTTATGTTACCAAAATTTAATAAAAATTAATTAATTCATTTAATTCTGGCGTCTACTATCGGATTTGACTCAAAGATTTTCCTTAAATTTAAAGTAGAATGCTTTCAAATAATGGAATAATTGATGTATCAATTTGAAAGTGTAATATATAAGTTCAAAAATTCATTGTTAACTTATAATGTTAACGTGGTGTAATAGGTCAGCGCACTTTCCCAGAAGGAAGGGTCCCTGGTGGCAACAATTTTTTTTTTCTAAATCCATATATCTTTCTTATTGATACATTTAATTTGTATTAAAATTAATGTAATCATGTAGCATCACAAAGTAACAGCCAGTGGCGTACACTAAGCATCGATTTAGGTTATGCTGCTAATATCGATACTGTTAAAAGTTGTACTCATCATGTATTCTTTCAGAAGCATGTTTTTATGAAAGTACACCTGTGTAACGTTTACCTCTTTTCATTTCCATTGAATTCCATGAATAGTATTCTTGAGAAATTCTTCAAGTTATTAAGTGAAAGACTTCGCGTACTTATACATTAAAGTCCTCTTTAAATACACATTTGCGACGTTTTGCAATACGTCTGTTGAATCGAAGACGTGTATTCAGAACACCGCGCGGCAAGAGAGTTTCGTTTATTTCGTATACGTTTAGGATAGATTTTGCGAAAAACGCATGCGCAGCTTTATTTGTCATTAATATTTTTTTCCGCTGACTAATCAATATGAGAACTGAATTATTTTCGCGTGGATCTATATACTTAATACGTAATATATAAAATATATATTTAATTTAGATTTATATTGCAGAAATTATAGTTACGTATAACTTTTTTGATTGTATATAGTGTACAACAATGGTAACCGTCATATCAATTAATGACATAACTGTTCGTTTTTAGAGATATTTGTTTGCAGTAGCGTGCGGTGCATACAAGCAAAAAGGTTGTGCATAACTAAAAATTCTGGGAAACAAATATAAATTAAATAATTGGATTAACATAAACGAAAACATTATAGCCATCTGTGTACTGGTAGAGAGTATAATTGCTCAGTTATAAAAACTACCACGATAACTCACCGCTGTACCCATGGCGCTCTTTTGTATTTGCAGCATCGAGCTATTCATATTACTCTGTTCTGTCTTTAAGCTAATGAATTACTCAAGTCATATAATTGGCAATTTACTGAATTCAAAATTCCTTTCGGATGATCCGTTTTGTATTTTTTAACAGAATAATATTAGAAAGGCTTACAACTGCGCGCAAGTCATTGAAGTGTTTACTTCCTCTTTTACTAATTTGCGGATTTTATTATCTTATTGTTTTTAACGTGTTGATTTCATGATTGTTCTTTGAATTTGGTGCATGAATTGGATTTTGATTTGGGAAAAACAAAAAGCAATTGGCAGAACTATTTCTTACGTTAACCTTTAATAAAAATAATTATTTCCTTTAGTCATTGCGGAAAGGAATTTCAAACAATAAATTAATCATGTTCAGTCTTAGAAAGTGTACTTAAAAATGTCCGTACATTTTTATATGGGTAAGACGGTATTATTTTACTTTAAAACTTTAACTATTAATAGTACTCTAAAATTATAAATAAATGCAGATCGGGGCGGATTTATTTTGTCTAAAGACGTTAGTTAAACGAAAGTACATATATTGTATTACATATATTATATAATATTATTGGTAACAAGCATAACCTAAATTTATATCTACTGCACGCTACTGTTTATTTGTATTTATAAAATTAGTTTATATATAAAAAAATTTCTGTTATTTCTACGGTGGAGTTATATCTAGATGGAAGAAAGAAACTATCTACAGATTTCATATATTAAAATATGAAACACTATATATCATCTTCGTCACCGATATCTTCTTCTTCTTCTGCCAGTGCTATCATATTGACTATTCGGACTTTATTTACAGCTGCCCTGAATAGAGATACACATGTGTGGATTCTTTAAGATTTCTAAGCCACCGAGTTCTCGTCTTATCTTGGACTTCAAACCACTAGCAAAATATCGGCCGAATTTATAAGAAAAATGTATGCAAATCAACATGAGGACGAACATCATAAATATAAGAAGAAAATATAGACTGAGACTGCCACTCAGAAGGAAGGCTAAATCTCAGAAATCTATGATGCATAGTGCGGTGAAGTCTCCGTTAGTCTGTCCGTGTAAGTGTGACTCAATCCATTTTGTGTCTCTTTTTGGGAGTATTTTTTATGAATGGATCCCTGAGTGTCTGCCTTGAACTACTGCACCTTAATTTTCCATCAATTTTCCATCTATACGTAAAAATATATATTCTATGGATTTATGTCATACATTTTTTATGAATAAAGACACCACTTTATAAGAGACGTTGGAGGGTCTAAATTTTAAAAATTTTGCAAAAATTGCTAATAACCACACCACATTGAATTTCTTCTCTTTTTTCGTTTTACATACTGCATAAAATTGATGCGTGGGACCGACAATGGAGCCGTAGCTTCTAAACCAGTCCCGGTAAAGGGTAGGTCCTCCCTCTCCAGCAAAGATTTTTAATAAAATGTCAAAAAAAAAAAAAAACAAGAGAATCTTTATTAATTCAAAACGAAACTAAGCAAATATGTGAAAGATAAGTTGTAGTAAAAAGTAACGATTTTTATCTTAGAGCATATATAAAAATACTATATTAAGTATAAATAGTCCGTTGATTTTTCCATGCATGACATGGTGAAGGACCTCATAAATCTCAGGGTATGTCACGACATGTGCAAAGTATCCGTTTCCTTATCTTTATTAAATAAATTCATCCACTCGCAAGTGATTGTTTGATGTCAACAATGATTGGTATCGCAGATCTACTGTCTACGGTTTACCGACTTGTACCTCTGTAATTCTGAACTGCTTATTGATTAGCCAGCTGAAAGCGTTCTTAATACAGTCTATTTATAAATGTCATCGCAATATTTTCAGAAATTTGATACTAAATTGCGCACCGTATATTAGTTCACGCACGTTTAGTATTTTATATCTGTCACCACTTAAATTATCACAATCCAATGCCTTTGACAACTGCGCAAGCGTGCTTCTTTTGTTAACATTTTTTATTACTGTCTCTGTCACTGAAAAAATCTTTGTATTAATTAAAAACAAGTCGAATGTGGGAGCAAAATTGGGCGATTTGATTGTATGCTGTTTATTGTACGCCGATGATGCAGTACCAATGGCGAATAATGAACAAGAACTACAGAATTTGGTGAGTGGAATGTACGATGTATGCAAGGAAAGCGACCTCATGATGAATGTTAACAAGTCGAAAGTGGTGGTATTCAAGAAGGAGGAAACCGAGACACCGTGCTAAATACTTGTAGGTAATGAATGTTTGGAACAAGTAGATGAGTTTGTGTATTTGGAAAGTATGTTTGATAGAAACGGAAAGGCTGAGATGACATCGAAAGGAGGGTGACTGCAGAGAATAGAGTGAACGGCGCTTTGAATGGAATTATATCTAACGGGAATTTGTCAACTCTGAACTGGAGCTGGCAGAAAAGGAACGAAAGTAAACTGAATGCAGTGAAAATGACAGACATGGCAGAGTAATAAATGAAGAAATAAGGAAAGAATGTAAAACTGATCTTAGTATAGTGAGTAAGATTAAGAAATGATCACTTAGGTGGTTTGGTCATATAAAACGGATGAATGAGGACAGAATGGTAAGAAAGATACATGACGCAAGTGTTGATGGCATCAGAAATAGAGGACGTCCGCGGAAGACTTGGCACGACCAAGTAAACCAGTTAATGGAGGATAGTTCTGTTAGATGCCTCAACAATCGGCGAGCTTGTATAATAAGATGTATGAATGTGGATGAGGCGAGAGTTGTGTGTCAGGACAGAAGAGTGTGGGGCTCTATCCTCTCTGCCTACCCCCGCGGGGAAACGGCGTGTTGGTAAGTAAGTAAGTTGAAATGCTATCCATTTGCCGAGTTCTCTAGGACCTTGTGACAAAATACAAGGATCAATCCCTCCCCCCCTTATTCAGCGTGTCCCAAAAGTATTTTTCATTCTAGTTTTTTCGCTTCACTCCCCCTTATGCAACGAGCGGGAGAAGGGCGGGGGGTATGCCGATCGCTAGCCGCGTCTTTGAGAATTCAGTCGCTATGGAGCGTGTCCTTACCAGTTGTAGTAGAAAATTGATATCCCGACATGACACCAATAGACTTTTTCCTATGCGACTACCTTAAATCAATGGTATACAATAACAATCCTCCCTCTCTAGACCAATTAAAAGAAAATATCCGAAAAGAAATGGCAGCGATCACGGAAAATACGTGCCGAGCAGTTTGCAAAAATGTTGCCCCCCGTTTAGAAGAGTGCCAGCGAAATAACGAATCACATTTAGAAAACATAATTTTTAAGAATTAAGTTCTTATGGACTGCACTGAAATGCAAAATAACAATAACATTAATAAAGGTACTCTATATTGAATACACTAGTGCGTGGTGGTGGAGCATTGCTATCAACTCCAAATTTTGCACAGTTACTGTTTAGGATCTTACGCAAAACATTAGCACCATCTCTCTTTCCCCTGTCTACTCTAGTTAGAGTTTGAGTTCAACAACAAAAATTTAAATACTAAATTAATGTATTAATTATAAATATATACATATAAAATCAATTTTGTCAAAAAGTATTGTTTTTGCGTCACCGGGATTCGAACATGGATCTCTATTTTCAATCCGGTGAAGTACACTACCAATTGTGTTATAATGCCAGCACTTTTCATGACAAATTTTCGAACCTATATGTTACACTTTTTAAAATTAATACATCTGTTGTTCCATTATTTGAAAGCCATCTACATTATTTTTACAGAATCTCAAATACCTTTGAGTAAACTGAAAAATTTACTTTATACAATAAATAGATTAACTAAATCTCACTATATACAATATTTTCTACGACAGATATTTGCGTTCCGTAGTATAAATGCATTTAACATTTGAAAAAAGGAAACATTTCAGTAATCTTAATAAACATGGCTACTTTCTTATTTGAAATTCTATCACATATCGCACACCTACATCAATACTAAGACAACTTTAAAAAAACAGTAATTTTGAATTATTATTGTATTCGGGTACTCGGTCATATGCGCAACTAACTTAGCCCCAGTTCTCTAACAATGTCATTTTAGGATACATTTTTGACCTAAAATCTTATTTAGTTTCCTAACTTTAGTAACAAAAAAAGAATAAAAAAGTTTTTATTTTTTTGTCTACTGAAAAATTACTTTTTGAGTTGTCTTGGTTTTGATATGTGTGTGCGATATATTGAATAACCCTATATAAATTTATACTTATATAAGACACGCGATCTCGCTACTTTAATGATTTTTTTCTTACCAGCAATGCATTTTTAAATACAATATAATGATAGATATTTAGCCAAGACACACACCGCCCCGAACTTGCTCAAATGTCAGTTTATCGAAAAATATTTATATCTTTACTGTTTTATGAATTCAACGGCGAAGCGGCCACTATCTAGTAATATTTTGTGCCAATGAAAAAAAATCTAAACTATAATTTTTTATTTTATTTTCAAGGTACATATCTCAGCGCTCCTAGTAATTATATTATGATGTATAATACAATTATAAAATGCTTTATGTACATTTAATAACATATCTTGCCTGTTGCAAGCGCCAAGCTTGTTAACAAGGTGTAGAAAGTCAGAAAGATCCTTGACAAGTTCCATAAACAATTTTGAATGGTGCACTTCTAACTGTATACAATGTATTGCATTTCGATGATTGCATCCACTGACTTGCAAGTTGCAGCTGTGGTTCGGCGTGGTTGTACCACTGCAGTTGAAGCTCACTACGAAACGAAGGTTGCTTGCAACATGCACCAGATAGACTGTAATTATTATTTTGCAACACAGTTTATTGGGTCTTTATTTCAAGAAGAAACTCGAAATTTTTTTTTTTTAATAAAATATATTCTATTTGATTTTTTACATGTGAGATGGTTTCAAATCTTTCAGAACTATCCAAAAAAGACAGTTCCAAAAATACCAATACTTTCCTCTCATTCTGCAAATTACAATGGCGAGTCAAAAATTATATAGTAATATTTGAATATGTCTAAGAACACACAATTACTGGATTTTTACCTACAAAGGCACTGTTATCAAACAAATAAATAATTAATCTATTATTTGTTTAATATTAGGAGAACACATTCTTACTTTTAAAATTAGCAATATATACTTTGTGGTTAAAATTCATATTTTTTATTTATTATCTTAGTTTTATTAACCACTGAATTGAGTTTAAAAAACATCTACCGGTTTCGAAAAATACCTTTTCCTGCTTCAAGATGTCATAACTAACTAAAAATTTTTTCTTCACCAGAATCTATTTTTAATTTTTTTAAAAAAACAACAACTATTTAAAAAAATTAATTTAGTACCTAATTCAAATTGCTGCTCAATACAAATTTAGTCGAATAATTTTTAGGAAAAAATTTTAGAATAGGACTCGTAGTTAAATTTAGTTGGCTGTTTAGAATTTCCTGATTACTTTTACATGCTTTATTTATCTCCAACGATTCCAAAAAATTGACAATCCCAATTTTTTATCAAAACCATGACTATTTTCTATCAAATGATTAGCAAATTCTGAAAACCTACTATTGTTCAAACATCTCAAATGCTCCTTTACTCTTATGCTACATTTTTAGTTAGTTATGACATCCTGAAGAAGGAAAAGGTATTTTTCGAAACCGGTAGATGTTTTTTAAACGCAATTCAGTGGTTAATAAAACTAAGATAATAAATAAAAAATATGAACACATTCTTATTGTGAAGTTGTAATTATTTAGAACATAGGTCTGTGATATTTTAAATATGAATTAAATATATTAATTAGAAAGATATACATCAAAAATCAATTCTATTGAAAAATATTGTTGTTGCGCCACCGGGATTCGAACCTTAAAATTAAAATTTATTTTATATGTATATCTTTCTAATTAATATATTTAATTCATATTTAAAATAATAGATATCTCACAGAGACGAAGCTTTATTATATTTAATGGAAAGATATGGAGATATGGGTAATTACAGGGCTTACGACCTGTCTTCGGCTAGCTTAAGTGATTAGAATGATTATTATTATTTATTTTTTTAAGAGAATAGATTATTATTTATGAAGTTGTAATTTTTTTCAGAACATAATTCTGCGATAATTAACACAAATGTATCAATAGAAAGATATTCAAACAGATAAACTCAATTTACAGAAAAAATATTTTAGTTGCCACCGGGATTTGAACCACAATCTCTTCCAATTGTCGTAGTGTAATTGGTTAACGCACTTCCCGGAATATATGTATGTATATATTTCTAATTGAAGCATTTATTTTTGTATTAGAATGATTGTTATCTGAATTGTTCTAGAACAATTCAGCAATAACGATTCACGATTATATTGCCTGATATTCCGTGCCAACAATTTTGTACTACGGATACTGTTTATTGTACTCATTCGGCGCGCGGGTGGGACACTGTAGGTGTGATGTTGTAATTTTGCCCTATCTGTATAATTACCATATTGTGTGTGCTATGTGAAACACCAATTAGATCGCCCACCCGCTATTGTACGCATCTAAGGAGCGTACCTAGCTCTGCAACCTCAACAATTATTTGCATATTCTATTGTACACATGTCTCGAAACATACTAATATATGCATACATACATACTTGTACTTCACAGTTTTTTAGTAATACTTGATTATTTTATATTTATAAATACCAAAAAATTATTTTACGGGTTTAGATTTGTCTTCGGCTGGCTTAAGCGATCACTTTATATAAATATAACGTTCACTATTCTACCATTACATTTTTATTATCAAATTTAGTCCATAGATGGCGATAGTGTAGTGGTACTCGAAGTAAGTCCACATATTAACATATATACAACTTTCAAAAATTTTATGGATACGGAGATTGATGAGTGAGAATGGTGAAAGTTATGAAGATAGATGTCGTAAGTCCTGTAATTACACATACTTCTATAAATTTTCCATCAAGTATAATATAAAAATAGCTTCGTCTCTATGAGATGTGTATTATTTGTTTAATAACAGTGCCTATGTAGGTGAAAATCCAGTAATTGTGTGTTCTTGGACACATTCAAATATTGCTTATTTTACTTTTATTTCATGTAGAGTCATTGAGTAAGAATAGAAGATAGCGAAACGCGGAGATGATGACTGAGCGCGGCTCCTCTCGGCGAAAGCCTCGTCGCCGCCGGTGTAGTCGATCAGCTAGGGATGACGATAGTAGCGTTGGATTTGAATCGCCACCCCCCCTAAACTGAAAACATCAATACTAAAAACAGAATCCGTAAGCGACTAATTTGGCTTAGAAATAATTCGGTCTTAAATAAAAATATTGGTAATGCACCAAAAACTTCCCAAATAGAAGATAGTGCGCTGATCACCAACATGGGCAAAAAATTGCAAGACTAAAGTTGAATATGGGCAAAAAAAAGCAAGATTAAAGTTGAATATGGGCAAGAAATTGCAAAACTAAAGTTGAATATGAGCAAGAAATTGCAAAACTAAAGTTGAATATGGGCAAAAAATTGCAAGACTAAAGTTGAATATGGGCAAGAAATTGCAAGATTAAAGTTGAATATGGGCAAGAAATTGCAAGGCTAAAATTGTTGTAAACCAATTGTAGAGAATACAGAAATAGACTTCAGACAAACAACCAATATTATATTGTATTAATAATAAGAAAACGCAATGTTTATACTACTGTTTATTAATACTTATATTTATAGTTTTGTTTAGTATACATTGTATCCTGAAGAAGAGACCATTGGTCTTGAAACATGTTGATTTATCAATAAACAGTGCCATAAACTTGTTATTAATATAATATTTATTTATTTATTTACACACACATTATTATTATTCAAGCATTAACTGAATTTAAAAAATAACAGACGTGCAATACACAAAGAAAAAAATTTCATAGTGTCAACATGTTTTTATATAACCCAAATTTAAAATAATATAAAATATGAAGTAGCAACTTATCCGTCTATACTATTGAGCTGAGACATAAAAAATTGTAATAGTTTAGTCCTATAAAGAATTAAATTAATAGCAAAAATGTCGACTACCTCCGCATATTCATTCCTCAAAGAATGCATTCTGGGGACTGCGGAGTTAGCTAGTGCATGATTTCTGACATTACTACTGTAATAAAACAATAAATTGTGTCTCGATGACCTCAATAGAAATATAAGGTCGGTCATCGTACGTCTCACTGATAAGTTTAACAATTTCAGACGGCTAAGAAGATAATCATAATTAATATTCTCAGAGCGTATATTTATTTTTAAATTAATGAATCTTAGAAACTTTCTCTGGATACTTTCAACCGACGTCGAGTATGCAATGAAGTGTGGAGACCATATGACTGAATTATATTCTATCTGAGGTCTGACCAGAGAGGTGTAGAGGACTTCGTATGTTGCCATAAAGTAACTTTGCAAACATTGAAGAAAATATTATGTTGATTTCTACTGTCATTGCAATCTTCATGAATACATCAACGACTCGGATAGTCCGCAATAGCATCACGTGTAAGATAGGCTCCATCAAAGTGCATTGCTGGAGACGGGTGATACTGGAACAGCATAACAAATTCAACCACGGCAAAAATTCTTCTAATTTTGCCTATTTATAGGCTTTCATATGCGTCAATGCAGAATAAACCTTAGAGTCAGTTGTAAGAGCTACACAAGATCAAAACTAATGAGCGTGTATTACGGGCCATCTAAACGATTCCACTAAATGTCAATTATGATATGGTGGAAGAAAGGAAAAAAATGACAATATTTTATAAAATTTTTATAACTTTTTTGAAGTATATTTTAATGTTAGAACATTTAGTTAAATTCCGGCAATTAGTTACTAAAACCTTTTGGCTTTCTTTCATAGCTAACTTTTTTATTTTCCTTTATTTAGTCATTATTACATTCAGTCATTAATAAATGATATAGGTTGGCTCCGGTATCATTGTATCAGAGCCATACCTACACAATATGTATCGATTTGACATGAGACTCGTTATCATATTAAATTCAAAGGGCAGCCAAACAGAAGCTGTAGAAGCCCTACACCACCAAAAGGGGGGGGGGGGAAACGTCACATGTTGATCACATGTTGAACTCGGTCACAGTCTGGCAGAAATACACGCTGTCCAGGTCGCAAGAGGACACCGCTCTTCTCGGCATCGTCCATCCCAGCAACCCCCAGCGGAACACCCACACCCTGATAATTTTTTTTATTCTTAATAATCGTTACGGGGGATTTGGTGACCTATTTCTTCTATCTGTGAACTCACGTGCATCTTTCATAATCACACAGTACCAGAGGATGTTTCAGATTCTTGAGCTATGTAGATTTCCAGTAATCGTATCCTACATTATAAGATATAGGATTTGATTCATAAATGGATGTCCCATTACATATGCCGATATTAAAAATTTCAGATTTTTATTGTTAATCTTACAGATTACCTGAAGGCTCGGTGAGTTGTCGGCAGGGACGTGAAGTACATACAAGCAAAAAAGTTGTGCATAAATAAACATTCTGAGAAACAAATATAAATTTAAAAATTGGATTAACTTAAACGAAAATATTGCTTTGCAATTAGCGCTATCTGTGTAATAGTAGAGACTTTTGCTTAGTTCTAAAAACTATCACAACTCACCCTTGTACTCATGGCGCTCTTTTTTATTGACCGCATTTACTATTGACCTCAGTTCTTTAAGCTAGTGAATTACTCAAGTCATATAAATGGCTATTTACTGAATTGAAAATTCCTTTCCGTTGATCCGTTTTGTATGGAGTAGATACCTATGCTGTTTTTTAACAGAATAACATTAGAAAGGGTTACAACTGCGTGCAAATCATTGAAGTGTACTTCCTCTTTTACAAATTCGCTAATTTTACTATCTTTCTGTTTTTAACCTGTTGATTTCATGATTGCTCTTTAAATTTGGTGCATGGATTGTTTTTTGATTTGAGAAAAACAAAAAGCAATCGGCAGAACTATTTTATAAAATAATTATTTCCTTTAATTATTACGTGAAGCATTTTCAAACAATAAACGAATCATGTTCAGTTATAGAAAGTGTTCTTAAAAACGTCCATATATTTTTATATGATTAAGAAAGTATTATTTTACGTTAAAACATAAAAATACTATTAATAGTACTCCAAAATTATAAATAAAAACGTGGTAGGGTCGTATAAACGACAGATTTATTTTGTCTATAGACGTTGGTTAAACGAAAGTACATATATTATATATGATTGTATAATATCATTGGTAACAAACATAACCTAAACCTGTACCTACTGCACGCCACTCGATGTCGGTAGTAGAAATAAGAGTCCAACGTTCCGATAGTTAACAATTTATTACTACTAATAATAAAGAACAGCTGGAGGAGGGGGCACACTTTCCCGGGACAGGTTTAAAAGCTAGGGCTTCCTTGTCGGTCCCATTCATCAAAGCAAATCAAAATACGCGACTTTAATTCAATTACATTTTAACAATAACAAAACGAAGAAGGAGAGGAAATTCAAGATGGTTATAAACAATTAATTTTTTTCAAACTTAATTGCTATCTTTATTCATGAAAAATCATATTACATAAATCAATTATAGTTTTACATACAGATGGAAAATGAATGGAAAATTCATCAAAAACACTCCCAAAAGAGGGACAGTTGATGAGACACAAAATAAATAAAGAGAATTAAATTTATTACTACTGGGCACCATACAACAATATAATAAATATATATAAATTGTGTTATCTTGAGAACCGAAGAGTATTGAAAGAGAGCACCGGTCAGCCGTCTCATATGTCTCCCATCTGTCACCAAGCTTTCACGCATGCACACGTACAACTACGACAGATGTCAAATATTTCTATAATGATTTGTCGATAATGAGTTTTGTTATTAACCTTTGATCTAAATCCAATATTGACATTCTAAAATATTTTATCATAAACATTCAAAATACGTAGACATCACAAATATACAATGAAGAAATTAATACATTATTTATTAGACTGAATCGATTAATCGAACAGCCGAATCTATCAGACTCAATCAAAATGCCAATAAAATCTTCAATTATTCATCCAGTAGGCTTTCGGAACACATTTTCAGTAATAAAATTTGATTACAAAACGATCAATACTTCGGTTGAATTCTTCCACCATTAATTCTTACTTTTATGTGTTTTGATTTGCGAGCAGGACCACCCCGGGAAGTAATCAAACGCATTATGTACGTAACTACCCAGTGGCGTAACTAGTAGTTATGCCAAAGTAATTATGCACGAAAGATACCTGCACCCTACAATGATCCCTTCGACAATACAGTCTTGCGCAAGATTACGATCCAATACGTGAACTTCTAGAATAGTATTCTGAGAAAGGTGAAAGTATAAGTGGGCGGGACATGTAGCAAGAGTAAATTAGTCTCAAATATGTACATCAAATGCAAGCTTACAGGATCGAGACCGAGGGGGAGACCGAGACAGAGATAGCCGTATAACGTCAAGACAGACACAGCACAAACTTAAGTTATACACTAAGTATCAAAAAAAGATAAAAATATTTTTCGAATTTTGAAAACAATTCTATCAATTTAAATTTAGAATCTTTAAAAAAGACTAGTTCTTTTATTGCTCGGTACCGTACTCTGCTTTCAATTTCGTTTAAAATATTTTCTACGTTTTCTCCTTCGGACAACGGATTTAGAATGTTTCATTAACAATATTCCAAAACATATTTTAATAACTTGCTTTATAAATTACCATGGCCGAAGCTAATACCACAAATAATTTTATTTCAACAATTTATTTATTATCTCGCTCGCTTGACAGATAATAAATTTTAACTTTTATCTACGCGAACACCGAAATAATTAATGACTAGGAATGACGTTGGAATACACTATAAAAACAAAACGTCAACAATGTCTTCGCCTGTATTTCAAAAATATTGTAGAGGTACCGGGTTGTGATTAGAAAAAATGCTACTCTTGATTCGCAGATGTGATTGTGATCGGTATACGCAAATATCAGCGATTGAGAACTGTGACTGTGATCACAATTTCATTACTAATTTCCATGCGTTGCACGATATCACAATATATTAAATTAATAAATAAAAATCTAATTTAAATACCATCACGAAGACAATGAAATCTTTTTGACTATAAAATTTCCAGCAAACATGACGTTCATCATGATTATGACGTCATTCCTTCATAAATTTTGCGCATTAATTTCATCAATCTGTGAAAAAATTCAATAGTGTCTTTTGTCGGAAAGTATAAAAAATAAATAATAATGATAAAAAAATCACTTCACGAATCACGATGTTTTCAAATACTCAATCACTGACAGCGAGCGTGACTGAAAGATATCAGTGATTGACTCACACCTCGTGACTTTGTGCTCATCACTAGCGCCGGGTATCGATGCAGGTACTTTTCACGTAATAATCAAGCGCTCTACGGTGCCGCGCCAAATTATCGTTTAAGAATATAAGAAGAACTTATGCCCTACGAATTGGTAAATTAATTAATTATTAATAAATAAATTAATTAAAAGAACTCTTTTAACATAGGACATGTTTTATCAATAACAGTTATATATGTGTGCAGTTGTCTATGATTGCATCTGTTTTGTGTTCACTTGTCCTGGAATCGTTTTATCGGATGCTTGGCAGAACCTTAAAAATGGAACGATAAAAATATATTACATGTTTTTTTATCTTTATTTTTTTTCCGTATCTACTCTAGATTTTGAACAATTTTAATGAACACTAACGTATCAAACTAAAACAGTTAACATTCAAATTAAGTGCGGACACTTCAAAGGGAGCGGGGGGTGTGAACCACCCATCGGATCAGCGGTGCATTTACATACAGATTAATCCAACCCCTCGTGAGCGCTGTGCAAACACGCCAGAGTCCGGGGTGAAAAATGCCCTCGAGTGTTCGCGACCCCCTGCAAGAGTGACAGCGGAGGGACATTAGGGGTCGTGATGATCCCCACGTGTCTCAGGCCGCAGCGAGGATCGAGCGATGACGTCGACAGTCAGACGGCGAATATTCTACAGGTATATTTTTTATCATTTTCTTATGTATAAAATTTCAGGTACAATTATAACTACCAGCAGTCTGTATTGCTATCGCTAAAATTGTACAAACAGTGTTCTTACGCATCAACCTTGATATATATTACAATGTGTCCCAAAATCTTTTTCATTTTGGTTCATTCGCTGCACCAACGCAACGAGCGGGAGAGGGGCGGAGGGTATGACGATCGCTAGCCGCGTCCTTGGAAATTCAGTCGCTATGGAATGTGTTATTATCAGTTATTCGTGAAATTTCCACTGTAAAATTACATAAATGACATAAACTAGCCTCCATGTAGCTCCGATTTGACACCAATTGACTTTTTCCTGCGGCGCTACCTTAAATCAAAGGTACACAGTAACAATCCTTCCTCTCTGAACCAATTAAAAGAAAATATCCGAGAAGGAATGACAGCTATCATGAAGAATACATACCGAGAAATTTTGCCTCCCGTTTAGAAGAGTGCCAGTGAATTAACGAATCACATTTAGAAAACATAATTTATAAGAAATAATTTCAAAGGAACTGTACTTGAATGCAAAATAATAAACATTTTTTTATTAAACAGATCCATTATTTTATTGCAGAATTTTTATTATGAAAAAGACTTTTGGGATACCTTGTATGTATCCACTTATCAATATGTGTCCATTATTATGAGAGTAGTCTAAGTCAAGAAATTGAAAAAAATGAGTTTATCAATATTTGTTTTAAATTAATATAATATGATGATGAAAATGGCAAGAATTTGAAGCGCTATATTCAGACGTTGTTACGTCGTTAAAGTTTCATTGTATAAACAAAATTATCAGAGTAAGAGAGGGAGCAGATTGACAATGACTGACTTATACAGACTTAACTCCACATTTTTTAAATGAAAATTTAAAATATAATTACGAAAAACTGAAGAAAATTCATTAAATTGTGGGGCGTTCTTTTAGTAAAGTATTTTATAGTTAATTGCCGCCATTCCTTCCAGGACTGGTAGCGACCACTTTAAATACAAATGTAGAATAATAGTAGGATATAAAAATTCACAAATCTGGCTAAAATCTCATTAAACCAAAAATAGCATTTGTATTTTACGAGGACGTAAAAATTATTAATGATTAATTTAAGTGATTTATGTTTCACTGCCTTTAAATGGAAAATTTTAAATCAAATAATAAAAATGATTGATGGATACCCGTTTAATTTTTTAACCTATTCAGAATTGTTAAATAAATTAGAAATATCCAATTTATTTTCGACAATAATGCGATACTGGAGCGGCATATATTTTAAATATTAGAATATTTATTTTCAGCTCAAATTTTGGTGCGTCTTTTCGAATCAGCTGCAATCGTTGTCATTGACACAATTCCGCATCCAAATTCCCACCCATACATTTTTTCATGCTCGTCTTGTCAGTGCAATATGATCTTGATGTCAGCAAACTTCGACTTGACCGTTATTTTTATGATCTCGACATCGCGATAGCATTCGCGGTGTGGACATTTCAGCTCCAGTGCACCAGCACTGTATTTTGTGATATTGTGTTTTGATCATGTATTGTTTGTTGTCTGTGTACCGGGGGTGAACTTAGGATCGGAGATCGGCTCATCCGCGTACCATTTGTGTAATCTCGGCGGATAACGAAGGCGTCATATACAAGGCAAGATGAGCAGTTCTTCCGAATCCCAGTTTCCGAGATCACCGCTCTTTCGACTAGAATCCCTATCTCCTCGCCGACCTCATCCGGTACCACGTTTCCGTACTTTCCTTCCCTACCCTGCGGTAATTTAAATTTACGACCGGAATTATCGTATTCCATTCCGTGCGACCCAGAGATTGCATCCTATCGATCCAGATTTATATCACGAATTCAACATCCCTACGATTTTGCACAGTTGTACATTTATTATACAATATTGACACATCTGTGAAACCCGGCTGAAACACAGCGAGTTGAGATGCCAGGTTCAGAAATCAGAATCAAATCTGGAGGCGTGGTATCGAACCCCAGTCAGCGATTTAAAAAAAAAAAATTTAGCAAAGACACAAACCGTTTTATTTAAAAATTAGCTCCTACTATCCGATTACTTCAAAGTAGGCGACAGGCGGTGCATGTGTCACTGTAACCACAAATTACTTTTAATTTATTTTATTTTCAAAATATGGTTGGATATTTTTTCTGCGTTAATTAGTTATTATTTACAATTTTTAAATGCAGTATTTTTCATTATTACGGCCGTGGCATAAATAATTGAATGTATGTATGTCTCATCAGTTACGCAATATGGGCATGGGGTGGTGCAGCTCTTCAATGGATTATCTACTTAAGACTCAGAAATGGGTTATCAGAGTAATAAAAAAGATGCCATTTAGATAAAACCCTTTAAATCCTTTCAAGTTTTGGATATAAGACAACTGTTTACCAGAGTAATCTTAAAACTATTAAAAAAAAAAAAAACTTCAATTCCACGATCCGATCCAAAGGAAACCAGGAGCAAAGCCTTAGGATACTACTCAGTGCCAAAATTTAATACCAAATTCACTCAACAAACTTTTTTATTTTGCGCCCCGAGATGCCACTAGAGCTTAAAGGATCTAAAGTGATTAACTATTTCAAACCAAAAATAACAAAGTGTTTGCTTAATGTGGGTAAAAATAAAAATGAAACTAATTTGTCATTTTTGCTATCCTAACTACCCACACACTCATTTTTGTCTCCCACTACTGTATGTTACTGACAATAATATTTTTATAACTTTTTATTATTTTTAGAACAGACTACGTCTAGTAAATTAATTACTTTTATTTCAAATATGTACTATTTATGCTACAAAATAAATAAATATATATATATATATGTATCATATCATATTTTTATTGTCTGAGTTTACCTATGTTAGTTTATCAGTACGCCTTATCTTCTTGTACCTTATCCGTTCAACGGACGTTGGCTATCAAGTATATAAGCCGTGATGTTCTCCTTCTTCCGGGGCCCCGACTTCCAACAATCTTTCCCTGCATTATGAGGTGCAAGATCACGTACTTCCCTGGATGTGTCATCACATGTTTGAGATATTTAAGTTCTCGGATTTTTATTATTTTAAATATTTATTTATGACCGTTTCCATGTATCGTTCTTTCATATGGTGGCCTCAATTTGATGACACCCTGGTAATGCAACCCCACATATCCTGGTCCTAGATCGTCATCATAGCTGACTCCGGAGTCTCTTCAGCTATATGCAAGAATTGTGGCATTGTTCCAGGTCTTATTCGGCTCAAAGTTATGCTTTCTAGGATATTACTTTGACGCGTAATGTGGTCGAGGAACTAGAACAATCTTTTGTTCATGGCTGTAGATAGGCCTTGCTATGGTTGAATGTTGTTGCTGTATTATCTTCGCTGCACCCATGAAGATTGGAAAGACAATAATGTGAACTAATATAACTGTAATTGCTAGCCTGATCTCACTGTCTTTCCATATTCTCTGTCATTAGTCCATAGCAATCTTAGCTAGTTGTATGCGTTTTGGAATACGTTATCAATTGAAATAAGTTTGTCTCTTGAACCACCTCACATCCTGCAATTTGAAATGTTTCTTTTTATCCCGTTTTTTCATGACCGATCCAGTATTTACTGTTAAAGCGTCGCTTTTAAAGGAACGTGATGCAATAGAATGCATGCATGTGTACGCTTTTAGAGACTGAAATATCGGCAAAAATGACACAACCACAATTTTCTTCCGCGTTCTTTTGCAACCCGTAATACAAGCACCGACTGCTGTACACGTGCCAAAATGGCGCGGGTGTTTTGTTTTGTATTTCGAAAACATGACCCTAATCCAGGATCGCCTGCTCCAGATATTCTGGAATTATTCCGATGAGTGCACGTCAAATTTCGCGCCAATTGCACAGCGCTTAATGACGCGCTTCTGGCGCGGTTCCACGTACAGCTGGGTGACAATAGCGCTGCCTGGCGGCGTTCCTGGAAAGCAATGAACGCGACGCCATTTCCTGAAATGTGTGACACGAATAATCCTTCGGCAAGAAATGAGATATGTTTTTATCAGCTGACTTAATCGTGCGGTTGGTGCGGTGCGTTCTTATTTGTTCGCGCCAGTGGCGTGACTACCGCCTGGACTGTACAAGTTCAACAATTGCAACAATTAGTGATGAGACGCGAAAATGAGGACAGAATGATAAAAAGATCTCATGATGGTAATAATGGTTAAACCCTTATTGTGACTGTCATTTTATTCGATTGAAAAAATGATTTGTAACTGATTATTCGTAACTCTTCGAGCAATCACTGGAACAGTTAAAACTAAACCTTATTTTAACTGCCAACCGCATTTAAAATGGAAGACGCCACATACGGTAAAGGTACTTCAGACAGTACAGTACTTAAGATAGATACTTTAATCTATCAGAATGATTAAAAATAGTATTTACAAGTGCGTGATATCACGCCAATAGTTAGGCATAACATGTAAAGCGCGCGTTTTAACGCGCTCATGACATTTAAAAGGTTTAATCTCATCGTTTTACCATCACTAGTTCATGGCACCAGAAATAGGAAGACCAAGTAAAACAAATATACAGAAGATGCCCCTGTTAGAAGACTCAACAATCGACGAGTTTGTGTAAGATGTATGAATATGGATGAGGCGAGAGTTTTGTATTAAGAAAAAAGGGTGTGGCTCCACCTACTCACTCGCTACCTAACCAATTACTAACTAACTTAGTTATAACAAAGTATTAATATGCAACCAGATAAACAAATTTTAGAACGTCCAATAGCAGTGACAGCTATTTATACCTTACATCAACAATTTTAAGTATAAAAATATTTTTAAAAACAGGTGAACATATTTAAAAAATGAAACGTTCTTAATGGTGGGGAGAAGGAGAGGTTAGAGGTCCGGTGTACATGTTTGTCTATTATTGCTACGCCACTGGTTCGCACACAAGGTTACTCATACACGTGGATCTAAAGAAGAATTCTCAAATTTAGCTTGATGGATAGATGCTTAAATGAAGATAGTTCAAAATGAAATTTTAGGTGATTTAAATCAACTTTGTTATATTATTTGACATCCAATGGCATAATTAAATAAACTCAATGAATAGGCAGAGATTTTTTAACAAAATTAAGTTAATATTTTTAATTTGTCAAAATCTGACTTAAGTTATTTTATCCTGAGCCAACAAAATTATTTCGAACCTACGTTATTATTATTTACAGATTCGCAAAGATAAAAAAATTAAATCATGTCCATGTTACAAAGTTGCTATATGAATGGTGATCACAGATTTTGTCACCAAATGTCAGAAGGTTAAAAAAAAAATTCTTAAGTCGACAAATATTGCACCTAGAGAAAAAAGTTTATACGGAATCTACCTGATTCTTGCAGCCAAATTATTTTAGTCAAAATCTGACTTGAGTGCATAAAATTATTTCTGGTTGCCTAATGCAGAAAAGTGTTTGGTGAGCGCTAATCCCCGGTTCCATTACCATGCATTACGTTCTAAGCACTGTTCTCGGCTTTGTCCCCGCTGTAGATCCGGTGCCGCGCTAATTACGTAATGACGGCCGGGGTGACGTCACGCGATTGTTTTTATTCTAATGTACTATCGAGTGGCGCTGGTCTGCGCCTGCGCACGTCTGGGCACGTCTGGGCACGTCTGTTTATTCCGGAGGGTCTCACCGAAAAACATCTATTTCTGTCGTACTAAATGTGACAAGGACTAAAGATATCCAACAGGAAATAAATGACAGTAAACGCTAGTTACTTTGTTTTAAGGGTATTTCTGTGATCGAGGTTGTCGTATAATAATTTAAAGATTAACAACATTATATAACACTGATACAACAGACCATTTACAAAATAGGTTGAGGGTCATGTGCACGCATCTACGCGTGATAACCTATCCGGATAATGGAAGGGATTAAAGAATCTGATACTGTCTGTAGTTCCTGGCCCTTTCTACTACACTAAGTGGGGTTTCGTTTCTGATTTTTTTTATTTAATTGTAACTTTGTCTATCATCTTATATTTGAACTTTATTTGTACATAGAGAGAGGTTTGTAAGCTATCGTTCAACAATTGTTTCGTGTCAATCGGGCTTACGGTTCACAAGCCACGGCGTCCCTAAGTTGTCTGACCATGCAATTAAAAAAAATATTAAATTGACACCTCAATCCATTGACATCATTAACTTCCACTTGTGTCGTAAACTTTCTGACATATAAGTCTGGCCTATTTCCGTGATAGTCAGATTTTCTTAGATGCATCTCGCACCACAAACCGATTGACCTTGACGTATTCATGTCAAAAGATTACCTTTCCCATAAGAAGTACCCAAGACTGCTGCAAGTTGAAAAAAAATTGGATCATCCGATAAGTAATGCGATTTTATTATAGTCTATAATTTTCTACAATGCTCTTCCATCTTTCTAGTAGACTTGCAAGACCCCTCTTCAAAAATTTACATGTCCGTGACGAAAATTCTGACCTCGTCTACAGAATTCAATTTTTTTCTGTCCAAATGATTTTGAAGACTGCGGAACAATTGATAATCAGATGGGGCAATGTCCGGCGAATATGGTGGGTGGGGCATCCTTTTCAAAGAAGGTCCAACCTATGACAAGGCACACATTCGCTCTCTGCTTGCGATTAGACTCTGAAAGTTTGTGAGGAACCCATTGATCCAATTTTCTGACTTTTCCAATGACACGCAGGTGTTGATGCATAGTTGAATGACCAAATCTTAACATCTCTGATAGTTCCACAACAATTACGATGGGATTTTGTACCACCAAGTTTTGCAGGACGTCCTCTTCGAACTCTATGACGAGGCTTACGAGGCTCTAGGCTGTAATTTCCGGCTCGGAATTTTTGGAACTACCGTTGACATTAGATTACGCTTATTGTCCGATTCCCACATACTGCATTAATATTCCTCGCACTTTCCGTTGTTTTGTTACCTTTATTGAACTCAAAAAGCAAAATATGCCGAATATTCTCATTTGTCACATAGGTTTAAAAATATAACTGTTATAATCGAACAGCACTAAAAAATAGAGAATCGGAAATGAGGGAATGATGAGGGTAAGGGGATTCTTCGATAGTGGACCAGGATGGACTCACCGAACCAAAAAGACAGCTCGACTCACCTGGTTGATGACGCTGTCTCTATAATCTTTCGAAAGTTCAACCAATGTACGCAACTGCCACGGCATAAAAACTCTCAAAAGTTTCAACTTCAACAGCACACCAAAATCACAGCGGTATATGAACTGGTGATCCAACAAATAATCACACGAAAATACTAGAATTCAAATCAAACCAGTCGAGCCAAAGAAACGATGTGTACTGATTGGGAGTGGGTTAAGGGGTAGGAACAAAATTAAAACTGATGACAATAACACTACAATGGAAGTGCATGTGTTCACATATAAAAAAAATGCGAATACGGAACAATAGTTATTTAATTAATAATAATATTCGCAAAATCTTTGATATCTTCCAGAACGTACCTCGCTCCTTTGTTTTGGTCCAGCACGCGGCCGCAGCCACTCTCGCGTGGTGAGTGTGCGGAGTGGAAATACCCTCAGAGATGAATCACCTGTCTCCATCTCATCTGGTCGGCGAGAGTATTAGCCGAGAATAGAGTGGCTCCGTCTTAATCAATATCACTATCTCTTCCGAGGTATATTTAATCTTCACGTAATTGGCACTGTGTTGTGGATTGCTCGATTCCGCCTCGAACCATATATTTTTTTAAATACTTTTAAGTATTTAAAAATACTGCTGTGTACAGCTTTATAGAGCTTCGCATGCAGCAAAGGACCAGGAGGAATGGAAGAGTGTTAAGGGAGCTACAATATTGAATGAGATCCAAAACTATTATGCTCTGTAATGGACAAAATTACTAAATAGGAAAAACTGCAAGAAACCTATATACAAGGGATAGAGATCTCTATTTTTAACGATCTTCGGATATGAATGTACTCCTACTCTCTACTCATTTTATAAAAAAATAAACAGTAAATATATATAAATATATTTTTACATTTTTTTCTTCTCTATGAGAGTCGAAAATTAGATAGAAGAGTAGATAAGAGAGTATATAATTTACGCGTCTGCCAGTCTGTATACTTATTTTATGGTTTCAGATACAGATTTATAATAGTTCGTAATTTTTCTGTTTGTAAGGGGAGATTATCAAAGAATTTAATGCCTGGATAAACAGAGTGGTTTTGGGTTGCAGTATATTTAAGTTTCGAAATGTCAATTTTGTCTTTAAATCTTTAGTAATATTTAATTTATTTTTGATTTAAAAATTTTTTATTATTGAATTTTTTTGTATGTCTATTATTTTTGGTACTTGGTCACTTGGATAGTAATTATTTTTATCATTTTTTTTTTAGTATTGAAGTTTTATATGCTCCTCCCCATCCAATAATACTGTAATTGAAAATGTGACTGGTACATCTTTAAAAATAAATAAAAATCATTTACTTAACAAACAAGTGTATTTATCGAGTTGCCCATTTTTAGGTATGTTTCCTTTTCTTACACCTTCTCCTACCCCCTCTCTTTTACTTAGTATATATTTGTTCAACCCTAATTAAGGTTCAAGCCTGAGCCGAAGCTAGTTGATTATTTAAATAAAGCGATATAAAAACAAAAAAATAGTGTTTGTTTAAATTGTAAAAAATATGTAAATAGTTTTTTTCTATAATATTTTTTAATATCACTTAGTATTATATATTTATTTACAATATTATTACAATATGCAATACTATACTGAATGTAATGGATTTTATCCGACATTTTATCCGATGAGTCGAAAATATGCAATGAGTATGTACAAATTCTGTATTGTTGCGGAAAATATTACTGTATGAGATTAAAAAAGTTAAATATTACGTCTTCACCTCGTAATGTGAAGGTCGAAAAAATGAACTTTGTAACAATTACACGTTTATTACAATACGATACAATTTAGTACAAGGTATCTTACTAGTATATGTCAAACGATTAAGCCGATGAACACGCAGAGAAAGAGGCCGCGCCCTGCCGCGCGCCGCCCTTTACAGCATCGCACGCACGCACACTCACTCACATACACACAACCATACAATCCCAAGGACATCACATTAACCTATAAGTCCATGTACTTTGAAATAAACATTTGCGAAATTGACCTATTATTATTCTTTAATTTAACTTTGCATCAACCTAACCTAACCTAACCTTACCTAACCATTTTTTTGTATTCTGTACACAGACCACCATATGGCTATGAACTAACGCAAATTCATTATCCTCAATATTGTCATATTTTCGCTGTCACCATTGTTCACACATAGATTTAATTTTGGAAGAGTAAATACTTTTACTGTTGCATAAATGTGTCGTAATCTATCTGATTTATGTTTCCACCAAGAATGTGTGTAAAATGCCCATCGTCCCTATATGTACACTTTATTTCATGTCAACATAATTTTCTGGTTGGCAAGCTCGGATGATGTTTCTTTATTTTGTGAAAAAAATAATAATACTCGTAACAACGTTCTTATATATTACACCTCTGCCCGCGAACCTTCTGTAAAGTGTCACGCAATTTATTGTCACGTTTTACCCGCATTCGAAAAAATATATCATACGCCAACCCCACAATGAAGGGATGGAGATAATTTATCATACTATTATATATATGGATTCAGGATACTCGTCGTTCCTGCTATCAATCGTACCAAAAGGAATTAATAATGGGATAGCCTAAAACTCTAGATAAATATGCATCTATTAATCTATGAGAATTCTGTGGTTCAGACCATATACAATAACATTATAGGGAGAAAAGATTGTGTTATTATGAGATTGATAGAATCAGAAGATTCTGTGTATGCGTGAGTGGTGGATCCACCATTAATTACACATCACTCACATGTTCGTTTGAAAATATTGCGTATTGTAAACTACTTACTAAAATAAAAACGCGCGTGCCGGTGCTGTAAACTCAGTGTACATGTAGACTTTTGCGATTTTAAAGTCAGATAAATATTTATAGTTTACATTTATTACTTATATTAATTCAAATAATAATTGATATAGAAAAATTAAAAAATACATTTATCATCACGAACGACATCATAAGACACATCTAACTCGGCCAGCGCACGCTCTGCTAATAAAGTGACGATCGCCATCCGGCACCTAGCGCCCCGCGCACTGTGACGTTTACACCTCTCCGCTCGTACACATACACGTATTGACAAATTCACGTCAGGTTCTTCGAGAAAACATTTTTTATAATATTTTATATTATAATTATTTTATCCAATGAACTCTGTATTTTGTATATTTACTGAGATGTTCACATAATTAGAGGCAATGTCAACTCAGTTTACATCATCGGAGAGGAAAGGTTAAGCGTAATTCCAGATTAGACATACAGAAATGCCATACAATTAAAAATTGATGGAGATGTTATCTGAAAGGCGGCGGCGAGAAGAGTGTCGCCTGTAGCCGTTTATTTATTGCTTCTAAGTGTTCTATAATATTGTTTACTTTTAATTATGTGCTTCTGAACTGTTTATATAATTTCTTTCTAAACTTTTTTATATTTCATATGTTTTTAATTTATGTAGGGAGGCTATTATTGCATTTTTTTATCCCTAAGTATATAAAATTTTGCTGATAGTGTTTTGTGTTACATTTATGGATTTTAAATTTATTTTTAAACCTTAATGATGTGCTTTTTTTCAAATTTGACAGTGTTATTTTCTATAATTAATTGATTAATACTGTAATGTAAATGCATAATAAATATTATTAAATATTAATCTTAAACTAGAAACACTAAAAACACGTTTTTATATAAGACACGCGATCTCGCAACTTTGGTATATTTTCTTACAGGGAGTGTATCACTTAGAAAGACGTACTGGAAAATATTTGGTTACCACCGGGATTCGAACTCGAAACTTGTTCTTGCCGGGAGAATGTATTGCTATTAAGTCGCGTTCAACGTTTAAATTTACGACTATTTTTAGACATATATGAAGTCTCTTTTAAATGAGAAAAAAGATCAATTTCAAAGCAATCACTATTGATATTTGTTCAATCTTGTATATGATCCCATCAATTAATCTCAGTTAAATGAATTTTGTCAATTTTAGCATAGTTCTCGTAACTGCAATTTTCATAATTAATGTTTATTTTTTTCTATTTCAGATTTATACAGACTGGGCCAACCATTACTTGGAGCGGGGGCGCAGCGCCAGAAGGGTGCGCGCCCTCGCCGAGTGCAGGGATGGAGAACTGCTCAGGGACCTGCTGGAGTCCGTCACGGGACAGAGGGTTCCGGCCGTGCGACAGGTGAGTCACTCCTTCATTCGCGTCTCATGTCCCATTCATAGGTCAAACTCTTACATTCGCAGGTCAAACTATTACAAACGCAGGTCAAATATTCCATTCCTGGTCAATACTTCTAATCATTATTTAGAACACAATTAGACTTAGAATATGTAGGAAAAGCCAGTTAGCTGGAAACCAGATTATTACAACTAATTAACTTTTTTTTTTAAATTTACCAATTGTAAAAATTATTTAATTATTCAAATTAAATACAACGTTGTTTACTTCACACTACACTTACATTAAAAATTAAAACGTTTTCGATGCTTAATGCGTCATCTTCAATAAAAAACTAAATCTTAAAACTAAAAGATAGACAATCGACTACATGCTGAAGTAGTGGTATAAGACGGGTGTTGGAGAGAGGGATGTTTCGGTGGAAATTGAGAGTCGTGAGGAGGCTGATCGGTCGATAGTTAAGAGGGCAAGAGCGGTCCTTTTTTGCTTTCGCAAAAGGGAGGACGTTGGCCTTTTTCCACTGTTTGGGAAAATATCCCAGCAGCAATGAAGCATTGAATATTTTAGTTATGTGCACTATGGCCCTCTGAGGGAGGTGCTTCAATAGAATGTTATGGATGCTGTCCAAGCCCGGGGCCTTGTGCGGCTTTAATCTTTTGATGATGCGTTTTACTTCGACTGGGGTAGTCAATCGTAGGTCATCGGTATCGTTTTCAGTGGGCTGCGCCGCATTGAAATCCCGGAGCTTCTGCCCGCTAAGCTAAACGCGCCTCTATATATACGCCACGATAATTTGCGGGGGGCGTGGCCCTCCAGACGCCTCATTTTTATATTTATTTTATTAATCAAATTTGTAGTTATAATAGATAAATATTTGTGGTAACTGAAAAGATCTCCTGCAAGTGCTGGTTTCCTGTGATCTTCTGATAGCTTTATGCTGATAGCTGATGGCGGGGGGTAGTAACCCGTTTACTCTCCTGGACAGTTCACAAGTCATAGATCACACATAGTGTTCCGGATTTGTAAAACACACATTTGGCGCGTCTTTCGATTCAGCCGCAACCGTTGTTATTGACACAATTCCGCATCCAAATTCCTACCTATACGTTTCCTCATGCTCGTCTTGTCTGTGTGAATTGTGACCGTGACGTCAGCAGACGTCTACTTGACCAATATTTCTTCGACCACGACATCGCGATAGCATTCGCGGTGTGGACCTTTTAGCTCCATTGCACCAGCACTATATTTTGGTGGTGTTATGTTTTGATCACGTATTGTTTGTTGTTTTGTGTGCCGTAGGTGAACTTGTGACATCGCCGTATTCAGGTTTCTTTATTTCCCTTCCCTACCTGCGGTGGTTCCGATTTACGACGCGACTCGAAGATTTGCTCAATTCGTTCATTTAGATCTTATCGATTCGGATTTATAGTGCGAAATCACATATAAAAAGTCATGCTCTGTGGTAAGGGTAAATAAAGGGGGGGGGGGGGCAAATAGATGTAATAAACCTAATGGAGCATCCACGCGCACGGCGACCGGCGATCTGGTCCTGTCGTAAATACCGAACTTAATATATTTTACGTATTTATTTTATATTATAAATATATATTATCAGTAATGTGACTAAGTAAGATTTACATCCAAAGTACAATTCAATGATTAAAAGGAATTCCGTGTTTCGTGTTGCCTACCGTAACGCAAAATCACTTAACACTCTGAACAAGAAACAACACCGAGTATTTCAGGTCACGACACATTTTTCTATGAGCGTATTGTTAGCACGCGCGAGCAGTGAGGAAGTACTCTGGAAAATTAAAACTCACTAAATACGAAACTAGCTAGACGATGGTCCCGTTTTTCAGTTTTAGTTTACATTGTAAAGTTCCGACGAATGTGATTATGAAAATTAGATCAAATACCTTGGCCATATATTCAATGAAGATGGACAAAACGATTAAGATATAGAACGGCAGAGGAGACAGTTCAGCGTTCGTGCAAATATGCTGTCACGGCGTTTATACCGATGCAGTAAGGAGGTGAAGAGCATCCTGTTGAAATCCTTCTTCACCAGCATGTATACGTATAATCGTCTCCGAATTAAGTACAACAACTCATTCAGATACTGTTTGGATTGGCGAGTTATTGTAGTGCATCTACAATGTTTACCGAAGGCCGTATACATGAATTCGTTCCGCTTCTGAGATATCGTGTTGCGTGCGTAAAGATGCGGCTGGAGCTCAGCACCAACTCTATGGTGCAAGCGCCTCTCTCATGGAAAGCTGGTTCCCTGACCAGAATAGCTACATATACAACAATGGCAGTGACTGAAGTAGTTATATATGTAATATTTATATTTTGTGTGTACAAATGTGTGAACGGTTTTTTTTTTCTTTTTCATTGCATTATATTTATTTCATATTTTTAATGTATAACATAATATGTATTATCTCTATGGCGAATCGGATTTAAAAAAATACTTGGTATAAACACATTATTATTATTAAGGAAAACACATTCTTATTGTGAAGTTGTATTTATTCAGAACATAGGTCTGTGATGTTTTAAATACTAATTTAATGTATTAATTATAAATATATTATCAATTATGTCGAAAAATTTTTCGACAAAATGTATATGTGTTTATATGTATATATTTATAATAATACATTAAATTAGTATTTAAAACATTATTATTAGTATTATTATTTCGTAATATGTCAGATCGCACTCTTACGTCACATTTTGTAAAATAAGCTTAACCGTGGTATACCAAAATGAAGGTTTTCGACGCGGTCACTTCATACATGTTCACGGATGTTCTAGAGAGTTCTAAAGTCAAAAAACTTTTTACTTTTTGTTTCTAACCGAAAATTGCACTGCTGCATATAAATTCATCATGTCCTTTAGATACCGGTCATAACACAAACACTACCAGCAAATATAAATACCAGCAACAGTAGATTCTATCATTCGTTCCGTAGCCGCATGCGTAAAAATGCTAGACTTGCTGTTTATTACACATAGTTTTTTTTTAATTATCTTATTTTAAACTCCGTTTAAATAACGCACTACGTAACAAAAGAACGTCTCGAGAGGGGAAGCAACAAGGAAGGAGCGCCGTTTTCACTCATTGAGCGTTATTAAGTGTTACACACAGAATGCACACACTTAGTTGTGCCGTATTGTTAACTGCGCCAGGGCTTTTCAAAGAAATACGAAAATACAACAAAATTTTGAAAAAAAATTCACGGCAACTCAAAGACATGTCGTTACTCATACAGCAACAGTCAGTAGCTAAAATGTATTTTTAAAGAAAAAAAAACGCGTTACATGTCTCAGGCACGTGTATCATACCATTCATACATATATTTTTTTTTATTATTGATCGGCCCCACTCCATTTCGTATATACAGAGTGGCCCAAAAAAACATCTCGTAACACACGAGTTATTTCAAAACATAATATATTCTTAATGTAATTTTTTTTGCACAATATTTAGCTAATCAGATGTCATCTAAACATCCCATATTGCATCATCTAGCGGGTTTAAATCTGAACTGTTCGGTGGCCACATGCCTGGCTCGATGAAATTAACATTCTCACGACAAAGAAAGTAGCTTGTATTTCTGGCTATTTCTGTGAGCTGGAGCTTCGTCCTGCTGTAATGTCCAGTTATGCTGTAATGTTTAGTTATCCAGTTAAGCTTTAACTCCAGGCATTATTTTGATACTCTTTGATCATTTTCCTAGCACACCAACGTTTTTCAATTCGGAAATTTTTGACCAGAATACGGTCTTCTGCAGTGATTTTTGTCATTCTGAGCAACAATTTGAAAAACGCCAAATATAAACAATGGTAAAATTAATAATCAAAGATGGCGACCGGAAATTGTTGAAATAAAACGTAATATAGGTAAATAGGTAAGTAAGTAAATTAGTAAACTATTGAAGCTATTGTTGATATAGTTAAACTAATTTTGATGTAATTATATCACATTTTACGAAATATTCTAACTTTTGTTGAGCTTAATACATTATTATATTTTGTTTTGGTCTCTTTAAACATTGTCCTAATATTATTTCAAGTTTAGATGATGTTCTTTTGTTTTGCGGAAATACGTATTCCTCGTTGGTGTCCACAAAAATGTTAAATATCCGTAACAACGTTCTTGTATATTACAGCAAAATCTTACGCTCTCAAGGTCAGTTTATCATGTGAAGCCCTACTTTAGACAGATTTTTTAAATCTTATTGTATCAGCGACACGACTCCTGATGATACAGCCCAGAAAACAGAGAACACCTGTAAAATTTATATTAAAATATCTAATGATTTTCTAATCATTAAAAATCACCCTTGCACTGCGAAGTTTTCAAAAAAATGGGTAATTCAAAATGTAACACGACCGGTTTTTAACTAGTTAAAAAATATTTAGGATATTTTTAAGACAGTTGCGAGACAATTTTTACCCAGAAGCCTACAAAAATATATATCTATGTTAATACTGGAATTTTATTACAGTTAATGAATTTATTGACCATAAAACTAAATATTTCATACATTATTCGAATATTATTTCTTCTCAAATAAGAATACGGTTGACAACATTTTTAACAATGGATTTTTGATTATTATTATTCAACATTGTACGTTACGTCAAATTTAACGTCCTAGAAATATTTTTTTTGAAATTTAAGTATCTTAACCAAAACCAACGTCTTTAAATATATTAAAGTACTAAAGTAATATCTAAATCTGAAGTGTACAGCGTGATTTTTTTTTACAAAAGGCCAATTTTGATTATGGCGTCAATTATCATAAATAATATGGAGAGAAAAGATATTAAAATACATTTTTATTTGAATTTCTATGTAATCTATCAAGATGAAACTAATAGTTAAGTAAATCTTGCACGAGAGAAAGGATTTCTAACCTAACCTTAGTAAGGTAGTGAAATAAATTTTAGATAAATATTGATGGTAGACAATTAGGCAATTTACAATGATCACACAGAATGTCACCAAACTTCATCTTTATTCGTTTTTTAGTGAGACATCTATTTTTTTTTTTTGTTGAAGGGACCTAATTCCAAAACCCCATAAAAAAGACTTTATGTATTTTTGAGACATGGATGAAAACGTATATTTTTAAAGCGAATTTACAAAACGTTTGTTTTTACATCACCGTTATTAAAGAGACAATTCAGAAATGTCTTTTTTTTTCTGTATATATCGTTCTGGCAGCCACACTGGATTTTAGATGACGTGATCATCAACTGATTGGCTGATTTCATTTTACTTATTCTCTGTCTGCTTTGGGGTATTTTGGAAGTTACCCTGATTTTAAACGTGCAATATTGATGGATTTAAGTGGCTTTTACGAGTAACAATGCGTGTAGCTGACAAAAAAAATCTACCAAACTGCATATATAACTCAAATAATATGAAATCCGTTTAATTACAATCCATCTGAAAAGTCTTCAAATAGAACTCGCCAGACTTCAAACTAATTACATATATGTAATTTTTTAAATACTAATTTAATGCGTTAATTATAAATATATACATATAAAATCAATTTTGTCTAAAAATATTGTTTTTGCGGTACCGGGATACGAACCTGGATCTCTATTTCCAATCCGGGGAAGTACACTACCAATTGTATTATAGCGCCAGTATTTTTCATGACAAATTTTCGAACCTGTATGTTACACTTTTTCAAATTAATACATCTGTCCTTATTAATATATGTGATTTCATTAAAATTATTAAGTTAGTGTTTTATATGAATACGGCCTTAGAAATTATACAAATCTAGGAACAAAGTGATTCGCAAGTTAGACGTGGATATTTGAAAGCCCTGGCGATGAAGTCCACCCCCTCCCCACAGAGGCAGTCTTATCTCGCGCAAAGCTCTGCGAACAGAAACTCCGGCGCCAACTGGACGCTCAACTCCAGCGGCTTTCAAACATGACCTGACAATGGCCGACAGCCCTCGAGGAACACAACCTCGCACAACGTATTATAACAAACTCGCAGTAAGTTCGAAACTAGTCTTGCTGAACACGTTGGGATTTATGAAGGTTTACAAATCACGATGAACGAGCAAATTTAATTCATTGGCAAGAAAATCATCTGTAATCTTTGTTTTCGTAAAAAACCTAAGAAAATACTTATTTCTTATTGATTTTAGTATGTTAAAAACGAATATTACATTTAAAATGCTTAGTTAGCTCTCATTTTCTATATAGCCCATTTATGGTGCATATGAAATGAGGCGTGCAACGCTCCGAGCGGCTAAGTAAGAGATAGTAATTCAAGTAAATATATTTCGCAAATATACATAGGATTTTGTGCTATTTGCGATTGAAATAATGAAAATGAATTTAATTTACATTTTCGTAGAAAGCAATCACTTTGTGATTTAACATTATGTTAAATAAAACACAATTATTTTATATGAAACCACGAATTTCATTATATGCCAACCGGTTTCGCTTAGTTCAAGCTTCGTCAGGGCATACATATACAGTTATACAGAACATCAAGGGAGACAGAATATAAAATTATATGCGAAAGAGAGAGACAGGATACATATACAGTTTTACGGAATATTAAGGGAGGGGAAAGTAGTGTTGATGAATATTAAATTGATTTTTAAAGAAACATACCTAATACGGGCTAATGTAGAGAGGATAATGGATAAATAACCTAATATGTGGTAATGGATTGGGGTAGTTTTCTTTTAATCTATTCTTGTATTTTCTATTTTAGTATACATTGTTTCCTGAAGAAGACACTGCAGGTTATCGAAACATGTTGATGTATCAACTAAAAGTGGATTTAAACAGAGTTTTCTTCTTATTATTTACGTAATATATTGTCAAAAAGTAATTTTGCAAGTATTGAAGAACACACACACATATAAACATAATTTAAATAATAGATTTCAGTTACCGCTATTATTATATATGTAGCTACTCTGCAGTCGATGCCATTCTCTGGTCAGAGAACCAGCACTAGCTTGGACTAGAGAGGTGATCCTGAGTACTGAGCTCCAACCGTAGCTTTACTTCGGAACGGCTACAACAATACTGTAGATGCGCTACAATAACGCGCCAACCCAAACAGTATTCTATATGAGTTGTTGACCTGAATTCGTGAACGGTTATACGACACTCGCTTGTATTTCGACCAGAGCTCGCAGGAATACATATACATCCTTCTGAGGTCTCTGGTGCATTCAATATTACTGTATGGTATGCATGTAATTATAATGTGGTAAAACACATGTTGTACATGCCGCGTACACCCTTAGGCGGCATATAGAGTCACAGTACTATGATGGTCATTGTCCTGGCTACTTTGCTAGACTAAAGTCTGTGTTAAAGTAGCCAATTTTTTTTGGGCTGTTGTGGTGTTATTTAATAAAGATTCGACAGAAATAAAATTAGAGATAAAAAAAAATAAAGTAAATGTGTAGTGCGAGTGTTGTAGAACTAGTAAATTATTATTGTAGGCAATGTATTATGATTACGTTAGAATAATGGATAGCCATGCTTCTGATTGCTTCTGATCATATATTGGGTCCATACTTGTGTAACCTTACTAGAGTTGAACGATTTCCAGTTGGTACTGAGAGTGCTGTACAGTTGCGGAGCTAATAACATGTAGAATCTTTGATAAAATGCCGTTGTTGCTCTCGGAACTGGCGTGTAGATGTTCGTTGTTTGTCTTGTGTTGTGTCCATGATTTATTGCATGGAGTGAGTTGTTGTCAGCATGGAAAAATTGGACGAGTCTCAACATAAAGATTTGTCTTATGTCTAGGGCGTTGTACTCTTTAAATATAATAAATTGATCGTGCATCTTCGAAATATTTTCATCTGTCACGGGAGGAAAAACGCTAAAATATTATTATCTATTAATTGAGCACCATCAAGTTGAAGAACTCTGTCAAGCATTACATTGTTAAAGGGGTGATATTACGCGGAGTACAGTAATGTGAATAAGGTCCGAAAACTCATGTTTGATAGCTTCTTCTTATTCTTAAGCGGATATACTCAGTTAAGACGTTAATATTTCGTATAACATTGTATCCGTTCTGACGTATTTTACGACATTTTCGCTATTAATTCTCTACGTTGGAGTAAAAATTTTGCATATTCTACTTTCGTATGTTAATTCAAGAAGTATACATTGTAATCTTACACGATTAAAGTAGCCAATAAAATAACGTATATAAAAATGTAAGAATAATAAAGCTAGTAAATACACAAGAAATAAAACAGCTTGCATATTTTTCACGAAAAGTGCAGTTCTGGCCCCACGAAATGGGGAGAAATTACGCCCAAGATCTTTGAAAGGTCCAAACCTGAGAATAAAACTGCTACAACAGTATATTGAATTACCTAATTGCATATCTTGATTAACTATTTATATGTATATTTTGTGTACATTGATCTTTGCACTTTGCTTCCTGCTATACCGGAGGAACACTGTATGCTATAATACAGTAAATTACTAGTGTAACAGGCAGGGTACACAAATATATGTTTTACTTTCTTACTGATATGTTGAATATACTTTGCCAAATTTTATATGCATACCCTCGGTACATTTGTCTGATATTAGAAATATGACGCAACACTCATAGTAATTAACTAGGTGAAAATGTATACTTAATGAATATTAATTTGAAAGAGTAATACGTCAAACCGTTATACATTATTTATTTATGTAAGTACATAATGCATGTAAAAAGTGAATATAATAAATGTATTATTAATAGCTGTAATGATTCCGCTGACAAATCTATCAAACAAATAGTAACTGAACTGGTATGGTGATGTGGGGGTATATCGTCTCCACTATCACACCTCCGACGACAATGAACGCACCGTGCATATACTAGTGCGTAAAATAGAGCTCCCAACAGCCAGACATCTGAAAGACCTTATCGCGAGCTTTACGTCTCACTCGCGTGTAGAATATTTATTATACAGCTCGACTATTTCACTAAATCTGTAATAATTTATGCTCAATAATAAATCTATTGTTTATAATTTAATAAATAATTTTCGTTTCTTAACATGCTATAATCACACAAGTATACGAGATACATTCCACGATCATCAAGTACGAATACGTGAGTGATGGGTGATTATTGGTGCACCCACATTCTGATTCTCACACAAACATCAAACTAAATCTCTCTATTCATGCATGTTTACACAAGAGGTGGGAAAAGGTATGTAGGAAATGTGGAAAGAATTTGGTATAGAGGCAGAAATAACTCGAGGACCAACCAAAAAACACGACTTACCTGGATTTTCTCTACTGTATTCACAGCTCTCCTGATATTTAAAAATTTTCGGCACGCACTGCGAGAAACAACAATAGTAACAGTAACAGATCAATGAAGCGAGCACATAGCAGGACGTTCACACTCCTTGACAGTTCAAAGTCATAAACAACATGTATAAAATTCTTGTTCTGAGGTATACGGAACGGGGGGGAATATACCTATCGTTTTTCCCAAATCAAAAACAAATCCATGCACCAAATGCAAAGAACGATCATGAAATCAACACGTAAAAACAATAGGATAATGATTTGCACCCAATTGTAAGCCTTTCAAATGTTATTCTGTTAAAAACAATACCAGTAACGACTCTATACAAAACGGATCAACCGAAAGGAATTTTCAATTCAGTAAATAGCCAATTGTATGACTTAAGTAATACACTAGCTTATAAATAGTAGAGAGTAATGTGTAAGTAAAGTAACCACTAGCGCTACGGCTACAGCGATGGGTGTAATAAATCTGTAAATATATGTTCACTATCCATAGATTATTTAATTTATATTTGTTTCCCAGAATTTTTAGTAATGCACAACTTTTTTTGCTTGAATACACTGCACGCCCCTGTGAATACAATATATGTATCGATATTGCGTTCACCTATACTGGTATAGCTGTAACAATGCATCCAGTTGCAGTGATTGTACTAATCTGCAAAAAAACGTCATACTAAACGATAAATTTCCTGTAATAAATAATTATAGGTCACAAATTAAAACGGTGGGCTTAATATTTTGGCAATCTCTGGGTGGAAACTATATCGATTTTCAATCAGCTCTGAATACCCGTATTGGCTTCTTACATAACTAAATAAATCGTCATTCGTTAGTTGTCATCTCCTTTGTTAGTGTCCTTGATGCTGAATAAGATTCTCCGAAACATTCATCATTGTCATGGCTTGGGGTAGGTCGCGTCAAGGACATACCTCCATTCTCAATCTCGGGAGCTTGTAGGTTTTTCTGGATCCCATCTTCTGAACTGATTAGCTATATTTAGGTTTTTCTAAAATATTCCGACGGCAGGTGGCATCAAGTACTACGTACGTGTACCGAATCATTCGTTTGCGAACAAATACAGTTTATTAAGGAGAACACAAGCATGATTGTTGTGTAGTTGCAGTTTTTTTTAACATTCTGTAGTATTTTAATACAAATTAAATGTATCAATTAGAAATATGTACAAAAAAAATCAATTTATCGATAAAATATTTTGCTCGCTACCGGGATTCGAACCAAAATCTTTTCCTATTCAGGGAAGTGTTTTAGAAAGAACTACATCATATAGGTTCTAAAATTTGTCGTCAACTTACACGATTGATGTGGCGTGATGGTAACGCACTTCTCCGGATAGGAAAAGATCCTGGTTCAAATCCCGGTATCAACCCAAATATTTTATCGACAAAACCTTTTTTACATATCTTTCTAACTTTTAAAATATATTTAATCGTTCAAACAAAACGCAACGTCGTTTACTTATACTACACTTTAATTAAAACGTTTTCGACGTCTAATGCGTCATCTTCAGTAATAAACTAAAACTTAAAACTATTTACAAGATCTATCGATAGAAGATCTAAGACTATCGATCTAATTGATATATTTAATCTGTGTTAAAATTTTGTTTTAGTTGTATTAAGTTTTATCCCAAAAGAGTCGCATATCTTTACTATTTGGTTCAACATAAGTTTTAAATCCTCAGTGTCACTTGCTAGAAGTACCCTATCATATATGTAACGCAGACGATACGTTATTAAAAATCTCATTAAAAAAACATTGTTCAACTGATTGTTCAATTGTCATTGACTATAGTTCAATTGTCATTGACTATATACACAAACTCTTCAATTTGTTCATTGAAAGAACAGTTGGCCTGCGCCAACAAGTTAACAATTTGTTCATTTTGCAAATAATCTACTTATACTTTGTGTTGTTTTTTTTTACCACAAGACAATATTAATACTGATTCGATAATGACGATGTGGGTCTATATATCAAATGTGACATTTAGATTAAACTCGTGTACCTACTCGACAATTGCACCCAGAATCGTGCACTTCCATATAGAGGCACACAACCTCGTGCACCAGAAGGCTCTTGTTATTGTTATTGAATTTCAATTCTGTAATTTTACTTATGGCACCGTCAGGTATTATTGCAGAATGCTGAAGTACGGAAGTGAAAGGCGAAATTGACAAAAGAGGAATGACAGTAGATTGAATGGAGTTCTTACGATGGTTCAAATCGAGGATTCTTCTTCGTTTGTTCTCTACTGAGCATCATGGTCACTTGAAGCATCTAGCACTCCTCCCAGTCTTGATTTATGTTAATGGTAGCATTAAGGTAAGGTAGAAGAGTGAAGTTAGATTTGAAAGTATCGTCCAATGCTACATAGTAATAAGATGATTTTCTGTTTATTAGTATACTTAAAGAAAATATAAATCTGATCATGGCATAGTTAATTGGATTAAGGGTTGCTTAAGGGGCTACTTTTAATGATAATTCAAATTTCCAGTTTTTTTACCAAAATGTGGGTTTTTATTATTCATTTATATCAGAATTTATACACTAGATTAGACTTTTTTTAAAGCTGTTACTTAGATAAAACCTTTATACTCATTTAAAATGAATAAACTGAATGTTATTTGCCGTAATTAAGACAATAAAAACATTATAAGAAAGACCGCGACCATTAGATGCATTTTTCGCGTGCTACAAAATTATGTTAATATGCTAAATTATTATATAAATGAAGTATATTTTCTTATAATCTTTAAGCCAAGATTACGGATACAAATCTGCTTTGAACCAAATTAGAAAAATATTAAAAATTAATATAGTTATAAACCATTCAATGCAGGGCATATGATCAATTTACGATGTTTTTAAAATGCTTTGGTTTAGTGAAAACATACATTTTAAAATAATATATTGTATTTACTCACATGCTTTGAGGCTTCAGCTACTATTTAAAATTATATTTGATAACGGGGCATTTTAAATCGATAATATTAAACAGAATAATAAATTGAAACTATAAATTTTAAATTTGGAACATTGATTTAAGCATGATTTACGCGACCATCTAAATATATGTAAGTACTTTGTCTGATTTCAAAACATATTCATATACCTATATGAATTAAGTGCCCAATAAATGATTTAATTTTCGATTGATTAATTCAAATCACAACACACATTTTATTACGGAATCATATTCCAATATATCAATATAAAAAAGGTGTAAAATACTCCCTACACGAGTTATTTTTCGAATCCGAGAAAATCAACAATTTTATTTGTCGTCGTTTTCTAATCAAACCTTCCTCTCTCGCATGATTTACGTACCAAATAACGTCATTAATTATTTATCTGATACTTATTATAATTTAACTATTAGCGTCATCTTGAAAGCATATCTAATTCGTGTAAAATTTATAGAATTGTACAGTCACATTTGCAATACGGTATTATTGGATGGGGAGGTGCATATATAAGTTCAATGTCACAATTAGAAATCACTCAAAAAATGATAATAAAAATTATTATAAAAAAATACTATCCAAATATACAACTTTTCACAGATTTTAAAGCACATACCAAAAATAGTAGACATATACAAAAAAAAAATCAATAATTCAAATATTCAAAGTTAAAAATCAATTAAATTTTAGAAGCGAATTCCGATTTACAAGATATAGAGATCAAATTGATATCCCAAAACTAAAATATACCGCAACTCAAAATCAATATATTTATCAAGGCATCAAATTTTTTTGACAATCTCCCCATCACAATTAGAAATATTACGGACTATCATAAATTTGTAATAACTGAAGTAAAAAAAATATGTGCACAGACTAACTGAAACATAAATTAACTCGTATATACTCCTTCTCTGTGCATGAGTCTTACTCTCATAGAGAAGAAACAAATGTTATATATCCACTGATTATTCAAATTGTATTATATTTTTAATATTAATAAAAAATAAAAATAAATTTCAAATGCAAATTTCTTAAGTGATTTAGTAATGTGTAAATGAATAAGGACAGAATTTTAAGAATATATAACGCGAGTGTTGGTGTCACCAGAAATATGAGACGTACGTGGAAGAGGAAAAGTTTTTTTTAATTCAGCCACGTTTCAGTCAGTGTTTTATTATCAATTTATTGAATAATCATACTGATGCAATCAAATGAAAAAATATGTTGCTTATTTAAGCATCTTCAAATCACGAATTGTCTGACCTGTCGAAATGATATCTCAAGTACCGAAAGGTTTCAACCGAACAAAAGGTGACCTTTGCAGCTCGGACACCATGCCCAATAATATTCATATCTTCAGATTGAAGGATCACAGCATTGTTGCTGACTTTGACCTCTTGATCTTCCGTTCACGGTGCCAGTATATATCTACGTTCGCAGTCTCCACACTGTAAGATGCTATCAAATTTGAAGTTATCAATAAACATTTTATATTATTTAAACGAGAATGTATCAACACCATTGTCCTTGTAATATATGCGCTTTTGTACTTGTGTGGTAGTTTTAATATCTTATCATATATACTTATTGTACAACGTCATATTAGATCATAAAAATATGACGTATTATCAACAAAAAATATTTTGAAGGCGCGGATATTGTCAGAAATTTAAATATTAAAACACTGAAAATCTAATACCATATATAGGTAAACCCTTAAATAAACAGAATTATATCAGATGCGAGTATTTCATAAAGAATTTTTTTCAAAAATTAAAAATCTATATGTTTTTCTTTTCTGCCTTTAAAACAAAATTTTGACTGGATCCGCCCAACCGTATTTCGATAAAATGGTAGATAACGTATTACTTTTGATCGATTTATAATTTTTTTTTTTAAATGTGAAAGTCGTGACGTAATTTCATTCACATCGGGCGAAGCTGCAAAACTGCCCGCATATTATCATGTGGTCCACACATTCGTGATGATTGCATGACTGGAAAATACACGGTTATTAAAAAGTAATTAGACCTCTCGCTAAAGACCTCCAAGTATATAAATACTTAATATAGCTGAAACGACGAGAAAACATTAATCATTTTCTCTAACAATGAAATCCAGGCTATTGGTAATACCTCTTGACATTATTTTCTTAAAATCTCTTTAAATCTGTATCGCTTTTAGACAAATCGTTTTAAAAACATCAGAAGAGTTTATTACATGTCGTAATTTTAACATATAGGATCAGGGGCGTGCAGATTACAACGATACAAGGACGATTTATTACAATTATGCTAGCGCCATCTGTGTACAAATAGAATCTTTAATGGTTAAATTGTAAAAACTACCACGACTGTCCACTGCTGCAGCCGTAGTGCTGTAGTCGTCCAATACTGCTTTTTGTGATATTAAAATTGCTATACTCTGTTTTTAAGCTATCGTTCTACTCAAGCTATACAATTGGCTACCTACTGAATTGTAAATTTCTTTCGAATGATCCGTATTGTATCCGCTCTCGTCTGTGTGGTTATGTTGATGATTGTGCGTCATAGGGATCTGCTATTATCTGATATGTGGGTGCCCCACACAAATCACCCATCACTCACATTTTCGATCCGTGTTTAATCGGGGAGATGTATTGTATATGGGCGTGTATTTTCTTACCGATAGTATTTTTTACATTAATGCATATTGTAATTTTATTTCCTATCCCATTTTCCTTTTTCTTCTTCTCCCCTCACCCTTCCGTTCTCCTGAAATATTTTCTTTTTTGTAACTTTTATCTCTCTGTTTATATTTGTATTCTCAACTTCTTCTCTCGCTTTTTTCTGCATTATAGTCCTTTTCAAATAAAATTGTATTCACTATATAAAGTATTTTGTATCTAATTAGCTATTATTATGATTTTCGTATTTACTGATAAACTGTATGTTTTCCGAATAAAATAATTTTCGTTCCAATCGAGTCATATATTTTTATAAAATAGCAGAGCTATTTGATTGCGTAATGGTAAATGAAAATATTGAAACAAGTAATTTCCGGTTGTTCTTGTCTATATATTTGATAGTCTGTAAATATGGTTTAGTTGAATATAATGTATGTTGAAAGTTTTGTTAAATAATTAAGATGGTTGCGGATCATCGATTTAAGACCCCGGCAAATTCATTTATAAAATGGGAAACAAGAATGTATTGTGCGGTTAAAATTGATATTTTGCAGGTCTCTAGATGACTAGCAATTTTATTTTTTTTAAAAACATTGTTAAAATATGTTGCATTCTGAATAATAATAACATGCTTTATTCAATATTATTTTTAAGGTTTTAAAGATAAATAGACAATATGTGCCTTCTTTGCCAAGTATCTCATTAAAGCGACAATAAAAACCTTTTTTTGGATTGATGATGTATTAACTGGGGATGATTCAGATTTATATTTAAAATAATGACTTAGTTCTGTATAAATAGGTACCTACTTAGCAAGAAATTACCAAACACGCATATAGGCCTTCTACCCCTGTTTACGCGTTTTTATACTTCGATTGGTAGGCTTGGTTATAATGTTTGAATATGTGCATTCCATTTTTGTAAATTTAAAATAACAAAAAAAAAGCGAAACTGCTTCTGGTGAAATACGTTTTCGGATTCAGTTGGATATATTTTACGGCGTTGATATAAAATTTCGGACACTGACCAGCTGAGTTTAAGAATATTCAAGACTGCAAGGAGAGAAGAATTGGCGTCTAAGAGCCCAGTTTCACAAAGGTTGGTGTCTTTTTATTTGCATGAATTAAATTAATGTATTCAATAATACCAATGAAAACTCAGGATTAGCTATCGAAGGTACATACGACAACAACCCTCTAAACCCCCTAAAAATGCGTCCCTTTTTACTATATTTTAATTAAAAATAATTATTAAGAAGAACACATTCTTATTGTGAAGTTGTAATTATTCAGAACATCGGTCTGTGATATTTTAAATTGGCTTTCACGATTGATGCATTAATGTAAAAAAGTGTAACATATAGGTTCGAAAATTTGTTGTCAAAAATACTATCTCTGTAGTATAGTTGGTAATGCACCTTCCCCAAATTTGAAAAGAGATCCAGGTTCTAATCCCAGTAGCGTAACAACATTTCGATAAAATTGATTATTGGAAGTAATTATTGGAAATTTCTTTTAAAAAAATTTATACTGTTAAGATACGTACCTTCAAAAAAGTAGCTATCACTGCTGTTCTAAAACATCGTGATCGTCTAAGTTAAAGTAGCCATTTTTTTTCGTGCTGTTGTGGTGTTATTTAATTAAAATTAGAAAGAATAGATTTGAGATATAAATTAAAAATATAGAGAAAATAAAAAAATGTGCGTGTATTGTAAAACTAAAGAGAATTATTAGTGTGTGATTATGTTAGAATATTGGACAGCTATGCATCTGGTCGATCTCTACCCAATTGAATCAAATATTGAGTCCATATTTGTGTAATGTGAACGATTTTCAGTTAGTATTAAGTGTGTTGTACAGTTTCAGTTTGGTGTAATTGTTGAATCATCATTATCATTATGGCTGTATAGTGCTTGATTAAACGGTAAGATCTACAGCAAAAACGAACGTGTTTTGAATATCTCTAGGTTAAGATTACTTAAATGTTTTATCTTTTATATATATATATATATATATAATAACAGTATGGAAATATATATTCAATTTGAAATTAAGTGTACATTGTCATTATTACGAGTAAGAAAAAATAAACATATTTTAGCGAAATCGTATATTGACATCTATCATCTTTTCTTCTTACTTACCATAAAAATTGTCAATCCACGATTCTTGTATGTTATTTTTATTCGTTTTAATGGCTAACTTACAAAGATGGAATAATTTTAATTACATCGACATTTTATTGTCTATTTATCGTGTGATGTGTTTTGGGGAAAACTCTATCGGGTGAGATAGATACGGTGATAGATAGGCAGATAAACAATCGGTGATAGATAGGTAGATAATCGGCTATCGCCGATTGCTTATCTGCTAGTACAATATAAATGATAATGTCCTCTAAAACATACCTGTTTTATAAATAGAGAAAATTTTGAGGGGTTCTAGAGCCTATCATGATGATGACGATGATAAACTTACAAATATAAAGTTATAATAACAATTTGATATGATCATTATTTACATTTCTTTTGAATGAACCTCCAGTGCCATAATCAAATTACGGATGAAGTTTATTATTGTCTGATAAAACTGAAATATCCATTCGTCAGAAAACAATATGAAATTTTATAGTAGAAATGTATCCACCTGCGTATTCTTGATTTGGAAACACTTATACAAATAATTCTAGCTCTTTTACGTGGCACCGTATTGTAAGCAAGACGAATTCGCGCGGACCGCATCTAAGGTGTTGTATAATAGAGTTGAAAACCAGAGATTCTCAATTATCTTGTTGATATTTTTTATTTGTTTTTTAGTGGTATCTAGATAATTAAGATAAATTTCGATGTATAAAATGACTTGGTTGAAATACACACGCAGCTTGAATATTTTCGACTCAATTTTTAATGTACACTTAAAATAATGTGTACTAGATTTCTTAAAATTGTTTCAAATACTATAACGTCTAAATATGATATATTTGTTAATTATTTATTTATATTTTAAAACGTCAATAATGACTGATAGATTCCATGTAGTATAATATTAAGGTACGATGTAAAAATATTTTAAAATATTTAATAACGCAAACAAAATAGCAACATATACAACAATGCTCGTGACTAAAGTAGTTATATATGTAATATTTATATTTTGTGTGTATATATGTGTGAACTTTTTACTTTTTATGAACTTTTTGAATTACGAGTCTAAAATGTTTAAGGAATATGTGCAAATTTTACACTAGAATAATTAGAATTTTTTACAAAATCGTGTTAATCGTGAAGTCTACGTACTTCTAAATAAATATTTGCGAATTATTAAGTAGGTATCGAAACCAGTTGACGTAAAAACGACACAATGATTTAAACATAACAAGCCAAAATATAAATACTATACATTAATTGTGACAAAACGTGTTTTAATAAAAATTGCATTAACTCACAGTTGAGTACAGTTGAGAGATCTTCGGTGTCTGGGGGGTGCCCGCCTAGTCCGCGATAAGATCGGCTGCGTGTGACCCGGGCCGGAGCCAGTAACACGACCGACTCCGGCGCCGACGGACGCCTGCCGATCGCTTCGACCTTCACCTTTCGACGCGACGCCGAAACACGCGCGCCAGCGATCACTTGTCAAAGTTTAGTACGACCCGAGTGCGAAGTTTTGCGCGTTTTTTCAGTGAGGCTTCATCGAAAATTGGCAGTTTTTCCGACAAACACTGTTTTTGTGTGACTCTCGAGTGAGGTTTTGACGTACATATGGTATAATTGTTTTAGTTTAATAATGTGACGTGCGATTGGTGGTTTTTACAAAAAAAAAATACCTATTTTTACCAATATGTAAGTATATTAATTATTTTTATAGAAATTATCTACAGATATTTATTTTTTAAATAATTCTTGTTTTTTAAAAAAAAAATTTTAAAAATAGATTCTGATGAAGAAACAATGCTATATATTTTTAGTTAGTTATGACATCCTGAAGAAAAAAATAGTATTTTTCGAAACCGGTAGATGTATTTAAACTCAATTCAGTGGTTAATAAAACAAAGATAATAAATAAAAAATATGAATTTTAACCACAAAGTTAATATTGCTAATTTTAAAAGATATCTATCAATATAGATTAAATTAATCAACAGAAAGATTTCATCGCTAACTTCACAATAAAAATATGTTTTCATTATAAATATAGTAGAAATCAAAAATATATTTATTACAAATTAAATGTATTAGTTAGAAAGATATGTATATAAAATCAATTTATCTGTCTATCAAATAATTGCAAGTGCAATATGTAGGATCGAAAATATATCGTCAACTTACTGTGTTGGTGTAGCATAATCGGTTAATGTTCGAATCCCGGTAGCAACAATTTTTTTTTCTATAAATTGATTTTATGTGTATATCTATCTAATTAATACATTTAATTTGTATTAAAAATATTTCTTTAAATTGCAACCTCACAATAAAAATTCAATACTTCTAAATAAATAAATAATTGTAATAAAACACCATATCTTTATTTGTTTATAAATACAACAAAAACTATGTTAATAAGTGCTCGTCCTGAACGACCTTCGTCCATTTTCATATTTTAGATGTTTGTATGTACGCTAAACAGTTAAAGTACATTATATTAATTACTAGCTTAAGTACCACCCGGCCTTGCCCGGGATTTACGCAGATCGAAGAGGCTTCATATAGGGGGGTGGGGGTAATTTTCCACTTATTTTGAACGTCAAAATTTCATCAAGAAGTACCAAAATTCTGCTTTAAGGGGTGGAAAAGGGGAATGGGGGTGGTTTTTCGAAATCTCATGTAGACAGTGACCTTTTTGTTTTGAAGGTTAAATGTGCAAAATTTCATCAAGTTCGGAATAAAACTGTAGATTTGTATAAAATCAAACTAACTAACTATATAGATATAGATATAGGTTTGAGAGTAAAATAAATAAAATAATATATTGTACTTCTATTTTCAATGAAACCGTCCGTATTTCAAATTTATTTATTTTTTATCAATCGAACTCTTCTCATTTACGATTAACTACATACAACAAAATATATTTTTATAATTAATGGTAAGCAAAGAGGATAGTACGCCTCACTCTTTTATCTTGTCATAAAACATTACGTACATAGATATAGACATACGTCTTCAACATCATTCGTTCCATATGACCAAGACACTTAAACGATATATTCTTAAATCACCTTTACATTTACTCATACTTTGATCTGTTTGCCACACATATTGCCACGTCCATTTTCATTATTTTTTTGACAGCTCCAGGTTTTAGTTCCACACGTCAGTGTTGGTACAATAATTTCATTATGCAGAGCTGATTATATTTTTGTGTTGTATATGTGCATATGTAGAAATCCAAGCTGCCAAAATGTGTTATCTTATGAGAGTAGCGGAGAGTTAAATTTTTGGACTGAGTGCAAAGTACCGATGTAAGGAACATCCTACTTCTACATGTAGCAAAATTACAATTAAAATGGCTTGGACGCATCTTTCGAATCTTTTGAAATTGCAAACATTTATTGCGTTTTAAATGCTACTGGGGAGATTAAATTAATTGACATTTGACGTTTAACATACGAGCGCGAAGTAAGGCGAGACATGGTGAATACGAAACCCGAGAGTTGTCTGGAAAGCATCTCATTGTCTCGAGTCGAAAATCTCCTAAAAATCTATTTCTTGGACGCGGATCATAAGATAGGGGAAGATGGAAACGCCCTGTGGAACTTTGGGGTCTCCGACCCTCTTTCGTTAATGCTACGATGATTTTGATATAAGAATAGTATATTTCATATTAAAATAGGTTAGGTTTAGTTACTTTTATAACGCATTCGTATTTATTCGTATTTATATTACACTCCAACTATAACAGTAACTCCCATTAGAATGCCTAAGTACTCAATTACACGCTTTAAAGATTACATACTATAATGAACGTAAAAACATTACTCTATTATAATAATCTCACAACATATAATGGTTACCTATGAACACCTACACGGCTGTGATTTATTTTACAGGTGTTTAACTTTTTATACACCGTGTTCTTTTTTTCTTCCTTGTAACAATTTGAATATTATCTTATTAAAAAAAAACAGCTCTTTGAATAACAACTCTAACGGGAAAAAAATATAAAAAACATCTCCCTTTTGTTCACTAATGTACTTGTCAGTTGTAACAAAATTTGACTAAGTATATATTTATATAGATAATATATTAAGCTACATAAAAAAATATTATTTTAAAAATGAAATGATAAAATAAAAATCTGTACTTTTATAACGGTTTATAAGGGTCTCAATAGAATCTATATTTCATTCCTAAAACAAACGACACAAATGTAATTTAAATTATTCCATCTTTGTAAGTTAGCTGTCAAAATGAACAAAAGCGACATCTATGTGATGATATAAGAATCGCGGATAGACAATAATAAACACAAAAATGCTATTTTATCAGTATAATGTGTATTTAAGTAAAGGCGGAATTGTATGAATGGTTTTCTCAGCAGATTTCGAAAAATATTAGGTCACAAACATAACCAAAATTCATCGTTTTGTCATTGCGACTAAGAAAGTGCTTTATTCTATTCGACTATCACCGATTGCTTGCTGCTAGGCCCTGCGGGTGGCTATTGTGGCCGCCATACAGCTAGGTCTTCCGCGGAATATATTTCAATGCAGAAATTCCATATTATATTGCTTTAACTGTAGTGTATTATGTATCCTTACTACATCGCTTTAGATGAAATATAGATTTTACATAAGCTCTGACCATGCAGCGGCTACCACGAGCCGCACACAGGTTCTAGCAGCAAAAATCAATCGGTTAGCGCCGATTGATTTTTGCTGCTAGATCTGATAGTACATTACATATTGTAATTGTATAAAAGGTATTCTGACGTATTTCACTTAAATACGTTTTTGAAAAAACTGAGATCATATTTACATAAATGATTATTAAACACACGTAAACATTACAATCTTTCAGCGTCGCATTATTATTTGCACCTTTATTCTATGGTTGCATTTGAAAGTGAGACCATAGAATTCGCACAGATAAGAGAAATAACAGCATAGATAATAAAAGAAAATGTCAGATGGTCAATATACTTTTGCCAGTCGTCAAAATTCGTACGATTTCGCTAATAAATGTTTTTTCTTATGAAGACAATGTACATGCGATGACAGTACAGTCCGAGTCTAATACAGTCCAATAAATCATAGTCAAAAGAATATTCCAATTTTTTCAGTTCCATTTCTAACAGTAGATTTATTATTTGGAGAACACATTCTTATTGTGAAGTTGTAATTATTCAGAACAGACGGTCTGTATACAGATCACAGACCTTTATTCTAAATAATTACAACTTCGCAATAAGAATGTGTTTTCCTAATAATAAAGTTGTATCAATGTGTACAAAATTTAATAAAAATTAATTGATAATTCTGGCGTCTGCTATCAGCTTACTCAAAGGTATTTGAGATTCCGTAAAAATAAGCCAGATGGCTCTTTCAAATAATGGAACGATTAAATGTATTAATATCAAAAAATAACACATAGGTTCGAAAATTTGCCGCTAAAAATATCGTCGCTGTAGCATAGTTAGATAATGAACCTTCCTCGGTTTGGAAAGAGATCCAGGTTCAAATCCCGGTGGCCCAACAACAAAATTGATTTGTATATCTTTCTAATTAATATATTTAGTAGATTTTTTGTTTAAATTTTGAAGAAAAAATATGTGATCAACAGATGCTACGTACCTAAGGATTTTAATTATATGAGATGTTTTGAACAGTAAACGTACCAAGCGACGATATAGTAGTATCGAAACTTGTCGATTTGTAATCACGTCAGTTACAAGTCAAAAAATAACCAACTCAAACATATTACTAAATTTGAAGTTGTAGACGATATTCATAGCTACAATGACAACATTGGAAAAATCTGTGATATGATTTAAAAATATGTATAATACGGTGTATATGTATTGTGATATGTATATGACGTCATATATTTTCATTTAATGCGAGGTAAAGGTCGCCGCTTGTTTTGTGACCTTCAAAAAAAAAAAATACTTACAAAAACAAGAATCGTTCAGTAATATCTCTTTAACCGTTTGAATGCTACGCGTCGCAAAAGCGCTGCGATCGTTTGTATCGGAAATTGCTTAGCACTTAAACGGTTAAAATTCAAAGCCATACAGTAATTATGTAAATTTGTTTAACTGGAAAATTATTCCGGTTCAAACGGAGGTGAGAAAGTTAGTTAAACTAACTGTCAAACTTTAACTATAACCGAGGTGAAGTAATTTATTATTATGTAAACGATTGTAAACCGAATATTATTACCGGCTATAATTGGCTCCATTCATAAATCAATTTATAACATTTTTCTACGTGGATTAATTTTCGAGGATGGCACTCCTTTGATAACTGTGGTCTAGGGTCTGAACCCTTCCAGCGACCATTCGAGTTGGAAGTTTTATTTTTCAAAATGAATGAGCCCTTTTAAGGACGTTTCCAAAGAGCGGTCGTACTCAATCTTCAAGAAGATTCCCCCGTATGTAAACTACTATGAATCGAATAAAAAACAGTTGAGGTACAGTGTATTTTTTCGCTTCCGCTCGCATGCGCAGAAGTTGAAAAATCTCTCACTATTCAAATTATAAAAGGAAACGTCAAAACCATTCAAAAGTAGCTCACTTTTAACATTTTTTATAACAAAACGAATTCCGCTTGTTTTAGTTATTTTTACAGAAAGATATTTGTTAAATTTTCAATGAATGATTCTCAGTTTTCCGAAACAATGGTAAGAAAATTACTATTGCTATTCAATTGAACGTGCGCTACAACATCGATCGGGGTATGGTTCGTATGTTAAATATGCTCATTTTAATAGTTAATATTTACTACCGCGAGGACTATTGAAAAATATTTCTACGTATAAAGGACACTCTTAAGTATGTGTATGCAAAGTTTCAAAAGGATTGTAAGAAAAGTGATTTTTTTGGGAACGTCCTTAAATGGCAATAAAGACTTATTCAATATTAGCAAAATTACTTCAAAATAAGACAAAATACTTTGTTTAAACCACTATTTATTGTTAAATCAACATGTTTCGATGGTAACTTCGTCAGGAAACAATGTATACTAAAATTAAAAATACAAGCATAGATAAAAACAAAACTATAAAGTATAATTGGTAGGTAACTAAGTAGGAACTACTGTGAAAACAAATTTAAAATGTGACTATTTGCAAAAAGGATTTGATTATTTATAATATTTAGCTTGCTATTAACACTTTTTCTTGTTTATAAAATTTCTAATTTATCTAACTATATACCCCTAATATTTGTATGCGTAATTTCTAAACCCTTTTTAATGTCAAACAATAATGGTTTGTTTCCAAAGAATGATTGGAGAATTCAGAATAGTTGGTATTTCAGCATGTCGACATGTTGATTTATCAGTAAAGACAACGCAACATTCGTCATTTTTCTCGTCATATTTTTTTTTTCGACCGTCGGGAATCAAACACATGATCCAAAGATCTGCTACAAAATTTCTGATATTTTTACACCTTAACGATGTGTTTTAAAGAAATATAATAATATGGTTATTCTCGCGTCATTCACATAATCACGTTCTATGGTACTTGCAAATACGACCTGTATTAGAAAATACGTGGTCATCCCTGATGTCTTGAAAACATCTTATTCTACCACTATCTTTATAATACGTCTTCAATGTGGTCAAGCCAGGTCACAAAAGATTTTTGATACACACACCGTGATCCAAAATTAGAAGGAACACTGGTTGAGGATAGGTAGGATTATATAGAGAATAGACAGATAATTAGGTTCATGTTTATTGATATAAAGGGTGTTTTTTTTAGAGGTATAAAACTTTAAAATGAAATAAAACATGTAAAAATCATGGTATTGGCTTTATTGGAAAGATAATTTTAAGGCCGTTAGTGTTTAAATGTGATTACTGTAATCTGTAAGTTAAATTTTCGAGCAGCTGGGGACGTATATCGGCAATATTACGACGAATTTTCGGTTCCAAGACGTCACATATCCTCACGGAAAATAATTCAAAGGTGTTAAATCACACGATGTTGGAGTCCAATTTAAAGGTCCATTACGCGAAATTATATTCTCATCGATTAATCCGTTTCCTTCAATTAATTGATTGTAGCGCGCGCTGTGTGTCACGTTGTGCCGTCTTATTGATACTATAGCTCTTTTATATTAATTCCATTCAATTAAAGAACGAAAAAAATCAGTAATGATGGATCTATAGCGCGCTCCATTGACAGTAACGTTTTGGCCGGCATCATTTTTGAAGATACAACAGCTTTTTCGGTGCGCACTGTACGACGTCTCTGCAGATGCGTATTATGCTAAAACGATCCATGGTTATTCGAATTACTTGCTCGGGTGGACGATTATGTCAAGCGTTGTTCTAGCGTTAGTTTACTCATAGTGAAATTGCAAACCAAACTGAGCACAAATCAGCTGTCAGCCGTCAAATTGAGTGTCGCTAAACAAAGTGTTGTCAATTCCTCTAAAAAAAAACACCTTTTACATCCCAAATACTCTAAATGGTACAGCACATGAACCACCGCACAGTCGTCCGGCTAGTCCATAAAGAAAATCAAAAAATTTAATGAACTCTTAACGGAGTTTCAAATGGAAGAAATCGTATTAAAATATTTTTTGTTCTTGCTTGTATAATATAACAAAAAGTGTTCTGATTATCTCGCCGCTCGAACATTGGAGAGTTGTGTCAGATGCAGATGTTACTTAATTAAATCTAGAATATATGTAATAGAATTTATGATTAACGATCGCCACTGCTGAGCACACTGTGTTTCCATTGTATAAGAATAAATATGATATCATTAACAGTGTCCATTGACCCATGAACATGATCTCCGTACACACAATAATATACTTATCTCAAATTCGGCAAAATCTTACTAACCAATTGATTGAATGAAATGTTCCGAATCATCGCGACATCAAGAATTGTACAAGAATATATATTATATTTAGTCAAACCATGTGGAACATTGGAAACATTAAGGTAATCCCCAATATTATTGCAATAATCATCTGACCGAGATTAGTTTGATACTTTTGTTTCAGAGACGAGCTCGTTAAAATTACATTGTCGGCCGCATAGTTGATTGCCTTGTATTTACCAAACCTTAAATTTATTTTGAGATTACTTAGCATTCTTGAAAACTTGAATGCGATTAATTTATTGAATGATGCGTGGAACGCGCGATCTGTTTTAATAACGATGATGATGAAGTGACGTCATAAATGCTATACTCAACAAGTGTAATAAAGACACAACAATAACTCTGATGATGATGATAACAAGTTAATTAAACTCGGTTACAACAATTTCATCACAAGATGCGATGAAGAGATTAGTGATTTTTTTTAAGTGAATAAAAAAATCTGGTCTAATCCTCACATATAGCCTATAACGTATATAGACATAACTAGATTCTGTTGGTTCCCTGGTTTTTCATCAAATAAACCAACCAGAAAGACAGAAAGGGATGCATTCAGCATTCGGAAAGCTGCAACACGTCTTCAAAGCCTGACTCTGCCCAGCCTGGAGCTTCCTTCTTGAGTTGCCAAGGAACTACGTCTCGGTAAACGTTCGTCTGGCTTTGCAACGCCTGTCCAAGTAACTTCAATCGAGATCTTTATATTTTAGAAGTGACATTAATGGATCGAGCGAGAAGTACAGCACATAATTCCACAACCTCTGACGACTTCTCTCAGTACTTACCTGCGGAGCCGAGACGTGGACTCTCACTATTAATGCCACGCCGACACCGCGTTTCACATGTAGGCTAAAGCGACCACTTCCTCACATTGGTCACATCATTTGATACGAGCTCAGTTTCCACCTCGAAACCGTGTATCGCCGCCCTGTTGCCGGTTAGCATTAAACAAATCCCTATCTGGCGGCGAATGAAAAGGACCGATATGGGAGTATTCGCTCATCAAACGGTACTGAGTAAGTAAGTAATAGGTCACTTCTAACCTACTATTGTAATATAAGGAATAAAAATAAAAAGAAGTAGTATTAATTTATATTATATTTACCTATTTTGCCATTACTGTCTGTCATCCTCATGCAATATATTCAGTACAGACTCAGCGAGGGTGACATACAGTAATGGAAAAATAGGTAAATATTCATTTCTCATCCTCTTATTACTTACACGAACACCAGATGGTAACTTAACATTGGAGGCAGGCCAATATCTATCTTATACATATCTCTTTCTCCTCCATACTGGTGATACACCCTCCCTACATCCATAGATTTTTGGTAGCTTTAATATTACTTATATAGTTTTTCATACGTTTACAATGCAGTTTAATGCGATGTGATATCATTTAAATCTAAACCGTACATACTATAATTGAAAAAGCTAATTCGAATTGACCTACTTCTGGTACGTTGGATCGCAAGCATGCGATTATATTTTTTTTGATAAAAATAATGACTTATTAAATTGTTGTTATATTTTTAAAGAAACTCTTTAAACGCATATTCCTGTAATACCACAGCTTTGTGGTATCGGTACAACGCGCACAAACCGCTCTGAAATAAATGATACAAGGTTTAAATGTTTTTTATAAAATTGAATATCCGTAATGATGCAGACCGGTCTTGTCCGAAATGTTCATCATATGATGACTCTTATAGTTTGGCTGTCGAGATCAATCTGGTCGATTGTACCAGACACAGTTGTGGTACATATTTCTCCGATACCCTAACCAAATTAAGTTTGTTGTTTTGTATTTAAAATATATACTTTGTTTACTTTCACTAATTTTGTATCCGACGCATCATCTTTAGTAATTTTATTAATACTAAACTTAAGACTAAACGTGCTACTTAGGGTTGAGGAGTGGAGGGAGGGATTAGAGTTGGGTGAGTGTAGAGGCGTGATCAACAAGCGTAGGAGAATAGACATAATAGAAGGTGTTTAAATATTGATGACATTTTTGTTACAATTAAGCGTTAAATATTATAAAATACCTCATTTATTTCCTTTTTTACAAATACGATATGTGCTAATACTACTTTATCACTATTGAAGCGGTGACCCTCATGTTTTTTATTTTAAATATCATTTAATATGGCATTTCACAAAGTTTATTATCGGTTTGTTTCATTGTTATACAAATTGAGAAAAGGAGTTTTATTTTAATAACTTTTGAATTGCATACCAATTATAGCTTGCTATAGTGTCGAGACTCGAAGATTTCGGTTGTTATTGTCAGTGTACATTAATTGGTCAGTATGCTTTCATTTAGATTGATTTTTGGTAAAAAAAAATTTACCGTTCCAATTCGTGTAGTCAATTGAAAACTTAACTACTTACTAATGCCAATTTGATTAATTTGACGTCGAACTGTTTCGATACTACTGTATCTTCGTCAGGACGACCGCACACTAACGTATCCACAAAATAAAATATGCAATGAAATCAATTGTTGGACGGGAGTGTGGCTGCAATCTCGTGGGAGCGGTTTGGGAGGGGGGATAAAAAAAAATATCTTAAACTATCAAAGTAGAAGTATAGACAGATAGTGCTAGATCACTGGAAACGGACATGTCGTTTCCAACAACATGAACAGTCCAAAACCGAGAAATAATGGCAAAGTGTGAAAGCGGGCAGTTCGCGCTATAGAAGCGTACCAAATAGTACATCAGAAAACAACCTCAGAAAAAGAGATGTCAATTAAATTATTTTCTTCTTTGTAACTAGTTTTTTGAACATCTCTGGCGTAGTTCATCATCAGGGCTGATGGCCTTACAATGAAACTCGAAACGCTGGCCAAAAAGATCGGAGACACAGAACATTGTTAGCCTCTTATATTAGAATCATATTGATCACCGTATTCTGGTCTGTGGTGTGCCGTACGATATAATAGTTTTTTCTTGCAAAACTACAGAATCAATAAGACAGTATCTCAACTGTCTAGACTGCGAGTATGTCAGACGCCACGGGAAATCTCATCACAAATATACTCTCAAAAACTGTCGTGATAATGAAGTGGCTATCGATCTTGTAACACGGCTTCCAACCCAACAGAGGTATCTTAAATAATTGCCAAGATGTCCCCAAGAGAAAAAGTTATGTAATGTTACTTTGATTCATTATTGATCTACATAAAAATATTATTATATTAATGAAAATCGTACTAGATTTAAATTTGTATTTTCATGCTCAAAAATTAACATTACATTTGCGCAACAACACTATATGTATATAGGAAAAAAATAATTTAACAGCTTACCAGAAAACATTAGAAAAATTAATGATAATAAAGAAATTATCAACACTACCAAAAAAATGCTTAAAACTTGTACCCCGAAAATTATAATATTTTTATATCTTTATTGCTTTTAATTTAATATATTTTATTTTATTATAAGCTAGTTATTGTAAACAATAATTATTAGGACAACACATTATTATTGTGAAGTTGTAATTATTCAGAACATAGCTCTGTGATATTTTAAATATGAATTAAATATATTAATTAGAAAGATATACATATAAAATCAATTTTATCGAAAAATATTATTGCGCCACCGCGATTCGAACCTAGATCTCTTTCCTAACCGGGGAAGGTGCATTATCCAACTATGCTACAGCGACAATATTTTTAGCGACAAATTTTCGAATCTATATGTTACCTTTTTTTTGATATTAATAAAATAAGGTAGATGGCTCTTTCAAATAATGGAACAATTAAATGTATTGATATCAAAAAAGGTAACATATAGGTTCGAAAATTTGTCGCTAAAATATTATTTCTATAACGTAGTTGGATAATGCACCTTCCCCGGTTAAGAAAGAGATCCAGGTTCGAATCTCGGTGGCGCAACAACAATATTTTTCGATAAAATTGATTTTATATGTGTATTATTTTAATTAATATATTTAATTCATATTTTCAATAATTATTAATATGTAATGCTTTTTAGAGAAGTGTCGAACGAAAAAAAATTGTATTGCAAATTCGTACTTATAAAAGATTAATAAATAAGTAAATAAATACATAGATTATTTGCTCATTGCAATGAGCACATGACAAATTTATTTTAATTGTTTTAACAAAAATACACATATCCGTTAGAGAAACCACAGTCTAGAATACTTCACATCAAGTTTTAAATATAATATATACACGTATTTTAAAACGTAATTATTTTTACATACATTCGTACGGCTAGATTAGATATGTGTTATATCAAAGGATAATTTATATCTCCGGTCAGATATGAACATATGATAAACTTCGATTCACAATAATTCAGAAAAAGCTGAAATTCTTGGTCTCAGAATGGATGTAAAACAAGTGTTACCATTACAGCCATAATTAAAAAAAATGAATCATTTATTCCAATTTTCTAAATTAAAATTTTGACCAGCTGGGGACGTATATCGACAATAACGCGACGAATGTTGACTTCCGAGACGTCTGTCGTCTCTGGTTTATTGGGGTAGACTAGCGACTTCACATATCTCCACAGAAAATAAACCAATGGTGTTAAATCACACGATTTCGGAGGCCAATTCACAAGAATGTATCCTTCGATAAATTGATTGTGGCGCACGCTGTGTGGCGTGTTGTGCCATCTTGTTGAAACCACAGCTATTACACATTAATGCCATTCAATTGGGGAACGAAAAACTTAGTAATCATGAATCTATACCGCTCTCCATAACTGTAACGTTCTGGCCGGCATCATTTTTGAAGAAACAACAGCTTCTTCGACCTCTCTGGAGATACGTATTGTAACGTAAAATGGGGGGGGGGATTAAGGTGAGGCGCGTGAAGCGCACCGATTCCATCCCACCCCCGGAAATCCACGCATTCCATCTCGATGAGGTGAACGCGCTTTCCTCAATTCTTGCAGCCGAGCGGTTGTCAGTCTGCCGGCGCGCCGTTACACAATACACGCCAAGTCATCTTATCACACAGGTTGCTGATATTCGGGATAGGAACCGGGAAGGTTGTCAAAGAGAAGTCTGGTTATATAGATTCTTGTATTATCAACATAAAAATACTTAAGAGCTACGACTTAATTAACTAAATAATCCTAATACTTAAGAACTACCTTACAAATAATCTAAATCTAAGCTTAACCTAAACCAGCCATCCTCGGGGTCAATGGCTCCTGGATCCGCGCGACGCGATCCCCGGCGCCGTCCCTCGACCCCTCCTGAGGCTGTGTGGGTACCGGATAGCCGTCACTGAACGGTATCCCTCCGAACGTGATACCTCCACCTGAGCGCCCCACCTGCTCCAGCAGCCCTCCTCCCTACTTCCGGCTGCTCCGTGGGCTCTTGATACGCTGGATAGGCGTATCCACCAGAGCGGCCCACACTCTCGACAGCTTCTGCAGAGCTTGTGTCTAACAGACACACAGGCTGTCCTCAGCCTCAGCATCGTCCTCGATGCTCTGTAGGTCTGGGCATTATCGCCGCATGGACTTCATCCGTACGGGATACTTTATTGCCAGCATGCCCCACCTACCAGCAGTCCTCCTCCCTACTCCGACTGCACCGTGAGCTCTGGGCGTGACACACACCCCTGAGCGGCCCACACACTCGACAGCTTCTGGCAAAGCACAGGCTGTGCACAGCCTCAGCACCTTCCGCGACTGGAGCCTTCGAGCGCCCCGCAAGGCGGATCCACGGCGCCCTCCTCCAATCCATCATGATGCTCTGTGGGTACTGGTCACAAAGTGACCTCCTGAGCGCCCCACCTGCTCGAGTCCTTACGGACGTCGCCAGTCCTGGCCTTGATGCCGGAGCACCTCGGACTCTCGGAGTCAGCGTTGTCGGGGCTGAAGCCCTTATTGTGCTGACCCGATAGTCCTCCGCTACCTCCAGTTGGAGATATCGGCCGCCGATGACCCTCCTCCACCGGTCACCTCCGCTACCACCGATAGAACGTCCTCCGTATTCAAGCCTCCGTCCGAAGAGGGATGGCCCAGAGTCTTCAGACGTTCTATCCTCCTCCTCATCCGCGCCATCTAGGGTAAACAACGTACCGAGTTCCGAGGAACAGGATAAACGCCAGCATCCCTAGATGCGCCTCCCTCGGGTTCGTCCGGTATACCAGTTATCACGATAACCAGGGTCCAGCGACTCACCCCCACTCCAAGTGTCTTCTCTAGGATTTGCTGGGCCTTATATACCCAATTTCTGGGTTCCATCTCTTTCTCACTTAAGGGTAACCCTAAGGGAGAGATGTCCTTTTCCCACATATTGGTTCAAATGGCCTGTCAGCTTTCTCCTCTCCCGGCTTGCACCCGATCTCTATTCCTGGTAAAAAATGACAATATTCGTTTGTTCCAAGGGCAGCTTTCTAAAATAATGACCTTCTCAATAGTCCCGCTTGGTGTTAAAAAACTATTGTTTTGTACATGTTGCATGCGGTCTCGCGCCCCGAGCGAAGGTCCCAAGGATTTCTCTTTTACCAGGAATTTGGCCGGCTGATGTTTGCTATTCCGTTACAGTATTATCAATTAGAATATACGTAATGTTAAAACGATTCATGGTTATACACTTGCTTATGTCGACTGTAAAATGGACGCAGCGCACGGTAAGTTTCGCGAACTAAAGCACAATTTTCGAAATAAATGTGCACAATTTTCTGGCATTTTTCTGTCGTAAATCTATTCATGGTAAAATATCAAACCAAGCTGAGTACAAATCAGCTGTCAGCTGGTTAATTAGCTAACGCTGGAAAAAGTATTGCCAATTTGAAAAACTAACCTTTAAAAAAAACATCTTTATATTATATGTTTGATTGTGTGCGAAAATAACATTTCTTCTAGGATTGATCACATTTTTGTAGATGATTTTCCTTGGCAAAGTCTAGGCTGACGTTTCGGCATGGTAACACGTGCCATTGTCAAGGCGTTGCCTCAAAAGGTTACGGTAAACCGTAGTTGTTCGCATGCGATATTAGTACCCACAGTTAAGATTAACGAGATTTGACACCATTCCAGAATGGCCTGACAACAGGGCACCAGGCAAGTTGTTGGGAGGCCTTCATCCTGCAATGGATTGACACGGCCTGCTGGTGGTGATGATAATATATATATAACATACTTTCAATGATATCCACTAGATAAAATTTATCTAAGGGGTACGTCCAAAGTCTTAATGGATGTATGAAATTATCAAAGCAGCTGCAGTAACAATCGTTCTACAAATGCAGTCATCCAATGGTACAATGGTAAGGAGAATCAAGATAACGAAAGGCTGCCCTAAAACCCGCTGGACTGATGAAATCATCTAACTGTGCAAAAATACGTGTCAGCGAATAACAATTGATGGAAAAATTAGGAGGCCTTTATCCAGTAGCGGATGACGGCCCCAACACTGAATAGAAAACAGGTATTAACGGTGATATTTTATTATACACTGAACAGTCTTCTTTAATACTCTAGAAAACTAGTGTAGCACTCTGAATAATCAGTGAAGAGTTTGCTAAACTAGCTGTTAATTAATACTCATTAAACTAAAAATATACAGAGTGGTCCAAAAAACGTGAGTACATCACATGACACATGATTCATTTCAAAACATAATATAATTCTTAATGTATATATTTTTGCACAAAATTTAGCTAATCAGAAATCATCAAAACACCCCATATTGCATCATCTACTTGATTTAAATCTAGACTGTTCGGTGGCCAGATGCCAGGCTCGATGAAATTAACATTCTCACGACGAAGAAAGTTGATTGTATTTCTGGCTGTGTGAGATGGAGCTCCGTCCTGCTATAATGTCTAGCTATACTCCAGACATTGTTTTGAAACTCTTTGATCAATTTCCTAGCACACCAACATTTTCCAATTCGACAATTTTTGATTAGAATTCGGTCTACTGCAGTGATTTTTGTTATTCTGGTCAACAATTTTAAAAAACCATGTATAAACAATGGGAAAATTAATAATCAAAGATGGCGACTGGAAATTGTCGAAATAAAACGTAATGCAGGTAAATAGATAAATAAATAAATTATTTAAGCTAATTTTGACGCAGTTAAACTAATGTTGATGTAATTATATCATATTTTACGAAATGTTCTCATTTTTTTTGTGCCACCTGTAGTTATTACCCTAGCCAAGGTCTGCAGAAGGTTAAGACTAACACCTGGATAATCATCACGTCATTGCTGACAGTTTTAATATATTTACAACACATTTATTCATAACTTTTGAAGGTATTTGTTATTTGAAGTCAATTTGGGTTTTGTTTGTCTTATTTGTACGTATTTGATTTGAGCCAAACCCGTTCTGAGGATGCCGGGCACGTGGTAGCCAATTATTTGAAGCCGTCTTATAAATCAAATATTAAATTGGTCTCAGCCAGATTAAGCAGAGAGGATTGCTTCTTTAATTTAGAGGGAGACGATATACAGGGCTGTCCAATAAATGTTCATTTTAAATACAAATTAAATGTATTAATTAGAAAAACATGCATATAAAATCAATTTTATCTAAAAATATTATTGTTGCGCTAACGGGGTTCGAACTTGGATCCCTTTTCCAATTCAATAAGTTGTATCAATTTGTCCAAAATTTAATAAAAATGAATTGTTATTTCTGGCGTCTCCTATCGGTTTACTCAAAGGCATTTGAGATTCTGTAAAAAAAAAAAAAGTAGATGGCTTTCAAATAATGGAACGATAGTTGTATTATTTGAAAATTTGTCGTAAATTCACTGTGTTGGTATAGCTTAATCGAATAATGCACTTTCCTCTGATTGGAAGAGATCCAGGTTCGAATCCCGGTAGCAACAACAATATTTTTCGATAAAATTGATTTTATATGTATATCTTTTTAATTAATACATTTAATTAGTATTTAAAATATCACAGACAGTCTGTTCTATATAATTACAACTTAACAATAAGAATGTGTTCTCATTAATAAATGTTAATTTATTAATCATTTTTGCTATGAAATTAAATAGTTACAACACTGAACCAAATATCCGATCTAAACCACACCTGATAGGTAGATACATATTTCGTTTCTTCCACATCTCTCAACATTTTTTGAACACACTTATATTGCTTTATAATCCGCGTTGAAATTCAAAAAAATTCAAGATGTCGCTAAGAATAATATTGATATATCTAGACCACACACACACATACCCAAACATACTTTAAAACCTTTTTTAATAGCAGTTATTTATTTTTCCCATGATTGTGGTTCTTGGGACGCCTCCTGTCAGGTAGATTGAGGTCCGTTTCGGACCCGGACAAAGTGATTTTTTTTTTGTTTATCATATTCCCTGGTTTTAATATTTCGCGACCCTACTAAAAATACAGGGTGTCCCAAAAAAAAAAATTAATCGAATAATCATTCTTATTTTATTTATGCTAAAAACTGTTTTATTTTGTGTTTAATGTAAATGTAATTCATTGCGTAGATTCGCTTCGTAATGTTAATTAAATTTAAATTACATTTTTTTGATCATTAACTAATCACAGCTCACTTCAATGAGTGCCAATCGTTTGAATTAAAATGTATCTAACGTGCTGACTAACGTCATTACTGACCCCGAGTGCAAAATTTTATGGCAGCGTGTGGGTAGGTACTCAATATTTGTTAGAGAAGTTCTTAGGTGGATCAACTAAACTAACAAAAAAAAAAATAGGCCCGTTAACATAGTGTAATTGGATAGGAAGAGATCTTGGTCCAAATCCCGGTGGCAGCTAAAATATTTTTTCGGTAAATTGTATTTATCTGTATGTATATCCTTCTAATTGACGCATTTAATTTGTAGTAAATATCACAGAACTATGTTCTGAAAAAATTACAACTTCACAAATAATAATGTGTTCTCTTTAAAATATATATAAATTGTATATCCAATAATTTAATAAAATGAAATTGAAAAATCTCTGGCGTCTCCTAGCAATTATTTCTCAAAGTAGGTATTCGCAATAAAAAAAGTGATAGCTTTCAAATAAACGGAACGTTTGATATATCAGTTTGAAATAACTGCAACATATAAATTCGAAAATTTGTCGACTATTTATTTACAAAGCTAACGTAGTGTAATTGGATAACGCACTTTCCCGGATAGGAAATATTTTTTTAAATTCATATTTTGCGCTAAATTTTATAAATATGTGGGCTTCAACGCGTCGCATTGGCTACAATAACCTAGTTACACCACTGGTTATTACTATAAATAAATTAAAAATACAAATTTATTTATTTCATTTCACTTTTTAGTATTTCATGTATCAATGTGAAAAGTAAATTTTTATTACATCACACTTTAAGTCACATTATTTACAAAATTTCGCACTCGAGTATTTCGTTATCTTTTTTTGGCAACCCTGTTTGTTAAATTTAGTTCAAATGGAACATTTATAACACGCTGTAGATAAAGTATATGTTTTACAGCATAATTGCAGTAAAAAATGTTATAATCTAAAAACATTTGGACCTGTGCCGATAGTGGGTGGTCGATACAAAATAAAATCGCCGCAATAAAAATAATATAAAAAATCTAACAGCATTTTTAAAGCGGATCGATTTGTTTTGTCAAGCGAAAACGGTTCTTGATTGGTTAAAAATAAGGTTGCTTTCTGCGTTCTATTTAAACTGGTACTTTGGACATCAGCAGAAATTCTTAGCAAAAAAATATGACGCTGTAAAAATTTGACATGTATTAATAATGGAAATACTTAAGTATTTGATATTATTTATTTATTCCGGATAACGTAGCGGATCTCGTTTGGTTCCCTTGGGGGAACCTAGGCCGACATTTCGGTTCGACAACACGTGCCATCGTTGAGGCTTTGTCTCAAAAATTTACAGCACAACCGTACACGTTCGCCAGAGATATGACTCCCGCAGTTGAGGTACTGTATATTAATAATACATTACATGTTAATATTATTAATAAAAATTCATCCAATAGGCTGCCCGGAAACTCGCTAACAGTAGAAGAATGTGAGAATATGTTTGGAAAAATGATTAAATATATTTTTAGTTAGGTACCTAATAAAGTCTGCTGTTTAGTACATTACATTAGAGGAAACATTGAACATAGGATTAAGACCGATCCCAGCAGACTGTAATGTTAAGGGATCCACATAAGATGTTAGTATAGCTGGACTCTGAGTTCATCGTTTATTCATATTATGTACACCCTGCCTTTCTAGGTCCTTTTATTTATTTATTCTTAATATAGTGAATACATGAGTATTTTTATATATGCTCTAATATAAACAGGATCAAAATAAAATGTATTGATTAAAGAGATATACATATAAAATCAATTTTATCGAAAAATATTGTTATTGTATATATATGTTACAATTTTCGATGAAATTAATTTTATAAGTATATCTTTCTAACTAATACATTTAATTTGCATTTAAAACATCACAGACCTATGTTCTAAATAATTACAACTTCCCAATAAGAATGTGTTCTTAATTATATATAAGAAGTATCAATGTGCCCAAAATTTAATAAAAATGAATTGATAATTCTGGCGTCTGCTGTCAGATTACTCAAAGGTATTTGAGATTCCGTAAAAATAAGGTAGATGTAACTATTTCAAATAATGGAACGATTAAATGTATTAATATCAAAAAGGTAACACGTAGGTTCGAAAATTTGTCGCTAAAAATATTGTCGCTGTAGCATAGTTGGATAATGCACCTTCCCCGGATTTGAAAGAGATCCAGGTTCGAATCCCGGTAGCAACAACAATATATTTTATCAATTCATTTTTATTAAATTTTGGACACATTGATACATTGATATTATTAAGGAAAACACATTCTTATTGTGAAGTTGTAATTATTCAGAACATAGGTCTAAATGTAACATATAAGTTCGAAAATTTGTCATGAAAAATACTGGCATTATAACATAATTGGTAGTGTACTTCCCCGGATTGGAAATAGGTTTGAATTCCGGTGACGCAAAAACAATATTTTTTGACAAAATTGCTTATATATGTATATCTTTCTAATCAATACATTTAATTAGTATTTAAAATATCACAGCTATGTTCTGAATAATTACAACTTCAAAGATCACGATCAAAAATTATTTTTTTTACTAGAACTCATCTTTCATTCTGAATCTGTGTAGTTTCTCGTCCTTTCTATGTTTTCTGATATTTCATTAAAAATCTTCATCGAGCTGTGCATCATCGCTATCTCTGCAAGTGTAGACAAATTTTGAATCCACCAAATCGACGCTACGTCTAGACAGTTCCGGGGAATGCTCGTGTCGCGTGGCCCTAGTCTTGATGAGTATTTAGTATTGCTGTACATGTATAAGTGCGTGCGTTTCTTTTTAATTAAAGTCGTACATTTCTTGTCGAGTCATTAAAATTCATTCATCTTGGAGAATGTAAATCTACAGCTATTAACCTAATTAGTTGACTAATGGCTGTCAAATGTTAACTGCGCCCGATCTATCACCGCTGGAGGCAAACCTCCATCTTGAATTGTAGCGAGATGTTGTTAATATAATACTATTGCACAACGGAATTATATATATAACAAAAACAAAAATTAAGCGCGAAATTCGTTCATTAACTTTTGAACATTGAATAATTTGTTTTTTTAGTCGAATGCTTTATCATTCTTATTGTGAAGTTGTAATTATTCAGAACGTAGGTCTGTGATGTTTTAAATACTAATTAAATATATTAATTAGAAAGGTTTACATAAGGTAGATGGCTCTTTCAAATAATGGAACGATTAAATGTATTAATATCCGAAAAGGTAACATATAGGTTCGAAAATTTATCGCTTAAAATATCGTCGCTGTAGCATAGTTGGATAATGCAATGTTTGGAAAGATATCCAAGTTTAAATCCCGGTGGCGCAACAACAATATTTTTCGATAAAATTGATTTTATATGTATATCTTTCTAATTAATATATTCGGGATTCGAATCTGGATCTCTTTCCTAATCATGGAAGATGCATTATCCGACTATGCTACAGCAACAATACTTTTAGCGACAAATTTTCGAACCCATATGTTACCTTTTTGATATTAATACATTTAATCGTTCCATTATTTGAAAGAGCCATCTACCTTATTTTTACAGAATCTCAAATACCTTTGAGTAATCTGATAGCAGACGCCAGAATTATCAATTCAATTTAATTAAATTTTGGACACGTTCATACATAATAATGGAACGATTAAATGTATTAATATCAAAAGGGTAACATGTAGGTTCGAAAATTTGTCGCTAAAAATATCGTCGCTGTAGCATAGTCGGATAATGTGGCACAAATATATTTAATTCATAATTAAAATATTTATGTGATATGTATGCAAATAAATATATAACCTAAACAGTAGAGTTAAATTTAAATTGATTCATTTAACTGTTAATAATATTTTGTAGATATATATATCTACAAAATATTAACGCTGTTAGTTAAACATATATGTTTAACTACACAGCGTTAATACTACGAAATTGTTAATTTATGACAGAGCTCAAGTGAGTACGTCCATTTAAGAAATACAATAACCGATATAGACATTGATTGCGTATTGTACAGTTTGATTAAAGCCTGATTTACATTAATAGTTAACAGTATTAAATAATGTCGTTATTGAAATGTCATTCTAGACAACTTAATTGTTTATAAAAAGCGTACAGGGCTACCAGTCTTGCCGAATAGATTTTTATAAAAATAATGTTTAAAGAAAGTATAATTTAGTTATTTTTAAGATTTATTTTATCTCTAGATCCTCAATAAAATTAAAATAGTACAACAAATCTCGACACTTGGACGAATTTAACGAAATCAAAAACAAACCAGTCTAGCCGAAGGAACAATGTGTACTGAAGGGGAATGGACTGGGCGAGGGAACAAAACTAAAACCGGTGATAATAATACTACATTTAACAATAATAATTTTAACATTTACAGATATACATATAAAATCAATTTATCGAAAAAATATTGTTGTTGCTAACGGGATTCGAACCTGGATCTCTTCTTATCCGGAGAAATGCATTAACCGATTATGCTACACCAACACAGTACGTTGACGACAATTTTCGAGCCTATCGATAAATATATCACAGACCTATGTTCTGTAAAATTGCAACTTCACAATAAGAATGTGTTCTCCTTATGATTCACCGATTTTATATTTTTATATTACTGTAATAACTGTCTCGTGTCCTTATCACATTATTTTATTGGCGTCACTTCGGCGACCTCTCAATCCTGTGCGATATAGCGCATCTTCCTATTACTCACGATTTTAAGACACACCGCACTCTTAACCTTGCTCTTTTCTTTGATTTAAAAAATGTGTACAGCGTCTGGATGGCCGGCGTGCAGCGTGCCCGACTGCGAGCCTAATCGGCGCCCGCGATCACGACCTGCCGGCAATTTCACGACAGCCTTCGTAATATTTTTATCGTAAAATCACGTTGTGAATGCGCAATGGAAATTATCTTTATAAATGTCCTACATATGGGGGATCAGAAGAATAACGGACGAAGTCAGTTTTTGATTTATTTATTTATTTAGCATTTTTTTATGGTGCAGCCGTGATTTTGAAATGATGATACTTACGAGTGTAGAGATGTACGGAAAAAAATCGACCTATTTTTATTTAGTCACTACCGAAATTCGAACCTGGACATCTTCCTATCCGCGCGGGAAGCGCGTTCTCCATTTTCATTACAGCAATCGAATATATTTGTATTTTTATATCTTTATAGTTGATTAATTTAATTTGTATTAAAATACCACCTAACTATGTTCTAAAAATGCAACTTTATAACAAAAATGCGTTTTCCTTTACTTATTTACTGCTTACTTACTGTGAGAACTGTCACTTTGTAAATGTATGTGTGTGTGTGTGTCATGAAAGTGAGTAGATGATTAGTAGGGGACGAATCTTATAATAGACCATCTCTGGTGGAATAGCTCTCTTCCATCACAGCTTCTTCTGAATAACTAGTTTATCTCTGAATGTATAATTTATATTACTATTTAACGTGTTGTAATAAACATATAATATTGTTATCTGAAAAGACTGAGTTTCACTTACAAAAAATTGGAACCCAAGTAATTAGACAGTAATCAGAGGATAGGCCCCCAAGAGAATTTGATGGTAATGTATGATTTATCATACTTACCATCACGCCTTGTTGGCGTAGAGGATAAAACGCAATACTCTTCTGTTCTAGCACACCTGTCACTTTTCATTTTCGTACATCGCATTGAAGCTTCCAGTACGATCATTTTCTAATATATTACGATGTATCTGATCAAGCCAGGCATTCCAGAAACGTCCTCAGTTTCTGACACTTTCAATACTCGCCTCATATATTTTCTTTACAACGTACAACGTCGCGTCCGCGTATGAAACACGTTTTTATTATAGATACCGTAACACGAACAAATCTTACATTATCAGTCATGGCTGACTGGGCTAAAACATCTTTAAAATTTTGATTTTCACTCCGTATATCGATCTAAGACATACTGCTTTATCCCGAAAATAAGTGAAGCGTTCATTTCATATATTTAGCCAAGACACAAACCTCCTCGAACGTGCTTTTTTGCGAAAAATGTTTTTTCTGTTTTGAATATATCCAACGGTGGCTTTGCCGACACAATTGGCGATAGTAGTAAGATCAAAAATGTATAATCTACTTATATTATTGTTGAATTTGTATATATATGCTTAATTTAAAGTTTCCTTGGGCACTAGTCTAGTAGGAACTGAAGTATCTTTTAGATTAAATCGCATTTTATGTACATGGTTTCTTTGAAACAATCTAGGCCTGCATTTTGGTATTGTAACACGTTACAAAAAGTTACGGTACCATACCGCTGTTACCATAAAAGTGATTTTATATATTTATATTATCAATAATATACAATTCTGTGACGTCTTAGTAATTTTTCATTTTCTTTTGAATTATTGAAATGTATGAAATTCCAGACTTAAACAAAACAACAAAATAAATAATATTTTTACCTTACCCCATTATATTTCCGAGTCTTCCGTACACCCATTCTTTTGACCGCGCGGTTATGCAAGGTACAGTAATTCTGGTGGCATTTAATAACATTTTTTAATATGGCGCCTATAAAAATACTTTATTGTTGAATGCCATCCGTATTAAACTCGGGCCCGCACTTTTCCAACGCGGTTGCAAGCAAATACATTACGTCTTCATGACGTCACGAGTCCATTATTTGGTCTTTGTGTGTGAAAGATTTTTTATAGTCGAAATCACCCTTAAAACGTGTAATAATGTGCCCTTTTGCATATGTATCTCACGCTTTCAAAAGCGCCCCGATGAGACTGCGGGAACGTACGACAGGTGCAAATGTCAAATATACTTCCCATGCTCAAAATACCTGATAGAGTACCATTAACATATTAATTTATTAGATAGATTCCTCATCTTCTTTATCCTAGATGTTACCGAATTCTCTTTTAGCGTCATGGCTTACGATCATAGGTTATCAAGTCTATTTCAGAATCCTTTATTTTCATGTCTTCAGCGGTCTTCCACGGCTCATTCGACCAACTTCAATGTTTAGTGTTGATTTCAGTAATAAGTGATAATTTTTCCATAAATAATGTATGGTATCTTCTTCAGGAAACAATGTATATTGAAATTAAAAATACAAGCATAGATAAAAACAAAACTATAAAGTGGTGAATAAGTAAGAACTAATATGAAAATAAATGTAATGGTGACTATTTGAATTTCAATTGTATTTCATTTCAATTTCAAATATACATGCTGGTGAAGAACGATTTAAACAATGTTTGCAACTTAAATCGAACGAGCAGTCCTTCCGAATCCCGGTTCCCGAGATCACTAGTCCTTCGAATAGAACCCTTATCCCCTCACAGACCTCATCCAGTACCAAGGTTTCCCTACTTTCCTCCGTTACTCTGCGGTGATTCCGATTTACGACCGGAATTGTTGTATTCCGTTCCGCGGGACGCGCGATCCGGAGATCGCGCAATTCGTTCATTTAGATCCTATCGGTTCAGGATTTATAGTTTGAATTCAATGCGCAAAAAATGAATAATTAATATGTATTAATTTGAAAAAGTGTAACATATAGGTTCGAAAATTTGTCATGAAAAATACTGGCGCTACAACACAATTGGTAGTGTACTTACCCGGATTGGAAATAGAGATCCAGGTTCGAATCCCGGTTGCGCAAAAACAATATTTTTCGACAAAGTTGATTTTATACGTATATATTTATAATTAATATTATACATGATATGGACGCAATATTGTGGTCGTTGCGCAATCAAGATTTGTGATGGTCGCAAGGAGATGGCGGGAGGTTAGATTAAATTAACACGAGCTTTTATATATACAAATTTACACATTTATTACAATACAATGAAATGTGAAGACAGAAAAAAGTGAGTGGGAAAAACAATTGAACAATTAGTGCGCCCGCATTTAATTAAGGTTAGATATAAGTAGCAATAAGAAATTTTTTTTCCATATTTTCTTGTATTGTAATAAAGGTGTGAATTTGTACATATAAAAGCTCGTGTTAATTTAATCTAACCTCCCGCCATCTCCTTGCGATCACCACAAATCTTGATTGCGCAACGACCACCACGTTGCATTCATATCATACATTAAAAATGATTATTTATTCGCCCAATTTTGAATAATCTCAGTTACCGAGATCATAGACAGTACATCACATCACTGCAGCATTTAATATCCGCGTGGAAAAGTTCTTCAACTCTTGATTTGAATCGTCCGTTTTTATTTCTTGACACTGTGATAATTAATTAAAACTACGCGTAATAGACTTTACAGAGGTTTAATTATTTTGTCACTCTGTGCCATTTGCTATTGTTAAGGCAATGAGTGACTAAGCATTTTTTTCTCTTTGTAATATAATATGAATTTAATTTTACGGAATCGTCATTCCTGGCCACTTGTTATTATGACTGGTGCTGGTCACATTCCGAGAAGTTCTTAGATACAACAACGCATGCGCTACAGAGCGTGACATTCTGATCAACAAATACGTGCCTACCTTCGGCACTGCCGATACTTGTCAATCACATCCAGCATCCTGTTAACTTGCACGTCTATTCATGATTTACAAGCTTATCTGACACAATTTAACATCTTTCAATGATGTCTCTCATTCTCATTTTGCGACAACATCGTTCTAATTCGTTTCACCACTTTCAGTACTTAATAAAATATTTTAATCGTATAATTATGACACATTCGCCTTCAAATATCAACTCGCAAAATATTAGTCAAAGAAGAAGAACCAATGACGCCAGAGAGCATCTCTGCAGATCTTCCGTCCTCGCATGTGGGATCCAAGCCATGATTTATTTCCGACGATAAATTCGTTTAACGAGCCGAATGATGAGAGCTCCGTCCAAAGATCCACAATCGCAAATGAACCGTTGGAATATTAATTCTTAAATTACGGCCACGTTAAGATGGCTACCAAGGTCAAATGGCAGGCCATGCACTCGATGCTGGCGCTGAAGCACGCACAATATATCAAAGAATTCCTTATTATGGCAGTTTGATTTACGTCTATCTCCAAACCGTTTTCTGTCTAGTCATCTACGAGAGACGTGACTGCTATCTTCTGCTATCTGCTGGTCAAAAGAAATACGTTATTCATCGCGTTTTTTGATTTCTTCATCTGATTGCAATATTTGTACACTCAGTGCCGTTTGTATGATCGTAGTAAATTTTAAACGTGGTAAATTAATACTTTGTGGTAAAAAAAAATTACGGCTTGTTGGTACGTTAAATTTACTATTGTCAAAGTCAACCCCGCTTAATAATGTGGCAAATACCAATATCAATTTATTTTACATATTCACTTTTAGCAATACATACAATAGAATGCTTTATCTACGGAACAAATAATACATATCTCATAGAGACGAAGCTATAGTTTATTATATTTAATGGAAATATATCGAAGTATGGGTAATTACAGGGCTTACGACCTTTCTTCGGCTGGCTTAAATGATCACTTTACATAAATGTAATGTTCACCATTCTCACCCATTATTAATCAATCTCCACATGTATAAAATATTTGGTAGTTGTATTTATGTTAATATATGGAAACATTTCGAGTATCGTAATTTCACACAACTATGGTCCAAAAACACGCTATTTTTTTAAATTTTTGTTAGAGCGTTTAAAATAAAGCTTCACAAATGTTTTTTTTTTCTAATATTACAAGCAGAAAGATTAGAAATAGTATTAAAGTGTTTTATTAATTTGTATGTAGATTTTTTTTCTTTTAGTAAACTATAGACTATTGTTGTGTTATCAACAGGGGCGTGCAGTTCATACAAGCAAAAAACCTGTGCATAACTAAAAATTCCGGGAAACAGATATGAATTAAAATTGTATTAATATAAGCAAAAAAAATATTTTGCAATTAGTGTCATCTGTGTACCAGTAGAGACTTAAATTGCTTAGTTCTAAAAACTCACGAACTCTCACCGCTGTACTCATAGCGCTCTTTTTTATTTACCGCATCGTGCTATTTATATTACTCAGTTCTGTCTTAAAGCTAGTGAATTACTCAAGTCATCTAAATGGCTATTTACTGAATTGAAAATTCCTTTCGGTTTATATGGAGTCGTTACCTATGCTGTTTATTAGAAAGGGTCACAACTGCGTGCAAATCATTGAAGTGTCTACTTCCTCTTTTACTAATTCGCGAATTTTACTATCTCACTGTTTTTAGAGTGTTGATTTCATTATCGTTCTTTGCATTTGGTGCATGGATTGGTTTTTGATTTGTGAAAAACAAAAAGCAATTGGCAAAACTAGTTCCTAGGTTAACCTTAAATAAAAAAAATTATTTCCTTTAGTTATTACGTGAAGCAGACTAAAAAAAACGGCAATGTATTGCCACGCTACTGTCAGTTGTAAAGGGTGTCCCGAAAAAAGCGAAAAATTAAAATTTGACCCCATTTTTGCTGTTGTGCTTGACAGTCAAACCATTATGACAGTTCGATAGCAGACATTCCGCCATTATTAAAAATGGATCGCTATTTGACACAACAATGCAATCTTATTGTTAAACATTATTACATTACTGCCACGATTCTCAAATTGCGATAATCAAAATGTTACAAGTGCATCAACTGTGAAGAGAATTATTGCAAAATTCGAAGATATTGGGTCGATTACCGATGTCAGACCATCGGCACGTGTCCGTCTAGGTCGTCCAGCAGAAAACATCGCGGCTGTTCGCCAGAGTGTGGCCGAGAGTCCAGGAACATCCATTCGGCATCGTGCTCAAGAATTGACCATTTCAAGAAGTACCATGCAGCATATCCTCACGAAAGATTTGCGTCGTCATGCCTACAAAATCCAACTGGCTCAACAACTCAAGCCAACCGTGCGGCGACCAGAATTGGCCGCCTAGATCGTGCGATTTAACGTCTTTGGACTTCTTTCTCTGGAGTTTTTTGAAGTCAAAGGTTTATCTCAACAAGCCCACGACCGCACGAGCCTCGAAGGAAGAGATTAGACACTGTATCACTGAAATCCATCCGCAGTTATGCCAAACTGTGATTGAAAATTTTTTCAAGAGAACTAAAATGTACCAGCAGAGCCGAGAAGGGCATTTATCAGATGTGTTGTTTCTTACTTAATTTCCACATGTTTACTTACTTGTTTACCATCACGCCGTTTCTCCGTGGGGGCAGGCAGAGAAGATAGAGCGCCACACTCCTCGCCTCATCCACATTCATACATCTTCTCATACAAGCTCGCCGATTATCTGGTTTACCTGGTCATGCCAAGTCTTCCGTTCGACGTCCTCTATTTATGGTGTGATCAACACTTGCGTCATATATATTTCTTAGCATTCTCTCCTCATTCATCCGTTCCGTACGACCAAACCACCCAAGTGATCCTTTTGTAATCTTACTCCGCTACACTAACATCTTGCCTTATTTCTTCATTTTTTACTCTGTCATAGATAGATTTACCACATATACGCCTGTGTGATCTCATTTCCACTGCATTCAGTCTACTTTTCATTCAGGCCCTACTTCCACACATCAGTGTCGGTACCTGGACTCCAAAGTGACAAATTCCCGTTTGATATAATTCCATTCAAAACGCCGTTCACTTTATTCCCTGCAGTCACTCTCCTCCTGATGTCATTCTCAGCCTTTCTGTTTCTGTTATATATGCAAACCCATCAACTTGTTATTGTACAAACATTCATTCAAAGTTTTAACTAAATTTTAACAATTTTTAATTCGTACTTTACATTTTTTCAGTGGAATATTTTGTTTACTTAATTATTTAGGGGTGATGTGTTATAAAATATCCTATCTTCGCTAATAAAAAGTGATTATTGCTAGTTAGTGAACAACAACAGTATCTATGTATTGAATGTTGCATTTTTCTTCAGTGTAGTTGTGCTAGTATAGTGTGCCATTCAACTGAACTTTTTTCAGTCGTTTTGTATTGAGCATTACAATTTTACATAAGTTTGTATGTTATTTACTTATTTACTCTTACTTTACTTAGTTTTTTATTATTTTATAAATGGAACATTACATTTATTTTAAGTTTTACATTATATTTATATTCTATTAATTGCGTCCTGTTTTACTCTTTATATCATATTTTTTTACTTTTTATATACATTGAACAATGTATTTATATGCTATCTAATCGCATCTTGATTTACTCTTTATGTATATTTATTAGTATATTGAACACTACACTCTGTTTATTACTATACCGGAAAGGCACTGTCTGCTATAATACAGTAAGATACTAGTATAGCAGGCAGGGTACCCAAATTCATGTTTAACTTTACTGCAATGTTATCTGATTATAACAATATAATAACACACTGTACTGTACCATGAATCAAAAGATAAATTATTATTATTCATTACTCATGTAAAATTTGGGACACGTTTATTACCATTCTGTCATATTTTTAGAACATTATTAGATATCTGGAGTTCTACCGAAATCTGACCACCAAATTCACAAGAATCGCTATTTTTTACGATTCCGTGTTTCACATAAATTCACTTATCACCCACAAACCGCAAGATTCAATTCTCTCTTTTGTCTAATCTAAACGCGGCGCAGATAATATTAACCCTTCCCAAAACAGGTCTACCATCATGAATAAACCTGTAATATTTCGGCAAATACATGCGACATAAAATTCATATTTTAGATAATCCTAAAAAAAATATTAGCGCTTAGGAACAACTAGTGAAAAATCAATTATGAAAAGGGAATCGTACAAAAATAATTATTTTTTCCATTCAATCCGTTGTAAAATTAATACGTTGATAAAAATACAATTTGCGATATGAAAGACAGAGATCACACACTATTTTCACAGTGAAAAGAACAACAAACACACAAATATAATTGTTTTTTTTCTCACTAATTAAATGAAGAGAGATAAGAAAGAAGGACACACTGCATACGAATTAATGAATGCTCTAAATTATGTTATTAATCATTTTTTCAAAATTGTATGCTCAATATTTAGAGTAAATTCGTGCCATTAAAGCCATTTAAGCTAATAAAAACATTTTTTCTAATTGTTATTTACGGTAACACGAGTTGACAGCGTGGCTGCGTTCGGGTATTTTATATCATGGGATGGTAAAGGTTAATATAAGTCAATCTCAACTGACACAAAAATTCCAAATATATTTATTTGATTCATAAAAATACAATAGCCGAGGTGCGGCCGAGATTAGCATACGGAGTTGTTTAATGGGAAAATTATGTATTTTACATCGGGGCAATCATGTTGTAAACACCGCGCGGTATTGTACGCCTATATCAACATTAATGCGACCAAAAGCAGTGATGATTAACAGTCACCTTCGTTTTCCTTCACGCTATTTGCAGAGTACAATCTGCACTCATCCTGCATGTACCTGGGTGTAAAACGAGACTCTCATCAATGCTGAAAACACGCCCGGTATCGACCCCCAATAGACAACAATAATAATATGCGCCGCAGCGGCCTAGAGAGCCGGTGTTAGCGCGTTACTACAAATACACATATTAAAAATTACATATTGACTGTTCTGACATTCTTCAAACATCATCTGCAGGAACTCGTGCTCCGTGAATGAAATCGAATGACGAGAGGTGCACAGAAAAACTTATAGGGTAAATATTATGTTCCAGGCCTATATAGCTAGAAAATACAACACATTTTTAAAATATATTTTTAAAAAAAAAATAGAGACGCATACACGGAATACATGTCACATCAATATTCTTACTATTTTCAAACTAAGCTAAACGCTTGTGCTATGAAAATAGGACTAACTTGCCGGAGTCCTGGAACGAGGCGCGAACCACCGACCACTGGATCACTAAGCCAGCGTCTGGACCACTACACCAACAAGCTACTCATTTGGATTTGTCGATGATTTGATTTATTACAATTAAGCATTAAATATGACATCGACCACGTGGCCGCCTCTAACAGCGGCACAAATGCGTGCTATTTAACCATATTTCTCATAACATTCTCGCGCACTTCGCGTGTTGTTATTTTTGACTTATTGGCGTAGACCTTTCCTTTCAAGTAGCCTCACAGAAAATAGTCGGGAGACGTCAAATCAGGTGATCACCACGTCGCCATCATTATCATCATTTTTTGATATTATGCAGTCGGGAAAAATTTCAAGCGTAGCTCGGGCTGTGTGTGAGGTGGCACCGTCCTGTTAAAACCATACGAAATCATTGAAACGAAACCAAACCCGATTTGGCCGCCAATAAGTTTTTCAATATGTGACGATATAGATCACCATTAATGATTATAGCGTTGCCATTATTATTTAGATAAGACGTTTTAAAATATTATTTTTGAGGCATTATAATAAATTGTAATCAACTATTCTTTACGACTATTAAATGCGAACTGACAAATATATGACAAATTAAAATGGTCGCTAAATAAAATCGACCTGGAACATAATATTCATCCACCGAGAACTCTATATTGCCGTTAGATAGGTCATTAGTTTAATAGCCGTAGTAACCCTATAATTTATCTATATATATATTACTTTTTTTTTAAATAAACTCGAAGTCCTGGCGCCATCTAGCAGAGTTTACTCAGAGTTATTTGATAATCATTATAAATAAAACTTACGCTTCCAATAGAGTAAATAGATGTCCCACTAAAAAAGAAACAGATATAGATTAGGTTCTGAACTAATACTATGGTTTAATATACCAGAAAAGATCTGGGTTCAAGTCTCGGTGGCAACTGTATTATTTCAGTAGATGCATTTTACTATATATATATATATGTAAATATATGTTTCTAAGTGATTTATTTTAATTATCATTGAACTTCATATGTATTCTAAAATATTAACTTCACTAATTCAATAATAAGATTTGCTCAATTATTTATTATAAAATCAAATTCCAAACTATAATTTTTTTCCGATTATTGTCAAGGACTTCATTTCATCTTTCAACCAGTTTGTCGATGCATCGAAATAGTTATCGAGCCAATTTCTGACCTCATTGTCGCTGTTGAACATAACGCATTTGATTGGAGAGCGACCGAAAATTTTGATAATCGACGGAGCGAGGTCGGGACTGGAGGGGTGGATGAGGCAGGATTTCCCAGTTAAGGTCTTGGATGACTTTTTAACCTTGCTTAAAGGCGATATGAAGTATGTTCATTATTTAACTTAAGGATGACACAATAGAATCAAATATCAAAAACATATGTATTTGGATCGTTTTTTAGACTCGAATTAACGCCTATTAGAATCAGGATATTATAAAAAAACTCACACTCATACAGAATACTGTTCGGATTGGCGCGTTATTGCAGCGCATCTACAATGTTTACCGAAGGCCGTATACATGGATTCGTTTCGCTTCTGAGATATCGAGTTGCGGGCGTGAAGCTGCGGCACCAACTCAGGTGCAAACGGCGCTCAAAGGAAAGCTGGTTCCCTGACCAGAGAACGGCAACGCTTACAGAATAGCTACATATACAATAATGACCGTGACTGAAGTAGTTATATATGTAATATTTATATTTTGTGTCTATATATGTGTGAACTTTTTACTTTTTATTAACTTTATTTTTATTTTAGTATTTATTAATATTTTCCTTGGTTTTCTTTTTCATAGCATTATATTTATTTCATAACCTTAATATATAACATAATATGTATTATCTCTATGGCGAATCGGGTTGAAAAAAAACGGTAAAATAAATACATTATTATTATTATTATCATTATACAATTTGTAAACAAATAACGAGTAATAATAGTGTCGCCCAATATTAATGTAATACCCGGCGGTATGCAGTCAGTAATTACCAAAGAGATTGAATATTAAAATTTAATCTCTATGGTAATTACACTCGTAAATCTCGGATTACAATCGTAGGCCGCCGCTTTTTTCTTTTACAATTTTACGTGAAGCCCTGACCCTGGACAAAAGCACAAAAGATAGTCAGTTTTGATCCGTGCTTAATTGTTTGATAACTCAAGATGTTGTGCTGCATTTGAAATAGAGTTTTGAGGTGTTACCTATTGGTCAATAATTTGGGGAGTTGTCTGTACGAGTATGTCATTGGGGTTATGTAAGTATTTCAGGCTCGGATGGAGCGATCAAAAGATTTTTAGTTGTGTGAGGGTGTGCTGCCCCAATGTTCAACCAATATCATCGTGTTCTTATTTATCGGCGAAGTATATTGTGTATCTGGAATATATGTGGATATGAATGTGTGGTAGACGATAGGTATATATATTGCAATGGCGTACACTAGGTATACATTTACTTTTGAGGTGTTTGAACAATAGTGGGTTTTCAGAATTTTCTAATCATTTGATTATGGTCATGGTTTTGATAAAAAATTTCGATTGTCAATTTTGCATATAAACGGTGTAGGTCACAAATGAAATAATTTGGAATCGTTGGAGATAAATAAAGCGTGTAAAACTAATCAAAAAATTATAAACGACCAACTAAATGTAACTACGAGTCCCATTCTGAAATTTTTTCCTAAAAATTATTCGAGTAAATTTGTATTAAGTAACAATTTGAGTAAGGTACTAAATTTATTTTTTAAATAATTGTTGTTTTTTTTTAATAGATTCTGGTAAAGAAATAATAACATTTGTTTTTAGTTATTTTGACATCCTGAAGAAGAAAATGGTATTTTTCGAAACCGGTAGATGTATTTAAACTCAATTAAGTGGTTAATAAACAAAGTTAACAAATAAATATACGGTATAGATTTAGAATATTCTGTTACGAATATAAGTATCAAAAACATTTATAGAGGGCTGTCGCCTCCGCTCTTATATCATCCCCGATTAACGAAGCTGAATGCACCCAGCAAGTATCCCATCAACCGTAAATACACTCAGTACCGACAGTATGTAGTAATACCAATGCGGCCAGCAACGGGAGCTTCACTCTTCCTATCGGCTCCTTACAAACAACAGCTCCAAGAATCGCCTCCGATAACAATTCAAGCAAATATTTTTTCTTGTACGTTTTACTTCTGAAATTGCAAAGTTAGCCTTCAATAAACGGCTGCCACGCTCACATATACACAATACATTCCGCGACTTTCAAACGAGCACGAGAGTGTTGATTAGAATATTGGGGCACTCTGTACATTAATTTAATCACGTTATTTAAAATACATAATCTTTAAAATTGTACATTCACACAAACACTCTTTCATAATCACTAATTCATTTTACATTTGTGAAGTTGTATAGTTTTAATGTTATAGAATTACTAAAAATTAGATTCAAAGACTGCGAGGATCAAACAGATACCTGGCCCATTGGATATTCTTTATAATCCCTCTTCTGGAAGACCTGCTACATTAATTTAAGCATCCACAAAAAAGGAATTCGAGATGATGTTTAATGATTTCCACATCATGGTATTACACCGTGTCTGTACGAGACGAACGATAGATAGCCCCAGGCTTGAGGCTGTCAGCAGATCCGGAGTATCGTCTTCTGAGGTCAGATATTTACAAGAGGCACCTGAGGTCACGACCGAGCCATGAAAATGTGCACCGTCAAAACACTTATATTGCCTAATAAATGTTACATCTATTTCGTATCTGGGAAGAAGCAAGTCTGACCATCTAATGACGATGTAAATATTTTACATATTAAAAAGTTTTAATTAATTGAATAATAATATTTCGCTTCCCCATCTATTATCTAAGATTTTCTGGATATGTTGGCTTCGCACGTAGTGTCATTTGTGGCTGAAAAGTGCTCGGTAAAACGGCCGGGTCTGTGAGGCGCAAATACAGCAAAAATGAACATGTTTTTTACATCTCTAGGTTATAATTACTATAAATCGTATTACGGCTAGCAAATATATACATCTCATCTATGTCTCATGATCATATCGCATTGCACTCTATGGTCGCAGTTTCTTTCCTTATATAGATAAGCATAAGGTGGCACTGTCAAATGCGACCATAGTCAAATGTGACATATGATTATTATATGAATGTATTTAAGTGGATATATATATTACAAAAGTACACCGTTTGTACAATACCAGAGAGAGCAATATAGAATGCATTAAGAGAAAATCAATTGGCGACATCCTCTCAAACGACCAGTCCTAGAGATAACGCCATACTTAAGTGTCATGGAATAGACAAGAAAAAATATCAAGAAACACAAGAATTATCTCTTCTCATCTATTTGAGGCTTTCATGGATCATACATAAGGTTCTTCAGTATTCATGTAAACACCTTTCGATAACTAGTTAGTTTTGTTCTCGGGTTCTCTATTAACAAAATACGCATTTCCAAGTATTATGCAGGTATCCAGGATCTACTGTACTGCTATGTTTTTTCTGGTTGCTATTTCTGCTGGTCAGTCTCCGACACTTGAACTTATAAAATGAGATCTGGATCCCGTCATGAATATTCCGTTTCCGAGAGCGTTTTTATTTATTTTTTTGTGGTGTACCCACACAACACCGGAAGATACATACTTCGAATTTTCAAAAATCCAGGATTGCCAACTGAAGTATGTATAACTCTCAAATACGCAGTATTGCACCTTTATCCGATTAAGATGGCTATTCATCAAATCCTTTTCTATCCAAGTTATTATCTCATTTTTCTTGTGTCTATTGAAATGCTAAGGATCTTTATAATAATGTGTCTATAGTAATTTAGTCAGGATTTAAAGTTTGTCTATGATAGACACTACCTTGATACTACCTCTAACATACTATTTTTATATGTGGTCTAGTCTTGTCACACCTCTGATCTATGGTAATATATTCATCTCTTTGGTGTTCGCATATTTCTTTTACGTTTAATTTTTAAGTGTGAATATGCGGGGTGATTCAAACACGTAATGAAACATCCAAAAATACAGATCTTACCGAGATTATGATGCAGCGAAAGATTGTTGGAAATTGGGACCCTGGAGGAAGGAAATCATCACGACAGAGGCAACGATTTGGCCAGTTTACTGTAGAGTCCGCCAATGGATGTCCTTGCCTTGATCACATTCCAGTAAATACAATAAGACTCTCATAAAACGACAAACTACTAAGACACAAGATTTCTATTTCAACTTAGACAAACATGACTATAAATCAGACACAATCTTTATTTAAGAAGTATCAGATATTGCAGAGATAGATTGCTTTACTATTCAATATGTTTTTTACCCTAGTCTCAGTCTAGTAAATAAAATATGACTGTCGTAAGACGCCAAACTGCATAGTACCAAGATAGCTCAATTTTAACATACACAAACATTACTATAAAACTGACATAATCTTTATTTGAGAAGTATTGCAGAGATAGATTGCTTTACCATTCAATGTATTTCTTACTCTAGTTTCAATCTAGTAAATAAAATAAGACTATCATAAGTCGCCAAACTACATAGTACCAAGATAGCTCAATTTTAACTTAGACAAACATGACTATAAAGCTGACATTATCTCTATTTAAGAAGTACTAAATCTTGCGCATTATAATGCAGGGAACAATTGTTGTAAATCGATTGCATTATTATTCAAGCTGTACCTCGCCCTGTCTAAATTTATTATGACTATAAATGTAACCCTAAGCAATGCTAAGTAACAAGATGGCTCCATTTTGACTTAGATCACATCACAAAAACATGGCTACGAAACTCACATTATCTCTATTTTGATTCACCCGAACATTAAATGAACGAACACAATGCCTAAAATAAGCATTGCTTTAAAAACACAATGGATAAATGCTAATTGCTGCCACGCATTCAAAATATCCTGGTTCCGAACCTATCATCGCTCTGTAACCTCGGATTATTTAATATTTGATGATATGACAATTAATCCTGAATCATCCTCCGTACACTAACTCTGCATTGATTCTGATAAACTAGTTTTTTTGTTCTTCACAGCCATCTTCTGTCTATTTATGTCTATTCATAACATAAATATTTTTTTACGCTTATTTTATACATATATGTATACATCGTATATCTAATTAATTCAGCAATATTCAAATTCATTTATTTTATTGTAACTAAAAATCTGTTTGGACTGTGCCCGTCCCACTAGAGAAATTCTGTGTCGAGACGGGCATAGTTTACAAGCAATTGTTCAATTAATTAGAATTACAAGTAGGTAGAATTACATTTATTACTATATAAAAGGTGTATATGAAGAACAATTTTAAAATGGACTTAATTTTTGGATCACTTTGTAGCAATAATTAATATAGGTATGAGTCAATATGTTTGGATGAGTGCACCAATACTGGCTCTACCCATAATGTATGCATTCACTCGAAGTTTTTTCAAAATATTTAAATACTAATTAAATGTATTGATTAGAATGATATACATATTAAATCAATTGTATCGAAAAATATTTTTGTTGCCCTACCGGTATTCGAACCTGGTTCTCTTTCCAAACCGAGGAAGGTACGTTATCCAACTATGCTACAGCGACATTACTTTTGACGACAAATTTTTGAACCTATATGTTACACATTTCAAGTATTCCGTAAAAACAAAGTAGATGGCTTTCAAATAATGGAACAATAGGTGTATTAAAATTTGAAAAAATTTTCAATACACATTAAATGTTCTAATTTTAGAAGGACATACATTTACCGATTACGCTACACCAACAGTAAGTTCACGACAAATTTTCGAACTTATATGTTACAATTTCAAATTGATATATGTATCGTTCCATTATTTTATGTATTTCCCCGGGTAGGAAAAAGATCCAGGTTCGAATCCCGGTAGCAACAAAAATATTCGATACAATGATTTTATACGTATATCTTTCTAATTTATACGTTTAATTTGTATTGAAAATATCACAGATCTATGTTATGAAAAATTACAACTTCACAATATAAATACATTTTCGACAAATTTTGAACCTATATTCTTTACAATTGATACATCTATTATTCCATTTTTAAAAAGCAATCAACTTAAATTGCGGCGAATCTTTAAATACTTTTGAGTAAAATACGTTAGGAGGCGCCAGAATTAAATAATTAATCCATTTAATTTAATTTGTATTAAAATACCACAAATGAAAATGCAAATTCAGTTTAAAATTCGTAATTATGTATGTATTTTTTTTTTACGTTACTCCCATGTTAATGTAAGATCGATATCAGTGTAATAGATACAAAAGGTCACATTGAAGCTAATGGGATGGGTGATAAGGCATCAGGATTGACCATGATAACTAAATACACGCTAAATGAAATATATGTACTGTTGTAGAATGTGCGATAGTCTATCCCATCCATCTGAAATGTATTAAAAAAGTTGAAAGGATTTTGGATGATGTGATCAGATTTGGAACCCTGAAAATCCATAATCAAAACAGACGTCTGCTTCCAACGGACCTTGTAATCATTACGAGAAGAAGGTGAAAGAAAAATCACACCGACTCAATACACGAATCAAGTGAACAAAAGATGGGTATATGTCTAGTTTATTTAGCAATCAAACTCATTCGCCACTGTCTTGACCACTAGACCAACAAGCTACTCAAATACCGTTCGAGTGAGGTCTACATATTTTAACCGAAACTTAGTTCGTTTAATCTCAGCTACCGGTTGTTGCTTACAAGAAAGGCTGCCGCAACAGGAAAAAATATTAAAACAAATACATATTAATGCTGACTTACATGGAGTACCCGAGCCAAAACGGCTCCAGACCGGTTCCCTGCATCCATTGTCCCATATATGGGTTAGCTGCAAAACCTGGATCATTTCTGTTCCCATCCAATTAAACCCTCAACCAACAGTACTCTTGAGTCGACTTCAATATTATATTTCCATTAGAATGAGTGACGTCAAGAGCTTCTTTATTTGGGATAATGTTTTATAAATCCACGACCTTTTTTTTACACATTTTTGGTATTCTTCACAAATAACTTGGTCGCATCAAGAACAAGAACAGCGCAAGCTTTCTGAATATAAATTCGTACCTAATTATTCACAGAAGTTGTTGAAAGATTAAAAACTGGATTTCGTGGTATTTATTCTCGCATGTTTATTGTTTTTTTCCATTTATCTCGATGACCTTGCAAAAATACGTTTAGAATCTTCTCATTTTTTATTGTGTATCCTTAGTTTGGGTTCCATAATGTAACTGTCACCATGTTAATTCAAGGGGATTGAATCGATTAACTATCTACTACTAATATTAATCTTTTTTTTCCTATCTTTTTTTCATCATTATGGGTTAACCCTTCGATGGGGTTGTCTAGTGTATTAAGTCTAAGGTTTTCAGGTGTATTAGAATCATTGCCATCCATGTCCTTAACATTCCTACATGATTCTTTCCATTTCAATGTTTAGTGCTATTTTTAGTATGTGATTATCTTCCCTTTTGATAACATAACGGTCGGTTTTTCTGTATCCTAGGATAGGAGCAATCTTGAAGTTGCCTCGAACATGTATATTTGAATTAATATCTTGTCTTCGGTGGTAATATATAGATACTCTAATTACCTTAAAATACTCGAATAGTTTCCAATATACTAAAATCGCTATTAATAATTCAAATTCATTCACGTATAATAAATAAATATAAAATAAATGAGATTTCAAATACTTTATCAACCCATTAGTTGTTGATCCTTTACAGTCAATGGTTCGCAGCATTTCTTACGTTACATTACGGCAACGGCTGAACCCAAAACTTCTAATCGCTTTAGCATAGCTAAAATATATCAATAAATAATATTACTCGAGTGTTTTTCAAAATACTAGATTGGACATAATATAATATATAATATTTCTAGCTCATCTCAACATCATACAACTTTTGTTTATCTTTTACCCAGCTATCTATTAGTTAATGGATGTATTCCATATCTTCACTTCTTCTTCCGCAGCATTATCTATCTGCCAGAGTATCTACTGACTCATAATAACCTTCGGTGTCCTGTCATCTGGCTTTCTTTCAACATGGCCAATCCCATCAGCCTTTGGGACCTGCTGAATCTTACGATTGTATAGTTCATAGATTATTTTTATTCTGCAAGTTCCATTTTCTAGTGTTAAATCATAAATTTTTCTTAGTATTTTGCGTTAAAAAACTGGCAATTTATTTTATTCATTTTGGGTTAGACATTACTTTTTATTAATCTTCTTATTTATTTATTTAATTCATGATTAAAGTCTTTTCTTTTTACTAAAACTTATCTTTTACATATCTGGTCAGTTTTACTTTAAATCTATTCAATTTCTCCTTCTTTCTTATGTTTTCTGCTATTTCATTTAAAATACATCATCGATTTCTGAGATTTGGCCATCTTTCAGAATGACAGTCTCAGTCTATTGCTTCTTCTTGTACGATGCTCGTGCTTATGTTGATTTGCATCAATTTTTATTTAATTTTATAAATAAATACCAATATATTGAAATATATTTTCTGCTTAAAGGTCATCATATTCAGATCTTCCAGCATTGCACTGATCCGAGTATATCAATTGTCGCATTTCTTCTTCATTAGCCAAAAACAAAATGCAGCTGCAGTAGTCGATGTGAGGAATAATAACAGAGTTGTAAACTATTTTACAAGACTCGGTACTAATGAATCTCCTGATCCTTCACAGAAATGAGATTTTTTTATATATATTAAATATTATTTTTACATATATTTTATCATCAAATACATTTTTGGTTATCGTGAAAGGAGAAGTGTAAAGCAAAGTGATTATTTTTTTGCGAAAATTGTGCGTCTCTGTCGTCAAGCTGTCGAGGGTTAGAAGCGAGAACGGGACGCGAAGACCTGCATTGTTTATCGTGAACTACTGTGCGTGATGCCATGCTTATGAGAGTGATATAAGCTGCGTGACGGGCATGCGCAATGGAAGCCGTTGAGAACAGAACTGTCGGCATGAGGATAGGGGTTATCAGGTGCGTATCAGTTCATGAATGATGTATTTACTGATTTCCATACTGTTTCTCAGGCAGCGATTCTCAGTCAATAAAGAATAATATTCTTGGGAAACCTTTGAGGAAGAGTGATGCGTTTGATTTTGAATTGGAGAGCTTAAGGTTTGTTTGCACTGGTATCATTGTCTTAATAAGTAGTATTTATAACAGGCGACACTCGTAGTCCAATGAGCAAAACACTGACTTCTCATAACACAGGCTGCGCGTTCGATTCTTGATGTTTTAGTATTTAAAATTTAAAATAAAATAACTAGTTTAATAGTAAAATAACCATCCTAATCTTCTTCTAATTGTATAGTAGACTGTGCTGGTTTAACAATGATGTCCTAGATATAAGACAAATCTTTATGTTGAGACTCGTTCAATATTTCCATACTAACAACAACTCTCCTCAAGCAATAAATTATGGACACAACACAAGACAAACAACAAACATCTACACATCAGTTCCGAGAGCAACAACGACATTTTATCAAAGATTCTACATGTTCCTAGCTCCGAAACTATACAATACACTCAGTACCAACTGGAAATCGTACAATTCCTATAAGATTACACAAATATCGACCCAATATATGATTCAATCAGGTAGAGATGAATCAGAAGCATGGCTATCCAACATTCTAATATAATGTATACAATACCTTCACTAATAATTCACTAGTCCTACAACACTCCCACTACTGAAATGGCAAATCAAACTGAGCACAAATCGGCTATCAGCTCGAAAAAAACACATTTGTATACTGCATTCTTAGTTCTGGAAGACTTAACGTTGCTGTATTATAAATATGTTCAACCATATATTATGAATGCTAATGATCAGATGCTATATATTCTTGATATTATTTTATGAAATGGAAACATGGATACTTACAGAAGAAATGATAAGACGACTTGATGCATTTGAGATGTGGATATACAGGAGAATGCTAAAAATAAGCTGAATGAATTGGATAGAGTGACGAATGTATAGTTAAAAGCAAGTATTTGAAAAATGTGATGAAGCATCCAGAGAAGTATAAGATCTTCCACGTCTTAATGCATGGAAAGGAGGAGAACATCATAGTTGAAGAACCTGAGGCAATAATTTGGCCAGTCTACTGTAGAGCTGCACTGGGCCATAGTCAACAAAGTGATTAGAAATATTTGAATACGTCCAAGAACACACAATTACTGGATTTTTACTTACAAAGGCACTGTTATTAAATAAATATCATATTATATTTAATGAAAAATATATAGGAGTATGGAGTGATTACAAGGCTTACATCCTGTCTTTGGCTGGCGATGGTGAAGTGGTAATCGAAGCGAGTCCATATATTAACATATATACAAAAATTTTATAAATAATAATGATTAATGGGTTGAGGATGGTGAACAATATCACCCATCAATCTCCGCATCTAACAAATTTTTGAAAGTTGTGTATATGTTAATATGTGGAAACACTTCGAGTACCACTACACTATCGCCATCTATGGACTAAATTTGATATTCATTTTCCTGAAACAGCATATTTGTCACAATGAGGATCTAATTATTTTTTTTAATTCTTTATCCGTAAAATGTTTTTAATACATTTTACTAGAAAACGTCTGAAAAATCAATATTTTTTAATTTTTATATATTTTCTTATTTAGACCAGTATATTATTTTAGCAATATTTGAATTGTCCAAGAACACACAATTACTGAATTTTTTACAAATATAAACTTTTTTTTTCAACAATAATAATAACTACGTCTCTATGAGATATCTATTATTAAAGTGATTATAGCCTACGTCATATATATTACCTTATTATTTTCCTCTTCGATTAAATTCGATTTAAATGTGGCTGCATCACGTGATTGGCCACGTATTCCGTTGTGTGAATAGTGCAAAGAGCCACTCCTCGAGAATATTTCAATTCTAAATGTTGTTGTGATGGATGAAAGATGATCTGATATGACGTGTCCACCTCCAGGCTCAGACGTGACAACGTTCTGATATTCGCGTCAGCACATTTAAATGGACGACTCCTCAACCGTGGCCAATTTAAAACTATGGCCCTATCAAATTGTGATCATTATGAAGTCATAAACAATACAAAATGTACGAGTAATGAAAAACAGACATACAAATCAATATCTTAGTTACACTATTTATCACGGTAATCAGATCACACCATACATGTAAACTGCACACGGCGACAAGTGCACACACAGAGATAATAGCACTCAAGGACAACTGCATGCAAGGCTTATATTTCTTTACGTATTACAAAATGTTGGGATTTGTTTTGCGGTCTTCAAAAAACTTTTCAGACCTGCACACGTATAAAGTTCTCTACACATCTCTGGTCAGACCTCAGGTAAAATACAATTCGGTCATATGGTCGCCTCACTTCATTGTTCACTCGACTGCGGTTGAAAGAATTCAGAGAAAGTTTCTAAGATTTATTAATTTTAAATTAAATATACGCTATGAGAATATCAATTATGATTATCTACTTAGCCGTCTGAAATTGTTAAAATTATCAGTGAGACGTACGATGACCGACCTTATATTTCTATACAGGATCATCATCATTGAGGTCATCGAGACACAATTCATTGTTTTATTACAGTAGTAATGTCAGAACTCATGCACTAGCTAACTCCGCAGTCCCCAGAATGCATTCTTTGTGGAATGAATATACGGAGGTAGTCGACATTATTGCTGTTAATTTAATTCTTTATAGAACTACACTACTACAATTTTTTGTGTCTCAACTCAATGATGACGGATAAATTGCTACTTCACATTTTATATTATTTTAAATTTTTGTTATGTAAAAACATGCTGACACTATGAAATTTTTTTTATTTATGCATTGCACTTCTGTTGTAATTTTCTGTTATTTTACAAATTCTGTTAATGCCTGAATAGAGCGTGTATAATAATAAATAAATAATTTTATGATTGGATTATTTAAAACAAAGTCACGACAGCGATGTAAAAAACTTACTGCGTGCAGTTATCTATGTGTGCAGTTGTCATTTAATTCATTTTCACTACCATAACATACATAAACACCTGTTGCATGAAAAATTAATCACGCTGTGAGAAATGATCGAGAGTTCTCATTGCTGTCGACCGTTTTCGAAATCTCTGTACCTTCGTCTGTCTGTACACCAACCAACGTAATCATTAAATAAATTACATCGATCAGTGGTATGGCTACAGTTCTGGTGGGAGGGGAAAGGTTTTTTTTTATTTCTAAGGTTATTTGATTACTGTCTCTAAAAAACGGTTTGAAAATTCAGAAAAATTGTTAATGAAATTTTAAGGTGTGAGTGTATATCAATAAATATGCCTTCTCATGGCGAAAACACGGTCGTGTTCCAAGAACCTTCAATTATTATATGACGATCATAAAAACACATGCACTGAATATTTATTTGCATTTGATTTGAAAAAAAACTACAACCTTATTTTGCGGTTGAGTGACTGCAAACATTTGGTGTACCCGCCGGTCCTAGCACTGAACAACGCGGAAATGTAACGTACAAGACATCGAGGTGAGTTCTCTGAATTGGCATTGGGCGCGTCAAAGTTTGACGGGTGAGTTTCCAATAAACTTCGTGGTTTTGGTCAGGATGAGAGTCCAGTTTTTTGTCCACCGACGTCGTCGCGGGCAGCCGAAGGGTTCCTTGACCGACAGCAAACTCGACAGCGAAAATTCTGCTTTTTTAACCGCACATCTAACATTCTATTTGATTCGATACGTCCGAAATGTGCAAACAATACCGAAGAGGTGAATTTTCGAAGAAGGTAATATTGTTAATGATTTTAAATTTGCATTTTTGATTAATTATATATAATGCGCATGATTAATTATATATAATGCATGTCTTAGTCCTGGATCGCTCTCGTGGCTGACTATCGTGAATCCGGCAATGTGAACATCCACATAAAGTTTTATGTCTCCTTAAGTTTTGTCCTTTTCCGTTGGTATCGTAATAATGCACAGGGCCATTTCTACCATTAGGCAAGGCAGTAAAGGTTTAGAAGCGGCAAAAGGGCGAAATTTTTTAATTCAAACAGCAAATAAATGGAGCGAATTAGGAGAAAAAAAAAATTTAAATAGCCACAATTTCAATTGAGAAAAACATGGCTTACCAGCTTTACATTAGAGATGTTATTAAAAACGTTTCTAGAATAATATCAAGAAAGGTACCACTGAATTAAGAGGAAGAACCTAAAATACAATTGAAATTAGAAGGGAGAAATTAAAGAAACGAAATCAAATAACATGAACAGTGCTTATTTAGTAGTGATGAGAAAAATGCTACTCTTGACTCACCGGTGTGATTGTGATTGGTATTCGATAATATCGGTGATTGAAAACTGTGACTGTGATCACAGTTTCTGATATCACAATGCACAAAATAATTTTAAAATGAAACATAATTTTGAACGTACTTATTTATACTATTAAAACTTCATTTGCGTAAAAAACATATTCTAGCTTAAATAATTAGAATAGTTAGTAGAAAATTACTGCACATAAATACAATTTTTTTTTTAAATACGAACAAAATAGCATAAACATTACATAAAATAACTCCTGTAGATGGCGCTGATTCAAGTGATAATCGATTTAAATGATATTCCCAGATATTCAATCGCTGATAGTGAGTGTGACTCAAAGATATCAGTGATTGACTCACGGTTCGTGATTTTGAGCTCATCTCTATTATTTATTTAATTAATGTTTTAGCAATATTTGAATATATCCAAGTCGAGATAGTCCTCTGAATTGGCCTCTAAGATCGTGTAATTTGACACCTTTGGATTATTTTCTGTAGAGATATGTGAAGTCGCTCGTCTACGCTAATAAACCAGAGACGATAGACAATTTAAAAACCAACATTCGTCGCATTGTTGCCGATATACGTCCCCAGCTGCTCAAAAAAGTGGTCGAAAATTGGACTTCCAGATTGAGTTTTATTCGAGCCAGCCGCGGAGCCCATGTGCGTGAAATCATATTTAAACATTAATGTCATAAAAATATACTTCTAATAAACCCAATACTACGGCTATTACCACGATCTTCATGTGTTATATTTCATTTTAAATTTCTATACCTTTAAAAAAACACCCTTTATTATTAGATTAAAAACATATTCATTACAATCACAAATTTAGTCATATGTCCGAATATATTTTAATATTCAAGACATTCTTGCATATTCCTGGTATCTTTGCAGATTTTTTCCCCCTATCCAACATTCTAGTAATCGTCAAAATAGTAAACGACAGTACTGGAAAATAGATAGTAATCTAATCTCGCGTCAGGTTGACGTTGCGTTTCATATGCTCTCCCCCAGGGTATCGTCCAGACGATAAAGCGAAATTCCTCCTCAGATACGTGATCTGAATTACTAATACCAATATCTGAAGAGTCGCGAGGCATCATATTATAATATATCAAATTATTCCACTCTGAGACAGATCATATTATGAATTCTTAATTGCCGTCTTCGGTATTTTTAATCAATAGCTATTACCGGCACCCATCTTTGAGTACAATGCTTCCTCAGACTCTTCGATCGGTTCATGTCTTGAGCTGTTCTTAACCGCGCAAGTGTAAGCTGATCGGATTTGTCGATAGACGCAACAAACTTCTTGACAAACAAACAATTTCACAACCTTCATTTTTTGTTCAGCCTCTCAGTGAGATGCCCAACATTCCATAATTGTTTCCTCGTTCCATAATTGTTTGTGTAACAGCTAGTTTTGATACAATCTGCTAAGAGTCCGTATCTTTGCTATGTGTGTCAGTTTAGGAAGAATTCGATAATCATGGATGTATTCGATGATATTAAGATATCATCTTGTTCTTTGTGGTGGACTGTATTTCCCCTGGTTATTTGATGCAACCAGATTTGGATTAAGAATGGTATAAGAACAAAAGGAATCTGGTCATACCTTGATATCAATCTCATAGGCTGACTAAAGGAAGAAGGTTTCACTGCACTTTGGAGGGGGCCATATGCTGGCGAATTCGGTCTCCCGGTTCGGATAACGTTAATGCACGGCGATTGTTCCGCACAGCTACGGGCCCGTAGAGCCGCGACAATCGCGGCCCGGAAAAAGGTTTCATGCGGGTCCCACCTTTTCCGCGCCAGGGACACTTTTCGCCCGTCACCCCGCGCCGCTGTAAACTCTACGCCGTTGCGCTCGGCGGACCGCCGGGTGGAAGAGGTACCGAGCCGACGCGAGGCTCCCCATTATTAGATTGTATTTTTGTGTAATAACTAAAGATGATATGATAAAATATATGTATTATTTTTACCAATAAAAAAAGTATGACAGGGGCGATCGCCCGGAGATAATATTACGCACCTTAAACATTTATTAAAGGAAGAGATAGGTTCTCTAGGTTTAAGGTGCAATATAAAATTCGCGGGCTATCGCCTCGGATTGAAATGAAGCAGGCATCGCGAGGAAGATTAAGATCTTTAAAATAAGATACTCGCGGTACCTGTAGGATTAAAATTAGATTTTTCACAACCCCAGACAAGGAGAAAACTCTATTTCTGCCGACCCGAACGGGATGGCAGAAAAATGAACTAGAGTTGCGAACTCTCGCCGCCAGGGAGTGACCGCGCTGGACCGAAACGGGGTGGCGCGGGGTCTGTCTACCCGCTCCGATTGGTCCGGCGCGAAACGGGGGGCCTCACACGCCTGACCCAGATTTGTTTGAACTCTCGCCACTGTACTCTTAAAGCCTAAAAACGTGTTTCATTCATCTCTACCTCGCTTTTGACCCTGCTGTGTTTTATTGGATTTCTGGATTCTCGACCTGGCTACAACTTTGCACCGAACTTGGAATTTTCTGACTGGCTGCTACACTGGACGACGATTTTTCACCCCCCTGGACCACTGCACACTGCTGCAAATATCGACGCCCGAAGACACCAGAGTGAACTGGCGAATCACCCTTTTTTATACAGTTCTTGTTTCCTGTACGGAACAGCGATAATCTATCTCGTCAGAACCAAACATGTTGATCCTTTGACACTCGAATTTGCACTCCTCAGCCGTCCGCCGAATACGCCCAGGTGAAAGGTCAGACAGACAGGGACGAACATACATCATGACGGAATTATCGGAACGAAGGATATCACAGAGATAACATTCGACTTGCGTCAACAGTTAAGTTTGATATTTTTTTCAAAAAAGAGTCACAGATCATGATATTTTGCAGTGGTTTAGCCAGTCTACTGTGAAACTTTTTAGGCCGCAGTTAACAAACTGATGATAGCCAATGACTGTTTAATGAGCAAGACACGAGAAGAAGACCAACTGATGGACGCACGTAGTCAACCAGTGATCTCTAACGAACACCAAGGGCCGAAATCATCAAACAGAGAAAACAGCTGATAACAACGTTGACGATAATGATTTCTTAACCAATTCCCCAACATGTTGAACAGCCGTGACTCATCGTGGACTGCACCGTGTGCACGTGACGTAATGCAATCCACCAAGTCGGCTTCGACTTCCCGCTGATTTGATTTCCAAGAATGGTTTATCTCGAGACACTCCTATGTTGAGAAAACAGTGCGCGCTTATCAAACTGGGCCGCGCGGTGCCAGCCGCGGGTGGGCTCGCACAAAGCGGCGGATCGCGACTCGCAGGCAGCACGAAAGCTGGCAAGAGTGACAAGTAGAAAGAGACCCAACTCAAAACCTTAACAGTTTTTCTCTGATGGACACACATCAGCGAGACTCGAAACGTGCGCACAAACGTCACCTATAGATATCTGCAAATTTTTCATTCTGAAAGTTAGACAAAGCGTCGATTTGACATTAAACATCTGCTTGATTGATTGATTTGCCATCAAACTCACCCAGCTGACCAATTACAATGACGTTTGACGCACGATGAGCGTGAAGTGTTGAGATGTGTCACCGAATAATCTCACGGGAGCGAGATCCGTATCTCGGGTCAAAAATCTCTCAAATGGAGGCGGATAAAAGAGCAACAATATTTATTTAATTAAAAACCTTTTAGATGTGTTCGCTAGCTACAATGGCCAGTTGTGACATGTTAAAAATGTAATTTCCATAAACGTTTTAACATGTACATGTCAGATGTTAGAAAAAAAACATTATAAATCGTGATATTTTCTTATTACGAGTTTATCCGGCGAAACGTTCGTGACTGCTGACAGTGGCGGCTGCATTGAAATTTTGTTCTCCTACATACTGCTATAATTCAATGATTTTAAATTAGATTTCCCGGCCAAGCGGAAATATATTATATATATATATATATATATATATATATATTTTATTTTAATATTAGAAAATATAATGCATTTTAAAAGTACAGTGTAGGATATATATTACATTTATATCTTTAACGTTTATATCTTCTCTATGACATTATATTATTTTACATCGCCGGTTGGCGAGTTTTGAAATTGCATAAAATTAGGTGGACAACTGCACACATGGATAAATACACAACCGCTGCACACAAAGCAATAGAAAATTAGATAGATTGTATTCGACGTTGCGTAAAATTTGGTGGACAGATTATTGCACACGTAGACAACTGCATACAGTGATAGCTTCACACGGCAACGTGTGCACACACTGACGACTGCACAGTACCATTTCAAAAAATGTAAGGGTTCGGTACTTAAAAAAGTACATTGTTTATTTTAAACTTGCGGTGCGCAAAAAACAGATTTAAAAAATTAGAGGCAACATGAAGTGTATTTCAAAATATTTTCTAGGGGTTCGGTACCTGATAAAGTCTATTGTTTACTTTGTTGATGAGCTGAAAACCGCCACCAAAATATTACACAGATCGTGTCAGACTCGCAGCGCGCACGCAGCTACGTCACTGTGTTTCAACTACGTCACCGACTCGGGCCGCAGTCGTCTAGCGTCTAGGACAGGCCGGGGGACAGTCAGGTATTCAGCCCATTCATCCCGCTACGGGATTCCGACTTCGGATCAACTGTAAATAAACAATTTGGAAAGGCGATTGTCCCGCGCCGCCGACGTCGGTCGGTCGATCAGCGAGTTCGAAATTCAAATTGTCCGCCGAGCCGCCGGCGATTGGCCCGTTACTCTCCGCCGGGGACCGTTAATATTTCCAATTTCGAACGCGGCCGCGCGTCACTTGTGTCGATTTTGACCTTCGTAACATTGAATGGGCCCGTCACTGGACACGGTGGCTAAACTAACTAAAGTATAATTTGAAAAAAAAAGCGCTACACGTTTCAAACGCGTGTATCAAACCGCCCCTGCGCATTATATGATTTTCTGGTTCGAAAAAAATATTCATAATTTCATTAAAATGAAGACGCGAAAATAACAAATTAGAAATATATCAAGCTCTTTGTTTATAATGGCTTGTTACAAAGTTTCTGCGGCAACAATTTTTAAAATATAATTAAATATTGGTGTGAAAAATTGACCTCGAGAATGTACGAATACCAAAGTATTCATGCACACAAAAATCACCATTATGTTCTTGTATGACAATTTGGCACCAAAGTCCAGTAGAGGAGTAGCTGAGATGTTTGTTACAAAGATTACCAGCTAAAGTTTAAATTTAATGTTTAATTTGGATGTTAAGAATGTAATAATTTATTTATTTGATTCTAACGCAAAAAATATCATTTAACATATATTGTTTCGTTTGACAGTAATTGTGATAATCATCGTAAAATTTATTGTACAAGTAGGTACTTTGTATTTAAATTTATTCCAACTTTTATCGTAGTATTTTATTTTTATATGTATATAAAAGTGGCCAAGATTTATCGCCCAATTCGTGACAACCTCACCGGAGAATGGAGGGGTTTAAAGTACCTACTTGCGGGTATGCAATAAGTTAAAGATTATTTTGTCAAATTAACTATTAATCAATTTTAAAATCTATGTAACATTTTGTTTAAGCATGTTAGTGGTCACCATAGTACTTTGATGATGATAATAAAGCTAATATCACTATGGCATGATAATAATTTGTCACCGTAGTACTTTAATGGTGATAATAAAGTTAATATCACCGTAGCACATTAATGATGATGATACAGTTAATGTCACCATAGCACGTTAATAATGATAATAACGTCACCGTTGTACTTTAACGGTGATAATACAGTTAATGTCACCATTGCACTGTAATGATGATTATAAAGTTAATATCGCTAAAGCATGATAATAATGTGTCACCGTAGTACTTTAACGCTGATAATAAAGTTAATATCACCGTAGCACTTTTATGATGATGATACAGTTCTTGTCACCATAATATGTTAATAATATCACTGTAGTACTTTAGCGGTGATAATAAAGTTAATGTCACCATTGCACTGTAATGATGATAATAAAGCGATTATCACTATAGCTTGATAATAATGTGTCACCGTAGTAATTTAACGGTGATAATAAAGTTAATATCACCGTAGTACTTTAGCGGTGATAATAAAGTTAATGTCACCATTGTATTGTAATGATGATAATAAAGTGAATATCACTATAGCTTGATAATAATGTGTCACCGTAGTAATTTAACGGTGATAATAAAGTTAATATCACCGTAGTACTTTAGCGGTGATAATAAAGTTAATATCACCATAGCACTTTTATGACGATGATACAGTTCATGTTACCATAATATGTTAATAATATCACCGTAGTACTTTAGCGGTGATAATAAAGTTAATGTCACCATTGCATTGTAATGATGATAATAAAGTGAATATCACTATAGCTTGATAATAATGTGTCACCGTAGTAATTTAACGGTGATAATAAAGTTAATATCACCGTAGTACTTTAGCGGTGATAATAAAGTTAATGTCACCATTGTATTGTAATGATGATAATAAAGTGAATATCACTATAGCTTGATAATAATATGTGTCACCGTAGTAATTTAACGGTGATAATAAAGTTAATATCACCGTAGCACTTTTATGACGATGATACAGTTCATGTCACCATAATATGTTAATAATATCACCGTAGTACTTTAGCGGTGATAATAAAGTTAATGTCACCATTGCATTGTAATGATGATAATAAAGTGAATATCACTATAGCTTGATAATAATGTGTCACCGTAGTAATTTAACGATGATAATAAAGTTAATATCACCGTAGTACTTTAGCGGTGATAATAAAGTTAATGTCACCATTGTATTGTAATGATGATAATAAAGTGAATATCACTATAGCTTGATAATAATGTGTCACCGTAGTAATTTAACGGTGATAATAAAGTTAATATCACCGTAGCACTTTTATGATGATGATACAGTTCTTGTCACCATAATATGTTAATAATATCACCGTAGTACTTTAATGATGATAATAATGTTAAAGTCACTATATGATTCTAATGATAATAAAGTTAATGTTTTCATAATCGAGTTTAAAGTAACATTTTACGTTTTTAGTGTGTTTATACATTTATTAATTATGCAGAATATTTATATTTATTTACAAAATTTATTTAATGTTACAATAATAATATGATCATCTAATAATTGTTCAAATCATGGCACAATTAGAAGTTGACACCCTGCCAACACTCCTACAGTGAACCTTGACGTCACTTATTATACATCTTCTTCTTCTTTTTTAACGGCCTTGTAGGAGTCAGAAGTACGTGACCAAGTCACTACTTGACATGATCATTGAGTTTCAATCACCTAACCAGCCTATCACCTATCAGCTCATCTGTGTCTTGGCTTCTGTACGCGCATAAGACTTGTCTATTCTTGTTCATATCTGGGGCGGCATACAATTTTGAAATTACAAGTCTTTATTCTCCTTCATCCTCGTTTAAGTTAAGACTTTATTTTCGAAGACCTGCAACCTTGTTTCGTGAATCAAAGTGGGAAACCAAGTTCACACCCATGTAAAGCTTACATCTGTATTTAAAAATATATAAACATATTAATATTTCTGATTATTTTATGAGAAATGCCATCGTTCGTTTTGATGAGCACCCGGAGTGCAGAGCTCATTAAAATTTCACCCACGCAGCTCCCGAGCCTAACTAAGCGTAGAAATGTATAAAAAAAAAGAACTACACCCATGAACTTATAGGGACCACAGAAATATGTACACGGTGTTCCTTGCAAGACTATCACATGATAAGTGATTAAACTAAGCAACATAAAATATTTTTTAATATTATAGTATGTTTCGTACCATCTGTTTGTACATAGTTATGTTTTTCAGATTCGAAAAATATTTTCATTAATTAAAGCTAAATAAAATAAATCGTTCGTCCTGTCGCCCACGCGATAGACGAGGATATTAACCACTGCACTGCCAAAAAATCGATGATTTGTGAAAATATCAACTTACAAATATCATAAAATCTTTATTAATACTAATTTCAATGAAAGTCAAACATAAATTGAAAAAATAAATTTGTAAACAAAAAAAATCAGTACATTGACTTATTTGCATATAGCCATGAACCAACGCAAATTTCTTGTCCCAATATTTTCATTTTGGTGTCACCCATGTGATCACTTTGGTGCCACTCGCACAATTATTTAATTTTCGAACAGTAAATACTTTTACTATTGCATAAATGTGTCATAAACTATCGGATTTACGTTTCCACCAAGAATGTGTGCTCGTTCCGCAACTAATGTTCCAAACCACTCTCCAATATGTTACCGCCAGCACGAGCCGGGCTCGACCGGAGCTCGTGACGAATTATCATCTCCACTGCCGTATCGCGTGTTCTAGTGGACTCATTTTGAAAAATTACCCGCAATTCTTTTTGTTAATTTCTACAATAATTTTCTTAATGTTCAAAACCTCTCTACTTTATGTACACTTTATTTCGTGTCTATTCATTTACTGGTCTGTGCTTATATGACAATTTGACATCACAGTCTATTAGGATGGTAGTAAAAAGACAAAGCACTTGCTTAGCTTATAATAGATACCGGTAAAGGTGAAAATAATTTAAATATTAACGAAATTTTCTAATGCACTATTTGTGGTAAATTTTAAGCTGATTATATTTTTTTTTTAATACTTTAATTCTCGTTAACATCTGGACTATCCTGTACATCCATAACCGGCAGTTAAACAAACTTCGGTACCTTATTCGGATGCACAGAGTTGAAATTCGATAATATTAATGTCTCGATCCAAACTGGATCCGTGGGTCAACAACATATGTATTTGGATTTAATTAAATTCTAAATACTTGTGACTTACTGATGCAAATAAATATTTTGGAGTTCCGGGCCCTTTGACCAAAGATTGACTCCTGGAGACGTACTTGACTATTTGTCACGCCTGGTCCTGATCGAGTGTGACGATGGTCTATTAACCCTTAAATAATTTTTTGTCCTTGAATTGTCTTATGGGGATTGAATGTTCAGCATGTGGTATGAACATGCGTAATGTATGTGGAATATTGAATGAATGACGTAGGAGCGTGCGTGTGAGTATATGTTGTGATCAGTGGCGTGCAGTAGGTATAGATTTAGGTTATACTGTTACCAATGACATTATACTTACATATATAATATATGTAATACATTATATGTACTTTCGTTTGACCAACGTCTTTAGACAAAATGAATCCGTTATTTATACGACCCTACCACGTATTTATTTATAATTTTAGAAGACTATTAATAGTGTTTTTAAAGTTTAAATTGTAACGTAAAATAATACCTTCTTACCCATATATAAAATGTATGGACGTTTTTAAGAACACTTTCTATGATCGAACATGATTAATTTATTGTTTGAAAATCCTTCACGCGATAACTAAGGAAAATAATTATTTATATTAAAGGTTAACGTTGGAAATAGTTCTGCCAATTGCTTTTTGTTTTTCCCAAATCAAAAACCAATCCATGCACCAAATTTTAAGAACAATCGTGAAATCAACATGTCAAAAACAGTAATATAGTAAAATTTGCGAATTAGTAAAAGAGGAAGTAAATACTTCAATGATTTGCACGCAGTTGTAAGCCTTTCTAATGTTATTCTGTTAAAAAACAGCATAGGTAACGACTCCATACAAAACGGATCAGCCGAAAGAAATTTTCAATTCAGTAAATAACCAATTATATGACTCCAGTAATTCACTAGCTGAGTAATGTAAATAACTCGATGCGAAGAATACACGAGTACGAATACGAAGAGTGCCGTGGTAGTTTTTAGAACTAAATAATTAAAGTCTTTACTGGTACACAGATGACGCTAATTGTAAACTAATGTTTCCGTTTATGTTAATCCAATTGTTTAATTTATATTTGTTTCCCAACATTTTATGTAATGCACAGCTTTTTTGCTTGTATGCACTGCACGCCCCTGGTATTGATACAAATCAAGATTATACAGGTAATATTTTGAATAATGCGAGTGTGATGGATGCCCAATATTCATGCACCACTCTCGTGTCCGATTGATAGTCGCGGGAGCGGAATATGTTACGGTTAATACTTATCGTGAGACACAATTTACAAGTATAGAATAGTTGAGCTACACAATAAAAGCGTTTCTTGAAGCTATTGTCGGGAAGGCGGAGGCAATAAGGGTGAGATTCGTTAGACGGCCTTTACAACGATTGCTGGCCGCATTAATATAGCTACCTGGCGTCGGTACGTGCAAATTTAACGGCTGCTGTGAGTTTTGTTTCACGCACCGGTGACTGCCGGGTGCGGTGCACTGCGGGTGATAACAAGAGTGGAGGCGATAGATCTCCGCCAGCTCATCTGCTTTGTTGTTAAGAAGAAACCTCAAAATAAAATGGCAGTGAGCTTTAATATGCCCCCAGTCACTGTTTTCCCATGCCCAAGATACTCCATAGCTTGTAGATCCAGAGGATCGGACTCTTCAGCTGCTTGAGGACCCACAATTGTGAAGGATAGTCTTCCTCGGATACAACAGACATCACACACATCATTATTATTGATTTTTTGTACATATCTTACTATTTTACTGAAACATATTTTTTTTTTTAAACATTGTCTGACGTTTTGGGAGAGGATTGCTGGAGAGCCACATTCCTTTAGACATTTTATCCTTTCAAATTCATGGTAGTAGATTCAATTGAGACTCGCTCAGCAACAACAACACTGTATATCGGTTTTTACAAATGTTGATAGATCGGCGTATCGTCGGCCATCTTGGATGATATATAGTGTTGTTGCGGAAGTGGTCTAAATTGTAGATTATGTGGTATAGCCGCTAGTACAGAAGGTGTTCAGAATATCATTTATTCTAAGACAGTGGTGGTGAACCTTATACATACGCGCGCCAAAAATCCCACAATAATATATACTGACTGTCTGACGTGCCGAACTGTTTTTAAAATTTTAAATGCCAATTATGCTATAATTTGTTTTTTTTTTTCACTTAAAAATATAACGCGAAGACCGTGTCACCATTTATTTAACAGCATGGTCAGATAAGATAGAATGTGTTCATTCACCCTTCTGAGCAATTTTTAGTAGGAGAAAAATGAAGAAAAACAGTTTTTCTCAATTTTATTTAACCTTTACCATACCACGATATATAAATATCCGAACGCAGTCATGCTGTCAACTAGTGTTACCGTAAATAACAACAAAAACTTAAATGGGATTAATTTACTCTAAAAATTGAATGCTCAATTTTGAAAAAAATATTATTAACATAATTTAAAGTATTTATTAAGTCCTATACAATGTGTTCTTCCTTCTTATCTCACTTCATTTAATTAGTATGAAAGATACAATTATATTTGTATGTCAGTTGTTCTTTTCACTGTGTGTATGTTGTGTGATCTCTGTCTTTCATATCACAAATTGTATTTTTACCAACGTATTAATTTTACAACGGATTGAATGGAAAAAATAATTGTTTTTAAACGATTCCCTTTTCATAATTGGTTTTTCACTAGTCATTCCTAAGCGCTAATATTTTCTTTAAGATTATTTAAAATATGAATTTTACGTTGCGTGTATTTACCGAAATATTACAGGTTTAATTAGTATGGTAGACCTGTGTCACTGCATGGTTTGGGAAGGGTTAAAAAGTGTAATAGTTTAAAAAAGATTTTCGATGCCAAATACTTAAAATCCGGTTCATATGTCGTCACCTTTAGTAAAATGCATGTCCAACTGGATTCATCGGTCAATCTACTTCTTGTACTATATTAATTTAGGATAATATAGACTCGCAAGCATATGTGTAACAGAAAATTGATAATATTACCGACGCCAGTTTTTTAAAAAGTTAAAGATTTCTGGAATGGTGTTTCAAGAACATATTATTTCTTCTTCTTCTTCTTCATTATTTTTAATTATATTCGATAATCGATCATTTTTAATTCTTTCCAATTCATTTCTCAAATCGACAAACTTTTGTTTTTAGATATAACTTGTATTTCTATATTTATTAGTTGTTACGTGCCAGCTAAATTGAAGAACGTGCCATCTCTGCGTGCCCTAGATTCGCCACCCCTGTTCTAAGATATTGGAACAACACACCGGCAAGGTTAGGTTAGGTTAAGTTAGGAACGATGCAAGAGGCAAACATTTTATTGATTCGGTAAAGTAGCGAGCTTAAGCATGAAACGTTTTTCTCTCTCTTTCTCTCGTCGTTATCCTCATTTCTGAGGGTCGTCATCTTCTGCGTGGATCCTTTTTATTATCAGCCTTCATCAGAATCTATCCTCTAAAACGGTGATGGCGAATCTTTCGCGTTCGGCGTGTCAAAATTTCAAAAAATCGTGCTAATTTCAATTGCTTTTTTCACAAAATGAGACCCAAAAGAGATACATATGTAATATGTACGTGGTGATCAATTCTGGTGGCGGGACACGTGTTCTTTGATAACTGTGATATTAGTGAACGCTGGCGTGTCGCCATTGACACGCGTGTCATAGGTTCGCCATCACTGCTCTAGAATCTAAAAGTCTCGTGTAAATATAGAGATATGTTCCATCTCTATCTGGGGCTTTTGATTATTTCTCGGTTTAGCTAGTCTCGGGTCACAGTGAATTCCGCAGCAAGCTACATGATTTAGGGCTTGCCCAGGACCCATGGTGTACCTGCAGCCGATTGAGACAAACGCTGGAGGACATCCTCTGGCATGCAAGGTGGGATGCAGTAGAGATTAGATCGAGGTTCCGTCAGGAACTCTGATCTGCTCAAGCGTGGTAGGAATCTGAAGTTGTTTAGAGCCTTTGTTCGAGTGTGGGTCTCCATATGGGAGATCCTCCATAGAACTGCTAAATAGCTTCATCATTATTATTTTATTGTTCTGCCCAAATATGATCTGCGTTGTACTATTCTTGTAGGTTAAATCTGCCGGCAGTGTTGCGTGGAGGGTGAGTTTCTTATATGTTTTTCTGGAAGGGAGTGCCTCTTCGCTTTCCCTCTGCTCCCCGGCCTTGTTAATCGTGAGTTAACCGGAGACAATGAGGGTAAATCTTGTTATGGCAGCTGTGCGATATCGCTCTGTCAATATGAGGGTCGCTATCGAACAATTAGTAGAACCGAAATAGGAGTCTTGAGCTTATTGCATCAGTCCTGGGTAAGCGGTTGGTTCGCCTCATCTCTACCTAAGGATTACTGCTTTTAAATCTACTAAAAAGGCCTCCCATGTCTACAAAATATGAGTCTCAAAAACACGATAAACAAGTTTAGATTTTTTCCATTTTTAGTTCTCTTCAACCACGTTCAGGCCGAGATTGTTTACACATAGAACAAAACAACGTTCACGCTGCTAATCCGATTTGTGACCGCGTTCGTCCGCGCACACTGTGTAAAATGTACACAAACACAACACCGTGTAATAAAACAATTAGATTTTTTCAGTGCCGGGAATCTAACCGACAATCTTTTCAGTAATCCATCCACTCAGCCCGTTACGTTTCAAACGACACAATGCTATCGTCGCGTCGGCTCAGCGCCGCCAGCGCCGCGGCCCGACAACTCTCACGCCTGTAATTCGATCCTTACAAATTCGAAACGTCAATTGGAACACGGGCATATTTGAATTTAAAAACAAAAGAGTGCCGTGTCGCATGGCGGCGTAAAACGGGCGAACCGAATCGCTGTAACAAAAAAAAAACAAATCATTTATTATCCACTTGCTCGCGGTCGCCGCGGCCGTGAAACAATAATGAACTTGGCCTTCTGAGAAGAAATTATGACAGATGACAGATGTCAGATGTCAGCTGAACGCAGAGTTGTCAAACTAAAATTGTGATTTATTAATGGATTCTGTTAATTACTTTTTACATAGGTTAGTTGAGATGCATTTGTATTTACAAGTAAATGCTTGTACAGTTGGAAAAATGACAGACTACTATAAATTTGTATCAGAAGTCAAAAAATATGTACACAGACTAACTGAAACACAAATTATCTCGTATATACTCCTTCTCTATACACGAGTCTTACTCTCATAGAAAATAAATAAATAAATGAAATATATATATATACATATACTGATTATTTAATAAATGAAAACTGATTATTTAATAAATGAATTATATCTTCGATTATTAAAATAATTTTTCAGAAAATGATGAATATTATGTTCGAGGCCGATTTTGTTTGGCCGCCATTTTGGTTTGGCAAATATTTATCAGTTCAAATTTAGTATTCGTAAAAAATAATTGATTACAATTTATTAAAAAGCATATATTTCTTCAACAACGTGTTAAAGTCATTAAAATATTTTATTTAAATAATAATGGCAATGCTGTAACCATTAATGGTGATCGCTGTCGTCACATATTGGAATAATTATCGGTGACCGAATAGGGTTGATCGGGCCTGCAACACATGTGTTTTCAATAGGACGATGCCACCTCACACAGAGCCCGAGCTACGCTCAAAATTTTGCGAAAAAAAATTCCCTGCCGAACAATGATATCAACTGACCTCCTCGATCACAATATTTGAAATTAAATTGCTTAAATAACACGTGAAGTGTGTGAGAATGTTATGAAAAATGTGGTTAAAAGAGCACGCATTCGTGCCACTGCCAGAGGCGGCTATTTGACCAAAATCATATTTTATACATAATTGTAATAAACTACGTAATCAATTAGTAATAACTAAATTTAAAAATTTTGTGTTATTTTTTAGTTATTCAAAAACAATATCGGCCTGGAACATAATATTCATTCTGAATCATTAAAATGGTTGATATTAGGCACATGCAGCTTGAATATGTTCGACTCGTATTTTTATTATGTATCTACCTTTAAAATATTGTGCACTAGGGGTGTTACATCCATCTCTCTAGATTACCTGTTTAATCTTCTACAAAATTACCAAATAACGCGTAACTCCGCGTAATTGATCACTAGAGCGAACAGTTTCAACAAAAAATATATTACACGAGTACTAACGACTAGTTAGGTTATACTATTTTTTTGGTACAGTTCTCCGCGGAACACCTTGTTGCGGTTAAACAGATACCGCATTCGTAATATGAGATACAATAATATTTTAATGCGAGTCGCAAAAAGTGATTTCTTGAGGTCATAGTCACTTCTCAGAACATGTTTTGAGCTACTCGAATCTCGGACGCCGTGCGTAAAATTCTGTCTGCAAAAAAATTCTTTCAAAATGCTATAATTTACTGTTAAGTCGAGTCGCCTGGTTCTATGTTATAAGCGTTAACTATTACATATTATTGTTTAAATCTCTTAATGGTTTGTTTTGCTAACGAAGCATAAATAGCAACAAAAAATTACACCCTAATCTATAATAGAACATAGGCATTGAGTCCTTATGCAAAACGAAAGGGCTCCTGTATATGCAGGATGAACAAGAATACAGTTTTTCAAAAAATGTTCAACCTTGTCCTTACAAAAATGATCGCTGTGCTATTAATACTCAACCTATCGTTATGAAATTTAGCACAGCATATGCTGTAATGCAAAAAAAGCTATTACACATTTTTTACTGTAAATCACAAAATTTCGAATAATTTGAATTTCAGATGAAAATATTCGAAGCCTAATGGGTTGCTATAGATGTTTTTTTGGCTAATAACTCTGGTGTATCCAGTCGCATGCAGTCAGTACATTGAAATGAGCTATATCTATCTTTATATTTGGAAGATAAAGCGTAATTAAATATTTATCTAACAGAATATTATGATATATTAAAATCTTAATAAAATTACTATAATTGTGATAAGAACATTACGAGATACGTATTAAAATTCAAATTATTTCCCCTCTGGATGTACCCTCTATGTTTGCCTAATAAAGCCTAATTTTGTATATTTTCTCTTTAGCACCCTCTACAAAACAAAGCCACTCTCACTTGGCAACCCAACCCCCATCCCTTCGATAAAAATGTGTATTGTTTTGAACACCATCCAAATTTTGTCCAGTTGCACTCTAGGATTCTGGGGAAAAATATTATCACGCAACTCCACTTCCCTGGATTGCTCTGCCTCCTTCTGCCTGGACCAAATTTTGCATACATCATTATTAGATCTTTAAGGCCTGCACAAATGAATCAGCACATACTCTTAATTTCTAATTTAAATACTAAATACTATGAGCTTTACTAAATTAAATAGCAAGAATAAAATTTGTTATCTTGTCAATAAATTGAAAAAAATATATATTTTAAGGCATTTACAATATATTCGACTGAATTATGATAGATGATTTTCTCTACCGAATCAACGTCACTAATTGAGGTAATAAGAATCGAGGCAGAACTGTAGCAAATAAGACACCTAAAGATCAGAGACTAATTGGGGGTGACATAAGAATTTCCTTCATCAGTCGGCTTCCAGCATCAAAGCGCAGTAGAGAACTGCCGGAACAAACTCAGGTATCTCATCAAACTTATCCAATGAAACGTATTATAAAATATAAAAACAAAAAACTTGACCAGTCGGCTTGGCATCAAAGTCCTTCAATTCAAGGGTCTATTACGGTACTAGCCACAAAGGTGTCAGTTTACGGAAAATACACCTGATTTGTTATCATTGTTTTTTTAAAATAATCATTTATTTACGACTTCGACTAAAAGAATTATTTTAGATAACTAAAGATATAAATATATTATAAATTTTCAAAATTAAAAATCAGTTACATTTTAGAAGCAAATTCCGATCTACAAGATATAGAGATCAAATTGATATCCCAAAACTAAAATACACCGCAACTCAAAATCAATATATTTATCAAGGCATCAAATTTTTTAACAATCTCCCCATCACCATTAGAAAAATTACGGACTATCATAAATTTGTATCTGAAGGAAAAAAAAATATGTACACAGACTAACTGAAACATAAATTAACTCGTATATACTCCTTCTATATACATAGAGAAGAAACAAATGTTAAAATATATAATATATATATATCCACTGGTTATTCAAATTGTATTATATTTTTAATATTGATAAAAATAAAATAAATTATATATATCCTTTTCTTATATTTTTATTAATTGTATGTTTGATTATTGATATGCCATTTATAATATAGTGTCAATATATTCATTGAATTCATTAAGGTCCATAAAAAAACTCAATAAAATCGTGAGAGACCACGTTTGTCATAACGGATTGACGCGAAGCCGAGAAATTAAGAAATTATAAATAATTATAAAATTATTTAATATCTCATTTATCCAATATTTTAATATTTTCGCCTTTTTTACTCACAGTCACTACGTCGGACGAATGTGCGATCGACGCTAGTGATAAATGCATACTACCGTGGGTGCGCGATTGGTGAGGTTATGTCACTTCCGTAACAAGAATTCGTTTCATTGCAGATGGAATGTTTCACAACTAAAAGTGGACAATTTTTTTTTTATAATTTAATATATAGTTCAAGGATGTTTCTATATTTGAGTGTACTTGTGAAGGTAAATGTTTCACAGATTCCAATTTTAACATAGATTCGAAGGTTCGACATGAACCTGCGTCCCATTGTATCAAACTGGACAATAACCTTCGCCATGTTAATACGGCACATCATTACCAGTCACCATTGTATGAAATCAAGACTGCTGTCTTATCTAATCCTCTTCATCATTTCCTCAATGTCATCTCCATCGATGCCATTCACCCATTGTTGAATAAAAACTATTTTAGCTTAGCAAAACTTGTGTCGTGATTTGGGTTTATTATCTTGTTTGAGTGATTCAAAGTATCAAAGGACGTCATCCGGTAGTTCTTGTTCATTATTCGCCATTATTACTGCATCATCTACGTACAATAAACAGCATACAATCAAATCGCCCATTTTTGCTCCCACATTCATATATTCCAGTTCTTTCACACAATTATTCATAAACAAGTTGAACAGCCATGGAGACATTACACAACCCTGCTTGACACCCTCTTATAATCGATGGAATACGCGTCTTATAATCGATGAAATACGTGCCTTATAATCGATGGAATATTTGCCGATGGCTTTAAAAATCACCTTAAAACACCCGTATGTATGTCGTCTCGCGAATACGGATGGTATCCAGTACACAGTACATAGTACTACAATGTACGCAATCAGGGGCGTGCAGTGCATACAAGAAAAAAAGCTGTACATTACTAAAAATTCTGAGAAACAAATAAAAATTAAATAATTATACTAACATAAACGAAAATATTATTTTACAATTAGCGCCATCTGCGTACCAGTGGAGACTTTAGTTGCTTAGTTCTAAAAACTCACCGCTGTACCCATGACACTCTTTTGTATTGGTCGCATCAAGCTATTTACATTACTCTGTTCCGTTTTTAAGCTAGTGAATTACTCGAGTCATATAATTGGTTATTTACTGAATTTAAAATATCTTTCGGTTGATCCGTTTTGTACTGAGTCGTTAGCTATGCTGTTTTTTAAACAGAATAACATTAGAAAAGTTTACAACTGCGTGTAAATCATTGAAGTGTCTACTTCCTCTTTTACTAACTCGTGAATTTTACTGTCTTACTGTTTTTAAAATGTTTATTTCATGATTGTTCTTTAAATTTGGTGGAAAAAACAAAAAGCAATTGGCAGAACTATTTCCTACGTTAACCTTTAATAAAAATAATTATTTCCTTTAGTTATTACGTGAACTATTTTACTATTAATAGTAGTTTAAAATTATAAATAAATAGATGGTAGTGTCGTATAAACGACGGATTTATTTTGTCTAAAGACGTTGGTTAAACGAAAGTACATATATTATATATGATTGTATAATACCATTGGTAACAGCATAACCTAAATCTATACCTACTGCACGCCACTGCACGCAATGCTTGTATCAATTTCCGCTGACGGGCAATTTTATGACAGCAATGATTTATCTGCCCAGCGAGAACCAGTACCAAATTTGGAACATTTTTTTCGTTCTCACGTTCAGTGGAACAAGTTTGATTCCTGTCTGGGCCGTCGACTCTAGTCAAATATTTTCAATTAATATTATTAAGCGATGCAATTATCGACTCTGATGCCATCGATATTTAATATCTTAATTGATTGCCAATCCTTCTGTCTCATCCATCTGTTCATTGATTGTTCGTCATGTGTCCATTTCCCACCGTCTACCATCTTTTCAACAGATATTCTTCGACCAACAAACATTGTTATTTTGGTTCTCTAATGAAATTGTACGTTACAGATTCCCTTTTAACTTTCTCAATACCTCCCACTTTCATTCTCCTCGCGTCTCATTGGGCGACTGCGTTTGTGCAACGATTGTCCGTCATCCGAGCGATGTGGCCTGTTTAATTTACTTGGCTTATTTTATATGTACTATATTTTCCGTTCTCTTATCCACACAACATGCTAATTAATAAGTATGAAAAAAATATATTTAAAAACATAAAAATATAAATGTGTCACACTTTTAACAAAATTTACGATTCAAAGCCACAGAACAGTAAATTAGTAGATATGAAATAAAGTGTACATCAATATGTACACTTTATTTCATATCTACTAATATATAATATATAATGAGAGGGATTTGGAACATTAGTTGGAGGAACATTCTTTGTGGAATAGTTTATGACACATCTATGTAAAACACAACAGTAAAAGCAAAAGAGTAAAAGCTCTTCGAAAATTAAATCGTATTTTTTACATTAATGCATATTATATTGTCAGCGTTTAAATTTTTGTTCCGATCGAGTCATATATTTAAAACAAAGTCTCGAAGCTATTTGATTGCGTAAGCGGTACCAAAACGATCACACATAGGTTACACCAAAATCCAAATATTGAAACAAGGAATTTGCGTTAGTTCGTGTCTATACATTTGGTAGTCTGTGTTCAAAACGAATATAGTCTATAAAAAGAATTACTAAAAACTATAAACCCTTTAATTCTTGCTTTCAAATATGTACAAAAAAGAGGTTCTAAAATGGCTTTAAGAACTTCAAAATCAATACTATGTCTTTGACATCTTTCCGAAGTTCTAATCTGATCAATTTCTCAACATTTTACTAGTTTATACATTGTAAAAATATTCTAAATATATTGTAAAAAATTCTTATCAAATAAATACATGATTGAAGTTGTATTCATCAACATAAAAAATGCTGTTTGTCAGATATAGGTACGAAATGTATTAACATATTTTATTAGCATTGTCACGTTAAAAAGGCATCTTACTATCATGCACCAATAAGATACCTTCATTTTAATATGATATTACGATTGAGTTCTTTATTTATTTCCATTAATTGTAATATTATAACAATCCCTTTTCTCCTTTTTCAGTACGACACGGTCGCCGCCTGTCTTCACTTTCTGCACACTCAGCGAGTCCAGGGCCTGGAGCAGGTCACCGCCGAGGACATCAGGGAGGGGAAGCTCAAGGCCATATTGGCGCTTTTCTTCGCACTCAGTAGACACAAACAAGCCGCGAAACAACAGCAGAAAACCCAGCAATACCAACAGCTGTCATCAAATCAGCTGGCGGGACAACATGGAGGCGGCCCGGTCGGTAAAGCAGCGGACGGTTTGAGCTGCGTCAACAGGATGACAGGTGGCGCCGCTTGCGAGGATTTGCTGGCCGCTACCAACGCAAACATGGTTCAGCACAGGTAAATGAAATTATTATTGATGATTAATTAATTACTATTATAAACGCATTTATTTTTGATACTATTAGTAATTTTTAAATCTAATAAATACTGTAGAATATTATGAAACATTATTAACAAGAAAATGTCCGTTTCAGAAAATGTTTAGTACCAAGTTACTGTGAACAGATTGAATATTTAAAAATTAATTTAATTATACACAGAAAAAATATAAATCTGAATATTATAATATAGCGTTGATAACTGTTGCGATAAATCAAATATTATAGCGACATCTGTTGCTAAATAGCAAATACTCACAGCGTTCAAAGCCAGTCATCTAGCGGTGAGTAGTAAAAGACAATCGTTTAGTGAAGATCCACTAGGCAATCATTTATTTAATTTTCTATTAGTGTTATCTAGGAGTATTATTACAAATAAGTCTTTATAATACAACAGTATCTCAAGATAATAAATTGCAGTTATAAGTACCAAATCGCAGCAAATTCTATTTTACGAATGGTGAATACTCACAATGTTTTTACACTGCTCCGTCATCTATCGTTAAGTAGTAAAAACAAAATAGTTTTATGAAAATCCGCTAGATGAAAAATAGATTTAATTTTCTTTAGGAGGTGTATATTTACACAGCGAATAATACGGTAGTCATAAATCTATTTTTAATGGAGTCATAAATTATGTGCAGCGCGATAAACGCGATGCAATGAACTGTATTCGTGACCAAGAAAATGCTGTAATGACTTTACGCAGCTCTTTGCAAAAATATTTTCTCAAAAAAATGCATACCTAATTTCAAATACATTACATTAAAATCTCTACTTTATCTTTGTTTATTGAGGGTAAAGCTATATAAAAAAAATATCTAGATATACGTGTATGAATCTGCATTTATTGTTATAAAATCTACGACAGCAATTTGTTATATACAAACCATTATCATCTGTCTACGACATTTACATCACAATTTTTTGATCAAAATGTACTATCATTATCGTCTTGTTAAAATTAATAACATCATTAGTTTGGTCAACATTTACAACATCATTTGTTTGAGTAGCGTTCATTGTTGAAAAGCGTAAAAATATTTACGAATTATATTTTTAATTTTAAATATCTACTTTACTAACTTTACCGATGAGATTAACCCATGCAGTAACACTGGTCTACCGCTCGGTACAGATCGGTACTAGTTGTCAGAATCAACGTCCACGCCGTTAGATATTTATCAATATTTCACTTTAAATACTCAATATTTAGAGTAAAAGTATGAAAGCTAGCGATGAGCTCTAAATCACGAGCCGCGATTCAATCGCTGATATCTTTGAGTCACACTCACTATCGGTGATTGAATATTTTGGAATATCGTGATTCGTGATTCATTTTTTTATTTTATTTATATTTGGTTGTTAATCGTGATTTATCGCATGTGCTATTATTGCACATTCGCTATATAACGAAGGAATGACGTTAAAATTCGTGATAAGCGCCAACTAGTAGATTCTGCCAAAACATTTTACGCACGTGACTCGATATGCTGAGAATTTGACCCGAAAAATAAACTCACATTTTTTTATGGATTTTCATTATCTTTGTAATGGTATTAAATTAGATTAGATATGTATTAATTATGTAAGCTAGAATATTTTTTTTACGCAAATAAAGTTTGAATAATAAAAGTAAACACCTCCAAAATTAAGTTTTTTTTAAATTTATTTGGTGTATTGTGATATAGTGCGGAGCAATGAATGAAACTGTGATCACAGTCACAGTTTTCAATCACTGATATTATCGAATATCAATCACAATCACACCAGTGAGTCGAGTATAATTTGTTCTCATCACTAATGATAGCAACTATTTTAACGCCATTAAAACTAGTAAAAGCATATTTTTCTCTTTAAAAATGCTTAAAAATTGCACATTCCTCACGGTAACACAAGTTGACATTATGGCTGGGCACGGGTATTTTCTATCGTGGTATGCTGAAGGTTAAGATGGCTTGACGGTGTAGTAGTGTCAGGCTCTCGGGGAGATGAACTTAAAGATAGATGCCACAAATGCAAGGTAATAGCGACAAATCCTGCAGGCAATCTTGACACCTTAAGATGTAGCCTTGCTGCCGATGATGAAAATAAATATCCTAAATTAAATAAGTATTTCAATTTTATTTCAGTGCAATATTTGATGGGCCTTAAAAATGTAAACAAAAACAAAATAAATATAACTGTTCAAAGATTTTTGGTGAAACTTTGTGGAAATCCATGATTATTTTGTAAACTGAGTTAAGACACTGTTTTATTCCACTATATTTTTTATTGTGTTAAACGTTAGAAAGTTTTCGGGGACATCTTCCCATTATCAATAATATAATTCAACTAAAATTTAAAACAGTAATTTATGGTGTGTTTGGAGATAACAGGGGCGGGGTGGAGTTAAAACGGATAAGAGAGGGGATATAATAGGCGGTATTTGAATATTTATTATGTTTATACCGTTATTTTTTTTTGTTACGTATTTATTAGTTATTCGTTTATTATTAAATATACGTTAACTTCAAACACACCATATATTAACTCTCTGGAAGACGTTCTAACTTTTAACACAAAAACAAATATAGTAGAATACAACAGTGTTTTAACTCAATTTACAAAATAAAATTAATATATAAGAATAATACGAGTTCTGTGATCCCAGTATCCTGTTTCTTATTCTAGCAGTCTTACGCCTGATCTGAGAACAGGGAAGCGAATCGACGGGGTACACCGAACATGTTTAATGTTGTGGAATATTTTCGAATTGTTAATGCCGCTTCTCACGACGGTCGAGCTGTAATAGCCCACGAAGATGATTTATTTCTCCCGCAATAATACGATCGTCTTCCCGATCATAAATCTGTGTTCTGAATCACTATTATTTCATGTTGCACGTTGCGCTACTCCCGAACCGATGTCGCGGCGCCCTGGGACGGGAATAGCGGAGATTCGTCACCGGCGCGGAGTGAATTCGGAAATGCCTTCCCGGCCCCGCCGCCGCCATCGCTGATCATTTTTCCTTATTTTTGCACAAAGGGTGCAACTTTTATTGTACGCGGCTCGGATCTCGGCTGATTCACCTCTTCGGTGATATCATTTTATTACAAAACCATTATATATTATGTAATTTATCAGTTGGGGTGGTGCAGCAAGTAGTATTTTAGACTCCTTAAGTAAAGCCCAAAAAATGGTTTATAAAAAGCCCCTTCGCCGACCTGAACTCTTCAAAGAATGGCACGTCCTAGAGGTCCGTCAAATGTATATTCTTGGTATTCTGAAAATACTTTCAGCGACATAAACAATATCACCAGCAAATTACACAAAGACTCGAGCCAACTGTCACTATCACGTGCCAAAACTAAACAAAACTTTTGCACAAAGATTCCATTTGTTTCTAGCACCAAAAATATACAACAGTCTAAATGCAAACGTGAAAAATTACAATCATAGTCTTGCATATTTTTTACGAAAAGTGCAGTTTTAGAACTTCTAAAGGTCCAAACTTGAGGTTAAAACTGCTACAACAGTATATTTCTAATTGAATCTTGTTTTACTCTTTTTATATCTTTTTTTATATGCTATCTTATTGTATCTTTGACACGTCGTTATACATTGAACATTACACTTACTTTAAGTTTTTCGTTGTAATTATATGTTATCTAATTGCATCGTGCTTTACTCTTTACATACATGTATATATATATATATATACTTTAAGTTTTACAATATATTTATCTAATCTAATGATATCTATTTATATATTGAACATTGCATTTTGTTTACTACTATACCATTATTACTACTATACCATATATTACTACTATACCATATATTAGTTACCAATGATCGTTGAATCACAGTTACCAATCATCGACACAATCACAGTCACATAACGTTTACCATCACTAAAAAACACTGTCTGCTATAATACAGTATGCTACTAGTGTAGCAGGCAGGGTACCCAAATATATTTCCTACTTTGCTGAAATATTTATCCGATTATAATATAACACTGTACTATGAATCAAATAAACAAATTATTATTATGAAATTACTTTAAATCATCTTTATCAGACATTTTGGATCCATCATTTAGTATTATCGTCATTATTCTCTCTCCGTCCACCTCTTCGACAGATATATCTTAAGTCATTGCTACTGGAACAAGTAGATTTTTAAACATCTGTTGCATTGGTTCTCTGGCGAATTTGTTATTTGGATACCCCATATTCCATCGCTCTTTGGGCAACTATTCAAGGGGAGGGATCACGTCTCGGCTCGCTGTAGACTTTAGTTTTAGGGATTGTAATATTTTGATTTTTGGCATATTTACAAATGCTAATATGAAAGTTTGGCTAGACAATGAGATAATCTGTTAATTTGGACAGCAACAATAAACAGGTGTCATTCGTTTGGATTCTTGCACATCAGGGAATTCATGGAAATGATTGTGCTGATAAACTGGCCAAGGAGGCCACTCTTTCCTGAGTTTTCTCTCATCAATTCTATATCCTGATGTATGACAGACTTAATATGGTAAAAAAACGTACGAATTCTATCTGGACTGCACAATGGATGGATCCAAATAATCATAAGGGTAATCGGCTTCAAATAATTCAAAGATCTATTCCCCGCACCACCTGGTTCTCCAAAAGGAAAGTCTCCAAAAGAACAATATCAAATATCTCTAGAATGAGAATTGGGCATTACCAGGTGCCTCACATTTATTCAGATTGAACTTAATAGATTAGTGAGTGAGGTACCGAGGAGGAATCCCTTGACCATATCATTTTTTGCCAGTCCGTTGCGGATCACAAGTTTTTTACAGTAATCTCGTCAATGGTAATTTTCAACTTCCTATTAACTCGTGTCATCTTCTTTCCCTTAATTCACCACATTTAATCTATATAATAGTAAATTTTGTAAACGACAATGGTATTGACTTGTAATATAATGTGATTGTACTTTTTTCTATAAAATAAAGTTTTAACTTGATCAATGTCACAAATCACTCTTGAAGGGTGGATTGCCTATTTAAATGAAGAAGGAGAAGAGCATATGCTCCACCTTCAGTGCTGCCCAATACTGCATCTCTTGAATGCAGACAATTTTAACAGAAATTAAAATTTTGATGTCATTTTATTATGTTAATAATACAGATTTTTCAATTAATTCACATTACTCTGTTCTGTCTTTAAACTAGTGAATTACTCAAGTCATATAATGAACTAAACTTTTAAAACTTTAACGTATTCTTAATGCAAGTTTTGAAGTGTGCAGTTCGATTTTAACGAGCATATTTTACTTTATGAGTTCAATGACACAACAACAAGTGCGAAGAATATTAATTCAGTATAATAGGGATTGGACAATAAGCGTAAGCCAATATCAACGGTGGTTCCAGAAACTATACAATACGAAAATCAATTCAGATAGAAAAATTACCACTAACCTGGAATTACGAATCTCTACTCGTCGTGGGTTGTATTGTTCTCTACGAATTATTCCGATCGGCCGAAATAATTAATAGGTCCTCATCTGGCGGAGTACCGACTGCAAACATTTGGTTCCGACACAATTCAGGGGGGCAACTCGAAGAAATACGAACGAACAATATATATATATATACTGTAACATCTCATTTTTCACAATACATACCTACTGCAGTATACTGTAGGCTATGTGTTTGCGCATTTTAAATGTGTCTAATTTATTGTAACCTACGTTGTATCATTAAACTGTTAATGCTCTGAATATTAAAATAAACATGTCAAAATGTTTTGACTAATTTTCCAGAGATGGCGTTCAATGTACAGCGGCCATCTTGCGATTCGTCCCGCGTCTCCACAAACAATCGTAATTATTGTTCAGTGGCAACACCGCGTAACGTGTGTTCAAATTTTGAATCGGAATTGTTTCTTTTCCCAGTTTTATGGCGCCCAGCGATCGTGTGTGGCCGGTGGAGACAAAGAACCTTCCTTTGGTACTATATCGGAGTCGTCTCGTATGGACTCGACTTTCTCACAATAACAATATTATTCAAGAATTCCTGTACCTGGCGCATATACCTACCAACGTACTAATACATGGTGCACCATGTACAAACTATATAATGTATTTAACTATTTATTATGTTAAAAAGAACACCTGTATACTGTACTCGCAACCGAATACTGTACCCAAGAACACGTTTTCTTAGGTACAGTATAACGACCTATTTATGTCAGTAAGTAACGAAAACCGTGGATAACGATATTGTGAATATTTTAGGACCAGTTTTCTGGAATAAATCTAACGTATAACAACCTGACTTTTTATTGACGGAGTACATCCTGAAATCTTAATTCAGAACTTTCACGCATCTATTTACATTGAATTAAAATCATCTGAAGATTGATAAAAATTTTATGATTAATAGCTGAATGAATGCAGTCATCCAGTGGTATCAGATAGAAATCAAGAGGCCGACTGGCTGCCCCAAAATGGACATAAAATTCTCAAATTAAATGATTAAATTCTACGGAAATACGTTGCAGCGAATAACGATGGAAAGAGAAGTACACGATGGGAGGCCTTCATTCAGCAGTGATTATGATTGATATATCTAGATGCACCACTGTAGTCGCTATATATGTTGTATTGAATGCAAAAGTTATTAAACAACATAAATATATATATATATATTACTTTCCCTTCTCGCAAAATGTCCAAGGCTGGATGTAATTGGCTGAGTCAGAATCTATGCATCTTGCTGTTTACGGTTTGTGCGAAACGTCCCCTCCAACACCACATCTCAATGGTATTAATCTGCCTTTTTCTCTTTGCATTTCATTAGATATATTAAATACACCAGGACCTGCAGGGGCGTACAGTGCATACAAACAAAAAAGCTGTGCAGTATTAAAAATTCTAGGAAACAAATATTAAATAAATAATTGGTTTAACATAAACGGGAACATTACCTTACAATTAGCGCTATCTGTGTACTAGTAGAGACTTAATTGCTTAGTTCTAAAAACAACTACGACAACTCACCGCTGCACCCATGGCGCTCTTGTATATTCGCCACATCGAGCTATTCACATTATTCTGTTCTGTCTTTAAACTAGGGAATTACTCAAGTCATATAATTGGCTACATACTGAATTGAAAATTGTTTTCGGTTGATCCATTTTGTATGGAGTCGTTATCTATGTTGTTTTTTAATAGAATAACATTAGAAAGGCTTACGACTGCGTGCAAATCATTGAAGTGTCTACTTCCTCTTTTACTAATTCGCAAATTTTACTATCTTACTTGTTGATTTCATGATTGTTCTTTAAATTTGGTGCATGGATTGGTTTTACTAAGTACATGTGTTTATTTTTCTATACAAATTATTTAAATAGGTACCTTGTTTGTATTAAATTCATAATAATATGTTCACATTCACATTCAAATAAGTTATTTGAATCTAGCGGAAAGTGAAAGGAGATATTTTTTTTTCACATACGTGAATTTATTAATAGTGTAAAAATATATATTTGAATTATATTAATTAACAAGACTCGAAATGCCTGCTTGTCAATACTTTCCGTGTGTGTATATATATATATATATATATATATATATATATATATATATATATATATATATATATATATATAGGAATTGTGTCCAATATTAAGTATTTTACTTACTCATATATATATATATATATATATATATATATATATATATATATATATGAGTAAGTAAAATACTTAATATTGGACACAATTCCTACTACCGCGTTTAAAACGTTTCCTGCATTGGATATTTTTATTTATTAGATTCGCATGTCGCAAGCCGTGATCTGGAAGACTACACGGAACACGATTCCTGACCATCTAAATTTAAATCACGTTCTTGGAGACCAGCGATTCCTTTCGGTAGTTATGTATGCAAAAAATGTAATGAAAAATCATAGAATAATGTGTGTTTCCATGGTGACAATTTTCAATTAGTTTATTTAACTTTTCATGTGTATTTTGTAAAGTTCTTTTATTTTCTTTCTTCATGTCAGTACTGACATATGGTGGCCTCGATCAGATGTGACACGGTCCTGTGTCGCTCTCCCAGCTGACACCAGGACCTCTTCAGACAGATTCAGCCATCCGTTCACGGTTGTAGCACTCCTTAACATCTTTTTATCTTAATGATCCTTGTCCGCGGAATCACAGTACCGCGCACGCGTGTTTAGATTTTCGTCTGAAGATAAACTCAGAGATCGCTCGAGATCGATAGGACGAGACAAAACTCACACTCCGCGTTCACAACGTTCGAGAGTCGTCGCAGTTTGCATTACAACTGCTTATTCTAAAAAGTTTGGCAATTATTATTGACGGCATTAAGTTACGTACGTATTTATTTTTCTTTTTAATTTCTACTGGGAAGCATATATTCATATTTCATTCATTCATTCATTCATATATTCAACCTAACCTAACCTAACCCAACAGATGAGCGGAACATAACGATCTATGTACTGATATTTCACATACAATAAGCGTGAAGTGAGACCAATATCATTGTTTACGCGACTTATTACTTCGGTTGGCACCACTGGGTATCCTGGTTTATAGTAATGTGCATGTGTGTGTGTGTGTGCGTGAGTATTGCCACCTCTTTTCGGAATTTAAGAAGATGGTCATTCTCTTTTCATCCGGTGCTTCGACCATTCCAGCAGTCCTAAAACCACCAGTGCGCGCGTCAACCTGCCGAAATCTAAAGACGGCAAATTAGTGCAGTTCATGTATTATATGTGTACTTATTGTTAATCGGAAACCTGGGAACCAGCGATCAAAGGCATTTACATAAACATAATTTGGTCCTTCGAGCCGGATTTTTACAATAAGATTCTAATGATCGGCGATCACCGACCGCCGTCTTGCGCGCATATGAGTGCGATATATAGAATGGTTTATTTCCGTTATCTTGACCTTCGAAGTTGATCGAAATGCACTGACTGTCGCCAAGCTCTTAACTTGACTGCCGTATGGGGACCAATTGTTGGCTTGTGAAGTATCGACTGCTATGTGAGGCTAATATGTGTTCGGTTTCTCACTGTGTGCGTACCATAACTTGCACATCTTGGTATTGTGTCATAAAACGAAGTGTGTGTTCAAGAGTATTTCATGCAGAACAACAGAGTATATGTTTTGAAGTCAGAAAACATGCGGATCTAGTGGAAGAAAAAAAATCTAGGTACCTAAGAATGAAACTTTCAGGTGGATCGTGTTTGGTTGGTCCTTTGAGAATTTATTTTTTCCATTAGCGATCCTAGCAATCCAGCTTTTCATAGATAAGCTAGTTTTCTTAAATTTAAATATCTTACAGCACTATAACATCTAACTAAAAATGCATCAGTTATCAGTACTGCAAAATAAAGCTTTGAGAATAATACTCAACACTGAATTATCTTAATATATATTTATTTATTTTTAAAATACTCACTACATTTATAAGAAAAATGTATGCAAATCAACATGAGCACGAACATCACACAAGAGGAAAAGATAGACTGGGACTGCAAATCGATGATGTACAGTGCGATAAAGATCTTCAATGGAATGCCAGGTGATATAAGAAAGGAAGAGAAACTACATAGATTGTAAATGAAGCCTAGTAAATATATGCAAGATAAGTTTTAGTAAAAAAAATAACTTTTGGATCTTGTTTATATATTAGAGTATATATATTTACATATGTATGCAAAGAAAACGACCTTATTATAAATGTCATCAAGTCGAAAGTGATGGTATTCGAGAAGGAGGAAAGCAAGACACCGTTCTAAATACTTGGAGGTAATGAATATTTGGAACAAGTAGATAGAAGGAGGGTGATTGCAAGAAATTAAGTGAACGGCGCTTTGAATGGAATGATAGATAATGAAAACTTGTCAAGCAGTTCACAATGGAGTCCTGGTACCGACACTGATGTATGTAAGTGTGGAGGAGGAACGATTGTAGACTGTATGCAGTGGAAATGAGATCACTTAGGTGTATATGTGGCAGATTCATTTATGACAGAATAAAGAATTAAGAAATAAGGAAAGAATGCAAATCTGATCATAGTATAGTAAGTAAGATTGAAAAGGATCATTTAGGTGGTTTGGTCATATGGAATGGATGAATGAGACAATGGTAATATATATATATACACGCAAGTATTGATGGTACCAGAAGTAGAGGACTTCCGCGGAACACTTCACTTGTATGAGAAGATGTATAAATGTGGATGAGGCGAGAAATGTGTGTTAGGACAGAAGAGTGTGTCGCTCTATCCTGTCTGCCTACCCCCGTGGGGAAACGGCGTGATGGTAATTAAGTAAGTATACACTATATTAAGAATAAATAAATACATGTGTATTAAACTAAACGCAGTGTCGGTCCAAAGTCAATATCATGTTTAGTTATTAAAGCCTTTCTAAACTTCCGACCTTTCTCGAGTTTTCTCTGCGCGCATTTCACCTCTCTCCGTGCTCCATTAGTTCCGAGGGCTCCCTGGAGACGGGCCCAAAACAATTAGAGATAATCTCAGAGGCTGCAGATTTATCTTAATTTCTGCATCGCGGCAAGCTCCGGCAGATGATACGGAGAGATTGCCTGCATAATTAAGCACCTAACCTAACTCACCCTCGGTTAAATGCGAGCAGGGTTGTAACTTATAAACCAAGTATTTCTATAAATATACAGGGTGAATATTATGTTCCACGCCGATGTTGTTTTTGAATTACAAAAAAATTAAGCATAATTATGTAATTTAGTTTTTATTTGTCAATTATTTGGTTTATTACAATTATGAATGCATTGTGATATTGGCCAAGTTATTGCCTGTACAAGTGGGTTTTTTTTCAATCATATTTTTCATAACATTCTCGTTCACTGGAATTATTATTGGCTTATTAGCGTAGACCTTTCCTTTCAAGTACCATCAAGGAGGTCAATCGATATCATCATTTTTTGATAATTTCTGGTAAAATTTCAAACGTAGTGTGAGGTGACACCATTCTGTTAAAATCACATGTGTTGCAGGCCCAATAGACTCAATTCATCTTCCAAGAAGTTTTCATAGTTTCAGCATTGCCATAATTATTTAGATAAAATCTTTTAATAACTTCAACACGTTGTTAGATCCTCCATAAAAAATTCAAACCAAAATGGCAGTCATAAAAAAATTGGCGTGGAACATAATATTCACCCTATACATGCATAAGGGTGTATGTCCGTTGATGTTAATTTGCTTAACAAAGAACACTACCTAACAAACATTACAAAATTTCGTCCCGTTTTCGATAAATAAACATAAGTAGGAGAAATATTATATATAGAAATAGATGAGAATTTAAAATTTTAAAAGATATACATATAAAATCAATTTTATCGAAAAATATTGTTGCGCCACCGAGATTAGAACTTGGATCTCTTTCCTAACCGGCACTTAGCATATAGCACTATGCTACAGCGACAATATTTTTAGCGACAAATTTTCGAACCTGTATGTTACCTTTTTTGATATTAATACATTTAATCGTTCCATTATTTAAAAAAGCCATCTACCTTATTTTTACAAAATCTCAAATACCTTTGAGTTATATTGAGATCCAGGTTCGAATCCCGGTGGCGCAACAACAATATTCCATTATTTGAAAGCCATCTACTTTGTGCTGTAGGTTAATGTACGTTCCCCGGATAGGAAGAGATCCAGGTTCGAATCGCGGTAGCAACAACAATATTTTTCGATAAAATTGATTTTATATATACAGGGTGGCCCAAAAATGTGAGAACATTTCGTAAAATGTGATATAATTACATTAAAATTAGTTTAACTATATCAATAATAGCTTCAATAGTTTACTAATTCACTTGTTTACCTGTTTACCTATATTACGTTTTATTTCGACAATTTCCGGTCGCCATCTTTGATTATTAATTTCCCCATTGTTTATATTTGGTGTTTTTCAAATTGTTGCCCAGAATGACAAAAATCACTGCAGAAATTTGCGAATTGAAAAATGTTGGGGTGCTGGGAAAATGATCAAAGAGTTTCAAAACATGACCTGGACTGGATATTACAGCATAACTAGACATTACAGCAGGACGGAGCTCCATCTCACACAGCCAGAAATACAATCTTTCTTGTTAATTTCATCGAACCGAGCTTGTGGCCACCGAATAGGCCAGATTTAAACCCAGCAGATTATTCAATATGGAGTGTTTTAATGATTTCCGATTATCTAAATATTGTGCAAAAATTAAAATTAAATTGAGTATTATTATTAATTATATTACGTTTTGAAATAACTCACGTGTTTCGAGATGTTCTCACTTTTTTGGGTCACCCTGTATATCTTTCTAAATAATACATTTAATTACTATTTAAAATATCGTAAACCTATGTTCTGAATAATTACAATTTCACAGTAAGAATTTTTTCCACTTGATAAATATATTTTTTCGATAAATTGTTTTTTTTTTTTGTATATCTTTCTAAATGATTTATTTAATTTGCTTCCTTATTTAAACATAGGATAGCTCAATAGTTATTTCGTGTCAGTTTTAAAGGTCAATTTAATCCGCTGGAGTAGGCAGCATCCCGCACCTACAGACGAGCTCACCAGCTCACCAGCTCGAGAGTGACACATGGAGTAACCAATTAGGACGAATTTAATGGTGTTTTTATTGGTAATTGGCCTCTCCGGAATCCTGTCGCCACCGACGGCCTGGATTATCTTAAAACGGACTAACAAAGAATGCTATTGATCTATGGAAGAAACGAGGATTGTTTGTTTTGTTTGAGCTTTAAGAGTTAAAAATATTCATAGAAGCGTTCCTGAGTGGTAAACAAAATTTGCTGCAGACTTCATTTATATTCATTCAATAATCCAAACCCTGACGGAACAAGCAGATCTTTTAACAAATTATAATTTAGTACTTGAATAATTTACATTGTTAACTATGGTTAAAATAAATTATAAAGCGAGGAGTTTACTCTCACCGTTATTCCATTATACACTCTTCGAACGAAGGACCAGAAATAGGACAAAAAAATAGTCTCAGCTTCAAAAAATTTGATAGTTGTGGTAGCAATGGTAAATTAGGTAAACGTTACATTGTGTAACCCAGCCAATGACAAGCCGTAAGCCCTGTAATACTTCCCATGTAAAAATAATAGCTTCGTCTCTGTGAGACATCTATATCTTGACTAGAAATGTGTTCGTAACCTCGGGCCTACGCGAGACACAGGGAATTGGGACGACCAGAAAGAATTTTGAACGGAACAGGGCGCAAGGACCAACCAGATTTCAGAAAGAACACGACCTACCTAAGGTGCTACCTGCGGTACCCCTTTACCTGTACCACACACAAATAGCAATACGAACATGTTCAAAAATCCGAAAACTTGAATATCTCGGATATGCAATAAGGCATTCAGAGAAGTATCAGATCTTGTATATCATAGTGCAGGAAAGTGTTGCTTAAAATAGAAGTCCTGAAGGAAAGAGATGATAGCCAATGAAGTGGATAAAGAAGAGGATACATTAATGTGGATGTGTACAGTGCATACAAGCAAAAAACAGTGCATTACTAAACATTCTAGGAAACAAATATAAATTAAATAACTGGATTAATATAAACGAAAACATTACTATGTACCAGTAGACTTCAATTGCTTAGTTCTAAAAACTATCATGGCACTTTTTTGTATTCGCTGCATCGAGCTATTTACATTACTCTGTTCTGTCTATAAGCTAGTGAATTACTCGAGCCATATAATTGGTTATTTACTGAATTGAAAATTTCTTTCAGTTGATCCGTTTTGTATGGAGTCGTCGTGTTTTTTTAACAGAACTACATTAGAAAGGCTTGCAAATCATTATTCTTTTACTAATTCGCGAATTTTACTATCTTACTGTTTTTACGTGTTGATTTCATGATTGTTCTTTAATTTTTAACCTTTAACAGATATAATTATTTTCTTTAGTTATTATGTGAAGGATTTTCAGGTGAATAATTTAATCATGTTCGGTCATAAAAAGTGTTCTTACATTTTATAAATGGGAAAGAAGGTATTATTTTACGTTAAAACTTAAACTTTAAAAACATTATTAATAGTACTCTATAATTATAAATAAATACATGGTAGGATCGTATAAACAGGTTTTATTTTATCTAAAGACGTTGGTTAAACGAAAGTACATATATTATATATGATTGTATAATATCATTGGTAACAGCATAACCTAAATCTATACCTACTGCACGTCACTAAAGACAACTAGAGTCAGTTGTGCAGTCTCCAGTGTATCCAATATGTATGTATTTATGTTATATTGTTAACGTGCTTGTTGGTTCAGTGGCAAGACAGTCAAGTGGTGGTCAAATATTCGAGGGATCGAGCCTTGTCCCAAGAGATTATAAAGTTAATTCTATTTTCTGACGCGCTTAAAGAACATGCCTACGCCCGTCTTAGGAAGGGTCTTACCGCACACCCACCATATAACACAGATGGTTAATAATACGCATGAATATTTATGGGTAATGGGTGGCAACCCAGATTAGGAAAAAAATAGCCATTGATCGCCGTACCTCTATTATCCTTCTGGACAACAATCAAAAGTTAGCTTCACAATAATAAGCTTTGTTTAATGAATACACAGCACTTATAATTGTCTAAATGTTGCAGTTACAGTGCGAAATCTGAAAAGCCGTGAAATACCATGTCGCTTGTTTGAGTCGCCATAAACTGGGAGATATTTTTGATAACCAAAAAGTCAATCATTGACAAGTTTAATTATCTAAGTATGTATGAACTCCAAACAAATTTGACAATTTTTTGAAAACAACGTTTTATTATGTCGAAAATATTGAGTTAATAAAGCAAAATGCTAATATATAAAACAATAAAAAGACAAAGAGCACCTACACTAGAAAATGTGACTTACAGAATAAAAATGGATCATGAATTCGAAAATTTAATTGACCAGATTCTGTAGGATCCAAAGACTACGATGGGCTGACCATGCTGAAAGCGTGCCAGAAGACAGGACACCAAATATTATAAGCAAGTGGATACAGCAGGATGGGAGAGTCCGAGAACTGGAGATAATGGATCAGGGATAGAAGTTGATGAAGAGTATTTGTGGAGAAGGCCAAATCCCATCCTGGAATGTAGTGCCATGGAAGAAGAAAAAGATCTTCATTATGCAAAAGTAGAGAAAAATATATATCTCGATCGCTAGCGAACCAACGAGCACCAATTTACGCCGATTTATCGGTGGTTTCGGATGACTATATTTATTTTGTGCCCTAGAGAATTAATAGGCGTATACAAAATATTTAATAAAGTAATTAAAGCGAAGTTAAGGGAATGAACAAAAAATATTATACGTATATAAAGAAATTAATTATATTATAGTTATAATTATTTTGTGGGGTAACCTGTTTAATTATATTTTGGATTTATTTCTGTATACCAAAATTAGATCGACGATATCGATTAATGATTCGCTGTTGCTTTGGGCGTATTATTCAAAATAATACAATCGTTTTATTTGTTAATCCTGTATTATTATTTACGTTGTATTTATCGTACACAAATTGGAATCTAATCCAAAAATTCAGGGGTTGAAAATAAGCCTATTGGATTCACTAGTTAAGGGTAACTATGTAAAAAATATGACGGTGAAAGTTTTTTAAATTTGATAAGAATAGGTACTGTCATCCCTCCGAACTAAACAGCGGGACATAAATGTCAATTATCAATTATCTTTCACTTGTATTATCTCTTGACATCTATATTTGTTTTCGTTTCAAATTCCGCGTGGCGATGACCTTTATGACCGATTAAAAATACTGTACCATGGGTAAAAAAAGGTTTACACTAAAAATATACCGATTTTGCCTTCAGAAAATATTATTACTTTAAATATCATATTCTTCTTCAATTGCCCTGCAACTTTTTTATTTTATTTTATTAAGAGATTTTGACAGGGAAAACATATTGTAATAAACATAATTAATATTTAACATGCGATACTAATAATGAAAATCCACAAAACATTTTTGGATACATACATGTTTAGATGAAATAAGGAGAAGGATAGAGAGGTTGTAACTAACGTTGTGGTAAAGAGAGAGCAACATTTTTATAGGTATAGTGAATGGCCAAAGTTTAGATTGTGGTGGTTCATAAAAAGAACCCTTTGAGCGTAGTAAGGCTAATGTTGAACAAGTCAATTTCTGTAAATTTCTCATTATGGTATTTCCATGACCGGTGAAATATTACGTTAAGCCTTGGCTTCCTGAATCTTTCTCCACTTCTCGATAACTGTATTTCAGTTCCAGTACCTAGTCGAAGTCGGGACCTTCCCAATATTCTCCTACCACCTGGGATTCCAATATGGTTCTTTTTGGGATTCGCGCTTTTTGCACATTCCAGTTTAGGATTGTGATAAATGTCGTACAACTCGTCCAGAATCAGACAATCTTTGAAATGTCTGGATTCCACACTTTAACTGTTACTCGTGCACGCACATATGGTAATTTTTTGTGTGTTTTCGCCTGGTTCTGTTGCGTTGTGAGTTCACAGTTCCTCGTTCAACATCAAAGTCCCCACTGGCAAGTGGCAGGCATCATTGTCACAACGGAAATTGTGATAGACCATTGTCTATTTGTCTAGCTCGTGTTTACAAATTGAAACGTTATTTTTTTATTGTTTTCTGATATACGTTTGAGCAGAAATGGATCGGGCTGCTGTTGGACTGAAGGAAATCATCGCACAGTCTCTTCATCTTTTATGGCGACCATTTTGTAGTATGCTGATTCAGAAAATCTCTCATTCTCACATCTCATAAATCAAAGAAAGATTATTAGGAGAACACATTCTTATTATGAAGTTGTAATTATTCAGAACAGACGGTCTGTGATATTTTAAATATTAATTAAATATATAAATAATTATAGATAATTCTGGCGTCTGCTAATAGATTAATCAGAGGTATTTGACATTCCGTAAAAATAAGGCATGTAATGGAACGATTAAATGTATTAATATCAAAAGGGTAACATATAGATTCGAAAATTTGTCGCTAAAAATATCGTCGCTGTAGCACAATTGGATAACGCACCTTTTCCGGTTTGGAAAGAGATCCAGGTTCGAATCCCGGTGGCGCAACAACAATATTTTTCGATAAAATTGATTTTATTGTCTTTCTAATTAGTATATTTAATTCATATTTCAAAGAAAGATTAATTAATGCGATCTCAAAGCTGAAGAAACCAAGAAGAAGATATTATTACCAGCATTTTGAACATTGAGGCAACGCATCTATCTTCCTCTGCACAGTGAGTTGTGAGATATCATATTTGTCATTCCAGAGAATGTGTTCGTTTAACTTCGGCAGATTCTGCAATCACCCATTGGCTATGTATGGTAGCGCGTAACGCACGCAAGTCGCGTTATCGCCGGAAAAGTACATAACATAAATATGTAATTAATCATTGGTTATTATGTGCTACTGTGGTAGGTCACTTTATTTTTATGATAATGAATTAAGATTTTTTAATTTAAATGGATGAAAACGTATATTTTGAAAGCAAATGTACAAAATTTTTGTTTTTACATCACCATTCATACATATCATTCTGGCAGCCATACTGGATTTTAGATCACGTAATCATCAACAAGCGTTGTGATTGGCTAATTTCATTTTAGAGGGAATAGCAACTTAGACTCAGTCTGCTTTGGGGTATTTTGGAATAAACCCTGATTTTGTACATGCAAATGGATTTAAGTGGCTTTTGCGAGAAACAATGTGTTCTGCATGTAGCTGACAAAAAATCTACAAAACTGAATATTTATCTCTAATTATTTCAAATCCGTTTTAGGGGTTTTCGGAATTTGGACTTGTCGTGTAGAAGAACTTTTAGTGATTTATTATTTTTATTTAAAATAGTAAATGGCATACTGGACGCCTTTAATTTAACTGAATTGATTGTATACCACGTTCCTGCGCGGAGTACCAGGTCGTCGGTGCTGTTCCATGTAAATACATCATATACTCATTTGTATAGGAATGCACCCACACAAAGACTTCAGAGGCTTAGGAACGATTTTGGTCTTGTAGATATATTCCGATATTCAATGTTTAAATATAAGAGCGATATTTTTGATGCTGTTCTGAGTCAAATATACAAGTGATTTTGATACTCAGCCATTGTGTTAAACCTATTTTTTTTTCCTGTCTTGAAATTTAGCTTTTATAGTTTGTTTTGCTTATTTTTCAATTTTTTTATATATATATTCCGTGCTTCTTGTGTAGCTGCTCATGTTTCTTTATACCTAATCAATTTCGTCAAAGCCCGTAAAAGCATTAATATATAAATAAACAAATAAATACAATGAGTTATAAGCGATCTTATTTATCATTGCAGATAATGTATTTGAAATATACAGCATCCCCTCGATTGATAATAATTATTATTAGTTCTCTTGGAATATTACCTCTTCAGTTATGTATGGTAATGTAGTCAACTCGAGAGATCTTTAGAATACGTCGTTACAGCTACATCTCAAATGCAGTGGCGTAACGGTGCATTGGGGCTAATGTTATTTGGGAGACTAATTTGTTCACGGTCTTTTCCCACGCTAATACAAATAATTTTTATGCACCTCAAAACACGTTAAAGTTAGCAATTATTAAGGATTCTTTTAACCAGACCAGGGGTCGACAGACCGTGGCTCTTTTCATAAGCATTTGCGACTCCAGCTCAGATTTTTATCTACAATCATATTAGATACATGAAGTAGTTTGCCTGGAATGTATGACACAATAAAAAAACTAGCATTTTCCATTCTCTTCAGGCGAAGTAGAGAGAAATGAGACTTCAGCGTTTGTACTCAGAGAGTGCGGCGACGAAAATGTGCTCTCTCACGCCGGACCAATGGTAGTGGGCTTACAGCCCTAGCCCCGCCTCATGCGATTCATCTCGTAGACCACCTTGCGGCGAAAAGGAGAAACTGCTGCCCATTCGAGCGTCGTAGCGTTCGGGCCGGCAGATTCTAGTTTACCCTTACATTTTATTAAATAACATAATTATTCTTATACCTAGAGACATGGTGGGCATTTTATTATTTCATTATTATATGTGCCGGCGATGTCTTATATGTTACAAGGTCGAACGATCGCCCGGGATAAATTTATTTCGGTTACAAAAATGCAATTTTACATATTATATTCGCATATGAAAACACACAGTTTATAATGCACATTCCTGCACGGGTGACCCTCTCAACATCCTCGGCCCAGAAGCCTCGTGCTCTCGGGATTTGACCGTTTGTAGTCGTGGTCTCGCAAAAAGGCTATTTTCAGGGCTACATCCCGGCATAGTTCCCGCGAGCGTGATCCTATGCTGCACACATTCATACAATCTTTGGCTGTATCTATTTAGCGAACAAACATTATATATCTAACGTGAATCAATTAAAAAAGAATTTAATAATCTCACATATATTACATTCTTCTAATTAACTGTATAGTGAATTGGAGTATTAAATAAAAATCTTGATTTAAAACAGCTTGAAATATTAAATTCTTTACATATTTAAAAAATGAACACTATCACTGTACTTATTAAAATCTTAAAATTTTCGTAATTAACTTTTTGTAAGTCCATTGTAATTAATTATTCAAATATAACACAACGTTGATTACTTCGCACAACGTTTTAATTAAATATTAATTAAAACGTTTTTAACGCTTACTGCGTCATCGTCAGTAATAAACTAAAGCTCAAACTAGAAGATACACTATCGACTACGCGGTGGAGGTATGAAAGCGGTGTTGGGGAGAAGAGGGTTTCGGTGAAAATTGAAAGTGTTGCGTGAAGTAAACAACGTTTTGTTTTATTTTAATAATTTTTTTTTTCAAAAAGTAAAAAATTTTGTAGGGACCTTTTTTCAATTTCGCGTTGCGGCCCAATTTCTTTTGTTACGCCACTGCTCAAATGTCTTCAGTTAACGTCCAAACCTTACTCCATGAAGCAGCTCGGGTATGACATAAGATCTTATTGCTCTCCAACGGGTACTCGGGCTTGTCTCTATCGCAAAATATTCATAATTTTCTCAAAAGTTCTTCTTGACATCCCCAATGGTCTGTTTAAATGTTAAAATACGTCATAAAATGATCAGTCCATCCTAACCACACTACTGTTGCTTGTCAAAGTAGTTCACTCAATCGGATATTTAGTCTATATCCGGCATAAATTGGAATATCCGGCGAAAGTGGGGATGATAGAATTCCAACGATCCAAATAGAATTCAGTACATACATACTACGAGGGTTATCCAGATAGTATTATTTATCCCAGAATTTTAATTTTGGAACATACACTACCATAATATATTTCTTCACATCGAAGAATCATATATGTTCATGAACTATATAGCCCCACTATTGTAGTCGCCCACCGCCACTCTATTTAACTAATCATTTTAACAATATGTTCAAGAACACACAATTACTGGATTTTCACCTACAAAGGCGTTGTTATTAAGAATAATTATACATATCGCATAGAGACAAAGCTATTTATGTTATATTATATTATTAAGGAAAACACATTCTCATTGTGAAGTTGTAATTATTCAGAACATAAGTCTGTGATATTTTAAATACTAAATTAATGTATTAATTATAAATATATACATGTAAAATCAATTTTGTCGAAAAATATTGTTTTTGCGTCACCGGAATTCGAACCTAGATCTCTATTTCTAATCCGGGGAAGTACACTACCAATTGTGTTATAACGTCAGTATTTTTCATGACAAATTTTCGAACGAATTTATTTAATTAAAGTTAGAATCTATAATTTTATAGTTTGTTCTCTCCATTGTGGTCAACTCGTAAACGAATATAATTCATGATTGAATTTTTAACATACTTTGTATTTTTTTGGAGGCTTACCGTGTAAAATGTGTCACGAAATTACGTTAAAAAAGCGCGTTAAAAAGTGTGTGAAAAGCAATAAAACAACTATCTTCATTTTCCACAAAACAAAAGAACACCATCTGAACATGAAATAACATTCAAATGGAACAAAAGAACTAAAATGCAAAAGGCACAAAAACAAAATACAATGATTTGTATACGAGGTGGAGCGGGATGAACCTGAATAAAAAAAATATTTACTAGTATTATTCTAGTAATATACTAGTAATATTCTCTAGAACGTTAAAAATGTAATGTTGGCAAAAGTGTATTTGAAAATTTCTGAAATTTGGACTGTAATGTACTTGAATATTGTTACAAGTATGTTTGAAAACACCAACGAGAAATAATATGTAATTTTCATTGCCCTTCCTGGGTTATTATGCCGTGTCTCAATACTTGAATTAGGTAGTTAGTCGCTTTGAGCCTCGTTTCAGTAAAACACGACGGCAGCTGGCTCTTGGAATAAATTCTACCAAATTACGGTGTATTGATAGATGTAATAATGCATTTCTCGCTCCATTGAGTGCACTTTCTGTGCATCGCCCGGAGGCCCTGCAGCTCAATACACTCGAGGATTCCAGCAGTGTTCAAAATAATTGCATTAGACTATGAATGACAGAGTAGATGGAGCCGAGGTGAATGGATTCAGATGGAAATGAAGAAATCTTATTTTTTTTAAATCTTACAAATGAAATATTAATTGGAAATTTATACATTTCATTAAAGAGAAGTGTCAAATTCCTTTGAAATTGTATGTACATATAACTTTTTGATTCTGAAAGTATAACGAAGAAATTTAGTGTCAGTTATTTGAAAAAATTGAAACATTTCAATGCTTTTATTAATATAGTTTTAAAATAAGTTTTAAATTGTATGGAGATACCTAGATAATAACTGACGTGCTTGTAGTCTAGTGGTTACAGTACTCGCCTAGTGATCTAGTGATCGGAAGTTCGAGCGTCGTTTCAGGAAACCAGTAAGTTAGTTCTATTTTCATACATGGTAAGAATATTGTTGTTACATGTATTCCATGTAGTGATGGTAAACCGTTACGTGACTGTGATTGTGTCGATGATTGGTAACTGAATTCGAACTGTAAATCCGGATTGATAGGATCCAAATGAACGAATTGCGCGATCTCCATGTCGCGCGATTTACGACCGGAATACCTCAATTCCGGTCGTAACTCGGAATCACCGCAAGATATGGGAGAGAAGTTGGGAAACCTTAGTACAGGATGAGGTCAGTTAGGGAATAGGGGATCTAGTCGAAGGATCGGTGATCCCGGGAACCGGGATTCGGAAGGACTGCTCGCCTTACCTTGTATATGGTGTCTCCGTAATCCCCGCAGTCGCCCCCGAGATCACACAAATAGCACGTGGATGAGCCGTTCACCCACGGAACATAAACAACAAACAATACAATATCACTAAATACAGTGCTGGTGCACTGGAGCTGAAAGGTCCACACCGCGAATGCTATCGCGATGTCGAGATCGAACAAATATCAGTCAAGTTGAAGTCTACTGACATTAAGATCACATTTCACACTGACAAGACGACCATTAGGAAAGATATGGATGGAAATTTGGACGCGGAAAGGTGTCAATAACAGTGGTCGCGGCTGAATCTAAAGACGCGCCAAAAATGTGTTTTACGAATTCGGAACAGGTAACTAAGATTTAACTGTCGGAGGCTTACTTTCTAATCTTTCGAAGAATTACGTTAAACAGTTGTCAATCATCATTACAATCGAACACTTTAACAGTTTAAATAACGGTTTAAATAACGATTTGTATAATTATTTAATTTTCTTAACGCTGGATATTAAAAAGAATTTGTTGTGTTTAATTTGTGACGCTCAGATAGAGAAAAACAGCAAAAATGATGAGCTCGATAAAATAACGTCAAAAATGATGGGAACAAGCGCAAACCGGCGTCCAGCTGGCGTTCTCGTCTCTCAAGTATTTCTTAAAGAAACAAATTATTATTTCATAACAATAGTTTTAAACACTAATTATTGATAATATTTTACCATTTCATTAAAAGGACATCCATTATTTAATGTATACGAACAGCTGTAAATAATTTCGAACCATGTATACAGTTAAAAGGTTAAATAAACCATCCGCCCTTCGTGACGCACCCTTGTCGGTAAACACGGGGAGTACCGTCTATATTCCAACCAGAACGATAGATTAGCAATATAAACATTACTATTCAAAACGAGATTTACAAGATATGTTTATTATTTGTACGTAAACAAGACAATCTTTTAGTGAGCGATCTCTTTTTTTTTTTTTCTCTTTAGTTGTACTCTCGGAAGAGCATACGTGATGATAACATCACGTTTAAAACTATTCAACGACGTCTGCAGAATTTCTGATGATGATTACGGTATATTATATTACACTTAAATAATATAGTTAATAATTAAACTGTACATTACGGTCGTAAAAATTAAATTCCATTAATAACATGCCGTGACTTTTCCTATCCTTCAGAGCCACTTTTTAGGGAATTTCAGGTTTTGGATATAAATCAGTTGTATGTGCAGAATATATTAACTAGCTTTCATAGGAAAATAAGGGCTCCATCTGTGAGACTGAAAGATATTAACCCACAAGACCAAACAAGCCTAAAATAGTTCCAAAATGAAAACTAGTTTTGGGCAAAGATTATTTACCTTTCAAGCTCCCAGAATATATAATCAAATTGAAAATAAAATTATAAATTTAATGACATTAAGACTTTTAAAAAAGATATTTCAAATTGGTTGTTGCAATTAGGAAGAGCAGATACAGAGTCAACTCTTTTATATAATGAAATAATTTGTATAACTACTTTTGTGCGTTTTTGGTCTTGTGTATTTACATCTACCTTATATCTGCTTACATTATTGGTATTATTTATTTTTTCTCTTCTCTCTTTTTTATTCACTTTTTTATATTTTATATATATACATTTTTTTTTTCTCTCTCCTTAAATATTTTCACATATGCTATGTATGCACTCGATCTTACTGTGTTTTGCCTTCGATGAGTTTTGGTTTTATAAAATATTATACATATATATATAATTTGCCCAAAAACAGGCTTGCCTAGTTGGGCAATGTATTTAAATGTGAGTAAAGATGTAAATATGATATATTTCTGTTCAAATCAAAATAAAGTTCAAATAAATAAAAATTTTAAAAATTAACAATATTGATCCAACATAAATATTTGATTACCAAAGCGGCCATCTGACGGTTTTACTTGACAGTAAAGAGAAAATTTCAGATCTCTAATTTACCGACGTGCGATAAAAGTTATAAACATGATACCTTGATACCCGTCAATAATGACGGAAATTGAACTACGCATTAAATTTGTGAATTGGTTTGTAAAGTGTAAACCGACCCTTTTCAATCGTGGACCAAAAATCGACCGCCATCTACATTAAAAATTTGAAACGTATGTTGAAGACTTTAAAAGTATATAACAGACAACTGTGACGTGAAGTATCAAAGAGTGACATCTCCATTTTCATAGTTTTGAGATAATCGTTAAAAACATGGCCAAATATGTCACTTTTTGATAATATATATGTTTTTACAATTCAAAATACTTTAAATTCATAAGGATATACAATGTTATTATTTCATAGGCTTGTCATAAGTTTTATATTCGACAAAACTACATTCATAACTCATTTTGTCTAAAAATGAAGATGTCACACTTTGATACTTAACGTCATAACTCTTGTAATACAAACAACATAAATATTTAAGTGCACATCTTCTATTCAGCTTAATTATTGAAATATGATATAGAATAGAAAATCTTTTCCTTTCTAATCATGGGCACCTAATCGTCTACCTAATAAAATTTTAACATTTTTACCATTCATTGCCATTACCAGTGATTTACGTCACATTTCTTAACTTGTTAGTTATCGGCTGAATAATGATCTCATTTTTTATTTAAACGCTATCCTCGTTAAGTTTCACGGCAGTGGAGATGATAATGCGTCACGAGCTCCGGTCGACACCGCCCGGGATAAACGCCTGCCGCATGCTGGCGGTAACGGACCCAGTGTCGGATATGAATGACGTAATATATTAAACGTGTCAGTGAGCGATTCCTTGTGTGATATCACAGACTAATAAATGAATAGACATGATATAGTAGAGGGGGTGGAACATTATTACATTAATGCATATTATATTATCAGTAGTGATGAGAAAAAATGCTATTCTTGACTCACCGGTGTGATTGTGGTTGATATTCGATAACATCAGGGTTTGAAAACTGTGACTGAAAAATATTTTGTGTGTTTATTTTTGTATCTACTGAAAAATGACTTTTTGTGTTGTCTTAGTTTTGATCTACGAGTAGGTGTGCGATATATCTAATTTAATATCATTACAAAAATTATAAAAACCATTATAAAAATGTTTATCACAAATTATAAAGTCATCCCTTCATAAATATTTTCGTTTCTTATGCACATGCGCCGAATCACGGTTCATATTCAAATATAAATAAAATAAAAATTTAATCATAAATCACGATATTCCCAGATATTCAATCACTAATAGTGAGTGTGAATCAAAGATAACAGTGATTGACTCACAGTTCGTGATTTTGAGCTCATCACTAATTGTCAGCGCTTGAATTTTCGTTCTAATCTAGTCATACTTTTTTTTTAAATCGACAAAAATTTTCATTAGTTCGAATTTATTTGTTCGAATGGTTCAATTTATTTGGTGGTCTGTGATCGATATCCAATTACATCCAACGTGTATTTTTTTCATCAATTGCATTGTTTATTTTATTTAAACAATTCAAAAATATTTATTTCTAAACTATCAAAAGACCTCCGCCGTGTACGTGCGCCCTTTCGCTCGCGGGACGCGCCGCTCCCTAATATTTGAGATACGGACCCTTCAAACCGCACCAAGGGCAATAAACACGCGGGCTAATTTTAACCTTTATTACCCGGTGCGTAAGATTTATTACCGCGTGGCAGGCGGTGAGCTTTTGCTCATTTTTCGTGCGGTCCCGTGTCCCTGAGCGAGTCGCGTGCACGCGGTGTTACGCGGCTGCGGTGGCTGTCGTCGTGATGTCACGCGCCGAGCTCGGTTCGGGTGAACCGAATTGCGAGAGAAAAGACTGAAAAAATTAAAAGCAAACTGGATATGTGTAATAAGCAGCCCAATTCCTGGTTCTGACGTCTACCTTCAAAGGTCATGGTCGCACGGCATACAAGAACGCTCAATTCATATAAGTAAGTTTAGGTCGGCTCAACAATGAGAAGAGTTCAGGCAGGGGCGAGAAAAATGCATATATTGGGTCATTCCATAAATATTATTTTATTATTTTTCAGAACTAAGATAACCAAAGTTCTTTTTTAATCTAAAATATATTATATTTCATTTTTTACAAAGCTCTTCCATCTTTTTGGTAGAAAATACTCCTAGTACTGTTCTGACCTTGTTTACAGAATTCGTATTCTTTCTATCCAAATGATTTTGAAGACTGCGAAATAAATTATAAAATTAGATGGCGATGTCCGGCGAATATGGTGGGTGGGGTATCGTTTCCAAAAAAGATTAATTCCTGTTTGTGAGGAACCCATTGGCCCAATTTGCTGATTATTACGATTACACGCAGGTGTTAATAAAAGGTTGAATGACTAAATCCAAGCTTCTCTGCTAGATCCTTAGTTACGATGGGATTTTGTTCCACCAGGGTTTGCAGGACGTTCTCATCGAACTCTACGTGGCTCGTCTTCTAGGCTGTAGTTTCAGGCTCAGAATTTCTGGAACCACAGTTGACAGACTAATAGAGATGCAAGACTCTAGGTATGGAGAGTGAGAGGTAGACGCGTAGGTGGAGTCCCGCCCACGCAGACTGGCCTAACTACCCACCTAAGGAGCTCCAACGAGTCACCCACGCCCGAATAATTAACTTATATAAAACGAGATTCGTCCATTCTAAACTTGCACCAAGAATAAGTTACTACCCGCATGCTATCGGATTACTAAAGGGTATTTAAAAGATTGAGAAGAAGATGGGTTTCAAATAATGGAACGATAGATATATCAATTTTAAAAATATAAAATATAGGTTCAAAAATTTGCCGGTCAATGCTCTGTGTTGGTGTAGCATAATCGTTTAATGCATGCTCCCCGGATAAGAAGAGATCCAGGTTCGAATGCCGGTAGCAACCACAATATTTTTCGATAAAATTAATTTTACATGCATATCTTTCTAATTAATACATTTAATTTGTATTTAAAAATATATCATTTGAGTTTCTAGCTAGTTAGAGTCGACTGTAGTTACAATTGGTTCGTGGCAAATATTAGTATGCGTTTTTAAATATCTAGCCCACTGTCACCAGTGTTCGCGATCAACGTGACCAAATAAATTGTCCCTTGAACTATCCCGATATTATACGGTTTGTTGCGATGCATTAGCACGATCTGCAATCACTACATATCGTATCTTAAATTGAGTACTAACCCCGCAGCCATCTTGGTGGTTCATCACGGGACCGGTCCAGTTCCATTTTGTCTGTATTGCTCTCTCTGGCACTTTTTGTTTGTCTTATGATCACTTAGAGATTTTAATATTTTTAAGGAGAACAATACATTATCATTGTAAAGTTGTAGTTCCTATCTGGGTAAATGCACTTACCATTACACCACGTCAACATATTAAGTTAACAACAAATTTGCTAACTCTAATTGATACATTTGTTATTCCATTTTTAAAAGCAATCCACTTTATATTACGGAGAATCTCAAATTAACATTAATTCAGTTAATATATTTTTTATGGAGAACATTATTATTGTGAAGTTGCAGTTTTTTCAGAACATAGGTCTGTGATATTTTTAATACAAATTAAATGTATCAATTAGAAAGATATACATATGAATTCGTTTAAATTAAATACACTCGAACGAGAAACTTTTCGAATAATAGATATATCCACTTGATAGTGCAGTATTATTAGTATTAAATAAAATAACGATCACTTTGTATGAAACCACGAAATTTATCATACGTCAACCGGTTTTGCTTATCTCAAGCTTCATCAGGACGTATTTAAAACTGATCATAAATACAAAAATAGTGCACTTATATATATACATAAAGAGAAAGATAGAATATAAAATTATATGCGATAGAGAGAGACAGAATACGTATACAGATAGACGAAAAATTAAGGGAGGGAAAAATACAAAATACAAAAAAAATGCAGTGTATAGGTTCAAAAATTTGTTGTTAATTACTATGTTGACATGATGTTAATATAAATATATAAAAATAAACCCTGCCTACAACGTTACATGCTGTTATCTCAATACGTAATTATAATGATTTTTTTTAATTGATGCCGATCTGTTGTATCAAGCTCGCTGTGTACTTTGACCACGGTTCCCCCCGTGCGGGAGTGCATTGGTCCGCGGATGACTTCCCCCTCGTCACCGCTTACCCCTCGGTTGTATCTTGTAAACATAACTCCAACACGTCCAATCAACAACGTGGATGCAGTGAATTCATCAAAAAGTATTACTCATTCATTCATTAATCTTCTCGTATGTTAGGGATGGGGTCTCGCTAACTAGTGATGTAAACTGAGAACGCTAAACAAGCAATTTTAGGACTAGATACTTAAAACGTGTAAGCTATTGTACGTGATAGCAATATTTGAATACGTCCAAGAACACACAATTATTGGATTTTTAACTACAGAGTCATTGTTATTAAACAAATATTAGATATGTCATAGGGACAAAGCTATTCAGCAAAATATATGGAAGTATGGGGTAATTACAGGGCCTACGACCCGACCTGTCTTCAGCTGGCTTAAGTGATATTATGATGTGGCTTAAGTGACATATATATTCACCGATTGTCACACCTCATTCTCCACATTTATTAATTTTTTTAAAGCTGTACATATGTTAGTATGCACCTTCGCCATCTATGGACAAAATTTGATCATTCACTTTTTCCTTTTTTTTTAAACAGCATATATGTCATCACTACGATAATCTGATTCTCTCATTTTCCTTTAAATATAATAAAAATATATCTTTGGCTCTATGAGATATCTGATATTTGTTATATTGTATTATACACGTACCTAATTTCAATAATTTCGGTGATTTAATTTTAATAAATGTATACGTTTCAATTCTTTTAACTGCCAACTCTATTTGAAACGGAAGACACCGCATAGGGTAAGACTGGGGTTTAAGGGTCTTGAATTATCTATCAAAAACTGGGACCTGTCGCCCACAGATGGAAAAATGATTTAAGAATATGACTTTAAAAGTGCGTGTTAACACGCTTATAGCATTGAGGAACACACAAAGTTTGGCGTGTTAACGCGCTCACGGCATTTAAAAGGTTAACAGAAATATTTTATTGGATAGCCAGATGAAATTCATACCAGAAATGCAGAATAATATCTCGTATTATATGATTTAGTTGGTCAATTTCGCAAATATTTATACATAAGCTTAACATCTCACTTAATAATATAAGCCGTAATGTTACCGAATTTACATATATTCATTGAATATTTTAGACTCCTAAGTTATTCCGATATTCATTTGTTATTTATATTCTATATAAGAGAGAATTATTATTTTTAAATATCGCTAACTCTTTGCGGTATCTAAATAATCATATTTTGATTATTTAGATACCGTTTTGGTTAGTTGTGACGTGTACGTATTTGAAATATCGTCAATTTTTCTTATATACAGGTGTCATATGACGTATTGCTGAAACTTCGGGTAAATCTTCTTCATTCAATTTCGAGTAGAAAATGTTTCAACACTTTGAAAAAAATGTCAACAGTTAAGGAGATAAGCCACATTTTATTTATTTTTTTCAATTTTTAAGACTTATTTTTTGTAAATCGCCGTACAAAGCAAGAAACTTCAACTAAAACGTGCTTAATATGTATATTACAATTAGTATGTGTCTATGTAAATACCCTCGATAGCTGGTTTCCGATTAACAATAAGCACACATGTGATATATGAACTGCGCTAACCTTTTTAATTTTGCTGTATTTTTTATTTAGCTGGGTTGTCTTCTTTAGATTTCGACTGACCGAAGCGCGCACTGGTGGTTTATATGGACAACTGGACTGGTCGAAGTACTAGATGTAATAAGAATGACGCCTATCGGTCACCGTCTTCTTATCTTTCGAAAAAAAGGCGGCAATACTCACAGACACACAAGTTAATTATTATAAACCAGGAAACCCAGTGGTACCAATCGTAGTAACAAGCCGCGTAAACATGGAGTCTTGGAGAAGTTGACGGTCGTGGGCGGAGTCCCGAGTCTCGTCAACTTTCATTTAGCCCAGAGAGGAAAAAACTACATTAAAGACTGGAGGGTTTTGGTGACCCAGAAGACAACGATATTCTAGATGGATCTTCATTAGGGATCAACGGAAGAGAATCTATTATTAAAAATATAACTGTCTTCATGTTCATGTTTTCGTGTTCATCGAGGGTTTTAAAGGGGCAACGACCTCTTGTACACTTAAAGAATCTTTATAGGATTTTAAGCCATGGATTGTAATATTCTTCTTATGTATTAACAAAGTTACGATGCAGTAGTGGTGTAAAACAATGTACTATATACTATAATTAATTCTCGATACATTTTATCTTTACTAATTCTCTTTTTTTCTATTGTTGCAGGTCAGTTTTTTGCCAATATCTATTATTATGAGGTACATAGGTAAGTATCTATTGTATTTAAGTAAATATTTATTATAGTTTTTTAGTGATTCAGTGGTTAATGTTTGTGTAGACTCGTTAAGGGTACTAATGGGGATTATTTGAGAGCGGTCGGTGACTTTTTGTAGAAGGGATGGTGGATAATAAGTTTGTACCTACTATCAAATATACAAATCTATAGACTGGCCCAAGAACAAGATCCAACTAGTGACAAAAATAGTCTATCAAATTAGTTCTAAAAATCCTTTACACTCCATAACATCGATTACAGACCCAATTAATATTTTCAATAATTCGACTTCAAATATTCAAAAATACAGCAAAATTAAACAATCCAATCGCTTCTTAATATGTATGCTATATAATATATATAATCTTAATATATATGCGAATGCGCGAAAGTAGAATCCTTTCAAACTTTGTGGATACGGAACAAATGATAGCATCCACTGTTGCTGGAATCTGTGTGTTTGCGCGATTCGTAGATATTCGAAAGTTGAAAATTTATATGTATTTCGACTCGCTCTGTGTACGCGCCGTGTCATAGTGTGTGTTATGACTTGGTCTCTAAAGGACAAGACGAATTTATTTGCAACAGTGCTGCTTTCTGTTAGAAACAAAAAGTCGGAAGCTTTTTGACTCTAGAACACAAGGGATGCGGAGCATCCAAAGCATGTATGAAGCGACCGCGCCTGAGGTAAGCGTGTATTTTCGCTGTATCTAGTGCAAGGTTAAGTAAAACATTTAAGTAAAACAAAACTTACAAACGTTGGCAATTCCACGTAGTACGAGCATAAAGTTGAAGACTGAAATAGCTCGCTTGAGGTATTGTCGAAAGAACCGTCTGCAGATCTGATCTTCGCTAGTTTCTAAGACTCGTCCGTCAAGATGTATTGACCTCTGCTAGTGGTCGGTGCGTTTCGGCACTATACGGCTGTAGAGTGTTAATTTTATGCAGCCAGGTCTGTGAGACTTGAGCAGGCCTCCACAGTCTTCTGTAATATGAACAACGATCTACCCGTGAACTCCGTATATCCAGTAATATAATTGTTTTGAAATGATATAAAAATTCATCAAAAATATCTAAACAAAATACACATATTTCTGAATAGTTAAAAAAAATAATTTTTTAGTGTTCAAAAATGAAATAAGATTAAATCTTTTAATTTCGTTTCAATAGTTTCGTCATGTTTAATACAACTTCAGCGTTTATGGATATAATATACATAATTGTTATTCGTTTTTGCAATCTCTAAAACACTTGTGTTAGTGATTTGTCTTCCACATCATTATCTACCGGGTTGACCGAACGAATAAGACAAGATAACTAATGACATCAAACGAAAGAAAGCTGCATACTTCTAACATGTTCTCCGCATTGATAAATATATTATTCTACCACTCATTATGCAGAGGAAGGCAGTAGAGTCGTAGGTAGAAAGAGGTTATCTCGGTGTGGTGTGTATCCAAAATACCTGTGATCTTTTACATTTTACAAAGAATAAAACAAAATAACCAGTGGCGTAACTAAATAAATATGCACAGAGTAACAGACCTAGTCCACAATATTTTATGACTAAATTACTGGTCGAAAATGTTCAAAGAATATGTAAAAATTATATACTAATATTTGCGAAATATCTGCTTCTATCTATCATCTAACAAAAAACAGTCTAGCCGCTCGAAGGTCGATGGACCTTTAAGACCTTGTTGTATTCAATATATAATTTTGAATCTATAAAATATTTTAATTAATCAATATAATCTCATAACTCTTCAAATGCTTGTTGCAAATCTCTGACACAGTTGAGATAAAGCACACGAGCACGCGTAACTTGCTCATTTAAAACACATATTTTTAATATCTAACCCTAAAATACTGTGCATTGTATTACACCCAGTATATACGGGACCCTTCTATTTCACATCGGGGAACAATTTTTTTAGATACCCTGTTGTGTGCCGAGACTGCACATGAAGAAAAATATGTTTCAACCATGTCCGACGTATCCACTATCTGTCAACTGAATTCGACTGGCTGGCGGCATATAAACGCACGACATCGAAAACTATAATGACAGGAGCGATTATTTTTTTAATTCTTTTCGACTCCGTGGTCCGCATTACCATCTGTCACCCTTCCGGCTCGCCTTCTGTCATTTCCCGAGCCGGCAATTTCAAACATCGTCCAGTCGCGTGCCACTCGCCGCGTCACACGCATGCGCGGCGGCCATCTTGGCGCACCGGAGTTCGAAAGTCCCGCCGAAAAGTGCGCGTCTGTCAGTTTTCGTCGCGGGCCCGAACGATTTCGGTGTTTGTCTAGTTTCCACGGAGGGTTTACTACCCTAATATTATCGTACAACGTGCGTGCGAGGGCAATGTGTTCTGTTGAAATTGTTTAAACAATGTTGTGATTAAGAAATATTCTCGTGTTGTGTGTTTCGGCGGCGGGAACGATCCCACAGGTTTTGTTTTGATTTGCGCGTTGTTCATCAGAATTATTCTACATATTATTAGTGTCCTGTCTAAATTGAAGACAGATTTTCATGGCATAGTAGCCCGGTGAACGGAAGCGAAAGATTACGTAACAAAACATGTTTGAAACGATAATATTGCTATAATATATAATAAAGTATGCTTTAAAATATACAAGTTTATACACTATTTAGATAATACAAATATACGTATTGTATGTAGGTACATTAAAAACATCAGAATACGAATATTATATTCGATAGTTAGTAAAATTGTTATTATTGAAAATTGCGTATTATAATTGGCTGCATTGTGTGAGCTGATTTTTAGAATGCAAAAAAAAAAATATCAACAGAAGTAATCGACGAATAATTCTCAACGTCTGTACGTCGGTCACACTTTTAATGACGCAACCCGCACATTTCGAATGCAACAACTCTATATTTAATCGTCTTGCACTTTGTCACTTGACTGTGTGGACTGCGTGTCGCTATCTGGACGTTTCATTTTTTCAAAATGTGTTTCATTCGTGTTTTGTGTACCTATCTGTTCTCGGTAGGTGCCAATTTCCCTCGTGTTCGATACTAATTTAATTCCGTACTATTGTGAATAAATGTATAAATATTTCATGTCGTTATTGACAGAACTTTGCTTAGTTTTTACTACTTAGATACTACATAAACGCATGTGAGACTTGATCATAGAGACGGAAATTCTCTCCGAGAAAGATATCGAAAGGAGTGTGAAAGATTAGCGGTGCACGGTGGATTCCTGGAACCACTACTGGTGTAATTAACACCCGCAGGCCTGATACGAATGCAGTATAAACGAGGTCTCTCAAACGTATATATGTGTTGAAAATCTATATACATGATAGACTGAATATTTATTTTAATTGGATCCGATTTTAATTCAGCTGAACAGCATTAAGAGCGAACCGCTAAGTGGTTTGATCGTGTGAAACCAATGAATGAGGTTAGAAAGATATACGACGCTAGGAAGAAGGCTAAATCTCAGAAATCGATGATGTACAGTGCGATGAAGATATTTAATGAAATGTCAGAAGATATAAGAAAGGATAGGAAACTACATAGATTGTAAATGATCTTAAGCAAATATGTGCAAGGTAAGTTGTAGTAAAAAGAAACGATTTTGATATTGTTTATATAGAGCATATATAAAAATACTTGTGTATGCACTATGTTGAGAATAAATAAGAAAATAACCAGATATTTATTTATTTATACATACATGGTGGAAAACAGGCCGAGCATTGCTCAAATATTATATGTAAAAAAAAAACATAAAAATCTACTTTTTTTTCAAAAGTATATGAATATATTTGAGTAATATATTGAATATATTAAAATATGACGTGCTAGTTGGTCTAGTGGTTAAAACACTCGCCTAGTGATGTAGTGAGTTTTGAAACTCGTTCCCGGAGACCAAGGAGAACACATTCTTATTGTGAAGTTGTAATTATTCAGAACAGACGGTCTGTGATATTTTTTAAAATACTAATTAAATGTATTAATTTATAAAATCAATTTTATGAAAAAATATTGTTAAATATGAATTAAATACATTAATTAGAAAGATATACATATAACATCAATTTTATCGAAAAATATTGTTTTTGCGCCATCGGGATTCTAAACTGGATCTTTTTCTTAACCGGGGAAGGTACATTATCGAACTATGCTACAGCGACAATATTTTTAGCGACTATTTTTCGGACATATATGTTACCTTTTTGATATTAATACATTCTATGTTCTGAATAATTACAACTTCACAATAAGAATGTGTTCTCCTAAAAATATTGCTGTCGCGAACCTGGATCTCTTTTCCAATCCGGGGAAGTTGCATTACCAACTATAAAATAATAAAATAAATTTTATATGTATATCTTTATTATTAATATATTTAATTACTATTTAGACCTGTTTTCATAGCACAAGCGTTTAACCTTATTTGAAAATAGTAACAATATTGATTTGACACGTATTTAGTATGCGCACGTCTAAAACACGCTTGTTGACCATGACAATATTTTAAATATAAATTCATATTATATATTCATCTACTTTGCCTCTCGATAAACTTGAACCTCTGAACAACTACTTTTAAGTATCTCAGTACTTAACCAACATTCACGAAACTCTATAATCTTAACTAGTTTCAAACTGCCGCGAGGTGTACCCCGTTCGTTAACCATCACCTTTGTCTTAAGGAACAAATTCCCTTAACGGGAACCCCTTCCTCAAGTAGCGAATGCACGCCCGGAGGCAAGTCGTGATGGACAATTCACGACTCCATCGCAAACAGATTTCTAACAGAACAGCAGCGCAATGAAGTATATATCAAATGACCCAAATAAGTCGTTGGGAGTTTCGTATTTGGACCCGAGGGTCGTAGGTTCAATTGTTCTGTATTATAAGACAGAAGTAAAGTTCGTAAACTTTACACGTTAAGTGTAGAGAATGCCAAAAAACCGTGAATATGTATAGCTGTTACATTTATTGCTATACGGGGTTTCAAATAAGAATTGTAGCCGTGTTTATTGATATTTTGACAGCTGTCATTGTTAATTTTATTCAGTATTTTACATTGGAACTATATTTACAAGTTATTAAAACTTATTATCAAAAACTGAGACGATCGATGTATGTACGAAATGGACCTGTCAATTGGCCGCCTAGAACATGTGATATCTCCCCGTTAGAATATAATAAAAATCAAGAACATAACTCGCGTTATTATTAGTGAAATAGCACCAGATTTATGTGAAAGAGTAACTAAAAATTGGATCCAAGAATGCATCGTATCAAACGTAATCGTGGTGCACATTTGAATGAAATTATATTGCAAAACACATTCTTATTATGACGTTGTAATTATTCAGAACATAGGTCTGTGATATTTTAAATACTAAATTAATGTATTAATTATAAATATATACATATAAAATCAATTTTGTCGAAAAATATTGTTTTTGCGTCACCGGGATTCGAACATGGATCTCTATTTCCAATCCGGGGAAGTACACTACCAATTGTGTTATAATTTTATTTAGTATTTTTCATGACAAATTTTCGAACCTATATGTTACATTTTTCAAATGAATACACCTGTCGTTCCATTATTTGAAAGCCATCTACATTATTTTTACAGAATCTCAAATACCTTTGAGTAAACCGACTGCAGACGCCAGAATTATCAATTCATTTTTATTAAATTTTGGGCACATTGAAACAACTTATATTATTAAGGAAAACTCATTCTTATCGTGAAGTTGTAATTATTAATTATGGAAATAGAGATCCAGGTTCGAATCCCGGCGACGCAAAAACAATATTTTTCGACAAAATTGATTTTATATGAATATATATATTCATAATTAATACATTAATTTAGTATTTAAATCATGTTTACCATTTTATTAAAACGATAGCAAAAAAAGTATCTTACGCATGTTTAAGTTAATAGCTACTGGGTGTATATTATTACGTGTTGTTCATCTGAACAGAAATGTCTCCTTTAAATCTAGACAAAACACATGTTTTGTTTTTCTTCTACTTTTGTTATGACAGTGTGAATGAAACAGGCCACCCACACTCATACAGCTTCTCTTATATCTCCTATATTCACATATTGTCTAACAATCAATGCGTATTAACATTCTTCACTGATAAAGCAAAACAATTATTTCACAACGGCCATTGTCTTCGATGAGTTTATCATATTTGTGATATTATGAATTTGTCACGTTATAATATATATCATTTTTTTTATAGCATATATAGTACATATGAAAAAATAAAAATAATCACTTTATCAGACGTGGTCTGTTCTAAAGTAATTACCTGTACAGTTTTTAAAAGTTGTAATTGGTTAGAGGTAAGTAAGTATAATGTTAAGTAAGTTATGTGAAAAGAGTACAATCCGAAGTTATAAAATATTATTGTCTGTAATATGCAATAGCTGGAGACAAAAATGTGTGACAAATTAGATTAATTTTGCTTTTTACCCACATCAAGCAACCATTTTGTTATTTTTCGTTTGAAGTCGTTAATCACTTTAGACCCTTTAACGTCTAGTGGTAATTTAAATATTCGCGGAGCACAAAAGGAGACCGTTGAGCGAATTTGGTATTAAATTTTGGCACTGAAAAGCATCCTAAGGCCCATGTTATACTATTTAACATTATAAAAGCCAGCCTAATTCGAAATGCAGTGGGTTCTTTTGACCACGAGGTGGCCAGTGGTTTTGTATAACAAATCTGGAAATCAAAGAGGAGGTCCAATAAAGTATTATATAGATATGTCAAAATATATCAAAATTTGACAGTATCCCACCTCTTTAAGAAAATCTTATAATTGAAACCTGATTTCTGATAAGGAACGAAAGAATAAGTAAAACGTTATGTGACTCCGATTATGACTATAATTGGTAAACTGGTAACTGAGCTTTAACGATGATCGATTATTCTTCTCATTCACGAGCTCTATCTCTTTACGTTGGCTATCACGAGCAGGGCCGGCATGGGAGCTTTTACTCATAAAATGCTCCTGAGTAAGAGGTAGGTCCCCTTATTAGCATGTGCACGCAGTGCATACAAGCAAAAAAGCTGTGCATTACTAAAAATTCTGGGAAACAAATATAAATTAAATAATTGGATTAACATAAACAGAAAGACTATTTTACAATTAGCCCCATTTGTGTCCCAGCAGAGACTTCAATTGCTTAGTTCTAAAAACTATCACGACAACTCACCGCTGTACCCATTCACGGCCTTGAGCTATTCACATTACTCAGGTTCTATCTTTAAGCTAGTAAATTACTCAAGTTATATAATTGACTATTTACTGAATTGAAAATTTCTTTCGGTTGATCTGTTTTGTATGGAGTCGTTACCTATGCTATTTTTTTTTAACATTAGAAAGGCTTACAACTGCGTGCAAATCGTTGAAGTGTCTACATCCTCTTTTACTAATTCGCGAATTTTACTGTTATTAATATTAATATTAAAAATATCATAGACCTATGTTCTGAATAATTATAACCTCACAATAAGAATGTGTTCTCCTAAATAATAAAGTTGTGTCAATGTGTCCAAAATTTAATAAAAATGAATTGATAATTCTGGCGTCTGCCATCAGATTACTCAAAAGTATTAGAGATTCTGTAAAAATAAGGTAGATGGCTCTTTCAAATAATGGAATGATTAAATGTATTAATATCAAAAAGGTAACATATAGGTTCGAAAATTTGTCGCTAAAAATATTGTCGCTGTAGCATAGTTGGATAACGCACCTTTCCCAGTTTGGAAAGAGATCCAGGTCCGAATCTCGGTGGCGCAACAACAATATTTTTCGATACAATTGATATTATATGTATATCTTTCTAATTTATATTTAAGATTTAACTGTTGGAGGTTTATTTTATAGTGCACCAGTCATTCCTCAACGAATTACGAATAATCAATCATCAAACACTGTTACAATCACAAAAAAATCTCGCTTTTTTTGAGTATATAAGGCATGGAGAATACCTGAAGAATTTAATGATTATTGGTAATATATAAGGTCAAAGATCAAGAGGTTGATTTGTAGCCAGAGCATGTTCGAGAAATAACCAAACCCTCGCTACACTTGAGGCCTAGGATCGCGAATAGTGGAAGAAGGGTATTTACGCAATGGAAACAGATCAGAGTATTTGATTATTTAAGGGTAGCTAACTAAAAATATAGTCAAATTAAATTTATCACCGTTATTAAATAAATATCAGATATCTCATAGAGGCGAAGATATTTTTAGTATATTTTAAGGAAGATATATAGAAATATGGGAGGTAATTACAGGACTTATGACCTGTCTTCGGCTGGCTTGAGTGATCGTCTTATATATATATAAAACGTTCATTAATTCTCACCCTTTAATCTCCATATTTATTAAATTTTTGAAAGTTATATAAATGGTATATCACTTCGAGTACCACTACACCATCGCCATCTATGGACAAAATTTGATAATACATTTTTCCTCGAAACAGCATATATTATATGTCAACTCAATGAGAATCTGATTTTGTTGAAAATTATTTAAAGCAATATTTTTTATGATTTTTAAAATGATTTTGATTAAAATGAAAATGATTTACGCCTGTAATTACCTCCCGTATTTCTATATATCTTCTATTAAATATACTAAAAATTGCTTCGTCTTCACGAGATATCTGAGAGAACAGTGACTTTATAGGTGAAAATTCTGCAATTGTGTATTCTTGGAGATATTCAAATATTTCTGGAATTTATCACCGTTTGAGAGCTCCCATCGAAACTGAACAGCGTTCAACATTTACCCAGCTCGTAATCCAATTAATTTAATTGAATTACAATTAATTTATGTGAACGGGAGATCGTATAAACAATAATTTAATTTATTTTTTATTACATAATGAAAAGCATGGAACTCATCCACGGTATTTGGGTACAATTTCAAAGATCTGATGGGCCTATCATTTACCATTCCGTACATCATTTAGTGCTTTCAATGAAATTGTTGTTTTGAATTGATGTTGTCACATAAATAAAGACATATGTACCGTAATATACAAGCTATCCCAAAAGTCTTATTCATAATAAAAATTCTGTAATAAAATAATGAATCGGTTTAATAAAAAAAAATGTTTATTTTGCATTTAAGTACAGTCCTTGGAAATTTATTTCTTAAAAATTATGTTTCTAAATGTGATCCGTTATTTCGCTGGCACTCTTCTAAACGGGAGGCAAAATATCTGAAAACTGCTCCGTGATCGCTGCTATTTCTTCTCTTCATTGGTCCAGAGAGGGATGATTGTTACTGTATACCTTTGATTTAAGGAAAAAGTCCATTGGTGTTAAGTCGGGGCTACGTGGAAGCCAATTTATGACACCTCGTCGGGATATTAATTTTCCAAGAAAAATTTCACGAACTAGTAAGGACACGCTTCATAACTACTGAATTCCCAAGGACGCGGCTAAGGATCGGTATACCCCCCTTTCTCTCGCTCATTGCGTTGATGCAGCGAATGAATCAAAATGAAAAATATTTTTGGTACATACTGTATTTACATATAAAGCCATCCCTATAAATCAAGGTTATTCTTATTTGAGGAGAAATGAGACGTTTTATAACTGTAGGGATATTTATTTGTTCAACAGCTGTGAACCTTTTTCCAACAAAGGCTTTCACAACACTCAGAGGGTGGTTCCGGCGTTTTTTTCATTAATTTACATCTGTCAGGCTTCAAACATTTAAAACTCGAATCGGTTAGAAAGTTATTCTTCTAGAATGATATGTGTTAAAAAATTGTGTAAATAAACACGACCAACTTGATGGTCGCTTCTCGGCCAATGATGGCCTCCGAGTGACCATGGCCAGTGTTTGCGTAAAATATATTTTTCAATATTGAATTCATAATTTATTATAAAAATGCAACCTAACTTAACTTAACTTAACGGTGACACATGTTCGCTACGCTCAAACTGGTGACGGACTATATGGACCATCATCATTATACTTTCGTCGTTGTTTCTTGCTAGCAATACAGAGTGTACATCATAATCGGTACTGGCGTTTGTTGTGTAATATAATTATGCATTAATCTACAATATCAAGTCTTACCAAGCACGCAAATATCTGAACAAGCGTTAAAATGTTATAAAAAAATATACAGTGTAAAATATTCAAGAAGTATGTACAAATTCTGCACCGTTACGGAAAATTTTATCGTATAAGATTTTCACAAAATAATGTTAAGCTTCAAATAAATATTTATTTGAAATAAATATTTATGAAATTGACGCATTTTTAATAGGTAGGTGCATATCTTTGCTTCAGGTCCTAAATATCTATCAAGTAGTCTGGTCTCACAGATTTCGATGACCATTGGTATTCTATATTTAATTTTGAATCAAAAACATATTTAAATTAATCTAAATAATCGGCATAACTACGTTTTTTATATAAATGCTTACATCTCTGACACGGTTAAGATTAGCTTACACCCAGTATGTAAACTAGTGTCAAAATTTCAGCTTTTTACATTTATGAAGTAGTGTCGTAATTTCCATGGTTCTGTCATCACTCACGGCTCATGATGAATAATGAAACCTTTTTTCAAATTTTAAATATAGAAATTTAGTATTCCGTTTTCAAATTCTCTCCAGACCGTTTAAACAGCGATTGATATTCAAATTTTCGCGGGAAACGTCCCCCTGCAAATTTACCCCATTTCGGGGTTCTGGACAAATTGCGCACAATTATGGCAATACTCAACAATTGAGATTGATGAGAAAGCAATTGAGGGTTTCGCAACAGATTGCTTCATTTACATTTGGCTAAATGTTTTAATATATATTTACTTAAGGGAGAAGTGCAATTACATTTAAGTACGTATATTAGCTTCTATTAATGATAAAATTACTTTTACGTTTGCCGGAAAAGATGATATAGTTAAATTAACAAGATTAAGAAAGGCTCGCTTATGATGACTGACGTCAAAAAGATATTAAATGATCTACAATATACAACATTTCCTGTTAGTCGTATTAACGGCTAAAAAAGAACACCTGCAAGCTCTACTCGCGACTAAATTCCCATGTTACATTGTATCTAAGAACACATGTTCTTAGGTGTGGTATAACGGACTAGCCCATATAAAATACTGGTAAATATTTTGCAATCAGTTCTCTTGAATAAATCGTGAAACAACTTGAATTTTTATTGACGCGATACATCCTGAAATCGTAATACTTTCACGTATGTTTCTACTAATCATTATCAGTCAGTTAAAATGTCCTGGTGGGATAAGATCCCGTGACTATATCGAGTATAAAATTGATCAGTTGACAACCCGAATTGGAATTCTGAAGGAATATAAGAGCAGATAGATCTAGCCTACCTTGCTTTAAAGTCCTGGATTGGGTGTCGTCTTCACCTCCGGTTGACTAGCACGTTTTTTGTGCCGAACCGCGAGAACAGCTTCTTCTTGGTCGGCGAAATCGCAAGTAATGAGTTGGCCAGAGTGGGACAGGTATAGATTATTGGATCGACAAAAGAGACAGATAATAGATATTTGACTTGCGTCAACATATCCAGAAGATTGAAAACGATAAACGATCGGACCAGACTGACGCTGCTATTCTCCGCTAAAGCCTGGAACTCGGATGTCGCTCACGTCTTTGGTCAGCTGAGTATGACAATGATAGCGGTGAATTTAAGTCATACGTAATACATTGTTTGAATTTAAAAATTCTAATTATGACTGTCATTTTTATCTTTTTACATATATCTACTCGTCTAGGTACTATACTTCAATTATTTTAGAAGCCATGAGACAGATAAATATTATGTCAAACGTATAGATAAACAAGCTATTCTTAAAAAATCTTTTAGAAGGATTGACAAAGGCGTTTAGATGAAAATTGAGAAAAAAATACTCACAGCCGTCAGAGAATGTTATAAAATGCTGCGCCGATAAAAGCATTGAGAAAGAGATAAATAAGTGATATAGTCATTTTTTTTATATTGCATTGTTACGTTTCATATAAACAAAAAAAAAACCTTAAAATATAAAAACTGTACATATTATAGTTTGTTCAGTTGTGATGACAGCTCGCCATATCCTCCCCGGTTGGAGTGGAGTGGCTGAGCTGCACAATGGAATGAAACCATGTACTAGAAATAATAATTTCACTTTAGAGTACGTTCATAACTATTTGGCATTTCATTTTTCATGTTCTTTTTGTATTTTTATTATATTTTTATTTTATTCTTACTTTATTATTCATATTTGATTTATCTTTTTATTACAAAAAAAAAACTGGCTACTTTAACACAGACTTTAGTCTAGCAAAGTAGCCAGGACAACGCTGTATATATCAGAGGTGAAGTCTACTCCATCCCACACAATAAACTATGTATTATGTATGCGTATTATGTATCCACCTCTGTTAGTACAAAAATATGGATGTCAAAATATATATAAATAAATAAATAAATAAATTTTAAGATACACGGAGAAAATAATTTCAGCTGAATTTTTTTTGGTGTTAAAGAAAAGTATAAAATTTGCTTTAGATTTACATATTTTTTTCCCAAATCCCCAACAGTTAATTTTACAGCTCAAAATCTAAATGAATCTCAGTTGCTCAATGCAATTGTTGATTCTTATTATGATTTACGTTAAGAATATTTGTAGAACGTGCAATATTGAGAAAAAATTTAAGTAAATCGGTACTATTTTAAAATTAATATATATTTTTTTGGTGTATTAAATTTGTTTTTTTTATTACCTACGTACTTAATATATTCTATAGGTCAGACTATTTAAAATGATAGTATCAAGTTAGGACAGGTGAGCATATTAGTGACTATTATTAATGTATGATATACATGTCTATTTTAAATAAGTAAATTTCTGTTTTTTTTTTAACAAAATTATCATTTACTTGAAAATGTTAATTGAAATGGAAAAGGCTTTCATATTGGTTTTAAAATATTTAAATAACGTGGATTTTTTATAATTTTATTAAATGTTACATTAAAAAGAAGATTGTCAAATAAATAAATTCCAGTACTATATTGCAATACCTTTTCCAAAAATATGTCAATATCCAGAAAATAACTTTTATTAAGTTTTTTAACATTTGTCTGAACAAGGACGATCCCTTCAACTCCTCTACCCAATGGGAAATACGGGATGCAGGAAGATAGAGGGAATTTGGGAGAGGGACAGGATTAAGAAACGGGGGGCTGAAGAACCACCCAGAACTAGAAAACACGACCCACCTGTGAAATGCTCCTTTCAATATATAAATTTACTATAAATATTATGCATTAAATATATATAATATTGCAATTCGGAACTTTTATCAAGTCAAGAAATTGCTTTATATGATACAACCTTCTTTTTTATTTATCTTTCTTTAATCACTTAAAAAGAGGCACCATTATATTCGTATGTTCGTTTTTCTTTTCATTGTAAAATTAATATGTGATTTCTTTCTGTCTTGACACAAACGGTATTTTTATCAACATATCAATTTTACAACGGATTGAATTGAAAAATGATTATTTTTGTAGGATTCCCCTTACATACTTGATTTTTCATTAGTCATTTCTAAGCGTAAATATTTTCCTTTAATTTAACTACAATATGAATTGCATGTTGCGTATATTTACCGAAATATTACAGGTTTAATTTGAGCGGTAGACCTGTGTCACTGCACTATTTGGAAAGGGTTAATAATATCTGCCACCGAAAAGTGAACGGACTATTACAACCCACCACGCCCAGACAATACATCTCTGATTATTCATGTGAAATTATACCTTACGCCGTATGTCACCGGTACTGGTTCGCTATCGCGTTGTATACATTGCAGCAGGGTCGCATTTTGCCTGCATCTCCCGCCTAATGTCTCGCGGTAACAGTTGTTTGGACTCTGTGCAGAGGAACAATAGCCCTTATTTTGTACGAAGCCTCAAATACAGGGGTGAAACTTTAAAATTAATAAAAGTCCCCAGAAATTAAATTAATATTCGCAAGAAGATATCTTGACACAAGTGAAGAATTTTATGATCACGATAACTCCCGCAGTTCTTACTATAATTTGATCAAACTTTTCTGAAAAATTAATTTTGCAAATATCTCGGCTAAGTTCGTTAGCCACTTTGATCCGACATTTAGTTAGAAAATGGCAAATGTTTGAAAATTTTAAAAATCATCATTAATGTTGTTCCTTAGAAAAAAATTGTGATGAGCTCAAAATCACGAACCGTGAGTCAATCACTGATATCTTTAAGTTACATTCACTATCAGTGATTTAATATCTGGGAATATCGTGATTCGCGATTCATTTATTTATATTTGATTGTGAACTGTAATTCGACGCATGTGCATATGAATCGAAAATATTCATGAAGGAATGACGTTATAATTCATAATAGACGTCATCTAGTAGATTCTGCCAAAATATTTTAGACACACTTACACTTTACGTCACACTCACTATCAGTGATTGAATATCTGGGAATATCGTGAAACGTGATTCAAATTTTTCTTTGTTAAAAATTATATTGTTCTTCTGACGCCACCGTTTATCATCAATCAGCGCCATCTATCGGATTTTCCGTAATTTGAGTAGCGCCATCTATCGGAATATGATGTTAATGTTTATGCTAGCTTGCTGGTATCTTAATTTTATTTTTTTAGTATTTTTATTTTATATTTTGTAGGTATGTGTATGTATATGCAATAATTTTCTACTAATTATTTATGCTAGAATATGTTTTTTACGCAAACGAAGTTTTAATAATATAAATAAATACGCTAAAAATTATGTTTTTAAATTTATTTATTTCGTGTATGTATTGTGATATCAGAAACCGTGATAAGTCACAGCTTTCAATCACTGATATTATCGAATATCAATCACATTCACGTCAATGAGTCAAGAGTAGCATTTTTTCTCATCACTAGAAATAAAGCTATTTGAGAGAAATATACTTACAGATGCTGTAAAACGAGAGATATCTTCTTTCACACACATATTAAATTTACCTGATATTTATCCAGTGCTGAAGGAGATTTTGTTATGTGAAAAATAATCCGTGCAAAATATTAATAATATAATATTTATAGTTTGCTTTTAAAATTAGCAATATTAACTTTGTGGTTAAAATTCATATTTTTTATTTGTTATCTTTGTTTTATTAACCACTGAATTGAGTTTAAATGCATCTACCGGTTTCGAAAAATACCATTTTCTTCTTCACGATGTCGTAACTAACTAAAAACATATATTATTGTTTCTTCACCAGAATCTATTTTTTTTTTTAAAAACTACAATTATTCAAAAAATAAATTTAGTATCTAACTCAAATTGTTGCTTAATACAAATTTAGTCGAATAATTTTTAGAAAAAAATTTTAGAATGGGACTCGTAGTTAGTTAAATTTAGTTGATTGTTTATAATTTTTTGATTAGTTTTACATGCTTTATTTATCTCCAACGATTCCAAATAATTTAATTTGTGACCAACACCGTTTATATGCAAAATTGACAGTCCTAATTTTTTATCAAAACCGTGGTCATTTTCTATCAAATGATTAGAAAATTCTGAAAACCCACTATTGTTCAAACATCTCAAATGCTCCTTTACTCTTATATTAAAATTTCTGCCCGTTTTACCAATATAAAATGTAGCACAATCCTTGCAACTAAGTTTATGTAGATGTATTTAAACTCAATTCAGTGGTTAATAAAACAAAGATAATAAATAATAAATATTTATAGTTTGATTCATATTAAAGAAAAACAGTTCTCAGTTTTATCCTCAGGAAAATTATTATTTTTGGTAATGAAAAACGTGAGTAAATTAAATCATTAATAAAAATTATTTAATTAATTTATGTGAATAATAATGGTCCCAGAATTGACCCTTGCGCTACACCGTATAAAACGATTATTAAAATTGTCTCGCAGCTGCAGACTAAAGACCTTTTCACATTTATTATTTATAATTTATGACAATTAGGTCGTTACATTCACTTATTAAAGAATAAATAAATTAGGAGTGAATGTAAAGCTGATCTTAGTACGGTAAACAGGATTAAGAGAGGGTCGCTTGAGTAGATTGGTCATATGGAACGATGAGTGAGGAGAGAATATTAGAAAGATACATGATGCTTGATGAGTGTAGATGGAACCAGAAATAAAGGACCATATGAAGATGGGCTTAACAATCGACAAGCATACGTTAGGATAAAAGAATGTGGCATTCTATCCTGCCTATATATATATGTGGAGGATTATTGTAAATGATTGACGATACGATCGACCAACTTTTAGGTGTATATGAAAAGTTATTAAAGAACAGTGCTTTAAATAATTTCAAAAAATTGTGACATATATTGTTTCAGGAAATAAATATCAAATTTAGTCTATGGATGGTTCCATTGTTTCCACATATTAATATATATACGACTTCAAAAAATTTGATAGATATGAAGATTGATTAATGGGTAAGAATGGTGACGTTACATTTGTATAAAGTGATCACCTAAATTAATATAATAAAAAATAGCTTCGTCTCTATAAGATATCTATTATCTGTTTAACTACGTTTTTAAAATGAATTTCAGGTGATTCTAATGTTTTTTTAATTCAGCCTTTAACAGTTTTTTTTATGAATTACGAGTATACTCTCTGAATACAATATTGCTTTAAACAACACTCACACCCAATAAGAGCTAGAATCACAAAAGCACTTTGAAACTACGTTATCAATCATCCCCTCGATGCGAGAGCTCCCTCCTGCACCGAGATGTCGGTCGTATTGTGTTATTATCGATTTTTGCATCATTTTAGGGGTGTGCATTTCTACCCCTATTTTTGTGCGTTTTAGTTGGAGATTTCACCCGTTTATCATCATAATGATGCCATCGTTCACGGCTCCGGACGCGACTGCACGAACCCTAGGCATTTTAAATTTATTCATTTAGACCGATCATGCGATGGTGTCTCGGTTGAAATAGGTTTACTCCTCCAGGGGTTAAAGAAAACTGTCTTATAGAATCAACAATACGAATACATCACTTATCTACCCCTATGCCTTTTTTAAATTTAATGTTACCAATTTGAGGAGCTGTGGTACACTTAACGTATTTTTCGGATCAGACATTAAATTTATGAGATGAATTTTCAGAATGAGCACCAGTTTACGCCGATTTATCGGTAGTGTTGAATTACATTTGACATCATCATCCACGTATGTTTTTCCAATTTCCTCAGTATCTTACAAATCTTAGGTCTGTCAGTGACCAGATAAGTGCGTATTGTTTTTTCCGCTTATTCGGTCCAACGTGTAGTAGATTTTTCTTTTCTTCTCCGTCCTTGGATGTGTTCCACCACAACAAGCTTCTCCAAGCTCTTCTATTCTCGCAAGATACTCCAAATATTGAAAGAAGTCCATCCGTGATGTTCAGCTCCTGCAGAGTGGAGACATTTTGCGACATTTTGCAGGTGTTTCGCGACGATCTATTTTCGGTGACCGGCTAATTAAAAAAAATGCAGAGTTTGCTTGGCCTCCCCTTTCCCCCGATTTGGCGGCGCCTGATTTATTTTTGTGGGGCTACTTAAAAGGCCGAGTTTACACGAACGAACCGGCAACAATTCAAGAGCTTAAACAAAATATTTGTGCAGAAATAACAAATTTGGAGACAGAAACTTGCGTAATGTAATGCAAAATACTTTAGAAAGTGCAATTATTTGTCAACAACAAAATGGACGTCATTTAAATGATATTATTTTCCACACATGGATTAAAAAAAATTAACATAGTACACTTTCATGTAATAATAAATATTAAAATAACAAAAATTGTATCCATTTTACATTAGTCAGTCCAAGTTGGCCCACTCTGTATTCTTCTTATTATACATTGAACTTCCCCATCTTTATCTATGATTTATCGAATGTAGTGCTATTGGCAGTAAAAAAAAAGCAACGAAAATGTTGAACCTGTTTTTAATACCTCTAGGCTAAGATTATTTAAATGTTTTATCTTTTATATATTCAATAATAAATCAGTATATTGACATCTGTCATCTTTTCTTATCTATGCCGTCTATAGAACGGAACACCTTCATAGTCGCAAAACGACGATTCATGGTTATGTTTGCGACCAAACATTTGTCAAAATTTTCTGAGAAAATCATTCATCTGATTCCATCTTTACTTAAATGCACATCATACTGATAAAATAGCATTTTTGGATTTAGTTTTGTTTATCCACGTTTTTTATATCATCTAGATGTCATTTTTGTTCTTTTTGACAGCTAACTTACAAAGGTGGAATAGCTGTAATTGCATCGAGATTTTATTAACGTATGGTTTGTTTTAGAGAAAACTCTATCATTGAAATATAGATTTTATTGAGACCCTGACCACGTAGCGGTCACGAATGGCCGCATAGCGTCCACTATCGGCTACGATAGCCGACCGCAGGGCCTAGCAGCAAGCAATCGGCTGTCGCCGATTTACTTATGTGCTAGTATTTAATTTAATAATTTAAACGGTTTTCTTCAGTGACCTATTACAACGTATCACGTACGTACTTTTAGAACATTAGATGCACTTTGGAAAGTAAGTCGTAACACAGTTTTAAGTCGATTTTTGGTGTTTTGATTTCAAGGCGCTTCTTGTGTTTTGAAAAATAAGATACATTCTTAGCGCAAATGCACATTAAATTAAGATCCCTTTAAAGACCCGTTGTAAACATGTAATATAATCAAAAATGTAATCAAACAAATATCAGACCTCTCATGGATATTTAATGGAAAATATATGGAAGTATGGGGTAATTACAGGGCTTACGATCTACCTTCGGCTGGCTTAAGTGATCGCTTTAACGTACACCAATTCTCACTAATATTTGTAATTACCCCATATTTCTATATATTTTCCATTAAATATAATTTAAAAAAATAGCTTTGTCTCTATGAGGTATCTGATATTTGTTTAATAACAGTGCCTTTGTAGGTAAAAATCCAGTAATTGTGCGTTCTTGGTCACATTCATTTATATTTTATCACTGTTGGTTCAATGTAGTCCCTTCTAACTTCTAGTACCATCAACACTCGCCTTACTTCTATCTGTTGATACATTCATTCAATTATTTGACCATCGTCAGATATTTCCATAAATATTCAATTGAATTCAGTTAGTATTCAGAGAATTCTTTGTCTTTTCAAAAGATTTTCTCGTTCATTTCCTCTTCCGAGATTCTTCATGCTTGTCCTTCTTCTTTCCTTTCTTCTCGACTTGGACGCGGTTGAAGAGATCTAAGAATGGGAAAAATCTAAACTCGTTTATCGTGTTTTTGAGACTCGTATTTTGAAGACATGGGAGACATTTTTAGTAGCTTTAAAGGCAGCAATCCACAGGTAGAGATGAGGGCGGACCCACCGCTTACCCAGGACCGATGCAATAAGTTCAAGGCTCCTATCTCGGTCTTGCTCATTCGTCGCCTGGTTGCATTTTTTGCAGGCAGCTTGTTCGATAGCACACCGCATATTGACAAGGCGTTACCACACAGCTGCCAAAATAAGAATTGCCCTCATTGTCCTCGGTTGACTCATTTTATTAGTAAATAAATAAATAAAATGTATTTACAATACGTAACATAAAGATAATATAAAATAATACAATTAATAAGGCCGTGGAGCAGAGAAAAAGTGAAGAGGCACTTCCTTCCAGAAAAATATATAAGAGACTCACCATCCACGCAACACTGTCGGCAGATTTAACGCACAAGAACAGTACATCGAAGATCATATTTGGGTAGAAGAACAAAATAATAACGATGAAGCTACTCAGCAGAAGCAGTTCTTCGGTAGATCTGCCATCTAAAGACCCACATTCGAATAAAGCCCCTAAACAACTCCAGATTCCTGCCACGCTTGAGCAGATCGGAGTTCCTGACGCAACCTCGATTACTCCCTTCAAACCCTCTAGTGTATCGTGCCATGCATCCATCAGAATCACACAATGCACAGATACAGGCTTGCCATGGTTGGAATTGTTGCAGGATTAAGGCTGTTCATGGGGCATTGAAATATGCAGACTAATTAAATCTTCCAAAATGAAACTGAAGATGAACTGAAAAGTATAAACAAAGACAAAGAAGTGCTAAAAACAGAGTATTTTTGGCATGTTCTGAGAAGCGAAAAATTTGAAGTAATAAGTCATGCTTCAGGAGAGATTTCAATGAAGACTCGACGCAGAAAAATGACGCATCAAAATCTAAAGTCCAAAAGGTAGTTATGATTTTCAATCTCAATGGAAGTGGAACATTGAAGAAGAATATTATTAATAAAATCGGCGTTAACTTTGTAGAGTTTCATCAAAATGGATGGATATAAATGAAACAATGTAATAACAAAATTTAATAAAAATGAATTGATAATTCTGGCGTCTGCAAATCGGTTTACTCAAAGGTATTTGAGATTCTGTAAAAATAATGTAGATGGCTTTCAAATAATGGAACAACAGGTGTATTAATTTGAAAAATGTAACATATAGTTTCGAAAATTTGTCAAGAAAAATACTGGCGTTATAGCACAAAGGTAGTGCACTTCCCCGGATTGGAAATGAAGATCCAGGTTCGAATCCCGGTGACGCTAAAACAATATTTTTCGACAAAATTGATTTTATATGTATATATTTATAATTAATACATTAATTTAGTATTTAAAATATCACAGACCGTCTGTTCTGAATAATTACAACTTCACAATAAGAATGTGTTTTCCTTAACAATGTAATAACATTCGAAACTCGAGTAGTGCTAATAAACTCAAGTAGAGTAATACATTGTTTCATTTATTTCCATTCATTGAAGAAGAATACTCACTTTTCGCTGTGTTATTATTTTTTATTCCACCCATTACCCAATAGAATCCTCGTTTATACTGCCCCAACAATGCGTATGACAGTAAAAAAACACCAAAATAGCCAAATCGTCTTTTCAGAATGGTCCAACTGCTCATAAGTGTACTTTTGGGACAGTAATTCTCATTGTTGTACGTATAACGTATACTTTCTTCTTCGCTACTTCCATCACCTCGTTGTAGTAAATCAAAATGGCATTAGCAATAAACACTCTGTTCTTTGGAAAATTCTGGAACATTTCTCCGTGTGGAAATAGAATTACTTCATTATTAGTCCCGGTTATGGGGGAATTCCGTCGGCAGAACTCCCCCAAGTGCCGGGAAAATATATTAAGATGGAATACTGCAATAGTCGAAGCTGATGCAACAATAGAGTGCTAGAGAAATAAGTAATGTATAACGTTATTAACTTTTTTTGTCCAGCATACTCCTCTTATAGTTTCGGCCTTTATTGGTTCATCTCAAATAGTAGACGCCATCTGTTACGAAATATATATTATATGAAATTGAGGCTAATCGTGGTGTTGCATCCAAAATTTTAATTTCGATTCAAAGGTCCAGATTAAACTGAAATTGATTTTATTTAAAATATCGTCAAAGAATCTTTGTTAAGATGAAATCTATGTAAATTTTTAAATTGTTTAAATAATATTATGTATGATAGAAAATGTGAAGGGGTGTTATTTTTTTTAAATTATAATTTTATTATGCTAATTAGAAAGTTATACATATATAATCAATTTTATCGAAAAAATATACTGTTGTTGCTACCGATAGATTGATTATATAGGTATATCTTTCTAATTAATACATTTAATTAGTATTTTTTTAAATATCACAGACCGTCTGTTCTGAATAATTACAATTTCACAATAAGAATGTGTTCTCTTTAATAATTTTATTATATTTTGATTTATGAAATACAATTTTTGCTAGTCTAATTTTAATTATATCATCATCATATTCTTCTTCAGGCACTGCTGGATGAAAGCTTCCCCATAATTCTGGCAATTTCTTTGGTCCTCTACCATGTCTCTACCATTTCTCTGATAATTTCGTCTACCCATCAAGATTTTAGGCTTTTGGGTGCCCTAGGATTTTTTTTTGTCTCGTGGATACCATTAATCTTTGTCTATCGGTCACCTCTACGTCTTAAAATATGACCCGCCCATTGCTATTTATGCATTTTACCAGTTAAGGTGAAATCCTTTTCCTCGATATGCTTTACAACACGCGTGTTTCTTTTTCTGATTGCAGGCAATCTTCTTTCCGTACTTAGCTGGTCGCCTAGAATTCTCCGCGCGTCATTCTGACAAAATAAATAAACACGTTTCCAAATTTCTTCGAAAGATTTATGAAAATTCACAAAAAAAGAAATAAATTGTTTCCAAGAAAAATATTATTTTAAGTGTTTGGTACCTAATAAAGTCTATTGTTTATTTGATCGCTTCCAAAACGGTTAAAATTTTGTAGCGAGGTAATATTTTATTGGTTGTATGAAAATTTCTGCACTTTATCACTTTATCACAATCTCGACTATTCAGGTGGATCAGAACGATTATGTGATTGGAATTTTAAATCTCCCCGTAAGTCGGTATATCATTCGCACTAAATCAGAAATCTTTTGCTACTCTTGAACCGATCAACAGCGTTTCGCCTCAACCTTTGTATTAACACTCCACTACATAAATATTACTCGCTTAAAACAAGGTGAAAATTGAAATATGTGATGTTAATACAGAGGTTGAAACGAAACGCTGTTGATCGGTTCAGGAGTAGCAAAAGTGCTGACCAGCTGATCAATGGACTGAGTAATATCGGTGCAAAAAAATAATACGTTATTTTCACTCCTCATGAATCTTTTGACAGATCGCAATGCTCCAATAGAGCCGTCATTGTCTGACGTGGGACCAATCCACTTATCATCCCAGCATCTCGATAAATCTCAGTCTAATCTTATAGAAAGCGATGCTTGTCCTTTGATTCCCGCTGGAGCTCCTCCCCACCCGGGGAACGCCGCCATTCTCACCCCTTCAAATCATCCCCAATCGTTGCCACCTGCTTCTGGAGAAGTTATCGGTGTCTCATCAAGTCGCGATCTCTTCGCCTTTATCTCTCAGAAACATGCTTTTGCGCTAGAGAATCGAATATGAATTTAAATTACACGACCATGTGACCTTTAGGAAGAAAACCAATTCATTTTCCGCGCGTTCCGGTGCTGTAAACTCAGTGTACACGTAGACATTTGCGATTTTGAAGTCGAATAAATATTAGTGATGAGCTAAACCGTTATTGTGAAATTTGTGATCGATTGTAACGATGATAAGTAACTGATTATTCGTAATTCGGCGAGCAATCATTGATATACTAGAAAATAAACCTATAACAGTAAAATATCAGTTACCAATGATCGTTATAAAAGAAATACGAAACGCACACTCACAGTCACAATAACGTTTAACTCATTACTAATAAATATGAATATTATACATTTATTGTATATATTAATCATTCAAATAATTGTTGACATATATATATATATATATATAAGGAGGGGAAAAAAATAATGTTCCGTCTAACTGCATATGGTATATATTCTGTCTCTCTCTTTCGCATATAATTTTAAATTCTATTTCCCACATGTTGTATCTTACTGTATGTGTATTCTGTATCTCTCTTTCACATACAATTTTATATTCTATCTCCCTTGTACTCTTTTTGTATTTATGGTTAGTTTTAAATACGTCCTGACGAAGCTTGAGATAAGCGAAACCGGTTGACGTATAATAAATTTGGTGGTTTCATAAAAAGTGATTGCTTTCTATGAAAATGTAAATATTAAATCGATTTCTAAAAGTTTTCCATAATTTGATTGAATAAGCGACTGAATATATATATCTGTGTGTTGGGTATATAATTATACACCTTTTTATGATTCTGTACACAATTTTGCGTTGTCACTCTTTAGGACCCTACGCAAAACATAGACATCCTTCTCCTCCCCTGCCCACCCCACCCCCTCCTCATGATATAAATAAATATATTACAACGAATACCATTCAATCCAATTTTTCTCGGTTACACTCTAGGACCCTGAGAAAAATCATCAAACTACCTCGTGCATTGAATAATTTTTTCGTATATCGTTACTGTTTACACCTTTTCCTGAGTACCGGGCGACGCCGGACACCATCAAAAATCACCATCATCATCATTATCAACCGTTTTCTGTCCACTATTGGATGAAGGCCTCTCCGAGTGTATTCCACTTTTTTCTGTTTGTTATTCGCTGCTACGTATTTGAGCAGGCTTTCGGGCGGCTTATCGGCCTATTAACACCGCAGCATTACTGCGTTCCACCAACGATTGTTCTAGATCACCTAGATCAAAAATAAGACAGACCAAAAAAAAAACAAGAATTTTGGCTTATTATTGTATTAAGATACTCTGTCGTACACGCAACTAATCTTAGTATCAGTTCTTGAATAGTGTCATTTTATTTAAGATACATTCATGACTTAAAATGTTATATAGTGTGAGAACTTTAATGACAAAAAATGGAGAAAAATGATTAGTTTAGGTGTATCGTCTGAAATGCAAAACAAAAATGACAATAGCCGTATCGGTGTGAATTAATTTTAATCTTGTGTAATATAATTTTAAACAGGAAGTGGTCACCCCCTCCCCCACCACATCGACGCAGCAGGCTGCACATCACAATAATAATTCAAAGTATGCACGGCATTAATTTATCGTAGAAAAGCGTCGTTTAATGAGGCGGGCCGCAGGAATTAATCGTCAGCGGGAAGATGGCGACAAATTTAAAAGTTTAAATTAGGAATGGAAGCAGCGCGCGCTCTAATTGGCCGATGGCGTGACGCTCGGATTGCCAGAGACAAAAAAAAAAACGATCCGTTAAGTAGGTACCGCGCGCGTACCTGCCTACAGAATGACAGAAAAAACGATAACGAGCTGTGATAAAACTGTAATATACGAGAAATGGGGGGAAACGATCGATATTAGTGTCATTGAAGTGGTGGAATGCTTTTAAAATGGTGGTATTGATTGATTGCAATGGATTTTTTTATAGGATTTCGTGTTTAAATTGTTAATAAGGATTCTGAAATTATCTGGCCTCGTTTTCTGATGTTTTGAAACGCGCGGTGGACTCGCATCATCAAAGTATTGGTGGTTCCAGTTTTTCTAGACCAGTGTTCGCGGAAGGAGGCACAATGAGATACATCTGGATATGAAATCAGAGATCTGCTTGTCATTGGTAGAAAAATACGATAATTCAAACCGGTGTGCGCGACATTTGATTCAACAACTATAATACATATCTCTTTTGAAAAGTAAAGTATAAGTCTAATACATTAACATTAATATAAGACGTTGAATTACAAGCATGTATTATGTTTTAAGTTAAACATACAGTAGAATCCCGATTTCACGTTTTCCTTCCATCTGCGTGTTATTTCTGCAGTCTCGTGCCGTTTTAGTACATTACAAACTCTATTTTGCGTTTGTCTTTCCCGCGATTTACGTCTAAAATTGATTGAAATTTTAAATATGAATTAAATATATTAATTAGAAAGATATACATATAAAATCAATTTTATCGAAAAATATTGTTGTTTCGCCACCGGGATTCGAACCTAAAATTGATTTTATATGTATATCTTTCTAATTAATATTTTTTAAATAATTACAACTTCACAATAAGAATGTGTTCTCCTAACAATAAAGTTGTATCAATGTATCCAAAAATGAATTGATAATTTTGGCGAATGCTATCAGATTATTCAAAGGTATTTGAGATTCCGTACAAATAAGGTAGACAGCTCTTTCAAATAATGGAACGATTAAGTGTATTTATATCAAAAAGGTAACACATAGGTTCGAAAATTTGTCGTTAAAAATATCGTCGCTGTAGCATAGTTGGATAACGCACCTTTCCCGGTTTGGAAAGAGATCCAGGTTCGAATCTCGGTGGCGCAACAACAATATTTTTCGATGAAATTGATTTTACATGTATATCTTTCTAATTAATATATTTAATTAATATTTAGAATATCACAGAGCTGTGTTCTGAATAACTACAACTTCACAATAAGAATGTGTTCTCCTGATGATTGCAATTTGTTCGCTATACGCTATAGAGCCAAGAGTGCGTTGATCGTTTGCTTGTCATTTATACGTATTTTTCATTCTAATACCTATGTAATGTGTACGTTTCGTTGTCTTATTGTTTTTTACAAAGCTGAAATCAACAAGAAAATTGCCTAGAAGATAGTATAGACAACATTGATGGCTGGTAAAGAATTCATGAATAACCCTTGTAGATTTACATATACATTCACTCAAAAAATCAAAATAAAAAACATTTCCGTAAGTGAAAATAACGATTTTTAAATACTAAATTAATGTATTAATTATAAATATATACATATAAAATCAATTTTGTCGAAAAATATTGTTTTTGCGTCACCGGGATTCGAACCTGGATCTCTATTTCCAATCCGGGGAAGTGCACTACCTTTGTGCTATAACGCCAGTATTTTTCTTGACAAATTTTCGAACCTATATGTTACATTTTTCAAATTAATACACCTGTCGTTCCATTATTTGAAAGCCATCTACATTATTTTTACAGAATCTCAAATACCTTTGAGTAAACCGACTTGCAGATGCCAGAATTATCAATTCATTTTTATTAAATTTGAATTGGAAATAGAGATCCAGGTTCGAATCCCGGTGACGCAAAAACAATATTTTTCGACAAAATTGATTTTATATGTATATATTTATAATTAATACATTAATTTAGTATTTAAAATATCACAGACCGTCTGTTCTGAATAATTACAACTTCACAATAAGAATGTGTTTTCCTTAACGATTTTTAATTAAAAAAAAAAAACAAAGATAATTGTAGAACTATAAACAGAGGATGTGTAAAGGTGAAAGTTTTTACAAAAATGGCGCTATACAAATTATCCAATATTATTTATTTATTATAACGTGATAAGATAGGACGTAGTGGAACTTGATGAAATATTAATTAGTCTACTCATCCCGTGAACCCGCTTCCTACAAACGACGATGCCATATTGAGGCATATTGAAGGCTTCAAAGCAGATTTTACTAGTATCAGCAATGTACCACCAGAATCTTTTGATTTAATTAATAATATTAAAAGAATAGTTTAAAAATAACAAAAATAATTTAATAAATAAGTTTAAAAATAAAAAACAGCAGCCAAAAACATTGTTTGAATAAAAAATAAATAATCCGCTGTTTTAATACCCCCAATTTAAATTTTTCTTTCAAAAACTTAAAATCGGAGTTTCATTGTATATTGAACAAAGTTATTATTTACTTATTTAATTATTTACTCAAAGGTATTTGAGATTCTGTAAAAATAAAGAAATTTCAATTTGAAAAGTGTAACGTATGAGTTCGAAAATTTGTCGTCAATGCACTGTGTTGGTATAGCATAATCGGTTAATCCATGCATCCCGGCAGCAACAATATTTTTCGATAAAATTGATTTTATGTGTATATCTTCTAATTAATGCATTTATTGACATTGATTATGACATAATTTGACATATTATATTTTTTTATAATAATAATTGATATGTTCTTCGCTCACCTTTCTAAGTAACTAACTAACTAACATGCGTTCGCGCCATTTCTCCGATTATTGAGGCTTCTAATAGAACCATCTGGTTCACCTGGTCATGCCAAGTCCTCTATTTCTGGTCCCATCAACACTTGCGTCGTATATCTTTCTTATCATTCATCCGTTCCATGTGGCCAAACTATCTAGTGATCCTTTCTTAATCTTACACGCTATGCTAAGTTCAGCTTTACATTCTTTACTCTGTCATAAATGAATCTGTCACATGTACACTTTAGTAAGTGATCTCATTTCCACTGCATTCAGTCTACTTTCGTTCCTCTTCTGCCAGCTCCAGACCTCACTTCTATACATCAGTGACCTTTCTAACAACTTTTTTTAAACATTTAAATAAATATCAGAAGATTACCTTCTTCTTTTCTCCTTCGTGTGCTATAAAAATGGACCTCTTGGAACGAGGCTCGAACCCTCGACCACTAGATCACGAATATCGTAACCACTAGGCCAGTCGCTTGTTTGATGTCACTATATTTCCATATTCTCGTTAGTTGGCTCGTAACAACTTTAACTAGTTGTGTGCGTTTCTTTGAATTTCCTATTCACTGTCTCCAGTGTCCATGAATCAAAGTCTTAAAAAGGCGGCGGTACCGAGTGCCAGGTACGAGAGTCCAGAAATTCAATTAGATCCCCCACCCGGGTGCAATTATTCCACCTGAGCGACTACAAAGTGCATCATTTCACCGTAAACATCTCCCGCTTATAAATTACCACCCCGTGGCGTCGTAACAATGCAATCTAATCAGTGAAATCCCATTTCCCGCGCTTTATTTTCCATTTCCCCCCCCTTCGCCCCCTCCCGAAGCAAGATTTCGCTTTTCCAGGGTGTTTGTAAGAAATGGCCGTGGCGTGAAGAGGCATTGTCGCGAGGATAATGGGGATCCGAGGGTCTCTGTATCGCGGAGCAAAAACAATCTGTTAAAGAGTCTCAGAACCGAGGGTAGCGTGCGTTTCAAACCCTGCTCGGCGAGATAGATGATGACTGACTCGGCAAAATTTGCGAAGCAACAATATTTTTGTAGATCTATGAATATTCATTGCTGAGCATACTAGTTACAAAATCAGCAACCTCCATTTTTACATCTCGCATATCTTTTACACATTATGTTCATTTATCAACAATCAAACTTAGCTCTTTTTGATGAAAATTGATCATTCAAAATTAGCATTAGTTGCAAAGTCAGTCGCTTTTTCCCGCCACCATTTATATGTTTAATACAATTTAAATTTATCAACCAGAAAAAATCTATTTATCGAAAAAATGTGTTAAATATGAATTAAATATATTAATTAGAAAGATATACATATAAAATCAATTTTATCGAAAAATGTTGTGGTTGCGCCACCGGGATTCGAACCTGGATCTCTTTCCAAACCGGGGAATGTGCATTATCCAACTATGCTATAGCGACGATATTTTTAGCGACAAATTTTCGAACCTATATGTTACATTTTTGATATAAATACATTTAATCCTTCCATTATTTGATTTTTTATTAATATATTTAATTCATATTTAAAATATCACAGACCGTCTGTTCTGAATAATTATAACTTCACAATAAGAATGTGTTCTCCTAATAAGAAAAATGTGTTCTTCATAAAAATATATAAATGTGTGTCAAAGTTTATTCATATTTAATAAAATAGATTTATTAATTTAATTCTCGTGTCTCTTGGGGTGATTTACTGAAAGGTATTTGAGATTCAACGCAATATAAAGTTAATTGCTTTTAAAAAATTTAATAATAAATGTATCAATTATTAGACATATAATTCATTGCTCTTACGCGAAATATTATAGGCGATGAATGTTTCGGCTGCCGATTTGTATATTTTTTAGATTATTATTTTTATATTAGTTCTCAACATTTATTCAATTCAATCTATTTCTAAGCTAAGTCTTGTTGTTAACAATTAGTTGTCCATTACATTTTCATAATACAACAATACGAATATTCGCTATGAATACATACGTTTCTGGTGCACGTTCACGAATAAGACATATATTGAATACATCTAATTCGTTTTGTGAGTCGCGTGTAGGACAGTACAAAGGTGAGCTCGGAGCAAACTGTCATTCATTGTTGAACGCAGAGACTAACTTAACGCGAGATGATCACGATTAGAAATTATTAAACAACGCGATACTTGACAGCTGTATTTTGTAATGTTTGTATATTTTTTTGAAGTGATTCAGTAGTTACATAAGACAAATATTTCCGTGCTAACAACAACTCACCCCAAGCAATAAAACATGGACACAACACAAGACAAACAATTAACATCTGCACGCCAGTTCCGAGAGTAACAACGATATTTGATCAAAGATTCTACATGTTCTTAGCTCCGAAACTGTACAATACACTCAGCACCAACTGGAAATCGTTCACTTCCAATAATAATACACAAATATGGACCCAATATATGATCCAATTGATTGGGTAGAGATCAATCAGAAGCATCGCTATTCAATATTCTAACATAATCATTATACAGTGTCTACACTAATAAATCACTGATTCCACAACACTCTAACTACTTTTTTTTTTCTCTATTTTTATTTTTATTCCTGTAGAATCTTTATCTTTATTGAATTAAACAACACCACAACAGCACGAAAAAAACTGACTACTTTAACACAGACGGCAGTCTAGCAAAGTAACCAGAATAATGCTGCATATATCAGAGGTGGAGTCTACTCCATCCCACACAATAAACTACGAGTATATACTTAATTGTATCTTATGTTTATGATGTTATATTATAATATATTCACCTCTGTTACAACGAAAACATGCATGTCAATAAAGTCTAATAAATAAATAAATAAATACATACGTTATTTTAATTAAATATTACAATTGAATTTGATTTATTTTTGAGCGTATCAAATAATAAATAAAATATATTTTCTTAGTAGCTACGATGATAAACAATACGGCATGAATGGGTTCCCTGCGCTACGTCGGTAGTGGTCGACGCTTTGATGAGAGAAATATTATAACAAAAGTGATTAAGATGGTGTAAGTGGGTGTCGCTCTCTGTGTGACATGGGTAACGCGCACGGGAGTGCCGTCAACACATCTCACCATGATGGATACAAGACCAGGAAGTCTCGCAGTCTCCCCACTTCACCAGAAGTCAGAAGGTATACCATTTTTTATATTTCCTGGTGTATTGTCCAACATGCAAGGCATTCTCTTATTTAGATTTTTAAAAAAGGATTTCTTGACAACTGCACATAAGATAAATCGGTCATTTTTTTACTTCCATAACTTATATTAATCTATTATGTATTTAAAAAAAAAAAGGCTACAGAATGAAATTCGAAAGTTATCGAAAACATAATCGGTTGATATAGCGAATTGGTAACGCGTTTCTCCAGTAGGAAAAGTCCAGTTTCGAATCCCGGTAGCAACCAAATCATTTTTCGATAGGTGGATTAGTTCTGCATATCTTTCTATAGGATTAATTTAATTTGTGTTAAGTGTTGGATTAGAAAAATATACAGAAATAATATTTTAGTTGCTACCGGGACACGAACCCGGAACCCGGATAATATAATACGCACAGGACTACGTTCTGAAATTTCAACATCACAACAAAAACATGTCATTTAAAAAAAATATATGTGCAGTTGACTATGCATGCACTTATCAATGTGTGCAGTTGTCTATCTGTCCACCTATTTTGTGTGCAGTTGTCTCGTAACTGGTCACCAGAAAATGTAAAATTTTTAAAAGATCCGATATGTTTTATTTTTCACAGCGAATGTATGCATTACCTAACTGTTTCGTGAAAATCATTGGGAATATTTTGTTTGTGTATATCTTCTTCTTCCACGGCACTACATCCCAGGATGAAATTTTGTATGAATTGTTTTTTTTTTTAATATAGACGCGTACATGGAATACGTAACACATCAATATTCTTACTACAGAATGGCCCAAGAAAAATGAGAACATTTCGTAAAATGTGATATAATTACATCACAATAAGTTTAACTATATTAACAAAGAACTTAAATAGTTTACTAATTTGCTTACTTACCTTTTTACCTATATTACGTTTTATTTCGACACTTTCTGGTCGCAATCTTTGATTATTGATTTTCCCATTGTCTATATTTAGTTTTTTCAAATTGTTGCCCAGAATGACAAAAATCACTGCAAAAGATTGTATTCTGATCAAAAATTTGCGAATTGAAAAACGTCGGGGTGCTAGGAAAATGATCAAAGAGTTTCAAAACAAAGCCTGGAGTATAGCTAGACATAACAGCAGGACGGAGCTACAATCAACTTTCTTCGTCGTGAGAATGTTAATTTCATCGGGCCAGGCATGTGGCCACCGAACAGCCCAGATTTAAACTCAGTTGATTATACAGTACGGGGTGTTTTGATGATTTCTGATTAGCTAAATATTTTGCAAAAAAAATTATAACTAATTATATTACGTTTTGAAATATCTCAGGTGTTTTTTGGGCCACCCTGTAAATATTAAGTTAAATACTTGTGTTTAAAAAGTAGGACTGACTTGATGGTGTCTTGAGTCGAGGCTCGAACCCCCGATCGCTAGATCACTAGGCGAGTATCGTAACCGTTAGACCACAAGCACGTACGTAGCATGGATTCACACCAAGATCTTCCATCTTCCATCATTATCGCTCGTCACAGTCAGCTCGAAGAGACATGCCTCATTAACATCTGGCAGAAGTTATAAAGGTTTGGCAAAGGCTTGGAAAGGGTGGAGATTGAAAGTTTTTTGTATAAGTGCTTTGCAGATAGTGTAGGAGTTGAGGTGTGTGTGTTGGAAGTTATTCAAACTGTGATTTTTTTAATTTTTAATTTTTAATTTTTTTATTCTTAACATAGTGCGTACATAAGCACTCCTATATATGCTCTAATATAAACAAGATTAAAGTATTTTTTTTTTACTAAAACTTATCTTTTACATATTTGGTCAGTTTCATTTTAAATCTATTCAATTTCTCCTCCTTTCTTATATTTTCTAGTATTTCATTAAAAATCTTCATCGCACTGATTTCTGAGATTTAGCCTTCTTCCTGAATGGTAGTCTCAGTCTATCCCTTTCTCTTGTATGATGCCCGTGCTCATGTTGATTTGCATCAATTTTTCGTGTAAATTCCGTTGATATATTCTTATTGAGAATTTTGTAAATAAATACCATTATATTAAAATATATTTTCTGCTTAAAGGTCATCATATTCATTCGAGAATGTGTCAGATGTTTAAGATGCTGTGAGATAGAAGCTCCTAACTTATTATTGTCTCACACGTGTCGGTTGTGTGTCGCAGTGTAGGGTGTCTGTTGTAACTAGAACAGGGTATATAAATAAAAGAGCACTTACAAGGTTTCGTTTATTGAGGTGATGAATTAATACAATTAAATGCGCGGTTGAACTCTGGAGTGGCTCACTGGAGATGCTGGTGTTAGGACGGCCTGCGAAGAAGTGAAGTTCGTTGCTTGAGCAGTAACCGTCTCTGGTGCATAATATTTATTTGTAGGTCGCTTTGGTTATTTGCGTCTGCTTATTGGTCGATTTGGTTCGAGCCCTTACCCGGCAATGTCTACGGGCGCGAGCAGGGTCACCATAATAAATTTCTCAAAGCAGAAAAGAGGTTCGTTCAGAATATTACGTTCAAAGAAAATGGTTGGAATCAGTATTACCATAAGCATTATGTCGCCGATCACAGCGGTCGGTGATGGAATTGGAAATGATGAAAGGATGAGAGTAAGGGATTCCTTCGATAGCGGACCAGGATAGACCACCGTCTCTACAATCTTCCATAAATTCGCCCAATGCACGAAACGGCACAAAAATTACAGCGGTATGTGAACTAGTGAATCAACAAATAATCACATGAGAACGAATTAAAATCAAACCAGTCGAGCCAAAGGAACAATGTGTACTGATTGGGAGTGGGCTAAGGGATAGAAACAAAACTAAAACAGGTGACAAAAACATCTGCTATATTATGGCAATAATATTTTTGTGTTCACCTGTAAAAAATAAATATTACGGATACGAAACACATTATAAACCTTCAGAATAATAAGAGCCGGGATATTGAATCAATCAACTGGCTGTGTTAGCTTTAAAAAAAAATTTAAGCACTAACATACATCACTTCTTCAATTAATTAATTAATTGATTTTAATTATTTTTATATGGGTAAAAATGGCAGAAATTTTGATATTATAATTAAAGAGCATTTGAGATGCCTAAATAACAAAAAAATTTAGAATTTTCCAATCATCTTTTGGAAACAAACTATTCCTTTGATATTAACAAGAGTTTAGAAATTATACATACAAATACTAGGGGTTTATTACAGTTCGATAAATTTGAAATTTTATAAATAAGAAAAAGTGTTAATAGCAAGCTTAATATTATAAATGACCAAATCCTCTTTGCAAATAGTCACTTTTTAAATTTGTTTTCATGTTAGTTCTTACTTATTCACCATTTTATAGTTTTGTTTTTATCTGTGCTTGTATTTTTTAATTTCAGTACACATTGTTTCCTGAAAAAATTATAGGTATCAAAACATGTCGAATAATCAATAAATAGTGGTTTAAACAAAGTATTTTGTCTAATTAATGTATAAAATGAGGCCACAAAGTAATTTTGCTAATATTGAAGAAGCTTCTTTTATATCTTATGCTTAGAGGCTTCGAACGACCGGACTTCAAGGTCGACAGCGTCACTTTGTTGTTTGTTAACCTTTACCATACCATGATATAAAATACCCGAACGAAGCCATGCTGTCAACTCGTGTTACCATAAACAACAGTTAGAAAAAATGTTTTTATGGCTTTAATGCCTCGAATTTACTTTAAATATTGAGCATTCAATTTTAAAAAAAAAGATTAACTACATAATTCAGAGCATTCATAAAGTTCTATTCAATGTGTACTTCCTTCTTATCTCTTCATTTAATTAGTAAGAAAGAGATAATTATATTTGTATATTTGTTGTTCTTTTCACTGTAAAAATAGTGTGTGATCTCTGTCTTTCATATCACAAATGATATTTTTACCAACGTATTAATTTTACAACGGAGTGAATGGAAAAATAATTGTTTTTGTACGATTTATTTTTCATAATTGGTTTTTCACTAGTCATATTTTCTTTAGGATTATCCAAAATAAGAATTTTATGTTGCACGTATTTACCCAAATATTACATGTTTAATTATGATGGTAAACCTGTATTACTGCATGGTTTGGGAAGGGTTAAAATATCTCTGAGCACAGTATTAAAGTGTGATCCACATTTGTTTATTTCCGATCCACTGTCTTAAAGATCTGTTCACATTCATTATTGGACGGCGACGGGAACGACAACGGCTGTGACTTGAGTTCTACTATTCACGAATCGTCTACTATGGTCTCTCATGGCTGAGGATCTCGATCTTCATGAACTCTCGCCCTTTTGACTATGCTCCTCTTATGGCTGTCACTTGATCATTCTATTCCATCACTAGTTGCTTTACCAATTTTTTAAAAATCCTCATATTTTTTGCGTAATCATTGATTAGTTCAAAATGGCCATTATTTTGATTTTATTGTTTTTGGTTTTTGCGTGGCGGTCGTATTTATTTTACTAGGCATAGAATATTTTGCAATGTGAAGGGTTTACGGAAAAAGAAATATCTCCGATTCTATTTCACCTATTAACATGGAGTTAAAAGAAATTTGCTAAGAAAGAAACGCGCTACAATATTGCTTATGTACATTTTCACCTACATATATGTGTGTGATTCACTTGGTTTTTTATTCTACTCGTTTAATTTAGGAAATAAAATTATGTAGCTCTCTTTTCCAACATTTTACCTATGACATTAAAACATCATTAGAGTTTACAAAACACAGCATGGTTACAAAGAATAATGAATAAGAAGCATTAAAAAATGTATAGAAATCCTCAGAATTCCATTGAATTATATTTTCTCTTTTAATCTCATGCAAACAAAATTGTATAGCTGTCCCACTACAGATATAAATACAAGTTGTCGAGTTAAAATGTTAGATTATTAAAATGGCCTTTTAAGGCGAAACGCGTCTCAATATAAAAAATACGTGGTTTTTTATAACCTCTATCCACGAGTGCTATTTTTAAGAGATTTTTGACTCGAGACAATTTCTGGGATACGGATTTTACTCTCATGTGATTTCTTTGCATTCGCAGTCTCCGTGAACACTCACACACACACATGTTTCGTCGTCTAACGTCTCATTTCATGCTCTTCGGACGTCAAACGCCATCGTCGTTCGTTAGTTGGGTAATTAGGAATCTACCCAATAGTAATTAAAACAAAAAAAATGTTTATTATTGAACGTCTCACTTATGACTATCTTTCTAGAATAGATAATTGTAGGGATCTACGGTAGTTTTAGGTGATGTTTGAGTACACGTGTTGAATCTTGCTGTCAGTCAGATCGTCGTATACATATCTCTTTTTACCAATCTCTAGCTAATCTCTGAGTTTATCTCCAGATCAAAATCTCAACACATGTACTTGGTATTAATATGAACTTAAACTAAATGTTTGAGATTATCTCATCAAGTCTCCTTCCGTCCATCCTTTGACTTCACCGTTGTGGTTCAGTTTACTGGGTAGTTGTAAAAGCGTTTTTTTGTGTACATGTAGATATTTAAGTCGGATTAATATGAATATTTTACATTTATCACTTATATTAATCATTAAATAATAGTTGACATATATCTAAGTAAATATTACATCAATTATTGTATAAAAGTGCCAAAAATGGTAAAAAACATTGATCATCATGAACGACAGCATAAGACACGCCTAATTCGGCCGGCGCACACTCTGCCACTAAGTGACGATTGGCATCCGGCACCCTCCGCATCACTCCGCACGCGCACATACACGTATTGACAAATTCACTTTGGGTTCTTCTAAAAACATTTTTTATTGTTGCATATAGTAAATACTAATATACATTGTAATTATTTTATCCAATACATTAATATATTAGGGAAGAATACCTATAATATGAACTCTGTATTTAGTATATTTACAGAGATATTCACATAATTAGACGCAATGTCAACTCAGTTTACATTATCGGAGAGGAAAAGTTAACATACATAGATGGGGTATCGATTCTTTGCACAACCCTTAAAATTATTAATCAAAAATTAATAACATGTTAAGGGTTATATTTGCACGACATTATGTTAGTTTTTGCTGTTCTTCTTCTTGTACTTGTGCCCTATCCGTTCAACGGACGTTGTCTATCATGACTTTATTTACTGCGTCCCGGAAAAACTCTACAGTAGACTGGCCAAACCATTGCTACAGGTTCTTCAGAAATTATGTTCTCATTCTTCCAGGGCCTCGACTTCCAGTGGGAGTGAGGTTTAGCCGGGGGAGGGGGGATTACTGCATGTGGAACGCCGGGAATGTCAACTAGTATAATATATTTCTAAACGATTTAAAACTCGTGATAAATACCGCGCCGGCTACATCAGATCGTTGTGAATACCGTGTCTATCTGTATGCACTTCTTTTTAAAAACAAAAGCTGTCCTTTATATCCCCGACAGCCTTCCACGAAAGTATTCCGTGAATGCCTCCGCTCTGGCTGGCCGTATAATGATACCTGCATAAGGCAAAACCACCACAAATTAAACAATTTAATGGCTTTCGTTCGCTATGACCTTTTTTGTGACATCTAGACGCAACAGAGGACAAAAATAAATGATAATTTATATTAAAATGTCTGGGCAATCGAAGATTACTTCCTGCTGTATAGGCCCTACGGGCGGTTATGTAAGAAACACGGTTAGTTGTCAAAATGAATAAAAATTACATCTAGATGATGGTATAAGAATTGCGGATAGACAATATCGAGCACTAGAATGCTATTTTGTATTTCTAAATGCATTTAAGTTGAGTCAGAATCAAATGGCATTAGAAAATAAGCATTAGCATCTGGCATAGCTTTGATATTGCGATTAATAAAGTGCTTTACTCTATAATAAGAGATCTAATTTAGTTTTAAAAAAATTATTTTGTATCATCTCTATGTTTAGTGTTAAAAAAAAATACAATCCTAAATATCCTGCAGGCTCCCCTCGAATTTATTTATGTGAGTTGGCTCGTCTGTTGCAATAATCCTATTTAAAGTGATCTGTTCAAGGAAGTGGGTGCGTCGTAAAGATGAATGCACTTCCCACGCTGCGCACTGAAGTTGATCAGCCCGGCTCAGGTGCAGTTGGAGAAATAAACTTGTTTGCCCATATTTATTTCAATTCTGTGCTGGAGTTTTTATTACCGCAGTTGGAGAGTTCTTTCAAAACAGCTAATTTAAAAAAAAAACGCGTTACACTTCTCAGACTCGTACAGCATACCACCTCTGCATATCGCATGTTTTTTTCTGGTTTAAAAATAAATTATTATATATATATATATTTAATACATATTATTAAATGTATTAATTAGAAAGATATACATGTAAAATCAATTTATCGAAAAAATATTGTTGTTGTTACCGGGATTCGAAACTGGATCTCTTCCTATCTGGGTAAATGGATTAACTGATTATGCTACACCAACATAGTAAGTTAACGACAAATTTCCGAACATATATATTGCACTTTCAAATTGATACATCTGTCGTTCCATTATTTGAAACCCATCTTCTTCACATTTACGGAATCTCCTTTGAATATTTTTGAGTAATCCGATAGGAGACGCCAGAATTTATTTAGAAAAGCATACAGAAAATATCTATTTATTGAAATAATATTTCTGTCTTGTCTTTGCTGAAATATTTATCCGATTATAATATAACACACTGTACTAAGAATGAAATTAAATAAATTATTATTATTATTTTAGTTACTGCAGGGGTATCAATTCGGAATATTCCTATCCGAGAAAAGGCGTTAACATTTCGTCATATCAACCAATAACATTTTCGACAAATTTTGTACTTATATTTTGTAATCGTTTTTAGAATTAATATTTTCTATTTTTCATTTTTTTAAAAGCAATCCCAAATATCTTTGTGTAATACACTCTAGGAGACGCCAGAATTAAATCAATCTATTTTAATAAATTTGGATATACTTTGAAACATTGATAGCAACCGTTGTATTATTTATGTATCTTTCAAATTGATTAATTTAATTTATATTAAAAAATATAACAGTACAATGTTCTGAAATTACAATAAATTTAAAATGTTTTAAATGAAAAATTTATATGTGTGATGAATCTTATATTACCACAGATTCCCTTGGGGTTCTATCCTCTGATCACTGACTAGTTTCTTGGGTCCCGATACCTTGTAAATGAAACTCAGTGTTTCCAGGTAACAATATTACGTTATTACAGTCAACATAAATTATAGTCTTGTTATTCAGAAGAAGCTGAGATGAAAGAGAGCTCTTCCCCCTGACGCGGCCCCTTATAAGACCCACCTCCTTCCAGTCATCCTCACACTTCCATGACACACACACACACTTTGTTTTGTTAAACCGAACTCCGGTCTCCCTCGTTACAGGACAGAACACTAACTACTACGTTGCATCAAATGGTAGAGATATATATTTTAGTAATCAAATTTAATATTATGAATGCGTAGAGTATATACATCAAAAATATAAAACGTTCCATTAAATTCTAACTAAAAAAATCAACATGTATAGACATAGAATGTAGACAATTTGACGCCGCAGTCTGTTAGGGCAATAGCATGACGATAAAGCGTTGTTAAAATAGAGGCCTCACTCTGATGGAAGTGCTTGATGGAGCGACAACATCAGGAGAGTGGCAGGCAACAATTCGATCGTGTGATCGTGGAGATGTGATGACGATGATATTTAAAAAAGTATAGAAGTATAGTATAGTATATCTATTAAAAAATGTAGAAATGTAATCAATTTAACACAGCCTATGGTTAAATTATGCTTTAGTCTTCATGTTGGTTGAGCGTGTCTGAGACGCTAGTAACACGTGTTCTGGTGCCATAATTATATTCAAAGCTGCCTATTTAGACCTGGTTATTACCCGGTTCATAATTATACTGTATCAAGCAGCGTTTCCAGGCCGATTTCACCAAGGCAATACAAAGCACAATTCAAATCAATTTCAACTTACCATCACGACGTTTCAGAGAGGATAGAGCGCCCCACACTTCTGTCCTGACACACAATTCTCGCCCCATTCACATTCGTACATCTTCTCATACAATCTTGTTATTATTTCGGGTTTACCAGGTCGTGTCAAGTCTTCCGCGGACGTCCTCTGTTTCTGGTGCCATCAACACTAGCGTCATATATCTTTCTTACCATTATATCCTCATTCATCTGTTCCATATGACCAAACCACCTAAGTAATCTTTTATTAACCGTACTCACTATACTAAGATCAGCTTTACATTCTTTCCTTATTTCTTAATTATTTACTGTGTTATAAATAGATTTCTACCGTTTTTTTAACGTTGGCAATATGCAGACGGGCATTATCATACTGAAAAATCACTTAATGCCGTATTTTTGTTATTTTGCTTCAAATCTAAGAAGTGATGGTTACGTAGTAGTATTCAATTCATGCCTTAACTCCTCGATTAAACTCAAATATAAGAATATGTCGGAAATATATATTTTTTTTTGTACTTTACACTCCACTTTCTTTATTCGACAATTAACCCAAACTTCGTACAAATTTGAAAATTTAATACGTATTCAATAAAACGATTCTATGGCATTAAAATGACATTGACGTAATATGTCAAAAAAAGTACTTTCCAAAGGAAAATTTCAGAAAACAGAAACGACACAATATTACTTAATTTATCATCCAGTTTGCCAATCTATTTTCCGTGGGATCGCAATATAGTTCCATAATTGAGTCCTCTCTATTTAGCACCATACCAGAGCGAGCCCGCCCCCGCTGGAGTGCTACAGCACCGTAGGGCCCTTCCCAAGAACGAGCTGGTCCGGTTTCGCCGAATGGACAAATAAAGTAAAAGCATTGCGACCGGTGCACAACTCCAAGAGTTGAATTACACAATGGATGTCAAGCTCGAACTGTTGGTCATGGCTGAAGAGGGACTAAGCAGGGGATTTATTATTTTTATTTCACTTAATAACATATTTTAAACGGTCTTTGTACGAATTGCGCAATTTCCAAGTCGAGCGTCCCGCGGAATGAAATACAATAATTCCGGTCGTAAATTGGAATCGCTGAAAGGTATGGGAGGGAAGTAGGGAAACCTCGGTATAGGATGAAGTCAGTGAGAGGATTGGGGTTCTAGTCGAAGGACCAATGAATTTCGGGGAACCGGGATTCGGAAAGAATACTCGCCTTACCTCGTATATGACGCCTCAGTAATCCCTGCAGTCACGGCTTAAATCATGCAAATGGCACGCGGATGAGCTGATCTCCAATCCCAATTAAAAATCACATGTTCACGCGATGTCACAAGTTCACCCACGGCACACAAAACAACCAAATAATGCATGATGAAAACACAATATCATAAAATACAGTGCTGGTGCACTGGAGCTGGAAGGTCCACACCGCGAATGCTATCGTGATATCGAGATCGAACAAATATCGGTTAAGTTGACGTATGCTGGCATCAAGGTCACAATTCACACTGACAAGACGAGCACGAGGAAATGTTTGGATACGGAATTGTATCAATAACAACGGTTGCAGCTGACTCAAAAAGACGCGCCAAAGTGTGCTAACAATTCGTAACAGTCTTTAATTATCCTATTTTAACATAGAACTTAATTACTAAGTGTCTTACTGTTAGAATAAACCATCGCTTCAAAATTTGCTAAAGATTTCGTTAAAGCGAGGATGCCAGATTTAGGTCCATATCAGTCCGTATTTTCTCCACTCCTTTCTATCCTAAGCTTCTCCTTTCTATCTAACTCCAGCAACTTCGCAACATCAATCCATCTCATTAGGGCATCGCGGTCATCTGTTACCAATAAACTTTTACATCTAGCTTTTCCTCGCCAAGCTACTATGTTTACCAGGTCCATGTATGACTCGAATATTCAATTAGTTATCTTCCAGAAGACGTATTCTAACATATATATTCAAATTCTTTAATAAGCTACAAAAAACTTTTGACACTTTTTCTTGAAACCATGTTTGTAAGCCGGTTCCACAGGGACGCAGTTTAGGCCCTATCTTAATTCTAGTACGACTTTAATTAATGGAAAAATATTTTTTTCTTTGAGGGTAAGTCTTGGGAAGAGGTCAATACTCATGCACAAGGGTTGGACAAGGCGATAAAATGGTTTTATACGAATATACTATAACTGAACACAACAAAAAAAAACAATTATATGTGTGTTTTTGTATTAACAAAAGAACATCGCCACATCAAAAACCTTCAAAACAAACGAGAACACGATTTCCACATGCCAATGTGAAAAATTGACACGAGTCAAAATTATTCGACATCTGGGAGTACTGATCGATGACCATCTAACTAGAAAGAATATACTATATTGAACCTAGCTAAACGCATAAGAAAACTAATTTAATTTTTTAAAGGCATACGATGTATAATTGACTCTAAACTCATAAGATCGATGTACTTTCACTCTGCTACTCCTTACTTAACTATGCGATTTTAACTGTCGGTTAAAAGAGCACAAAAGACAACTATTAGGGTAATAAATGATCGTCCTTTTAGATATCCATCAGATATTATATTTAAAGAGTACAATGTTCTAGACGTAACACTAATTTATATGTTGAAACTCGTACAATATTTCTAGCAATAAATCATGGTCACAACACAAAACAACGAATAAACATCTATACACCGGTTCCGAGAGCGACAACGACATTCTTTCAACGTTTCTTCATGTTTTTAGCTCTGAAACTGTACAACACACTTAACACTAACTGGAAATCGTTTACTCACAAAAATTTTATTCAATTCAATTGGGTAGAGATCAGTTAGTATCATCGCAATAATCACAATAATATATTTTAATACTTAATTCATATTATATTTATCTTACATATTGATGATAAATATTTATTTCTATATTTCTGTATGTAACCTTGTTCTTATGTATTATTTAATCGTTATATACTGTAACATCTCATTTTTAAATATACATTATAGGCTGCGGTGGGTAGTTAAATTACAGTGAACGCTCGTGAGGAACATTTTTAAGAGGTTTAATGATTATATTTTTAATGTAGTTAATTTATTCTGGCCTACGTTGTAACTTTAATGGGTTAATGCTCTTATAATAATATAGAATAAGTACTCATTTCGGTGAATAAACGACAAACTTAATTTATGTTGAAATTATTTGATATTTCTTCTTTAGCCCACGTGAATCCACTGTTGGGCCTCTCTCAATGACTGCTATTACTTTCTATTACATGGCATCCGCATTCAGCTGCTTCCTGCGATCTTTTTTATGACAAAAGTATCTTTGATTTTCAATTGAGATACTCATCTCCATTGAAGAGAGTGAAGTTGCAGTTTTTTAAAATATAGTTCTGTGATATTAAATTTAAATGTATTAATTTGAAAGTGCGACGTATAATCTCCTCTACTCCCCGGATAGGAAGGGTTCCTGGTTCGTGTCCGGGTGGCAACAAAAATATTTTTTCCCGTCGCCAATCACAGCGGCGGATGACGGAATTGAAAGGGACGGGTGGATGGAAAGTAGGGAATCAGTAATAAAGGAAGGATGGAATGAGGGCGAGGGAATCCTTCGATAGCGGATCAGGATGGACTCACGGAACCACAAGGACAGCTCGACTCACCTGTTTGACGACGCCGTCTCTATGATCTTCCGGAAGTTCAAGTTTCAACGTTCACAACACACCAAAATCACAGCGGTATGTGAACTAGTGATCCAACACGAATAATCACATGAGAATACTTCCTCTCATCGAATACAAAATAATCAGTCAATCCAAAGGAACAATGTGTACTGATTGAAAATGGACTAAGGGGTAGGAACAAAACTAAAACTCGTGAATACGGAACACATACATTTAATTTGTATTACTCATCGTCAACTTTGGACTAACTACAAAAACATTCATTTCTCATAACGAGAATTCTCCAGCTTCGTTCATTCCACGACTCATTTAGTTACCTTAAACTTTTGATTGATACCTATTTGACAGTGGCGTGCAGAAAGTATAGATTTAGGTTATGCTGTTACCAATGACGTTATACAATCATATATAATATATATACTTTCGTTTAACCAACGTCTTTAGACAAAATAAATCCGTGGTTTATATGACCCTACCATGTATTTATTTGTAATTTTTGAGTGCTATTAATAGTATTTTTAAAGTTTATGTTTTAATGTAAAATAATACCTTCTTACCCATACAAAAAATGTATGGACGTTTTCAAGTACACATTCTATGACTGAACATGATTCATTTATTGTTTGAAAATCTTTCACATAAAAACCAAAGGAAATAATTATTTCTAATAAAGGTTAACGCAACAAATAGTTCTGCCAATTACTTTTTGTTTTTCCCAAATCCATGCACCAAATTTGAAGAACAATCATGAAATCAACACGTTAAAAACAGTGAGATAGTAAAATTCACGAATTAGTAAAAGAGGAAGTAGACACTTCAATGATTTGCACGCAGTTGTAAGCCTTTCTAATGTTATTCTGTTAAAAACGACTTCATGCGAAACGGATCAACCGAAAGAAATTTTCAACTCAGTAAATAACCAATTATATGACTCGAGTAATTCACTAGCTTAAAGACAGAACAGAGTAATTTAAATAGCTCGATGCGGCGAATACAAAAAAGCGCCATGAGTACAGCGGAGAGTTGTCGTGGTAGTTTTTAGAACTAAGCAATTGAAGTCTCTACTGGTACATAGTAATATTTTCGTTTATGTTAATCCAATTATTTAATTTATATTTGTTTCCTAGAATTTTTAATAATGCACAGCTTTTATGTTTGTTTGCACTACACGCCCCTACTATTTGACCCGTCTATGTTTCTGCGCGGTAGGTCAGAACGAGAGAACGCATTGATTGAAGTCTTGTCTCTTGAGGAATTTAAAGTTTGTAACTAAATATTTTGGTTTCTTCTTTTATGGCTGCCTCGTGGGAGTCAGAAGTCCATGAATGATGAATGGCAATAACGGTTATGTATTTCGTTTTGGTAGCAAACTGGTTCCATTGGTAATCCGTGCGCGTTACGACTGAATAAATCATAAATCATCCGCACATGCCAATTTATTTATTTATTAAACATTATTGACATGTTTGTTTATGTTGTAGCAGAAGTGAATATAAAATATTATAATATACCATGATAAACTTAATAGAATTATATGGCTATTAAGTACGTATATAAATGATATTTACAGGATTGTTCTGGCTACTTTGATAAACTGTTTTTTTCGTGGTGTTGTTTTATTTAAAAGGAAGTCGACTGAGATAGATACAAAAAAAATAGAGACAATAAAAGATTGTAGTGAATGTGTTGGAAATCGAAAGTGAATTATTAGTGTAGACATTGTATTGTGGTTCAGTTGGACTGTTGGACAGCCATGCTTTTGAATAATCTCTACCCAATTGAATCATACATTAAGTTCATATTTGCGTGATGCCAATCTACACTGTTATTAGTCGCTGTTTCCTCATTAGGTATTCCAGAATTAGATTACAGAATAGCGGTTGTATAGAAGTTTAAATATGATTAACTCGCGATTGTGTCTGAAGGTTTTGTTGCTGTGAGACAGAAGCTCCTAACATCTGCTAGTCTCACGCGTGTTATCTGTATGTCGCAATTTAGGGTGTCTGTGTTGTAACTAGAGCAGAGTGTAGAAATGAAAGAGCATTTATAAAACTTCGTTTATTCATGTGATGAATTATACAGTTAAATTCGCGTTGAACTTTAGAGTGGCTCGCTTCAGATGCTGCTGAATGGAGATGTTTATGAGAGGACGGTCTGCGGAAGAGTGATCGCTAGCTGCTTGGGCAGTATCCGTCTCTGATGCATATTGTCCTAATGCGTCTGTTTGGGTCGTATATGGCTAATAGGTGAGTCCTTGAGTGCAAGGTCGCCACACTGCGATAGTGGATTTCTTAGTCTACCTAGGCTTATACTATTAGGCCACCTATAAATAATGCGGTTTTTTTAATTACATGTATTCAATTACAATTACATTATAAGTCGGGCGGAGACTATAAACTACCTGCATCAGTTTTAATTACTATTTGCTATAAAAGCAGGTAGTAATTTATTCTTGGTGCAAATTATAGAGTGCAGTTTGATTTTAAGTTATTTTTTCAAAGCTGTAATGGAAATGACAAATTTGACATATTTGGCTTTATATTTGCTTTCAGAGTTCAATAAAAGTAATAACGCAACGGAAAGTGGGAGGAACATTAATGCAGTTTTGGTAATCGGACAATAAACGTAAACTAGTGTCAACGATGGTTCCTGAAATTCTGAGCCGTTAGCTATAGCCTAGAAGACGAACCTCGTCGTAGAGTTCGAGGAGGGTATCCTGCAAACCCTGGTGAAACAATATTACTTCATAACTGTTGGAGGAACTAGCAGAGAAGCTTAAATTTGGTCATTCAACCATTCATCGACACTTGCGTGCCTTCGGAAAAATCAGCAAATTTGGTCGATGTGTTCCTCACAAACTTTCACAGTCTAATCGCTCTTCTTTGCTGTCACCTCTCAGGAATGAATCTTTTTTTTGGAAACGATGCCCTGCTCATCACATTCGCCGGACATTGCCTCATCTGATTATCATTTATTTCATGGTCTTCAAAATCATTTGAACGGAAAAAATATGATTTCTGTAGACGAGGTTAGAACAGTACTGGAGGAGTATTTTTCGTCACGGATAAGTGAATTTTGGAAGAGGTGTCTCGCAAGCCTACCAGAAAGATGGAAGAGCATTTTTTTTTTTTTTTTTTAAAACAACATTTTTCTTTTTTTTGCGTATGAGTTTTTTTTTGGCATCCCCAGTTCAACTAGTACTTTAATTAATTGTAACCTTTTAATTGAGTCATAGCCCTTCTGAAAATCAACCAAAACTTAATGCAACGTGTAGGCGTACTCCCATTATTATCCATTATCTATCTAATGACGAATATCTGGTCTAACATTGGACTAACGTAACTAATTCTGGAGTCCGCCGAAAGCCACACTGATCAACGTCGCTACAGTGTTTACGTAAATGGCTTCGATAGCTGGTTCCTAAGTTTTCGAACTTACATTTTTAATTTTGCTGTCTTTCTAGTCCGATAATGTTGTTCTTTTATCTGGGTTGTCTTCTTTAGATTTCGACCGACCGAAGCGCGCACTGGTAATTTATTTAATTTACTTCACTGGTCGAACGAAGCACGGGATGCAATAAGAATGACCCCTGTCGGTACCGTCTTCTGAACTTTTTGAAAAAAGAGCGGCAATACTCATACACAGACATGTACATTATTATAAACCACCCAGTAAACCCAGTGTTGCCAATCGAAGTAACAAGGCGCGTAAACATACAGTATAAGTAAGTTCCTGAACGTCCTGGGTGACGTTATCCAACCACCGCAGCTTGGCTTTTCCAATATTCCTTAGACTAATAGTTTTGCACAAGACACATTTTTAATGGTCAATAAATGGGTACCATCGCTATGAGCGAAAGCTTCTCATTTGCAGCCATATTGGCATTTTTTTAACTTTACAAAGGTGATCGTGCTATGCCCCAGATCTGCACAGCAAGAACGGAAGTACAGCACGGACACCAAACCAAACCATTCACAATCCGATTAACTGTTCTTACCCAAGAGTGATCAACCCACCTCATCTTAATAGCCTGGACAATGTTGGGTTCACCAAATACTGCATTTAATTCGTAGTTGTAGTCACACCCCAATTTCATTTTTGTCATCAAACATCCTACTTAGTATCTTACGTTCAAAGACAAGTAATGAATTTAAAAGCCCTACCACCTCCTCAGCACATAGTTCTAATTATTTAAGTATAATGTAGGGGTGTGCGTTTGGGTTTATTTTTAAGTAATAGGCAGCAAGTTGAGAGAACGGTAACTACTTACTGTTTATACTGAACTTAATGTAATCAAAGTTTACAAATAAAGAAGTTAAACCGTACAAATTTCTACGCGAATTGTTATCGGAGACGGTTTCTAGAACTATTGTCCGGAGGGTATCAACTGCATTGTTATTATTACATACCGTCGGTACTGAGTATCTTTAAAACTAATGGGAGTTGCGTTTCATGCACCGGTATCTACTGGATAAGTTCAGCATCGCCGTGCGGGGATCGCGCTCATTGTGATCCTTTTGTAGTTACTGCGATCCTTTTTACCACATTTTTGTGGATCTCTGCGAGTTGTTCCATTGTTTAGTTTCTTACAATATATTTGTTGATATATTAATTTTGAAAACAGGTGTGTGATTTAATTACCACGAAACGAAACCACCTTGACAAAAAAAACATTAACAAATCATCTTACTGTGTTCCTGAGTTTAAAAAGAAGCTATCTTGATACGCCTTCATGTTGTGTTTGTTTTGGTGTGAATTACCTAGATTTGTTATATTCCCACGGAAACATCTCGAAACTAACAGAAACGGTAACTTTATTTCCACCGTATTTCTGTAGGGGTTCATAGTTTAAACATTACCTGATTCATTAATTTCGTTCTACATATTTATGTCTTCAACATCCTTTCTTCTTTCACCCTTCATGTCAGTATTGTTGACATATCGACCCCTCAGAAATAAAAGGTTTCATCTGACACTGGCACTGTTTTGAGATATTGAGCTCAAAAGTATTGATTGAATTTCAACATATATTAATGTATATTTTGTTTTGAGTATGCAAATATGATCAGTTTTAAGTGCTTAACTTATTTTCAGTATTATCAATGACCACTAGAAAGGGGGGGACCCATCCTTACCCGGAAACGTTGTAGAAGTTTGCAACTTCTTTTATCGGTTTCACACACAATGCTACAGTGACGCGAAATCTACAATTAGTAAACAAAAAAGAGAAAAAAAACATTATAAATTAAGAATAATAATCCACAAATTTAAATAAATAACTGATGCAGTTGCAACTTTGAACTCTTGCTATTTCTTTTGATATCCGTGTTGACGCAAGTTGAGTACCTACTCCCTGTGCATTTGTCCTTCCGATATAAACCTTAATATACCTGCCCCGCTCTGACCAACCAATTACTTAAGGATTTCGCCTACTGGGGGACAGATTGCCTTCTGACACCGAACTGTCAAGATCTTGTACCTTTTTCTGCCGTCCGACAGCAGCGCCGTGCGTAACGCTCGGACCACGAAGAACCTGTGTTCTCAACAGTTCCGGAAGTGCAGTGATATCTCGGCTCTTTACAAAAAACGTGCTAGTCAACTGGAGGTGAAAACGACATTCAACCCAGGACCTTAGAGCAATGCAGCCCAGATATATCTGCCATTATTTTCCTTCCTAAATCCACTTCAGGTTGCATCAACTAATCACTATTATAATCGATACTGTCCACGGGATCTTATCCCACCAATCCGTTAAATAGAGTTTTTGTATATGGAAGAAATAAATAATAATGCATTTGGAACCTGCTGTGGTACCTTATCAGTTCAAGAGAACCTTATTTTTAAAACTGTACATTTTTTATTCTCTGCTATAGATAATGTCTATATAATTCAAATACTCGCTAATAGAACAATTCAATTCGGAAGTGTTCAATTTATAATTGATGAAATAGGATACACAGTTCGTATTATATTGTGAGAATGGTGTTGTAGTTCGCGTCCCTCTAAAGTTAGCTGATCATCCGCATGATGGCCTCAAACGAGTTATCGTCGGATTCTATGCGCTACGTTTGCGTTACCCTTTCTTCAGGCAAAGGGCAGAGTCACAATGACCTTAAGGTCGGTGCTTAAATACCGAATCATAAAATAATCCACTCGTGTAACCCGAGCCAAATTTACGACTATGAATTTTACGAATATTTTTCAAATAACTTACAAAATATTTGTGGTGGTGACCGGATGACTGCAGACAAGACAAGCGCACACGTAGACAATTGCACACACCGACAAATGCCCACAATGCAAGTGCTCACGTTGACAAATCCACGCAAGACAAGTGCACACTTCGACAAATGCACACAAGACAAATGCCCTCGTCCACAAATGCACACAATACAAGTGCACACATAGAGAAATGCACACAAGACAATTGCACACAAGACAGGTGCACCCAAAGTAATAACGATAACTTATATTCCTTTAAGATAGGTTACGTCAAGTTTGGTTATTTAATACAAAATCACGCCTGTAGATTAATAAGCTGACTGTATGCAGTTGTCACTGTGTCTAGTTGTCTTTGTATCACTCTGACATAAGTTTTTCTTTGTAAAACATCCCTTGAATTTAGGTGTACTAATACACATTAAAGTACAATTGAAAGTTTAAATTTAATTTGATAACAAATGAAAAAGAAAAAAATTGCGATTTAGACTCGTACAATTTACTGCCACTCTGCGTACGTTAGGGTCTTAGATGGATGCTCAACCAGGATTATGGTAAAAAAAAAACAAATTTAATGAGGGGGTAAAATAAATATTATTTAAAAGAAATCGGGACTCTTTAATTAACATGGTAAAATTATGTGGAGTCTGAAAAATGTATAGTTTATTTTTGGGTTATTATGCCGTGGGTTCGTCCTTGTCATAGCCGACGATTCGTACCACCTTTCACAACCTATAAATCCCAACTCAACCAAAACTGACCCACGGCAAAAAAACCATAAAAAACCATAAAAATACCTTTTTTTTAAATTGATACATTGTTAATAAGATAGCGTTTTCACAAAATTATTATTTTGCCTTACAAAAATTGCTGCCGTCAAGGTTTAGTGCAAAAAAATTGGTTGCAGGTAATAAAGTCTTGTGCAAGATTTACAGCCCGGCGAATGGAGCAGGTTAAAGAGATTAAAATTCTGGAACGGTATACCGCCCCAGATATCTTGAGGAAGGTGAAAAAGTAAGGGAGCTGCAGTGTGCACGACATGCAGCGAGAGCAGATGAGACACAACGCCTTAGTACACAAGGTAACAGGATCTAGTCCGAGCGAAACACCAAGACATAGATGAGCGGATCGTGTCAAGACAGTCTTGCAAAAGGTAAACGAGTACCCATCATACAAGACCACAAAGGGGTTTTCAAGATATGGATAGCGCTCTGTAGTGGCTGCAGTCATGGACTTCGCGTGCGGCCGTTAAAGAAGAAGAAAGGCACTTGAGGCCACCCCTGTGTGTTTTGGGCAGATCTTGTATCTTAACCACTAGCCGACAAGCAATCGGCTGTCGCCAGGGTCTCAAGTGAATCTATATTTTAACGATAGAGCTTTCTCCAAAACAAGCCGCATATAAATGAAATCTATATTTAATTGAAATTATTCCATCTTTGTAAGTTAGCTGTCAAAATGAACAAAAATAACATCTAATTTTTAGATTAGTAAAATCAACTTTTGTTTAAAATCGATTATTTTAAATTGTTAACTTTGTTTTATTTTTAACAGAACAATATTTTTTCGATAAATTGATTTTGTATGTATATCTTTCTAATTAATACATTTAATTAGTATTTCAAATATCACAGACCTACGTTCTGAACAATTACAACTTCGCAATTAGAATGTATTCTAGCAATATTTAAATATGTTAAAGAACACATAAATTACTGGATTTTTACTAATAAAGGTTATTGAATAAATATCAGATATTTTATTATATTTTAAGGGAATATATAGAAAATATGAGGGGTAATTACAATGCTTACAACCTGTCTTCAGCTGACTTATATATATAAATAACGTTCACCAATTCTCACCCTTCAATCTCCATATTTATCAAATTTTTGAAAATTCTGTATATATATAATATTAACATGAACTCGCTTCGAGTACCACTACAACATCGCCATCTATCGACCAAATTTGATCATTTATTATTGAAACAGCATATTATATGTAAACTCAATGAGAATTTGATTTGTTTTAAAACTGTGTTCTCCTTAAAAATATCAAAATTCCTAGAATTAAATTTTTTGTACCATATTTGACTATTTCTATGTTTTCAAAAATCCACCTCCCTTCCCACATCAACTATTCACGAAACTTCTCAATTTATGTTATGTATTAACCTTTAGAACCTATCATGTCGCTAGGCATCTATATACAATATATAGACATGTATTATATGTACGTACCTTGAAAATCACACACTTCTATACGTGTGCGATAGTTTGTAATAACTTTCAACTTGTAAGAAATTTTTTTTTTTCACAGTATTATACAATAATACTTCTACTGTAAAATCTATATTCTGTTAATCTCCCAACTGACTTAAATTGCATTTTTCCCGTTTTTTAAAAATAAATATATTCAAACATTCTAAAATGTACGTAAATTGTGTTTTTTTTTAAAGGTATAGAACTTAAAAATTAAATAAAACTCATGAAAATCGTGCTAATGTTAATGTATTGGCTTTATTGGAAAGATAATTTTATGCCATTGCCTAGAAGTCAAATTTTCAACTACTCTTTGGAGCAGCTGGGGACGTATAACGTATAACGCTACGAATGTTTGCTTCCAAGTCGTCTATAGTTTCTGGTTTATCGACGTAGACTAGCGATGTCACATATCCCCACAGAAAATAATCCAACAGTGCTATATCACACCATCTTTGAGGCGAATTCATAGGTCTATTGCGCAAAATTTTCATTAAATATTGTAGTGCATGATAAGTAATCATACTTCTCGAAATAAATTTGCAAGCATTGTTCTGGCGTAAGTTTATTCATTATGAAATGGCAAACCAAATTGAGCACAAATCAGTTGTCAGCTATCAAATTCGCTGTCGCTGAAAAAAGTGTTGCCAATTCGAAAAACAAACCTCTAAAAAAACATCCTTTACATCGCATCAAGAGCATTTATAAATCAGCAGAGAAGCATCTAGAAAGAAGTTTGTCTGGTAAAGAAGAAGATTGTGTTTTTTGTAAAATATAAATCAAAAATTATATGGAATAACCCAACTATTAAAAGTTTAGTAATGTATGAGTCTATCCTTATTTAGTCATGGACCTATTATTCGTTAGAAGTTGTATCTCAGAATTTAATTTTAATTTTCAATATATATACCGCAATACTATTGAACATTTACATTTTGGGTGTGTAATAGGTATGCACGATCTGCAATCTGAATTAACACTTTTTTTTTTTATTTCACTTCACTGTGCGTTTGGTCACTGAAACCAAACCGGTATTCAAACCCGAAGCTCGTGTGTGGGACGTTGATGCATTGCCCGCAGCACCGTGGAGTGAGCCCACGCAGAATTCTCTCCATGCAGTTCTGAACAGTATTGTTCTACTTTACCCCGGTGGTTAAGTGAATGGTCGCAATGTACAAATATACTTAACCGAGCAGTTGCTCGTTACTAAGTTACAGTGGCTGACAGCTACTGATTATAATGCTCTGATTTACAGTAATTTATTTATTCACCTCAAAATTATCTTCTATCTATTTCTACCTAAGCTGGATTAAATCCTTGTAGTTGAATATCGTCATGGACCAGTGTTCTATTCATTTCGTTAGTACCATATAATTGCCTCAATCAGATGAAACTGTGCTCGTAATGCACCTCCACAAATCCCGAGTCTTTCCAGCTAGATGGATCGCATCTGTGATCCCTGGGTATAGGCTGTCAAATTCAATCTAAAACCTTTGGTTTCTATATACAAAGGTGTTAACTCGTCACTACAAGCTCTAATATTTGGTTTATTGCTACAAATTGTAGTTATCTCATGGAGACGAAGCTATTTATATTATATGATAAGTATAGAAGTATGGGTATTACAGGGCTTACGACCTGCAATGGTTCACTAATTCTACCCACAATTAACCTCAACATCTATCAAATTTTTGGATGTTATATACATGTATATTACTATGTAGAAACCTTTCATATATTTACTACAACTTCGCTGTCGCCATCTATGATTTGAAATTTGATATTCATTCCCCAGAAACAGCATAGATGTCACTAATGAAAATCTTATTTTTTTAGAAAATATGAGAGCTATGTTCTGTATCTGTATATATGACGAATGATTAACATATTATACTAGAATATGCCTGAAAAGTAATTTTTTGTACATTTAGACCAGTATATTACATTAACAATATTTGAATATGTTCAAGAACACACAACTACTGGATTTTTACCTCCAAAGGCATTATTATAAAGACAAATTGTAGATATCTCATAAAGACGTAGTTGTTTATATTATATTACATGGGAAGTATGGGTATTACATAATGTTATATATTGTGTGTAAATAATTGCTATTTAGTGAGAATAGAGGATAGAATGCAAACAGTATCGGATGTGCTAATGATTTTGTTTTTATGTATTTGTTCACAGACAGGCCAACAAAGCTGCCGCCGCTGCGAGCACGGCCATTCCTCTTCCGAGGAGGGCGAGACCACTCCCGCCTACACCAGGTCAGTACTCGCCACATAACACTGTATTAAAACTACCTTCTGCAGAATAAAATACAAAATAAAACTATACTTTAGAAACTATAACTATACTATACTATAGTAGTAATTAGGAGAACACATTCATATTGTCAAGTTGTAATTATTCAGAACATAGATTTTTGATATTTTAAATATATTAATTAGAAAGATAAGATAAGAATAAATAAATAAATAAGGTAGATGGCTCTTTCAAATAATAAAACGATTAAAATGTATTCATATCAAAAAAGTAACATATAGGTTCGAAAATATATCCCTATAAATATTGTCGCTGTAGCATAGTTGTATAATGCACCTTCCCCGGTTAGGAAAGTGATCCAGGTTCGAATCCCAGTGGCGCAACAACAGTATTTTCCGATAAAATTGATTTAATATCTTTCTAATTCATATATTTAATTCATATTTAATATAATTATCACCTAGATCTGTCTGGAACGCTCTGAATTTCGTCCGAACTGAAAACAAATATTGAAAAATCTCGACGTTCTAAAAACAGATGTCGCTCCAATAGCTACTGACTGACAGGCCAGTGTTTCCGTAATACCTATTTTTCAATATAAAAATTACAATTTATAAAAAAAGGAAAGAACACTTGCCCTACAACTAGTGTCCGTGTCCGAAGGTCAGTTTTTAACCGAAGCCAAAACCGAAGGTTCAATCGTACTTAGAAATTTTAGAACACCGACTAGAAAGTATACTGGACAACGCAGAATCTGCACTATTACTTACTTTTCTGCGTTATGGTATTGATAATAATTCTAAATATATCTATTCGATAAATAAATTGCAGTATTCCAAAAATGATAAACTGAATTTTATTTTTTAAATACTAATTTAATGTATTGATTATACATATATACATATAAAATCAATTTTGTCGAAAAATATTGTTTTTGCGCTACCGGGATACGAACCTGGTTCTCTATTTCCAATCCGGGGAAGTACACTACCGATTGTGTTATAGCGCCAGTATTTTTCATGACAAATTTTCGAACCTGTATGTTGCACTTTTTCAAATTAATACATCTCTCGTTCCATTATTTGAAAGCCATCTATATTATTTTCACGGAATCTCAAATACCTTTGAGTAATCTGATAGCAGACGCAAGAATTATCAATTCATTTTTATTAAATTTTGGACACATTGATACAACTTTATTATTAAGGAGAACACATTCTTATTGTGAAGCTGTAATTATTCAGAACAGACGGTCTGTGATGTTTTTAATACTAATTTAATGTATTAATTATAAATGTTATGTTCTGAATAATTACAACTTCACAATAAGAATGTGTTCTCCTTAATAATGAATTTTATTTCTTTCGTAATAGTTCGTGCGTTTTCGGCACTTTTCGTCGGCTAAACACAAAGCTTCGACTTCGGCCAAGCCTTCGGCAGATTTTAGCCGAAGCCGAATGTGCAGCCGAAGGTATATTTTTAGCCGAAGGTGGCCAAAGCCGAAGCTTCGGTCGGAGTTTACTAACAACATGTAATAAGTAATTTACCGTATGACGTGACACACGTTATTGCAATAGATTATATTTTCAAAAAACAATTTTGGTCTCGACCATGTGTAAGGTGTAGCTTTCAAATAAATGGAACGTTTGATGTATCAGTTCGAAATAACTGCGACATATAAATTCGAAAATTTGTCGACTATTTATTTACAAAGCTAAAGTAATATAATTGGATAACGCACAAGAGATTCTGATTCAAATCCCGGTGGCAGCTAAAGTTTATCTTATTGATGCATTACATTTGTATTAAATATCACAAAACTATGTTTTGTAAAAAATACAACTTCACAAATAATAATGCGTTCTCTTTAAAATACGTTATTAATACGTAATCACTGTTACACTAGAAAATAAATCACCTACAGTTAAATCTTAGATAACAATCATCACAATTATAATCACATAACGGTTTACCATAACTAGTTGGAAAGTGTCTCGGCTAAAGAGTGCAACATCGTGCGATGGTACGTGGCAGCGGTTACTTACACTCACATATTTGCAAAAGCTCAAAAATCTATAAAAGTATGTCGCACCAAGTAAGATTTCGCTCAATCTAGGCTGTTAGATTATCAGAAGGGGTCAGTACCAGCAGTTCTTTCTGTTTTCATGGAAACCAAGCGAACCTTCGCCGTGTACTCGTATATTATTATGAATGTGATTCTACTCGGTGGAAAATAATTATTTTATAATTTCTAAATTGTATTTTTTACTCAGTTAGTAGCATTACAAAGGTTAACTTTGTTGTTAAGGTTCGCTTTGTGGTTTTTTTCCAAAAACGATCACGAAAGCAACAGTAAGATAAAGTAAAAGAGAAAAAGACCATGATTTTCCCAACCCAAGCTGAAAACCTTTCAAATGTTATTATGTTATAAAAACAGCATAAGTACTCAGTACAAAACAGATCAGCCGAAAGGAATTTTCAATTCGATAGGTAGCCAATTGCATGGCTTGAGTAGAACGATAGCTTAAAAACAGAAGATGGCAATTTTAATAGCTCAAAATGCTGCATAAGACGATAACAGCGCTACGTCTGCAGCGACGGGTAGTCGTGGTGGTTTTTATAACTAAGCAGTTAAAAATTCTACTGGTACACAGATGGCGCTAGCGTTATTGTAATAAATCGTACGTTTACAACATGGATTATTTCATTTTTTCATTTATGTTTGTTTCCCAGACTTTTCATTAATGCAGAGCTTTTTTGCTTGTATGCGCTGCACACCCCTACTTGTAATGCACCTGCCATCCATTCACGAATAAAGATTTCTTCTTCTGTCAGTTCCCTCGTTAGTGAAGTTCGTGACCTCCGTGGTAGTGACTTGTCGATGTCCTTAACAATTCTTCTCCACCTTTCTCTGCAGCTCGCAGTTCGGACAGGCTCTGTAATAGAATAGCCAGTAACGTCGTTTATCTGATCAATCCATTGAATTGGAGATTGGCATCTATCTCTCTGGTCTTCCGCCTTTTCAGTCACCATCAGCTTCTTCAGATTGTGATCCGAAAAATGGAATTACGCGATAATCTATCGTGCATCCTTGATTGTTTCCTAAGCATTCACCTACAGCATCACATTAATCTTCCTAAACTTACACGCAGAATAATAATTCAGTCGACAGTACTATGAAAAATTTTTACAATCACAAGACGAACGCGAAGACCTTAGAGTGTACTTTCTATTGTTTCAGACCTTTGATTTCTTCAAGGGTCATGGTCCAAACCTATTAAAACTTGTATCAAACTTTTCGGGAGTAGCATCTAGTCTATTATCTTAGTCAGCGACCATAGCCATATTGACAATGGATAAATTAATCGTGGGAACTTATTTTAAAACACGTTCATAGGTCTTGATACTCTACCTCTGTATTTACACAAGTGTAATTGTAGATTATAATTCCTTTCGGTGATACCGGGAATAATACCCAGGGTCGTCAAATTTTTTTTTTCACTTTTTGTTGTGTCCTGTGGCGCCAGCTATATCCTGCTGCGCCATTTGTTATCGCATTTCCTAGATGAGTATCGTGAACAATATTCGTCAGTACAGGTAACAATTTTGTATTTATTCACCATCACAATATTACAGATTACAATAGCTCCCGCGGTCCGTCATACTTAAAGCATACTTTCCGACATCACACTACGCACGCACGCACACATCGAACGTTTCGTCCCGTACACGCATGCGCCTGTCACCCGTCCTCATTCCATAGAAATCACATTTTTAATAAAATTTATTGAAATGAATATGAATATAAACCGATACATTAAATTCTGGCTATAAAATGCAGCGTGTATACTTTGACACCGCAAGGTATTAAGGGAGTACCTAAGATGGCAGAGTACTAGCTTACCATGCGAGAGGTACCGAGAGCGATATATTAAATTAAAACACGAGGTAATAGTATACATAAAAAATATTACAAAATTTTCTAAAGTTGATTTTTTCGGGATTCGATCGTAGACCACTAGATATATAGAGAAAAACTGGCAACGTTTGGAACAGGTGACGTGAAGTATTCAGTGAAGCGCCAGTCAAAATTCTGTATGGTAGAAAGTATATTTTTGAACTAAATGTGAACACAAAGTAAAAGTGAGACTAAAAATGTTTCGCAATTTTCTAACACCTCTGAAAATACATATTTTATGTTGAAATAATAATACAGTGTGTCCCAAAAGTCTTTTTCATTTTGGTTCATTCGGTGCACCAACGCAACTAGCGGGGGGTATGCCGATCGCTAGTAGCGTCCTTGGGAATTCTGTCGCTATGGAGCGTTAATATCCCGACGAGGTGACATAAACTGCCCTCCGCGTATCCCCAACTTGACACCAATGGGACTACCTTATATCAAAGGTATACAGTAACAATCCTCCCTCTTTGGACCAATTAAAAGAAAATATCTGAGAAGAAATGGCAGCGATCACGGAGCAGTTCTCAGAAATTTTGCCTCCCGTTTAGAAGAGTGCCAGCGAAATAACGAATCATTATTATTTTATTACAGAATTTTTATTATTAAAAAGACTTTTGGGACACCATATATATTTATATGACGAATTTCAACAAGAGACTTAATTCGTTTATCCATTAGGAGAATATATTTATCTTATACATTCATTATTCATTACCCAGCTTTCTACGTCTGTTCATAAAAGTATATTTCTCAAATGATTTATTGTATTATATTGTTCCGTGCGGCGAAGAGAATATTACATCTTCAGAGTACAACGATGCATTATTTCAAAGCTGCGACAGCTTGATCTCTGACATGCCCTGTGCACTTAGAAAGTAACTCCAGAATGCATTACTCAACTTGCCATATGGCTGTGTCGAAGAAAGATAGCTAACAATAATTGATAGAGTCTTTATTGATAAGGCAGTACTCTGTGTTCGCTGCATTTATATTTATATATTAGACTTTATTGACATGCATGTTTTGTTGTAACAGAGGTGAATATATTATAATATAACATGATAAACATAAGATACAATTAAGTATATACTCGTAGTTTATTGTGTGGGATGGAGTAGACTCTACCTCTGATACATGCAGCATTGTCCTGGCTACTTTGCTACACTGCAGTCTGCTAGTTTTTTTCGTGCTGTTGTGGTGTTATTTAATTCAAGAAAGATAGATTCAACATGAATAAAAATAGAGAAAAATATATATATTTATAGTGGGAGTGTTGTAGAACTAGTGAATTATTAGTGTAGGCCATGGGTGTCCAACCAATCGATCAAAAAAAGATTTTAGATTAGATTTTTGTATTATTGTAAAACAATAATAAGTTTTATGATTTTTATTTTTTGTTTTGCTCTCTATAACGTTAAGACAGAAATAATAATATTGGATCATTTTTTAATATACATATGACGACATTTCGTCTTTAAAGTGTGCATTTAAACTTTGAAGAATAATATAAAACGCCAATTTGATTATCCATAATTTATTATAAGTCGATCCCAAGCAAATTTAGAATAGAAAAGTAGCTCTCAGTGATTAAAAGGTTGGACACCCTTGGTGTAGGCACTGTATAATGATTAAGTTAGAATGTTGGATAGCCATGCTTCTGATTGATCTCTACCCAATTGGATCATATATTGGGTCCATATTTATGTAATCTTATTGGAAGTGAACGATTTCTAGTCGTACAGTTGTACAGCTTCGGAGCTAAGAACATGTAGAATCTTTGATAAAATGTCGTCATTGCTCTCAGAACTGGCGTGTAGATGTGCGTTGATTGTCTTGTGTTGTATCCATTATTTATTGCTTGGGGTGAGTTGTTGTTAGCATGGAAATATTGGACGAGTCTCAACATATACATTTGTTTTATGTCTAGAGCATTGTACTCTTTAAATATGAGACCTGATGAATATCTAAAGGGACGGATTAGATACAATTGTAAAGCCACTTGAAATATTTGAGATATGGATCTACAGATGACATCTAAAAATAAGCTGGATTAATAGGGTCTCGTGATTGTGATTGGTATGCGATAATATCAGTGATTGAAAACTGTGACTGTGATCACAGTTTCTATAAAAACATAATTTTGAGCGTATTTATTTATATTATTAAAACTTAATTTACGTAAAAACATATTCTAGCATAACTAATTAGAATATTTAGTTGAAAATTATTGCACATATCTATAAAATGTAAAAAAAAAATATTTATATTACCAAAAAGTTAGCATAGACATAATCAAAAAAACAGATTCCAATAGGTGGCTTAAATCAATTTATGAAAAATCCGATTGATGGCGCTGATTCAAGTGATAATCTATTTAAATGGCGGCGTCAGAAAAACAATAGAATTTTCAACAAAAAACTTTTGAATCTCGATATTTCCAAATATTAAATCACTGATGGTGAGTATGATTCAAAGATAACAGTGATTGACTCACGGTTAGTGATTTTGATCTCATCACTAATAGAGATGTAGGTATAAAAACTTATCTTGGGTATGTAATTTCAAAAAACGGCTCAATGTACAAAATGACAGTAATTTTATATATCTTGCACAAGATAAATCATCAATCAGAAAAAGTTAATATCATTAGTTGCCATGGCGGTTACTTTGTGGTGTAACATGATTATTTTAATTTTCACAACTAAACTTTGTACTACACACGCGCTAAACTAAACTTCTCCACTCGGTCTTAAAGGATTATTAATGAACCATTTGGAAACCGTTGAAATTCAAAAGAACAACATAACATTCCCTAACACTTCGCCTTTACTGTCCATATTCTCGAAACCTTCCTCCTATTATCAAGCCCCGCCCTATTACCCGAATAGACTACAATATTTTATTTAGTTACGTTATCACCTGAAGATGAGAGGGACTGCACCACTCGAAAATAGTAGTGAAAATAACCCAACGTTTGTGCTGTACAAAATTTTGCCGTGAAAGTTGAAAAAGGTGTAATTATTTGGATGCGAAAGGAAAAACAATAATCCTGAAAATAATAAAACCCCGAAAGGGCAATAATTTGGACGTATCCCCGTTTTAGTATTCTTACTCCTTTTCATTTATAAAGACCAATTGTATTAGTAATACAATACGTAATATGCTCATTTTAACGGTGTATTGGTACCGCTAAGCGTTTTAATTTGTCAGTGGCAGGGATTGTCGTTTGAAATTAGTTATAAACACGGTAACCACAAAAAAATAATTCAAATATTTGTATTTTGTAAATTAGGAATGTTGATTTTTTTAAATGTATTAGTTATATTTTTATAGTCGAATGCGTTTGTTGGTTTAAAGTATTATATGTTCCAATAAACCATTTTTCCTTTATACATAAATGCAATGAGTGCGTTTACACGCCAAAGTTTGTATGTCACGCTAATCTATACGCGTGTTGACACGCACTTTTGGACCTTGTAAACTTGCAGGGATTAAAGCCATATTTTTAAATCATTTTACCATCAGTGAACGACAGGTCTCAACTTTTGATAGATACATAAGTCAAGACTCTTAAAGCCTAGTCTTACCCTAGGTGGTGTATTCCATTTCAAATATAGTTGGCAGTTAAAAGGTTAATTAACCTTATTTCTATCATATATACACAATTTGAGCTCTGTATGTATTGTGTATTGCATTTCGTATGAGTTTTCCGACACCGTGTATTTATTTTAAAAAAAAATTAAAAATTGTTGCATGTTTTTGAAACGTGCTGGGTGTAATATTTGACAGTAAATTATCATTCATTTCCCACATTGGTGCGATAACTAATAAAGGTCTCAAAATGTTGGGATTTGTTTTGCGGACTGCAAAAAACTTTTCAGACCTGCACACTTATAAAGTCCTCTACACTTCTGTAGTCAGACCTCGGGTAGAATATAATTCAGTCATATGGTCGCCACACTTCATTGTTCATTCGACGGCGGTTGAAATAATCCAGAGAAAGTTTCTAAGATACATTAATTTATTAATTTTAAAATTATCAGAGAGACGTACGTTGATCGACCTTATATTTCTATATGGTATGATAGACTGCCCCCAGATTATTGATTGCTTGACGCACCATTGAGGTCATCGTGACACAATTCATTGTTCTGTTACAGTAGTAATGTCAAAACACATGCATTAGCTAGCTCCGCAGTCCCCAGATTGCATTCTTCGTAGAATAAATATGCGAATGTAGTCGATATCTAAGCTGTAAATTCAACTTTTTATAAAACTACATTATAATTTTTTTCTTTGTGTATTGCACTTCTGATGAAATTCCATGTTATTACAAATTATGTCAATGCCTAAATAGGACGTGTATAATAATAATACATAAATAAGTATTTATTCAAAATGAAAAATAGTTTACTAGTTGTTGAATTGAATTGATAACTATTTTCAGGATTCCATTCCATTTGATATCGCCCAAAGTTTAACTTCTCTGTGATTCTGAACTATCAAGCACATACTCACCCCTCATAATCCGTTAAGTCCGTCTCGCTACACTGACTCCCGGCACTGCCGTGTTACCCCAGCTCACGTCTTTGTATCGTCTTCTTCGGTCTGGAGTTCATAAAAATAACACAGTATCTGAGAAAGCCAGAAATAATTCCTTCAGAAATCCCTTTCAACACATTGTATTGATCCACGGTACAAATGTTTACATTTTACCATCACCAGAGAGGACCTGAGTCGGTTTGAAGGTAAACTCACATAACACTGTGACGTGGGCTTTTCGCTGCCTCTGTGGGCTAGCGGTAAGACGCTGTTTTTCCGATTAAAGAGACACAGCTATTGCCCGTATCCATGGAATGAAACACGATGTGATTTAATTGAATACAAATTAAATGTATTATTTAGAAAAATATACATATATTATCGAAAAATATTGTTGTTGCTACCGAATTTCGAACCTGGATCTCTTCCAATCCGAGGAACGTGCATTAACAGATTATGGTATAGCAAGACAGTGCATTCACGACACATTTTCGAACCTATGTGTTACACTTGATTTTATATGTATATCTTTCTAATTCAATCATTTAATTTGTGTTAAAAATATCACATACCTATGTTCTGAATAATTTAACAATAAGAATATGTTATCATTAATGATTTAATTGAGTTTAATATAAAAAGACAAAAATTTATTTATTCCTATTTTTTGATTATTTCTGAAAGTTTGTCAAACAAAATGCTATCATTTACAAACATTCTGTTTAACTGTTGCTGTGGAGATTCAAATTCACTCAACTGACGAATGGAACGTAAATGAACAATTCTTCGACATTTGACTTGGAACAATTGAAGTGAAGCGTGGTGTGCACACAGGGACAGAGTCTCTAAAGAATCTCATAAGAGCTAAATCCGTTTTTCAGAAATTATTTCGAGTCTTTCGAGTTCTTTCGAGTATTTCGAGTCGATCTCCTAAAAATATTTTGCGTGGACACTAGCCATAATAATCAGTGGCGTGCGGTAGGTATGCACTTTAGTTATGCTGTTACCATGGTATTATTGTAGTATATTATATAATATACTACAATATATGCAACATTGTACATAGGTTTATAACTTTCGTTTAACCGACGTCTTCAGGCAAAATGAATCCATCATAATAAAATACATTTTCGTCGAACAATTGTGAAAGCAACAGAATTATTAAGGTAGTCAAATTTGTGAATTAGTAAATTAAGAAGTAGATGCTTCGATCAGCTCTAAGCCAAGTTCAAAACCTTTCAAATGTCATTCTGTTAGGAGATTTCGTACAACATAGATCAACTGATCCGTGTCTGACTCTGCCGAGTAAAATTTTCAATTAGTAGTTAGCAATTGTATGGCTTGAATAGAACGATAGATTAAAATAATTGTAGTAGCAATAAATGAATAATAACCCAGTAGAGGACTACAGCGCTCCGGTGGCGTCGCGCGGTAGCATCCAGAACTATACAACTAATGATTCAACCGATACACTGTGGACCTATAACCTACATGTTACCTTTTTAATATTAATACATTTAATCGTTCCATTTACCTTATTTTGATTTTATATGTATATCTTTCTAATCAATATATTTAATTCATTTTTAAAATATCACACAGCTATGTTCTGAATAATTACAACTTCACAATAAGAATGTGTTCTCCTAATAAATACATTATTTGAGTAATTTAATTTTGCCTAATGTCTCTTGCATATTTGCTGTAATAATATACTCGTCGGTGCAGTTAATTCTGTTTATTATAAAATGCTTGCGTGCTGTTAAATCATAATGGCATCGGTTAAAGACATTAGCACTTAGTTGAAAATGCTCATGGCGGACGTTACAAGAGATTGGGTCAATATGAGAAGTTACATTATTGTGATGTAGTCATTTAGCGTATTTCGGCAATATAATAAATCAGCTGTGACCGGATGGTCCCGAGTCCTTGACTGCGTGCTTACTTCCTCTTTCAAGCTCTCAACAATATGCATAAAATAAACATTAAATTAATTACTTTATTTGGTGAGGTTTTCCGAAAAGTATGTCTTTAAAACGTGACAACTTATCGGACAACCCCAATATAAAGCGGACTAGAGAACAACTCTAGCTAGCTTCGCAGAGATATCTAAAATATTATTATGATAACTGACTGTTGAGTGAGAGCGAACGATGTGTTGTCAGCTGAGCAAAATATTTAAAATGTTATATTTCATCGCAAAACGTGCAGATAGATACATAAATATTTCTAAGACTTTAAAATTTTAATTTTATTTTTACTTTTTTATTCATATTTGAATTCTCTTTTTATTCCAAATAACGCCACAACAGACGAAAAAAATAACACAGACTTCAGTGTAGCAAAGTAGCCAGGACAACGCTGTATATATCAGAGGTGAAGTCTACTCCATCACACACAATAAACTATGTATTATGTATGTTTATTATGGATTCACCTCTGTTAGTACAAAAATATGGATGTCAAAATATATATAAATAAATTTTATTGAGGTATTTTGACAGTGTAAACATTTGTTATAAACATAATAACTATTTAACATGCGACACTAATAATGAAAATCCACAAAAATATTTAGATACATAAGTAAGTTCAGATGCAGAAAATTAATTAAAAGAAGAAAAAAAAGAAGGAGAAGGGTAGGGAAATAATGTAGTTCACTGTTAAAGATATCACGTCTATTAAAATTAGTGATAGTAAAACGTTATTTTATTGTTGTAGATAATGTTCGATTGTATCGATGATTAGTTAGGGAGGTTTAACTGTTATAAGCTCAGTTTCTAGAATATCATTATTTGCTAGAATTACGAATAATCAGTCACCAATCAATTACAATCTCAGCTACAATAATGGTTTGTATTTTATACTCAATTATAGCACGCTTAAAATGTAGAAATACTTCTTATAAACCTTTATTTTACATATTCGGTTTATTAATATTCGGATTTTTAACATTGCTACAGTGAACTTAATATTTATTTAATTTTTTATTGTTTTTATAATTTATATTTGACGTATTTGTCTACATTTTATATGATGAGATATAAAGAGTAGAACAGACAAATTATATAAATATTAATTAGAAAGATATACATATAAAATCAATTTTATCGAAAAATAATGTTGTTGCGCGATCAGTATTCGAACCTGAATCTCTTTACAAACTGGGGAAGGTGCTTTATCCAACTATGCTACAGCGATGATATTTTTAGCGACAAATTTTCGAACCTATATGTTACACTTTTTAAAATTAATACATCTATCGTTCCATTATTTGAAAGCCATCTACTTTGTTTTTACGGAATCTCAAATACCTTTGAGTAAACCGACAGCAGACGCCAGAATTATCAATTCATTTTTATTAAATTTTGGACGCATTGATACAACTTTATATACTTATATGGACTATAAACATTTATTTGATGACAATATTAAAAAAAAAATGCTCTCGTTAACAAATTTTATACCTTGCCGTGCGTTATTTGCTTTTACTCTTAGATCTATGGTATGGCTGGACACAGATTTTCATCCCAAATTACCACTGTTTATAAATCTTTATGAAACGTGTTATTTATTTATTATATGTACAAACATTTAAGCTGTGTACACATTAATCATTTATAATAATCATAATTAGTTCTCAATATTGTGATCTAATTTCTACGCACTATTTTTACTAGCGCACATAACCTTAACAGTTCGTACCATTCAATATTATAAATAAAGTTGAACAACAAAAATCACCAATCAATTAATGACAATCCCTCAGGGGATTATTCCAAGTAATTGGTTCCTACAAAGATTTAGACATACTCAAAATATTGTGAAATATATTGGTATAAATAAGAAGTTTAAAAAATTATAAAATACTGACTTTTCAGACGTATTCTACTATATGTATTAATAATTTGGATGAATTTCATATATACACATAAAGAATATAGCCCCATACTTCAGTAAAAAAGAGTTTCAACTTCAGCGACATCTATACTGTCACATGACAATGAATATCAAATTTTCAAACCATTGATGGCGACGGCGTAGTTGGTAATAAATAATTAAAAGGTTTCTACATGATAACATGTATATAACTTCCAAAAATTTTATAGGTGTAGTGGTAGCATGGGTAAATTGGTGTACGTTACATTGTGTAAAGTGATCACTTAATCCAGCCGACGGACTGGTCGTAAGGTCGTAGGCCCAAGACTTCCATACTTATCTTCCCATGTAAATAAATCTGTGAGATATCTGTACCAAGAAAATATTATAAAATACGTTTCTTGTATAATTTATATTATACATCAGATTTCTCAGATTAAATCAGATTATATCGATCATTGGCCAAGTGTCATTCCATTTCCAACTGTATCATATGCTTTGCAAACCAGTATTGCGTTTCGCACCTTTTTTATCAATCAAGTAGAATAGTACCACGCCTGTTCTGATGATAAAAAGTATACGTTATTTTTCCGTCACCTTATATTCAACATTCTAGTCGCAAATGTATTGATGATCGGTCACCAGTTATTCCGGTCCTAGTGGCATTTCTTGTTTTATGTAGGCTTTTTTTGTTGTATTCCTTACTCCTGTGTTGGGGTTGGATGAGGTGACGAGAATAATACGCAGTTCGTACATGTGACAATTTACAGTATTACAAGATTACAAATTATCTTACATCTATCTGCGGAAAAGTGACGCGGAGCGAAAGAGAGCGAGCTCGGTTACCGGCCATACGTATACATGATCGTTTTAATCCATTTACATTTTTGGATCACGATCTATTGTCCTCTTGTGTCGTCAGTTGATTAATTTAAATACCTACGCTCAATGATAACCTCCAAAGCTGAAATCGAGACTGTCACTGTCAAATGTAAAAGTGGAGTTCGCACACTGGTGTTCCTAGCTGCCCAAAAATGCCGATCAAAACTATATGGTGCCTAATTCTGGACAGTGAAGAAGGCTCACCAATGCAAGAGCTCAAAATCCTCGGATGAGCTGGAGGAGTGACAATACTGGATAGTGATCGAAATGAGTATATCAGATGAAGTTTTAAGGTTGCGCCGATCGCAGAGAAGATGAGAGAAGTCAGACTGGGATGTATTATCAAGAGACCAAAGGATCATCTCATCAAAATTACATTAAGAGTAAATTATCGGGCAGTAGACCACAAGCAACTAAGGACTCCTAAATAAGTTAGAAAATCGTCCAGGACAAAGCGGATACAAGGCGAGCTGATACCAAGTACGTTAAAAAGAGTCCACTTATTTTACAACTAAACTTTGTACAACATACACGTTGGGTTATTATCACTACTATAGTTTCGAGAGGTTTCATCAGGTGTTTACAGAATTGTAGTCTATCCGGGTAATGGAGCTGGACTTGGAAAGAGAGAAGAGGTTTCGGTCGTTAACGAGAATATGGACAGATGGACAGTAAAGGTGAAGTATTAGGAAATTTTATGTCGTAATTAACACTAATTGTTATACCACAAAGCAACCGCCATGTCAATTAATGATATTAAGAGTCCTTTTATCTGATCTTATTTTTCTATAGTGATCTCATACGACTTGTAAGCCATCTTGCAGTTATAACGGCGCGCCGTAGAACACTTGACATCGCCTTTTGCAAGGCTATCTTGACATATCTAGTCTTGGTCTCCCTCTCGATCTCGGTCCTATTGGCTTGTGTATGAGGCTTTATGCATGTTATAGGACTCATCTGTTCTCGTTACGTATCTCGCCCACTGCAGCATCCTTGCTTTCACCTTCTTCTGGATATCTTTGGAAGATCCAGGTTCCTTAATCTCCTCCATTCTCCGGTTAAGTTAGGTTAGATTACGTTAAATTAGGGTCATCACATATCGGGCCGTAAATTTTGCCTCTTATTTAGTAACAAGGCCAAAATTTTTGATGATTCAAAGCCGATAATTTTTAATTTTTATATTCTTCTTTTTATTTTTAGTTTTTAATTAAAACTAGACCCACAGATACATTTTATTACATTTAATATAATCAAAACAATTAATCAGTCACAGTTTAAACAATTAACTTCATGCTTACAGGTTAGACATGTTATTATCGATAAGCCATTTTTTTATCACTTCTTCCAAATTTGAAGAAAGCGTACTCTTTTGTAAAACCCAGGTAGTTAATTTTTTAGTGTAGAAACAACATGTTCTAATGTCCTCAATACATACTTATTGGTGATTTTTAGAATTGTTAAATCCAGATTAGTTGCATTTCTTGTATTTTTTTCGTGTGAAGCCACCCTATTCAGAGTATCGTTGTTATAATTGTATTTTATTAAAAGGAACAGAAATATGCTTCCAGGCTCACATTTTTTTCAAAATGGCTGTTTGAATATTTTGTATTTGAATTACATGAGTGACCCTACGATCGGATCCCACATCTCAATAATGACTCGACTAAAGAAAAATAAATTATTCGTAAAACCGGCTAGTGGGATAAGATCCCGTGGACAGTAATTTTAAGTAGTTGACGCAACCCGAATTGGAAGTCTGAATGAACATAAGGGCAGATGGATCTGGCCTATCTTGCTTTAGAGTCCTGGGTTGGGCGTCGTCTTCACCTCCGGTTGACGAGCACATTTATTATGCCGAACCGAGATATCGCTGCACTTTCGAAAATCTGGAATACACTTCCTCTGCGCGGTCGCCGATCTGTGGTCCCGTCGGCAAAATCGCAAGTAATGAGTCGGCCAGAGCGGAACAGGTATAGATTATTGAATAGACGAAAGGGACAGGGAATGAGTATTCGACTCGCGTCAACACCGGCTTTGGGATTACGTAAAAAATTGCAAATTCCATTTAAAATATTCATCAAGTTAAGACGACGCTAAAATATATCACTATTGTCAACTGTCAAATGTTTTCTGGTCAATATTCCCCATCAGGACCCTTACATTAAATTAATTTAAATAATTGAATATACTTTTTGAAGACTCCTCGTAGAAACTTCCTCATAAAAACTCTACCCGCATATTAATGTGTACTGTCGATTGTTACATGCATGTATTTAATTTTATGTCAGTGTGTGTGTGTGCACGTGTGCCTTTATGTCACATTGGCAGTAACTTTACGTGTATGTGACAGCACTTACATAAATAACTCCTCGTATAATGTTTACACATCCTTTCTCGGGAGGCTTTTATTAGTCCTGTAAAATGTTTTCAAGGAGAGGTAGTGTTTTTACTTTTTTATGTTGTGTTTTAAATGGAAACCGTGTTGTAAAGTCGTGTGATAAAGAAACGTAGATAATCAGCGGTAAATATGGTATTTTATTAATGCTAAACAGTTTAGAAATGATTGGAGACAGTTTAGAAATTATTTGAGACAGTTTAGTGACGATTTAAGACAGTTTAGTGAAAATTCAAGACAAAAAGATGTAAATTATGTTTTAAAAGTATAATTAATTTCTGTGATTGGTTTATCGGGTTATTATACTGTGTATATCCAACATCCTTACTGGTTGACATTTTAATCCGTTGCAGCATACTCGTGCATCATCAGAAATGACCTTGAACTTGAGACTGTGGAATATCTGAGGTCCAAGTTTATGGATCCCCTGCTTCTTCGTAATAGTGTAGAAATGATTAATTGGATTAAAAAACATTTTTTGTGAAGATGGGACAGCGAGATTACTCTGTATGGAGAATTCTTTGTCATAACTGGCTATAATATTGATGATTTATCATCAGGAATTGTTTTTTTTTTCAATTCTTTAGTCTACGATACTCTACATGCGTCTAGACCTCTTAATCTACTACTACAAGTGCATTAGCGCTGATCGCTTTGACACTTTTACTAACTACCTTATTGTAATTAACACCATATGTTGTCTATATCAATACACGAATAGGAAGGGTAAAAAATTCTGATAAAAAACCCTCTAAACAATTAACTGGAGTTAAATTATTTAAATTAATTAGATGCGATACTTTATCGACTACACTTAAAATATTATTTTTTTTACTACAAAGTTATTTATTTGGTATTATCAGGAATAGTATCGGTCGCAATAGTCATACTGGCTGGCAATACCGTGTCGTAGTTATCTAGTATTTAAATGAATAATGTATTCCTGAAAGTTTTTCAATACCGGTGTAGAAGTTGGTATTGTAGTTATTCAAGTTATAATTGACTCTAGATTGTGTCAGAAGGTTATGATGCTGTCAGACAGATGCACCTAACCTCTTCTTGTCTCACTCGTGACGGTTGTGTGTCGCAGTGTAGGGTGTCTGTTGTAACTAGAGCGGGGTATATAAATGAAAGACCACTTACAAGATTTCGTTTATTGAGGTGATGAAATAATACAATTAAAAGCGCGGTTGAACTTTGGAGTGGCAGTTGAATAGCGATGTTGGAGCTAGGACGGTTTGCGGAGAAGTGAAGTTAGTTGCTTGACCAGTGGTTTATTTTCGTCTGTTTATTGACGGTTGATGGGTAAGTCCTTACCCGGCCATATCTATGGGCGCGTGTAGGGTCACCACGCCGTTTAAATGTTACAAAATCTCAAGTATAATATTTACTTTAAATACATGAATTGGAATAATAAAAATAATAATATGTGTGGAGTAAGTCAAAAAATTGACAATACCGTGTCGAAATACGAAAAGTTTCGGTGTAGAATATTTGAGATTGTCAATGTGCGGCTATGCGTTGAAATACACGGCATAATAGCCCAATAAATTTATCATAGAAATAAATATTCAGCTTAATTCCGGGTTAATCTAGTTATAATGGCGGCCAATTAATCAACAACACATAAAACTATTTACAGATTAAGCAAAGAGGATAGATTGCCGCACTCTTCTGTCTTCTGAAATATAACTTTCCTCTCATCCTTTTCACCCCCATCCGTCTATTAAGTGATATTAATGTCTGCTTGCTATTTAATGTATACAATGTTGTTATGTTTATCTATATATATATATAGGACCTTAAGTATAATCAAACAAATGTCAGATATCTCATAGAGATAAACCTTTTTTTTTTTAATTATATTTAATGGAAAATATATGGAAGTATGGTGGGTAATTACAGGACTTACGACCTGTCTTCGGCTGGCTTAAGTGATCACTTTATATAAATACAACGTTCACCATTCTCACCTCTCCATGAAGTTGTATATATGTTAATATGTGGACTCGCTTCATACTTCCATATATTTCCCATTAAATATAATAAAAATAGGTTTGGCTCTATGAGATACTGATATTTGTTTAATAACAGTGCCTTTGTAGGTGAAAATTCAGTAATTATGTGTTCTTGGACGTATTAACGTCGTCATTACAGCTTGATTGGTTAATACCGGTATTGTATTGATTGGTTAATACCGGTTAAATACCGGTATTGTAATGTTTTGAGTTCGAGTCCCGATGGTGACCGTATTTTAGGGAACTGTGTGTTGGAAAATCGTAGCTTTACAAATAAAATGTGATGTCATTATAATTAAGCTGACTATATTGTATTATTATGATGAACACAGTATATAAGTTGTATCAATGTGTCCAAAATTTAATAAAAATGAATTGTTAATTCTGGTGTCTGCTATCAGTATACTCAAAGGTATTTGAGATTCCGCGAAAACAATGTAGCTTTCAAATAATGGAACGATAGATCTATTAATTTGAATAAGTGTGAAGAAATGTAAAACTACCGTCGCTGTAGCATAGTTGGATAATGCACCTTCTCCGGTTTGGAAAGAGGTCTAGGTTCGAATCCTAGTAGCGTAACAACAATATTTTCAGATAAAATTTTATATGTGTATCTTTATAATTAATACATTTAATTAGTATACATTTCTATATTGTGTATTATGTTGGCTGTACTTATTGACTCGGTTTATTTTTGTACTTTTGGACTCGGAGGCTTGAACTCGAGTGCTATCCCAGTATCAGTTTATTTTGCCATAAAATATGGCATATGCGTTATTTCGTTTGTATATTTTTATACAAAAACAACGATAAAGCAATCACCACTTGACGGGTGGCCTTAATTAATAACAAAGAAGTATTTGTTTTGTTTTGTGCAATCTTGGTGCTGATACTAGACGCACTGTTTAGACTGCGACAGTTGCGTAACTAAGGAAGATAAAAATTCTCACAACGCTGTTTGAAAGAGGTGCTTCCAGCATTTCACTCGCAATGCAATAGCAGAGCAGAAGATGTCTGTTTAATTAGGACAGCAACAATAAACTGGTGTCATTCGTTTGGATTCTTGCACATAAGAAAATTCATGGAAATGAATGTGCTGACAATCTGGCCATGGAGGCCACCCTTTCCGGAGTTGTCCCTCATCAATTTCTTGTATCTTATAAATAATTAGACAAAACACTTTGTTTAAACCCCTTTTTATTGATTATTTAACATGTTTTCGATACCTATGGTATCTTCTTAATCGTTCAGGGGTATTTCTATGATTATTATTATATTTATATTATATTATCGTTATTTTTGTCACTCGGTTTAAAAATAATAAGATTCAGTGGGTAATACAATATTTAACCACGCTGATATTAACATTGCGCGCGGCATATGTTACATGATACCATATTGAAAATATCCTATAATTTTAATGTTGTATATTTCATAGTAATTTTAAATCACGGAATTAATCATGTCGAAATCAGTAAGGTATAATCTGTCGATGCTGTCGGTGAACAATCTTCTCCAGATCGCCAATCTTGCCAGAGATGGTGATACTAAAACTAAATTTAATTTTAAAGTTCGCTATTCAGATATCGAGTCAATAAAATCTGAATTTGTTGATTCCCACATCGCGTTAGAAACTGGGTGTTTTAAAGATATCAACATAGAATGTTATCAGACAAAATTCACAGATTTCATGGATACGTACTATGAAATAAAGGAGATATATTCGGAGGTATTTCCGGAAACCGAGCACAAGCCACAGACCACAGTCGCTGTAAATCAAAATACATACCTTCCGAAAATGAGTCTTCCGAGATTTTCAGGAAAAATGATTGAGTTTTCTTCCTTCGTTTCCATTTTCCGTAAATCTATTCACGAGAATAATTCGTTAAGTAAAATGGAAAGACTTCAATATCTATTATCATGTATAGAAACGGACGCCTTGAAAGTCATTAAACATTTGTCGATAACAGAATCTAATTACTATGTGGCGTACAATTTGATATGTGAACGTTTTCACAAATCACTTAAATTATATATTGTCACTCCGTCCGATAGTTAACATCCGAGAATTAAGAGATTTCGTCGACTCCCTGAAGGAAAATATTCAAACGTTAGACTCTTTGAATCTGCCCATCAAGCAATAGAATTTTATTTTGGTGCATATACTCGTAATTATACGAAAATTAACTGTCGATTTACGTACAAGTTTTGAGATACAGAATACACAAAAGGAATTTCCTTATTTTTCTGTTCTCATAAGTTTTTTGGAAAATCAGTGCGAGGCTTTCGATTATGTAACAATTGTAAACAATCCAACTTAGCAGGGAATACCTAACAGAAGGTCTCCTAAAACGGTATTTCACGTATCAGGTAACGTGCGTATAGCGTTCTCACCCCTCAATCTCCATATTTATCAAATTTTTGAAAATTCTATATATATGTTATTACATGAATTCGCTTCGAGAACCACTCCAACATCGCTGTCTATTCCCCATATTTTCTATATATTCCTTTAAAATATAATAAAATAGCTTCGTCTCTATGAGATATTTTATATTCATTTAATAACAGTGCCTTCATAGACAAAAATCCAGTAATTATGTATTCTTGGACATATTCAAATATTGCTAAAATAAATATTGGTTTCAACAAAGTATTTTATCTAATTATTTATATAAAATGAAGCCAGAGTAATTTTGCTAATATTGAAGAAGCAAAGATCTATTTCCTGCACTTCTTGGTTCTCCAAAAGGAAAGACTCCAAAAAAACAATATCTCTTGAATGAGAATTGGGCATTACGAGATAGCCTCACATTTATTACAGATTAAACTTGATAGATCCCCAATGTGTGAGTGTGATGCCGAGGACGAGACCCTTGACCATATCTTTTTTGCCTGTCCATTGCGTATCACAGGTTTTTTTTACAGTAATCTCGTCAATGGTAATTTTCAACTCCCGGTTAACTTGTGTCATCTTCTTTCCCTTAACTCGCCACATTTGATCTATATAATAGCAAATTTTTTAAACGACTTGTCATATAATATTTCTTATATAATATGATTGTAATTTTTTCTATAAAAGTTTTAACTTGATTAATGGCACAAATGGCTTTTGGAGGGTGGATTGCCTATTTAAAAGAAGAAGAAGTAGTGGAGCATGTCGGAAATGAGCCTTTGCAGTAGTATATTTAAAAAATCCCGATTATCATGCTTTTTGAGTTTTTTCAAAATGTGCAATACTTTCGAAGATATTGGCTTTCAAAGTTAGGCTTGTTGAAAAATGCTTGGATTATCAATATCCATCGTGTGATGTCACATCTCTCGTACGTACCGACCAATAGTAACAATATTAGTACTAGAGTGTCAAGTACTGACTTGTCAACTAGGAAGATGTGATGACACATCTCTCGCGTGGTATAAGCTGATCGTTTTTAAAACACCCAACTTTGAACATCTGTAACTCGGCCATATTTCAAAATATCGAAAAAATTCTTTCAGGCGAAAATGAGATTTTTCGAAATGTTTTTTTTTTTCAAATGACTGCACTACTTCATCTGAACGGTCGAACTGAATTAGCAGCATTCAGTATGATCCAACAGAACTTGAAACAGGTGCAATAAATTGAAATTGACTACATTAACACACGTCAATAAAAAAATAATAATCAATTGTCAAGAAAGATTCCGAGGAGCGAGCGAGCTAGCAGGCATCTGACAGACTTACACATGTCTGAGACGAATTGCGCATGCCGTCATCGGCGCGCTACTAGGCGCTATCGTCGGATTTTATTATTTTTCGCACCTTTTTTTGAATTTTTTACCGTGGGTTACTGTCTTTCTAAAAACGGGACATATGTAGCGCCTAATTCCAAAACCCCCTAAAACGAATTGCGGATAATTTGAGTTAAATTTTTTCTCAGCTGCATGCAGAACACATTGTTTCTCGCAAGAGCCATTTAAATCCACGAATATTACATGTTTAAAATCAGGGTTAGTTCCAAAATACTCCAAAACAGACTGAATATAAGTTGCCTTTCTCCCTAAAATGAAATTAGCCAATCACAACGCTTGTGTTAATGTCACGTGGTCCAATATCCAGTTAGCCTGCCAGAACGATATATACAAAAAAATATATATACATTACTAAAATGTCTCTTTAAAAATGTTGATGTACAAACAAACATTTTATATATTTGCTTTCAAAATATACGTTTTCATCCATAACTCAAAAACGCATAAAGTCGTTTTAGAGGGTTTTGGAATTAGGCGCTACATATGGTCACGACAGGTATACAGAACTGAAATTTATCTCATCGTGTCTCATTCCGTGAACGGGGATCTTATATTATTTCATCTATCAGTCTCACTGAGTACCGTGTGTGAGAACTGACCTCAGGAATGTTTTGTGTATTCGAATCTTAATGACATGTGTGCATTGTGTAAATAATATCCATCTTACAAATAAACATGGTCGTCGCGTCGCGGGAATGTGACATTTGTGCCGGTCGCGCGTTTCTTGAAATATCAAATATTTGAGATTGCATCAAGATAGCTGGATAGCATATTTGTATTATACGTTTTTGTATCTGATATATATATATATATATATTTATTTATTCCTCATTGGTGTATTTCTTATTCATCTTCATCTTATTCTCAATTAAAGCAGTCGTGATCATGGAATCATCAACGTCTATTCCGGTCTGCGGCATTTTTCGTAGTTTCCGTCAGATCTTATATTTAAAGAGTACAGTGTCAAATCTATATATTGAGACTCGTCCAATATTTCCATGCTGACAACAACTCACTCCAAACAATAAATCATGGACACAACACAAGACAGAAAACGAACATCTACACGCCAGTTCTGAGAACAACAACGACATTTTATCAAAGATTCTACATGTTCTTAGCTCCGAACTCAGCACTAACTGTAAATCGTCCACTTCCAATAAGATTACACAAATATGGACCCAATATATGATCCAATTGGGTAGACATCAATCAGAAGCATCGCTATTCAATATCCTAACATAATCATTATACAGTGTCTACACTAATAATTCACTAGTTCTACAACAATCTCCAAAAAAAAATTTCTCTATTTTTATTTTTATTCCTGTCGAATCTTTATCTTTTTTGCACTACAACAGCACGAAAAAACTGGCTACTTTAACGCAGACAGCAGTCTAGCAAAGTAGCCAGAATGCTGCATATATCAGAGGTGGAGCCTACTCCATCCCACACAATAAACTACGAGTATATACTTAATTGTATCTTATGTTTATCATGTTTATTATAAAATATCCACCTCTGTTACAACATAAACATGTATGTCAATAAAGTGTAATAAATAAAAATCGTGTTGGTGACATTCCAGGAGACTTGGTTCATTCCTCTCTCTCTTGGATCACCAATTTTTCTATGATACCTTCATATCTGAGGATGCGTAACCTGGAGTTATACACTGCTTGACTTATGTTTCCTTTATGTCCTGTTTACCGCAATACACTACATTTCAAGAGCATTTATCTTCTTGCATACCCGTTCTTTATATGTTTAATTTTATTGTTTTAATATCTATAAAGATACACCCACAAACCGATAGTATACACAATGTAACGTTCACCAATTCCACCCATGCTGTAATTCTACCAATGACTATCAAATTTTCAACCATAGATGGCGACAGCGCAGTTGGTAAAAAATAATTGAAAGACTTCTACGTGATGACATATATACAACTTTCACAAATTTTATATGTATGGTAGTCGAGCATGGGTAGAATTGGTGAACGTTACATTGTGTAAAGTGATTATTTAAGCCAGCCGATAACAGTTCATAAGCCCTGTAATGCCCGAGACTTTCATTCTTACCTTCTCATATATAAATTATAGCTTCGTCTGTGCGACTATATATATATATATATATATATATTTTTTTTTTTTTTTTAATATTTATCTACTCCCTATCCCGAGAGTTATCCCTATTTTGAGAGTGGTTTACTCTCGTTTTGATTCGTCAATATTACTTTTTTTTTATTACATACAGTTATTAACATCTTAATACCATTTTACAATTTGACGTAAGACTCGCGATCACATTAAATTCAGAAGGCAATCAGAGGAAAGCTATGGAAATCATATATCCCCAAAATGGGAGGGGGGTAGTCGTCACATTTTTGTATTGCAGTCGCAGAACTCGGTCACAGTCCGGCAGAAATTCATCATACCCAGGTAGCAAGAGGTGCGAGGGAGAGCCAGTAGAATGCTCCGTTATGTCTCTCTAGCCACTATTCTTGCTGGCATCGTCCATCCCAGCAACCCCCAGCGGGAGACCCACACCCTAATGAAATGTCCGAGATTCCATTCATTTCTTAATAGGTCATCCTTTAAGGGGATCCGATAACCTATGCGACATCTATAATAAATCTACATTATATTCAAGAGTGCATTTATTTTTTGCCAACCCTGTAATCCGCGCGTGATTCGCCAGCGGATGCCGGCCGGCGGCCAATAGCCTTCGCAGAATCTCCCGCCAGAACGCTGTCCCGCGTTCAAACATCCAAGCGGCCGAATCCTTCGGGTGGGAACTGCAAACATCGGTAAACAGAGCTTGCGAGTCCGGTAAACAGAGTGCGCCTGGTGTCTGGTGCGGTGGATGCACAATTGATGCACTTTGATGTAGGTCGAAAATGCACTTTACGACAACACGTGAGCGACGATCCTTAGCGTGAAAATAGCTTGTATACGTTAGTCATTCTTCGGTAAATTTATCAGATTCTTAGTGGAAACCAGATTAATCAGAATTTTCTGTTTTACAATGAATAAAATTGATAGCAAAATGAATGGATTTTTGATATATGTATCTACAAATATCTGAGTAATTTCTTACATAATCTTAAAAACTTTCTAAACGTTTCTAAAATTTTTTTTTAATATTATAAATATGCGGAATTTAAATTAACAAAACACAAATTTACTCAATTTCATAATAATTTCATTAGTTTAAATAAATATTTACAAATAAACCACATCATTTATAATTAGAAGTGTGCAACTTTTTGTTTTTAAACTTACTCATAGTTTAACTTAAGTTTTTTTAAATAGTATGTATGGAAGTGAGACCTGGATCTGGCAAAAGAAGAATGAACATAGACTGAATGCAATCACGATAGATATTTATTGAAAACTATATACAGATGTAACAGACCTAGTCCACAATACTTAATGGGTGGATACCTGACTAAATTACGAGTCTAAAATGTTAAAGACATATGTGTTTAATCTCAACCATATCAGAGATATAAGCTTTTCAAAAAAATCGTAATTATGCCATTGTTTAGATTAATTGAAATAATTGAATACAATAAACTAAAGGTCATCAAATTTCGTATATTTTGTGAAAATTTTGAACTATAATCTTTTCTGTAACGGTGCAGAATTTGCACATACTCCTTGAACATTTTCGACTCGTAATATAGTCAGGTATCCACATATAAAATATTGTGGTCTAGGTCTGTTACACCCTGTATATAATATCTTTAATGCAAATTAAATTAATAAACTAGAAAAAAGTACAAAATAAATCTATCCATCGAAAAAATATTTTGTCGCTACCGGGATTTGAACCTGGTCCTCTTTCTATTCGGACAATCGCGTTTTCCACTTTCGCTATAGCAATCGAATAATTTGTAATATTTCCAATTGGTACATCGACTATTCTAATATCAAAAGCAATCGTCTTTATATTACGCTAAATCTCAAATACCTTTGAGTAAAACCCGATAGGAATCCCAGTAGCAACAAAATATTTTATGGATTCATAGATTTTTTTCTGTATATCTTTCTAGTTAATTAATTTAATTAGTATTTAAATACCACAAAAATATGTTTTGAAAATGCAACTTCACAACAAAAATGTGTTCTTAATATAACATCTATTTTGAAGAATAGACAAAACTGGAGGATAAACTGGTATGTAGAGGTAGGATGATGAAGAGAACGTCACTGTCATCAGCCCGCGTTTTCAGTTCTGTCCTTAGCGATTCGCTGCCAATGAACTGACAATGTATGCTGATCATATTTTGTTGTTTCAGGAAGCAATGGAACAGCCAAAGGAGGTGGTTCCGCCGTCTCGGCCAGCTCTAGCAGGTCCAGTAGTCCTGGAGGAAACTCCAGACCCAACAACCTTCTCGGGATTGTACATCAGAACAGCTCGCATGGGTGAATCAAAACAATAAACCTTATTTCTCACACTTCTGTAATCCTAGATTACAGAAAGATAAGAATTCATTTCAAATTATAGTAATTTATCTGTCTATCTTGTCTTTTATGACTCGCTTCTTCCCCGTGACCCTTACACTTTCTTCCACATTCCCTACAAGAAATTCACCGTATAATTTAAATAATTTCTTTCAGATCTCGCCCGAACTCTTCACTACTAGCACCAGGTAGCAAGATACCTTCAAGTCCATACTCCACACAACCAACATCTCCGGGAGCTCCTGCACCTCCTCCTCATCAAAACCAAAATGTGCCAACAAAACACTCCATGCTAGATAAACTCAAACTCTTCAAAGATAAGTCTTCGAGCGACAGGCACAAGAATAACTCGGTCATATCCAAGAGGACCAGTTCTTCCAGCGGATTCTCATCAGCCAAAAGCGAACGGTCCGACTCGAGTCTCAGTCTGAATGAATCCCACAATATCCCAAACTCACATATCAAGGGGCAGAACGTAGCCAGCAAACAACTTCCGCAAACGGATTTATCATTAGGTAGGGAAAACCAGAAAGCGTCTGGTAAAAATTTGAAATCAAAATTAGCAGCTTCCAAATGTCAGAAAGATAATACCCTTAGCAATAGTAAACCGCAAAAATCAGAAAAGTCTTCCAAAAACAGTCCCAAACTGCAGGTCAAAGAAAAAGAATCAAAATTAACAGCACCGAAATTGAATCAAAATCAAAATCAAAGTAAAATGGTTCTGATCGAAGATAACGCAAAGAGTCCCAAATTAACGATGAAACCCCATGACACGAAAATTTCAAGACTATCAGGAAGTCAAATGAAACTCTGCAGTGACCAAAAAATACCAAACTCTGTGGATCCTAACCCTCATAAAGTACAAACGTCAAGCGAAGTTAAAGCCGTGGCGAGTATACAACCACCAAAAGCCTGTGCACCACCCAATGGACTTCCAAATTCAAATTCAAATACCTCGTTCGTAGCAAACCCCAATATACCTGCTCAGCCGAACAACACCGGTATACCGAAACCTACTGCGGCAGTTAAAGGAACATCTAAACTACCCAAAGATGATAAACCTATTGTGGGGATTGCGAAGTCGACCAGCAACAGCGCATCCCAGATGAGCCCTAGTCAAAGTAATTCCACGCTGATGACCAACTCAACAAATTCAACTACCGCCATGCCTTTCAGTAGAGAACTGTCCAGCCTCACGAAAGAAAACTGTCAAAAGCAAACGCTGGTGGTTTCTCCGATGCCGAACACAAATTCAGACAATTATCCGGCTTCCGTGGTAGCGACTAATCCTGCTATATCGTCTCAAATGTCGGAGAGCTCAAACTCTAATTCAACTCACAGCGCTTCCACTGGACCTCACTCAAACTCCAGTGACGGCAGTGTAATTTACAGACCCTCGAGCGAGTCTGGTTCAGAAATGTCAAAAATAAGACATAATCCTATAATCCCTAATCGTAAGATTGACACATCGGCGCAGTTCATAACAGAAATCATTCCCGAGAACGAAGCCAAGAAGAAGCTGTACAGCGATGATGATGAGAGAATAGACATACAAATGACCAGAGAGAGAATGGCAGCTAAAGAAGCGTCGGATAGAAACATCGATCGCACTCGAGTCTGTGATAGTCCATCCCATGGAAGAGATAACTCTCTAGGGGACGAAGATAATCCTTCAATGAACGTTCTTCCGATGCGACCCCTGCTGCGAGGATACAACAGTCATTTGACACTTCCGGCCAGAACATCAGGTCCGATTTCAGGCAAAAACGGTGTCCCAACGGGATTCCCACATCACGCCAATACAGTCAAGGCAAATTTCGGCAGGGAAAATGTCAACATGAACTTCAGAAACGGTCAGTATGGAGGGTACGCGAGCTCGGAGTACTGCGATGTTGAGATCGCGGCGGGATACTTATCCGAAGGAGACTGCATGAGGAGATTGGGGTCTGCCGAGGCTGAAAGGGAGAGAGAGAGAGTCAGGGCAAGAGCTGGAGACATGATGGATGGATACCTGTCGGAAGGAGGTGCTTCCTTATACGCTAGAAGGATGCACGGTTTTCAACCAGCTCCTGGGATGCAGCAGTTTGATGATAGGTAAGTCATTTGATCGTTTTGTATAAAAAAATAAAAATAATAATAAAATTGTCTCCAGTAGATGTTTATTTTAACTCGTCTATATAACCCAGGAATGCAATAAACACATTAAAGTAGATCTATTTCCACTCGATCCTATATACATAATGAAGATAAAAGGACTTTTTTTAGAATGAGTTCATCTTATTGATGGGATATAAATTTTTTTATTTTAAAATATCCTTCGTCGTAGCCATCTTCGTCCCATTGCTGTTAGATGCCAGTTACCGACATGCTTCTTGCGACATGTTAGTTACCGACATGCTTCTTTACCCTTCATCCTTCACATTCAGCTGCTTTCCGCAATTTTTTTTTGATGTTCAATCAGTTTAACAACATGGGAAATGACTCACATTTTGACTTCTAATCCCAATATGGATCCACTTCTTTAGATCTTTTTTTTTCGTAATTTATAAATTAATAAAAAATATATTTTAACTTAAAAATTAACTTTTTACGCGCTGGTAACAATTTAGCTGTCAAAATAATTTATAGGCAGCTGGTTCGAAAGTATCAAAAAATTCAATGAATCGGAAATTAGGTTAGGTTAGGTTAGGTTTCGATACCCAAAATAGTTCAATGTACTATAAAGCCAGGACGCTCAATCCTAGACGGTGTCATTTATTTCCACGATGTCTCTGCTTGTATTTACTCTTAACACTGTTTTGACGATATAGTCGTCTGGTCTCCTTATTACGTGACATGCCATGTCAGTCTGGCTTCATTGACTTCCGAGACCGCTAAAGAAGAAGAAGGCACCCGAAGATTTTTTTGAGAGTTGGGCATATATTATACTTTGACACGCTTGTGTTCAAGGTTCACCATCGCTGCTCTAGTAGACCAGAATTTAAATAAAAAGAAATATAAAAATGTTCATGTTATTCGTATCTCCGTTTTCCAGCTTCACCGTGGTATTTTTCTACCAAAATACATCTCCGACGAAGCCAGTAAAACAATTCAATAGTTCAGATGTTTTATTTTTCTTAGATCGCATTAATCTTTCTCTACAAGAACGACAAAGATTTAATCCCAGCCCAGAAATTGGAGATCGGATTCAGTAGATACACATAAACCAACCGTTCCCAAATTAAACCCTTTGCCGTGGTCGACTTAAATTGTCACGCCAGCTCTGAAGGGCTAATCTGTAGCTGTGATGTATTGTGGACGCGCTCTTGACCGGCTGTTGGCTAAATAAAAGTGTCTCAGATAAAGTGTACAACATCGTGCGATAGCACGTGGCACAGGTTGCTTTCGTAATATTATACAGGATGTCCTGTGACAGTAGTCTAACTAGAGATTACGATTAAATCAGGTTAAACATCACTGGCAATGAACCCTGTGTGGGATATATATTTATTGACACATTAGATATTAAATTCGAACTATAAATCCGGATCGATAAGATCTAACTGTACGAATTGCGCGAATTCCGGGACGCACGTCCAGAGGAATGGAATACAATTCCGGTCGTAAATCGGAATCACTGCAAGGTATGGGAGGGAAGTAGGGAAACCTTTATACAGAATGAGGTCGGTGACGGGATAAGGTTCTAGTATATGACGCCTCCGTCACTCCCGCAGTCGCCGCCGAGATCACACAAATGGCACGCGGATGAGCTGATCTCTGATCCCGATTGAATACGGCGATGTCACAAGTTCACCCACGGCACACAAACAACAAATTGTGTCAATAACAGTGGTCGCGGTTGAATCGAAAGACGAGCCCAAAGTGTGTTTTACGAATTCGGAACCGATATATTAATTAATTTGAACGATATAATGCTCTGTGTCCCCCACTCCCTTCCCTTCACCACCCGGCCTCGCCAGTCAGTCGATAGGCGACCCTGTATTGGAACGGTTCGAACACCGTTATAAAAAAACTGAAACTTCGCGTCTATGTCGTGGAACCTTTGACGAAATGTGTGAAATCTTATACAGTCCACTTTTGGAGGTGCCAGCAGAATCAGATCGGTGATGAGAGCCTTTTCCTTCTTATCCTGTTCCGGCATCTAAGCTTATATTTAACGAACGCATTGAGCGTCAAATAGGGTAATGTCCCAATGTTCATCCAAATACCCTCGTGTCCTTTTGCATCGCTGATTGTATTGTGGTTTGTATTTGTATAAATATATGAGGATGTGTGTGGCAGGTTACGAGAACAGAAATTTATGTCCTGAATTTATTGAAGTTCATTGTACAAAGGTAGAGGATAGTTACTGCCAAGTGTGCGAACTTGGATGTTACTCGGATGACGTCAATAGGTAAAATGATCGTAATTCGGTCAGTGCGAATGCGCGTTTGTGACTTTGTTACATTGCAAATACCGCTTTGCTGGGTACGTTCACCTTCGTTGTACAGATTCTAGATAACAAAAGTGGAAACGATAGCCCCCCACATCTCACGACAATGTTAAGAAAAATAATCTTTTCATTCTTTGGGCGAGAGGTCGATCTTCAACAAGGTGGATAGACTAAGACCAAAAAATGACCTACACGTCTCATTAACCAAGGTCGCGCTGTGGAAGCGAATAGAGGATTGCGATGCTCAGTCATGAGCACACCGACCGAGAGAGAGAGAAATATTACATGCGTTTAGAGGTTAGAGGTCAGATACGTATACTCAGAAAACTATTCGTGAAAACTAACAAAGTTTCACGAGTAATTAGTTCGTGCCACATGTCAAAAGTATAATAGCTACAGTGTGGTTAGATTTATTTTCCACATTCCTAAAATGGATTCTTTATTTTTTTTCCGAGTTTTCTGATCACCTTTTGGAGTCAAGCTACCCATTTTGCACGTAACATAATAAATAATCAATTATGTAACGTACAACCCTTACATTACCTGTTTCACTCTCTTTATCCCCTTCTCCTCTTCCCTAACTCTGCGGCCGCGCCAACGTCCGATGGCTGATTTATTTTCGTATTTGTTTTATGGGTTAGTTGGGTGGGTTGGGTTACGGCCACACATACACCCAAATCATATATTTCAAACGACATTTCACTTCAGTTTAATGTACTAGTTTCCATTCAAATTTGTATACGCGTGATACCTAGAGATGGACACTGGGATGTTGTCCCTAAAGTCGTTTTCATTTTGGTTCATTCGCTGCACCAACGCAACGAGCGGGAGAGGAACGGGGAATAGGCCGATCGCTAGCCGCGTCCTTGGGAATTCAGTCGCTATGGAGCGTGTACTTATCAGTTATTCGTGAAAATTGATATACGACGACTGGCCTCCACGTAGCTCCAACTTGATACCAATGGACTTTTTCCTATGGGGCTACCTTAAATCAAAGGTATACAATCCTCCCTTTCTAGACCAATTAAAAGAAAATATTTGAGAATAAAAGGCAGCGATCACGGAGAATACGAGAAATTTTGCCTCCCGTTTAGAAGAGTGCCAGCGAAATAACGGATCACATTTAGAAAACACAATTTTTAAGAAATAAATTTCCATGGACTGTACTTAAATGCAAAATAATAATTTTTTTATGAAACCCATCCATTATGTTATTACAGAAAAAAAAATACGTAAAAGACTTTTGGGACATTTTTTATATATAAGATGACTAGATTGATATACATACAGTATGGCAAGGAAGAAGAAGGTTCAAAACAAAAGTTTTGTTGTAGTCGCGCCTAGAATGTTCCAATCATATTATCATATTAGATTCATCTATAAACTCATCAGTGCTAGCCAGTTTTTTCTCATTTGGAACAACTGTAAGACGAGTCTCTTGTTTGCCTACCCTTACAGAAAATTCGTCAATTAAATCTCTTCCCTTTCGAATATCTTCCTCATTTTTTCATCTCCCTCCATCCCGTCCCCAACCTTCCTGGAGGAATGCTCCAGCCCGAGTGCGGGGAGCAGATACGGGCCCCGAGCGACCCCCTGTTCCAGAAAGTGCACGCGTGCCCTTGAATAGAAATATCGAATTACGGAGGGAGTTTGCACCCTAAATCGTATTGAACCAAGTTTTTTACTAAAAGTTTATTCATAAATATAATCTAGGTAACTAAATATCTTGCGATAGATATAAGACACGTTAAATAAACTTTCATATTTTCAAATAAATATTAGATATCTCATAGAGACGAAGCTATATTTATTATATTTAATAGAAAATATATATAAATATGGGGTAATTGCAGGGCTTACGACCTGTCTTCAACTGGTTTAAGTAATCACTTTATATATACATAACGTTCACCAATTCTCACCCCTCAATCTCCATATTTAACAAATTTTTTAAAGTTGTATATATGTTAGTACGTGAACTCAATTCGAGTACCACTACGCCAAACGGAGCAGGTTGAGAAACGGAAACTCTACTTATGGTTGTTATCTGGAAGGCGGCAGCGACAGGAATGATGTTCAGTAGCCGACCTCCTGGACGGCTGCTGGTCACACTGGTTATTGTCACATGATTTATTACCGGGCGTGTTCTTGCGGCTGTTAGAAGCTGTGGTTTTACGCACCGGTAAATGCGAGATGCGTTCAGGGGTTGTCGACGGTAATGATGGCTGCGGAAGAGATAAACCCCTACAAGTGGATCCACAAACCAATAAATGAATAGGCACAAAATAAGGTGCACTTACAGGAGAGGAGTTTCGTACATTCAACACACATTATTTGTGGAAACATAAATCTGATAGTTTGACACATGTATGCAACAGTAAAAGTATTTACTCTTCGAAAATCAAATCATTGTATAAACAAAACGTATTTTTTTACATTAATGCGTATTATATTGTCTGTTGTTTGTAATGTGTGGTATCAAAGTGATCACGTGTTCATGTCTATATATTATATTTGATAGTCTACGGGTGGATCTATAGACTGAAGGAATACTTTTCGAACAATACAATTTATATTATTAAAAAATTAAAAATTGCAATAATATAATGACGATGTACCGTAGGTAGGTAATTATTTAAATTATGATATTGTGTATATCCTTCGTGCCCATCCTAGGACAGGTTTTAAATATTAATGTCTAATAACTTTAGACTATCATTGAAAAACTGTGTATCAACAATTTAAATCGAACCCCAAGTCAAATTCATACGAATAAAGCCAGGATTCCAAACGACAACGTAACGCCACGCTTTAAACTAAAATAAAATGAATAAGCAATGGTGATGTAACATATTTGCCATGCGTTTAGTTTTTTATTTTTTTATTAATATTAAAAGTACAATTTCAATAATCGGTGGATATATATTTTAACATTTGTTTCTTCTCTGTGAGAGTAAGACTCGTGTATAGAGAAGGAGTATATACGAGTTAATTTATGTTTCAGTTAGTCTGTGTACATATTTTTTTTACTTCAATTACAAATTTATGATAGTCTGTAATTTTTCTAATTGTGATGGGGAGATTGTTAAAAAATTTGATACCCTGATAAATATATTGATTTTGAGTTGCGGTGTATTTTAGTTTTGGGATATTAATTTGATCTCTATATCTTGTAGATCGGAATTCGCTTCTAAAATTTAATTGATTTTTAATTTTGAAAATTTGAATTATTGAATTTTTTTGTATATGTCTACTATTTTTGGTACTCTAAAATACGTGAAAAGTTGTATACTTGGATAGTCTTTTTTTTTTAAATAATTTTTATTATCATTTTTTGGGTGATTTCTAATTGTGACATTGAAGTTTTATATGCACCTCCCCATCCAATAATACCGTATCGCAAATGTGACTGTACAAACGCGTAATATATTATTTTCAGATATGTAAGTGATAAGATGTTTCCGAGTCTAAAAAATATGTAGGCAATTTTCCTTATTTTGTTTGTGAGATTAGTAATATGTTCTTTCCATTTGAGATTGTTATCTATTATGATTCCAAAGTACTTGATACAGTCTTTTTCTTCAATTGATGAACATTGGTCAGAAGTGTTTTCTCGAGTACAGGTCTTGGTGTGAATTTTAATATGAATTAATTTTAATTTAGTGGACGAAGAAGATTGACACCAAACAAATTTTGTCAAATTATTTTAAGAATTCTGTAACTCTTAGCGAAACAGTCTTAAACGCTGCAGTCAAAAATATCTGGTGCCATCTGACAGCAAATTCACCTTCGATGGAGAGACCGAATCCATCTACGAAATGGGACAAAACTGATTGACTGGGAATTTTCTTTCACTCTTAAGGTTCGCGTATACGTGATGAGATTTTGTTCTGGAGATAGACTCAGAGATCAGCTTGAGATTGTTAGAAAAAGACAAATACTCAAACCATTGTACACGGTGTACGTTCTGATAAAGAGATTTGATACATGCACATAAACATCACCTAAAACTACCAGAGAGTCCTACAACTGTCTATCCTGAAAGTTATATACAACTTTTTTTTTATATATTTACTATTTTCAAAGTTATTTATAGAACTCTATAATCACATATGTGAAAATCAGTCACGTATTTTTATATTCTACTCGTTAAAACGTCATTTGTGTTGAAACAGAAAGTTTACTTAGATCTTTCAATGAATACACAAATCAGTAAAACTGTCAGTGCATGGTGCCATCAACTGAGACAGATTAAAAGTATTCGGAGATATCTTCCTCTTGATGCAGCCCGTCTACTCTTTGTGGTGTCACGTGTGGACTATTGTAACAGCATCTATGCTGGCCTGCCAATGTTTCAGCTGGATAGTTTGCAATCTATTATAAACGCGGCTGCACGGATAATATATGGACTTTCTAAGTTCTCTCATATAACATCCCCTTTACATCAGCTACATTGGCTCCGATTCCCTGAAAGAGTTGAATTTAAATTGTGCTGGTTGATGTACAAGGTGACACACAACATGGCGCCTCTGTATCTTCAAGAACTTTGTATCCCAGACAATTTGAATAGTAGACGTCAAACTCTCAGGTCAGCCTCTACTTCAGCTGCAGGAAGGGTTGTAGAACCGACCAACCGTTGCCAGAAGTCTAAATTTAGTGAGCGGGCATTTGCGGTTGCATGCCCAAAGCGTGGAACTCTTTGCCTTCCGTTATAAGGAACAGCGCATCAGAGACTTTATTTAAGAAGAAACTAAGAACGCACCTTTTCAAAAAATCACTTCCATAAGTGAAAATAACGATTTTTAATTTAAAAAAAACAAAGATAATTGTAGAACTATAAACAATTTATGTGCAAAGCGCCCTTGAGGTGAAAGTTTTTACGAAAATGGCGCTATACAAATTATCCATTATTATTATTATTATTATTAAATTAGAAGCATTCAAAATTGTATGTAAATTCTCAGAATCCCAATGAATAATGTTATCCCTTTTCATCTCTTGCAAATAAAATTGTATAGCTGTCCCCCACTATAGATATAAATACGAGTTGTGGAGTTAAATTGTTAGATTACAAGGCGAAACGCGTCTCAACTAAATTAAACGAGTAGAATAAAAAAACAAGTTGTTAAACAAATAACAGATATGTCATAGAGACGAAGCTATTTTTTATATTTAATGGAAAATATATGGAAGTAATTACAGGTCTTACGACCTGTCATCGGATAGTTTAAGTGATCACTTTACATAAATACAACGTTCACCATTCTCACCCATCAATCTTCGTCTCTATGAGATGTGTATTATTTGTTTAATAACGGTGCATTTGTAGGTGAAAATCCAGTTATTGTGTATTTTTGGACCTATTCAAATATTGCTAAAAAAAACAATTATTTTCATGTATGTATGTAGATGTAAATTTTTAAGGAGAACAGATTTTTGTCGTGAAATTGAATTTTAAATGAATTTAAAAAATCTATTTATCGAAAAAATATTTAATTACTGATTAATTGAATTAGTATTAAAATAGCACAGAACTGTGTTCTGAAAACTCGACTTTACAACAAAAATGTTTTTTCCATAAAATATGTAAGTTGTATCAAAGTTTATCTAAATTTAATTTAATGGATTAATTCATTTAATACTGTTGTCTCCTGGCGAGATTTAGTGAAAGGTATTTGAGATTCAATGCAATTAAAAAATATATTACTTTTAAAAATATAATTATTAATGTATCAATTGTAAAAATATACAGATATATGTTCTAAATTTGTCGTGATCGTTATATTTTTCTGTAGCGGAATGTAGTGATGAGCTCAAAATCACGAACCGTGGGTCAATCACTAATATCTTTGAGTCACATTCACTATCAGTGACTGAATATTTGGGAATATCGTGATTCATTTTATTATTTTATTTATATTTGGTTGTGATATAGTGATTTTGAGTTGCGGAATATTTTAGTTTTGGGATATCAATTTGATCTCTATATCTTGTAGATCGAAATTTAATTGATTTTTAATTTTGAAAATTTGAATTATTTAATTTTTTTGTGTATGTTTACTATTTTTGATACTTTAAAATCTGTGAAAAGTTGTATACTTGGATGGTCCTTTTTTTAGAATAATTATTATTTTTTTTTTTTAGTGATTTCTAATTGTGACATTGAAGTTTTATATGCACCTCCCCGTCCAATAATACCGTATTGCAAATGAATTATAATTCGTGATCAGCGCCATCTAGTAGATTCTGCCAAAACATTTTACACATTTGATCCGAAAAACAAACTCACATTTTTTAAAGCGTTTTCAATATCTTTGTGATGATATTAAATTAGATATATATTAATTATTTATATTAGAATATATTTTTTACGCAAATGAAGTTTTAATAATACAAATAAATACGCTCAAAACTATGTTTTAATATTTATTTCGTGTATTGTGATATCGTGCAGCACGAGCGCACTGAAACTGTGATCACAGTCACAGTTTTCAATCACTAACATTACCGAATACCAATCACACCAGTGAGTCAAAAGTAGCACATTTTTTGTCATTACTAGTGCAATGGTTTAACACGTTTCCCCAGATAGGAAGAGGTCCAGGTTCGAATTCCGGTAGCAACTAAATATATCTTTCTAGTTGGTTTTTTAATTTGTATTAGAAATAAATTAATCAAGATGTAATGGTCTAGCCTCTTCTTTGGCTAACCCTGGAAATGGATCAACGATATGTAAAAAAAATATTACTTTAAGTATGTTTATATATTTCAACCACTGAGCTAGTCCCTAGAGCTGTGGGTATGTGTATAATTCAATCACCCGCTCCATTGGATACCAGTCGCCTAGAACTTTCTATTTATACCGGCTTCTCCCTACAGTAAGCCTTCTTCAGGTGCATTTCATCCCCCAGATCCATCCATCACCAGATGGAGCCAATAAAGGCTAAGCCGCATAATAGCGCACGGCTTATTCTATGAAGGTGGAGTAGATTTTATCCAGGGCCTTTGCAATTCTAGAAACAAAACTATTACACTATTAACGGTATACATATCACATTAATTAATAAAAAATCGGGATATACATCTAAAAATTGCCGGGGAAATGCCTTACAATTAAGCATCGTTAACCAATTAATAGATGTAGTATAGTATTTTATGAACAATACAACCTTGAGAGCAGGAAACCATGTTGTATGTCTTCGAAAACAAAGTCTTACACTTAAGATTTCCGGCCCAGTACGTAACAGCCTAAACGCAGATGGGGAAAGTTAGAGAACTTGGAACTTCGGAAATAGACGCCGCATATATTTTGAAAAACATGTAGTGAGAGTAGATGAATACCATAAAGAAATTAAGTTAAAAGACAGGTAAAAAAAAAAAACTTTAAATCTCTAGTAAATACAATATTTTGTATAAAATCGTTTTGGACTGCAATGCTAAAATGACGGAGTAATTATATCCAAGAATTACACACAGTGGTTTTTGACAAATATTACACTGCGAACAAATATTTACTGTAATAAAAATTCATTGAAACATAATAAAAATAAAAAAAACCTGCGGCCCAGCGCCGAATATATGCGTCGCCATTACGTATTAATCCGACGTAATTTATTTATCTGCCCTGAACAGAGACAAACACCTACCGGAGACTTTAATCAGTGACATCTATTACACAATGCGAAAAGATTGTAAATGAATATTAATAATTATACAAAACACTTTGTTTAAACCACTATTTATTCATTATTCTACATGTTTCGATACCTATGGTATCATCTTCAGGAAACAAGGTATACTAAAATTTAAAAATGCAAACATAAATAAAAACAAAACTATAAAATTGTAAATATGTAAGAACTAACATGAAAACAAATTTAAATTGTGACTATTTGTAAAGAGGATTTGAATATTTATAATTTTAAGCTTGCTATTAACACTTTTTCTTATTTATAATTTATCTAACTCTAAACCCCTAGTATTTGTATGTATAATTTCTAAACCCTTATTAATATCAAAGGAATGGCTTGTTTCCAAAACCTGATGGGAAAATTCTGAACAGTTATTGTTATTTAGGCATATCTAGATATTTTTTATAATTGAATTTGAAGTAAGATTATTTAAAAACACAATTTTTCTCCACTTCTAAATAAACAGTGGTTTAAATAAAGTATTTTGTATAATTAATAATATAAAATGAGGCCATAAAGTAATTTTGCAAATATTGAAGATATTAATATTCATTATTATTTTTTGCTAATCTGTACTGCCACCTAGCGGATTTCCTTACCAAAACTAGCAACGACACTAACAATGAATTCGAGTACGATGGATAGATACCTTGTACCATTCACACTCGTTCAAGAATGTTTTCTTTACTCTCTCTCTCTCTCTCGGTTCTTTAATTTGGTGCTACATCGCGAGTAAGTGTGACGTGTCACATCTTGGACTTGGTCTATCGATCTTTTCCTTCATTCTTGTACATTCGCCATCGTCACCAATTTCTCCAGATTGTCTCCACCCCTTTTAGCAACGTACCTAAAATACGAAAGAATTATTTTTCTACATGACTTTTACTATTACATTAAAAGAAATACGATCGAAGGCTCCTATTACATTACAGTGAATCTAGTTCCGCCCTTCTGGCTTCTGCCACTGAGACTCGAACGAGTAAATAATAAATTGGTAAGAAATGATTGCATCGCATTAACCACAACTGCGCCCGGCATCTTGGCAAGGGACTGTGCTCCTTGCGATGGAATATTCTCGCAATTCATTCTGAACAAAGTTTTTCGGACGATTTGCCTCCCCCCGGAGAAAGAGCGTATTCTGCAGCACACATAGCTGTATTAAATCTCAAAAACACAACGGTCTGATATTGCTTGTTCGTTTTATTATACCATGTCTGGAACATTTCTGTTGTGTACCAAACTATAATATACGCAAGTTTCTGAAACATACCATGACATGAGTCATTCGAAAAAAAATATTTCTGACATATTTGTGCAGGTATTCTGAAAATTCACCGACTAGCAATTTTTTGAAAGGAAAATTCAAATGATCGCCGACGATTTATTTAGAATTATTATTTAATGCTTGCTGTATACATAGTTTACATTGTTTATACTTAGTAAGAAATGATGCCGAGTATCTTGGCAGTATTATTTATTTATTTGTATTGTATTCACGCCCGCATGGGCTTTTATATATATATATATATATATATATATATATATATATATATATATATATATTTTAATATGCAGCTACATAAGTAGCATTGAATATATAAAATAGAAATTGATCAAATTAATTTTTAAAAAAAAGAAAAAAAAATAGGTTTAACAAAGAATGGCTGAATACCAAAATCAATTCCACATTATACTGTATTATAGCAAAGAAAATCATTTCTATACGTTGAAATAACAATCTTTTAATTTTGAAAACAAATATAATGTAGAAGAAAGCGCCCTTAAGGTGAAAGTTTTTACAAAAAATTATCCAATAATATTATTATTATTACGCCAGTCCTGACGAAGATACGTTAGTATGGAAACCATTTGAGGTAAAAGCGAAACCAGACAAAAAAACCAGGTCAAAATAAGAAAAATATGTAAAAATTGAAAAATATTGATTTTTCAGGCGTATTATAATATAATGGTGTTAAAAACATTTTACAGATAAAGAATATTACTTTAAATAATTTTCAACAAAAATCAGATTCTCATTAAGTTGACATATAATATGCTGTTTTAAGGTAAAATGAATTATCAAATTTGGTTGATAGTTGGCGATGTTGTAGTGGTACTCGAAGCTAGTCCATGTAATAACATATATAGAATTTTCAAAATTTGATAAATTTGGAGATTGAGGTGTGAGAATTGGTGAACGTTATATCATTCCTTTAAAATATAATAAAATAGCTTCGCCTCTATGAGATATCTGGTATTTATTTAATAACAGTGTGGTTTATTATAAAAAAAAATGTTTTATAAACCTCATCGCTGCCACCTGCATTCAAACTTCCCGTCTCCGTGCCCCATTTCCTCCGCGTCTATACGCGCTGCCGTGCGGCGCCCGGTGTAGACGTCATACTTCCAAGAAGAAGGCCGCTCCAGTATCAGAGAAAAGCACTAAGCAATAGCACCCCTGAATAGTGCGCTGCGTCTCACTCCGACGACGAGGTTCGTCCCTCTCGCACTGGCGACATCGGCATTAAAAGCTTATAACTTTTCCGCGTTCGGGACAGAACTTGAGCCGAGCTTACACGCCGGAAACTAGCTACGGTGTGACTTTTAATAAAATTGTTCCAACCTAACCTAACCTAACGCAATCTAATGTCACGTAAGCACACATAACTTCTCATTTTATAATTCTAATACTTTAAATTTAATTAAGAAAGCTGAAAAGTATGAAAATGTAGTCGTTCAGGAGAAAGCATGTACAAGTCGTCAATAGAATTAAAGACGTCATCCGAATAACGATCTATGGCACAACACTTTGATGATTTTACAGTAACAGAAAAAAACTGTTCATTTTATCTAATGATGGAAAAAATAATATAATACTAATTAAATGTATTAATTAGAAAGAAATACATATAAAATCAATTATACCAAAAAATAGTGTTGTTGCCACCGGGATTCGAGCCTGGATCTCTTCCAATCCAAAATTTCAATTCTAAATAATTACAATTTCACAATAAGAATGTGTTCTCTTCAATAATATATATTTTTTTTATATTAGAAATTATACATACAAACACTAGGGGTTTACAGTTAGATAAATTAGAAATTTTAGAAATAAGAAAAAGTTAATACTAATTAAATGTATTAATTCGAAAGACATACACGTAAAATCAATTTTATCGAAAAATATTGTTGTTGCTATCCGATTATGCTACAGCACACAGTATTTGAGTAGTTCTGAATAATTACAACTTCACAATAAGTTGTATCAATGTGTCTAAAATTTAATGAAAATGAATTGTTCATTCTGGCATCTCTTATCGGTTTATTCAATAGTATTTGAGATTCCGTAAAAAATAAAGTAGATGACTTTCAAATAATGGAACGATAGATGTATTAATTTGATTGTGTCGGTATACTATAATCAGATAATGCACGTTCTCCGGATTGGAAGAGGTTCAGGTTCGAATCCCGGTAGTAACAACAATATTTTTCAAAAGAATCGATTTCTTTATGTATATCTTTCTAATTAATACATTTAATTAGTATTTAAAACAAGGGCGGCATGTGCTCGACAGCGTTTGTTACATAAGGTGATAATAAAAACAGATTATATTATATGAAAGTAGTGTTTGTTTTAAAAGAACTAAGAATACATATCACTTCGCTTGGTAGATTAAAAAAAAACTGAAAATATATAAACAATATAATAATTTAAGTAGTTTGTTGGTGTTGTGGTCAAGACGTTGGCCTAGTGATCTAGTGGTCGGGGGTTCGCGCCTCGTTCCAGGACACCAGCAAGTTAGACCTATTTTCATAGCACAAGCGTTTAGTTTAGTTTGAAAATAGTAAGAATATTGATGTGACATGTATTCCGTGCAAGCATCTCTATTAAAAAAAAAAAAAGACAGAGTTCAATTGATAAAATGTGATGTGCAGCGTTGTTCTGCTCACATTAGTTGAAGTCTTTTTATTTTTGCAACCGCGGCTACTCCTCTCTTCCCGACGTGTGTGGTTGACCAGCATCTTTCATCATTTTTCTCTTTCCCATCTTCAGTTTGACATGTTAATTTTTATTTAATGTCCGAACGTCACTCGGTGAGAAAGCCATATCTGATCAGTCCGCCATCTTGGATGTTTTACGACGTTGTTCTACCGCAGGACATATTTCAACATACCGTAACTACTCAGATAGTACAATTTCGAACTACCAACTACACCAAAATATGCGTAATTTGGCGTACAACAATGTTGCACGCTTAAGACTTCTATTTCCGCATTTTTTTTTTCGAAAATTAAATTTTTTATTATTTATTTATATCAGAAAAATAATGAATTTATCGATTTTAAATAAATAAACCCAATAAAGAACACACATTAATAGAATCGATATAAATATTATTTATGTTTTTGATATAAAGCTTGATTTTAAATAGTAGCTGAAGCCTCGATGCATGTCAATATATTATTAAAAATAATTTGTAAATAATTAACACAAAGTGTTGTAATTGATCATATGTACTGCAAATTTAATGGTTTATAAATCTATTAATTTTTAAAAAATTTCTAATTTGGTTCAATGCAGAATTGTCTCTGTAATTTTAGCTTCAACATCATAAAAAAATATATTTCATACATGCAAGAATTTTCTATATTAAGGCAATTTTGTGGGACGCGGATGATAATTTTAATGGTCACGGTCTTTCTTATAATGCTTGTATTTTCTTAATTATGTCAAATCACATTCAGTTTATTAGTTTAACATTAGTGTGAAAGTCTTATCTAAGTAATAGTTTTTAAAAAAGTCAAATCTATTGGATAACTTCTGATATAAATGAATAATAAAACCCCACATTTTCGTAAAAAACGCGAAATTATTCATTATTTTTTATATCACGCCTTTAACTTAACACAGTCCAAAATGTTCCGTATATCGTTGTTTAAGAGACGTCTATAATTATGAATAGGACATTTATATGATTTGGGCATGTGAAAACGTCCACGAAATGCCTGGCACCATCAGGTAGACCACGCATACAGCGGATGGTTAGGAACGAATTAACAACGTCTATCTCAGTAGCGTAGCTACGCCAATACAGCCAAAGTAGTGCTTTGGGACCCACGTTAGATAGAGGCCCGAAAATTTTGTTGCGTGCGTTCCGCACACGATAGACATATTAAATATTTTTTTTAATCTACAACAGCAAGTAATGAAATTAATCCCGGTAGCACGAAAACAATATTTTTCGACAAAATTGATTTTATATGTGTATATTTATAATTAATACATTAAATTAGTATTTAAACATCACAGACCATCTGTTCTGAATAATTACAACTTCACAATAAGAATGTGTTCTCCTAATAATAAAGTTGTATCAATCAATGTGTCTAAAATTTAATAAAAATGAATTGATAATTCTGGCGTCTGCAGTCGGTTTACTCAAAGGTATTTGAGATTCCGTAAAAACAATGTAGATGGCTTTCAAATAATGGAACGACAGATGTATTAATTTGAAAAAGTGTAACATTTAGGTTCGAAAATTTGTCATGAAAAACACTGGCGGTATAACACAATTGGTAGTGTACTTCGCCGGATTAGAAATAGAGATCCAGATTCGTATCCCGGTAGTGCAAAAACAATGTTTTTTGACAAAATTGATTTTATATGTATATATTTATAATTAATACATTAAATTAGTATTTAAACATCACAGAGCTATGTTCTGAACAATTACAACTTGACAATAAAAATGTGTTCTCCTTAATAGTAATGAAATCAACTACAAAATTTTATAAATCATTTCTCATAAATAATATGAAAACAGGTGAAATCTTTGAGTAAATTTTTTTATATGATATTTTCCTGCTATTTTGTTTTTTATGACATACTATGACGACTTTTTCTGCTCTAAGACATCAGTGTCACCCACATACCAGTAAATGAATAAACATGAAATAAAGTGTACATACAGGAGAGGAGTTTGGATCATTAGTTACGGAACGAGGGCCATTCTACACACATTCTTTGTGAAAACATAAATCGAATAGTTTATGACACATTTATACAACAGTCAAAGTATCTACTCTTTGAAAATTAAATCTTTGTGTAAACAAGGCGCATTTTTTACATTAATGCATATTATATTGACACTGTTTAAATTTTCGTTCCAATCGTGTCATATATTTTTTTTAAAGTCGCGGAGCTATTTGATTTGATTCCAAATTGAAATTATTGAAACAAGGAATATACGTTAGTTCATGTTTGGTAATCTGTGGTGTCACCATTTTCTTTTAACTTATAGATTTTCTTAATTTTCGACACATTCTTCATTTCGCCTTTGATCAAGGTTCTAGGATCTAAATTGGAAAATTCTATCTTATCCACCATACAATTCCAACCTCGTTACGTCAGATTATCACCTTTTTCGGTCGCTCTCCAATCAAATGCATGGAGTTACGTTCAACAAATGCGATGACTTCAGAAATTAGCACGATAACTATTAAGATACCAGACCAGCCGATTTTTATAGAAAAGGCATCGGCAAATTGGTAGAAAGGTGGGATGAAGTCCTGAGAATACATTTTGTAATTTTAGTTTGAAAATTTGATTTATTATACGTCCCAGAATATCGGATCCACCAAATTTTTTGTGAGTATAATTATCATAGGAGACAAAAGATTCACCCTTTTCCGGAACTCTTTTAAGAATCGTGCAACTCCCGTCTCGGTGTCACTTGCAAATTCAAACCCGTGGCTTTAATTTAATCCAATGAAAATATATACATCTGCAAAAAGTGGACCGTATATTGTTTATTTTATTATAAACACACACTATTTCGTCAAAGGTTCCGACACAAGGAATATATGTATAAGTCTCAGAGATTTATTATATTATAGTGTACGAACCGTACCGTTTCAAGTTCGCCGATCTCAAACAAATGTATTCTTGTTTAATTTAATATATTATAATTTTATAATCCATGGATTAAGATTAATTTAATTTAAAATTTGTATGTTTGACCCCAGCGTCTCAGACAAAATAATAATACTGTTTATGCAATATGTTAAACAATAGAGCCATCTGGGATACTGCCAAGGTGTAAGTCTAGCTTAAGGCACCCCTCTAGGAGGGGTGAATGGAAGTGTGTATGTGATCGAGGAGTGTCTGTACACGAGGCAGCGTCGAGTGTGTTGGTGAGCATGTTTTACAAGCTCACGAGAACTAGAGAAAAAAATTAACAATAATATAATATAGGTAACAGGATATGAAACCATTATCGGACATGTGTTGTTTTTGAAATCACTGCGTTGCTTCAATAGTCAGTCAATCACTACCTGCATGCACATAAGTCACATTTTTTTTTTATAATTAACCCTTCCCAAGCCATGCAGTAACACAGGTCTACCATCATAATTAAACCTGTAATATTTCGGTAAATGCATGCAACATAAAATTCATATTTTAAATAATCCTAAAGAAAATATTATCACTTACAAAAACAATTATTTTTTCCATTCAATCCATTGTAAAATTAATACGTTGGTAAAAATACAATTTGTGATATGAAAGACAGAGATCACACACTATTTTCACAGTGAAAAGAACAACAAACATACAAATATAATTCTCTCTGTCTCACTAATTAAATGAAGATAGATAAGAACGAAGGACACATTATATAGGACTTAATGAATACTCTAAATTATATTTTATTAATCATTTTTCCAAAATTGAACGCTCAATATTTAGAGTAAATTTGTGCCATTAAAACCATTTAAGCTAATAAAAACATTATGTTATTTACAGTAACACGAGTTGACAGCATGGCTGCGATCGGGAATTTTATATCACGGTATGGTAAAGGTTAAATAAATTCATCATAACTATTAACCAACACCTACCATCCCCTGGGAGACAAAATAAAATAAAGTCTAGTCTAAGTCTAGACTAATCTTCATCGAGGTTTTCTATCGGATGTTATTGTATTATCATGTACAGTATATTGATGTATAAAATCACCTATATTTTAATCGTTAAACCCCTTTTTGAAGAATACAGCCAAGTTTCTACCTACGCATCTGGTGTCTTCTATCTTCCCCTCTAAGATATCGCATTGTGTCCAAAATAATCAGCTTTTTTCATTTTGTTGTTATTAGTTCTCTTGACTTATACACACGTCTTAGTAATGTGGTTATCCCAGGATAGGATGGTATAGCCACATCTCAATTGCCTCCAGCATTTGAATGGTTGCTTTTATTAACGTCCAAATATCGACATAAGATAGAACAGCACCGTACCGTCAACTCTCGACAGATTTGAGTATAATATAGGCTCCTATGCCTTGTTTCCATGAGGAAAATGTCATTATCTCAGTTAAAAAGTGTTAATTACAATGGGTGGGCCATATTTCAAGATACACAGATAATTAAATAACAACGGAGATAAAACTGCCAAGATGACGCCCAAAGTCTTGGCCTAGATTGGCGGAGAATCACAGTGGTAGAATCATTGAATTTTGATTTTAATAAAATAATATTTCCTACTTACTTATCATCACGCCGTTTTCATCAAGAATAAGCAGAGATAATAGAATGTCACATTCTTCCATTCTAACTTATCTCATTCTTCTTAATACATCTTCTAACAGTCACTCGTTGATTGTTGAAGATTCTAACAGAGCCGTTCTTTAATGTGTGGTGTGCCGGTTCGCGTGAGTCCTTTTGGTTGCCTACAACATCATCTGTTTTATTTACTAGTCTCTCCTGACTTACACGTTCCGCGTGCCCAAACCATCTTATTAGAAGAAAACATTCTTATTGTGAAGTTGTAATTATTCAGAACATATGTCTGTGATATTTTAAATATGAATCAAATATATTCATTATAAAGATATACATATAAAATCAATTTTATCGAAAAATATTGTTGTTGCGCCACTGGGATTCGAATCTGGATATCTTAATAATAATGCACCTTCCCTGGTTTGCAACAACAATATTTTTCAATAAAATTGATTTTATTTGTATATCTTTATAATTAATATATTTAATTCATATTTCAAACCATCTTAGCTTACGTACAGATCTATGTTCGCTTCTAACTTGTTCACTACACTATTCTATATGTGGACTGCATATCACTGCATTATCTATCGGATAATTTCTGGCAGGTTAGAAATACCACATTATTGCGTTATTTTAATAATTTTTTTAGAAGTTATCTCCATAAATAATAAAATAAATTCACCAGGTCTTAAATTACTCCATATCTGAAGAGCTAAAATTTGTTTTTAAAAATTTAGCAGTGACATTTGACATTTAAACTTTTTCAAATATACGCAAAGTGAATTAACCTTTCAACTACCAATAATATGTGACACGGGGGACCCCATATACTGTAGAGGTAGGCTTCAAGAGTGTAGACTTAAAATATATATTAAAATCTGGAAACCGTCGTCCTACAAATGTTAAAATGAATGACATGTGAGTGAAAAATCTTGCTTAATCCCGTCCCTGGTATGTCGAAAAGTGCGTCCAATTACGCTTGCGGCTTGGAGTAACGCGTGTTAACTCGCTCGTGGTGTGGTTTTATAAACGTTGACAAATTCATTTAGTTTTTTTTTCATATTCATGATTCAGAGATCGTACACAAATTCTTACTTATTTATATTTTAATTAAGGTATATTTATGTATCTTTTGTAGATAAAACAATGTTCAGAAATCCGAAATTTTCTTTAAACATTTAAAGTTAATGTCGTGTAAATTTGCTAAATGGCTAAATTATAAAAGCAATACTGAATGACCTGATTTTTGTGCATAGTACTAGGAGATAAAATACAACGATTTACAATTAACACGTCTATATAAGATACTGATATTATCCCTCTTTAGCATGTAAAAAATGTCTTATTATGTTTGGTCCAGGTCTCCAGTGAACGCCTTCTACATCATGTACGATTGTTCTTCCGCTTATTCATAATAATCCTTTTCGCGAGTGTTATTATACACGCCGCAACGCTTGTTCTTGCGATGGAGAGGAATCAACAAATGAACCAGCGTCCGGCAGACGAAAAGTTTTTGTTTGACAACATAAACAAACTATTTTAAATTTTAGTTTAACAAGATAGGACGAACAAGAGAAGGAGACGTAGGTAGTAGACGAGGCAAGACTGGTATGCCAGATAAGACTAGCACCTTAATATAGTATAATAAGTATATAGAGTAATAAGGCCATACAGAACTTTTGATATCAATACTGATACAGACCTTTGTTGCGAGTAATGTTCTTCCTCTGAGGTGTGCGAGTTTTCGCTTACATGATTGAGCATTATAGCGCACACAAAAAAACTTAACGCGCATTCAATTTTTAACACGTCTTCTTCTCCGTGTGCCGCCTTCTATAGATGATTGTCGACCATGATTTAGACATTTATACAGCCAAAATAATCTCTCTATACTTACGTCTCTGCTGCCTTGTATCTTCTCGTGCATAATGACTTGTAAAATATCATATTTTTAAATACGGATGATGTAACTTTCTTTGTTAGCTGTGATTAGTTCTCTTGAATTATTTATGCGTCTTAATATATCTTTATTAGCAATGTAGTCAAGCACTGGTAAGACACACAAATAATTGCATCGGTCCTTAATATTGCACACTGTGATTCAAAATTAGGGACATTTTTTTATATACTTCACTAATAAGATTCTCGTTAGAATCAACGATGATTCCTGATAGATAGAAATATTTTAATTATCGTTTTATTCCGAATAAAGTATATTACATTCGCATTGTTTTCAAATATACAACCCCTAAGCGTGCACCCCTCCAATACGGACTTTGCCGATGTGAGTAAGCCTCGAGTAGGTTGTACAACCTAACCTAACATTTCGCAAACACGAGCCAACTTCACGCCAGTGTCTGGGTTGTGTCCACGAAAATTGAGCTTTTCCCTCGGAATATTCGCCGAATATCAAAAATAAGGCCTTCAACATGTTCTACAAACGTTTCCATACCGATTTTATACCAAAATATGACCAAATCTACGCGGACTTCGGGGGGAAACGGAAGAAACGCACAGATCGATAAGTGACATACCGAATTGTTTGACGAAATGTGATTTTTTATATTATATATATATATACTGAACGACTTTTTATACTCGAGGACTGTTGCGAAGTGCAGTTTTCTAAGTGTTTTAATTTAAAAATATTATAATTCAAATAAATTATATTATAATAAAAAAGGGCATCGTAAAGTAGTCCGCGTTCATTTGTTTATATTTAAATATTTAAAAAAAGTGTTTTTTTTTCCTATTTTAAATTCTGTATCATTTATATCAATTGTTATTACTACATATTTATATATATAAATATATGTAAATATTGTTAAAACATTGAATGTGCTTAAAACAGACTTAAAAATAAACATGTGTATGTAATAATAAATAAACGTAAATAAGTAAACTTTTATTGGTCGCTATATAAATGTAATATTTTATCGAGTAACAATAATAATATATAATTCAGCTTTAATTGTTTTGTGATCGCTCTAGCACAAGTATTTTTAAATATATATATATATATACCTATATAACTAATGCCTTGCTTTAGTGTCTTATTGTAAAAAAAAAATTGTCGCTTTCGTATGCTTTTTAAAAATAATATTTGATACGTTTATCCTGTGCTGAAGTTTTTCCGTGAAAGCGTTTCGAGTTTATTATACCTATAAATAATATTTTATTTATGACAACACCGAACATTGCGTTCTGAAAAATCGTACATTTGTACTCTTTGTCGAATCGAGATCGAATCCAATGGAATCGAATAAAAAAGGATTTTAATTTTTAAAAAAACTATCTCTTTGGTAAGTAACTCAATTAAAATGCTTTATTTAAGATATTTTATGATTTTTTTCATGACATGGTTTTTTTTTTAATATCAAGGTAAAACGGGGTGACTTGATATATCCTTTTGTATTAAATTAAAAGGTTGTTAAAAAAACAAACGAATACAATTATTACTCACACGATTACGTGTAAATGTCGCGTGTGTATGTGTGTGTTATGCACGGGAAGGAAAGAAGGAATTAAATATTATTAAATTTAATTTTGACAATTTGAAATTTCATTTGTTTGAAAATGGTTGCTTAGCATTGTACTTTGTGTATGTGTATATTTTTTATTTCATAAGTTCTACCTACAGGGATGTGTTGAAATTTTTGAACGTGTAAATAGCGTGATTTATCGAACACATGACTTTTTAATGTAATTTTTGATGTCTATGGATACTTAATAAATTATGTACTCACCGTGGTGACGTTTTTGTGACGTATTTTTTTTGAAATTACGCTAGTATTGATTTTCTGATTGGGGGAGGGGGGGGCGAGATAAGATATTTACAGATCAAAAAACAATATATAACGTACGTACATTAAATTCTCTTCTTCTAAAAGTACTCCAACAGAATAATATAAATGAACACGGTTATAAAAAAAAAACTAAAAATCTGAGAATTGTTTAGAAGTTAGAAGATTGTTATTAGATTTGTTCAAATTGCATATCGTTAAAGATCGAAAGAAAGTTGAGAAAAATTGGTGATAAAATCATAAAATGTGTCATAGGTCATGTATTGAATAAAATTTTATGATGTATTGCTAAAGTTTAACTCTTTAATTAATTCATTAATTAAGGGTCTTCACACGTCATTTCTCAATGCAGACATTCGTGATTTCCACGACCCCTACAGTCTTAACAATCTTTCTCCATCCATCCCCGCGCTGTGAATTCTTCGACCCGATAAATACACCAAATAGGAAATCGTCCACTTCTTCTCCGACCTTCCAGGTTTACAGTCACCATTATGCTCTCCAGGTTGTCGTCTTCTTTACGAGCAATGTGTTCAAAGATTGAAGGATGCGACTTAAGCTTATCCTGAACTTTGAACATTTCCAAAATGGATGCGTTAGTTTTTTTTTGTCGTCTACGTGATCCACCCATAACAAAAACGTGTATTTTCCGTAATTAATATTATTAAAAATTATTTCAGTGAAGTATAAACCCAAATATTATCTGAAATTCATTTCTTGTTCAAAATAAAGTACGCAAAAATAATTACGTAAATTCATAAATTAAATTATTAAAAAAAAGTATCCACACTTTACCGCAGAAAAATTCTGTGAATTTAAGTTAATATACCTATACAGGTGTACTTAGCCATTTTATTGAACGTTAAGACTGAACTTTTTACAGTAGTAAAAAAAATATTTGCGAAAGCGGGTTATTTAATCGTTAGTAAAAAAATATTTACTTCACGAAAGTACTTCGCGTAGTAAAGTCTTTTTACTCTCAGATATCCGGTAGTAAAAACGAGAATCGATAGTTAAACATGGCGGACTTTTCACAGCTGTTCCAAAAGTCATCTGACACATTGATACTCTGAAAGTTGCAGTATACGACAGTTGATCATTCAATATCCCGTTATTATAGGGATGACAGTTCGTCCAATGGTGATCTCGTTGTTTAATATACATTACACATAATAATAAAAAATTCACCATCAAAGTGGCAGATATGGAACGCCTAGGCGAAAAAAAATTCATAGATAATGCATAAATAAATCATATTTCATGACTAAACATCTCCATCTATGATTTGACAGTAGTAAATTTGATGTACCAACAACCAGCAAAGGAATTTTACTACAGGCGTTAATAATTACAACTTCACAATAAGAATAAAGTTGTATCAATGTGTCCAAAATTTAATAAAAAACCAATTGATAATTCTGTCGTCTGCTATCAGATTAAATGTATTAATATCAAAAAGGTAACATATAGGTTCGAAAATTTGTCGCTAAAAATATCATCGCTGTAGCACAGTTGGATAATGCACCTTCCCCGTTTTGGAAAGAGAGAATATTTTTCTATAAAATTGATTTTATTTGTATATCTTTCTAATTAATATATTTAATTCATATTTTAATAAAAAGTTACTACTGATCCCACAACCGGCCCTAACTCACCATTTTTTCTGCTCAACCAAACTCGACTCGTGATTGGCTATTTAGAAGGGGTGCATTTTAATTATTTCCGCACCATACGTAGACACATGACCCTGCGATGGCAACCCACCCGCCACCCCTGACGCTTGGTCAGTGACATATGGTGGTTTGGACCCACTACAATAGAAACGCACATTGCGAATAAATTTTATATGTAAATATATATTTTATATGTATATCTTTCTAATTAATATAATAACAATTTATTTTGTATTTAAAATACAATTGCTTTCATTTTCGTGAGTGATTGTGGAGTTTTAAAAACTTATCTCTGAAATAGTAAACAAAAATGAATTTCAAATTTTCGACGGGATTATAGAGTCTGTAATCCTTGTAAGGGATTATAGAGTCTGTAAGATCTGAAAGTCAATACTATGGTACATCTCAACGGTACCATGAAATGATAATTAAGATTATTGTTATGATTGTTGAAATTTTTCAACGATTCCGGCAGCCCCAAGGGTCCGGGCCTACGGGCAGCTCTGCCCACGCTACACGATCGGTAGTTACGCCACTGTACACACGGTAATTTTTAAGGCCAAATATTTTTATTTAAAATTGTGTTATAATATTTTTCGTTATCGCTTAATACCATTGTTTAATTTTATCAGATATTCATTCTAACTAATACGAACTTTTTACTTTTTTCATCTTATTCATCTTCGCGATCTTTTCAATCTCGCAAGATTAGTCGTAATGATTGACCATCGTTAGCATTTAACGCCACTGGCATTCCAGCCCTTGTGCCCGGTATTGCTTCAGCCAGGGTGGTAATTAACCCTTCCCTGGCCAGGCAGTAATATAGTTCTATCGAATCGCAAACCTCGCAAAACAAATTCAATTATCGCGCTCAACTTTTTAATCATCAAACGCGGCTACTGTTCGCGCAACGATACAAATTTTAATTTTTCCAAAAAAAAAACTAAATATTTTTTAATTTATAAAGATGATTGTTGGATCCGATAAATTTTATAATAGGACACGCGATAATTTTGCAATGAAAGGAAGAAAAATCTTTATAAAATAATATATTTGGCTAAAAAGCGCAATATTCTCGCGACAAATCATTTCGTAATATTATAAGTAATATGGCAGCGGGGCACGTAGTTATAAAAAATGCCAATCTGGTGGCGAATTTGATGGACCAATATGGAAGCATTAGCTCATTGAACTGTGCTAGATAAGTTGCGATCACCGCTCACTGTTGGTAGCAATCTTCACCAAGGCCATTCAGCGTATTTGAGATACCTCCCTTATATTTCTCCCCCTCGTCATTACGTCGCGTTTTTTCATCCTTACAGTCATTATCCCTCATTAAGGCTCTTTTTTGGCTGCCACTCGCATTAGTGCTTACATAAATAGATTCAGCGACGAACGGAATGCTGCGAAAAGTCCAGGAATCTCATCACGGGAGATAGTGAAAAGCATTTCTCTCGATCAGCGGAGACATTGACCTTGGTGGCGGGGGCCCTCGCCCTCTGGGAGCCATTAATCAAGCCCCCTACCTTCCTCTACCGCCTGGTACTATCCTCGTCCTGCCTACCTCCACCATCACCTCCAAGGAGGGCCTTCAATTTGCAAACCCCACAAACGTAAATATACGATTTTAGGACAATGGCGCAGTGCTAAAATTAAAGTGTATGACAAGATTTTGTGAATAATAATCATTTTCCATAACGGCTGCTGCAGGGTAGTACTGAAGAAATTAGACACAATGATTAGTATTAATAAATCTAAAATTAACCTAATACGTCCTGACGAAGCTTGAACTAAGCGAAACCGGTTGGCGTGTAATAAAATTCGTGGTTTCATACAAAGTAATAGTATTTAATTTAATCTAATATGTCAAACCACAAAGTGATTGCTTTCTACGAAAATATGTAAAACTATTTGTTAAAATGTTATCATATCAGTTTTGTAAAAAAAAACAAATCAAACAACTTTTCCAACACAACTCTACGATCTAAACAGAAAAATTTCAGCTAGGTTGGCTTAGATAGTTTTCGTCATCAGTGCCAGAGGGAAAAAGCCCTGTAGGACGATCCAGGAGAACATGGAGAGACTACTAACAAAGATGGAACTGTCAGTGGGCCCGAATAATCGACAGCGTAGGACAGAGAGCGGTGGAAGAGCGCTATCCGAGCGTTAGGCCCCCGAGCCTATTAGGATAAAGAGGATAAATATCCATCAACGCAAAACTGTTATTAGAAATATTACCTACTGCAGAGGAGCTCAAAATACAATATCCGGGCAAATTGAATCCACTCTCTTTGATCATGACCAAAAGTCTTCCGTTAAATTTTATGAAATATAACAGAAATTTTGGACGCCATAACCCCGTCGTTTAACATTTAACCTAGAAAAAATTATGTACACTTAAACACACACAGACGAAGTCTACTAGTTGAGAGTCTATCCTTGATGTTCAACTCCTGCAGAATGGAGACGCAACATATGTCTCCCGCACCAGATCTCGTCTTCTCTCTCTTGTCTTTCAGGGTCCATGATTTCACACCATATAGAATGCATCAGAGCCTGTATAACACTGATCTTGATTGTAATAAATATACCACAGACTTTCTATATTTTGTCAAGTTTTAAATTTAGATCTTTTCGTTGTTTGATTTATGGCTTGTAGCTATTGTCAGTAATTATGGACCCGAGATGTTTATTTATTATATATTTATTAATATTATTATTATACGCGCCCTATTCAGGCATTAACGTAATTTGTAAAATAACAGAAAATTTAATTAAATTTTTCATAATCAAAATTTAAAATAAATATAAAATGTGAAGTAAAGCAATTTATCCGACACTTCATTCCCCAAAGAATGTAATCTGGGGACTATGGAGTTAACTAAAGCATGAGTTCTCACATTACCACTGTAATAGAACAATGAATTGTGTCTCGATGACCTCAATGGTGCGTGAAAGTCAAGTCAATCTGGGGGCAGTCTTGATGATCCTGTATAGAAATATAAGGTCGGTCATCGTACGTCTCACTGATAATTTTAACAATTTCAGACGGCTAAGGAGTTAATCATAATTGATGTCCTCAGAGCGTATATTTAATTTAAAATTAATTAATCTTAGAAACTATCTCTGGGTTCTTTCAAGCGCCGTCGAGTGAACAATGAAGTGTGGCGACCATATGACCGGATTATATTCTACCTGAGGTCTGACTAGAGAAGTGTGGAAGACTTTATAAGTGTGCAGGTTGTAATAAAATAACGCCATTCGTTCGTTATTTGTACAATCCATTATTGCATTGAAAAGTATTTATTCAGATAGTAGTAGTCCACACAGTATTACATAACTCAAGGCTCAAGGTGTACTCTTACGCACCCTAAACAAAAAATCTGGGGCTTTTTTGCAATCCCTGTTGTTCATACAACCCACCGATGTTTTATTTGAATGCGGTCCTTTTGTGCGCCGTGTGCGGCTCCCCTCGTCTGCGATGTTGTAACACCTCTCTCTACCTTTTGTCTATCACTTCTAATTTAGAACCGCTTGCCATTCCCACCTTTCACACCCTCCAAATTTACCTCCCGGCGCACCCTCACCTTGGTACATTATATACTGCTCACGTCATACATGTACCCGATGCTTACATACGTCGTGTAAGTACTCTTTTACATCAATAATACGTATTAAAGGATGATCCAAACTCAACCGTTATTTTAAGTGTTAGAAACATATTATCTGACACCTGTCAAACAATAATTATATTATTAACGAAAATGAATCGATACACAATTGAGCAGCGCATTGAAGTTATTAAAATTCGTTATAAAAATTTTGTAGAAACAGTTCGCAATGTTCGAAGTGCTTTTGGACAATGTCTATTTTCAGCAAGTTGGGGCTTCGTGCTACATAAGTCGGGAAATAATCGAGAAATATCCTAGACACGTAATTTCTCGTTTCTGAGACGTCAATTGGCTGCCCAAATCGTGCGATTTAACACCTCTAAACTTTTTTTTTTGATCTGCAATGATGCTTCAAAAACTATCCATGCACTTAGGTCAATATCTGAGTTGAGGATAATATTTAAAAAAATATTTTTAAAACGGTTGAATTTGAATCACCCGTTAGAATCCAGACGTAATATCTATGGTACGAATATGTATGTATATAATTATGTACTTCAGTTGGTTTTCAAGTACTCGAATGTGTGGACTTGTAATCACATGTAAACCAGTAAACAATATTACAAGTGTTTAATTAGTCACAAGTCAAGTGTGAACATTTTCAGTGCTCAAGTCGCAACTTCCGTCCACACTTCAAAAGTTCAGTGGCGGTCCAGTGAAAATTTTTTAATATTATCTGAATGCACTCGGTGTAGTGCGTTATACTTTTGCTCAATGGAAAATATTCACTCAAGTACTTGAGATCAAATACTCGAATGTCTCACTTGACTTACATATTATTATTATTATTGACAATTATTATCATGGACTCTTATGTTTGTTTCTTTAACCGCCGCTTCTGAGACTCTCGGCGTCAGTCTTCCGATTCGGAATCTGGTGCAGCTTTACTGCATCCTTTTTCACGTCATCCTCCCAGCGTAGTCAGGGACTTCCTACTAAGGTCCATTAAGGACTCTTTTTTGAGATCCGCGCTTCCTGCATCCTTTAGACGCGGTCCGCCCATCTGAGTCTCTGTAGTTCGTGGATGGAGACCGGAAAGTCTTGATAAATGTTAAACGACTCGACATTGTATCTGTCCATCACTTTTCTCTCAAAACTCTCCAACACTTCTCCCAAATTGACGGAGATCATCCACACTTCACACCTGTAAAAGTTTAGTTGCTTGTTTAGTTTCATTTTGAATCTATGTAGTTTCTCCTCCTTTCTTGTATCATCTGGCATTTCATTGAAGATCTTCATCGCACTGTACATCATCGCTATCTTCCTGAATGGCAGTCCAGTCTATCTGTTCCTCTTGTATGGTGTTGATTTGCACCAATTTTTCTTTTAAATTCTGGCGATATTTTGTTAGTGAAGATATTCAATATAAATACCATTATATTAAAATATATTTTCTGCTTAAACGTCATCATATTACGATCTTTCAGCATTGCACTATTCAGAGTATTATTCTCAAAGCTTTATTTTGTAGTAGGGATAATTTTTTCATTTCTTCTTCAATAGTCAAAAATATAACTATTCTGCAGACATGACTCCCAAATATTTTATTTCAGTCACTTTCTTCAGAATTTCATCATCTATGATAATTGCTGTTATAATTTCTGTTTTTTTATTTCCAATGTTTATAAATTTAATTTTAGTTTATTTTTCTTCAGCCATATTGCTGTATCTGGGACATCTCGGGCATGGCTGTGGCCTGACTTCTGCAATCTATTTGCTCTTCCCTATTTTGCGTCTTCTCCTCCTGTTTTCAGCATTCTAAGGACACACAATTATGAACGACAGTCTACCTAGAATACAAGATACGACTGGTGACGATTTGGTGGTCAAAGTTTTTATCATAAATTTCATATTAAATGGACATCTCTTCATAATTATATTTCAAATAACATTATACTAATCAATTTATTTTTATTTATAAAAATACGGTCCACGATTCAGATCCTTGTGGCACTCCTGATATTTCCCTTTTTTTCTTTTAATCCTCTGAAATTCACGCTACTTGAATATTCAGAATACTTGCAGCTAAATTGCATATGTTTTTAGTTATTTTCACATTTTTGTATTATGGAACTAAGTGAGACGTGAAAATTTAATGTAGAAAATTTACGAATACGAACATTTGACGGGATTAAAGAGTATATTATATTAATTACAGTCAGTGGCGTGCAGTAGATGTAGACTTAGGTTTCGCTGTTACCATGATATTATATAATACTATATAATATACTATATGCTACATTAATATAGGTTTATGAACTTTCGTTTAACAGGCGTATTTATGCAAAATTAATCCATGATAATAAAAATGCATTATTCTCGAACGCAAAGAACAATCATGAAAACAATAGATTTAGTAAAGTAGTAAAATATTCGAATTAGTAAATGGGGAATTAGATGCTTCGATCAGCTCTAAGTCATGTTCAAAACCTTTAAAATGCCAAAAATGTTCTTAGGTTTTCACGGCCCCTTCAGAATCTTCTGTGTATAGTTTTCTGGGCTAATCTGCCGTGTATATGGCCGATCAGGGCTGATGGTCAGATATACACGGCAAATTAGCCCAGAAAACTACACACAGAAGATTTTAAAACGTCATTCTGTTAAGAAATAGCATAAGTAAGAATATGGATCAGCTGATTCATTTCTGACTCTGCCGAGTGGAATTTTCAATTCAGTAGATAACAATTGTATGGCTTGAATAGAACGATAGATTAAAAAAATGTTAAAATGTTAATAAATGTATAATGACCCAGTAGAGGACTACAGCGCTCCGATGACGTCGCGCGGTAGCATCCAGAACTATGCAACTAATGATACTACTGACGCACGGTGGGCACTAGGGTAATTTTAACATATGAATTATTTAGTTTAAATTTGTTTCCCAGAATTTTTAGTAATGAATAGGTTTTTTGATTGTACACAGTGCACGCCTCTGAATGCAGCTATATAACGCAAATTAATAAAAAAAATACAGCACCTGCTATTTTTTGTTGTTATATTTATACCTGATGTATTTTATTCGCCGTACATAAAGCTCTTAACCTGCAATCACTTAGTTTACAACCCTTTTCAAATCCATTATCCCTTGTATTTCGAAAATAGGATTTTTCATTTTATCCAAGTACCCACGTGAAAGCCTTTCATCCCTCTAAGCTGCGTCCATTAGGCCATTTGATCTGTGACCTTTGGGTCGGCAGTCAATCAGCAACCCCTGGTGTATCTTCCGCTGAGTCATGATGGAAAGTATCTGGACTGGTGCTCTGCGAACACTCAACTTTACAAGCTTACATTAATTTAAATCCATATAAAAGGGTACGGGCTGTTTCATTAGCGATAAAACAAAGAATCTTGCAAACAGAAATAGAAGTGATGTTTATAATAAAGTATATAAGAATATATTAATTTTCACAACTAAACTTTGTACAACACACACGTTGAATTCCTAGAGGCGCAAGTAATAATTAAACTAAATACAGTGTAAGTACAGTACAGAAAGAGGGGAGAGGTTTCGGTCGTTAACGTGAATATGGACAGTAAAGGTGAAGTATTAAGGTATGTTATGTTGTTAATTAGTAAAAATAAAACACTACTCGTTTAATTTAAGGGCATTCTTAATTTAACACTATCAAAATGTCTCCCAAAAATATATCTCTTAGTGTTTATTTATATTTTCAAATTACCCATGACATTAAAATACCATCAGTGTTGAAACTGAATATTTCAGTTAATATTCGTAGCTTATTATGTGGGATGGAGTAGACTCCACCTCTGATATATACAGCATTGTCCTGGCTACTTTGCTACACTGAAGTCTGTGTTAAAGTATCCAATTTTTTTCGTGCTGTTGTGGTGTTATTTAGTTCACACAATGGTACGCGGATGAGCCGATCTCTGATTCCAATTGAATACGGCGATATCACAAGTTCACCCACGTTACACAACCAACAAACAATTCTTGATCAAAACACAATATCACAAAATACAATGCTGGTGCACTGGAGCTGAAATTCCACACCGCGAATACTATCGCGATGTTGAGATCGAACAAATATCAGTCAAGTTGACGTCTCCTGACGTCAACGTCACAATTCACACTGACAAGACGAGCATGATAAAATCTATGGATGGGAATTTGGACGGAGAAATGTGTCAATAACATGTGTCGCGATCGATTCGAAAAGACGCGCTAAAAATATGCTTACGAATTCGGAACAGTTACTAATAAATAAATAAACAAATTAGTGTCAACTTGATCGAAACAAACGTGCGGGCCCACTATCTATAACAGTCAAACACACTAACAATTTAGTACGTATAGCTGAAGTGACAATCAACGGAAACAGCCGGGTGTCCAGATCGTCCGTCCAGACTTTCTCATAATTAATGTCTCTATCTATGATGTGCAATGTGGTTGTATATTTGACCCGACCTAATCAATTTTAATGACGGAATATTTGAAGTAGTGCACTCTGTACATTCTGCTTTTAAGCATATTGAATGGACCGAAGTAATTGAATCCACTTGCAGTCAGTCCTTTACATCGCAGAGATAATTAATTAGTTATTTTTAAGAATGATGTGAAGCTTTTAAAAAAATGTAGACATGCATTCTACTGCACCTTAGATTAAGTTAAACATATTATAATTGGGAAATCTTGTCGCTAAAGCCAAGATAAAAAATTTTAATGGTTTTAATTCCTGCTGATGACAATTCAATCACTTTCAGCACTTTGTTTACTGCGGCCCCTCTAACCAAACCGTTGCTTTAGGTTCTGCAGCCATGATGTTTCCTGGATAATATCTGCCGGCAGTGGTGCTCGGGTAGAGAATCAAATTATCTTGTTTCCCGTGATGAAGTGTTTAGTGTACTCCCATAGTTGCCCCTCTGTCCCTCGGAGCCTGTGTGTTTTTACTGTATCTTTGTTAGTATTATTATTATTATTATTCTGTACATTGTATATTTTACACAATAAAGATTTTTATATGAGGTCATAGGTGTAATGATGGATGTTTTGGTTGGCGTCCGTGCGTCGTTACTTGGACGCTCATGCTCTGAGCTGCGTTATTTAGCATGGTGGTTTTCAGCGGCGGGTTCCCTCATTAGCCATGATGTTCTCCTTCACCAATCGTGCCCTGCATCATGAGGTGCAACATCTTGCAATTCTCCGGATCTCTCATCGCATGTCCGAGATATTAAAATTTTACGATTTTTATTGTTTAAAATATGTATTTATTCATCCGTACCATAACATATTCATTCGTATCTATCCAACCACCTTCAACTTCTTCAGAAATAGACGATGTATAGGAGATACGACTTCTTTAAGTAACAGTTTCTCGCGGTTGTCAAATTATAGTTACGTTAGACCCACGTTGCTTTGCTTTATTGAGGGAACTGGCACGAGAGTAACCACTCCCATAACAGTTCCAGGTAGTTGTGGGTCCCTTTTAGCATTTAGCTTTAGTAGCAGTTTCTTTTGTACTTCCACTCTATATGCTTCTCACGACATGCCCAAAATGCTCAAATTTTCTCTTCTTCATAGAGATGAGCACTTCTTTATCATTTTTAATTCGTTTTTCCTGTAATGCTACCTTTCGAAAGCATCCATATTTTTTGTGGTGGCTTGGGATAGTATCCTTCGTGATTACATCACCATCATCATCGTTTCCATCTCCTCATGGTGGGTTGGGGGATGCATCGCAACTTAATTTGATCTAACCCACTGGCAGTCTTCCTTTCAGAGTTTCCTGGAAGATACGTCTTGGTTAGAAATGAGCTCAAAATCATGAACCGTGAGTCAATCACTGATATCTTTCAGTCACACTCACTATCAGTGATTGAATATCTGGAAATATCGTGATTCGTGATTAATTTTTTTAATTTTATTTATATTTGGTTGTGAACTGTTATTCGGCACATGTGAATACGAAACGAAAATATTCATGAAAGGATGATGTTATAATTCGTGATCTAGCAAATGTTTCTGAAACGTTTTACGCATTTGACCTGAAATGCTGAGAATTTGACCCGAAAAATAATTTCACATTTTTAAAAGATTTTCATTTTCTTTGTGATGATATTAAATTATGTGCAAAAGAAATTTGAATAATTTAAGTAAATAAGCTCAAAATTATGTTTGTTTTATTTATTTCGTGTAATTAGTAATGAATTTATAATCAGTCACAGTTTACAATCGCTGATATTATAAAATCACAATCACACTAGTGAGTCAAGAGTAGCATTTTTCCTCATCACTAGTCTTGATGTTCATTTCTCACCATATGAAAGACGTATCCAAACCGCCTCAATTAGTCGGGGTTGCATACCGAAGGTTTCCCTTATTGCGGTTTATTTACGTCACTTCTCCTGCTTCTCTAAGTTATCCAGTTTGGATATCACTCTCTCTCTCTATGGGAATCGATATTTGGTGACGAAATATTAATTAAGAAGATATAACATCGTAAAATGCGCACTCGTGAGTTTGAATTATCGAGACATGGACAAAATATTCAAACACCGCGGTAATCCACATCCAAATTAACCAATATCAGACTTGTACAGTCTCTGATGCATTGGAATCGTGGACCCTGAAGGCAAGAGAGAAGTGGAAGACACATATTGCGCACACCGTGGACGACGAGACGCACGAATGTCTCCATTCTGCAGGAGCCGACCATCAAAGACACACTCTAAGCCTGCAGCCTGAGACGAATTCTTCAATTTTTTGGGCATATTGCGATAAAATAAAATACCTTGTGTTGCATACAAGCATATATGCCGTAAGAATCTCAAGACAGGAAGGAGTTTGGCACTTACCACAATCCGAATTCTGCTGACATCTCCGAAGATGTGGAATGTATATTTTAATCACTATTTCATCAAAGGTTCCGACACAATATAGACGCGAATTCTCGAATTAGTATAACATTGTAATCCTTTTCATACACGTATAACCACACTGGTTCGATGTCGAAAGGGAAGGTAGTGCATTATTTTCGTTCACTAATTAATATTTATACACCAAATAAATGTATCTCCCAAACACCTTGGAGAAGCCTGTTGTGGTGGGCCACGTCGATAGACGGAGTGGAAGATCTCCATTCAATGGACCGACAGTCTGGTGATTGCCCTAAGATCTGCAGGATGCTAAAAAAAGTGAAAGAGCATGAGCAAGAGCAAGAGGTCGGAAGTTTATAGAGATTACGTTCCTCAGTCATGCGGAACCGATGTGAATGATGAGACATCGCGAAGACCAATTATTCTAGCTACAACATTACAAAAATAGAATCGGATCCTGTTGCAAATTGACTAGTAACATTCTTGCAGTAATTGCCAGTGCCAACACTTCGATGCAGATGGTGGAATAAGATCTCGTGGGCTGTATCGATTATAATATTGATTGGTGAACGCAACCCGAAAGGATTCAAGAGAGGAATAGGGGCAAAGGGATCTGGCTTACCTTGATATCGATCCTGGGTTAGACGTCGTCTTCTTTACCTCCAGTTGACTAGCACGTTTGTTGTGCAGAACCGAGAGATCACTGCACTTCTGGCACTGTTTAGAATACTTCCTCTTCGCGGTCGCAGAGTTACGTACGGCGTTGCTTTTTTCGGACATTAAAAAAAAACATAGATCTCGACAGTTCGACGTCAGAGCGTAATCTGTCCGGTTTAGATATTGGATGGACAAAATGGACAGGAAATGAGTACTCGACTTGCTTCAACAGCAGATATAACTCTAAAATGTTGTGCCATGTACAATACGTTGGACACTGTACTGGTACATCGAAACAAACTTCGATAAGCTCAAAACTACCCTCGGCACGCGCCCTTCGTAACACTCATCAATTTTCCCCGTTCTTGGGGCTGGTTAGTCACACCGGACGACACTTCTCCCGGGGGTTGAACTGAATAAATTGTCTTCATAATGTCTTGACATTTTAATCGCGGTTATTTTTTCACACCCTCACTGTATTACCGCGGGGAGGGAGGTGGAGGCGAGGGAGGTTGTATATCGATCCCGGCAAGTGCAAGTCAGTCACGTGGAAATTTGCGTTATTTATCCTTCACTGCCGAGCGTCACTAATTCCATTTAAATTCCAGAAACACTTTCAAAATTGAAAAAATAAACAGGTACGAAATGAGTTGATTCGTTCAAAACTATGCATTGTAGAGATGAAAAATTGCAAATGTTAATAGTTTTTATGTATTCTGAAGTTTTCCCAGTGAAATAAGTCACAAAAATCTGTTATAAAAGTGCGTAACATGCTATGAATAAAATAAAACAAACGTTTATCATTTTTATTTTCTGCAATACAAAAGAACGCCACCCGAACGTGAAATACCAAAATAAAATACAAAGATCTGGGTACAAAACGGGGCGGGGCGAATCAGAAAAATATATTATATGCAGAGGTGGTTTGATACATGAGTCTGAGATATATAACGCGTTTTATTTTTATTGAACCAAATATTAAACTATAAAATTTGCGGCCAAGCGAATTAGAAAATCATATTATATGTAGGAATCGTGTAATAATAATAATAATTTGGGTAGCTTGTTGGTGTAGTGGTCAAGACGTTAGCCTAGTGATCTAGTGGTCTATTTTCATAGTACAAGCATTTAGCTTAGTTTGAAAATAGTAAAAATATTGATGTGACATGTATTCCGTGCCCGCATCTCTATTTAAAAAAAAAAAAATAGCACAATTTACAAAACAAAAGTAAAATATAGATTTGCTAAAAAATCATGACTCACTTCAACTTACTTCAACAGAGTGCCAGATTTTAATAAAGTGACAGACGTACTAAGACGTGCACAGATGTAAAAAATACAAATGTATTTTTTCTTAATTTTTTTTATGAATAGATATTTTTATTTTCCTTTACAAACTTAGGAAATATCTGAATATAAACTGGTTATCTCTGAACATTAAATATGACTAATTTGTATTACCAAAAAAACTTATTAACTTGAATTACAATTTATTAATGTTAGATTATATGTTTAAAATAAATGAGGAAAATATAAATTGTCGTATATAAATTTATCTTAAATTATTTATTTATCTTAAAAATATCGTTTATTTGTCGTATAAAATTATTATTAAATAGTTGCTTATATAGTATAAATTAAAACATTCTATTTTGTTTAAAAAAATCACTATTTTATATTTAAAATCTTTGATATTAATTTGTAGTTTTATTTTATTTCCAGAGCTCATCTGTCTTCGCAGCGAAACGTCAGCGGTCAGGGGGTCCAGGGTGGCCCCATGGACCCCCAGTACAGGGCTGCGCCCCAGAGGGCCAAGAAGGCCGAGGCCGGACAGCAGACTGACGCCACAAACTACAAGGTAACGTTCGTTCGGTTCGTGTCAGTATTGACGCGAAGAAATGATTGCTTCGGCTGGCTACTCGAACCGGTTGCGTCGCGATGTATTGTCGTTTAGATTTTCGATCGGTACCGGACGGACTTGAATGGCTAAACTGCCAGGTACTGTGCGGCACGTAAAGCATAATATAATACAAGATAACTATAAATTGTCCGTCAATAATGACAGGGAATTAATTATTTGTATAACCTTAGATTATGTTCACAATTTTTTGAGTATGTCCAAATTTTTATAAGAACACATTTGCTGGATTTTGTCATATTGTCATGTTTACATATTATATATGTTAAAATACTAAATTAATGTATTAATTATAAATATATGCATATAAAATCAATTTTGTCGAAAAATATTGTTTTTGCGTCACAATAAATTGATTTTATATGCATATATTTATAATTAATACATTAATTTAGTATTTAAAATATCACAGACCTATGTTCTGAATAATTACAACTTCACAATAAGAATGTGTTTTCCTTAAATATGTCTCAAATGAATATCAAATTATCGAAAATATTGTTATGGCTACCGGAATTCGAACATGGATCTCTTCCTATCCGGAGAAAATGCATTAACCGATTACGCTATACCAACACAGTGCATTGACGACAAATTTTCGAACTTACATATAAGGTACACTTTTCAAATTAAAATATCTATAGTTCAATTATTTGAAAGCCATCTTCTTTATATTTACGGAATCTCAAATACCTTTGAGAGTAATCCGACAGAAGACTAGTAATGAGCTCAAAACCGCGATTTGAGTCTTATATGATATCTTTGAGTCACACTTACTATCAGTGATTGAATATCTGGGAAAATAGTGATACGTGATTCATTTTTTTATTGTATTTATATTTGGTTGTGAACCGTGATTCGGCGCATGTGCATGTGAAACGAAAATATTTATGAAGGAATGACGTTATAATTTGTAATAAGCGCCATCTAGTAGATTCAGCCAAAACGTTTGAATTTAACCGCGATAATATTAAATTAGATATATATTAATTATACATGCTAAAAGTTTGAATAATATGAGTAAATACGCTCAAAATTATGTTTTTTATGTATTCATTTATTCGTAATGAACGTAACATACGTATTAGTAATAAAACTGTGATCATAGTCACAGAGTTTTCAATCACTGATATTATCAATCACAACCACATCAATGAATTAAGAGTAGCATTTGTTCTCATCTCTTTAGGAGATCCCAAAATTAATAATTATTTTTTATTAAATTTTGGACACATTGATATAACTCATATATTATTATGGAGAAGTTGTAATTATTCAGAACATAGAGGTCTGTGATTTATTTTTAAAAACCAAATTAAATGTATTAATAAGAAAATATGCATATACAATCAATTTTATCTAATAATTAGTATTACAATAATGTGGGTTTTTTTTTTGTTTATACTTTTAAGTGATTTATTTTTGTAATTTGTTTTGATAAATTGTTTTCAAAATGTATATTACATCAAATCTCTTGTGCAATCTCATTATTATTACTGAGACAGTAACGATTATTCGTCTTAATTAAGACAAGACGATCAATCTTCATTGCTGATGAACTACAGCATCTCACTGGCGCATCAATCTTGTCATATTAACATTTCAGATACTTAATTCTAACGGGCACGGATCTAAAAACGGTGATAGCCAGTGGAAGAAGTACACAGACTCGCCAGGAGTTGGCAGCCCTGTCCAGGTAACAGTTAGACTAAGTTTTAATTGAATTTCCTCTGCGGAACCTCTGGTAAACTAGGAAATAATTGATCAACAAGTTGCGCATGAAGGTCTCCGGCTGATTGATATTGTACGGTAAATGTATTTATTTTAGTAAGTGTATACAATTACTAAAATAAATACATTTACCGTACTCGGGCCCAAACTATCGGACAACTCTGGTCATAAATTGTAATATCGATGGAGGATGCACAACGCTGCGATCGATAATGGATATTAATGTTATTATAAAGGGTGTTTTTTATACAGATTTTATTTTTACACACAATTACTGGATTTTTACCTACAAAGACATATTATATTATATAATACTATTGCTTTAAAATCAGAGAGATAACGTATATACTGTTTAAAAAAAAAGGAAAAATGTATTATTAAAATTTGTCCATAGATGGTGTAGTGGTACTCGAAGTGGTCCACATACTAACATATATACAACTTTGAATTGGTGAATGTTACCCCGTACTTCTGCATATTTTCCATTAAATATAATAAAAAATAGCTTTGTCTCTATGAGATATCTGATATTTGTTTAATAGAGGTATAGAACTTAAAAATGAAATAAAACACATCAAAATCGTGATAGTGGAAAGATAATTTTATACCATTAGTGTTTAAATATGATTTCGCACATATGTACGCCGCGGCTTGCTCGAATAAAGCGCAATCTGGAAGTCCAATTTTTGACCACTTTTTGAAGCAGCTGGGGACATATATCGACAATAACGCGACGAATGTTGACTTCCAAGTAGTGTATCGTTTCTGGTTTATCAACGTAGATCTTTCGCAGAAAATAATCCAAAAATGTTAAATCCCACGATCTTGGATTATACGCTCAATAAATTTATTGTGGCGCGCGCTGTGTGGTATATTGCGCTATCTTGTTGAAACCACAGCTCTTCCACATTAATGCCATTCAATTGGAGAACGAAAACGTCAGTAATCGTGAATCTATAGCGCTCTCCATTGACTGTAACGTTCTGGCCGGCATCATTTTTGAAGAAACAACAGCTTCTTCGGTGTGCACTGTATGACGTCTTTACGGATGCGTATTATCAATTAGAGTATGCGTGGTGCGAAAAAGATCCATAGATATTCGAATTACTTGCTCGGATGGGTCGATAGTAAAATGGATGTAGCGCACGGTAAGTTTCGCGAACTGAACCACAATTTTCAAAATAAATTTGCACAATTTGCTAACCAAACTGAGCACAAATCAGCTGTCAAAGTGTTGCCAATTCGAAAAACAAACCTCTTAAAAAAACACCCTTTATTTTCGCATTTTGTGAACCCAAAAAAATAAATGTTGATAATTGTGTAAAAATATTTTTTCCCATCACTAGTACTGACATATATGGCTTCATCGAACCTCTATTTAACATACTTTAAAACATATGTGTTATTATTTTTAACATATTTATTAAGGAAGCATGAAACATTCAGACTAGATGCCTACCACAGCAATATTACGTTCTTTAATCTAATTTTACGAATGTGTAGATTGTATAATTAAATTATTACAGTAAATTAGTTGAACACATTCTCCAATTCATTCTTTCTTGAAACCATGTTTGTACTCGTATATGTTGGTACTAAATATGTATCTATTAGTTCCTGTATGTAATTATATTCCAATATATTATTTAATAGTATATTGTATTTTAATTTGTTCAGATATATACTGAAACCTATAATTTTTATGTACGTTGTATTTCATTATTAATCGTATTATAGTGAACGTATATTTTTATTTATAATATTATTAAAAACTATAATATTTATGTGTTGTTTCGTTGTACTGTTAATACTCTATGTATTATAAAATAATACAATAAAATATGCAGCAAATGCAAACATATTTGTATTGAATTAATACTGTTTCTAAAATATTGTGTAGCCAAGTTGACTAGTAGAGAAGGTCTAAATATGGGCTACCAACTTTTAATATTGAGATTTTTTCTTTCAAATATAGAGAAGTCAACACTATTTGATTCCCTATTTGATAATTTAGTATTTTAAAAATTATATCTGAACTTTTATTGGAATATAAGTCTACGTATTTAAAAAAAATAATAAAACTACTAGAAACATTTTTTTTATTGTAGTCTAAATATTGACTAGTACATTATTGACTTATTTTATGAAATATTTTACCCTACATATTGATTGAAAATTTTATTACGGAAATACTTAGAATAAGAAAAAACAAATTACAAAAATCATAAATGTACACGTCAACTGAAATGCATATAGTACCCCATATTTAGACCAACCGCCATGAAAACTATTAATGTCAAATAAAATATTTTAAAATAAAATAAACCTCAGTACGTTTTTAAAACATTACTTTGTAATGATACTTAACAGATATAACATGTCTCGCTCATGCTATTAGCTATCTTCGTGAGAACGAATTTTAAGTGTTCTACACTAGATGGCAGTTATTTTATTGACAGATTCCTACTAGCCCATAATTAGACCACTGCCCATATTTAGATCACTTCCTCAATGTGTAAGAATTTACTAAATTTTACTGTAACAATAAAAATTAAATCATAGAATCTTTACTACTAAATACACAATGTGAATTACATTAATTATATCTGTGTAGAAAACTAATTAAAACTAAACTGAATCTTTTGAAAAATAGTCTTTCCAGAACATACTCGTACAATCAAAGAAATTGAATGTATTTACTGAATTTTAAATGGCATCTTTACTTATTCTAGTCCGGAGGTCCTCCTAGTCCACTGTCAGGCAGGAGAAGGACGGGTGGAAGTTCCAGCGGTCAGAGGAGCAAGCAGCAACCGGAACGGATGAGTGCCGCCCAACAGTTGCAGACCACGGCACCACCCCCACACCAGGTAAAATCCTCCTTCATTAAATTTTATAATATACCAGTAGATTTCATATATAAGAGGTACAATATTTATTCTGTTACATTCAGTTCATTGGATTGGAAGGGTGGAAATATTTGCCTCAGAGTTCTAAAATACAACTGAGTAAAATTCAAAATGAACGGCATTAAATATTTGGGTATAATTGGCATGTTTATTGTGACAGTATGATAGAACAAGGAAGACAGAATGATGAAATGAAGAGATCAGAAGGTGCGCGTGAATTATGAAATGAAGCGAGTCAGCCGCCGGCAAGACCGCCGTTGCGGAGCGTTGAAACAGAAGAGACTTCGACGGTGAAGGATCGAGCCAGACCTATAGCGGCAGCCGGCAGCGCTGTCGCTAGCATCGATGCCGGCTGAAATGGCGGTGAATTTGAAATCTGATCCCTACAAAATATAATATATATGTGCATTTATTTCGGAGGCAGGGGAGAGTGCTTACATGTTGTGCAGGGTCCTAAAAAGAAACTTTGCAAGATTTGTTTAAATCAGTCAATGGACATACATTAAAATCAATTAACTTGAGGTGTTGATCTCTTTATTATCTTTATAAGTGACACTAATGTAGCCATGATGTTCCGTACAGAAACAAGAAATGTAGACAAGGGTGGTTCGTCGATTTCAGCTCAGATGATTATGAGGTCGAAAGAAATGAAACACAAAAGATGTTGTACGGCGACAGAAACGATAATGGTCTTCCCGCTTGCATATCACATAAATTTTATTCCAGTTGCAAACAGTACATTCATTTAATCATATTTTTCCCACCGTATTAGCAGTAGACAACGACGGGCGCCGCCGTGACGTATTTTATCAAAAATGATAGTCTTGGTTTACCGATATCTCTCCCATGGGTTTTTGGCGCCTCGCTGATGATTCACCGTTTTTTATATATTAAAATTTTTTTTAATTAAATGGCGTCACCTCGGCAACTAATTCTGTGCGATACACACGACAATTACAAATTTTCAAATATTGATAAATTTCTTATTAATTTTTCAGATGCACTACGCCCCCGTCAACTCTGGTCAACATCCTTCAAAGATGGGCCCTGGTGGACAGGTACTAATAAATGTTAACTTAATGAACACTATAAAAAATAATTTCTCTCTTTTAAATATCCACTTAACAGATTGATTTTATACAAATTTTTTCAAGGTCAAGGATATTTCAAATATGGAACAATTGCAATTTTAATAACACCTTAGTATATAGCTGGATGTTATTAAAATTTCTAGTCAGATTCTTTTTGTCCTAAGGGTTAGTTCCCTAGTGACTATGGCTCTCTCCATTCAGCATGTTCCTCTGCTTCACATCCCTTTATCCAGCCCACTCAAACAGTTTCAAACCTGTCCTGCTCGCTTCTTTTCTTGTTCTTCTTCTTCTGGCCCAAACCATTTTCCACATCTGTTTGCTTTAATCGATGGGAGGGTTTCTTTTCTCCTTCAGGATGATCATGATCTCCATAAACTTCCGCCTACTTTCTCCACTTTTCTCGGCATTCTACAGATCTAAGGGCTGTCAGCGGGCGGGGTCCAAATCTTCCTCTTCCTCTTCGTCCTTCGAAATGCCCACCACAACAGCCTTCTTCAAACTATCTTCCCTTTTCGCAAGACGTCCGAAAAATTTAAGGATTCGTCTCAGACAAATGATTAAGAGTCTATCCTTAATGTTCAGCGCCTGCAGAATGAAGACATTTATGCGTTTTGCCGTCCGTGGTATGCGCAACATATGTCTCCAGTACCACATCTTAAAGATATCTTTAATCCTATTCGTTTCTGTTCAACTAACATTTATCAGTCTTCTCTTGCACTACAAATGCTTCCAATCGTTCTCCATATTTTTTGTTTAATTGAAACACTCACTAGCATACAATACTAGACACCATATTAATATTTTTAATTATGCTAGGAACAACAATTAATGTATGTAAATACAAATTAAATGTATTAATTAGAAAGACGTGCATTGTGACATGTTTCGTCCTCCGGTTCGCTCAAGGGAAAGCGTGAGATGCGTGGTCCTGATGCGCAGAATTCATTCTCAAGGAAAAAAATAATAAGTTTGTAATTGTACAATATTATAATTAGCTAGCTTTTGCATACAAAATTTGAGCTTGATAGGAAAAGAAAATATTAGAATCTACAAGGTAATATAGCAGTAAAAATAATATCACCTCAGTGTAATTTCAATCAAAGAATTTTAACAAATCGTCTTCAACAATATAGATTTTACAACAAGTCGTCTATAATAAAATTAACATCAAACGTGAGAATATGAGAACAAACATTATTATTTACAACCTCTCTAAAATTTTACAACTAAAAATCTCCTTCACAACAATTTAGACACAAGAATCTTTACTCTTCAGGAGCAATCCACAATTTGAGTTCAGTGTTTGATGTTCCGAATCTCCTCGCATCGCAAACGTCATAAAGTCTGGGTCATCTGCTTCCTGGTATGGTTCCTGAAGTAGCGCAGAACCCTTGCGTTACCATGTTGTAGAATAGATTGAGCAGATGGAACCTAAGCGTGTTCATATCATGCTTAGCTCGTGAGTAATCCTTTATGATAAAATTAGTATTGTTATACAAATTACGCCTTACTGACGTCGTGACAGGAAGGGATGTTTTATATCTTGCAAATACATAAATGAAATAACAAAAACTCTAGACTAACATGGTACAGGGTAACAAAGATGCCTAATATTTTATGTTATTCTCGCCCTTTCTTGTTTAAACATGAAATCACATTTTTTTGATAATAATTTCACGAGCAGCTTATTTCACACGCTCTCGAGCCGTCAATGAAAAATACCATAGAGACATTGCTTCCCGCGGTGCAATGTTGCCATATGCGAAATGTCAACTCAAAATAATATCTCGTTATCGGTAGGTACCATAACATATAAAATCAATTTATTGAATAAATATTGTTGTTGTTACCGGGACTCGAACCTGGATCTCTTCCTATCCGGGGAAATGCATTAACCGATTATGCTAGACCAACACAATGGGTTGACGACAAATTTTCGAACATATATGTTGCATTTTCAAAATGATGCATCTGTCGTTCCATTATTTGAAAGTCATCTTTAGGATAGGAAGAGATCCAGGTTCGAATCCCAGTAGCAACAACAATATTTTTTCAATAAATTGATTTTATATGTATATTTTTCTAATTAATACATTTAATTTATATTAATAATATCACAGACCTGTGTTCTAAAAAATTGCAACTTCACAATAAGAATGTGTTCTCCTTAAAAATTAATACTGTTGAACTCGGTTATATCGAGCACAGTTATAAGAGATCACGGTTATAATGAGAAAACACTTATTATTATTTTGATTCAGCCCTGTTTTCATACAATTCTTCACTGTTATAGTGAGCTCGCTTCACTGATATAACGTACACAGATATTGTTAACAAGTGAACAAAATACCTAATTCCTAAGAAGTCATAAAATCGAAAGCAGCATCTGCAGACGAGGTTCCTTATTGTTTACGATTCCTTTCAGGTTTGTGAATTCTTAGAAAAAAACAATGAGTGTTTATTTTGTGTGAATAGAAAGTAGTACTAAGTTTTAAACTTTAAAACAGAGCAGTATTTTGAATTTTGTTAAGAAATAATGTGATTGTAATAATTTACTTAAAAATGTTTTTTGTTCATACAATTATAGATTTTTGATTTTTCATACGTATTTGACTTGCTTTTAATTTTATTGGATTTAAATATTTTTTGTAATAACGAGTAACGATTATAATGAGCAAATTTATCCAGTCCCTTCGTACTCGTTATAACCGAGTTCGAGTTGTATATGATTATTTATCATTTATCAGTAATAGGAACTATTTGTTATTCCTCTCCCTTTAAGGCGTATCAGGTTTCTTGAAAGTAATGCGACGAGGTGATAATGATTAATGTCTTTACATCATTAAAGGCTACAAACTACAATTTATGTCAATGCTAAACATTACTTCTTTCCCCAGCTTCAGTCCCCGGGGAGCGTATCATCCCAATCCTCCAACCGCTCCAGCAGTGGCAATCCCAACACCAACCACGCTAACAACCCTCCCATGATGAACCCTAATGGTGCGCCCGGTGCGGGCAGTAATGGTGCTGGGGGCGGAGGCAGAGTTAAAGGGGTGCCGCAGAGCTTTGGATACGTGAAGAGACAGGGAGGACAAGCTCAGCAAGCGGTGCCTAATGGCGGACAAGTGCAAGGTTAGTCAGAGCATTATAATTGTAACCCATCCGTATGTCATATTTTAAATATAATGAATAACTATATAATAGATTATTCTGGAACTTGATGCAGAATGCACTTCCATTTTTCTTAGTCTTGAGCAATATTAATTGCAGCATTTAAAGAAGAAACTTAACTCCTTTATTTGGTCCTTCAATCTTATAGGAGACAGTTCTCTTGCTCACTTTCCACCTGTTTACCTTTGAGGATCCTTTTTCTGCATGTCTTTAAAAGTCTTACGATAGTCATCATAACCATAATATCTTAAACAAATAATAGATATCTCATAGAGACGAAGATATTTTTTATTATATTTAATGGAAAGATATGGAAGTATGGGTAATTGCTGGGATTACAACCTGTCTTCAGCTGGCTTATGTGATCACTTTATACAAATATAGCGTTCACCATTCTCACCCATTAATCAATCTTCATATCTATCAAATTTTTGAAAGTTGTGTATATGTTACTATGTGGAAAGCCAGCCGAAGACAGGTCGTAAGCCCTGTAATTACCCATACTTCCATATATTTCAATTATTTAATAAAAAATAGCTTTGTCTCTGTGAGATATATATTATTTGTTTAATTATAGTGCCTTTGTAGGTGAAAATTCAGTAATTATTTTCTTGGACATATTCAAATGTGCTCATAATATCTTAATTTGTTTTATTAAATATTCATAAATTAACACTCCTGTTGACGTGATACTATACAGCATACAGCTTTCTAACTGAACCATAGGAAGTAATTGTTAGGCAGAACATAAGTAAAATCTTTATTCAAATTAAATAGTAATATTAATATGAAATATATGTATCAATACGAAAGAAGAACTGTAATATATAGGTTCGAAAATTTGCCATTAACTTACTAGGTTGACATGGTATAATGGTCAGCGTGTTTCTCCAGATAGGAAAAGTTCTTGGTTCGAATCCTGGTGGCAACCAAAATATTTTTTCGATGAATTGATTACATCTTTCCAATTGATACATTTAATTTGTATTAAAATAGTACAGAACTCACAATTCACAATAATAATGTGTTTTGCTTTAAAAAATAAAATCTTTGAATAAGATATTGTACTCATGTATTTATAAGATTCTCTTTAAAAAAAATTATATATTGTCTTTCCTTACGTGGCTTCATTTTGACCACGGCAGCATTATTTCTACATAATTATTGTGCAATAACAATCTTATTTAATCATTCAATTACATATGTTTTGACAAAATAAAAATGTTATTTTCAGGAGGTGGTCGAACAGCTCAAGTTTCTGCAGTGCCGCGGACAAAAGTCAAGGTCTCAGGTGGAACGCAGACGTGCACGCAAGACCTACAAATTCACAGTAAGTTCCAGTCTATTTAATTCAGGATGCATATTAGATATGTTCTTCATCGAAATTCATTCCTTGTAAACAAAAATAATCATTATTCATGAATTTGAAATAACTTGACTTGTGTTTTGCGTGTGAATAATGGAATATAATCCTAGTGAATATACTTCTATTGTGGCTATATCAGTCCTGATAATGGACCCTGCAATGGGATCTGAAATGTTAATTAGAAATACATGGCAGAATAACCCAGAATACTCTTACACAGAAGATTCTGATTGGCCGTTGAAACCTGAGAACATTTTGAACGATAGCATATTTGTATATCTCGTAGTAATTCTATTTTTAAGTGCTTATTTTAATTTTAAAAATAAGAATGTTAATATACGTATTCATAGTATGGCAATTTAAAAAAAATGCATACCATACCTGCAAAGAATGTTTTTCTAGTTTGCCTGCTAGTTTTGGTCTCTTCAAACATCATCTGAATTTGAAGTAAAATTCAGATGATCTTCTTTTGTTTTGTGAAAATATTTACATATTTCTTGTGGTTCTTGCTACAACTATACTGAATATTCATAATAAAATTCATATATATTATATCCCCACCCTCCCCTCCCGTAAACCTCCAATAACATATTCTTAATTTCCTTTTTTAAAGTTGTTTCTTGAAACATTTACCGAGGAAAATATAGTATTCTTTGTTAAAGCCTACAAAAGGCCATAATTTATTTTTCTTTTTTAAATAAAGATGCAAACACGGAATGCGTGTCACATCAATATTCTTACTATTTTCAAACTAAACAAAATGGAACTAACTTGCTGGTCTCCTGGAACGAGACTCGAACCGCCGACCACTTAATCACTCGAGTGTCTTAACCACAAGACCGACAATCATGTCAAACCTAATCTAATTCAGTTATACCAGATGTAAAGATATAATGAAGTGACCGTTCCTAGAAGGAGGGGGTGGGGTGAAGAGCTTCTCCCTGAGTGGCAGTGCAGCGTCACAGCTGTCGCAGTCTGTACGGGAACGCCTGATGATGGGGTCGCAGAGTCTGCCCAAACCTGGATCACACGATTTTGCCGTACTCTTTCAACATCATAGGTACAGTGTAAATAATTAATATTTTTCATTCATTCAAATCATTTAATTTTAATGCTTTTTAATAATTATACAGACCCTAGAGTCCTAAATTCTAATTATCATATTTAGTAATTTACTCAAAATCAAGAGTTTTCATTATAATAGGTTGTAGAATGGAATGATTTATATACCATACAGAAATTGGCAACTCTGTAAACATCTATTCACAAAAGTCGTATTTTATGAATTCCCTCATCACTATAATATAATAATGTCTTATACATTGAACAATGCATTTACGTTAAGTTTTATAAAGTATTTATCTAATCTAATAACATCTTGTTTAACTCTTTATATATATATATATATATATTATTGTACATTGATCATTGCACTTTATTTACTACTATTCCGGAAGAACACTGGCTGCTATAATACAGTAAAATACTAGTGTGGCAGGCAGGATACTGAAATATATTTTTTACTTTTCTGAAATGTTTATCTGTTTATAATATAACACACTGTACTAAGAATCAAATAAATAAATTATTATTATTAACAAAGAATCAAATAAATGAAAAAATTCCATTCACTTTGTTTCCTGCATTCATATTTTTCTCAACTTTTCCGTTTCTATCAAATATACTTCCCAAATACACAAACTCATCTACTTATTCCAAACATTCATTATCTATTATTAAACAAATATTTTGCACTTGTATTGCTTTTCTCCTTCTCGAATTCCACCACTTTGGACTTATTGACATTTATATAGGTCGCTTTCCTTTGTACATTCTACCCACTAGACTCACTATTCACCATTAATATTGCATCATCGGCCTACAATAAACAGCATACAATCAAATCGCCCATTTTCGCTCCTACATTCATATATTCCAGTTCTTTCACACAATTATCTATATATAACAGATCACAGATAAATACTTTTTAATAACCGTTTTGAAACATGAAGACAAATAATTAACATTTTAACTTTGTTATGAAATAATAATCACTTGTCTACATAATATTTGTATCAGAAATATTACTGGTATTTTAAATACTCGTAATTACATCACAGCAGCATTATAATTGGTGTTAAAATTTTCAAATTTCTGTCAATAGACATGTTTGTTTAGAGTTTTGAAAAACGAACTTCATAACAAAAAAGGCTGATGAAATATATCAATTATTTCACTATGCGTGTTGTCACACGGAAAGACATTGTGATTTCATATATAGAGTGACCCAACTAAACAAGTGAGAATATTTCGTAAAATGTGATGTAATTACATCAAAATTAGTTTAACTATATCAACAATAGCTTAAATAGTTTACTAATTTACTTACTTACCTATTTACTTATATTACATTTTATTTTGACAATTTCCAGTAGCTATCTTTGATTATTAATTTTCCCATTGTCAATATTTGGTTTTTTAAAATTGTTGCCCAGAATGACAAAAATCACTGCAGAAGACCGTTTTCTGATCAAAAATTTGCGAATTGAAAAATGTTGAGGTGCTAGGAAAATGATCAAATAGTTTCAAAACAAAGCATGGAGTGTAGCTAGACATTACAGCATAACTAGACATTACAGCAGGACGGAGCTCCATCTCACACAGCCAGAAATACAATCAACATTCTTCGCCGTGAGAATGTTGATTTCATTGAGTCAGGCACGTGGCCACCGAACAGTCCAGATTTAAACCCAGTAGATTATGCAATATGAGGTGTTTTGATGATTTCTGATTAGCTAAATATTGTGAAAAAAAAATTACATTAAGAATTTTAATTAATTATATTATGTTTTGTAATAACTCATGTGTTACGAGATGTTCTAAATTTTTTTGGGCCACCCTGTATATATAAATGTATTCTTATAACACCTACTTTAAAATGCATGCTGACATGTTTTAAATTAGAAAAATGTTCACCATTAGAATTTATCGTCTGCAAAAGTAATGTACGTACCTCTCTCAATTGAAATGTCAATTATATTGTGACCAACACTATTTTTATCATTTGATGTTGTTAACAATTGCTTGGACAAACGTGATGCAGTACGTATGAGGCAGTCTTTATTGGAAGACATTGTTGATCACATCAATAATTGTGGTGGCTTACTACGCACCATTTAAATCTTATCTTTTTGTTTTTAATTATAGTTTTGAAGAAATGAATAAATTTCATTGGTGAGTCAAAGTAAATAATAATTTAATTATTTTAACACTGTTAAGTTTTAAAATATAAAATCATATTGATATAGTGCATACATAAGTGTTATGTTAACATATTATGCTCTAATATAAACAAGATCAAAATTTGCCTTTTTACTATAACTTATCTTGCACATATTTGCTCAGTTTCATTTTGAATGTACATATATACTTTCTCCTCCTTTCTTATATCATCTTTTATTTCATTGAAAATCTTCATCGCACTGTACTTCACCGATGTTCTGAGATTTAGCCTTCTTCCTGAATGGCAGTCTCGGTCTATCTCTTCCTTTCGTGTGATGTTCGTGCTCATGTTGACTTTTCTTATAAATTCTGCTGATATTTTTTTAGTAAGTAGTAATACCATATCACTGAAATACATTTTCCGTTTAAAGGTCATCATATTAAGATATGTATATGTATTATTTTGCAGCACTGACAATTGTTGCATTTCTTCTTCATTACCCAAAAATAAAATAATAAGAGAATAGTCAAGCTTGTAAAAGAAATATGAGAAAGTTGGTCCCATTATTATCTATGATGCATTAGTATCTAAACAAATCTATTGCCCTCGTATTGAACATTTCACAGCTACAGTTCTGTACAATGTCTAAGGTTTGTTTCTCATTTACCAACCTTTCTTGGTCTTCCAGGGTTCCTCCTCGAGGAGGGATGAAGATAAGTGATGGAAGTCTGTCAGACACACAAACCTACTCAGATGTCAAATCTGACTATGGAAGTCCCTACACTTCTTGGTTGAGGCACAGGTAATTACAAAATGTTTTCACTAATCTTATATATTATATCTTGGATCCTAAGAAATACAAATAGACAGACAATATGTAGAACAAAATTAGATACAACATCGCAACTTCGCAACAGTCGAGTGTATATTCGCAAAAATAGGGTGTATTCTCTGATTAAATTAAAATATTCAACCATCAGACAAGAATTAATATAATTCTAATTTTTATACTACATTTTCATTTAATTTTCCCTTTTCTAATCCATAGTATGGTAAAATGTTATAGGGTTTAATTTACTTACTTACCATCAGTTAGGGTAAGTAAGGGTTAGGCAGAAAAGATATAACGTCACTCTTCTGTCCTGACACACAATTCTCGCTTCATCCACATTCATACAAGCTCGACGATTATTGAGGCTTTTAACAGGGCCGCAGACGTCCTCTACTTCTGCTGCCATCAACACTTGCGTCATATATCTTTCTTACTATTCTCTCATTCATCCGTTCCATATGACCAAAACCACCAAAGTGATCCTTTCTTAATCTTACTCACTATACTAAGATCAGCTTTACATTCTTTCCTTATTTCTTCATTCTTTACTCTGTCATAAATGGATCTACCACATATAGGTCTAAGTGATCTCATTTCCACTGCATTCAGTCTGCTTTTGTTCCTCTACTGCCAGTTCCAGGCCTCACTTTCATACATCAGTGTCAGCACCAGGACTCCATTGTGAACCGCTAGTCTTGCCTCAGTTGACAAGTTCTCATTAGCTATAATTTCATTTTATTCCTTGCAGTCACCCTCCTTTTGATATCTTTCTCTGTCTTTCCGTTTCTATCAATCGTACTTCCCAAATACACAAACTCATCTTCTTGTTCCAAACATTCATTACCTACAAGTATTTTGCACGTTGTCTTGCTTTCCTCTTTCTCGAATACCATCACTTTCGACTTGTTAACATTCATAATAAGGTCGCTTTCCTTGCACACGTCGTACATTCTATGCACTAACCTCTGTAATTCTTGTTCATTATTCGCCATTAGTACTGCATCATCGGCGTACAATAAACAGCATAGCAAATCACCCATTTTCGCTCCTACATTCATATATTCCAGTTCTTTATTTTATACCGTATAAATGCGGGTGTAAATATTAGGGGTACCAGTCGAAAATGTCGCATTTCGGTATGGCCCTTGTTTGATCCTCAGTCGCGTCCGTCTCGTCGAGTCGACAGCACGTAATATATATTACTTTTGTTCCTTAACATTTGGAGATCATCTTTCGAAAGTTATTTTTATTTTTGTTAGCGATACTCGTAGATCAAGCAATTGCTTGATCTACGAGTTCCACCAAAAAAACTCTGCGAGGAAGGCTGCAGAAAAAATTTGCAGTATATACGGTGATGTGATATCCATTCGCCAATCGCAAAAGTGGTTTAAAAAATTTCAGAGTGGGAATTTTGATACGGAAAACCAGCCTCGAGAAGAAAAGGTCTTTAAAGTGGATGATGACATTTTAATGTGTGAAGTCGAAGCAAATCCAACAAAATCAATTCAGCAGATTGCAGACACACTCGGATACTCCTGGTCGAGTGTAAAAGCCATTTGAAAAAAATCGTCGAAATAAAAGTTAAGCGACCCAGAATGCACGCAGAACACAAAGTTTTTTTTCAACACGACAACGCAAGACCCCACACTGCAGCGATTACTCGAAAAAAAATAAACGCCTTTGGCTGGAAACAAATCGATCACACCCCATATTCACCAGATTTAGCCCCATCAGATTACCATTTATTATTTGAAAAAATTTATATTATATATTCCCCATTACTTTCTAATACAGTCTTCCATCTATTTTCAAGCATTTTTATGCCCTTTGAATAGAAAGTTTCTGGTTTCGACTGGAAATAGTCATCAAGGGCAGATTTTATTTCGTCTAAGTTGTTGAAATTTTTAATCGGGAAAAAATTTCAACAACTTAGACGAAATAAAATCTGCCCTTGATAACTATTTCCAGTCGAAACCAGAAACTTTCTATTCAAAGGGCATAAAAATGCTTGAAAATAGATGGAAGACTGTATTAGAAAGTAATGGGGAATATATAATATAATTTTTTTCAAATAATAAATGATTTAAATTTATATTTGCCTTTTTATTTAAAATGCGACATTTTCGACTGGTACCCCTAATATAAGGAATATGATATCACATAAAGAGTGTATTAACATATAGCCTCTGCGAAGTTTACTTCTACAGCACTGGTCACTCCACAATCTCAACCTTCACAGTAAAATTTTCTGGGCTATTCTGATTCATCTTTGACGATGACGTCAGCAATGAAAATTGATAGGCTACTGGGTTAGGTCATGTACGACGTATAGAAGACCAGTAATCAGCAAACAGCATTTTGTCTGACGACAATCCAGAGGATATTATAAGAAGAGGGAGACTGCACTATCATGAAGGAATCTGGCAAATAACTACATTGGACAGAAACCGATGAAGAAGAATTATGCCGGTAGTTATGATCCACCATGTGCTGTCAGGTTTTTGTTGAGTCGAAAGGAAGATTTAAGATTTAAGCGAATTCAGATCATCTTACATATTTGATTTGTGAAATTGTTCAGGTGTCTATGAATTTATACAGATGTTAATCAGCAGTGAACATGTTAATGATCTTCTAACATCACATATTAATAATTGGTTAAAAGGAAATGAAAATATTAATATTGAGTGTTTACTATTTGATATTTATGGTTGGAGACTGTTAACGCTAATGATTTACAGAAAGTAACAATTCAGGTGTGACATCTGTGATGAATTTGTTAATACGATTTGGCATCATGACACACAAAAAAATGTATAGCGCCACACAATTTTTAACAAGACTTCTTGTGTGCCGCCTTTTAGCGAAGGTTAGCGACCATGTTGTTTTATCCTGAATAAGATCACCAACATTTTGGTCATTCAACTACTTTCTGAGGATATACAGCCAAGATAATCTTTTTGCTACCTTCTATATTCCCTTCCATATTGAGTTGTAAAAGTTCATCTTTTTCATTGTCTTAATAGTTATTTTATTATTAGTTATTTTACTTATTCATTTGTCTTAATGTATCTTCATTAATAATTTGGTCAACCCATAGTAGCTTTATACTGGTGTGTTAATGTTTTTCTTATTTTGTATGTGCCACACTATGATAGAAAAATTAAACATTATGCATCATTACAATCAATCATAACAAGTATAATCTACATCAGTCGGTTCAATATTTTCTCCATATCACAACACCACTGCAAACAGTATTAATCACGCCAACACTGACATCACCTTAATTTATTTTCCAGCAATACTTACTCCGCAACGGGCCGTCTATCAGAATGTGACTCCATGGAATCTCTTCAGTCTCTTCAGCCGGGCGGCAGCACCAGAGCTCCGCCCAGACTGCTTCACCAGCCCACACCCAATCGGTTGAACAGGAGCAACAGCATCAGGTAAGGCGACACCTCCACTAAAAATAAATCAAGGATTACTGCAATTGATTAATAATTGTTATTAAAAATCATTACTGCATTAACATTATTATCAGATTCAATTAGTGAATGTACAATATTACATATACATATGTAAACAGTATTTAAACCCAATTTTTATGTCGTACAAACAACACTTGACAGTTGAATTTGTCGTTTAACATATTCATCACAGATGTCACACCTGAATTGTTACTTTCTGTAAATCATTAGTGTTAACAGTCTCTGTCCATAAATATCAAATAATCAACACTCAATATTAATATTTTCGTTTCCTTTTAACCAATTATTGATATGTGATGTTAGAAGATCATTAACACATTCACTGCTGATTAATAACCGTATAAATTCATGTGATAACTATCCAAACGATGTACCGATTCTCACTGATCGATATTTCTGAGCTGAGGCTTAAAAGGATTTGGCTTTCATGGCACTCGACTGTAAAGCGCTTTACACTATGTCAGCATGGAACGTGTTAAAATCTCTTGCTTAATGTGACTTCGATTCAAATTTGATTTTGAATTATAACATTAATAGGTATTAATGTTAGTAAATTTTTAATTGTTAGCTATCTGAGAGACAGGACATTTCCAAGGTATTAATCACAATAAATGAAAGACCATAATATTGTCTGTATGTACTATGGCTTAGAGTGTACACCGTTTACGTGTTAATGCTTCTGTGTATTGCGATTTTGCTTTCTTAACCATTCACCCGTCAAATGTACGTTATGAATTTGAATTTATGGTATTGGTATGTCGCCGACAGCTGTAGAGCGGAGAATTGCACCCAGTGGCATAAGGTACAAACTAGTAATGGTTAAATTGTTATTTTAAACTGCTACTGTGACTCGTGTGTGTTTGATTGTAATAATGATTGGTAACTGATTATTCATAATTCTTTGAGCAATGACTGGTACACTAGAAACAGGGGCGTGCTGTACATACAAGCAAAAAAGCTGTGCATTACTAAAAATTCTGGGAAACAAATACATATTAAATAATCTATAATATGGATCGAGAACGTATATTTACAGATTTATTACAATTAGCGCCATCTGTGTATTTCCTTTAGTTATTACATGAAGGATTTTCATATAATAAAAGAATCATGTTCAGTCATAGAAAGTATTCTGAAAAATGTCCACACATTTTTTATATAGATTTTTATATGGGTAAGAAGGTATTATTTTATGTTAAAACTTAAACTTTAAAAACACTATTAATAGTACTCTAAAATTACAAATAAAGACATGGTAGGGTCGTATAAATGATGGATTATTTTGTCTTAAGACGTTGGTTAAACAAAAGTTCATAATCTTATGTACAACATATATTATATATGATTGTGTAACATCATTGGTAACAGCAAACCTAAATCTATACTTACTGCACACCACTGAGTAGAAAGTAAACCTCCAACATTTAAATATCAGTAACCAATCATCACAATCATAGTCACATACAAACCAATGTATGCAATTTCTTAATTTGTCTCTGTTAAATATCTAAAATTTTCATATTTACAAATGGAAACTAGCCTTAGGTAGCTGCTTTAAAGATTCTCCGCTCTATGGCCTGCTAAAGACAAATATTAATGTATTTAAATACTAGGAATTATAAAATTCTTTGTATTATTGTTTCTTATTTTCACATTGTTCACAGCATAGCTTTTGCCACAATTGTATAACCAAACCAATAATCATGTTATCAATATCTGTATTATATTATTTTTTTGCTTTCCGTTAACACTTATGAAGCTAACACCGCTATAATATTATTAAACAACTTCCATATTCTACGATCTTTAACTTTCAACCTTATCCCGTATTGTATTATTTGTTTCTGCCAGTCAGACAAGACAAGTAAACCACTCGAAAAGCATTACACGTCTTTCTGTATTAGACTACAAATATTTGTTATAAAAGTCTGATTTGTTTTACACTGTTTAGATTTGTATTTAAAATTATATAATGGTATAACTAAACAAAAATTCAATAAAACTGTTGTAGTTCTCATTCTACAGATTATTAATTTGATATTATTTAATTAAACACCAGATCTCAAAGCAATATATAAGGTTTTATTTATTGGTTTATACATGCTCAAAATTTTGTTGAATGTTAGAGGATTATCATGTCCTCCAGATTGAACTGTTGATGTCCTCTCCAATTCTCCGACACCTTTCTCTGCAGCTCACAGTTCATAGAGCAGTTGTAATAAGATAGCCAGTAGCTCACTGATATGGTCGTTGCATCGAGTTGGAATCAATCCGGTTTTCCGCCTTCCCAATCACCACAAGTTTTTTCAGGTTGTCATCCTCCCTACAGGTGATCTTCTAAAAATTTAAGGTTATGTCTCATACAAATTCCGGACAAATGTATCTTGAATCTTTAATCTAAAATTGTGGCATTAGTATGCATTGCTGTCCTAGGGATTTTAAGCAGTCGCCTCCAGCGCCACATTTCAATAATCATAAAGACCGTACATCCAGGAAATGGGAACTATTAGCCCACTATTTCTGCTTTGCAGCAGAAATTTTAAGGATTGACTGCGACAAAGGTTTGATACAGTATTCAAGGGCTGATTTCATTCAACCAATGGCACTAAGTGTATGAGTTTAGATTTACAAATCTGTAGTGATTCAGCGTTCCATAGATGGCACTATAAATCCATATCATCAAAAAGCATGGATGTAGGTTACATGGAACACTTCAATAGGATTTCGTAAATAATTATACAATATACACACAACTGAGAATGCATTCACATAGTTCCTGTGTTGATCTCCGTGCTAATGAACCGTGATGTGTTTGATGTCCAACCAAGATTATATTCTGTGCCGTGGTACATTAGTATTTTAAAACCATTCTTGTGAAATCTCTGTGTTATTGCATGCATGTATTTAACCGGATCCTCAGTCAGCAGGTTCATAATATCCTTTACTTATTTTCACTAGTTCTTTAGTTTTGCATCTTTTCTACCTCATACAAAGCAAGTGAATAAAATATTCTTCATTATTTGTCAACCAGTTGAATTCAACATTACTGCAAGGTCTCAAATTATATACGGTGAGAGCCAGGTGTTAGACTATATTTAATGACTGACTAATTTTCTTCAAATTCTTTCTTTAACATATTTTTTGGTGATCCATCTTATATTTATCTATATGTCTATGCCCATTTAGCCAGATAAGATAGTTGTCTTAATGGTGCAAGTACAAGGATGAGACTTGTCTCGGAGATTCTTTTCGAAAGTTGCAAAAGGACAGTACAGAGTTGAGATCAGAACGAGTTGTCATCTATTCTCTGTTGAATTTTATATGTAGAGTAGAATGACCAACTGATACAAAGCAACCTTTACCACTAATTCTCCAAGGCAATGAAATGTCAGAAGATATAAGAAAGGAGGAAAAAATACAGAAGTCTATATTAAGAATAAATAAATAAAAGTGTCTCTTACATGTACTAACACCATGATACAACTCTGATCTAAGGTGTGACAATATCGATCTTAACTTGGACCAAAGTTTATCGATTAATTAGAAGCATTATTATAATCATTCCAATCCAATAACTCTCCCTTCAGGTCCACCAAATCGGAGAAACTGTATCCATCCATGCTGCAGAGATCTTCAGAGGGAGAGTATGAACCGTATTACTGCCTGCCAGTTCATTACGGAGACGGTCAAGGTACACATAAAACGAAAACAATATTCTCTGACCCTCACAATATATTTTGTAGTTCTATGAAAGTTCTAGAAAAATTGAGGTGTGACAATTTAATTTCCAGAATACACATTTAAAAAGTATATGGGTGAAACTTATATACTAGTGGCTACTGCCATCTTCAAAATACTATCCTTGTGCATCCATACACTGATTTAGACGATGTTTCCATTTCTGGAAGCAGGCTTGAGTACTTTGTGTATATCTTTGTCCCAACAGCCAGAAATTACAGGGAGCTAAGTCAAGTGTATAGGCAGGATAATCACATACGATATATCATACGTCTATAGGCAGGAAAGTCTGTTACAGTGACTGACTGACAGAGACTTGAGCTGTGACTCCTCTAAATTTCCACAGCACATTTTTACACCAAAATGCACACACAGATATCTTTTACCTTCACAGTAGCTAACTAACCGCATACTCTATCAGCTTGAAATGTACGCACACATTAGTTCAAACATGAAGACTATGCGGCCATTTTGGGAATTAAATTGTCACACCTTATACATCATTCTTAGCATTCTCATTTGAAATATTCAACAATGCATGTATAGTCCAAGCACGATGACATCTGATGTCACTGAAAAGAGTCTCACCCATCTTTGAAAACATAACCAAAGTCATCATTGTATTCCCTAGATGTACATATTGTACCCCATCCAGGTATCCCCTACGGAGCCTCCGAACCCCCCTCCCCGAGCCCCCGCTCCGCCCTGTCACCACCCCACGGCCCGCCCCAGGGGCACATGATGTCGGGCACGATGCCGCAGCACCAGCTGGTCCTGCCGTCACAGCACCACTCGGCCAGACATTCGCACTACAAAAAGAATGATGACGGTGAGAGGATATTATTGTCTGTCAAGAAATTTGTTAAATGGAAATTGGACACGCTTAAAAATGAGAAATTGTTGCCTTGTCCATATGATGTGTAAGTAATTTTCCAAGCATGTTTGTTGATTGTTTAGGAATGGAATCCGCTCTCCCGGCCACTAAAAATGTTAAAAAGAACACATTATTATTGTGAAATTGCAGTTTTTCAGAACACAATTCTGTGATATTTTAATATAAATTAAATATATCAATTAGAAAGATATACAAAAAATTTAATTTATTGAAAAAATGATTTTGTTGCTACCAGGAACCTGAATTCTTTCCTATCCGGGGAAATGTATTAACCGATTACACTACACCAGCATACTAAGTTAACGACAAATTTTCGAATGTATATGATGTAGTTTTTTCAAGTTGATACATCTATTATTCTAATTTTAATAGCTATCACCTTTTATTGGGAAAATCTCAAATACCTTAGAGTAATATTCGCTAGGAGGTGGGAGAAATTAAATCAATTTCCATTCAATTTTAGATAAACTTTAAAACAACTCATATAATAAAAATAGCACATTATTATAGTGAAGATTTTCTGTGGTATTTAAATATGTACAAATTAAATGTATCAACTAGATATATATCCTGTTCTTACTTAATATCACGCTGTTTCCACACTGGGGTAGACAGAGAAGATAGAGCGCACATACTCTTCTATCCTGACACACAATTCTCACCTCATTCACCTTCATACATCCATCTTCTCATACAAGTTCGACGATTATAGAGGCTTCTGTCAGGACCATCTGGTTTACCTGGTCGTGCCAAGTCTTCCACGGACGTCCTATACTTCTGGTGCCATCATCACCTGCGTCTATATCTTTCTTACCATTCATCCGTTCCATGTGACCAAACAACCTAAGCAATCCTTTCTTAATCTTACTTACTATACTAAGATCAGTTTTACATTTTTCTCTTATTTCTTCATTCTTTACTCTGTCATAAGTGGATATGCCACATATACGCCTAAGTGATCTCACTTCCACTGTATTCAGTTTACTTTCGTTCCTCTTCTGCCAACTCCAGGCCTCACTTCCATACATCAGTATCGGTACCAAGACTCCATTGTGAACTGCTAGTCTTGCCTCAGTTGACAAGTTCCCATTAGCTGTAATTCCATTCAAAGCGACATTGACTTTATTCCCAGCAGTCACCCTCCTTTTGATATCTTTCTGTCTTTCCGTTTCTATCGAACATACTTCCCAAATACACAAACTCATCTACTTGTTCCAAACATTCATTACCTATAAGTATTTAGCATGGTGTCTTGCTTTCCTATTTCTCGAATACCATCACTTTCGACTTGTAATAAGGTCGCTTTCCGTGCATGTATCGTACATTCTATATCCTGTCTATCTTTCTAATTGATATATTTTATTTGGACTAAAAATGTTCTCTGTTAAAACAATCCACTCTATCGCATAATTTGTTTATTTTCTTGATTCTAGTAATGATATGTTCATCACACAAAGTATGACAGTTTTCTAAAATTGGAACTGAGGTTTTTTTGCTTAGTAGGGCAGTTAATATAAAATTCACAAGTTACAGCAGCCTAGCTCATTTTTCTGTACAGCTGTTCACTTAATGACCACTATCGGCCTGGTCATAAAGCGAATTGGTCAGTAAAAGAACACCTCAATTTTATTTTATTGTGATGAAAGACATAAAGTTTTATAATTTGACAAATATAGGCAACACGCACTGCAGGTAAATTAAGGAAAGAGGTGAGGTGCTCCCTGACATCAACATAGTTTGACAGTCGCTCACTTGGCGCTAGAGGTAGACGACGCGACACATCTTATAGCATTAAGTGTCTCTTTCCTGCTGACTATGATGGGATGTAAAAATTGCATTGGTAAGCATACAATAATGGTTGGAAATGTTGTAATATGAGGATTGAATGTAGTTTTTTTTATTTGTTCAAATCTACATTATTACAATTTCTTTTGAGTAATACAATTAGAACATTTCTACCATAGCCCATGGTTCCACTGCCAGTCTGGTCTCCACGGCCTCGTCCCTACACAGCTCTGCCGAGGAGAGGCAAGCTCACGAAGCCAGGAAGCTCCGACGGGAGCTGACCGATGCAAAGGAGAAGGTGCATACCCTCACCACGCAGCTGACTACCAATGTGAGTACAATTTTTTTTATATCGCAGTCTGTTCAAAATTAATTTGGTTGTTGTGATAAATTATATATTATGTGTACTTTATATGTGAATTGCAGATCAACACATTGGTGAAGAATTACGTATGTGAACTTCAGATTAATATGTTGGAAAAAAATTTTTTTTTCTTCTGATTGTAGATAGGAAATGTACAAAACATACATTGTTCTGATAATGTATTTACTATCTCTGTAGTACAATATGTAAAGAAGAAGAAAATTACTTTGTACACATAAGCAATTCTTTCTTAAGTTATGACGCGTGTCACCTTTGACACGCATGTCATAGGTTCGCCATCGTTTTAATATTACGTATATTTGCATTTAGTTGAAGTCTTGTGCTTCACAAAATTTCTCAGGATTCTTAATTTAATTTTTATTATACATAGTGTAACAAGCCTAATCCATAATACATTATGTGTATAATCTGAATAAATTACGGAAAATATTATTTAAAATTTTTTTACAAAACCATGTTAAGCTACGCACTTCGAAACTTCATCTTTGTCATCATGTCACAAAAAAAAGTCTGACTGCTCAAAGTTCAATTACCTTTTATTGTTTGTAATCAATGTATAATTTGGAATCACTAAAATATTTCAATTAATTGGAATAATTGCGTAACTTCATCATTTTTTAAATGCTTATATCTCTGACATGGTTTTTGACTCATCTTTTTAATATGTATCTATTCCTAAAATATTGTACACAATGTATGTTATATTCAGTATATTTTAACACTTGAAAAATTTTAAATGAATTAATGAATAACGATGATAGTTTAAATTTTCCAATAAACTAAAGAAATTCATTTGCGTAAGCGTTTAATTGCACAATATTTAATGGCAAGCGGTTTTGGAACTATCTCTGTTTCTTTTTCCGGACAGAATTACTTTAAATTTAAAGATATCGTTTCATCTTTGATCCTATTGATAATATAATCTGGAGATTCTATTTAAAAAATCACCTTGGTCTGGTTCGGATCGTTAAGGCCTCATAATTACTATTACAACAACTCCACGGTTTCACGGCCCATTGAAGATCTGCGCCAGGTGTCTCTGTCCTGGGCTATTCCACTCCACTCGAAGACAGAGATCCAAGTCTGCCGAGTGGTCTCCGTCCATGAGTACGACTCACAGCATGTTGGAATTTAATATCCATCCGTGTATAGTGTCGTGCCCATCTTGTCCTTTGCAATTACTATACCAACCAATTCAGAATTTTGATAAAGATCTTTCAACTCTTAATTGGTGCGAAAACGGCACTGACCTCATCGCCTCATGACCATCACGGACACTTGGAATTTTGAACATAAATGTATTACACTATTATCGGCAGAGGTGTGCAATAGGTATAGACTTAGGTTATGCTGTTACCATGATATTGTACATAGGTTTATTAACTTTCATTTAACCAATGTCTTTAAGCAAAATGAATCCATCATAATAAAAATACATTGTCCTCTAACGCAAAGAACAATCATGAAAACATCACGTTTAGTAAGGTAGGTAAAATTTGTGAATTAATAATGAGGAAGAAGATGTTTCTATCAGCTCTAAACCAAGTTCAAAACCTTTCAATCGTCATTCTGTTAGGAAACAGCATAAGTAAGAACTTTATGCAACATGAATCAGCTGATTCATTTCTGACTCTGCCGAGTGGAATTTTCAATTCAGTAGGTAGCAATTGTATGGCTTGAATAGAACGATAAATTAAAACAATTGTAGTAGCAGTAAATGAAGACTAACCCAGTAGAAGACTACAGCGCTCCGATGTTGTCGCTCAGTAGTATCCAGAACTCCGCATCTAATGATTCTACTGACACACGGTAGCGTAATTATAACATACATATGGATTATATAATGTGTATTTGTTTCCAGAATTTTTAGTAATGCACAGTTTGTTTGCTGGTATACAGTGTACGCCCCTGATTATCGGTATTGCTTTTGATAAAATTTCTCATGTGAATAAAATTAATCCAGATTCAATTTGGCGTATCATAAATTAATTAATACATACAATTGAAATAATTTCAACAATGACTCATCGAGTTAAAGAGGTAATTCGATGCTATTCCATATGTAGGCTAATTATATGATAAACAATGCATTGTTTTGGTTCAGCAAAACAACACAGGTATCACTTACATACTCCACAGTATGACATCACTGTCAGTTGAATAATTCTTTTCAGTTTGGTGTTTTCTAAAGAAAGTTAAATTTTATTAAGGAGAGCACATTCTTATTGTCAAGTTGTAATTATTCAAAACAGATGGTCTGTGATGTTTTAAATACTAATTAAATGTATTAATTATAAATATATACATATAAAATCAATTTTATTGTGCTGTCGGGATACAAAAACAATATTTTTTGGCAAAATTGATTGTATATGTATATATTTATAATTAATACATTAAATTAGTATTTAAAACATCACAGACCTATGTTTTGAATAATTACAACTTCACAATAAGAATGTGTTCTCCTCAATAATATAAGTTGTATCAATGTGTCCAAAATTTAATAAAAATGAATTGATAATTCTGGCGTCTGCAGTCGGTTTACTCAAAAGTATTTGAGATTCTGTAAAAACAATGTAGATGGCTTTCAAATAATGGAACGACAGATGTATTAATTTGAAAAAGTGAAACACATAAGTTCGAAAATTCGTCATGAAAAATACTGGCGACACAATAGGTAGTGTACTTCCCCGGATTGGAAATAGAGATCCAGGTTCGTATCCCGGTAAAGCAAAAAACAATATTTTTTGAAAAATTGATTTTATATGTATATTTTTATAATTAATACATTAAATTAGTATTTAAAGTTAAATAAATACCAAGATGTATAAATGGTATAAATAAACACATTTAAGTGTCTGTATCTGAATATTATACTGCTGACGAGGAATTCAATATTAATTTAGGTAAGGTGACCAACTATGTTTGGTACAAAACAAGTATGAATGAAAGAAAAATTGCATTATGAAATTTTTTTAATCATGAATTAAATGTGTTAATTCAAAAAGATATGCATACAAAATCAATTTTATCGAAAAATATTGTTGCGCCACTGGGATTCGAACCTGGATCTCTTTCCAAACCGGAGAAGGTGCATTATCCAACTATGCTACAGCGACAAATTTTCAAATCTATATGTTACCTTTTTGATGTTAATACATTTAATCGTTCCATTATTTGAAAGAGCCATCTACCTTATTTTTACGGAATCTCAAATACCTTTGAGTAATCTGATAGCAGATGCCAGAATTATCAGTTCATTTTTATTACATTTTGGACACATTGTTACAATTTTATTATTAAGAGAACACATTCTTATTGTGAAGTTGTAATCGTTCAGAACAGACGGTCTGTGATATTTTAAATATGAATTAAATATATCAATTCGAAATATATACATATTTTTTTAATAATTTGTTAGTACAATTCACGAAAAAGGAGTACAAAACTCCCTAAACGAGAATGTTTGGTCACCTTAATTTAGGCAGTGGTGGATTTAGGTTGTCAGCGGTCCAGGGCGCAAAATAATTTTATAAAACCCCTAAATAAACATTTCAAAAATTTACATTGTAAATAACATAGCGATAAAAGATTGAATTAATGAGTTTCAATAATTATAAAGTTACTTTTGTCAACTAATGAATTGTTTGCGTCATTGTGGTCGACCATATAGTCATAACTTATAACATCTATATATGAGTATGTACACAGATGGTAGTCTCAATTGTTTGACAATATTCTATAATGGGAAAAAAAATGATTTGATAAATATTTATTTCTCGAAAAGATATTTTAATACTGTTCTTTTTTTTGAGGCTTTTAGAGGTTTTAAGAGGCCCCCAGCCGGTGCCTCAAGCGCCTGCGATCTGTCACTGTAATTAAAAACCATCGAACAAATTACAGCAATAGAAATAATGAACAAAAATATATGCATGGACAGTATGACTTACTTTCCAAAGGCGATGAAAAATAAACTACCAGAAAGCAATTGTCTATAGATCATGCGGTTATTGTGACCGCTTCACAGCCAGTGTTCCGTAAAACAATTTTTCGAAGTTGATAACATTATTAGCAAAAAATGGAAGTGGTCTACCATAGTACAATCTAATTTAAAACAGATAAATATCTAATCAGATTTATTCTTTAAATTATTTCATTACGTAATGTACCGTTCCGGCGGTCGACTGCAGTCTGCACAGTGCTGATGATACCCAATTAAAACATTTTATCTAAATAATAATGGCAATGCTGTAACCATTAATGGTGATCGCTATCATCACATGTTGGAAAACTTCCTGGTGACAGAATTGGGTCGAGTGCGTGTAGTTCCAACATAACGGTGCTACCTCACGCGCAGTCCGAGCTACGCTCGAAATTTTGCGAGAAATTTTTCCCAGGTGCATAATGTCAAAAAGTGGCGATCGACTGACCTCCTCGATGACTTGATTTGACGGATCCCGACTATTTTCTGTGAGGGTACTCGAAAGGAAAAGTCTACGCCAATAAGCCAACAATAATTCCGACGCGACAGGACAATATTCGAAATGAAATTGTTGAAATAACACGCGAAGTGTGCAAGAATGTTATGAAAAATATGGTTAAGAGCATACAGAGGCGCCCATTTGGCCAATGTCATATTCCATACATAATTGTAATAAACCAAATAATCGATAAATAAAAACCAAATTACAAAGCTGTGTCTGATTTCTTAGTTATTTAAAAATAACATCGGCCTGGAACATAATATTCACTCTGTGCACAAAATCTTTTTCAATACATTTCCGAGCGGGTGCTAAAAGTACTGTAGGACGCGGACCTCTCGGGCCCCAATACACCGCCACTGATATCACTCCACAACGTGAACTGGCTCATATAAGTGTACATTTTTTTGTTATCAATCCCATCTTCGATGACGCGTTAATTGTCGATATCTGGCGATCGATCCCATTTAGAACAAACGTCACGTACGGAGCGCACAGTTTGAATTTGATTGGCTAGCCTTTTAGACCAATAGACGCGCCGCAGTCAAGTCACGTGCCGTCTCCCGTTCGAATGTGTTCTAGAAAATCCAGCGTTCTTCGAAAAAACGGAGTCTTTTCGAATCTCGGTAGGGAATACGGCATTCCTATGCTCTTGAGACAATCTCAATGAAGGGTATTGTCCATTCTAACTGGTCAGTGCATAGCGGAAATCAAAGTCGTCATGCGATCCTGGTACTTTCTTGAATTACTTTACATCTGAAAATTAAAACGAGTTTCTAGGATTCTACAAAAATATATTTTAATTCATTTCGACTGGCAAATTTATAGTCCACTGAAAAAAATTTAAAAAAACACAAAAAGTTAACGAATTCTGCACTGTTAGGAAAAGTATTATTAAATACTAGTTAAATGTATTAATTAGAAAGATATAATAAAGATATAATTAGAAAGATTAACTCACTAGTCCTACAACACTCCCACTCCACTCCACATATTTTTATTATATTTTTATTTTATTATACTTTTATTTTTTTAATTTTATTCTTACTTTTTTATTCATATTTGATTTATTTTTTTATTCCAAATAACACCACAACAGCACGAAAAAAAAAAAAAAAACTGGCTACTTTAACACAGACTTTAGTCTAGCAAAGTAGCCAGGACAACGCTGTATATATCAGAGGTGAAGTCTACTCCATCCCACACATTAAAATATGTATTATGTATGTTATGTATCCACCTCTGTAACTACAAAAATATGGATGTCAAAATATATATAAATAAATAAATACATATAAAAACGATTTTAACGAAAAATATTGTTGTTGCTACCGGGATTCGAACAATCCGAGGAAGATGCATTATCCAACTATGCTATATCTCTTTCCAATCCGGGGAAGGTGCTACTATCATATTCTATTCTACTATCATATTTGAGAAACAAAATAGATGGGTTTCAAATAATGGAACGATAGATGTATTAATTTAAAAAGTGTAACATATAGGTTCGAAAATTTGTCGTCAAAAGTACTGTCTGCTGTAGCATAGTTGGATAATGCAGCTTCTCCGGATTGGAAAGAGCTCCAGGTTCGAATCTCGGTAACAATAACAATATTTTTCGACAAAATTGATTTTATGTATGTACCTTTCTAATTAATACATTTAATTTGTATTTAAAAATATCACAAACCTATGTTCTGAATAATTATAACTTCACAATAAGAATGTGTTCTCCTTAATGAAAATATTATTGTTTGATTTTTTTTTCATAATCATGCTAAGCTTTATGTTTACATACTACGAAATAAATATTTGCGAAATTTATCCATTATTACATTTTTTTTTATTAAAATTCGATTCGCCATAAAAATAATACATATAATTGAATCCATTTAAGCAACAAAATAATATTTATGTTATGAAAAGAAAAGTAAAAAAAGATTTTTAAAAAGTTCACGCATATTCACTTTAATTGATTCTCTAATTATTTTTTATATATCAAACAACTGTTCACCAGATCAATCTTAAAACTATATATTTTTTTAAATACAATTCAAAGGAAACTAGGAGCAAAACCTTAGGATACTTTTTAGTGCCTAAACCCTTCCAAAACCATGCAATAACATAGGTCTACCGCCTCAATTAAAACTGTAATATTTCAGTTAATATACGCAATATAAAATTCATATTTTAGTTAATTCCATGGAAAATGACTTACTGTACTTAGAATTGACTAGTGAAAAACCGGTTATGTAAAGCGAATCCTACAAAAAAATATATTTTTCAATTCAGTCAGTTGTAAAATTAATATCATGGGAAAAATACCATTTGTGGTAAGACAAATAGAGATGGTACATTAATTTCACAACAAAAATAATAACATGAAGACGAATATTTGATCTTTCTTTCTCAGTAATTTAATGAAGAGAGATAAGAAAAAAGATAGTATTGTATAGGACTTGATGAATGCTCCGAATTATATTAGGATATTGATCCCATTTTCGTAATAAATGCTCAATATTTAGAGTAAGTTTATAGGATTAATATTTTTATTGCCATTTAAACTAATAAAAGCTTTCTTCACATTTAAAATGTTAAAATTTTCTTACGGTAACACGAGTTGACGGCATGGCTGCATATGGGTTTTTTATATCACGGTATGGTAAAGGTTAAAATGGGTACCAAATTTGGTGAACGAACTTTCTTGTTTTGTGCACCGCGTATATTTAATAAATTGCCACAAGACCATAAAGAGTTAACGATTTTAAACCAAAAATAACAAAGTGGTTGCTTGATGTGGATAAAAAGCAAAATTAAACTAATTTGTCATTTGTGCCAATCTACCTACACATTTTGTCTCCAACTATATTACAGACAAAAATCTTTTAATAACTTTTTTTACATAATATTTTATAACTTCTTATTATACCTTAACAGTGTACAACTTTTAAGAACTGTACGTAATTAATACGAACACTATTGTGTTCGTATTAATTACGCTGTCGCTATTGCGACTAAACGCTGTCGCGCTATTGCGCTATTGCTTGCGCTATTGCTATTGTCGCTATTGCGACTAAACAAAATCGGTCTGGAACATAATATTCACCCAGTGTTTTAGACTAAATTGTCATTTTTTATAATCAAAATTATGACAGTAGTTTTCTCTTTACAAGTGTGTTACAAATACGTCAAATTTCTGAACAAATTTAAGAGATAACAAAAAACAAACTTATATTTTAATAGCACATGTAATATTTTTTAAGATTTGAATACAAATAAATAGATTAAAGCCACGAGAAAGATTGTTTTCATTTTTTCTAAAACCATCCCCGTAAATCGGCCACTCGCGTGCCACGCACGTTAGGGCGGTATTTTGTTAGGCCGGCATTTTGAAACTTCCCCATGGGCGGCATTATACCAAAAGACGTTCTGGACACTAGTGTTGACTACAAATTACTGCTTTATTAGGAAATAACTATAATATTATGTATTGGATTTGCTTTCTTAAATTGTTTATTATGCCTGGATTATTTTTATTACGCGCTATTATCGTTTTGCAATTCGGTATTTTATTTTTCAATTTTCATAAAGTAAGACCAAGAAGGCGGTTTCCTTCTCGGGTGGTACTTTATAGTTTCAATGACACGATAGTATAAAGAGAAAATGATACGAGATTACTGGACCAGAACCTAGAAGGAAGTAAAGGATTCATAAATGGTGCCCCCTTAGTCAATACAACACCGACTTTGTGATACAATGTCTTCTAAAAATGGGCATTATCTTGCGAGAGGCTATCGGCCACACGAGACAAAGACCCTTCATTGGTTGACGATTACCTCAAAGGACAATCACATCGCAGTGGTGTCTCGTGTTCCAATTGTGTTTTATATAATATTAATATATAATAATTTTTTTAAATTTAATTTTTACGAAAACACTCCACTCTGTTTTTGAATATAATCAATAGCCCAGCTTTGTATCTCACGATTTATTTGTAGGTAAATTTTATACATTGTTTCCTCATGTATCAATAAATAGTGTTAAGTAGAACACATTCTTATTGTGAAGTTGTGTGAAGAATGTGTTCTCCTTAATAATATAAGTTGTATCAATGTGTCCAAAATTTTATAAAAATTAATTGATAATTCTGGCGTATGCAGTCGGTTTACTCAAAGGTATTTGAGATTCCGTAAAAACAATGTAGATGGCTTTCAAATAATGGAACGACAGATGTATTCATTTGAAAAAGTGTAACATATAGGTTCGAAAATTTGTCATGAAAATTCTGGCGCTATGACACAATTGGTAGTGTACTTCCCCAGATTGGAAATAGAGATCCAGGTTCGAATCCCGGTAGCGCAAAAATAAATTGCCGGCGGTATGAAAACTTGTTTTTGAAAGAAGGTGTTGAATTTATTTCGTATTTTAAACCAGATTTTAGGGATTATCATTCATAACAAGAAGTGCATTCATATATACCTATATATATTTTAAATTATTTAACTTTTTTTTTCTTCTAACTACTTAATAATAATTAATACATCAACCTGTTTCAGAAAAACAAAAAACAATTATTTGACATCACATTAATTAACCAAAAATATCAATATATCAAGTCATTCTAGTTATTAATTATTTTAATTATATAATTATTTTTAAATAAATCCAGTACTTACCTAACTTAAATTGTTACGATAATGATACAACATTTTTAGAATAGAATGGTTAAATTTAGTTGTTTATTTATAATATTTTGATAAATTTTACACGCTTTATTTATTTCTAATGATTCTAAATTATTCAATTCCGAAAAGAAAAAATTATACAGAAAATCCCAAACTTTTATCAAAAGTATTATCATGTTCTAATAAATGATTGGAAAATTCTGAAAAACTACTCTTATTTAAACATCTTTAATGATCTGTATAATATTTATGTTTTTGGTTAGTTAATTTGATATCCTAAAGAATGAAATGGTATTTTCTGAAACCTGTAGATGCATTAATTAATTAAATGTTTAAAAAACATAGTTAAATAATTTATAAATGAATTTTAACTATATACTTGATTTAGCTAATATTGAAAATAATAAATATATTATTCTTCACGTTTTTCTCTCCAATTATATAATTGAAAGTATTGTTTAATGAAAAATGTTGGATGCGTTTCTAATAATGATAATAGGATTATCTCATCCCTCATGTCCTGCCACTGGATGGGAGCGTCCTGCCATCCTGGCCACATGTGACGTCCTTGTACGTGTCACAATGTGCTTGATTGTCCTGTTTTTTGTGATCGGAAATGCTAGAGGCGGACGCTATCAGCGAGTATGTAACATTCTTATCTCACATCAACGACAAGACACTTTAGAATCAAATCCGGACTATCAGAATCAGAGTCCCAAGCAAGACTTGAAGGGTTTATATGAATAGTAGCTATATTAATATTTTGACGGTTGTCATTGTCAATTTTATCCTGTATAGTCTGCCATTTTATCATGGAGCGTTATCGAAATCGGTCGACTCGGTCGGTATAATCATTAATCTGTGCAAACTGTTCGTAGAATTGTCAAATGGTTTAAAACTATGATTATTTACATGATGTGAAGACATCTGTAAGACCAATAAATTCCCAGAATGAAGCCAATACAGTGTAAGGGATGATACAAAGTTAAAAATTCCTTAACGTTCACAATATTTAGGCTTATCATATCACACAACATGGCGTATTTTGCGTGAAGACCCCTAGAAGATCCACCTAGTGCAAGACCAACAACAAATGAACAATTAACAAACAACATATCTCGTGCTATTGGTGAAATTACACCAGACTTATGTGAAAGAGTGGCTGATAATTGGATCCGATGAAATCAAACGTAGTCGTGGAATTATATTCATAATACTTTTGAAATTACAAAAAATACCTTTGTGAGTTTAAATACAACTACCGGTTTCGAAAAATACAATTTTCTTCTTCAGGATGTCAATACTAACTAAAAACGTATATTATTGTTTCTTTATCAGAATCTATTTTAAAAAAACAACAATTATTTAAAAAAATAAATTTAGTACCTAACTCTAACTGTTACTTAATACAAATTTACTCGAATTATTTTTAGAAAATAAAATTAGAATGGGATTCGTAGTTCAATTTAGTTGTTTGTTTATAATTTTTTGATTAGTTTTACTCGATTGCAAATTATTTAATTTGTGACCAACACCGTTTACATGCAAAATTAACAATCCCATTTTTTTTTATTAAAACCATGACCATTTTCTATCAAATGATTAGAAAATTCTGAAAACCCACTATTCTTCAAACATCTCAAATGCTCCTTTACTCTTATATTAAAATTTCTACCCGTTTTACCAATATAAATTGCAGCACAATCCTTGCAACTATGTTTATAGACACCAGAAATGACAGTGAATGGTCTTTTAAATAAAATAAAAAATCATTGATATCGCACTTGTTTTTTTAAATTTAATTCTATTTTAACCTTTACCATACCATGATATAAAATATCCGAACGCAGCCATGCTGTCAATTCGTGTTACCGTAAATAACTGTTGGAAAAAATGTTTTTATTAGCTTAAATGGCTTTAATAGCACGAATTTATTTTAAATATTGAGCATTCAATTTTGAAAAAATGATTAATAACATAATTTAGAGCATTCATTAAGTCCTATACAGTGTGTCCTTCCTTCTTATCTCTCTTCCTTTAATTAGTGAGAAAGAGACATTTTTATGTTTGTTGTTCTTTTCACTGTGAAAATAGTGTGTGATCTCTGTCTTTCATATCACAAATTGTATTTTTACCAACGTATTAATTTTACAACGGATTGAATGGAAAAAATAATTGTTTTTGTACGATTCCCTTTTCATAATTGGTTTTTCACTAGTCATTCATAAGCGCTAATATTTTCTATAGAATTATCTAAAATATGAATTTTATGTTGCACGTATTTACCGAAATATTACAGGTTTAATTATGATGGTAGACCTGTGTTACAGCATGGTTTGGGAAGGGTTAAAGTTCTATAACGCTTATTGGATAATCTTGTATAATCTTCACATATATATATGTTTTTATTTTATTTACTTACTTACCATCACGCCGTTTCCCCGTGGGGGTAGGCAGAGAGGATAGAGCGCCACACTATTCTGTCCTGACACACAATTCTCGCCTCATTCACATTCATACATCTTGTCATACAAGCTCGCCGATTGTTGAGGCTTCTAACAGAACCATCCTCCATTATCTGATTTATCTGGTCGTGCCAAGTCTTCCGCGGACGACCTCTATTTCTGGTTCCATCAACACTTGCGTCATATATCTTTCTTACCATTTTCTCCTCATTCATCCTTTCCATATGACCAAACCACCTAAGTGATCCTTTCTTAATCTTACTCACAATACTAACATCAGCTTTACATTCTTTCCTTATTTCTTCATTCTTTACTCTGTCATAAATAGATTTGCCACAAATACGTCTAAGTGATCTCATTTCCACTGCATTCAGTCTACTTTCGTTCCTTTTCTGCCAGCTCCAGGCCTCGCTTCCGTACATCAGTGTCGGTACCAGGATTCCATTGTGCACCGCTAGTCTTGCCTCGGTTGACAAATTCCCGTTAGATATAATTCCATTCAAAGCGCCGTTGACTTTATTCCCTGCAGTCACCCTCCTTTCGATATCATTCTCAGCCTTTCCGTTTCTATCAAACATACTTCCCAAATATACAAACTCATCTACTTGTTCCAAACATTCATTACCTACAAGTATTTTGCATGGTGTCCTGCTTTCCTCCTTCTCGAATACCATCACTTTCGACTTGTTAACATTCATCATGAGGTCGCTTTCCTTGCACACATCGTACATTCTACTCACCAGATTCTGTAGTTCTTGTTCATTATTCGCCATTAGTACTGCATCATCGGCGTACAATAAACAACATACAATCAAATCGCTCATTTTATATAATATTATTATACATTTACATTTACATTATATATATTATTATTTTATTTATATAATATACATTGTAGTCGAAAAGGCCAGAGAGCCAGCAATTAAACTTATTCTAAGGGATGATGTGCATGTCTCCGATTTTTTTTTATTGCTACGTTGGTCAAATCTATGTAGATGTACGACTTGTACGAGTTTAGAGAGTTACGGATGAGGTAGATCACGGGATAGCGCTAATCGTCGGCCGTGAAACTCGTCATAATTTTTATCCGACGAGTAACGCTAATTAGAACGTAAAGAGAGGTGATAAAATGTACTACTAAATAAATTTTTAAAAACTAGAATACATATTTAATGTAAAATAAACGAGATCTACCAGGTATTAAAAAAAATAACAATTATTTATATATTAGTTTTCATTGTACAAAAAATAGATAAGATTAGTTTAAACCTATTAAATCTTATTATGATTTCATTTTTATAATTAATTTATTATAGTTCGCGCCTCAGTACAATTCCAATAAGATTACACAAATATGGACCCAATATATGATTCAATCAGGTAGAGATGAATCAGAAGCATGGCTATCCAACAATTTAATATAATCTATACAATTCTTTCACTAATAATTCACTAGTCCTACAACACTCCCACTCCATATATTTTTATTTTATTTATACTTTTTTTATACATATTTGTAATTCTCTTTTTATTCCAAATAACACCACAACAGCACGAAAAAAAAAACTGGCTACTTTAACACAGACTTCAGTCTAGCAAAGTAGCCAACACTGTATATATCAGAGGTGAATTCTACTCCATCCCACACAATAAACTATATATTATGTATTTTTATTATGTATCCACCTCTGTTAATACAAAAATATGGATGTTAAAATATATATAAATAAATAAATAGATTTCATTTACAAAAGTTGAAATAATGCGACATATGCTATTTTTTTACAAATCAGAACTATCTAAATTATTATCACCGACAAAAGCGCGCCATTGGAGGGACATGTGTTTATAAATTTTCGAGATTTTGTAATATTTGTTTTTCCATTCTGACGTACAGATTTAATTATACGACCTAGGTCAATCCGGCCCTGTTCACGTCGCCTTATTTACCCGCCCGCTGCATTCAGTCAATATCTTTCACCTCCATTTCATTAGTGCATCTTAACGATGGTCACAAGCCGTATGACGTGTACATGTTGAACATGACACCTCGAGGAGTCGACCTGTGGCTTACCTGGTGCGCGCCATCGTCTCCGCACTCCACGCTCCACACCCACCTGCGGTGTAATTAGTGTGAATATCTCTGTCGCCCGTCAGTCCTTCGTGTTCTTCATTGTTCCCGATAACGTTGCCGACAGATAAACATTGTTTGCCGACGTCATCGTGTTACTCGAAAGCTCAAAAATGCATATATATATATATATAATTTATATTTCAGCGCCACTTTAACTTAAAATTATTATTTTTTTTTTACTTTTAACATTAGCAATATTAAATTTGTGGTTAAAATTCATATTTTTTATTTATTATCTTTGTTTTATTAACCACTGAATTGAGTTCAAATACGTCTACCGGTTTCGAAAAATACCATTTTCTTCTTCAGGATGTCATAACTAACTAAAAACATATATTATTGTTTCTTCACCAGAATCTATTTTTAAAAAATATTTTAAAAATGACAACAATTATTTAAAAAATAAATTTAGTACCCAACTCAAATTGTTGCTTAATACAAATTTAGTCGAATAATTTAAAAACTTTAAATTTAAAATTTAACTACGAGTCCCACTCTAAAATTTTTTCCTAAAAAATCAGCAACAACAATACTTTTCGATAAAATTGATTGTATATGTATATCATTCTAATTAATATATTTAATTCATATTTAGTCATTGCCAGTTTTGGTAAGTAAATCCGCTAGATGGCAGTACAGACAATCAAAAAAGAATAATGAATAATAATATTCATGTACGGTTTTTCTGCATTGTGCAATATATGTTACTGATTAAAGTCTCCGGTAGGTGTCGCTGTTCCGAGCAGCCTTTATATATATATATATATATATATATATATATATATATATATATAAAGGCTTCCTTTATATATATATATATATATATATATATATATATAAAGGAAAACAACCCCTCATATGCTCCTTTACTTTTATATTAAAATTTATATTATTCATTTATATATATATATATATATTTAACCACTATCTATATATATAGATAGTGGTTTTTCAGAATTTTCTAATCATTTGTTAGAAAATGATCATACTTTTGATAAAAAATTTGAGAAAGTCTATTTTACTTGTAAACAGTGTTGGTTTTAAATTAAATCATTTGGAATCATCGGAAATAAATAAAAAATAAAATAAAGTGTAAAACTAACCAAAATATTATAAACAACCAACTAAATTTAACCACAAGTCCCATTCTAAAAAAATTCCTTAGAATTATGCTAATAATTTTGTATCAAGTAATAATTTAAGTTATGTACTAAATACGTTCTTAAAATAATTATTGTTTTTTTTTTTATGGAATCTGTTAAAGAAATAATGTAATATATGTTTTTGATTAGTTAATGACATCCTGAAGAAGGAAATGATATTTTTCAATTTAACAAAAATAAAGTTAAGTTAACAATCTAAAATAATTCTTGTATATGATTACTCGATTTTAAGTTAATTTTAATTTTAACTGTTCATATTATTTCATTTATTTAAATTCGCTTTATCCTTGTGACGATAATCATGTATATTTAAGATAGCTCTGGGTGTACACATGTGTATAGCATGTATCATTTACCACAAGATCCCCCCCACACGGCCAAGCTAGTTAGTTATTACGAATAAGATAACTCTTACTATCGTGAGTCCATAATTTTAATTATTTTTATTAATAGACTAACATATTATCACACGAAATTATTATTTTCTGCTTTCAAAATAAGTAGTGTCAATTCTTTTAATAGTACCACGGCTTTCCGCATACCTTGTATTATTTCAATTTCGTCAAAATTAAAAATCAATTAAATTTTAGAAGCGAATTCCGATCTACAAGATATGGAGATCAAGTTGATATCCCAAAACTAAAATATACCGCAACTCAAAATCAATATATTTATCAAGGTATCAAATTTTTTTAACAATCTCCCCATCACAATTAGAAAAATTGCGGATAAATTTGTAACTGAAGTAAAAAAAATATGTACACAGACTAACTGAAACATAAATTAACTCGAATATACTCCTTCTCTATACACGAGTCTTACTCTCATAGAGAAGAAACAAATATTTAAATATTTATATATACATCCACTGATTATTGAAATTGTATTATATTTATAATATTAATAAATTTAAAAAAATAAAAAAAAAACTTCGTTCGCATTTCGTTCACATTTTATTTGATATTTAACTTGTTCTATTGGTCAAAAATCCGAGTCGCTTTTAGTTCCGATTTTGTGTTGTCATTTCAATGAATAAGGGTAGTATAACTGAAAGGTCTGTAAAGTATACAACGGATATTGTCCTTGTGCCTTATCTGCGCTGCGCAAAGAAAGGCCTGTGACGTGTCACTATCACCTCAGAGCCAATCAATGCGCAACAAAAAATATGGGGTTTCCAGGTAAAGCGAAATGTCACCTCGGTTTTTGTTCGTTTGTCCGTTTTGGAGTCAGCAGATTTTGGAAGCTTATTCCTTAACTTAAAAATGATACAATATTTTGAGTATGTCCATTCTTTGTAGGAACTAATTACTGGGTTTTATCCCCTGGGGGATTGTCATCAAGATTAAGATGTCTTTGTCAGATAAGATAAAACACTTTAAAAAATAAAAAAAACTGAATTCGCTAATCACTTTTTGAAAATAAATAAACCATTATTTTAACATTAACAAGGGTTTAGAAATTATATATACAAATACTAAGGGTTTACAGTTGGATATAGATATATAGAAGTCTTAATAGCAAGCTAAATATTATAAATAACCAAATCCTTTTTGCAAACCGTCACTTTTTAAATTTGTTTTCTTAGTTATTTCCTAGTTAGTTACCCACCACTTTATAGTTTAGTTGTTATCTATGTGTGCATTTTTAATTTTAGTATACATTGTTTCCTGATGAAGATACTATAGTATCTAAACATATTGATTTATCAATAAATAGTGGTTTAAACAAAGTGTTTTGTCTTATTATTTAAATAAATAACACTTAAAAGTGTTAAATGAGTGATGTTCGAAGAAGACGCTACCTCACCGTTGGTAACTCGCCTATCGAGCTTGCTGAATCTTATCGTCCGCGGTGGAGGTTGACGGGCACCCTGCTCTCTCTTCGTGCGTCACACTCGTCCGGCCACTTTTAAGCTTCTCGATTACAAAAAAAAAACACTTTTGCTTGATAAAACACAGTCCCCGTATTGTGATAAAAGTCTTCAATGAATTTCAGCCCCTTTCACACCGTCCGACCAGAGAAATCGAATCGCTGCTCGCTGTTCCTCCTTGGTGCAAACTGCTAGCGGAGCGGATATGTTTACACTGTTAATATCTGAAAGGTAAATGACTCTATCGGGATCAAGTTTTGCACACGTGATCGCAGTCGTACCAACTGCGTGCGCAGAAGGCAGCGTGACATCCCTTAAGGTGTAACTATTCAAAGGTTTTTGGTGAAACTTTGTGGAATTCCATTATTATTTTGTAAATTGAGTTAAAACACTGTTTTATTCCACTATATTTTTTATTGTGTTAAACGATATAACGTTTTATATATAATAACGATATAAGTTAAATATTCTAGAAAATTTATATATATTAAATAATAAAAATAACAATAAAAACATAATATATATTCAAATACCGCCCATTATATCCCCCCTCTTATCCATTTTAACTCCACCCCCACCCTCACCTCCGTTAACTCCAAACACACCATATATTACTGTCTGAAAGTGATTTTAATTTTAGTTGAATTATATTATTGATAATAGAAAGATGTTCCCGTAAAGTGTGTTATGGCGAAAGTGTAGATAATTTTTGACCCGACCTCGTAGGGACTTGTATGAGGAGCCAAGTCCCATCTGATTGACTCCCTTGACTTGAAGGAAGAAAGAAGAAGAAACTGTTTACACTTTACACATTATATAGTCTAACAAATAAAATAACATCGTCTGCCCTTGTTTTGGTCGAATGCCTAAAGACACGGAGGTTAATAAAGTATTTTCACATTACAATATTTTATACATTCTAATGTGTACAGATAATCTCTCAATTTATTATCTGAATACTAACTAAGATAAGACCATCGCCTAGGGCGGTAAACCAACTTAAACGCTATGTACTCTGTGGTAGGTACCAGGAGCGGTCGCTTCATAAATACTTTGGATGCTCCGCGTCCCTTGTGTTCTAGATTCAAAAAGCTTTGGACTTTTTATTTCGATTTATTATGGACGTCATAACACACACTACAACACGACGCGCGTACATATACATCCTCAACTTTCGATCATCTATGAATCGCTTAAACACACACAGTGGATTCTATCATTCGTTCCGCATCCAGTCTATAAATATGTGCATCCCTTCTACCAAAAGTCACCGACCGCCACTGGTAGATACACAATTTTAATTTTTGTATACTATTGAATATTCGTAATAGTTTATCATGTCTGAATTATGCGTTGTATCTACGAAATAATATGATTAGAAAAAATTCTACCCTTAACTTGCGTTACTTATACGTGTGCGCCGCACGATATCACAATACACGATATAAATAAATAAATAAATTTTTGAGCATATTTACTTATATTATTCAAACATAATTTGCGTTAAAAATATATTCTAGCATATATAATTAATAGGTATACATATATATAATTTAATATCTTCACAAAGATAACGAAAACCCTTTAAAAAAATGCGAGGTCAAATTCTCAGCATTTCGAGTCAAATGATGGCGCTTATCACGAATTATAATGTCATTCTTTCATGAATATTTTCTTTTCATATGCGCATGCGCCGAATCACGAATCACGATATTCCCAGATATTCAATCACCGATAGTGAGTGTGACTCAAAGATATCAGTGGTTGACTCACGGTTCGTGATTTTGAGCTCGTCACTACTAAGAATGTGTCCTATCCATCGGCACCTTCAATTTTCAACGATTTATTTTATGGAACTCTTTTTTTTTCAGTGTCCTCGGGACATACTAATTTGCAATTCTCTCGGTCCAGCCAGTCTCCATCCGCCTCCAGCATCACGTCTTGTATCTTGTATACTTCCAATTTATTTCTCCCTAGCTGGTCGATTGTCCAGGCTTCTCGGCGTGACTCTGGAAATTAGGCTCTTTGCTTTGAGTTAATTTTTTTTCCGTTTATTCGAATATTTGATGTTTTTTAGTTTCCATCCACGCTTTAAAGTAAAATAAAGAATATTTCCATTTTTTATTTTCTGTGTACAGTTTTCCCATTGCAGGATCCTTCATCGGATGTGTGACTGTTGGTATGACGTTTTTAGGTATTGGCTTGCAATACCGTGTCGAAAACAGGTGTTGTGTGAAATGGATAGAGCATGTTCCATCTACTGTCGGATCGATATTGGCTAATGTTCACTGGCTATTTATATATTTAAATTGCCTATATATTTTATTTGTTTACTGTCATCTTAAATTTATCACTCCTTGAAAGTGCCGCCCTAAGGCATTGCCTTACTCGCCTATTGGTTAGGGACGGCCCTGCTCACAACAAACCTAATAGAATCCTCATCCATAATTCCAATTTTGCTCCAAAATCACACTGACTGAATTTGACCCCACAGGGTGATCAAGTTTTCGAAAATACACGGCAATTTTTTTTTCTTACGGCCAATTTGCGTCGTCAATTTATTCAGTCGTTATTTGTTTTCATGTTCACGCATTTCCATTGGAATTTTAAATTGCCCGTCGGCCCAAAATATTGCCACGACCTGGACATATTTTGGGCCCGCGCGCGCGCGTAATGACAAACCTCTGATAATATTCCCATTTTTCCTGTATATTTACAAATTAACTGACATTTTTATTTTGAATTCGGTTCGTTCTCTTTCTTGCCGCCCGATGAGGCACGTTTCCAATATCAAATAGGTAACTAATTATGCTCTTCTTGAATAGCAAGGGTCGACAACCTTTGGGATGTGTAATTGAAGGAAAAAATACAAATTTCAAATTTATTTATTGTTTAACATGACACCACCTACTATAATTTTTACAGAATTTAAAAAATATTTTTACCTGTGTTTTGTGCGAAAATTGTGCATAACATAATAGAATTTTACTTTTTTACAAGACTAGAAATTGCCCGTTAATAATGACGGGCAATAAATATTTTTTATAACCTTAATTTATTAAGTCAATCAACGACGTTCCACATTCAAATGTATTCTAGTAAAATAGAATAGCATGATAGGATTATATGGTTTTATCCTTATTCCTACTATTATTTATATTTATATATCTTTACGCTTTACGCTATCTCGTACATTTAAATAATTAATATTTTAAATATTATATTCGAAACATCGTTTAGTGGTTACGATACTCGCCTAGTGATCTAGTGGTCGGGGGTTCAATCCTCGTTCCAGGATGCCATCAAGTTAGTCCTATTTTCATAGCTTAAAAGCTTTCATAGCATAATGCTTTGTTTGAAAATAGAAAGAATATTGATGTGACACGTATTCCGTGTAAATATCTCAGTAAAGTAAAAAAAAAAGATAAAAAAGTTAGTTATCAGCCATTGTCGTTTTACCGCTGTCTTTGATACTCCGCTAGTTGGCGTTCGATCCACCGGCATCAGCGCATCACGCCACCGGCTTGACTCAGTCTGTGGGTGTCTGCGTATAAGTGTCAGAGTCTCTTGCTCAGATGTATAGGAATGGTCAAATTAAATACATTTTACAATTTATTTACGATCACAAAGCATGTCATAATGATTACAAGAACGGATTGTGTTCAAATCTTCCGGGTTGCAACAACAAAATTCTCACGAACAAGGTTCGTCCACTTCACTGACCGTCGAGGAGTCACCTCACAGGTTTTTACACGATCCATTTCTCTACTTTCTGTGTTAAGATAAGTCCTCCAGAACGACAGAAACCTGGGCCGAAATTGCGACTCGCCACAACCGCAATCCAAGAATTTATTTTTGTTATTCTCTTCATTTTACGGCCGAGCGCCGTCCGGCCACGCACCAGGCGCCACTCCCGTTCGCGCGAAAGTCTCCCCTTCTCTTTCCACGACCGTGTTAACTCGGATCGGTAAGTAGCGCTCTGTGTCGCCGCACATTTTTTGAAATGTCACAATTTGTCATATCGCCTTAGCTGTTTCGACAATATTTGATATCTAATGAAATTGTGGACATCCCTTACCTATGTAACAGAGCCGAATATAAAAATTCATAAAAAAATATTTTCAGATGTTTTTTGTAATTGGTTATTTTTATTTTTAAAAAAAACTCAAACGTACGTATAAAAATAGTTATCCATATTTTCGATCACTATTATAAGTTTCAATATTATCAAAAAGATATCTTCTACGAAAACAGAATAAATTTTCAAGAATGAGTGCAACTAAAAATGATATTCGAAATATTAACAGAAAATCTATTTATCGAAAAAAAACGCGATCGTAGATAGTCAACATAGCGAAATTGGTGTCGCAGAAAAGTTCCGGGTTCGTATCCCGGTGGTAACTAAAAAAAAATTGATTGATAGTTTATTTCTGTTTATTTTTTTAATTGATTCATAATATCATAGAAGTGTTCTAAAATTGCAACGTCAAAATAAAACATGTTTTCATCAATAAATAGATCATTTTTACCGCTAGTTTGATACCCCTGGAAGACAACCGTCTCGTGTTATGATTGGACGAGTAAACTCCTCAACTCGGTAAATCAGTCAGTTGAGGGTCTTCGCGGTTGGTGGACGAGTGTGGCTGTTGCTAGCGCGGCGTCATCGTAAGCACTGTCGCGAACGAAGTTTTAAGTGAAAAAGTGTAGTTTGACCGATCAATTTAAATGAATATTCCTTCCCATACATTGGATAATATCTAAAACAAGTTTTGTGATAAAGTTCGTCGAAAAATTGTTATTTTTTTTTTAGTTTTGTGTATATTTGTACCTGGAACCGCGACAAATATGAACGGTTCGTTCTTTTCAGGATCATATTTTAGTCATTTGAAAGCTTGTTCACATGTGTATTGAAAAATTATGTATTGATATGATTTAACAATACACTTCTTGTTCATTTTAGTTATATATACGTGTCAATATTTTGTGATGTGACGTGAATCTATCACAGAATTTGTTATGTATTCGGGTCATCTATAAACAGATAATTTGTCTCGACTCAATGTTATTATCGTTGTTTTTGACGAGATTCAAATTCTTGAGAGAATATCGTCACCGCGGTGACTGCATATGTTATTCAGTAGCTACGCGGTACCTATCTAAAATTTAAAACTAAAAAAAATAATACACATCTAGTACCTACTTACGCGAATGTTCACTTGTTATTTTTTTTTTTTTTATATAATTTTTCATGTTGCTCTTGTTTGTCACAACGTATTCGTCAAACTGACACATTTTAGAAATATTCTTGCAAAGAACGCTTATCTACAAATTCAGATATGTAAAAAATAATATATACTTAGTACCTACCTATACAAGATACAATGCCAAGTGACTGTTCTGTAACGTAAGCAAATAAAAAAAAATTAAATGTCGAAAAAAGATCGTAATAAAATTGATTTTTATTGCGATATTGTCATACTTAAGTGCCATTATTTTGAAAACTCGCACATTTCGTGCGACGCCGACCGACAAACGCAAACAACAAATGACGATTTCAATACAACCGATCGCCCTCCGACTGCGTTGTTTTGGCGGCAAATCGATCTCTGTTCTTTTGTTTCTTTTCCATCTCGCGTGTGAATAAGGAATTCGTAGGATCCGAGCGCACACGATGGGTGGGTGTACAAGCGTCACGTGGCCGTACGCGTTTTGAATACAAATCTCAAAAGTAAACAAGAGACAGATACTCGCGCGCTTTTCGGTAGTCGCGACTCTGATAAGTCTGACGCGCCCGTGGCCCGCCAGACGGTCGGTCCGTACGGTAACTCGTTGCGTAACGGCCTCTACGGATTTTGTAAATATTTCTGAATTCAGTATTTTAACTTTGCACCTGTTCCGGGCGCATTCTGCTGATCGATTATTATTATTTTTATTTATTACGACACCCCCCTAACGTGATGATGATTGGCTGTGTGTCGCGCGCGCGTTTTAATTTTTATTTATAAATTTTTTATTTATCGTGCATTTCTTAGGAGAATGGTGTGAGAGAGAGAGGTGCTAAATTTGGTGTAATATGTAGGATATGTACATGCAGATATATAACATTTATATCTTGCTAATGATTGACTGTCTGTTGCCATGAAAAATATTAAATTAAATAATTGTTAGGTTAGATTAGTGAAATTTAAACTGTCTATTGAGTATGTTTTAATTTTTATTGGATATAAAATACAATACATAGGAATAAATGTTCACATTTATATTAATTCTAGAGTTTAAAACCCACTTGGCAAATTTATAAACCTGTTCTCACATGTTGAACATTTAGCGAAAATCAAAACCCACAGCTCTAGTAAATTTCTGTCAATGAGCTAAATTTTGTGAAATCAAATGAAATAAAAAAGTCATATATTTTTTTTCATTCCTTTTAATTTTCGGGTTGTTTATATCTCGGACGTGATGAGAGATACAGAGAAATATTGCTGGAAGAAGGAGATCATCGTGGCTGAAGAACCTGAGGCAATGGTTTGGCCAGTCTACTGTAGACAGTGAGCTCAGTCAACAAAACGATGATAGCTAACACCCGTTGAACAGATAAGGTATAAGAAGTACACATCAGTATACATACATTCACAACTTTCGTACATCTATGAATCGCGTAAACGCACAGATATCAGCAACAGTGGATTCTGTCATTCGTTCCGTATCCACAAAGTTTGAAAGTATTCGACTTTCGCGCGTGCGTATTCAATTCCGCCTGTCAATGTCTTCGAATACTGTATGCGCATTCGTTAACAGCATCCAATGTACAAAAAACGACTTTAATGCTTATGGGTATTATGCACAAAATAGCATACATATTACGAAGCGAGCGGATTGTTGCTTGAAACCGAATTATTGAATCCAGCATCACCGACCGCCACTGGTACATACCGACATTATTTTCACCGCACCTCATTTCTGGTGGCGTGTCTCCCTTTCGTATTCATCACCGAAACACATAATTCAAACCATTGGCTCCTGGATTAATCATATTCTAAAGGTCAGCCCGTATTGTTTGTCAAGCCGCAGTCAGTTATGTGTTCTACAGCTTACGATTCGTGAAATTCTATTCGGATTTCCCAACACAATGACCATTTGACACCCACACAGCTGCACCGTTCGTGGAGCGCGGCATAATCGCTTCCGAAAATATGCGTTGCCCAACCTCGCCGCAACACTTTCTACGATAGCAGTGTGTATACACTGACAGACCCGTGACACACAAATTAATCTCGATTGTAGTCGACACTGTGTCCCTTCGGTCAACAACTGAACACCGCCCGTTTGCAGAGGAATAAATTGTACTTGGCTGATGAAACGATCAAGAAACAGTTTCAATAGTGACGAAATCAGCAAATAAATGGACGATTCCTTAAACATTCATGATAATATTCCCGATATTTTACCATGGAATACGTTTTTTCGGAAGTTTCCCGGGATAAAAGCTGGACGTTCTCGATTTGACTGTTCTAATTTCATACCGTGTTAGTAAAAACACTTTAGGACAATAAAGGAGAACACATTCTTATTGTGAACTCGTAATTATTCAAAACATGATAGATGGCTTTCAAGTAATGGAACGATAGATGTATTCATTTGAAAAATGTAACATATGGGTTCGAAAATATGTCGATAAATGTAAAGTCTGCTGTAGCATAGTTGAATAATGCACCTTCCCGGATTGTAAAAAGATCCAGTTACGAATCCCGGTAGCGCAACAACAATATTTTACGATAAAATTGATTTTGTATACATATCTTTCTAATTAATACATTTAATTAGTATTTAAACAATTTTTTATATTAGATAACTGCCTATTCAAAGACTTTATAGGCTCGGAACGAATTTAGTATTGTCGACATGTTTTTTAGTTCAATTCTTAAGTCAAGTTCAAATACATTAATAGGATCGATATAAATTTTATTTAGTAAGAAATTGATTTTAAATAGTAGCTGAAGCCTCAAAGCATCTAAATAAATATAATAAATTATTTTAAATAATTTGTATTCACTAATACAAAAGTTTTTTTAAAAGGTCGAAAATTGATCATAAGTTCTGCAAATTGAATGGTTTATAAGACTATTAATTTTTAACATTTTGCTAATTTAGTTCAAAGCAAATATGTCTTCGTAATCTTGACTTCAAGATTATAATAAAATATATTTCGTATGTTGAATAATTTTCTATATTAAAGTAATTTTGTGGCACGCAGAAAATAAAATTAATGGTCGCGGTCTTTCCTATATTGCTTGTATTTTCCTAATTATGGCAAATAAGGTTCAGTTTATTAGTTTTATATTAGTATAAAGATCCTATCTAAGTAATAGTTTTAAAAAATTTAAATATAGTGTATAACTTCTGATGTAAATGGATAATAAAAATCCACATTTTCGTAAAATCCGCGAAAATCTGAATTAGTTTTTAAATATACCTAATAAAGTGTAATGTAACAAAGAATATAATTGATTTTTTCAGAACATAGTTTTGTGACATTTTAATACAAATGTTTCCGAAATTTAATAAAAATGAATTAATTCATTTAATTCTGGCGTCTCCTATCGGATTTTACTCAAAGGTGTTTGAGATTTTCCGTAAATATAAAGAATGCTTTCAAATAATGGAATAACAGATGTATCAATTTAAAAGTGCAACATACAAGTTCGAAAATGTTTCGTTAACTAACAATGTTGGCGTGGTGTAATAGGTCAGCGCACTTCCCCGGATAGGAAGAGTTCCTGGTTCGTATCCAAGTAGCAACAAAAATATTTTTTTTTTTGATAAATAGATTTTTTTTGTATGTATATCTTTCTTATTAATACATTTAATGTGTATTATAATTGATTAGGGTATTGAAGGCTTTCTATGTTTTAACTGCGACTGACTAAACTGACCATTTTTTATTCGTAGTTAGTGCCAACTAGGGAATTTAACACCGCGTGAACTTGAAATAAAACTTATTCTGTGCAGTGGCGTACCATATTTGGAATACTTTCGTACATTCTCGCGTGGCTAATATATATCTTCTTCTTCTTCTGCCCACGTTCATCTATTGTTGGATCTTCGTCCCTCTATCTTTTGTCATCCGTATCCAGCTGTTTTCTGCTTGCTTATATCATAGGACCAGCGAGGAACGACTTACATTTTGTCTCTATTCTACCACATTATTAGTTTGGTTGAAATGTCCAGTCCGTATCTTTATAATAGATCTCAATTCATGAAATAACCTATTATCTATTGGATCATTATTTATTTATATTTGTGTCGTTTGTTCTGTCGTAGCCGACGTTTCTGGACTCATTTCAGATGCTTTTAAGACTTTCGGCCCATTTCAAGTCTTGTGTAATTGTAAATTAAATGATGACTCGGCAATTCCGTGTATATATATATACATATATACAATATATATATATATATATATATATATATATATATATATATATATATATATACAATATATATATGTATATAATTAATATATATATATATATATATATATATATATATATATATATATATATATATGTATATAATTCAGTTGTTAAAGGAGGGAGGGATAAAGCCTGAGCCCTCTTGTCTCCAGCATATGAGGTAACAACGGGCCCTATTAAACGGGGAACATAGTGAAATTTGTATAGGGATCGGATGAGGGATCATATAGACCGAGGGAGTTTATGGAAGGGTTTGGGATGAAAAGTAATTTAGAAAACAAATCTTGTATATGTCGTTTGAGTCTCTGTGAATGATCGTGTTTCTGACGAACCAGGATGAGTTTGTGATTCTCCTAAGGATGTAGTTTTGTTTGGATTCTGAAATTGAACCTCAGATGGGGCTCACGTATGTGAGTATAGTCTGAATGATGGCTTTGGATGTAATTTGTTTTTTTAGGGATAGTAAACCGTATGAATTTAGGAGGGGGTATAGTCTATTGTAGGAACGGCAATACTGTTCGACTGCTTTCGCACCCATCGACAGTTCTACAAGTGCCTCTATGGCTCTGACTACTGCACGCCTGGACCACTATTAAAATTGACAAAAATTTCTCAAAATAAACTTGTAATATCATCTGTGAAAACTAACGTGAGTGTACATCGCACGTATTAATACTGGCTGGGTACACCGGGCCGCGGCTGCGGTTTATTCACAGAATTCACAGAATGTAATATTATGCACAGTTTTTTTTTTTGAATGTATGAAGTACACGTTTCAACAACGAACAAAAAAGCGTTGCATGTCTCAGTCGCGCATATCATACCGCCCCTGCATATGGCGATTTTTTTCTGGTTGAAAAAAAAAAATGTATATATAAAACCGTTAGCTGTTAATAAATATTTTAAGCTCTTTAATAAATAAGCTTATTGAAAAGTTCACCAGGTGTAAATATTTTAAAAATAAAACTATATATTAGTGCTAAAATATGATATTTAAATAATAAAGAATATTAATATTTCACAACTACCAAATATATAGACACGAACTAACGGAAATTCCTTATTGCAACATTTTTATTTTGTACGACTTACGTAATCAAATGGCAATTTTTTTTAAATATATGACTCGATCGGAATGAAAATTTAAACGCTGACAATATAATATGCATTAATGTATAAAATACAAACATTTAATTTTCGAAGAGTAAATACATAAACTGTCGGATTTATGTTTCTACAAATAATGTGTGTAGAATACTCCTCGTCCCGCAACTAATGTTCCGAACCCCTCTCCTATATGTACGCTTTATTTCATGTCTATTCATTTACTGGTCTGTGATCGCATTCAATTTTTAACACAAATAAAAACTATATTATGTACTTATATAATATATGTATTTCAATTTTACACCACAGTCTATTAGAGAAATAGCATGACGGCAGAGCCTCAAAAATATATTTTTGATTTTAATAAAGTTTTTGAGGCGTTTTAGTATTGATTAAATGTGAGAATATATAAAAATTTACGATTTTTTTCTAACGCTTTTTCGAGACTAATTTTATTAAAATTCTCGCTGAACAAACATATTCTTTGTTAGAAAATATATATAAAAGAGCAGCTGCGAAATTAGTTGACAAATTTGTCATAGATTTCGACACTATCGGCGACCTCCTCCAAGAACTCCGAGTGAGTTATTTGAGTCGACTCCAACACAATACCGGCCAGTTTGAATGTCTTTCGGACCATCTGTTTCATTGTGCTATATTACCAAATTTTTTCAAATATTTGAATACTGAATATAAATAATATTTCTGAACATCCAATTTTAATGCCCTGTGTGTACACATATAATAGGCAGCGTCCTAGTGTGTTCTGTTCTGGGTTATCAACGCTGACACAGTTTATGTTATCTTCGTGATGTGTCCGATAACTTGAAGATACGGCCATGTTCTTGCTGGTGATTTTCTTCCATATTTAGTAATGATCGTTTCAATAGAAGTTCAACCTTCTAATTATACCTTTATTGATAAATTTGAGATAAAATTCTGTTTTCTTTGTTCATTGTTAATTGCTGTTTTCTTACACCTTAGACATATATGGCAAAGTAAATAGAAAGTATATATAAATTAACTTGTAATAACTATCCCTTATTCTACGTAGGCAAAACAGCTCGTAATGTTGACATTTATTATTTATTATTATTATACACGCCTTATTCAGGCATTAACATAATTTTTAAATAACAGAAAATTTCATCACAAATACACAAAGAAAAAAAATCACATTTTTCATAATCAAAATTTAAAATAAATATAAAATGTGAAATTATCCGTCACCATTGAGTTAAGACACAAAAAATTATAATAGTGTAGTCCTATAAAGAGTTAAATATACATAAAAAATGTAGACTACCTCCGCATATTCATTCCCCAAAGAAAGCATTCTGGGGACTGCGGAGTTAGCTAATACGTGAGTTCTGACATTACCACTGTAATAGAACAATGAATTGTGTCTCGACGACCGCAATGGTGCGTGAAACAATTTGGGTGCAGTCTATGATCCTGTCATCGTACGTCTCACTGATAAGTTTAACAATTTCAGACGGCTAAGGAGATAATCATAATTGATATCCTCGGAGCGTATATTTAATATAAAATGAATAAATCTTAGAAACGTTCTCTGAATTCTTTCAACCGCCGTCGAGTGTACAACGAAGTGTGGAGACCATATGACTGAATTATATTCGTGTTAAGGAGCATTTGAAATGTTTAAACAGTAATGGTTTCTCAGAATTTTCCAATCATGTTATCGGAAAAGACCGTTCATTAAATGATATAATAGGAATGGTGTAAATACCCTCCACAAAATCAGATTCGGACAATTTAGAGACCCTTGAGGCAAAAAAGCAGTAAATAGTGGTGGTGCAATTAGCCCCATATTAGGTATGTTTCCTTATAAATCAATTTAATATCCATCGACATTGCACTTTGTATTCTGTCTCTCTCTTTCGCATGTAATTTTATATTATGTCTCCCTCTTTGTGTATATGTATATATAAGTGCACTCTTTTTCTATTTATTGTTAGTTTTAAATACGCCCTGACGAAGCTTGAGCTAAGCGAAACCGGTTGGCATTTAATAAAATTCGTAGTTGTATACAAATTTATTTAAAATATTACTTTTGTTTTAACGTAGAATGTGTACCCGATTTCACGTATTTTTAACATCGTAAAAAAAATTTTAACGTTTCATATTCTAGTAATTTAAGGACACTGTAGCGTGCAAAATTATCAAATTCGAATACGAGGCGCGTTTTTTAAGCAAGTGCCGTTGTCGGATATTTCCGGTGTAGCGCTGCGGTTGCGATGTTGCGCATGCACAATGGCTTCTTTCATCTGTTGACTCACCACATGCTACGTTAGAGACCATTCTTGCAGTGAGTGGTTGAAATTTTCAAGAACTTTCATGTTTCTTGAATGCGCGATATATGAAAGCAGTTGAGATTCATCGCCAAGTGTGTCCTGATTTGGCGCCACTCCATATGCTCCTTTATCTGAAGCGGTTCCTTGGTGGCGAGCGGCAACATTCTATGACGAAGGTATACAAAAATTGGCGCCCCGTTATGACAAGTGCTTCAAGATGTGTAGCGTCCGAAGAAAGTAAACCGCTGTAAAAATGATGTGTTTTCTGGTACTTAGATAAAAAAACGCGCTGCGTACATACTTTATTTATTCATTTGATTCATTTCAACCAATAAATCTCGCTTTGCCGTCACGTGGGTATAATTATATTTTTGTAGGTGTAATGTAAAAGCGGCATTTTACTTTCTATGTAAGACGAGTACATCAGATGGCAAATTTCACGCACGACAGACCTACTTAGACAGTGCTGGCTAATGGAGCATGTGACTTATGAAAAGACCCGGTACGACAAAATGATGAAAGACAGTCTCAGACGACTAGTGAGCTTTATACTCTTAATAACATTACGCAAGTTTATTTTAGCGGACTGTCGCGTGTCACGTGTTACGATATCGATGACCTCGGTTGATAAAGCTGATTATATTATATATGACTCTCGATAGATGCTCCGATTGAAGACACCTTCAACGGATGTAAGATTTTTATTCTACTTGTTTAATTTACTTGAGACGCGTTTCGCTTTGTAATGGCATTATGTTACGTAAATAAAATTGTATTGCTGTCCCCCGTTATAGTTATAAATACAAATTGTTAAATTATATTGTTAGATTGATAATGCCCTTACGAGGCGAAACGCGTCTCAAGTAAATTAACACGTGTTTTATTTTCAAACCCACGATCAAACTGTCACCCGTTTTTGATGTCATTATTTTATTGTTCTATGGTACACTAAAAGCCAAAAAATTTCATCAGTTTTAAAACACGTGAAATCACATGATTTAAAATAGTAAATAAGTACTAGGTGCTGAAAAACCTTAGATTGATTCGTACAAAAACCTTAAATGTTTACATGACACAAGTGTCGATGGCAAGAGAAATCATAATGGTTGCACTACATTATCATGGTAAATCAGCTAACTCCCAATAATATTTTACAATTTTGGTAAAGAAATTCAGCTAACTCCAAATATTCCCTATAAGTACGAGATAAATCAAAATATCAATGAAATTTCTCAGCCACACTATTTCTTCATAAATAATCTAGCAAAGTGTCTTTTGGAATTTTCGTAATCCGTTTAATTACTAAATTAAACAGTTTTTTGTTGCTCCTGAACATTTTATAAAAATGGAGTTAGCTGCTTTGCAGATTGAGGTATCGATATGTGAAAAATGATTGTGTGGAACATCAAGATTCCGTTGGGCAGACAATGTTAAGAAGGTTGCTGGTGTATGTGTGGAAATAGGATGCAGGATACCGAATATCATAGAGGCGAAAAATCAAAAAAATCTTGGTTTAATTTAGACTGTGATACTCTTGAAGTAGTTATTTCTAGTAATTATTCTAGTTTAATCGTTATTTAAACTGTTATTGTGTTGGATTGTAAAGATCACTGGTTGTTCGTAATTCCTCAAGCAGTGATTGGCACACTAGGAAATAAATCTCCAACAGCTAAATTTTGGTTACCAACCATCTTCAAAATCACTAGTTAAGGTTCGGACAATAGGTTCACTTTTGTGTTAACTTTTTGTCTGTTCTGTTTTCACGTTCTCTTTTTAATATGTGTCTATGTATATCTATTAATTATCTACTTTATAACTGATTAATTTACCATCACGCCGTTTCGCGGCCGAGATTCATTCGTTCATCTTCTTATACAAGCTCATCGATTCTTGAGGCTTCTAACAAGACCATCTTCAGCATTTGTTTTACCTGGTCTCGCCAGTATTTCAGTAGACGTTGTCTATTTGTGATGACATCAACAATCGCGCCAACATCTGTTCAAATCAGTTTCAATATAATAAACGACCAAATTTCTTCTCGATTGCACGCCCTTTTTTCCTCCCACGTGGAGAGAGTCTCCAGCTCCAGCCTCCGGGTCGTCATCTTCAGCGGTCGCGACTGTCAGTTCGGCGTTGCCACCTTCGCTCCCGTCCAGTACCGTGCCGTAGTTCAGTGTCCCCTGTATTGGTTCAATTTTCGCCTCTGCAGTCGCCGCCCGTCACTCCATTGCCTTTAACGAGCCTAAATTGAGGTTAATTCGTAAAAGAACTCACATATGATTTACTCTCCTTGCCGGGCATTAACCACTCCCGTGTGTGTGTGTGTGCGTGCCCATGTGTGTATCTCGTGTCGGTCTGATGCGAATGATCTGTAATAGATTGTGATATTACTTCATTCGAAATCCATATATCTTAAATCTCTTCCATACAACACGCTCTTGTCCGACGGTTGAGGTCTCCAACTCATTTTTTTTTAAATTCATAAATTACAATTTATATTTGTTTATAGCCCAAATAAAGTAACTTACTAGCTATATAGGACAGACATACATCTTCTCGTGCAAACTCGTCGATTATTGAGGCTTCCAATATAGGACCATCTTAAGATATTAGGTTTACCAAGTCTCTCGTGGACTTCCATTATTTCTGGTGGCACCAACTTTCGCGACATTCTTTTATACCAGCCAAATAATGCATTACACGTATAACATAATAAATTGTGAGTTAATAATACGCGCCAAGATGACTGAGGATCGCCCTCTTGACTATGCTCCTCCACTTTTCTGTCACCAGAGAAGTGCATGTTGCCTCTTAATCTTTGTCCTTGGACGTGACTCAAGATGCCCAAAATATTAAAGGATTCGTCTCAGGCGGAAGTTTAATTATCTGCCCTTGATTGCCAGCTCCAGTCATTACGGAATATCATCACGACTGTATGAATGATTGTACTCCGAGTGAACTGTGTTTTTATAAGGATTATCTACAAGGGTAGGTATATAAAAATCCAGTTGATTAATTAAAAAGACGACATATTTTCGTGTTATCTGTGTCGGAACCCAAGATCCGGCGTGCAATGAACAAAAACGATTACCAAATGCGCGTCTTGGTTGTGTCCCAGCAGCTGGCCCGCTCGCTGAGTCAGACGGTGGTGCGTGCACCCTTCCGCATCCACAAGCTCATCAATCAGACCGCAGACGCACACCACCATCATTGGTCTCCACCCAAAGAAAAGTCGTGTCATTTGGGTGTAATGAATGATGTTATCATCTGGGTGCAGTGGACGTTAATATCAACCGTCATATGTTGGTTTCAGATTCGATTGTATATTGTTAATATGATTACTCGATTACAACCAGTGCTCGTCTCCCGTGGATTAGCATTAAATCCTCGAATTCATACGTCATCATTTAAATAGTGCATGATAGAGAGTCGACCAATATTTTTTGCACTTGACGTGTTATTTAGTGTTATATTATAATCAGATGAACATTTCAGAAAAGTAAGAAATATATTTGGGTACCCTGCCTTCTTACACTAGTATTTTACTGTATTATAGCAGACAGTGTTCTTCCGGTATATTAGTAAACAAAGTGCAATGATCAATGTACAAAAATACATATATATATAAAGAGTTAAACAAGATGTCATTAGATTAGATACATACTTTATAAAATTTAACGTAAATGCATTGTTCAATATATGATATTATATATGGTATATATAAAGAGTAAAGGAAGATGCAGTTAACGTATAATTACAACGTAAAACTTAAAGTCCAATGTTAAGTGTATAAAAAAAAAATATGTCTATATAAAAAGTAAAACAAGATGCAATTAGGTAATTTAATATATATATATATGTTGTAGCAGTTTTATTCTCAAGTTTGAACCTTTAAAAGTTCTTGGACGTAATTTCTCCCCATTTTGTGGACCCAGAAGTGCACTTTTCTTAAAAAATATGCAAGACTGGTTGCAATTTGGTGCTAGAAACAAATGGAATCTTTGTGCAAAAGTTTTGTTTAGTTTTGGCACAAGATAGTGACAGTTAGCCTGTGTCCTTGTTAATTGAGGGAGCTTAATTAGCTGAAATTGCTTGAAATTGTTATTAAATAAGGCGTCATTTCAATATATTTTAGTAGTTTATTGTATCAGAAAACCTGATTACCTCCCCCAAAATATACAGTTAGTTTATCATCATCAGTTTATTTTGTATCAAAACGCTGGACCAAAACAATTGTTACCATATCACCATTGGCTATCCATATTTTTGTTAATTCATTAAAAATATTTTATAGGTACGGTACCTAATAATGTATATTGTTTATTTTATTGTTGATTTGAAATTCACGCCCAAAATATTCGGTTATTTCAGACACAGCAGCTTGAACAGTATCTTGATCTCGGACATCATTTTTAAATATTTAAGGGTTCGGTATCTAGTAATGTGTATTATTTATTTGATGCGATAATCGTTTTCGCGTCTCTAGGCGACGATGACGGATCTATTGGGCGACGAAACTCGTTTATAAATAATTGAGTGAAATCTTTGCGTATTGAAGACGGCAGTCACGAGTCCGAGAATTCAAAAAGTTAAATCTTGCAAAATTCTGGCGTGAGTCAACAATCCGAGTCGTGTTAGTTTTTCCACATCTGACTGCATTCTTCACACTGTGGCCAACGGTGTCGTCTTCGCAAAAAGTGGTATTTGAATTTCTAGGAATTTATTAAAATGAAATTTGAATTTTACGATGGCCAACTCCAATTACGTAGACGTTTTGATTTTTGATCCCTTTCTTCTTAGCCGAGCGATCGTATCCATTGTCACCCTTGCCAGCTATAATTCTAGATTATTCTAGGTAATACAGTGGAACCTTTATTCTTCATTAATCCGTTCCCTGAGGGTTTGATGAATATGGAACCTGACGAATATGGAAACAGTTTTTCCCATGACAAATAACTGAAATTCAATGGATACATTCCCACCCCCGAAAACAGTATACAAATGAATATATTTTATATACTAATTAAATGTATTAATTAGAAAGATATACATATAAAATCAATTCTATCGAAAAATATTGTTATTGCGCTACCGGGATTCTAACCTGGATCTCTTTCCAAACCGGGGAAGGTGTACTATCATTGACATTTTTTTTGACGACAGATTTTTCAAATTAATACATCTATCGTTCCATTATTTGAAAGCCATCTACTTTATTTTTACGGAATCTCAAATACCTTAATTACCAGAATTAACATTTCATTTTTCATTATAGTTTTGGACACATTGATACAACTTATATATTATTAGAACTTATTATGAAGTTTTAATTCTTCAGAATAAAGGTCTGTGATATTTAATTTGATTAAGTTTAATTAGTATTTAAAATATCACAGACCTATGTTCTGAATAATTACAAATTTACAATAAGAATGTGTTCTCCTTAATAATTATTTTTGCGTTCAAACTTTATGATGGTAGAAGCGGAAGAGGAGGAAAGTTACCAAAATTTAGAAGGAGACAATTTAAACGTCGAATAACTCTAATTCTGGTGGTGATTTTCGTTTGCCGATGATTCAGTGCCTTGCCCAATGTTGCCTGTTTCTGTCTATTTTTTAAAACCTTCACGAAACAGTCAATCACATTACCATTGAATCCATTTATGTTTTGGTTGATTGTGGCAACACTTAGGTGCCACGTTTCGACCATATTCTACGTTTTGGCCCAGTTAGATAGCATTGCCGGGCGGTGGAAGAGACAAATAATAGAACATTTAACGAATATTGAAACATTTGTTTGTGATCAAAATATGACGAATATCGAATCAGACGACTATAGAGTTTCCACTGTATATTAATAATAAATACGTATGTGTTGTTATAATTAGAATTTTTCTGTACCCGGCGTCTTAATTGATGAACTAGATCGCGTCTTAAAATATAATCGATTATTTAAGATTTTTTTAAGTAGGTGTGTCCAATCAGCGACATGCTGTTACCAACATTGCTACATTATTATTAACCTTTTAAATGCCATGAGCGCGTTAACACGCCAAACTTTATATCTCGCGCCGAGCTATAAGCGTATTAACCTTTCTTCTCCTATGATGTAAACTGAGTTGACATTACCTCTAATTATGTGAAATATCCCTGTAAACATACTAAATACAGAGTTCATATTTTAGGTATTGGATAAAATAATTACAATATATTTTTTAAGTATTTATCATACGCAACAATTAAATATATTTTCTCGAACAACTAAACGTATTGACAAATTCACGTGTATGTGTGGAACCAGATGCTGATCGTCACTTTAGTGGCGGAGCGTGCGCCAGCCGAGTCAAACATGTCTTATGCGTCTTTATGCTGTCACTCGTGATGGCCAATGTTAATTCTTATTTTTAGCACTTTTACACAACATATATAAGAAAAATATTTATATTTATCCAACTTAAAAATCGCTAAAAAGACTACATGTACACTGTGTTTACAGCACCGTAAGGGAAAGGTTAAAAGGAAGTCAATATAGTTTGCGCAAAAGTGATGTTACATGAGAGAATTTAGAAACTCCATATATTGTCCGTGCTGCCGCATTTAGAATAGATTATAATCTATCGTTTCTGCGGGGATAATTTCAACCGCATTCTTACACTGGCCATCATCTATCGGTGCCTTGGTAATGTTTGCTGGCCGCGTCTTTATTGTTGCACAGTAAAGGCGGTATTTTACTTTCTACATCAGATGGCAGATTTCACGCACGACGGGCCATGTATGCTGTCGGCCGATCATGACTTCCCCTAGAAGGCGGACGTGGAAGGTGACACGATCGGCTGTCCCCATGAGATGCACACAGTTAAACCTTCGGCATCGCAATACATTACCTTGTGTCTGACTCACTTTTAATTTGTTTAATTGTTGAATGTTATGGTCTTAATAGTGAGACCTGGGTGTTTGACTTCATATCTCTGACTGAAGAAATAACCTATCGGTAACGAAATTGCGAGGCATAAATACAAGGTGTCCCAAAAGTATTTTTCATAATAAAAATTCTTTAATAAAATAATGGATGGGTATAATGAAAAAATATTTATTTTGCATTTTAGTAGAGTCCCTGGGTGATTTATTTCTTAAAAATTATTTTTTCTAAATGTGATCCGTTATTTCGCTGGCACTCTTCTAAACGGGAGGCAAAATTTCTGAGAACTGCTTGGTACTTATTCTCCGTGATCGCTGCCATGTATTCAAGGATATTTTCTTTTAATTGGTCCAGAGAGGGAGGAATGTTAAAAATCCATCGGTGTCAAGTCGGAGCTACGTGGAGGCCAGTTTATATCACCTCAATTTTCCAGGGAAAACTTCACGAACAACCGGTTAGGACACGCTCCATAGCGACTGAATTTCCGAGGACGCGGGTGGCAATCGGCATACCTCCCGTCCATTTACCGCTCGTTACGTTAGTGCAGCGAATGAACCAAAATGAAAAAGACTTTTGGGACACACTGTATTTACGTCACTCCAAACTAGTATTTATCTTCAGCCTCGCTTCTTCTCCGAGTCGCAAATAAATTAAAATCCAATCTTGCGCGTACAAAATACAATCACTGATTTTTTAATCATCTTTAAAATAAATCTCGTCATTTCAAGTTTTAAACAACTTAAACAAGCTTTGCCCACTTGTTCAATAATAATTTAATTTTACCAACCATTCTGTGTAAATTTGAAAATATCAATTTTTAACATTTTGTTACTTTGTCTCCATAGTCTTGGCTTCGAGATTATAAGAAAAAATATTTTCGTTTATGCAAAAAATTTCCATATTAAGATAATTTTGTGACACGCGGAAAATACATCTAATACTATGTACGCTTGTATTGTCTTAATTATGGCAAATAACATTCAGTTTATTGATTTTAAATGAGTGTAAAGGTCTTATCTAAGTAATAGTTTCAAAAAAGGCATTACTTCTGATATAAACGAATTTTATTCTGTCGGGTAATGCTTAGAGAAATTTAAAAGAAAACCGATACATTATTAGTGAAATGTCAATTATCAATTTCAAAAAAACAAAACGAGTTTACTTCGTCGGAAATTTTAATATCGAAACATTGTAATGCTGCTGTACTGTATGCAGGTAATTAAATTATAACCTTTTTTGATATTTCTACATAAGGAAATCGTTCTATGTATAATTTATATATTTGGGCGGATTTTAAACGCTAGCGTATAACACAATGGCGCTGTTCTAGAAATGTCTAATTGACATTTAAAAAATTATTTTCTTGACAGAATTATCTTTCATTTGTGACGTCACAAAACCTGTTATTGAGTACATTTCAAACGCACATATGTCCGTGAATTAGTCACAGCGCATTGTGAGGTCGACGGCCAGCGATCGATCACCTTTATCTGACGATGTGTTGTATCGATAATGTCAACATTCGACTCTGCAATCGATCCGTTACAGCCAGGTGATATACTTCTCGCATCGTGATTCAAAAATCTCGTTCTTACTGTCGAGACTAAAAAAAATAATGTAATTAATACAAGTTTGTAATATCCTAACACATAGTTTTTAAAACAATCTCGTGAAACCTGACAAATCACTTCCGAAATCACTGAATCCTATACGTACATGCTGTATAAGCTTATTCAGATTTTATAACACCACAAATTGTAAATATTCGGAGAACACATTCTTATTGTAAAGTTGTAATTATTCAGAACATAGCTCTGTGATATTTTAAATATTAATTAAATATATTAATTAGAAAGATGTACATATAAAATCAACATTATCGAAAAATATTGTTATTGCGCCACCGAGAATCGAACCTGGATCTCTTTCCTAACCGGGAAAGGTGCATTTTCCAACTATGCTACAGCGACAATATTTTTAGCGACAAATTTTCGAACCTGTGTGTTGACTTTCAAATAATAGAACGATTAAATGTATTAATATCAAAAATGTAACATATAGGTTTGAAAATTTATCGCTAAAAATATTGTCACTGTAGCATGCACCTTCCCCGGTTAGGAAAGAGATCCAGGTTCGATTCTCGGTGGTGCAATAACAATATTGATATAAATATTGATAATAAATATGAATTAATATATTTAATTCATATTTAAAATTGTAAATAGTTTAATATACGTAGCACCGAATTCTAAAACCCCCTAAAATGGATTTCGAATAATTAGAGTTAAATATGCAGTTTTGTACTTTTTTTGTCAGCTACATGTAGAACACATTGTTTCTCGCGAAAGCTACTTAAACCCATTGATATTTGATGTTAAAAATCAGGGTTAGTTCCAAAATACCTCAAAGCAGACATAATAATTCTCCCTAAAATGAAATCGTTTGTTCGTTAACGTTAAACAAATAAACTTCCGTTTAATCCTAATCCCAATTAAGTACCAAAGTAGTGCAAGGATAACCCACGGCTAGAGTTTTTAATTCCGACAATCTTTCCGCGTGCAAGGTCACCCTGATGCTGCTATATAATTTGCTTGTTTTGTTTGATCCAATTAGTTTGTTCATGCACAGATTGTTATCATATTGTACTAAATATTTCCATACTGAAGTTATGTTATATTAGGGGCATCTATGCGTTTGCCTCTTTTTCTGCAATATTCTGTGTGGAACGGCGCTTTTTACTAATTCTATTGACTAAAGTTTTTTCATTGTATTCCAATGTATTCATTGTATTTTGGGTTAGATAATTTGCTTGTTTTGTTTGATCCAATTAGTTTGTTCATGCACAGATTGTTATATTGTACTAAATATTTCCATACTGAAGTTATGTTATATTAGGCGCATCTATGCGTCTGCCTCTTTTTCTGCAATATTCTGTGTGGAATGGCACTTTTTACTAATTCTACAGACTAAAGTTTTTTCGTGGTATTCCAACGTATTCGTGGTATTTTGGGTTGATTGTTAACCTTTTAACTGCCTATTCTTTTTGAAATGGAAGACACCATATGCGGTAAGACTAGACTTTAAGGGTCTTGACCAATCTTTCAAAAGCTGGGACCTGTCGTCCACAGATTGCAAAATGATTTAAAACTATGACTTTAATCCCAGCAAGTTTGGAAGGTCCAAAAGTGCATGTTAATCTCTTCCTTACGTTTAACTGTAAACTTAGTGTACATGTTGACTTTTGCGATTTTAAAATCTGATAAATATGAATATTTATATCAATTGTCGCGTAAAAGTGCTAAAAATGAGAAAAAACATTGAGCATCACAAACGACAGCATAAGGCACGTTTAACTCGGCCAGCGCACGCTCTGTCACTAAGTAACGATCGGCTTTCGGCACCCCGTGCACTACGCCGTCGCACCTCTACGCACGTACACATACACGTATTGACAAATTCACGTCAGGTTCTTCGAGAAAACATTGTTTATTGTTGCGTATGGACAATACTTATATATTGTAATTATTTCATCCAATACATAAGGAATACTCTGTGTTTAGTATATTTACAGGGATATTTCACATAATTAGAGGCAATGTCAACTCAGTTTACATCATCGGAGAAAAAAAGTTAATACGCTTATGGCTCGGCATGACATACAAAGTTTGGCGTGTTAACGCGCTCATGGCATTTAAAAGGTTAATAAAAATATAGTTGGTAACAGCATAACCTAATTTTATGCCTACTGCATGCACGCCCAATTTAAAAAAATCTATTATATTTTACGAAGCGATCTAGTTCATCAATTAAGATGCCGGATACAAAAAAAATGTATTTTCATTGAGAGTATTTTCGATTTATTTATTGACACACATATTTTTGTTGTAACAGAGGTGAATATATTATAATATAACATGGTAATATGTTTATTGTGTGGGATGGAGTAGACTCCACCTCTGATATATACAGCGTTGTCCTGGCTACTTTGCTACACTGAAGTCTGTGTTAAAGTAGTCAGTTTTTTTGAGAATTCAAGATTCGACAGGAATAAAAATAGAGATAAACAAAATATATATATATATATATATAATAAAAGAAAATGACATGGGAGTGTTGTAGAATTAGTGTATTATTAGTGTAGGCACTGTATATGTTAGAATGTTGGATAGCAATGCGTCTGATTACTTCTGATCATATATTGGGTCCATATTTGTGTAATCTTATTGGAGTTGAACGATTTCCAGTTGGTACTGAGTGTGTTGTACAGTTTCGGAGCTAAGAACATGTAGAATCTTTGATGAAATGTCGTCATTGCTTTCGGAACGTGCGTGTAGATGTTCGTTATTCGTCTTGTGTGATGTCCATGATTTATTGCTTGGGGTGAGTTGTTGTCAGCATGGAAAAATTGGACGAATCTCAACATAAAGATTTGTCTAATGTCTAGGGCATGTAGGTATGTAGTCTTTGTTTACTTTAATTGGTTAAATTAGGTTGTATTGTAGTATACAACTTTCGGTTTTTTAAATTTAATATTGAATAATATTTTCAACATTGACTAATGGATTTTACGGAAACATGCCATGGCCCCAATCGCCATGGAAACAAGCAATCGGGGTTAGCCGATTGCTTTCTGCTAGTCTTAAATAGCGTAATAAAATTGAATACAAGCAAAACATTTATTTTATTTCATTTTAAGTATGAAAGTAACGATTTCACACAACTTGCGGTAATGTAGTTCAAAGTAGGTCTATTGCTCTTGCGGTGGAGATGTTTTTCTTAAAGTGTCGAATGATTGGCTATGACTCATACATGTATTTTACATGTGCACAATTGAAGAGTTAGTTTCAAAACTATCCCAAGTCAGAATTTTAGAATTTCTTTGATAATTAATTTAAACAAATTATATTAATCATTTACCTACGTGTCGTGACATGGTTAACGTAGTAAAATTGGTGACTCGTTTTCCTGGTAAGAGAATGTTCCTAGTTCCTTGGTGTCGAACATAAATATTTCCGAGAATCATGCAAACATTATACAAATTCCAGAATACCAAAAATGTCTCTCTTGCCGTATTGTCTTCTTAGATTGTAAAATTATATAGCAAATGATATTAAAATATTATTAGTGTCGAAACTGAATGGTTACTTAGAATGATTAGAAGCATTAATGTTGTCCCTTTTCATCTCACGCAAATAAAATTGTATAACTGTCCCTCATTTACTTATAAATACAAGTTGTTGAGTTAAATTGTTGACTAGAATCAAAAAACAAATGTTTTATTATTATTGAGTTCTACAAACTTGCCTCGGAAACAGTAAAAAGACAAAATGACTTTCTTGACTTGGGCCATATTAAAATGTCAGTCTTGAATTTACGCCCCAAACCACAAATAATAATGGCCCTCTTGTTTGTTAACTTTACAACGGCGAGGCGTGCTGGACACGTGTCCGCAGCGTGTGCATGCGAGCATGCGACGCCCTCCGGTAGCCCCTGCCAGCCCGATAGATCGACTTGACAGCTCATTGACGAAGGTTTCCGGGTCGAATTTCACAATACATACTTACCACACATAAAGGTTGTATTATAATATATTCTACCTACGCGTAGCTGTCTTCCGACTTTAATGTGTAGCAATTCTTAATTACTTTTCATTTAGTTTTACGATTAGACAGAAATTCTCCGGTAATCTAAAGTTTTCAAACTATGATACATTTTATTAGGACAACGCATTCTTATTGTGAAGTTGTAATTATTCAGAACAGACGGTCTGTGGTATTTAAATATAAATTAAATATATTATTTAGAAAAATGTACATATAAAATCAATTTTATCGAAAAATATTGTTGTTGCACCACCGGGATTCAACTGTGTCCAAATGAGTCCAAAATTTAATAAAAATTAATTGATAATTCTGGCGTCTGCTACCAGATTACTCAAAGGTATTTGAGATTCCATAAAAATAAGGTAGATGGCTCTTTCAAATAATGGAACGATTAAATGTATTAATATTTTTAAAAAAACATATAGGTTCGAAAATTTGTCGCTAAAAATATTGTCGCTGTTTGGAAAGAGATCCAGATTGTATGTTTGTATTGTATAATATCATTGGTAACAGCATAATCTAAATCTATACCTTTTGCATGCCACTTCTGATCATACTAAGTATGCCACACCCGTTCTCTGACCACCTTGCTTCGCGTCCTCACTCACTTGTTCCATCTTAATAAGCTTTTTATAATCTTTTATTTTTTCTTAATCGCATCACTTATCGTTATTTGTTATTTACTCATGCTGATAAGATATATTGCACCTCTCGAATCTATAGTCGTTATGAAAATAATCCAACGAAGCCATAAATTCAAACAAATTCATATCCTCCATCGAACTAGCGACGCACCTTGGGAATCTCTGCAGATTTATAATAATGAACATTAAAAAAATGGCATTGGTCTGTGCACGTCTTAGTATGTCTCTCATATTCTTTCGTACCTTGTAAATGACTCACGGTGTCCTATTATCGTATAATACTTACGAACATTTAAATCAAAACATTTAAAAACGACATGTTTTATTTCAAAACCTTTCTATAGGAAAAATCCTACTCCGCTTCATCAAAAGCCTCGATCAGAAAAAATAAATTGCATCCAACCAGTGGCGTAGCAACAAATTACCGAGCTCCGGGCAAACGCGTATCTCCTAATCTTTCCCCAAATTCTATTTTATTCATTTCACATACTTGTTTTAATTTGTAAATTATTAATAGATAATTATTTTCACATATTTAAAAGTGTTATTATTATTATTATTATTATATTTAAACACTAATGGCCACGATTTTTATGAGTTTTATTTCATCTTAAAGAAATCTAATCTAGAATCTAGAAAAAAACATTTAAAAATATTAATTTATACGTCACTAAGATTTTTAAACCTACTCTGTAATTGTTACGATTGTTGAGCACGTTCAAATATGCAGGACCCCCAGGCGACTGCCCAAACGGCAGTTACGCCACTGCATCCAACAATACGATTCGTTCGGGTCACTGCTGTATCGATCATTGGCCCGTAATGACAATCTTTTATTCGGAGCGTGCATGATGTACAACCAATATGTATGATGATGGAGCATGCCTCCCCAATTGACAATGGCTATCGATGATTGGCCCACGTGATCGACTAACAAGGCCCGGCAATAAAGTATATTTGTTTAGGACCGCTCGGTATATCAATGGCATACGATGCATATTCGTAGATTCTTGAATACTAAGCGTCATAGTGTAATTATCGTGCGTTCACTTGGCATGATCGCGGACTTAGGTTATGCTGCTAATACTGATGGTGCATAAGCGTTGAGTATTTTCACTAGAGGTTATATAATATAGAAAGCAAACTCACCGTGTCAGTTTATTTCCGTTCTTAAAAAGTCAACTATTAAGTGCGGGACTTAATATATTTTATAAAACAAAATAATACTCGACCGACTAATTAAAATACAAAAATCTATAATTAGAATATTTCTCAATAAATCCTTTCAGCACGAATCAAAACTCAACGTACTAAATATCAGATAAATATTCATAAAGATAGACATGAAAATAGAACCCTGCGGCTTATCACATTCTAAGTGTACTCGGGCAAAAACTCAAAGAAGACTAGCTGTCCCGTTAATGAAAATTTAATTTTTTCAAAGACATGCATGTTTTATAGAACCGCGGATATAGGATAAGCCACCACAATAGACGGCAACTGAATCGCATCCTATATGTGCGTGCTTATAAAGGAATAGTTTTTCAAAATTGGAAGAAGTTCTTAGACGATCAAAGCTACTCGTTCTACTAATCCTGATTTTTTCCTTCTTTCTTCTTTTTACTCTACTCTGATTTTTCTACCATATCTTTACTATGCCTTTTTTTTTACTTGTTTCTCTTGTCTTCTTATTTTAACCTGCTTTTACCCTGTTATTACTTTTTACTCCGTTTCTTTTTTACTTTGTTGCGTCTACTTACTCTCAAATTTATAATTTTTCTGCTTTTTTACCATTCACTTTATTTAAATTCGTTCTACCTTCCTTCTTACTTCATTTTCTGAACGATTTACAACAATAATAAATAGCTATTGGAATCTAATAGTTACCTACCGCAGAACAGATACTTTATATGCACCTAGCGAACTAGGAAGCGGCTAAAAGGCATGCATGCAAATAATATATATTGCTTGTTGTATTTGCTAGTGTATTAATTATGTAAAAAAAATTATATCGATGCAAGCTTCAAAAGAAAGGTATTTTGCTGAAATCAAATACCACGTTCAACAGCGATTCAAATACACACATGCAACGTTTTGCAACACGCCTGTTTAAGCGGAGATGTGTTTTCTGAACACCGCGCGGCGCGAGAGACTGCATTACTGTTGCGTTAGGCTAGTTGATGTGACCCCAAATATTTTCCGCTTTAGTCCTCATTGATTATTATTAATTGTTATATTTATGTTGCTATTGAACAGTTGTTTATTGTGTAAGCTTATTTTTTTATACCTATTATTTTCCTTGCTTCTTTTTCTCTTCTACCATCTTGTTATACACTGCTATTGAAGCACTCGCGTCCTTTAGATATTCAAGATTTTATTTTATTTAATATGAATTTGAATACGATATTTTAGCTTTCATCGTAACCGATATTTTTGTTTTAAAACGAACAAGCTCATATGTCAATTATATCACGTGAAAGTGTACAATTATATCGTTTGTTTAATTTTCTAATAACATGAATAATATATCAATTATTAGGACATTTATAATAGAATTATTAATTATTTGACTCTGTTCAAGTATAAGGTTAACTATTTTATCAGTTCCCTTGTTCAAAGTAACGTAATTTGTCGACAATAATGATTAATTTAAATTTAAAACCTTCGCCCTTTAGTGTGTCATGTGACTGTCGCCGCCAAGTAGTGTGTGGTGTGTTTAACAACTAATCGAAACGGGTTTTAAACCTGATTTTGATTTAAAATTGTACCTTTTATCGCACTGATTTCCAAACTGGTCATTTTTTATAGCCTACCAGTTCCTATGTTTCTAGTGATAACTTGGCAGCGGTCAAATTATTATTTTTTTTAAATGGAGATGTATCACTATCAATATTCTTACTATTTTCAAACCGAGCTTTAACCCTTGTGTTACGAAAATAGGACCATATTGCCGGTCTCCTGGAACGAGACTCGGACCCCCGATTACTAGATCACTAGGCGAACGTCATAATTACTAGACCACAAGCACGTCATTTACACATAAAAGAAAGAAAAAACGTATATATCTTACTTATATTTTTTAATTGCTGTATACGTACGCGTCGCTTCATGACATTAAAAGTTCTAAGGGCAAAGTAAAAAACTTGCTAGAAGTATCTTTTCACGGCGTTTCACTAGACAAGCTACTAACATCGATATTACAAAAGTACGATGGGCTGAATGCTGAAGTAGAGGGTGCGTTCATCGTGCACTTTTTCAGAAGCATGTTTTTAAGTAAATACACCTACCTGTGTGACTTTTACCTGTTTTTAATTCTGTGGGTGTTTTTTCTAAATTCTATAAATTGTATGGCTTGAATAGAACGACAGATTAAAACAGTGGCTATCAATTGTGGCGTCGCGCGGTAACATTCAGAACTACACAATTAATGATTCTACTGATGCACGGTGGGCGCTAGTGTAATTATAACATACGTATGGATTATTTAATTTATTGTTTTCCAGAATTTTTAGTAAAGCACAGCTTTTTTGCTTAGGAAGTGAGAAGTGCGGGGGGGGGGGGTTAAATTTTAGATGGTTTTCAATAGTTTTAAAAATTGAAATATATTAATACCGTTGGAAATACGCTTCTGCAACAGACCAACGTGCAGTCGACAAGCTCGCTAACCACACAACAGCCGAGAAAGTCAAGAAAGATATTGATATATTATCCATAAAATAACATGGTTTCCTGAATACCTGCTAGATGATACGTTCTGCGGTTATGTGAAGAGAAATCGTCAACACCCTGTGCATTTTTAAATAATCAAATGAATATAATTTACATATCTAGGATTCCCTATTAACGAACAAAACTGACGAATAAGTGAAATCTCGTATAATGAGTAATGTGCGCACACGATTTGACATCATGGCGCACACTAAAAAATATAGCGCTCAGAAAATTTTACACTGAATATACTTTTTTTTTTTAGTGTAAACCACCCCACCTAATTTCAAAAAATGTGTGTCGTAAAACATAATGGGGACTCAGGAAAATAAATTCCAGGCCAGTAAAAGTAGCCAGGACAACGCTGTATACATCAGAGGTGAAGCCTACTCCATTCCACACAATAAACATATTACAATGTTATATTATAATATATTCACCTCTGTTATAACATAAATATGTAAATATGAATTAAATGTATTAATTAGAAAGATATACATATAAATTCAATTTTTTCGAAAAATATTGTTGTTGCGCCACCGGGATTCGAACCTGGATCTCTTTCCTAAAAAATAAAATAAGGTAGATGTCTCATTCAAATAATGGAACGATTAAATGTAATAATATCAAAAAGGTAACATATAGGTTCGAAAATTTGTCACTAAAAATATTGTCGCTGTAGCATAGTTGAATAATGCACCTTTCCCGGTTAGGAAAGAGATCCAGGTTCGAATCCCGGTGGCGCAACAACAATATCTTTCGATAAAATTGATTTTATATGTATATCTTTCTGATTAATATATTTAATTCATATTTAAAATATCACAGACCGTCTGTTCTGAATATTTACAACTTCCTAAAAATATGTATGTCAATAAATAAATGAATACATATGCGTTGCCTACACGTCCAATACTAAGTAATTAATGAAATATTTTATACGTAAAAAAAAATAAACTTAATAAAATTACATTTCTTCTTTCACGGTGAACTTTACACATAACACACACCGGTCAAATTATTTGAAAAATATTGGTCCAGTTCGACCTTCGTGACAATTTTCGAAGAATATCGCAGACGGTCCAGCGATGCGAAATGCATCTCGCTCATCAGCATCATTGAGTCACGTCTATTCTTATTTTAATTCGTGAATAAAGTTGCAACAGATGCGAGCCGCCATCTCCGCGTGTTTATAGTGGATCTGTTCCATATTGTGATTATCCTGCGTCTGGAGCACTCGAAACATCGGCTGGAACTCTGGAAATAGTACACGCTTGGAGTAGTCCTGGTGCCTGGGATCGGCCCGTTTAACTGTTAAGTATCTGTGATGATGGCAGTCTTAATTACGACCAAACTGTCGCCCACTGATAAAATTTTGTACATCACTGTTGACTTGATTCAATTGTGCAGTCGGTTGTGGGAATACCTGGGGCCGTGTGCTCTATGGATGCAGATCCTAGAGACTCAATCAGCTGCCAACCACATTTTCTGACTATAGTATGCAAAGAAAAATTAATAATACGCTTGTGGCTTGGCGTGACGTGAAAATTTTTGTATAGTAACTCGCTTATGGTATTTAAAAGATTAAAATATCAACTATTTGAAAAAAAAATCTCCGGATCGATGGCGCATGACACTGTCGAGAAGGCTATAAGGTCTTGACAATGAAAGCGGACCCACCGTTTATCCAGGACCGATGCAATAAGCGCAAGGCTCCTATCTCGGTCCTAATCATTCGCCGCCTGCATTACTATTAGGCAGCTATTCGATAGCGCCCCGCATATATGACAGGGCGATACCGCACAGCTGCCAAAACAAATTTTGCCCTCATTGTCCCCGGCTGACTCACTTTATTAGTGAATAAGATATTTACAATACATTTAAATAAATAACAAAACATGTTTATATCAAAAATACGGTGTGTTCATTATTATTGTATTGTATATATATTATTATATTATTTCTGCAATGATGCAGGGGCTGCTAGCTGGGGCAGGAGATAACCTCTAAAGGAGGACGGTTTAATTCGCGAGACGTTCGGTATGTCATAGGTTGACAGAACGTTTATCGTGAGCAGTTCAGCATAAAAACGCTTGGAGAGGTGTTTTATGAATTCTTTTACTGGGGTAATACCCGAGTCGTGATGGAGTTGCGTAATCCTCTTATTTCTAAAATTTCTAATTTATCTAACTGTAAACCCCTGGTATTTGTTGTAAAATTTCTAAACCATTATTAATGTCAAAAAAATGGTTTGTTAATAAAAGTTGTAAAAGTGTTTGCCACAGAGTTTGCAATTATTGAAGAAATTTTAGGTACGTTTTTCAGAATTCATCTCAAAATATTTTAGTTGTCCGGTACCTAATAAAATATATTGTTTATTTTAATGGTGACCTTAAAATCATTCACAAAAAAATAAGTTCATTTTAGCCTTGGAGCGCGCAGAAAAATGCACATTTCGCGCAGCAAGTTAACACACAGCTTCGTCAAATCTTCCTACTTCCTGTTCTGCCGAGTGAACTTCGACTCGTGTCTCTTGTCAACTGGCATGTTCTCGTGCCGAAACATCGCTAGAGAACCAATTATGCACTTCAAAGATTTTTTCGTGTTCGTATGTGTGACACATTATGTCACCAACAATGAGGGATCGCCCACATTTCATTATTGCATTTGGAATTCAAGATTCGTGTCATTAATTATAATTTTACTATCAATTAACACGTTGGTCGCCACCAGAGTATATTTAATTTAACTATACAATAGACAATTAGAAAAAAATCTAAATCATTCAATCAATAGGTTATAAAAATGAAGAACATTGTTTTGTTCCATTGTTTATACTGTGTTTTTATTCTTATTCATACAAAATGTTATTTCTTTAGACGTGAGTAGAAGACCAGCTCAGCAATGAAGCGTAATCGTGTTCCTTGTAGCACTCGTGCGAACTAAATTTGAGGATTCTCCAATAAATAGTCTATAACGTCTACAAAAAAATGTATACCAAAATATACAATTCTCGCTTTGTTGGTTCGTCTTTGACTGCGGTATTGTTGAATAGGGCGGCGCCTGCGCGTCTGAATTGCAATTTATAAATAATCGCGCGGGAATCAGAAAAAATAAATAACATTAAATTAATTCTCACCGTATGTACGTCGGTCACACTTTTAATGACGTTAAGGACCCACCCTTACTCGGACTGTTATTGGAGTGGTTCCTCTCGACAAAGCAAAGCAACACGGAAGTTTCTCTTGCAGTTAGAGTCTGTTTAATTTTTCGTCGAATTTGGACTATTAAATACCTATTACTTATATATATTATTCAACGTACTTCTAAATAAATATTGGCGAAACTGATTATTATTCTGTATCTTTGCTTCAGAAACTATATAGTGATTCGTCTAATTTGATGTGCTTGTGGTCTACTGGTTACGATACTCGCCTAGTGATCTAGTGGTCGGGGGTTCGAGCCTCGTTCCAAGAGGCCATCAAGTTAATCCTATTTTCATAGCGCAAGCGTTTAACTTAGCTTGAAAATAGTAAGAATATTTATATGACACGTATTCCGTGTACGCGTCCCTGTTAAAAATACATATGTGTATATATATTTGTTACATGTAATCTGAATAGAATCTATATTTCAATGATATAGCTTTCCCCAAAAAATAAAATTTCGATGTAATTAAAATTATTCCACCTTTGTAAGTTGGCTGTCAAAACGAACAAATATGACATCTAGATGACATATAAGAATTTCGGATAGACAAATTCTATCGTTAGTAAGATTTCTATCTTACCATAGACAGCATAGATAAGAAAAGATGTCATGTATATTTTTTCTTACTCGTTATAAAGATAAATTACTTTACGTACTGCTATTGAATATATAATAATAAATCTTAATCTAAAGATATTAAAATCATTTTTATTTTTTGCCCTGCTCGCGTCTCACATACCTGACCGCTTAACCGTGCATCCAATACATCCAGAAAGTCATAGAAATAGATGGATAAATTGAATGATCCATTGAAAGATCGTTTCATCTCGTTGGATCTTTTGCTGACGCCACGCCGAGCTGATGCCATAATTCAAACTAGATAATGGTCCGAAAGCTTTCTACGGACGAACAAATTCAAGAGCCAGGAGGTACCTGCTTACGGATGACAATTTATTATCTCGCGTCTTCGACACGACACGGCCCAGTTTCACTTTAATACCCTTATGAAACAGTTCCGTGTCAAACAAAATGGTTTTAATTACACAACCGCATCGCCGTTTTCGTTTGACGGCAGTGCAGCGTGGGCCCCGAGCCCCGCGGTCGTTATTTATTATCTCATCTTCCATTTTTTTCAGTCGGCCGGTTGGGAAATCAGCTGTTTCGCCCGCGGCCCGTTCTGTTCGCTTTTCGGATATTTATTCTACGAGTTCTAAATTCGATATTAATTGGACGCCCAGTGCGGCCAGTGTAATTCTCTGTACCTACGTGCGTCAATTTAAACATTTTTTCTTGCTATTAATTATTCCGCCGAAAGCGACAGAGCCGCCGGGAGTAGGGGGAGGGAGGAGGGGGCGTCCACCCGACAGTGTATTTGACGATAAATAATTACACATAAAAAATGTTCAAGTCGAATGTGCCTAATCTCAACCGTGTCAGAGATACGAGCATTTAAAATGTCGTAGTTATTTGTGATGATAAAATCGTTATTTTAACTGTTATTGATTGTATTCGATGATTGATAACCGATTAACGTAATTCTTCGAGCAATGACTGGTATACTAGAAAGTAAGTCTCTGTTACCAATCATCGACACAATCACAATCACGTAACGGCTTGCCATCTATCCGCGATTCTTATATGTCATCTAGATGTCATTTTTGTTCGTTTTGACAGCTAACTTACAAAGGTGGAATAGTTTAAACGACATCAAGATTTTATTCACGTGTGGTTTGTTTTGAGGAAAGCTATATCATTGAAATATTGATTCTATTGAAATCCTGACTGCGCAAATAATCTGCTAGTTATTATACATAGTGCAACTGGTGTATATAACAGATATATGTATTTTTAAATAGAGATGCGTACACGGAATATAGGACTAACTTGATAGCCTCTTGGAACGAGACTCGAACCCCCGGCCACTATATCGTAAACTGTAGACAACAAGCACGTCAAATTAGACGAATCAATATAGTTTCTAAAGCAAAGATACAGAATAATAATCAATTTCGCCAATATTTATTTCGAAGTACGTTGAATTCTTACATGTACGTGATTTTGTAAAAATCTCATACAATGATATTTTCTGTAACGGTACAGAATTTGTACATAATCGTTGAACATTTTCGACTCGTAATTTAGTCAGGTATCCACCCATAAATTTAGACACACAATGACCCAACTGCTATTTCTTCTTCTTCTTCGCGTACAATCTTCCATCGAAGGTTGGCGACCACGTATGCTAATTTATCTTGTGCAAAATGTACCTGAAATAAAATTTAAAAAAAAACAAAAAATTATTTATTTGAAAGATCGTTTAACAATGAAATATATTTATTTCATGTACGCCCCACGACTACATTTTGATACTAATCGGAATTCAATTTTCAGCCACTCTTTCACGTAAATCTGTTGCTCTTTCAGCAATTACATGAGTTATGTTGTTTGTTAATTGTTCGATTATTCTTGGTTCATCTGCATGAACAGAAAATAATCAACGGAGAGATATCACATGATCTAGGCCAGGGGTCGGCAAACTTTTTTTGGAAAAGGCCAGATCGTAAAATTTTTGGCTCAGCGGGTCGGGTAGCAAACTCGAAGATTTGGGTAATTCTACTCATATAGCGACAAAAATAAAAACAGGTTAAAAAAAAATTTATTGGGTAGTAATATTTTTACATCATATTTATATACATATTAACACAATAACAATAAAATATTTCCATTTATTAATAAACGTATTATAAAACTGGTTAAATTTTGTACGTATACGACAAATCTAATTGTTTTTTTTTAATGATAATATTTCATCATACTTAGTACTTTCTATCATTAAAGTTGTTTGCAAATGGTCATCTGTTTATAATAATCTGTAATACGAGTTTACAAACTTAATTTTCAAAAGTGTCCTTTCACATTAGTAAGTACAGATTTAAATTCCCGTGCATATGATTTCAATTGACAATATTTATCTTCAAAACAATATCGATAGCGGGCAGGATTTGGCCCGCGGGCCGTAGTTTGCCGACACCTGATCTAAGTGACCAATTTATGGACCCATTTCTGGAAATTATTGAATCTTTGAATTTTGTTTATTTAATAAATCGATCGTCTCCATTTTTGATAATAAGTTTTAATAACTTATAAACGTTGTTCCAATGTAAATAATATAATAATAATAATAATGGTAGACTGTATTGAATAAAATTAGCGATGGCAGCTGTCAAAATATTACTAAACATGGCTAGTATTCTTATTTGAAATTCTATCACATTTATTGGATAACTCTGTATAAGATCTCCGGCGTTTTAGACATTGAACCACTTTTTGAGATTACCAGCGCCAAGATAATCTCTTTCTATCTAAGCTTATTTTTACTGTCTACTCAATGCCAGGGGCGTGCAGTGCATACAAACGAAAGAGCTGTGCGTAACTAAAAATTGTGAGAAACAAATGTAAATTAATAAATTGGATTAACATAAACGAAAACATTATTTTACAATTAGCGCTCTTCTTTTATTCGCCGCGTCGTGCTATTTACATTACTCAGTTCTGTCTTTAAGCTAGTGAATTGCTCAAGTCATATAAATGGCTATTTACTGAATTGAAAATTAATTTCGGTTGATCCGTTTTGTATGGAGTCGTTACCTATGCTGTTTATTAACAGAGTAACATTAGAAAGGGTTATAACTGCGTGCAAATCATTGAAGTGTCTACTTTCTCTTTTACTAATTCGCGAATTTTACTATCTTACCGTTTTTAACCTGTTGATTTCATGGTTCTTTAAATTTGGTGCATGGATTGGTTATCGATTTGAGAAAAACAAAAAGCAATTGGTAGAACTATTTCGTTCGTTAATCTTTAATAAAAATAATTATTTCCTTTAGTTATCATGTGAAGTATTTTCAAACAATAAATGAATCATGTTCAGTCATAGAAAGTGTTCTTAAAAACGTTCATACATTTTTTATATAGGTAAGAAAGTATTATTTTACGTTAATACTTAAACTTTAAAAACACTATTAACAGTGCTCTACAATTATAAATAAATACATGGTAGGGTCGTATAAACGTCGGATTTATTTTGTCCGAAGACGTTGGTTAAACGAAAGTACAATTACATATGATTGTATAATATCATTGGTAACAGCATAACCTAAATCTATACCTACTGCACGCCACTGCTAAATGCAATGTCAAAGCTGGGTAAGATATCAGGAAACAAGGATTTTGTCGTCTTCCCAATATGCCTGTATGGCGAGAAATGACAAATAAATGCATTTGAAAGAAGAACTGATTGGCTCTCCAAAATGCACGAGACGCATCGTCCAAATGTTTGGACACATCGTCCGCAAAGACGATGATAATCTGGAGGTTCCAATTGTAACCGAAGAGTTCAAATGGATTAGGACGATCTCCGGCGGCTTTTCATTCGGCTCACCGAGAGCATGAACTCCAGGATATCTCGATCCTTAACAATGAAAAAGACGACGAGGGAAAATGACTCACTACTATCATCATTATACATATTTTAAACATGCAGAAAGTTCGATTAGCACCGCTGCCTTGCTACGCCCTACGGGCAGCTACGCAGCTGTGACTATTGTCTTTAAAATTAACAAAACAGTAAATGGGTGTCACGCGTTCCTTGTGCAAGGTCTCGTAAAAATCTTGTCATAAGTAAACAAATAATGCTAATAAAAAATTGTAGATAAGATTAGATTTAGTAAATTTCAAATCTGTCGATTCTATTAGCATCGTCACAAGGAATGGACAAAGAAATCATTTTTTACTTCATATTCAATTATAAAATATATCCCAAATTATATACACTTCTTCTTTTTACACTAATAACAAATTAAAGAAATATATATTAAATAACAAGGATAAGGACGATATTTAAAAAAATCGGGGGTCTACAAAGCAATTTGCAATGATTGCAATTATTTTTATATAAGTAAAACTTGCAGAAATTTTGATATTAGAATTAAGGTGCATTTGAGATGCCTGACTATTCAGATAATTCAGAATTTTCCAATCACCTTTTGGAAGCAAACCATTTCGATATTAACAAGAGTTTAGAAATTAAACATACAAATACAGTTAGATAAATTTGAAATTTCAGAAATAAGAAAAAATGTTAATAGTCAGCTTAATATTATAAATAACGAAATCCTCTTTGCAAATTGTCACTTTTTAAATTTGTTTTCACATTATTCGCCATTTTATAGTTTTGTTTTTATCTATGCTTATATTTTTTAATTTTAGTATACATTGTTTCCTGAAGAATAATTAATAAATAGTGGTTTAAATAAAGTATTTTATATAATTATTAATCATTAATTAATTCGTACGCATTATAAAGACATTCCTCAATTACATATTTTTTACACATCAAATAATGATTTATGTTTATCGATCAGTATCGAGAGTTTTAATTTCCTTAATATTTATTATCGTATCGTGAATTTCCGATCAAAATATGTACAGAATAATATGAAGGACGTCTTTAAAAGATTACAGATTTTTATGTAAAAATTTTATTGCAATCTGAGGATTAAAAGCGATGATAATCAGTGTATTTTTATCTATTTTTTAATACTTGCTTATTTACTTACCATCACGCCGTTTCACCGCGGGGATAGGCAGAGAGCACACTTCTGTCCTGACACACAATTCTCGCCTCATCCACATTCATACATCTTCTCATACAATCTCGCCGATTGTTGAGGTTTTTAACAGAACCATTCTCCATTATCTGGTTTATCTGGTCGTGCCAAGTCTTCAGCGGACGTCCTCTATTTCTGGTTCCATCAACACTTGCGTCGTATATCTTTCTTACCATTCTCTCATCATTCATCCGTTCCATATGACCAAACCACCTAAGTGATCCTTTCTTAATCTTACTCACTATACTAACATCAGCTTTACATTAATTCCTTATTTCTTCATTCTTTACTCTGTCATAAATAGATCTCATTTCCGCTGTATTCAGTCCACTTTCGTTCCTTTTCTGTCAGCTCCAGGCCTCACTTTCATATATCAGTGTCGGTACCAGGATTCCATTGCGCACCGCTAGTCTTGCCTCGGTTGACAAATTCCCGTTAGATATAATTCCATTCAAAGCGCCGTTCACTTTATTCCCTGCAGTCACCCTCCTTTCGATATCATTCTCAGCCTCTCCGTTTCTATCAAACATATTCCCAAATATACAAACTCATCTACTTGTTCCAACCATTCATTACCTCCAAGTATTTAGAACGGTGTATTGCTTTCCTCCTTCTCGAATACCATCACTTTCGACTTGTTAACATTCATCGTGAGGTCGGTTTCCTTGCACACATCGTACACTCCCTAGACTCTGTAGTTCTTGTTCATTATTCGCCATTAGTACTGCATCATCGACGTACAATAATACTTGCTATACGTACATAAATTCATTATAGTACCAACTAGGCATACGTCTGTGTTTTTAAGATATTCCTTAATGTAGGGCTTTTTTCCGTACAAATATCATCATTTAAATCAATCGTGCTTTTTTTCGCTAGGTTCCAACGTTCGGAATTCAAGTCGTTATGCGATCGAAGGTTAATCATATTTTGACGTACTTTGAACATGTCTCTCTTTAACAATCCGTACTTTATTTCTATCAATTCAATTTTTTTATTTGGACACGAGTTGACGCGTAGTAGGTCCTACATTATGTCATCTTTCACCTGTCAAAGATGCGCGTCTCTAGTCATCAAAGAGTTTTAAACGTTCAGGGTATGAGGTATGTTGATACCCCTTTGAGATGGATTGTTCAAAGCACGAGATGTGCATATCTTGCACGGCAAATTGCACAAATGTATCCATTCTGCAGGGACTACATATCATCGATAGGTTATCAACTGTTTGCCTGAGGAGTGTCCTCCAATTTTTTTGATATTTTGCGAAGAGAAGATAGCCTGACAAAGTTGATCGTGGAGAGAAAGATTTGTGGTAAAAAAGCAAAGCATCTATGGTAACGATTCTCCTATAGAATGCCGAGAAAATCAGTGCAGTACAGTTGAAATGATGGGTGTTCATCGATAAGATCATGGCCATCATGAAGAACCGGCATTGAAGAATCATCATGATATATAATACAACGAATAATCATTTAAAAAAATTCATCACGACCTAGTTTTAAACATTCATTATAACATTTCAAAATTCTCGTTATTAACTTTGTAAAAGTCCATTGTAATTGACTTTTAACAAAATTATTCAAATAAAACACAACGTTGTTTACTTCACACTACACTTGATTTAAAAAATTAAAACGTTTTCAACGCTTACTGCGTCATCTTCAGTAATAAACTAAATCTTAAAACCAGAATATAGACTATCGACTACATGGGAGGGGGGTATGAGTTATGATATGATTATGATAGTTTTAAACATTCAACGGACGTTGGCTATGGACATGGACAGAGTTTTAAACATTCGAAAATGTTGTCAGCCTTTCCACCCCCTTTTGTTGTGTTTTCCAAGCTTTCCGACCTCTCTGACCGAAGATTTCGAATTCCTTCTCTGCATTGACGATGTGATCAGAGACGGAGCAGAGTAGCCCAAGAAACTGGACACGGAAGACTTTAAACATTCATCAGACAGTTTTAAAAACCGAACGCAGCGTTGCTTATCTGACAATCGAAGAATTTCTCCGTCTCGCCCACCAGCCGCATAGCTCGATAATTTGGCCCGACGAGAACTATTAAAAAAGAAACATATATTTAAAATATGCCCATTGTGCACGCTCAATTTCATAACTTGGCTCCCATAGAAGAGTGACAAGAAAAGGAATGAATAATGAAGGCGTGCGCGCGTGCGTGTATGTGCGAGCGTGCGTGTATACGTGAGCGTGTGTGTCGGAGAAGCAAACAAATTATTATTGTATCACCCCATTGACGATAAGCGACGGCAGATGTCGAACAAGTGTGCCGCGGTTACGTAAGCGGAGACCTTAGCCTCTCGGCCAGCGGTCCTGAAACTATCAGTGCTGTTGCTGATTCGGCCGTTGCTCGCACAGGGGGGGTGCCAAATTAGCGACAATGCCTTATTACCGACAGGGCATAAAATACTTTAGTTTTTTTTTAATTTAGACACATTTAATTTGTTTTCTTTGTTAATTAAAACAAATTAAATTTAATTAATAAAAAAAGCTTCGCTTTCAAGCGGAAAATAGATATTGAATTACACCGTTTTTTCCCGGGCGGTAGCGACTGGAGCGCGTGACGCATTATCGTCTCTTCCGATAAACCGATTTTGAAAAATTAAGCTCCGTCATTTTTACATTACACGAATAATGCACAAAAATTGCAATCAACAATTTGAGATTAAATTTTACCGAAATGTAAAATATCATCAATGACATTTTACATCACATTGGGGCATCCGTGCGATTAGAACTTTTAATATTTTAGGGGTTCGGTGCCTAATAACCAGTAGCGTGCAGTAGGTATAGATTAGGTTATGCTGTTACCAATGATATTATACAATTATATATAATGTACGTACTACAATATATGTTGTACATAGTATTATGAACTTTCGTTTAACCAATGACCTTAGACAAAATAAATCCGTCGTTTATACGACCCTACCATGTATTTATTTATAATTTTAGAGTACTATTAATAGTATTTTAAAGTTTAAGTTTTTAACGTAAAATAATACCTTCTTCTTACCCATAATAAAATCAGTATAAATAAATGCGCGAACATTTTTAAGAACACTTTTTATTACTGAACATGATTCTTTTATTGTTTGAAAATCCTTCGCGTTAACAACTAAACGAAATAATTGTTTTTATTAAAGGTTTACGTAGGAAATAGTTCTGCCAAATGCTTTTTGTATTTCCCGAATCAAAAACAGACTCATGCACCAAATGCTCCTCGAACGCAAAGAACAACCATAATATCAACACGTTAAAAAGAGTAAGATAATAAAATTCGCGAATTAGTAAAAGAGGAAGTAAGAGGTGTAAGACTTTCTACATTTAAATATTATTATTCTGTTAAAAAAACACGACTCCGTACAAAACGGATCAACCGAAAGGAATTTTTAATTCGGTAAATAGCCAATTGTATGACTTGAGTAATTCACTAGCTTAAAAATAGAAAAGAGTAATGTGAATAGCTACAATCGACGCATTGTAGCACACCGACACTAGCGCTATGACTGCGGCCGTTGGTTGTCATGGTAGTTTTTAGAACTAAAGTTTCTGCTGGTAAACAGATGGCACTAATTGTAATAAATTAGTAAATAATGTATCCACGGATTTTTTTTGCTTGTGTGCACTGTACACCCCTGCCAATAAGGTCGTTTTTTTATTTTATTGATAAGCTGGAAAGCTATCATTAAATATTCATATCATTTTAGTCTTGAATTCTGCGAAAAAAATTAGAGTGAACGCTGATTCTAGGACATTTAATAATATCATCACCTTTGAGAAGCCGCGTGTCTCACCGATCTTACCACGCCAGTGTTGGTGTACCGCATACCCAAATGGTTCGTGTCGTACTATCGGACAGACTTTATCAATATTTTGTTGTGTTAAGTCAATTTAAATTAATGTTTTATTGTGACCTTCGCGCGATGATCGCGACCGCTTAAAATTCAATAGTCACGTAATTTTGAAAGAATGCGTGGAAATTGATCACGCCTTAAATATCTATAAAATTGATATTTATACATTTTATAAAAATCGAATTAACATATTATATTACATGTTTATACGTGACATAACATTATACGTGAGCAATAACACACATCTACAATATAAATTACTTAAAAAAAATAATAATATAGATATATAAAGGGTGTTTTTTCCAAGTCATATTTTAATTTATTAAATATATTTTAATTTCCATTAAATATAATAAAAAATAAATATACTGTTCAAAATAAGAAAAATATATAAAAAATTTAAAATGTGTTAAAAACGTTTTGCAGATAAAGAATATTGCTTTAAATAATTTTCAACCAAAATCAGGTTCTCATTGGGTTGATATATAATATGCTCCTTTAAGGAAAAATGCATTATCAAATTTGGTGTATAGATGGCGATGTTGTAGTGGTACTCGAAGCGAGTCCATGTAATAATATATATATATATATAGAATTTTCAGAAATTTGATAAAATATGAGGAGTGAGAATTGGTAACGTTATATATGCCAGCCGAAGACATGTCGTAAGCCCTGTAATTACCCCCCATATTTCTACATATATCATTCGTTTAAAAAAATATAATTCCTTTATTAACACTTTCGATTCATATGCACATGCGCCAAATTCCGGTTCACAACCAAATACAAATAAAATAAATTAAATACATAATCACGAATCGCGATATTCCCAGATATTTAATCACGGATAGTGAGTGTGACTTAAAAATATCAGTGATTGACTCACGGTTCGTGATTTGAAGCTCGTCACTAATATCAAGTGTCACCAACGGATAGTCGCTGATGCCAGATCAATTTTTTTATTTTTTTTATTTATTTAATTAGCGAAATACAATGACAAAATAAATGTTATATACATACATGGTTTTTACTTCGCTTACCTCTCCAAAAAAGAGACCAGCTCTTGTGCTTGGAGAGGGAGTTACACTACAATAATTTTATATAATACCTTACATATTCTATTCATTGTCCCTTTGTGTGCTTCTGGAGTATTCTGTAATATTGTTTATTGTTCAATTATGTGTTTTTGAATTGTTCATTTAGTTTCTTTTTAAACTCTTTTATATCCTTTATTTCTTTAATTTGTCTAGGGAGGCTATTGAAATTTTTTATCTCTAAATATATAGAATTTTGCTGATAGTGTTTGGTGTCACATTTAGAGATTTTAAAGTTATTTTTATTAATGATGTGCTTGTTTCAAATGCTCTAGTGTTATTTTCTTTAATTAATTGATTAATTGAGGTTTTTTTGTAAATGTCAATATACGCTGTTCGTTTGTTTAACCTTTTTGGTGCCTGCAAAACTAAGAAACGAGAATACGGAATACATAGAACGACCGACACAAAATAATGTTTAACCTCGCGAGAGTGTACTTGGAGTATAATAACCGATGGACGCACGGCGAGTCTAGCAAAGTGAGCAATTGATTTAAATTAAAATAGATTTATATCCCTGACATCTCGTCTGTCAAGAGTACGTATTGCCGGCAGTAGTAATTATTACCACTGCCGCACGCACACACGCGCGGGCCCAACACACACATACGCACCCGTATTACATATTTACCCATCGAACAAGTGCACATCTAATAGGTGTACCGGAAAATAATGTTTTTTTAATAAAACAATTTGGTGCATTTAATGTATTTATTTATTAAAACTTAGTTCAAAATATAATTGCCATCGTTTGATATAACCTCCTTCCACCTCTCAGTCAATTTTTTAATACCACGTTCGTAAAATTCAGCTGGTTTCGATGTAAAATATTCAGATATACCTTTCGTGACATCCTCATAATTTTTGTATTCTTTTCCGTTTAAAAAGTGTCGCATTGACCGGAACAAATGGTAATCCGATGGAGCAAGATCCGGTGAATATGGTGGGTGACGTACAGTTGTACAACCTAGGGCTTTAATTTTTTCTTTCGTAATATTTGAGATATGCAGTAGTCGTGCATTATCGTGCACTTTTTTTCTTCACGAAATGGTAAAGCATAATATTTCGAATAAATTCCTCATTCGGTACAAAGCTCTCCATTGTATATAGGGTTGTAAATTTTTTTGTTTAAAAGTCCTAGTACACTCCAGGTATACGTAGTCAGAGAAAAGTTTGACTGCCGAAGCACAACTGACCACTCAAAAGCGATAACAAAAAAACGACCTTCTTTTCCGGTACACCTATTACTAGCGGAGACGCGGCCGAGCGAGCGCCCATCAGTCAAACGCTCGACCCAATAATGAGGAAAAATCCATAATGTTCGTCGTGGACTTGAATTGTCGAAGACTAGTCTGGTGAAGATATTCTACGATTGAGACATTACAATTCTGCATTTGTCACCCGTCAGGCTGCACGGCCCGAGTGCCCTCTCTTGAGCCTTTTATATTTTGGTAACTTAATCCTATTATATTTTATTAAGGAGAACACATTCTTATTGTGATGTTGTAATTGTTCAGAACATAGGTCTGTGATATTTTAAATATGAATTAAATATATTAATTAGAAAGATATACATATAAAATCAATTTTATCGTTGTTGCGCTACCGGGATTCGAACGTGGATCTCTTTCCAAACCGGGTAAGGTGCATTATCCAACTATGCTACAGCGGCAATACCTTTGACGATAAATTTTCGAACCTATATGTTACACTTCTCAAGTGAATACATCTACCGTTCCATTATTTGAAAGCCGTCTACTTTGTTTTTACGGAATCTCTTAATACCTTTGAGTAAACCGATAGCTGACGCCAGAAAATAGGTCCGAAAATGTGCCGTCAAAAGTACTCTCGCTGTAGCATAGTTGGATAATGCACCTTCCCCGGTTTGGAAAGAGATGTATATCTTTCTAATTAATACATTTAATTTGTATCTTGATTGATTAATCTCACAGAGAGACTACACTCTTACATCATTAGGCTTAGTGCGATCCTGATCATAGCAATCCAAACCGTGGTCATATAATCGCCTATTTAGTATTGCAGTGATAAATAAATAAATATATATATTACCTTTTATAAACGCTAAAACCATGTTTTTTTTTAGTTTATTTGAGTTGTGTTCACATATTTCATCTATCTTCAAGTGTATGTGGTCAATGGTTGAAAGAATGGGATACCGCCGCCCGTCCGGATGATCAAATGCTTAACAAAAAAAAAAACTATAAATTTCCTTTTGATGACATTCACGTTTTGTAGTTCTATATATATATTTTTTGCGTTCTTGTAATATCCCTCCTCTGTACGATATATGATATACATATTTTTTTGGGGAATATCTTGTAGTTGCATGTCAAAAGATGTGAGGGTAGCGCCCTGGCGCCACTACACCACTGTTCCTATTACTGTGTAATCTGTCACCATTCTTCTTATCCTGGACATTACAACATTACAACATCGTCGTACAACAAATTTTCATCCTCTTCACTCCAGTTTTCTCTTCTTTATGATACTGCGAATGACGTCATGGTTGATTTTAAGCCACATATGCATTGTAATCTTAACCCGATGACCTTCCACGCGATATTGTTCCGTATACCCTCTCATGGACGATCGATTTTTCTGTCTTCAGGTCTATCGATATTGCCAACGATTCGGAGTCTGAAATAGTTTTCCCACACGTTCACAACTCTTTTTTTATGGCTCGCTGGTACGCAAGTGTCGGCACTAAGACGTTATTATTTTTTAAAAAAAGAAATAAAACACAACTTTGTTAACTTCACACTACGCTATAATTAAAAGTAAAAGGTTTTCGACGTTCACTGCACCTTCTTCAGTAATAAACTAAAACTTTAAAATAGATTATATTTTTTACATTATTATTGATTTGTCACGCATGTTCTGAAACTTGAAATGTTAATTACTATTAAAAACGGCTATACTGTGAGGTTATGTATAGTTTAAACATTGTTTATGTTCTGAGAATTTTTCACCCCTCTAACTCTTGGAAATGGATATTCAATAAAGAAGCTGAAAATAAGCTTGTATTCATGTAAAAGTGAGCTGCGAATGAACTCGTATAGTTTGTTGGTGTACTAAACTACTAGAGTTGTTGCTTTTGAGCAACTCCAGCACCTTCAACAAGAATCTAAGTCAAAATGAAGAGAGCCGTTTAGGACGCGCAATGCCAAATGGCTGAATAAATAGTATTTCTCTAATATTGGACCAAATTCACTGCAATTTGTACGTTGTGTTTATTCGTCACCAAATTCTTTCCAGAATCACAATAATATAAACATTTTATCCGTGGTTTGTTTGTGAACTAAATCAGGTAGAGGGGGTTAGGCGCCATTTTCACATTTATATTTTAATATTTATTCAAATAAATTCAACAAGTCTATACAGGGTATAACAGACCTAGTCGAAAATGCCGAAATGAGAGCCGAAAATGTTCAAGCAATATGTGCAAATTGGCCTTAAATTATGTAACAAAAAATAGTTTTGACACTCGAAATTCGATGACATTTATTTTTTTGTATTTAATATATTATCTAGAATCAATGAAATGTTTCAATTCATTGAAGCGCTTATATCTATTACATGGTTGAGTTTAGCCACATATTCGTAATTTAGTCAGGTATTTATTTACTCATAAAGTATTGTGAATTAGATCTGTTACACTATGTATAACACGTCAGAAATAAAACTGATTACAGAATGTTTATAAAACATTGCGAAAATGGTTATCTACACAAACAATTTATATCTGTTAAAAACAATAATATTCGTATGTCATTTATTATAGATTAACTTATATTTTTCTGAGGTTGACACTCTAACAAGATTATATGTTTGGCGAGTTTATATAATATTAATAACGTTATTTCAATTTTTAGTTATGATTGTTTATCAATTTGCAGAGCAAAATTTATATTACAACATTGTTTATACTCCACGTCACCATATAAAATAAAATATTACGTACCTTGCAAATCAAAATTATTATTATTATCAATCGGCCATCTTTCTTTTCATTTTTGTACGGAGCGCGCAGGCTTAAGTTCAACAAATTAACTGTGTTACCCTCTGTCAAATATTCTCCGTAGCAAATCCGTTTAAGAGACATTCTTAATTTAATATGGCATATCCTTCATCAATATTCAAAAATATTTGTCCGAATGACGATAAAACATCACCTTGAAGCCAATCTAATGATCGTAGCTCATTTTAACCCTTCCCAAACCATGCAGTGACACAGGTCTACCATCATAATTAAACCTGTAATATTTCGGTAAATACAAGCAACATAAAAGTAATATTTTAGATAATTCTGAAGAAAATATTAGCGCTTATGAATGACTAGTGAAAAACCAATTATGAAAAGGGAATCGTACAAAAACAATTATTTTTTCCATTCAATCCGTTGTAAAATTAATACGTTGGTAAAAATACAATTTGTGATATGAAAGACAGAGATCACACACTATTTTCACAGTGAAAAGAACAACAAACATACAAATAAACTTTCTCACTAATTAAATTAAAAGAAATAAGAAGGAAGGACACATTGTATTCGACTTAATAAATGCTTTAAATTATGTTGTTAATCATTTTTACAAAATTGAATGCTTAATATTTAGAATAAATTCATGCCATTAAAGCCGCTTAACATAATAAAAACATTTTTTCCATCAGTTATTTACGGTAACACGAGTTGACAGCATGGCTGCGTTCGTGTATTTTATATCATGTTATGGTAAAGGTTAAACATTTAGTCAAATACGACTGAACACCTGTGAATTTAGCCGATTCCATCGGTACACACCAAAGTACATTTGTGGATGCTTGATCATTAATAACATCGTGCCCAATCAATCAATCTATCAATGCGTTAACGTATTTTTTGTGGTTCGTGCTCAATAAATCGTAATGTATTGAGAGCCTCGGGATAAGTTCATTAAAAGAATTGTAAAAAGTAATTATGAAACATTGCCAAATCTAAAAGTGAAAATTATCTTGCACTAGCAGACTATCATTTTTGCACTGCTATGTAATAACAATTATAAAAAGTAATTAAATGTATTAATTAGAAAGATATACGTGTAAAATTAATTTTATCGAAAAATATTGTTGTTGCGCTACCGAGATTCGAACCTGGATGTCTTTCCAAACTGAGAAAGATAGATTATTCAACTATGCTACATCGACAGTATTTTTGACGACAAATTTTCGAACCTACATGTTACACTTTTCAATGAATACATTTAATTAGTATTTAAAATATCACAAACCTATGTTCTGAATAATTACAACTTAATAACAACAATTGTATTAATTTTTCGCGAATCTTCTCAAATCAATAAACTCTTTAAGTATTTAAAAAACAACATTTATGTTATTTTTGCATTGTTATAAAATAACAATTAAATCGGTCTACACTGCTCTTAAAACCATATGTTTGTGTAGAGAAGTGGACTGTATATTAATACTAACTATTGTTTACAATAACTCGCATATAATAAAATAAAATATAAGTTTAGGGGTACATGTTTCTTTTTAAATAGCATTTTTTAGCTGTTTATTAGCATTAATTTTCTTGATGTTTTCGGGTAAGCTGTTAAATATTTTTTTTCCCTAAGTGCGTATAGTGGTGTTGTACAAATGATGCGTTGACTTTTGAGCATGAAAATACAAATTTAAACTCGGTACGATTTTCAGTAATAGAATGATATTTTTCTTTTTTTTTTAATATTTAAAGAAAAAAATTTCATATCCTTTTCCTTACGATGCTAAAATAAAAATGCGCGTTCCGGTGCTGTAAACTCAGTGTACATGTAGACTTTTGCGATTTTTAAGTTGGATAATACGATTATTTATATCAATTATTATAAGACACGTCTAACTCGGCCAGCGCACATTCTGCCACTAAGTGACGATCGGCATCCGGCACACCTCGCCCAGCACACTGCACCGTTCGCATCATTATGCACGTACACATTGACAAATTCACGTCAGATTCTTGGAGAAATTTTTTTTTATCGATGCGTATGGTAAATAGTCAGATATTGTAATTATTTTATCCAATACATAAATATATTATGGAGGAATACCTAAAATATGAACTCTGTATATAGTATATTTACAAAGATATTCACATAATTAGAGGCGATGTTAACTCAGTTTACATCATCGAAGAGGAAAGGTTAAATAATAGATCTTGGTACTCTTCGAAAAGTAATTTTGTCGAATTATTTTTAAAAATATTATTTTTATGATAAGTTTTTGTAGATTTTTTACTGGAATAAGGCTAGTATTATGTGGTGTTCCCCAACTAATAATGGGTTGTAATATGGGTTGAAAAAATGCGTAGTAAATATAATATTCATTTTCTGCGATCCTTTATCCTTTATCGTCAAATTTAAAAACTTTTTACATTTTCAAGACACCGTATTTATGTCACTTGACAGTTCTAACTTAATTGTTTCTATGACGTTTACGTTAAAAATCGTTAATACCTTATATAAAAGATGGTCATTATATTATAGGAGCCAAGAGGAAAATAATCTACGTAAAAGACTTACGATTCCTTTAGATTTGATAGGAAGATACATTACTTTGATTTTTTTTGCAGACAATGGAGACAATGTACATTTTAACGTAGGGTACCTACTTATTTATTCAGGCTTCTAGTCACAATATTTTTAAAATATTTTAATTTAAGTAAATATCAATAACTATTCAGAATTTTCCAATCACCTTTTGGAAACAAACCATTCCTTTGATATTTATATATAAGGGTTTAGAAATTATGCATACAAATACTAGGGGTTTACAGTTAGATAAATTAGAAATTTTAGAAATAATAAAAAGTGTTAATAGCAAGCTTAATATTATCAATAACCAAATCCTCTTTGCAAATAGTCATCTTTTAAATTTGTTTTTATCTATGCTTATATTTTTTAATTTCAGTATACATTATTTCCTGAAGATGATACCATAAGTATCGAAACATGTAGAATAATTAATAGTGGTTTAAACAAAGTATTTTGTATAATTATTAATATAAATTTAAATGTTTTACTAAATTAGCTAAAATTAGGTATGTTTTGACAGTGCTTAAATTAGGAGATGAAAAATAGAACACAGGATCCCTGTAAATATCTTCCACTATCAGAGGAGAATCAAAAATTACTCCCTTTGCGTTGAATTCGTCAACAGTGGAAAGATTTTAATGGAATTAAACACGAGTCACATAAATCTCAACCTCTCGTCTATTTTCTGTGCTTTAGTTCTTGCGACACGCTCCAGAAAATCCCAAGACAGGTTGAACCGAACCCGAGATGCAGTCAAATGCAGTCTGGTGCAACCGACCGTGCAGAGCGTTGCGTCTTATGCAGATGGAAGAAAATGATATCTCTCCTCTCGACTTCAATGTCTTTATGTAATATCTTACCTTAGTGTACAGACTTCACGGCTTTTTAAGGACGTAATACTGAATCTGCAAACAAAAATAGATCTTCCAATGGTTAAGCTTATCGATACGTTTCGGAGTATTACGAGTACTTGTTATATTACGATCCAAACACTGGCATCTGGCTTCGAGTAAGAATTATGTGACTCGAAAAATCTGGACCCGAACGACTTGACGAAGTTGACTTGTATTGACTTTAATTGCTTTCAATTATGAACGGCATATCAACAGGCTTGCGGAAGCCGATCTTCCAAATGACTACAGCATTGTCGACAACACAACCAAATTTGAATTCTGATTGTAGTAACTAACATTGTAGAAGTTAAACGATTTCAAGTTCTCCTCAATTTCCTACCTCGTGATACTCGGTCTTCTGCTTCCCATTTGCTTCCTTTCTCACAATGTCTCACCAGCGTTGTTGTTCTTCCGTTAGTTTCATTATTTGCATTCAATTATGACTGTCAGCTTGCCGCGACATAAAAATAGAACACTTATTTTTTTTATTCTACTCGCTTAATTTACTTCAGACGCGTTTCGCCTTGTAAGGACATTATCAATCCTAACAAGGCGAAACGCGTCTCAAGAAAATTAAACGAGTAGAATCAAAACACAAATGTTTTATTATCACATATCTATACCTTAATCTGCAAAGCAGCTAACTCCACCCATGGTCAAAAAAACATCTTTGATGCCATTATTTACCTCTTTTATAGTTCTATCGTACACTAAAAGCCAAAAATTCCCATCAATTTTAAAATACGTGAAATAATGGGTTTTAAAATAATAAATAAGTACTAGGTGCTGGAAAACCTTAGATTGATTCTTAAAAAAACCTTTAATATTGACCTGATTAAGACTTGTGTTAAGTGTTGATGGCACCAGAAATCATAATGGTTGCACTACATTATCATTGAAAATCAGCTAACTCCCAATAATATTTTAAAATTTTGATAAAGAAATTCAGCTAACTCCAAATATCCCCTACAAGTACGAGATAAATCAAAATATTAATAAAACTTCTCAGCCACACTATTTCTGCATAAACAATCTAGCAGAGCGCGTTTTGGAATTTTCGTAAACCGTTTAATTACTAAATTAAACAGTTTTTTGTTGCTCCTGAACATTTTAGAAAAATAGAGTTAGCTGCTTTGCAAATTAAGGTATCGATATGTGATTATGGAGTTCTACAAACTTACCTCGGAAACAGTAAATGTATCAACATGTTCTTCGAAATAAAGCCAATTATTTATTTAATAATAGGCCCTACGGCAGCCGCGAGCGCCGGCGGAGCGACCACGGCCAATGTTTCCGAAATTGATAAAACAAAAAAAAACAGTTTATATTGTGTACACTATGTCGCTTCATATAGGTATTTTTTTTTTTTGTACGTGTACATTGTCCTGTCCTTCAGAGCGCAGTCATACTTCGACACATACTACGACACGCCGCCCGCACAGAGCGAGTCAAAATATATAAACATTCTCAACTTTCGAACATCTATGAATCACGTAAACACACAGATACAAGCAACAGTGTATTCTATCTTTCGTTCCGTATCCACCATGTTTGAAAATATTCGAATTTCACGCATGCGTATTTAGTTTCGCCTGTCAAGTTCTTCGAATACTACATACGCATTCATTAACAGAATACAACGTACAAAAAACGACCTTAATGCTTATGGGTATAATGCACAGAAGAGCGTAGATATTACGAAGCGAGCGGATTGTTTTGAGTTATTTGTTTGTGTGACGCATTATTGACAGTCTAGCTTGAATACTTGATGTCGAATTGAAAATCCTCAAAACATCTATTTAATTCATCATTTAAATAAAAAATTAATGCAGAAAATAACATGGTTGCTTCACCAACATAGTGAATTGTGTGAATATATAATTGAATCTTTAATAGGTATAAATTTATTATCCAGCATCCCTTCCCAAAATGAAAATAAATTATTAGCAAATCTTTCTTATATCTGGCTTGAAGATGATTGTTACTATCGTGTTCTATTCGCTTTTGTTTTATTTGTGCGTATATATGTGTTTATACATATAATTGTACGCTGCTCTATCCGCCATGTGTGACGCCGTCAATCTTTATTTCGAAGTAATTTATGTCCTCGATAGGGGTACTCGAACAAATTGCTTTCTGATACCCCCATAGCCATTCCAGGCCTATTTTTAAATTACACTTCCTCCATTTAAAAAGAGGAGTCGCAGGGGTGCTACTGAATCTCCTTATACTCGGTCATAATTAACAAGGGAGTTTTTACAATCCATTCACCCTAACACTACAACCCTTCATGAAACTATTAACAATTTATTAATGCATCAGTAAATATCAATATTTTAGTAGTGTGAAGCCGCCGGAAGTGTAATGTATGTAAACCAAACAAACACTTTTTGTGTGATTTTCGTCAATTTTTTCGGTTCTTTCTTAACCTTTTGACTGCAAACGTATTTGAAATGAAAGACACCACAAAGGGTGACAGTTCCCAGCTTTTGCTAGACACTTATATCACCAGAACCAGAACTTATGGTGGAAATATGAGGAAGAAAAGAAGACACTTACTTTTTGTCTGCCGGGTATTGATAGATTCCTCTCCACTTTAAATACAAGTGTTGCGGCGTGTATACTAATATTTGCGTAAATGATTATTTTGTATTATTGGAATTAAGGTACGATTAACTAATTAGCGTTAGCGGAGTAAAGAGATACTTATATCTATCGAAAGTTGGAAACTGTTATCCTTTACCAATAGCAAAATAGTGTCTACAAGGTTTATAAGGTGCGTGTTATCACGCTAATGGCTTGGCGTAACGTGCAAAGTTTGGCGTGTTAAAACATTAATCGTTCAGTTCATTTAAATGTGTAAGAAATTGATCATTTACGGCAACGATAAATGTAAAATAGACGAAAGAATATCCACCGGATAGATTAGCCTGAAGCGGATTTAAGCGGAAAATGAATTAACAAGATAAACAAACTGTATTAGATTTAGACGGAGTTGATTTTTTTATTATTTCTAGTTACATTTGATATCTGGAAAAAAACGGCACGTATTATATATTTTATATGTTATTAAGGAGAATACATTCTTATTGTATAGTTGTAATTATTCAGAACAGACGGTCTGTGATATTTGAAATACTAATTTAATGTATTAATTAGAAAGATATACATATGAAATCAATTTTATCCAAAAATATTGTACAAACTATGCTACAGCGACAGTACTTTTGACGACAAATATTTTAAACTTTTCAATTCCATTATTTGAAAGCCATCTACTTTGTTTTTACGGAATCTCAAATACCTTTGAGTGAACCGATAGCAGACGCATTTTGTATTACATGTATATCTTTTAAATACGACCAATTTTTAAATCATACACAAATATGTAAGACGGAGTTCTTTTTTATACGCAGATCCCTTAAAAACTGACTGACTGTACATGACCACATTACTAAACAAAAGTCTTCGTATTTATCGAGACTTTTTTCATTCGATTCGTCCAAAATCAGATGTTGTCTGTGATAGTATTAGAGCAAGTTTTTCGTCCGAGTCTCTGGTTTTAATCATGTTATCCATTTCCTAATAATCTTTAGCTGGTTTTGTTTCTGTATCATGGTTATGTTTCTGGTTATAATCAAAGAGAGGGTCGGCAACACGTGTTCTCGCTTCCTCCGTGAAATCTCTCCCAGCATCCTCTCCTTTTTATGTATCTACCAGTTCATCTCGAGTGGCCTCGAGTGTTCTTTACATATTAGGGTGTGTGTATTTTTACTGGCTTATTTTTCAAAGCGTCAGCTGCGCCCGTGTCGCTCCGTCCAGATTGTTTTCATAGACGTAATGAAGAGGTTTGAAAATAGATAATCCTCTTTAGAATCCGACAGAAGTTTAATCAATGGGGTGGTTGATTGTATTGCACACCTACACGATGATACAAATTTTGAGAAATTGCATTACTTATATTGTACTTTATCGTAAAAGAGTAAGGAGCTTCTATCTTCTATCTAAGACCAACCAATTCAATATGTCTTGGTAAAATCTTTCTTACTGTTTATCTCAACTTAATGTGGTTAATTCACCTTTCTTCCAGAGTTGTTAAGATACGTTTCGGTGATTGCAAAACATATCCAAGCCACCTGATTTGAGATCTTTCTATTTTGATATATATATATATAAATATTCCGCATAGAATTTCGTACTTACATCAACGGATATTACGAGAATACAGAAATAAAAGAAACGTATACGTTTTTTTTGTTAAGAATTGAGTCATTTGGAAGCGCGGCGGTATCCCATTCTTTCAACCATTGACCACATGTAATTGGAGAAATATAGCATATGTCAACTTAGTTTAAATAGAGAGTAATTCCTAAATTTACATGTCGATTTACATTTAGCGTTTACAAAAGCTGATTTATTGCTGGCTAAAATCATTTCTTTTTTTACCTTAAATACATACTAGTATTTGATTTTAAATTAATTAAAAACAACTGCAACCCTGGTATCTTTTTTATTTAGCTCTACACCTGATCCATTAATGTTACTCTTGCCTCTCTTCTTCGGTAATCCTTCGTTACGAAGATGCTGTCTGTCGTGGTTATTGATTGTGAGTCCGAGTGTGGCTGAGGAGCCCTGTTCTCTAATCGCACACCCTTCCACATGTTGTGCGCGTGCATCTGCTGGGCAGGAGGTTTCAAGTGACGGATCTTCCTCTTTTTCTTTCCTATTTCTCATTTTGTCGATAGTTGCATCAGCTCTATTCTATTCCCGAGATTCCCGGAGCAATGTTCTTTTTAACACCATGACAACTCATACAGAATACTGTTCGGATTGGCGCATTATTACAGCGCATTTACAATGTTTGATGAAGGATGAATGTTATGGATTCGTTTCGCTTTTGAGTCATAGAGTTGCAGCTGGAGCTCAGCACCAACTCTCTAGTGCAAGCGGCGCTCTCACGGAAAGCTGGTTATTATTATTATCCTCGATCATGGGTCACGGTTTCCCATCTCCTACTCGTGCTAATGCCCTAAGGTTCGGTTCTTCCCGGATCGCTCTCTCCACAAGAATCCATATTTGGCCACCCTGTATTGAAGAGAGCTTATACACAGCTTTAAAAACAGTATGGTCTTGACTCTTAACTCGAATATTTTTATCACCGTATTATAAAGGGAATGTCCTGATGCAGCCCCGATTCTTATATATTTCACCTTCCTGCCTCCCGTCACTAGATAGGGTGTTTTATTTATCGTATTTATTTACATAAATTTTCAATTATACGAAAAGGTGACGAGCCATTCAAAATACTTCAATTTATATTTTATGTTTTGTAGATATTTTTGTATATTGAGAAATTCTTTCGCCGCGAGTGACGCTGATGGTATGACTATGTGACTCTAATGCGAGATATGCGTCAAGAATGGGTGTAACTGCCCCAGCAGGCATGCATCACAAATCTCAGATATACGATGGCTTCGCTACCATCCGTTCCACCAGGAGCAGGGTCCGCCTTAAGGATTCCGTCGGTCTCGGATCCTCCCCGGCGTCGTCCAACCTCACCACTGGACACTCGGAGTACTTCACTCTGAGAAGGAACAATAAGCAGACCTTCTTGGACAACAACAACGTCGCCAGAATGATTAAAAACGAACCTCTAAATGTAGATAATTCCAGAATAGTCTTCGAAGAGCCAATCTATGCCAAAGTCTCACCTCCAAACAGTAATACCTCCTCGCCTTCGAAAGTAAAAAATGAAAGGAAAGAAGTCCACTACGATTCGATAGATATCAAACCAAAGAAAAAAGGATTGCATAGAAAAGACAGACCGAAGCACAGAGATAAAGAACCTACAGAAGTCAGGGTTACCCCAATAATAGTACAAGATCCAGAAAAGGTTGTAGATGACCTGAACGAAACACTTAAAAATGAAGTTAAACTTAATGAAAATGGTTTTCATAATTTCGACATAAATCATGAACAGAATGCTCTTTGCGTACGGATGAACATCATACCTTATGGGGACGACGATTTTGGAAGAACCCTTAGTGAATCTTACAGTGAAAATGGATCTACGGAAGCCACCAATGACTCGGTGGATGCCAAAGAATTCAACGATGACGTTCTTAAAGAACTCCCGAGCATGGTGACCAGGTTTCACAGATCGCCCCAAAAATACGCCACTCTCAACATGAAGAGACCAAAGTCTATAGACCTTAAACCTTCATACGAGAACCCGTATTACGGGAGTTTGAACAGAGCAAAAATTGGACATTGCTCTGAACCCAATACACCCGTGACGGGACAACCGATGGACAGCAGATTCACGAATGACGCGGGTCTTCCGAGTCCCATGGAATTAAATAATTTTTCTTATCCTAACGCTTTTTCTAAACGCAACGGCGTGAGGAGGTCCAACAGCGAGATTGGCAGCTTCTACAACGGCAGAGTGCCGAGCCTCCACAACACGCTTCCAAACTACAGGCACTCTGTCTCTGTCGATGTGTCTTCAATCAGTTCCAAGAACCACGTGTGTTGCGAGTGTGTGACCGGTATACCGTCGAATTGCGAATCTCCCAGGGGGTATCCCCTGTCCCCGGGAATCAGCAGGAGCTCTGGTTTCAGCCAAACCCTGGACACTCTTTACGAGTCGCAAGATCCGAAGGTTGGCTGCCAGACGATCTTGAGGTCGAAGCCTCCAGTGCCGTGGTGGGACCTCGCCATCAGGAAATCGAGATATCAAAGCTGCCCTATACTGGATGAGGTAAATATTTTATTCAGTATAACCTTAATTTTCTTAACCTACTTATCAGTAAGTAATTTGTATAATTCTTTAGGGATGATCACTGCAATTTAATGTTAACAGTTTAAGGGTGATTATTTGGTTTTACGCATTAGTTTCGCCAGTTTGGAGATTAAGTTTTATGTATCGGAAGAATCTATTTAAAGGCCCTAATTTTGAGGCTCTAAACTTCCCAGATGTCACTGCGATATGTATATGATGTGACCGTAGCTAGAGCAGGAGGATGGAATAAAATATGACTTACAATTGATAGCGCTTATTGAAGTCGATACACAAGTTAAGGATAAAAATTCAGATTGATTGTATAGAGTATTGCTTGGAGATGCGTTCAGGAAGGCGATCGAGAGAGAAGTGATTCTAACAAGACGGTTTGCTGTATATCATTGTTGTCGGTTTTGGGTGTCGGCACTAGAAGAGATTTTATGGCTGTTAAGAGTCTGACTTAACAGCCAGGTGACTGTGACCTCCGCAATTCTTCTGCATCGTTCTCGGTATTCAGCCGAGCGGAAAGCATTTGGATTTCAAATTTTACGTCACCACGTGTTTACAGGTTCGTTTCAATTTTTTTTTTTTTTTTTTTTTTTTAAACTAGGGGTTCGATACCTAATAATGTCGATTGTTTATTTATTTATTAGTAATTATTCCGTTCATTTCAGACAGTTAGTTCATTAAAATGTTAACCGGGACATTGGGAGTAGCTTAAACGAATATTTTTCTTATTTCCTAATAATAAAGTTGTATCAATGTGTCCAAAATTTAATAAAAATGAATTGATAATTCTGGCGTCTGCTATCAGATTACTCAAAGGTATTTGAGATTCTGTAAAAATGAGGTAGATGGCTCTTTCATACAATAAAACGATTAAATGTTTTGTTCGAAAATTTGTCGCTAAAAATATCGTCGCTGTAGCACAGTTGGATAATGCACCTTCCCCGGTTTGGAAAGAGATCCAGCTTCGAATCCAGGCGCAACATATATTAATTCATATTTAGAATATTTTTCTATTTTCATGTCTTATTTCTTTTCTTAATTTTATTTTGTACAAGCGTTAAATGTTTATGACTATTCAATATTTAACGTTCAATCGTCTGCTTCAACAGCCAATTAGCGTCTCGGTTTCGATTCCCGCCCATCCATCAGACACCACCGTGCGTAAACAAATTGCGTAATTGCACGTGCAAGTAATTTGACCAAGACAAATTACTCGGGATTTATTACGTGTAATGATTTGACCATTGGCTCTGAACGTGATCGCTCAATCTTTGCGGGCCTATCACGAACTCAACATTTTAACTCATGACCGCAGTTTTTTCACCCTTCGGTGTATATTGCACTAGGAAATACCTGTCTGTGGATACATTTATAAAACGAAACACAGTGTTGCCGTGAATGCCTTCTACAGCTGTTGTACCCGGCTTTTTTATTGGTTATATGGTCATGCATGCAGAATGAACATTACCACTAACCTTGATTAACTGTTGCTGTTTCTCTGGCGTCGTGGCCGGTCCGATGTTATTGTTATTCTTATCTCTGGATATGTAGAAATGCGCACTCCAATGAGAGCTTCTTACTGGACGATTTACTGACCGCAATTGCGCTCCTCTGGTCGTTTGACCGCGATCCTTCAATTTCCGAAAAGCGGCAATATTCACACACATATAATGACCAATTCCAACCAACAAAATGTGCGTAAACGCAAAAGAACAAGAAAAGGAGACTCACCGAATTCCGTTTTTCCTAGGTCTATCGATCACCTACAGTATAGCATTATATCACTATTTCGCCAAAGGCCGACGCAATCACGGAGCCCTTTAAGGTTGATAATCGTGTAACTGTTCCGATTCAAGGTCGCCGACCGACTGACCGCTAGCTAGCGGCGGGGAATAGAAGTGAAGGTGAGAAGCACTAAACTAATAAGTACCAAACAGCCTTATTATAAGATCTACTAGAATGCGGGATCCCTGCTGTTATCAAAGACAAACCGCTAGGGCGGCGAACAAATCTTTATCGCTATTGATAATAATAATTATCGCCACTAGGGAGATCTTTCTGTACTATAATCGGTCGCACCGTAGGAATTTTAAATTACCTTAATAAAAATAATAAATAAGACTGATTAAATAAGTTAATCGATTAAGATTCATTGCCTTGTAAACCAAATATTTGAGAATGGTAATTTCGAAAGATGTATGAACAGAACAAAATATTGAGGCGTTCTATCCTCTCAGCTTACGAAATAAAATAAAAAACTGTTTTTTTTTTACTTACTACACTTTTCTACGAGTGTGCGATATGTAGTAAAGATTTATTTCGCAGAAATTATAGTGTACGGTGTACACGCCCCTGGTAAACATGTAATAAAATATGTGAATGAGATCATATATGTACATACATTGTACAAAAAAAATTGAACAAATCTTGTCTATAAACGTTTAGATATGATATGATCGCTCACGAATTAGCATGGAGATGTTCGAGGAGTGTTTTAGTACGTAATTCCATGCAATCATCAGAGGACATTGTGGTTCTTGATATTTGATCGCGCCGAGACTTATATTACTGTGTTTAAAATCAGATGAAAAAATTATTTGTATATTTTTTTCAGTTTGTCGCTCACTGGACTCCCACTCAGTACCTTGTCGAAGGTTTATTATTGTAGTGAAGAGATACGATTGCTACTCTTGACGAAACAGTGATTGTGATCACCGTTTTATGATAACATAGAAATAGTATTCAATTTTTCTACTCCGCTGTTATATTCACTTCTTCACAATCATAATTAAATCACGGGTTCCTAGCATAAATAAGTTAATTAAAGTAAATAAAAACATGACAAACCACATTAATATAATGCGTACATGTTTTAATTGACAATATTTCCAAGATATTTTCAATCACCGTTAGTGATTGTGATTTAGAGATATCAGTGATTGACTCACAGTTGGTGATTTTGAGTTCAAAAATGTTGCAATGAATCAACTGTAGAAAATGTGGAAATATAGATTAAAGCACGCAACCACAGTCCGACCAACGTAAATTGGCAAGTGGTGACTTTTCAAACTGACATTTCTCCGCCCGCGCGCGTCCTTTCCCCTCTCGCTTAAATTCAGTGCGCGGGGAAATAGTGAAATTGACAAGAATGTTTATGAAAGAGTATAGATGTAGATTGATTGAAATACAGCGGAACCCCGATTTTATGTTTTTGAAGGGACCAACAAAAAAAAAAAAAGTTTTTTTATTATTTTTTTATTTATTTATTTATTTATATATATTTTTACATCCATATTTTTGTAGTTACAGAGTTTTGCAGCATGTTTTTAAATAATTATTACAAATTATTATAAATTAAATTAAAAGTTTCTAGTGATACATTACTAATACTAGTAAAATATGCTTTGAGGCCTTCAATATGCCTCTGGGTTGACGGGATAGGCAGACACTTCTTCGTAAGAAGGTTCTACTTCTAAAGTTTTCGTTTGTACGACTGTCCACTATTTCAAAAATTTCCACTGCGTAGCTCCAGCTTCCAGGTTGTAAAAAAACAATAAAACGACAAATTATGTAATTATGTAGGTATTAAAAAAAAAAGTGTATATACGACAAACAAACGACAACCAAACAATCGGCTCTATGGCGTATAGCGAACTGGCCAAACGAATTTCAACAAGTTTTAGACGTAAATTGCGGGAAAGACAAACGTAAAATAGGGTTTTGTAAAATAGGGTAATGTACTAAAATAACACGCAAATTGAGGGAAAACGTGAATTCCGGACATTGTAAAATTGGGGTTCCACTGTGTGTGTCTATTATTTTTTTATATACGTAAATACAGTATGTATATTTTAGTCGTGCTGGCCAGGTGTGCAGCGGTTACCCCTGACTACTCGCGCCATCCACGCTTTGACGTTGGGTGGCCCGAGTTCTTTCCAGCTAGTCTAGCAGTCTGAACAAACACGTTGGCAGGTCGATTGTGTTGCCATCATTTTTGTCGCCGTCTCATGTTGACTTATCGCACCTACTGTATCTAACAGAATTGCTGATTTTTAACGTTGGATAAATATTCCACGTGTAGTGTGACCTCGTAAAGTGTTTACAGCTTTAGCGATCCTAACAATTTTAATTAAATCATTCTTTGATTATGATTATTTCAGTATATATTTTCTTGAAAATAATAATTAACACATTTTGAGAGTAAAGATTGGCGTTCAACACTCGCACCGGTGGTGTACGTCAGTGGTGAACACCTTCTTCGCCTCAGAAACGCATACCCACCTTATTTTGTCACATTCTGCCTTCATCCTAAACTGTGTAACTGATCCTAAAAATATGTTATTCGTTATAAAATGGCATCTAATCATAAAAAGAACATAAAGGAAGCTAAAATCTAAATACAATTCCCCTCGGATGGATATAAATGAAAAAATGTTATTACTCTACTTGAGTTTATTAGCACTACTCGAATTACTGTTTCTCTCGAAACTCTATTCGTGCTAATAAACTAAACAAGTAGAGTAATAACATTGTTTCATTTATGTACATCCATCATGATGAAACTCTACAAAGTTAACGCCGATTCTATTAACAATACAATTCCCCTTGACAAATCCTCATTTCGTCGGGATGTGCGCGAGTTCGACGTCCTTCATGCGAGCAGGTGACAACCAGATGTTACAATAGATGGCATCACTCCGGTCCATGCTCGTCCGAGCATCCCATCGTCGTAGTCCTCAGCATCCGTATGTAGAATTGTAGAAGATCAGATGTTAAATAGCCCGTAGTAATAATGACACCAAGGCGAAAATAACAAAAGAAGTGAAAAAATGTCACTTAAGGTGGAAGTGACCAAAGGGAAACATCTCGTTTCCCTTTGGTTATGCTGGATCGCTCACAGTTATATATTAGAAACGCTGGTCGCAGCAATGAACCGCGCAAATTTGACAGCTCTCCTCGATGATTCGAAAAAGAACCACAGATGGCGACCGTTTTATAACCTTGAAAACGGATTGCGATACCAACGTAAGGGCAAGTATTTGTGATTACGAGGTACTTGGCATTAAACCAAGTGACGGGGCAATTTCGAACGTGACCCTAATTTGTAACGTCACAACGTTTTACAAAATTCTAATATCATCATTATCACGTGGCTACGTTGTTTGCCTTCTCGGGTAAGAGTTCTTGCCATTGCTGTCTATCTTCACAGTCAAGTGTTAAAGCCAAGTATTCTTTCATCTTCCTCAATATGTGACTGGAGTCGTTGATCTATGGTATTTTAAACGAGGTCAGAAATCATCCAAATCCGTTTAAACGCATTCTAATACATGCAGCTGACCTAATCTGTGCTTTTCTGTAAACTAAGTGTTTGATTCTTTGTTTTTCACTTGCGTAACAACATTCCTTTATGGCTTGCATCAATATAAAAATCCACTAACTTAAAGTAACCAATACACCAGAAAGTACAAGTATTAATACTAAATTCCATTTACATGCAAACCTGTTGGTCGCTTCCTACCCGCTAGTTACATATAAAGTACCTGTTCTGAGGTAAGTAGCCATAAGGTTCCATAAACTAGAATATAAGTTGGAAGTATAAGAATTAAAAAAATGAACAAAGTAAAAATTTTGGTACAGACTAAAGGGATGAAGGATAAAAAGGAATTACATAAAATGAGTGGCTTTGATAATTTAAGAAACTCTTCCAGTTGACTTCTTCCAATTTTGAATAGGATAAAATTGCTTGCAGTGCAGCCCTCTTTAATGTTATAGTCCAATCTTCCCCTTATAATATATTAAATAAGAAATGTAATAGTCGAAAAATAATACAATTTCAATACACACAGATCACAAGACTTTTGTCAGTGATTAAACGATACGTGAACAAACAATTTAGTACAATCGTTCCGCAGACGATTAGAAAAGTGTCTGCATAATTGCAACTCATAATGTCTCGCATTGTGTTCTGACATTGTTCGCCGAGAGATGGACAGGCGGGTACCCCTTCACGCATATACACACACACACACGCACGGTAGATAACTTTTGTTTCCTAGTAATTCGATGTCGACCCGCGTCGAATCAGGTTTCCTGCATAGGAGACTATTCTTGAAACGAGCTGACCGACTCCGAGTTGGAACGAGCATTGGTCATGACAAACGGTCTATTGTAGATTTATTTAAAAAAAATCACAGACCAGTAAAAGACATGAAATAAAGTGCACATTTAGGAGAGGGGTTCGGGACATTAGTTGCGAGATGAGGGACAATCTACACACATTATTTGTGGAAACATAAATCCGATAGATTATGACATATTTATGCAACAGTAAAAGTATTAATTAAATGTATTAATTAGAAAGATATACATATAAAATCGAATCTGGATCTCTTTCCAATCCGGGAAAAGTGCATTAACCAACTATGCTACAGCACTCAGTACTTTAACGACAAGTTTTCGAACCTATATGTTACACTTTTCAAATTAATACATCTATCGTTCTATTATTTGAAAGCCATTTATAATATATTTCGATAAAATTGATTTTAGTTATTTAATTTAATTAGTATTTAAAATATCACAGACCGTCTGTTCTGAATAATTACAACTTCATAATAAGAATGTGTTCTACTTAATAATTAAAATTAAATCTTTGTGTAAACAGGACGTATATTTTACATTAATGCATTTTAAAATTTTCGTTCCAATCGTGTCATATATTTAAAATATCGTCGCGGAGCTATTTGATTGCGCAAGTGGTATCAAAGCGATAACGTGGAATTCACGTTAGTACGCGTCTATATATTTGGTAGTCTGTGGTTAATATACAGTCTTTGGAAGACTGGTCTAACCACTTCAATCAAATCCAGACTTACAACTAGTTTAGTTTAATTTATATTTATCTTCTATTGTCTTGTCGACTGTCCAGTCAGTGGAGAAACCCTCTCGGCAGAGCGTGTTTCAAGAATTGCCAGCGATGACCGTTGGCAACTTCCATATATCCACTCCTCTGATAAGTAGTTCAGTTCCTGTTGTATGATTGATATTTCTCTTGAACTACTTACAAGTACATACGTCGATGGACCTGATTGGTTCAGCATAATAATCGTAAATCGAAATAATGAATATGAAAATATATTCGCGTACACTAATTCGATAACACCTACTTTTAAAGTCTTTCTTTTAGAATCATTTAATTTATAATTCTATTGTATATTGTACGATGCGTACGCACCAGTGGCAGACGCTTATTATTAATAGTGTGACCGACGTGCAGACGGCGAGGATTATTTTAATGTTGATTATTTCTCGAGTGAGCCAAATATAAATATTATGCTGTGTTGATTTTTAATTACTTACTTACCATCACGCCGTTTTCCTGCGGGTGTTGGCAGAGAGGATAGAGCGCCACACTCCTCTGCCCGACACATAATTCTCGCCTCAGGCCAGCATAGATGCTGTTACAATAGTCCACACGTGACACCGCAATGAGTAGACGGGACTGCCTCAAGAGGAAGATGTCTCCGAATACTTTTAATCTGTCTCAGTTGATAAAAGCATGCACTGACAGTAATGGTACCTCTTACTAATTAAATGAAGATAGATAAAAAGGAAGGTTGTATTATTCAATGCAACCTCCTATACAGAACTTGATTAATACTCCGAATTATAATAGAACTGTAATTTCTTACGGTAACACGAGTTGACAGCATGGCAACGTACAAGTATTTTATATCACGGTATGGTAAAGGTTAACTAACCATCACACTAATTGTCGAAGCTTCTACAAGTACGGTCTTCCAATATCTGCTTTAATCGATAACGCTATTCTTTTCACTGCTGCCCCCTCTGTCGGCCCCGACGATAAAACAGAGATCCACCTTATTAACAACCAAATAATGTAGTAAATCAGTTTGGAATTTGACAGGTGATTCTTTTTTCCACATTCTGACCCATGACGGTGATGAACTTACTTCCGAAGTGCGCGCGCAACCGTGACGCCCCTGCACTCAAAATGTACAAGTGTCATGGGAGATGATTTAAACACATTTTAAATCATTTTACCGTATGAATTAAAACACTAGCGCATATACGAGCATGTGAGTGGACACCTGATTAAATTACAAGTCGAAAATACTGTACCGTTATGGAAATGTATTATTGTATGAAATTTTAACATCTTCCCATTATCAATAATACAATTCAACTAAAGTTAAAAACATTTTCAGACAGTAATTAAGGATGTGACTGGAGTTAAGGGAGGTGGGGATGTGTTAATTTGAAAAGTGTAATATATAGATTCGAAAATTTGTCGTCAATGTACTGTGGTGCTTTGGCATAATCGGTTAATGCACGTTCTCTGGATTGGAAGAGATCCAGATTCAAATCCCGGTAGCAACAACAATATTTTTCGATAAAATTTATTTCATATGTATATCTTTCTTATTAGAAGAACACATTCTTATTGTGAAGTTGTAATTATTCAGATCATGGATCTGTGATATTTTAAATATGAATTAAATATATTAATTAAAATTTAATAAAAATTACAGATTACTCAAAGGTATTTGAGATTCTGTAAAAATAAGGTAGATGGCTCTTTCAAATAATGGAACGATTAAATGTATTAATATCAAAAAGGTAACATATAGGTTCGAAAATTCGTCGCTGTAGCATAGTTGGATAATGCGCCTTCCCCGGTTTGGAAAGAGATCCAGGTTCGAATCCCAGTGGCGCAACAATATTTTTCGATAAAATTGCTTTTATATGTATATCTAATTCGTATTAAAAACATGACAGACCGTCTGTTCTGAATAATTACAACTTCACAATAAGAATGTGTTGTCTTTAATAATGAGTTATAGTGGAGAAGAAAAGTGCTGTTATGGGCGGTATTTGATTATTATTTTCTTATTGTTATTCTTATTAATAAAAATTTATAACTTCTGTGTTTGATTTGTTTAACTTTCGTCCTTTGACGCAACTATGTACAAGATCTAAATTATTATTATTATCTATTCTAGCATGTTCATCTTCAAAGTCATTTTGCAAATTATCTATCGGTACTGAAATCAAAAAAAACCAAACCACCTACGCGACTCTTACCCAAGACAAGATCAGCGGATAATTTTTCATTAAAACTGAATTTATCACCTGACATGTTTTAAAGTTTGGCGGCGTCATCAGAAACCACAACATTTTGGTTTAGTCAAAACCGGTTTCTGTAAGAAATTTTGAATGGTTTTCAAGTTACCGTAATCGCCGATTATCTACGATTAGTATCCGACGAGTCTGCGAATGGTGTCTGCACGAGTACGTACTTTCTTTGGACTAATTCATTATATCCACTTGTAGTACTAAATATACACGCTGTGAACTTCGGACGTAAGTTTGTGGGCAAAGTATCCAAGTCAAAATAAAACAAACGGGATTTATGTACGCCGTTGTATACAATATAAGCAGTTTCGGAGTTCAATAAACATCATAGCTAAATAGTAATTATAAATATGTGAAATACTAAATTATTGTATTAATTATAAATATATACATATAAAATCAATTTTGTCGAAAAATATTGTTTTTTTTTTTTTTGCGTCACCGGGATTCGAACCTGGATCTCTATTTCCAATCCGGGGAAGTGCACTACCTTTGTGCTATAACGCCAGTTATAGCACAAAGGTCTTGACAAATTTTCAAACCTATACGTTACATTTTACAGAATCTCAAATACCTTTGAGTAAACCGACTGCAGACGCCAGAATTATCAATTCATTTTTATTTAATTTTGGACACATTGATACAACATATATTAACAGGTGTATTAATTTGAAAAATGTAACATATAGGTTTGAAAATTTGTCAAGAAAAATACTGGCGTTATAGCACAAAGGTAGTGCACTTCCCCGGATTGGAAATAGAGATCCAGGTTCGAATCCCGGTGACGCAAAAAAAAAAAAAACAATATTTTTCGACAAAATTGATTTTATATGTATATATTTATAATTAATACATTAATTTAGTATTTAAAATATCACAGAGCTATGTTCTGAATAATTACAACTTCACAATAAGAATGTATTTTCCTTAATAAATATGTGCGCTAATGCCAAGCTTTCAAATGATCATTATATTTTATATCGAATATTTGGGAATTGGGAAACGAAAAGTCAGTAATCATGGATCTATTGTTGTGCACGATAACGAATAGACTCATTCGGCTCCTTCTCAATACTAATGCTCCACTGCAGCAACAGCTTCTTCGGTGCACTCTGTACGACATCTCTGCGGATGCGTATTATCAATTAGAGTATGCATGATACGAAACGATTCACGATTATTCGAATTACTTGCTCGGTTATGTCGGCCGTAAAATGCACGTAGGGCACGGTAAGTTTCGCGAACTGAACCACAATTTTGAAAATAAATTTGCACAATTTGCAAGCGTTATTCTGATTCATGGTGAAATGGCAAACCAAACTGAGCACAAATCGGCTGTCAGCTGTCCAGTTGGCTGTGGCTGGAAAAAGTGTTCCCAATTTGAAAAACAAACAATTCTTTTAGTTATCACGAGTAGTTTCGGGAAGAGCAGTCCTTCCCATCTCCAGGTTTAAATTGAATACAGTCAGCTATTGAGGCGTTGAGGCACTTGAGGGTGGGAGTAGGAAATATTGATAATAGCGGCGAATTAATGAACATTAATTAATAATATCACATTTTCAAATCCTTCGCTCTATTTCACATTATATCCCATCTTCCTTAATATCTTTCCCCTCGTTCTTCGTTTTTTGGCTACCGAATGACATAAGAAATATTATGGAGCCATCTGGTTTTTCCATCGGGATCATTCGACAATAATTACGAGACCGCCTCAAATAACACCCTTATCGAGTCACGGGACGAGTTCCGTTTTGTGATTTGTAACAAAAGATTTCGGTAAGTCGAAACACCTGTGCTGGGTTTTTTTAAATCTTTTTTCTCTACCTGAAGGTAACCCGAAATGTAGGGTCTCAATGAAACGTGAAAGGTCTATATTATTCAGTTTTATAAAGGTGAGTTACCTGAGATTTTATTTTCATCTCGAATTAATGAATAATAATCCCAGATTAGGCCTGGATTGTTAATGAATTGTACCTGACAGTTAAACGTCAGACGGGATGTCAACTTGAATTGTTTATTTCTTTCTCTCTACCGGGTGTGTACGTTAGATTTTTTTCAATTTAGCAATGATACTCTTTAGGACCCTGTGCAATGTTTAGGCACCCTCCCCCGTCTGTATATTAAATGCCATTCGTTCCTGAAAAAAATAGATGGCTCACCTCACCCCCTGGTCGCCGCATTTTTCCCCGCAAGGACCAAATATAGCATCACAATAAAAAAAAATGGTTTTGTTTTAAACCCAAGACTTACTTACCACCTATCACGCCGTTTTTCTGCGGGAGTAGGCAGAGAGGATAGAGCGCAACACTCTTCATACATCTTCTCATACAAGCTCGCTGGTTATTGTGGCTTCTAACAGGACCATCTTCCAACATCTGGTTTACCTATTCGTGCCAAGTCTTCCTTAGACGTCCTCTATTTCTGGTGCCATCAACACTAGCGTCATATATCTTTCTTACCTCTTATTCATCCGTTCCATATGACCAAACGACCTAAGTGATCCTTACTTAATATTACTCACTACACTAAGATCAAGACTCCATCTGTCTATTTTAAATAATAACTAAATCAGAATCCAGGACAACGCTGAACACAGACCGTTAGTAATATTCATAATATTAATTATCATAACTTATTTTGTGGAGGATTGTTCGAATCCCTTAAGTAATTACAAGTTTGTATGATAGATGGAGCTATATTTCATTGGTGTTCATAGTTGAAAAGGAGTAGGTATAATATTTCATTTTAAATATGAGTAGCTCCCAAATTATATTTTTAAATGGAATATTTCAATATTCATGAGGTTTTTTTTAAATTACTTAGTAATGGGGACATTACTAATCTCAGTTTTAAAGCAAAAATCAAATTTATAAAACTTAGTAATTATCCATCCTGGTGGTCTGGCGGTAGAGAGAGCGATTGCTGCTTCCGGGACACGGGGTCAATGGTTCGGTTCCGTGCGAGTTTGTTTTCAAACATTGTATATATCTGCATGCTTATTCTATGTGTTTAACCTCCGTTTCATATGTACCAATATACAATCTATCCTGAAAGGCAGATCTGGACCATCTCGTGAATCAGATTTAGATGTTAGAAAATGTTAGAGATGTGGAACTAAATCATCAACGGGACGCAGTTATGCAAAAAACAACTGATAAGCAATTTGAAATAACTGGAACCATTATAATATCATTAATGTTCGAACATAATTGTTAACTAGAATCATACCAAAATCCTAAGAATTAACATGAATAATGTTGTTTCTACCTCATCTACATAAAATTGTTCATATATTACCTTTCATTAAAATAGTATTTCAACAGAATCGTGCTAAAATATAAAAACACAAAATTCCCACTATTACCTTGTTTTATTTTTTAAGTACTTAAAATTATATAGCTGTCCTTTTTTTTATATATATATGAATACAAGTCGTTGAATTTAAAGAGTAGAACTAAAAAATAAATGTGGTTAGTTGTTACCTTCGTTCCTTTATTTTAAGTCGGCAAAACTCTTAGAAAATTAGAATGAGAGATTAAGTATATAGTAGGTAACAAAGTATTATACATATATTATATTATACATATATTATGTATAATACAACAAATAACGAAACCATTTTAGTAATCGCATTTATCGCATCACTTAATATTGTACTTCTGTCTTGAATTTGTTCCGTATAAGCTGCGCGACTGCATGGCCGCGCAACGTATGAAATGTTGTCACGCACTGCTCGAAATTCTCTGCGCATCATTCTGACAAATCAAATAAACATTTAAACATCTCACCAAATTAGCACAAAAGAAAAGAAAAACGATTGGTTTGTAAGAATTTCAAGTACGAATTTCAGCATTCCTTTTAAAAATATTTTAAGGGTTCGATACCTAACAATGTCGATTGTTTATTTTATTTGTAAGCCGAGTAAACCGGCCTAAAAATGTTCACTTCATTTTAGATATGCAGCGAAGCAAGTAAAAATATAGTGAAAACATTGCCTGATCTGCCATTGCGATCGATCGTGTTAATTTTTAATTTAAACTTTATTTTTCTCCCTCGATCGACAAACTACCCCTTTCTGACAACCCTGTGCGCGGGTCCGTTACGCGCTCCTACCTGCCGGACCAATTAATATTTGGCTTTTTTGTCTCTATTCTTTATAAACAGGGTCTTACCGTCCAGCCGGTGCGCTAAGCCCCCATACTCGATCCTGCTGTTAATACCCGACTGAAAATTTCCCCATATTCTGCTACCGGAGCGTGGGAACAGAGATTTTGTGGCCGTCCATCAGACTGGACCATCGATAATAATTATATTGTTTGATTAGAATAGTTAATACAGTGGAACTCCGATTTTACATTCCCGGAATTCACGTTTTCCTTTCATTTGCATGTTATTTCTGCAGTCGCTTGTCATTTTAGTACATTAAAAACCCTCTTTTACGTTTGTCTTTCCCGACTAAAATTTAATGTCTAAATTTAATGAAATTCGTTCGGCCAATTCGCAATTCGCCATAGAGTCAAGAGTGTGTCGGTCGTTATACGCATTTTTCATTCTTATACCTACGTCATTTTAATGTTTCGTTTTTTTTTATTGTTTTTACAAGCTATAGCATAGTATAGACAACATTCATGTTTGGGAAAGAATTAATGAATAACCCTTGCAGACTTACTTAGACGTTTACTCCAACGCAATAACATTAGACGTAATGGAAATTGATGAAATAGTGGACAGTCGTATAAACGATAACCTCCTACGAAGAACAAGTGTCTGCTCATCCCACAAACTCTGTTCCTACAAACGACGATGCCATTGAATATACCTCATTGAAGATCTAAAATCATATTTTACTAGTATTAGTAATGTACTACCAGAAACCTTTAATTTAATGTATAATATTGAAAGAATTTTTTATTTTTAATACCCCCAATTTATATTTTGCCTCTGTTTATATTTTTTTTGTGTTGGTCCCTTTAAATCGGGGTTTCACTGTATATAATATGATATTTCCATTTGAGTTTGTTATTTATTTATTCCTAGGTATTTGATACAATATTTTTCATTGGTGGGAATTTTAATATTAATTTCAGTGTTATCTTTCTGTTGAATAGCTAATCGTAGAAAGTATCTTTTATCCGTATTAATTGATAGTAGGTTATCATCCGTCTATTTTCTTATGGTATTAACATCCTTATTTGCTGATATATTAGCGTAGGTCCAAGTTTTTTCATTAATTATTAGTACTGTATCGTCTGCTTAGGATATTATTGTACCTTGTAATTTAAGTTTAAATATATCATTAGAGTATAAAATAAATAACAATGATCCAAGTACTGTGCCTTGTGGTATGCCAAAATCAGTGATTTCAGGTGTGCCACCGAGGCCAATATTTGTAAGTCTATTATATAGTTTCTTGTGTGATATGCTATCGAAAACTTTTCTTAGGTTTATAAATATACCAATGCATTTTTAATATCTATAATAATTATCTTCTTCTTCCACGGCGCTACATCTCAGGGTGGGATTTGACTACATCTATAAGTTTTCTCCACCGATTCCTATCCCTGGCCATTCTTTTTTAGTTCCCAGACTCTCTCATCCTACTCCAGTCAGCCCACCTCTTCCTTGGCCTGCCTCTAGGTCGCTTCCACTGGGATCATGATATTTAGTGTCCTGCCATCTGTCAACATGGCCAGCAAGCGCGGTCGCTTCATACATGCCTCGGATGCTCCGCATTCCTTGTATTGTAGAGTCAAAAAGCTTTGGAGTTTTATTTCTAATCGAAAACATTACTGCTGCAAATAAATTCGTCCTTTACTACGCACACTACGAGCGAGTCGAAATACGTATACATACATTCTCAACTTTCGAACGTCTATGAATCGCGTAAACACACAGATACCAGCATCAGTGGATTCTAACATTCGTTCCGTATCCACAAAGTTTGAAAGCATTCGCTAATTCAGTTCTGCCTGTCAAGGTCTTCGAATACTGTATACGCATTCGTTTTGAGAAATGTGTTTTGTGTGATGCATTTTTGATAGTGTGGCTTGAAAATCTGTTACAACAAAAACATGTATGTCAATAAAGTCTAATAAATAAATAAACTGTCTAGTCCTATCAGAAAAATGATAGCAATGTAGGATAGTTCACGTAAAAGAGGTTTCAGAGTTTAGAGACATTTTGTGATAATTGATATTTTTAAATTGTAATATTACGAATTATTTTCGTTTCCTTAAACCACGCCCGACCCGAGGATGTTTTCACTTAAAATAAACCATCTTTTAGTGTTATATTATTGTGTCACATTAATATTTTTGTTAGTATTTAAATTTTAAGCCGCGTGGCGCACAGCTGATCTGCGGGATGCTGTGGATACTGGACCGACTAGAGATTATATCTATCGTACTCATTTTGATAGGAGAGCGACATATATATGTATGTGTGTGTATATGAACACAGATTAATGATCTTTAAATTGTGCTGCTATTAAAGATGACGGTAAATGCCTCCCACGTTTTGTTTGGTACTACGTAATGTTTTTTAAATGTATCTCCAAATGAATATAATAGTATGTATTTCAATTTTTTAAATAGACCAAACTTTTTACACGTTGAAAAAAAATTTTTTTTTGTTAAATTTTCATTATCGTACATTATGAATGGATGAATTTTGCACTAGAGAAGTTCTACTTCTAAGAATGTGGAAGAGTATGGACTGTCAGGTCGATCTGGATGGAAAATAGGGAGAAGTTAGTTCTAATTTGCTAGGGCAGTCCTTGAAGATATTTAAAAAGTAGTATTTGATCAGCTCAACCAGGGTTTTCATATTATGGAAGTTTATTGCATCTAGAAAGGAGTAAAATGATAGGTTTATTCAGAGACATCTTCCTCTTAAGGGGGCTCGTCTACTTATAAATGCATTTGTGGTGTCACGTGTGGACTATTGTAACAGCTTCTATGCTGGCCTGCCAATGTTTCAGCTGGATAGATTACAATCCACTCTATATGCTGCAGCACAGATAATATAATATATGGGGTTTCCAAATTCTCTCATATAACATCCCTTTTACATCAGCTACATTGTCTCCCTGAAAGAGTTGAATTTAAAATGTGCTAGTCGATGTACAAGGCGACACACAACATGGCACCTCTGTATCTTCAAGAACTTTGTATCCCAGATAATTTGAATGGTAGACGTCATACACTCAGGTGAGCCTCTACTTCAGCCGCAGAGAAGGTTGTAGAACCGATCGACATTTGGCATTTGCGGTGGCAGGCCCAAAAGCGCGGAACTCTTTGCCTTCCGTCATAAGGAACAATTAATGCATCAGACTTTATTTAAGAAGAAACTAAAAACGCACCTTTTCAAAAAGTCATTTCCATAAATGAAAATAACAATTAGTAATTTTAAAAACAAAGATAATTGTTGAACTATAAACAGTTTATGTGTAAAGCGCCCTTGAGCTGAAAATTTTTACGAAAATGGCGCTATACAAATTATCCATTATTATTATGCAGTGGTATAGCGCTAAATAAAAAAATATCCTCTCCCCATATGTATGTATTTCGGTTAAATGTAAAAAAGTTTGACGTTTTTTGTCTATAGTCTAACAAAGCTTAAAAAACTGATGTTAGATAAATATATATGTATGTTGTTTCCAGATGTTTTTAAATGTTCAACGCAAAATTTTTGTGAACGATTAACCTTCATACTTCACACGTGTACATTTTTTCTCATTTACTGCGGAGAACTTCAGTGATCTGTTTTGAAACATGGAATTGGAGCAAAAATAGTAGTACCTATTTCACTCACTCTTGCAATCTATGGTAGGTAAGTACATTTTTCAGCTAATAAGTATATTAAATAATATTAGATTGCTTCAATAATTACTGCGTATAATTGTATAACAACACGATGAAGGAGCAAGGGGTCCGAAGTGACCCGGCAAACCAAAGTCCAAAAAGTATAATTGCATAAAAAATCCGCCCCTTCCCCGGAACACAGCGAATGAATAGCTCTAATATTAACCCCTCCCAAACCATGCAGTGACACAGGTCTACCATCATAATTAAACCTGTAATATTTCGGTAAATACATGCAACATAAAATTCATATTTTAGATAATCCTAAAGAAAATATTAGCGCTTAGGAATAACTAGTGAAAAATCAATTATGAAAAGGGAATCATACAAAAATAATTTTTTTTTTCATTCAATCCGTCATAAAATTAATGCGTTGGTAAAATTAGAATTTGTGATATGAAAAACAGAGATCACATACTATTTTCACAGCAAGAAGATTAACATACTTACTAATATAATTGTCTCTTTCTCATTAATTAAATGAAGACAGATAAGAAAGAAAGACACACTGTAGAGGACTTAATGAATGCTCTAAATTATGTTATTAATCATTTTTTTCAAAATTGAATGCTTAATATTTAGAGTAAATTCGTGCCATTAAAGTCTTATAAAATCATATTTTTAAAATTAGCAATATTAACTTTGTGGTTAAAATTCATATTTTTTATTTATTATCTTTGTTTTATTATCTTCGTTTAAACCGCTAATGTATTTAACCGTTTTAGTGCCAAGCAATTTTCGATACAAACGATCGCAGCGCTTTTGCGACGCGTAGCATTCAAACGGTTAAACTCAATTCAGTGGTTAATAAAACAAAGATAATAAATAAAAATAAAAAAAATAATAAAATCATTTTTTCCAACAGTTATTCACGGTAACACGAGTTGACAGCATGGCTGCGTTCGGGTATTTTATATCATGGTACGGTAAAGGTTAAGCGAGCTTCTTGTAAACTGCTGACCGAGCAGTTTATATAAAGCGCCCTACAAAAATGGAGCTATAAAAATTATCTAATGTTATCTATATGATATCTAGTTAGGCGTTAAAAATGATGCACACTATCTGTCATGTATTCCGGTGTATACAGTCACAGATATAGTGTTATGCGACCTTGTCAAAGGACAAAAAACAGACCATTTCTTGACAAAATGACAGGATTTGACATTGGTGCTATTGCTGTTATTAATACTGACTGTTGACGTCACCGACGGAGGTTTTTCATCGCACGGTCTGTTTCTGCTCACGCCGACGGTCTTGACCTTTCTTATCCTAGAGTCGGGCTTGTGTCACGAGTTTTTAAATTTATGTCTTGTTTATAGAAACATCCAACGTTTTTTTATTCGACTCGCACCCATCTGGAGGTGACTATGGTTGCTTTTGATCTTTAGTTGCGTGCTGTGGTTCCAACAGAAAAATAATAGAATCGTTTTGTTATACGATAAGTGTGTCGTTATTTTACTACATATTATGTAACGCATCAAAGACGCAGTAACGTTTATACCGTTATTGTGATTGTGATTATTTATCGTTACAATCGAACACAATCACAATAACGGTTTTTTTGCCATCACTAAAAGAAAAAACCTTTAGCGCAAAAATCATATCTATGACAATTTAGAATTTTAAATTCTCGTGTATGTAAAGCAGACTTGAGGTGAAATGGCGTTAGATAATTTTTTAATAAATTCACATTTTATTTGGGAAAAACAAATTACAGCCAGGACTCGAACCCAGAACTTATGACCACGTATCCTCGTATATCCTCGTACTCAAATGCATCAAAACAACAGTACACAATTCAGCACGAAGCGTACAGACACATCCGGTACATACGCACCTTAACCGACTCTTTAAAGTTTGAGAGATCACTGTCTACATTCGTTGACTTCTAGTTAATTTTTATTAAAAGGTAATAATAATAATAAAATCTTAAATACTAGTTAAATGTATCAATTATAACGATTTACATATAAAATCAATTTCATCGAAAAATATTGTTATTGCGCTGCCGGGATTCGAACTTGGATGTCTTTCCAAACCGTGGTAGGTGCATTATTCAACTATGCTACAGCGACATTATTTGAAAGCCGTCAACCTTATTTTTACGGAACCTCAAATACACTTGAGTAAACCGGTAGCAGACGCCAGAATTAACAATTCATTTTTATTAAATTTTGGACAAATTGATATACAATTCGTATCACTTTCATGATTTTTACAAAATGGTATATAGAAAGGATAGAACATCTTAATTTCTGGCACACCTCGTATATTATCAGTCCCGGTGGTATTATTTAAAACACTATCAGTACCGAGCTCAAAATACGTCAGACGTATTTGAATTTTTTCCATATTTTTCCCGTAAAATTCTCGGATATTCAATTCAACACAAAAAATGTCAATAAAATGTGTCCACCATGTAAAAAAAAACCGTATAATTTATCTCTGTACGTATGGCAAAAAACGCACCTTTTCCTTATGTTGACTTTGTCAGCTGCGAACGATTGCATAATGCAGTTTTGTTTATTGGTTGACTTCGTAGCGACTTCCATACAAAAAAAGGAACACCCCATCCTTAGAGCAGAAATCGCCCAACTGTTTCGAGCAGATAATAAAAATTGATAATTTATACAGAAAAAAATAAAATTTACTATATTTGTTACTCAAAGCGTTTCAAGCTGTTGAGCCAGGCGCAGTTCCGTCTTCTGACAAATGGTCGATCAGTTGCATAATAACTCTTCCTGCGGCTGAAGTAGAGATTGACTCGAACATTTGTCGTCTTTCAAGTCATTTTATTTATTTAATTAATAAATCCACATAATTTTATTGCATTGTAAAGTAACTTTTTGTTCTTGACGTGTACCGCAAAAATGAATAAATTACCTTTTTGTATACGAAGAATTGGAACTATACGATCATGATACCGTATTTATTTATCGTATTGATCTAAATCACAAACTGTGATCTAATCACTGATATATCAAAATTACAATCACTATTAGTGATGATGTATCTGAAAATACGCGTGTTAGTTGTATGTCGCAGTGTATACGGTGTATGTTGTGTCTAGAGCAAGGTATAGAAATAATAGAGCATTTACAAAGGTTGGCGTTTATTGATGGATGAGTGGCTCGCTCGAGATGCCGATAAAAGAGGAAGGCCTGCGGAGAAGTGGTCGCTAGCTCCGTGGAGAGTGTCCGTCACGATGTAAGATGTCTGCTGATTGGTTGGTTGGATTTCGGCCCTATATGGTTGTTAAGTGAATCCCTACACGGTCATCCCTACACCCTGTGGAGCGCGTGTAGATTTGGTAGTACAGAATACCAAATCAATAATTTGTTCATTCATCTATCGTCAATAGATTTTCCATAATAAAATTAAAAAACTATAAAAACTACGTCCCTAAAAATAAACGTTTGAGTACCGCCGACTTCACATCCTGGATGAGAGAGACCTCCAAACACAATACCAATCATTTGAACCCTTGGGCATCTGGTTGTATGGGTGCTTTTTGTGTGCATTTTTTTTGGTTCGCTTCGGGTTCGACTCTTTCCTTTTTTTTCTCGTCCTACGAGGACTTAAACACGGCGGTACTCAAATAGTTACCGCGAGTAAATTAAGAAACCGAATAAAAAGTAGCCCGTTGACGCTTACTCTTTTTATTTTAGTTTTGAGGTTTTTTGACCAAGTTCCGTGTGACTTAATTTTTTTTTTTTCTAAAGAAATTTGTTGAGTAGAAAAAATATCGTGGCACAACGTGAAAAGATTCTTTTAACTACTGTAACAAAGCACTCATTGTGTACATTAATAATATCATATTGCTTAATGTTCTTAATTTTACAACCACATTAGCGTTAGTGAAATATATTCTGTTGTATAATAATACGAAGGCCGAATATCTGTTTTCTAGATGTTAATAATATAATATAATCTTCCGATATTTATATTTTGAAGTTTGCTTAAACAATAATAACGGTGACTAGTGAAGTGACCGCCTCGGGCTCATGAATGCTGCTTTAGTTTATATTAGATTTTTTATACGAAGGAAGTCCTGCATGTGTAAGAATTAATGGCTCATTCACACCATGGTTTGATATTACAAAAAGTGTTAAATATGGTTGCGTAATATAATATAATAATCATGTGAAATAAGTGAAATGTAACACAGATGATGCAGTATTAGTGGTGAATTAACAAGAATTTAGTGAGTAGGATGCAGGATATATGCAAGGAAAACAGCCTTATAATAAATGCAGTTATTTATAATAGAAAGAAGTCTCGGTATCAGCAGGTGATGTATAAAAGTGAAGTCTCAATAATCGACGAGCACACATGAGAAGATGTATCAATGTTGATGAAACGAGTTTTATATCAGGATTGAAGAGTGTGGCGCTCTATCCTGCGAGGAATCGGCGTGACGTTGAATTAGTTAAACATTTATATAAATATGTATGGGAAAATTGACATTGACTCAGTGATCACAATTCAAACGAAGTTTAATAAATGTTGCAATACTGGGAGTCGATCGATCTGCCTCCGAGTTGCGTATTATATATTAAATAATATTATTCGACCCCAACAAACTCTCGTGAACAATAAAGCCGAAAATTTCCCACAGTTAGTTGGAGCCAAGACACCATTGTGTACGTGAGCTACAATTAATAATATATTCAATTCAATTCAGAATCGTACAATCCATAATACGAATGATGAATACAAATGATGTTATCGATATTAAATATTATTTAATAAATTAATATGTAATGTGACGATCTGGTATCGAGTGGGTACTGTACTTGGACCTTTGAGCGATGACGCTTCTTGAAGAAGCTGTATTGATTGGTTTGAAAATGGACGTTTACAAACCAGGTGTACAACAAATAAATAAATAAATAAATAAACAGGAGTGTGTTCAATTATTGTACACTTCCAGTGTTCACGCGTGGCTGCGAATCTTGGACTTGGGATAAAATAAAGGTCCAAAAACTAAAAGACATGAAAGATATATGTTGGACATCACATAAAGAGAATTGCGTGGATAAGAGAAAAGACAAGACCAGTTAATGCAATTGAATTCGCCAAGCAAATTAAATGGCAAATGGGCAGGCCGCGTCGCTCGGAAGATGGACAATCGTAGGCCGTCCTAAAACATGCCGGACTGATGAAATCATCAAACTCTCCGGAAATATGCGGCAGCTAGTAACAATGGATAGAGAAAAGTTGGAGACACCGGGGAGGCCAGCAGTCGATAAAGATGATAAGAATATATATATTTTTTTTTTAAATTTAATAAATATCGTCTTATCTGCCATAAATTGTCTGGTCTCTTTGACAGGACCTTGAACAACAGCTGAATCGCGATTGTGACTGTGATTATGTCGATTGTACCGATGATTGGTACCTGATATTCGCATTTCTTCGAGCAATGACTGGTACACTAGAAACTAAACCTACAACAGTTAAATCTCAGTTACTAATAATCGTTACGATCACAGCCACAATAACGGTTTAAATAACTATATTATATAGTTATTGTATGATATCCGTAATTCATCAATCTATCATTGGTACACTACAAACTAAATCTCCAGTCAGAGGGAACATTTACTGTAATTTTTACACCCATATCGCTATTAAAATCGTTCGTAGGGCCTAGAAAATTCAGTGTTATTAATGTTATAGGTTTTTTTATCTAAAATGTTTGAAAATCTAATATTTATTGTGGTCTGCTGATTAATAATGACATAAGCGAGGAGTCTCCACATGTGTGTGGGTGCCCTTTGCCCTAATGGTGCAGATGTCTCGTGACCGACAAAGGTCCCGAGGTCGAGACCCAGCCTGGGAAAGTAACACACGTTTTATACTATGCTAATATTATCAAAATTCAATCTGTATAGCAAACAGGTTTACAAGTCTTAAATTGATATTTTTCATAGTTTAATGATTATGTTTATTGACAAGGCGTTATTAAAATATAAAGGCGTGTACACCAATCATTATAATTGATTTACACATATATGATTTAAAGTTTTCTTCACCTGTGGTTCATTTGAATTTATCATAAGTAGTTGCACAATTAAAAAATTAAGAGATTTATAATTTAATTAATATTTGTTTCTTCAAGGGTCAATCTTTCGCCTTCATATTCTCTCGGTTGACACCTTGACATCCTTCTTCGCACTGTCTCCCCAGCGGAACCTTGGTCTTCCATTCGGTTTTTTCCTCCTTGGAGTTCCATCGAGTATCCTTTTCGAATCATGCAACCGTTGAGGATGTCCTGCTCATCTCAGTTAAAGCATTTTTCTGTGTACTGATAATCTGAACTTTTTTTACTGTATCGTTGACTAGCATCACTTTGTTTACTGCGGTCTAGAAAAACTCTACAGTAGACCGGTCAAATCAATTCAGTCACTGTATTCTCCTTCTTCCAGAGCGCAGACTTCTAGCAATATTTCTTTGTATTATGATATTTTAATGGTAAATTAATTAGGAAATTTTTTAATAAATTCAAAAGATAAAGATCAAATTAAGCCACTCGGGTGTATATAAATTTATTGTCCCTCATTCTATACAAGCAAAACCGCTCGTAATGTTAATATTCGTGTCAAGGAACATCATAAATACTTAAACAGAAAAGGTTTCCCAGAATTTGCCAACCATATTATTGAAAAAGACCATTATTTTAATAATACCACAGGGGTCAATATCCTCCATAAAAACGGGTTTGGCCTCCTGTTGGACATTTTAGAAGCCCTTGAAATAAAAAAGGCAATAAATAACGGTACGCCAATTCTTAATAATCAAATTAATTTATCCATTAGCCCCATATTAGGTATGTTTCCTTTAAAATCAATTTAATATCCACGCATACACAATTTTCCATCCCTTAATGTTCCGTCTATCTGCATATGTATTCTGTCTCTCTTTTTCGCATATAATATTATTTTCTGTCTTCATTGATGTTCTATTTAACTATATATGCGTTCTTTCTGTCTCCCTCTCTATGTATATACAAGTGCACTCTTTTTGTATTTATGATAAGTTTCAAATACGTCCTGATGAAGTTTGAGATAGGCGAAACCGGTTGACGTATAATAAATGTCGTGGTTTCATACAAAGCGATTGTTATTTTATTTAATATAATACGTTAATACGTCAAACCACAATGTGATTGGTCTTCACAAAAATAAAATATAATATATTATGCATTTCAATTAATCGAAATAATAGTAAAACTACGATTTTTTTTAAATGTTTATATTTCTGATATCGTTGGTATTAGGAACATGCACCCCTAAAATATTACGCATGTGAACATACCCCCCCGACACTACAACAATATGGCATTAATAATTTATCATTTTGATATGTATTGTCAATGGTACCATTCTGACTTGAAATCTTTTCCAGACGGATGCTATCTTCGTCATATTTTTTTACATCTTCTAAAGCATTCTCATTTGACCATCCACCGGTTTGGCTGGCGACCATGTATAATATTATATTAAATATACGTAACACGAGTAGTGTCGGCACCAAGCGTCTGCCAGTCGCGATTCTTTCGTCATTTTTTTTTTACATCTTCCATAGTATTAGATAATTCGAGTATCACGCTCGAGGCTCTAGACTGTACCGTCGTGCAGTCACTCCATACGAAGTGTTCCACACGTGCTCCTGGCATTATACATAACGAAGAACTTGTGAGCGAGGCGATGATTCCTTGGTTCTACGCAAGTCGAAATTTTTCGATGACAAATGCCCAATCAACCCGTAATAGTCTAGTGATGGTAAACCATTACGTAACTGTGATTGTGATTGGTGAACCATTACGTAACTGTGTGTGTGATCGATGATTGGTAATTAAGATTTAACTGTAGGAGGCTTACTTTTTAGTGTACCCGTCATTGCACGAAGAATTACGTTAATCAGTTATCAATCAAACACAATCACAGTTACAGTAACGATTTTACCATCACTAATGTAGTACCGTTCCGTCGGTGATTTGAAACACATGTGCTTCCTTTCATTCCCAAATGCGAGCGACACAGGGTCACTATAAAGCGGTTTGTGTCTTGTATATAACATGTAAAAAATTCAACCATACACCGATACTACTAGCGTAATATAATAACGAATATTTCATATCATTAATTGATACACTATTAAAAAAAGGATTGCTTTGGAGGTTTGGTCATACGGGGAATGGAGAAAGTGTTAATGGCAACAAAAATAGAGGACATCCGCGAAAGTCTTGGCACGATCACGTAATATGGTCCCGTTAAAAGCCCCATTAATCGACGTGAAGGTGTATTAATGCAGATGAGGTGAGAATTGTGTGTCAAGGCAGAACAGTGTGGCGTTCAAACCTCTCTGCCGCCTATCCCAGTGAGAAATGGCAAAATCGTAAGTTAGTTAGTTAATTAATCGACACTGCACACACACTTAAGTATGCAGATAAAAATAATACGGAGTTGTGTGTGCAGTACGAAGTTGAATTAATATCTATTATAATATTGCCTTTCGTATTCATTCGGTGTATTTTCTTAAGAAATCCGCTAATGGGCAGTACAGATTAGCAAAAATAATAATAAATATTTATATCCATTTACAATACTTCCGCATTATGCAATAGATGTCACTTATGTATAATATATATATGTTATTTTTTACTCGAAATAAAGATAAGGTACACAACATGGTGCAGTATTACCGCATTAAAATATAGATTTTACTGAAACCCTGGCCTCGAAACCCGAAAACCCGGAAACACTATACCTCTCAATACAACTGGACACAGATATAGAAAATTCCTCGATTTTAACTTCAGAAGTATCCGATACTTCTCATTTATTGTACAAAAAAATGTTCAGAAACTGTATGACCACATCGTCCGTATTTTTTTCCCTTTTTAAAGTGATTTTATGAACATTCTCCGTGGGAAAATTGACCGTAACGGACCAGAGACTGTATACTTTAATTCTGAAATACTGATTTTTATTTGTATTTTATCGTCTATAAAAATATATCGTAATGCATTTGTCGTATTTCTCGTACATTTATAAAGTGCGACCTCGCCGGCAATAAAAATAAGTATCGTATTTTATTGCTAGAACTTAAAATTGGTGTCGTTAAATCAGGCAGCCGGTTAAGATGAAATATTAACACAATGTTGTGTTTACATAATCAAATAAACATTTGAAAAGCTGTCAAAAGTGCTTTATCACTTTTGAGTCAAAATACTCTGCCAGCAAGCGAGTCAGGGTAAATGCATCTATAGGGTAAATGCATCTATAGGGTAAATGCATCTATGGGGTAAATGCATCTATGTCTCCTAAATACGTTTGAAATTGGATTACAGTGCTGCAATATATAAATAAATGTTATAAATCAGTATTTAAAGAGACAGTTCATAGATGGTGCGAATCCAAACATTAGTTTGCTTGTAATATCGTTTCAAATGATGACAGTTGTTTGATGTCAACTTGCGAGTTGTGTATGCCTTTTCAATCATTCCTATATCTCCACAATCTGTTGTGCCAGGATGCTAATATTAGGTGAATACCTTCATTTTTAATTGAAGTTTGTGATGTACGAGTGTATATTAGTTTTGTGATTATTTACGCATATTACGATTTATTAGACCAGATACGCTTACCCCATAAATTTTACACCGTGGGAAAAGTGCATCTTCTATACGTTTGTATGGAAACTTTCTCAATTAGTGATGTGTAGACATTATTAAAAAAAATTAATTAATCAATTTCGAAAACAATCACTATGATATCTCGCACTTCCCCCGACTAAACAATTTTATTAGATTTTTTTGAAACTTAGCACGTTTTACCCGTCATTAAGTACTAAAATAACTAATTTATATTGCCATTAAGCAGATCAGTAAAGACATTATCATTTTTTTTTCCAATTAGTCAGAAATAATACAACTAGATGCTCTTACCCCAAATTTGGGGTAAATGCATCTACTCGTACAATTTTTATAAAATGCTTACAATATCAGCTATCCCGAAAGGATAAATTCCGATTTTAAAGATTTAAATTAGGAAATGGTTAATAATCCTTCTATCAAAGTCTCAAAGTCATCGCATAATCTTATGAAGTTTGAGAACAGTTCAAAGTTTATGTCAATGATTTATATGTCGCACTTACACCGATTCACCTTACGTACATAAAATTCCTTCACAGAGATGAAAATACCTCATGGAACCTATTACATCATTGTGTTGTTTCTAGTACACGTGTTGCTTTTAAAGTGTGGTGTTGGTTATACCATCCATGGGCTGAGAGGTGAATGAATGTTTGTATTTTTTAGGAACTCGTTACTGAATAAATACTCTCCGCAGCGTGCAATTTTTGGACCAGGTGTGGGCTGCAATGTATGTTCCGGGGAAGGGTGAATTTTTTTATCACTCTCGTACAGTCATACTCAATAATTCATAAAGCAATCGAATGTCACTTAGTATACTTGTATTATGTAAAACAATACGCAATATACCGTAAAATATATCAATAGTTGAAAAATGTACTTATCTATAGGTCGATTTTTTGGTCATGGCACTTCAAGAATGTATTCAAAAGTCATTATTATTATGTGATTAATATTATTTCATTCTCTATTCATGAAATTTCGCACCCTTGTCTTACTACCTTCTTAATGAATGCTTATGGTGATGATATCGTTGTAAATAGTGATGAGCTCCAAATCACGAACCGTGAGTCAATCACCGATATCTTTGAGCCACACTCACTATCAGTGATTGAATATCTGGGAATATCGTGATTTGTGATTCACTATTTTATTTATATTTGGTTGTGAACCTTGATTCGGCGCATGTGCATATATGAAACAAAAGTATTCATGAAGGAATGACGTTATAATTCGTGATTCTGTCAAAAAGTTTTACGCATTTGACCTGAAATGCTGAGAATTTGACCTGAAAAATAAACTCACATTTTTTAAGGGTTTTTATTGTTTTTGTGATGATATTAAATTAGATATATATTATTTATATATGTTTTTAACGCAAATAAAGTTTGAATAATATAAGTAAATACTCTCAAAATTATGTTTCTATTTTATTTATTTATTTATTTCGTGTATTGTATTATATCGTGCGGCGCACGCGTATTAGTAATGAAACTATGATCACAGTCACAGTTTTCAATCACTGATATTATCGAATATCAATCACAATCACACCAGTGAGTTAAAAGTAGCATTTTTTCTCATCACTGTATTTTTAGGAGTTGTATACGAATTATGACAGCTGACTTGACTCACCTCACAAGTGGCAATTTTTAGGATTACCCGCGATGTCCGCTGAATCCTGCCGCTCAAATCCCGTGCGACACAAGAGTCCTATCGAGTGTGGTGGAACTCCAATTTCCTCAAGAACTATCAATAGTTTCATCCATTTAACATTATTAAAGGCCATCAAGTAGTTAATAAAACAAAGATATAATAGAAAACTGTATTCCCATGACTTCTATATTTTTTACCGTGCATTTAACAAATCCTTTTTTTTTAATAGTTTGCACCCCATTCAAAGCTTTTTTAAATCAGACTATTATTGCGTAAGTGAGACCGGTGACGTCATGATTACAATTATTCAGCTATCGAAAATTTCTTCCATCCGCCAGGGTGAGGAATCGTAACCCGGTTCGGGAAATTGTGAAGGAAATGACTCGACATATTCTCATTTAATTGCTGCTGCCTTCATTTCACGGGCTGTGGCGCCTGGGAAGAGGACGCTACGATGATGGATCACCAGTCAATAGAGATGGTCGTATTTTTACCGGCGTTCCATCGTCCTCTTCTTCTAAGCAGAGCGAAGACTGTTCTTTAGTTCTTAGTATATACAAACGGAAGAGATCTTTATATTCACGAAAGAGCTTTCGTAAAAATGTTCTGTACAGAGTATTTTGTCATCAGGACTGATATTACGTCAAGTATTGACTTATCTTCTTGTTCTTCTTCGGCGGTCTTTCGTTGTGAGAATGATATCTGCCATGGTTTATCTGTTATAAGTCCTCGCGTGGCTTGGGAGTCCTATCCTCGAACTGCATTGCCTTCCATAAATTGTGCAGGTGCTTTCACTAGTCAGGGAATTCTGAGAGACGGATATTCCTCATTTTCCTTTCTCTTTTTTTACTTTGTAATACCGTGTCAAAAGCAGTGTTGATGTTTTCAGACACCCTATTTCGAGTTGGAGCGCTCTTCGCTCCGCGTCACTCTCCACAGATAGATGTAAGATAATTTGTAAATCGGGAATAAATACTATAAATTGTTACATGATACGTGAGTATTATTCTCGTCACCATCCAACCCCGACTGTTCAAGAGTAAGAACACGACAGGTAAAACTTTGCACATTCGTAATTTGACGATTTATGCGAGTTCCCCTGCAGGGCCAACGGGGTGGGACCAAGTTCACTGGCCCCGCGCTCGGCTGCTCACGCACCGGCGACCTTAGACAGGGATCAGTCACGACCGGCGGCTAGATGCGACTGTCAGTTGATCTGATTCGCGGTTCGATTGTTTCCACAGAAGATTGTGCTGGATGCTCGGTGACTTTGAATACATGGTGGTGGGATTGAATTCTAGATTGTTGTTATATCATTACAGTCATTAAATCATGTCAGTATTGACATATGGTGATCCCAACCAGATGAGACTCGGCTCCTACTTCATCTTCACAATTCCCGGTCTCGGGTCACCCTCACGTGTTTCCAAGATTTTTCCTAGCAGATGCGATGCATCTATCCAACACTGTGGCCAAGGTTGTACCTGAGATAATCTATTTTTCTAGGCTGAGACTTTAATGCGTAATGTAGCCAAAGAATTGAAAAATCTTTTATTCACTGTTGTATTTAGGGTTTGCGGTTGTTGGATTAGTGGAACCTTCGACCCTCTGTCATCATTTTTTCCCTTTATCCTAACAAAACGCTTACATATTTCGCACTGTTTCCGTACTTGATGTTCCGGTCCAAAATCTCCCCCCCATGCACTGGTCTGGTCATAGCACACCGATTAACGGCGCGCGGCTGCCGCCCACTTTAAGATATCGTACGTAACAATAAAAAATGACGAATGTAACAGAAAGAACAGAAAACCTGAAGTGAAAGCGTGTTGTGGGAACTCAACTTGTCGGAAGACAGGGATGAGTGAAGAAATCTGACACAGATATATTGACAGCTGATGATTAAAATGATAAAGAAGTTGGCAAGTGCCCAGCACACTGGACCACAATGGCAGTGTCAAGAGGTGAATAGCATGGTACTCTATCCATGGAGCTGATGATGACTTCAATAAACACTAACAGTGTAGCTAACTACTTATTATTTAAGAATAATGAGACAATACGAACTATTCACTCCACACTAGAGCAGTACCAGGCGAAAACACTGTCACAACAGACTAAAGACACATATGTTTATTTGTTTCAATTAATGTTATTAATGTTAATGGTATCAATTTTTTTTTAATATGTTTTTACCTTTTGTATCTCAATAAAGTGGAAATTGTCGGGGTTTATGAGGGCTATTTTGTGTTGACAGCTGTGCGGCACCGCTCTGTCACTATGTACGGGACGTTGTCGTATAGTAGTTCAATAGTAACGCCATCACATCCGGTCATCAGATTAAAAGGTAATATAATAATATCGATTTGACCTTTGGAGATGTACCTATCAAAAATTTGTTACAAAATGCTGTCGGACCGGTGTCACGACAAATATAAATTACAGCCATTGGAAGATATTATTGTGATTAAGATCGCAGATTTTCAATTCAGTATCTTAATGTTAATAATTAAATATGTCTTTAAAATGTTTGTATCATATAAATATGCATTTTGCTTTTTAATTCTGACTGTATAGAGAAAGTATTAAATAGTATTAATAATTATCAAAATCACTTCTCATTCTTTAACCGTCTTACCTGACTCGGAAGTGCTCGATATCTCGTCCGTGGTCCAGTAGTTCGGGCGCCGGCCTACCTCTTGCAGGGTTGTCTCGACATCATTCCCCATCCTAGTATCGGGGTTCCCCTCGGTCTCCACCCTTTTGTGTGTATGAGTGCTTTGTACGTATGAGGAATTTATTCGAGTACGGGTGACTCGTTGGAGGTCGACCTGCTTGAGTGGAACTCCACCTACGCATCTACCTCTCACTCTTCATACCTCGTGTTTTGCAACTCCGTTAGTCTGTCCGTGTAAGTGTGACTCAAACCATTATGTGTTTCGTCCACTGTCCCTCTTTTGGTAGTGTTTTTTGATGAATGGATCCCTGAACTACTGCACCTTAATTTACCATTAATTTTTCATCTGTATGTAAAACCATGTTATATGATTTTTATTAATAAAGACAGCACTTAATGGATGCTGGAGGGTCTAAATTTTAAAATCTTTGCGATAATTGCTAATAACAATATTGAATTTCTTCTCATTTTTCGTTTTGCATGCACTTAAATATGTTGTTGAATTAAAGTCGCGTATTTTGATTAGATTTGATGAGTGGGACCGACAAAGACGCCCTAGCTTCTAAACCGGTCCCGGGAAAGGGTGGTCCCCCCCCCCCCCTCCTTGTGCTTTGTACGTGTAACGAGACACATTTGTCCTCGCTACGTGTCCCGCCCACTGCAACCTCTTTACTTTCATCTTCATCAGGATATTTAGGGCGGTATACCGTTCCTGATGTTCCAGATAATTGCAGTCACTAACAGTTAGACGTCTTCCCGCTCGGCCATGGACGGTTAAGCGAGATATCGCTACAGGCAACGTTTTTAGCGTTGTACAGGTTGGACCATAAGGTTTTGCTCTTTTGAAAATTCAATAATAATAAAAAAACTACAGATCGTATGATAATGAATGTTTATTTCACTGAAAGACTACAATTGGTGAAATCGTGTCCTAAAAATAATATCGTGTAAATGTCCATCATCCCGCCGCTGGCATTTCTCGAACCTGGCACCTATGTTTTGAAACACTCTGACATAAAGCGCGTGGGTGTTGGCTACCTCTTGACAAATATTTGCATTAAGTTAGGTTATTGTGGCAGGTTTATCATTTAGTATTATTTAAGTTGATCTTGGTGTCGCCATAGCAACAGAACTCTTGGGAGTCGACAAATACGAATTTTCTCGCATAGAGTCGTTAACTTCGCTTCTTCTGCTCCGTGGCCGCCCAGTTTTCTTCTTATTTAGCGTTGAACCGGTCTCCTCGAACTTCTTGAGACACGATTTAATTTAATTAACACTCAGACATTAATTCGCTGCATGTAATCAGTAGAATCGTTATTTCTGCAAAACTGTTTTATTTACATTGCGACTAAATTTCTAAGGACTAGACTCCCGCGCGTTGTCGCCCGAGTTCTTCTCCTTCGTGCGGTTCTGAAGGATCATACTGTATGTGAGAATCATAACCGTCTCCAAAGTCGCGGGGTCTATCGTGGATATTGCGTGAGAAGCAAGGATAGAAAAGGTAATTAGAATAGAAACGCGTACTTACCATATACACTGATTTATTGAAGCTAAGTTACAAAGGCTCGATTAGAATGTACTGTTTGAATTAACGCAATGGAAGCGGAGCTAGTAACATATGCTGCTGACTGCACTGTGAATGTGATACCGCAAAGTTTTACCTAAAATAACTTCAGCCACCTAGTTATATGACACGTTCCACACTTGTACAGGAAAGTCGTGTGGATGTTGTACATTTGAAATAATCTCTCGTGACGTTTAGTAATATTGAGCAGGGTAAGCGATAAATAATTTAGGAATGCGGGCCTCTAAGATTTTGTATGAAATTAAATTATAAACATTAAAAATAGCATTTATAATAATTTTGTATAATATGTCAATGGTATAAATATTTTAAATATAATGTTCATCAATTACCATCTCTCGTATAAACTTAATCACGTACTCGAGAACGGCGGAACGGATTTTGTTGCGGTTTTTTTCAGCGTTTTGGACATTTCTCTGAGAAGAATTTAAGCCTTAAGACGTCTGGATGCTGAGCAATTAAGAAACGTGATACGGATAAAAATCGTACTTGTGGGATATTAAATTCGATATGGCGGGCTAATTTATAGGAGATGTGTCTAAACAATTATGAGAGACCTAATTATCAATAATTATACAAAATACTTTGTTTAAACCGCTATTTATTATTTATTATAACTATTCAGAATTTTCCAATCACCTACAGGAAACAAACCATTCATTTGATATTAATAAGGATTTAGAAATTATATATACAAATACTAGGGGTTTATAGTTAATAAATAAATTTAAAATTTTAGAAATAATAAAAAGTGTTAATAGCAAGCTTAATATTATAAATGACCAAATTTAAAAGGTGACTCTTTACAAATAGTCACCTTTTAAATTTGTTTTCATATTAGTTCTTACTCTTCTTCTACATTTTATAGATTTGTTTTTATCTACGCTTGCATTTTTTAATTTCAGTATACATTGTTTCCTGACGAAGATACCATAGGAGTAAAATAATTAATGTGTTAAATTAGTGATTTAAACAAAGTATTTTGTATAATTATTAATATAAAGTGAGGCTACAAAGTAATTTTTCAAATACTGAAGAAGTGACTTAATTATCATTTAATTAATATTTTTTATTTATTTATTTAATTCTTAACATAAGCACTCCTGTATATGCTCTAATATAAACAAAATTAAAGTATTTTTTTTACTAAAACTTATTTTTTACATATTTGGCCAGTTTCATTTCAAATCTATTCAATTTCTCCTCCTTCCTTATGTTTTCTCGCATTTCATTAAATATCTTCATCGCACTGTACATCATCGATTTCTGAGACTTGGCCTTCTTCCCGAATGGCAGTCTATCCCTTTCTCTTGTACGGTGCTCGTGCTCATGTTTATGTGATTTAAAGATTTTTGTCACAAAAATGGCGCTACACAATCCAATATTATTATTATTATTATAGAAAACTGCACACACGACTGATTTTGTGCAGTTGTCATGGAATCATAATAAGTTTATGTTTTTCTAAAATTAATTTTGAGTATATCTTACAAAGTATTATATGACACTAAAGATTATTTTTGATAAAATAACTGTCATCTACTAAAAGTCGGTGGGATTTTATATTTCCACAAACATATCTGGCAGGAATACTAAATAGTTTATACTATAAGGGCCGGTAGTAAATTTTTACTATAGTAAAAAAAGTTACTAAAGTAAAACTTTTGCGAAAACGGGTTTGATCGTTAGTAAAAAAATATTTACATCTCGAAGGACATCATCTCATTTTACCCTGAAATATCCGATAATAAAACCGAGTCGATAGTTAAAAGTACACATTGATATCCCTGTTCCGTACAGAAAAGAAGAATACAGATAAGGGTGGTTCTCCGATCTCGGCTTCTCTCAACCGGCGATAATGATAATTATATAGGACTAATGAATGCTCTAAATTATGTTATTAATCATTTTTTCAGAATTGAATGCTCAATATTTAGAGTAAATTCGTGCCATTAAAGCCATTTAAGCTAATAAAAACATTTTTTCTAACTGTTATTTACGGTAACACGAGTTGACAGCATGGCTGCGTTCGGGTATTTTATGTCATGGTATGGTAAAGGTTAATTTTCGTGGGTGTAGTGTCCAATTTTAATAATTTTTATTTTGTATTTATAATCTCTTTACATAATTGATATACGATATTTTTATGTTGACATATGTTGTTTTTAGTGCAAATTTTCCAACACCTTGTTTCTGTGCAATATCGCTGCCGCGGTGCCGCGGTGTTACATTAATTACACCGCCGATATCCGTGTGGAATAAAATTATTTAAATGCCTTTTTCCCAGTATTTAAAATGCGCTTCGATTAGAATTATTGCAACGCCGTGACGTAATCGCCGGCCGTCAAGAATTCGATTAATTAAATGTCTGTAAACGCGATGTAAATTACATTTAATAAGCCAGTCTGATGCGACAATTATGCTAATTGGGACCGGAGCAAAACGATCCGTAATGACATTTTATCAATTCTGGCGGGTCAAAATCGTAAAGACGTATCATTATTTTCGCTTACAAACGGTACACGATCATTTAAAATAAAATATATAGTAAAATTTATTTTACTGGCGTATTTTAGAAATTCTTCTCGTAATTGTATGGTTAGGAGTATAAAAAAATATATTCAATCATGTACAATCATAATCTCCGTGAACTCCTGCCCTCTTAACTATGCTCCTCTTAATGCTGTCGGTCCACCAGCTGGGGGATCTTCCTGTCCACCGCAACAGGCTATCTTCTATAAGCTTTTTTTAAAATTTATTTGAAGCTTTTACAATTTTTTTATAATATGAGTTATTAATTAAGTATTGTATACATTATTTAAATTACATGATTTTTATTCGTAACCTCTCCAAAAAATAGACTAGCTCTTGTGCTTGGAGAGAGAGTTATATAGAGAGTTATACATTTGTAGTCTATAGTTATTTATTGTCTATTTGTGTGCTTCTGAAGTGTTCTATAATATTATTTATTTTCCAATTGTGTGCTTCTGAAGTGTTCATTTAATTTCTTCCTAAGCTCTTTTACATCTTTAATTTGTGTAGAGAGTCTATTGAAGTTTTTTATCCCTAAGTATATTTTTTACTGGTAGTGTTTGGTGTTACGTTTAGGGATTTTAAAGTTATTTTTAAACCTTAATTATGCGCTTGTTTCAAATTTGACTGTTATTTTCTTTAATTAATTAATTAATTGAGAATTGTTTGTAAATGATTTCTATTTTGGGAACTGGGAATTTAGCAAAAAGTGTTGAAAAAGTTGATATTTTTTTTAATATTACTTTGATGATTGTTTTCTGTATTATTTTTACCGAGTTCATTATGTTATTGTATGCTCCTCCCCACCCAATTATTTATATATCTTCCCTTCTATCTAGATGCCCAAAAAATGTAAGAATTCGTCTCAGGCTGCAGGTTGGAGAGTCTATCCTCGACGTTCAACTCCTGCAGAATGGAGACGTCCGTGCGTCTCTGCGTCGATTCAAATTATTACATTATAACTCTTCCATACTTTAAATCATCTCTACAAATCGCTTATTTTAATATTTTCCTTTCTTGTGTCTTATCATCAACATTGTTAGCAGTTTACTCTCACTGCTGGATGAAGGCCTCCCCGAGTGTCTCCCATTTTTCGCTGTCACATACTTTTGAAGATTATATCAGTCCGGCGGGTTTGGGGCAACCTATAGATCTTTCGATTCGTTTTCGTAGAAACTATCGTCATCACGTCAGTCCTCGACCGCTTCAAGAGAAATCTCTCAATTCCTTTCAATTCTGGGCCTCGGTTCGCCAGTCGAGAGCATGTAAGTCCCTTTAGATCTCATCTTACCGACAGAGTCACGGTCTACGAAATGTTAGGTGCGCCCGTGGTGAAGACTCTTCCGTCCGACCCTGACGCCCGGCCCATCGCAAAGCTCGTAAACTTCGAGGTTGTCCGTATTTTTAGTAGTAATAATTAAATTATTTGCAATCTCACGCGAATTAACTACTGTAATATTTTGTCATTCCGCGCATGCGCGACTGTTTACTTGTTTTATATACGTGCGCGCGTGCAGGCGTGCAGTGTTCCTAATGGCCGGCAAGGTCGCCTGGGTTAGATGTTCTCTACCAATAATACGATGCCGTCATATAATGCAGTTTGAATGCCAATTATTATAAGGATGTATATATGATGCAATCACTGCTTATAGTAAATTGTGGAGCTATAATACTATCAATACGTTTTGTTGACTTCGCAATTAAGTGGTTTCACTAAAAATGTAAACAATGACAAGTATCCAAGTAGAGGGAACTATTATATTATTCTACTACTAGCAGAAAAGGAAGCGGCTGTCGCCGATTGCTTGCTACTAGGACCTGCGGCCTGCTATTGTGGCCACTATTTGGCCAGTGACGGCTACGGTTTCCGTAAAATGTATATTTCAATGTGAAAATTACTTATTATATTCCTCTAAGGATGCACCGTATAGTATGAATAAAATATAAGTAAAATGATACATGCTATATACATATGTATATCTAGAGCTATCGTAAATTGATATGGTCATCGTCAGAATAATAATGACATAATGCCGTAAATTCTTCTAATAACTTGGACATTTTCAACGTTAAATTGTTTCCCCTTTAAAATTAAACTACGCCAACTTTTCAATAACTATTAACATAAATTGTATATATTGCATCCCATTTCCCTCCCCTCTTTACCCTTTCCACTTTGCATGTTCAGTTTAAAAGCACTCTTTCGTTACTTTTTACTGTTTTTTAGTTTATTATGTACTATTTATTTAATTCCGAAGAAACTTCACTGTTGTTATTTTTATATATTATATTATTATCAGTTATTATTATTACACCGTTTGTTTCTCTAAAAATAAAAAAATAAAAAATAAATATTAAAAGCATAAACACGAAGGATATGGTGAACTTAAAGAAATAAAATGATGTGTAGGTAAAATATTTATTTATTTAAAATGTTAATCAGTGACATCTAATGCACAATGCGGAAATATTGTAAATGAATAATAATATTCAACTGTACTGCCATCTAGTTCTATCAATAGCTCTGTGGCTATATTTACCATTTTTTTTCTTTCATAAAAATATTAGACTACACCGTTGCCGATCTAGGACTGATGGCTCTGCCTGTCCAGACTCCGTGGGTGGTGTAAATTGGTCCAAGTGGCTGCTATCTGCGGTACGCCCTCGATCTTAATTTGCCCGGCCTGGCCGCGTCACCCTGCGGTAGTAAATCACGTATTAAACCTGTCTCGATTTAGCGAGTGATTGACGCATCTAGTGTTAGGTGTGATCTCGTGGTATTTTTGTCACATTTTGACCTGTGACCTTATCAAATTGTGTTATTTTCGTCGCGCGTTGACCCCTGCGACCTTATTTACCCGGTCACGCTGACATAACGGTCGGCAATAAAAATTTTAGTCTCCAAGTATAAGGTTGTTCCGAAAATATTTACCGATTTTATCTTTCGAATCCATAAGTTTAAAATATTTGAATAGGTCCAAGAACACTTGATTTTGTTATTAAAAAAATAATAAGAGACGAAACTTTTTTTTATTATATTTAGTGGAAAATATATGGAAGTATTAAGTGTATAGTATAGTGGTATATAAAGCGAGTCCACATATTAACATATATACAACTTTCAAAAATTTGATAGATGTGGCGATTGATGGGTGAGAATGGTGAACGTTATATTTATATAAAGTTTTCACTTAATCCAGCCGAAGACAGGTCGTAAGCCCTGTAATTACCCATACTTCCAAATAGTTTCGTTTCTATGAGATATCTATTGTTTGTTTCATAATTTGACATTAAGTGGCAGAAAATTGGAATTCGCATTCAACTAGCTAAAGTTGTTACGAACCAACTGCAGAGAATATGGAAAGACTACTGAAATGATGTTGGGTCACACTATTGTCTTTACAATCTTCATGGGTGCAGTGAAGGTTAGGACAGAAAATGGATGCCCAATAAATGTATTGCTAGAGAAGGATGTTACGCATCCCGTGGATGCTCGAATGCCTTAATTCTGCGACAAGTCCAACCACAGCAAGCCTTATCTAAAGGGTGTTTTTTAGAGGTATAAAGTGAAATAAAACATATAAAAATCATGGTAATAGCCATGGTATTGGCTTTATTGGAAACATAATTTTATGCCATTAGTGTTTAAACATGATTTTGCGCATTTGTGCTCAGTTTGGTTTGCTATTTCACAATGAATAGACTTATTCCAGAACAACCGAACCGAACCGTGTGAACCGAAGAAAATGTTGCTGCAGTGGTGGGTAGTATTGAGGGGGACCCGAATAAGTCGATTTGCCATCGTGCACAGCAATAGATCCATGATTACTGACTTTTTCGTTCCCCAATTGAATGGCATTAATGTGGAAGAGCTGCGGTACCAACAAGACAATCCATTTATTGAAGGAAACATTCAATGAGCGCATATTTCGCGTAATGAATCTGTGATTTGATCTCCAAGATCGTGTGATTTTGATCTTTGGACTATTTTCTATGGGGATATGTAAAGTCGCTAGTCTACACCAGATACACTAGATGGAAGCCATCATTCTTCGCGTTATTGCCGATATACGTCTCCAGCTGCTTCGAAAATTGGACTTCAAAATTGCGCTTTACTCGAGCCAGCCGCGGTGTCCATATGCGCGAAATCATATTTAAACACTGATGGCTTAAAATTATCTTTCCAATAAAGCCAATACCGCTAGGGGCGTGCAAACCAAATAAATGTAATCACCACATATCATCCGTAACCTCCCTGTCAAGTGCGCACAAGTAAAAGGAATCGTACCTAAGTTTAGTTCAGTTTCAGTTTAGAAAGAATTATCTGGTCCTCTTTACAACTCTAGAAAGGTAATTAATACTTCAGTAATTGTACAAAAATACAGTACACAATTTTTAGATGATATGTGGTGTTGGTACTGACGGTGACGATATGCATGTACCGTGTAATAAAAACAGTATCAGTTGATCAATTACTTCAACCCTCGGATGGATTGATGTGAAAAGTTTACAAAATGTTTAAAGATCTTATCGTTTGACAAATAATATGGGATCCCACCCGCTCTGCCTGCCCATGCGGCACATTGCGTGCCGCGACACACCGATCCGACCGATTGTCGAAATGCACACCTTGCACCGCGCGTTGCACATCGCACCGGTGTTGTCTGTCGCTAATCTCCCGGGCTTTGTTGTGTGCGATTACGCCGCAACAGCTGTCACTGGCCTAATTGATCCCGCGACGACCGATGAGGAGACACCTGCTCTCGTCGCCGGTGAATGTTGATTGATGACCCGATTGTTACGAATACATGTTATATTCGTGCTATTTCAGTTTTGGGTCGACTTACATGGAAATACTTCCTATTACAGGGGCCCTAAATAATAACGCTGGCAGGAGGAGGAGGGTGTGGGTGCAGCGGGGTGACTATATTTTCTTCAGGAGCCTAGAGTGCATCTAAACGAAATTTGGATGGAATATCGCTGGGAGGGTTTTGAAGGCCAGTTGGAAGGGGAATGATCCATATCGTATAAAGAAAAGCTTGGGACGGCCAGGGAGAGTGGGGAAGATTACACAGAATCCTAAAGAACAACCACGCAAAATTTGGAATGACAATTCCTATAGTTTTTATCAGATTTCGATCAAACTTTTCTGAAAAATTAACCATGGTTAATCATCTGATCCGCCATCTTGTTTCAAAATGGCGACTGTTCAAAAATTCAAAACTCCTTTAATATACATATACATATAATATGATTCTAAAATATTGATAGCTTTATGGTAACTTTTGTTATGATTATATTTAATTTTTTTATTTAGACATATATAACATTTATACAACTGCAAAAAAAAAGACAGTTTGTTACATGTATTTTACACACTTTTTAAAATGCGTTGCCCAACTAGGCAAGCCTTTTTTAGGGCAAATTGTTTAACAAATACATTATATAAAACCAAAAATTTTTTTTTTTTAACACAATTTTGCAAACAATTATATATTAAAAAATACATCTTTTTATTTTCATTTGGATTCTTTTTAATATTTTTTTTCAATGTCAATTATTTTTGTATGTGTAGTAGCTTTAACAAGCTTTGAGTAGCCTGTTCGTGTAGTGGTTAAGACGCTGGCCTAGTGATCTAGTGTTCTGGGGTTCGCGCCTCGTTTCAAGACACCAGCAAGTTAGTCCTATTTCCATAGTACAAGCGTTTAGCTTAGTTTAAAAATAGTAAGAATACTGATGTGACATGTGTTCGGTGAACGCATCTCTATTTAAAAAAAATTAATGAATTAAGCGCCCTGTTACTGTTTTTAATTTTAATTTGTAAGGATAATTGTTGTATTTTTTATTTTAATGGTATTATGATCATATTTACTCATTAATATATCGCACACCTAGATCAAAACTAAGAAAACTTAAAAAGTCATTTTTCAGTAAACAAAAAAAATTATTTTCTTCAATTTTTTGTTACTATAGTTATAAAACTAAATAACATTTAAAGTCATAAATGTATCCTAAAATTACACTATTATAGAACTGGGGCTAAGTTAGTTGCCTATATGACAGAGTATCCGAATACAATAATAACTCAAAATTCTCGTTTCTTTGAGTTGTCTTAGTTTTGATCTAGGTGTGCGATATATTCTGTTATTATATTATAAAGAATTATTATTAATGAGTATCCTCAGTTAATATCATTCATTAATTTCCAAAATTGGAATCTGTCCACTTTTTGTGCGCCGTCCGCCGCCTCTGGAATGGAAGCGGCCCAATTGTGTAAGGAAGGTTCCTGCGCGCGCAGACTCCTGTCAGTTTTTTCGTGCACTTCTCAAGTGCGCGCGCACGCTCGCCAGTGGCGCGGCAGGTGCAGGACTCGTTATTTTAATTCCGCTCGGACATTGACGGAGACGTGACGTCCCGGAGTTTATATCACTGTAATTGTGAGCTGACCGGTGCGGACCGGTGCTGACCGGTGCGACCGACAAATGTTTTAATGATAATTAAAAGGCTTCATGAAAAATTGCTGACATGTATTTCTGCATTTCGCTTTTTTTTTACTTTTTCGTATGTCTTGTAATGCACTTTAATTACACACCTGCATGTTGGATATTTTATTGTTCCTGGTAAATATAAATCGATCTACATTTGTAGCGTAGGATTCGAATCTGTTACTTAATATGATTCAAGTAGTACAAATACAATTTTTTTAAAGTGTTAAAAGTTTAATTTTGAGAGTTATTTATAAAAAACCCTTTCGCTATCCTTCAAATGAACTCTTCAAAGAATGTCACGTCCTGGACATCCGTCAAATGTATATTCTTGGTGTACTAAAACACTTTTAACGGCGTACACAATATTATCAACAAATTACGCACCCTCACTTAACACAGGCTGAAACTAAACAAAACTTTTGCACAAAGATTTCATTTGTTTCTTGCATAATTTTCACGAAAAGTGCAGTTCTGGCTCCACGAAATGGGGAGAAATTACGCCCAACAACTTTCAAAAGTTGAGATTAAAACTGCTGCAACAGTATATTGAATTACCTAATTGCATCTTGTTCTACTTTTTATATATATTTTTTATATGCTATTTAAATGTATCTTGTTCTACTCATTATATACATATTTTTGTACGTTGATCATTGCACTTTGTTTACTAATATACCGGAAGAACACTGTCTGCTATAATACAGTAAAATACTAGTGTAGAAGGCAGGGTACCCAAATATACGTCTTACTTTGCTCAAATGTTTATCCGATTATAATAATAATAATAATAATGGATAATTTGTATAGCGCCATTTCCGTAAAAACTTTCACCTCAAGGGCGCTTTACACGTAAACTGTTTATAGTTCTACAATTATCTTTGTTTTTTTTAAAATTAAAAATCGTTATTTTCACTTATGGAAATGATTTTTTGAAAAGGTGCGATTATAATATAACACACTGTACTATGAATCAAATAAATTTGATTTGTTTATCTGATTTAATTTATTTGTTTATTTCATCTTATTATAGTATACATATATGTATTAGGTATATATATATTTTTACTTTCCCATTATTTTAGAAAACGCACCTTTTCAAAAAACCATTTCCATAAATTCAAATAAGAATTTTTAATATAAAGATAAACGTTTTAAGAACCGGTTGTGTAATTGGTAACTTTTTACTAACCTTTTTGTGTCGTTCGAACGTCAAATTTACTATTGTCAAAGCATAGATGGAGATGTCTATAGGTGTGACAAATAATCATGAAGTGAAGTGAATCCATTATCTATGGATTTTTTCGCCTAGTCGTTTGATATATCACTTTGGTTGTGAAATATTTTCGTATTATGTGTAATAATGTATATAAAAAAATACCATCACTAATATAACGAGATATTGAATAATTAATTGTCCTATACTGCAACTTTCAAAATATCAATGCGTCAGATGACTTTTGGAACAGCTGTGAAAAGTCCGCCATATTTAACTATCGATTCTCGTTTTAACTTTCGGATATCGCGGAATAAAATGAGTTTACTACGGGATATACTTTCGAGAAGTAAATATTTTTTTACTAGCGTTTTTTTAACACCTTGAGTTGAATTTTACAAAAATTGTTAAATATTATTATTACTAAAAAATTACAGGTCTTTGTACCGGGAGGGGGGTGAGATATTTGAGGAGGGATAGAGAAAGGTATATTTTTCTTAGAGTGCAATTGAGCAAAATTCATTTATCACATCACATAAAAAAAATTATTGATTTACTTTAACAATATTGATTACATTTTAAAAAATAATACACAATTATGCGCAGTCATCCAGTTGTACCCGAAAGAATCAAGAGGCCAACAGGCCGCCCTAACCTAGACTGACGAGATCAACTTCTGCGGAATTGCACGTCGGCGAATAAAAATGGATAGAGAAAAGTGGGCGACACTTGTGCGTGTGTTTTTCGCAGGGTCCAAAAGTGTTACTGTGCAAAATATTCTATCCACTTCTGCGTGAAGTCTTCAATTTCTCTTCGTCCACATTTATTTACTAGCGGATGACTGTGTTTGCCCGACGATTGTCTGTACTCCGACCGACGTGGCTAATCTTGTGTGAGCACCTTTTGTTTTAAACATAGTGGAAAATCATGTTCATGTGTTCAAATGTACCGCAGTCCAGGTTTATTCCGATTCATAGTCGGATACGCCACCGATTATAAAATAAAAACGTAAAATGTAATGCTGTGAATCTCTTCATTGGGCAGCTCGAGCACACCTCCCTACCCTGTCACGTGACACCCCGCAAACACGAGCCTTTCACATTATTCTTTTTTTTTTAAGGGTGTACAATAATGTGCTGGCGTCACTAAATCATCAATCTAAAGGCACACCTCGCGTAATTAATGCTAATTAATTGATCCTTTATGAAAGGTATAAAAAGGAAGGGAGGGAAATGGGAAGGACATTCAGAATGCGATACTGATGGTGATTAAAAAACCCTCGAAATAGACGATGAATGCTTGGAAATTGTCAAAGCTTGGTTGGAGAACTGTTTATTTATTTATTAATCTACGCCCTTGTGAGCTTTTAAAAAATCGGTTAGGTATAAAAAAATATATAAAAATAGAAATTGAAAAATAAGCAAAACAAACTACAAAAATTTAGGTTTAACACAGAATAGCTGAGTATCAAAATCATTTGTATCTTTGACTCGGAACAGTATCGAAATTTATCTTATATTTAAACATTGAATATCAGAATATATCTACAAGACCAAAATCGTTCCAAGGCTGTGAAGTCTTTGTGTGGGTGCATTTCTATAAAAAATAGTATATGATGCATTTACATGGAACAGCGCCGACGACCTGGTGCTCTACGCAGGAACATAGTATACAATCAGTTCAGTTAAATTAGGGGCGTCCAGTATGCCATTTACTATTTTAAATAAAAATAATAAATCACTCAAAGTTATATGTTGTAGGCATGTCCACACATGTAGCGCCTAATTCCAAAACCCCCTAAAACGGATTTGGAGTCATTAGAGTTAAATATGCAGTTTTGTAGATTTTTTTTGTCAGCTACATGCAGAACACATTGTTTTTCTCAAAGACACTTAAATCCATTGATATTGCATGTTCAAAATCAGAGTTAGTTCCAAAATTTAACAATTCCTGTGTCTATAAACTTAGTTGCAAGTATTGTGCTGCATTTTACGAGTATATTGGTAAAACGGGTAGAAATTTTAATATAAGAGTAAAGGAGCATTTGAGATGTTTGAAGAATAGTGGGTTTTCAGAATTTTCTAATCATTTGATAGAAAATGGTCATGGTTTTGATAAAAATTTGGAATTGTCTGTTTTGCATGTAAACGGTGTTGGTCATAAATTAAATAAATTGGATATAAATAAAAATTATAAACAACTAACTAAATTTGACCACAAGTCACATTTAAAAATTTATTCTAGTAATTTTGTATCAGGTAACAATTGAAGTTAGGTAACTAAGTTTTTTTAAAAATAGATTCTGTTAAAAAAACAATAAAATACGTTTTTGATTAGTTATTGACATCCTGAAGAAGAAAATTATGTTATTTAGATGTATTTTAATTCATTAAGTGGTTAATAAAACAAAGTTAACAATTTAAAATGAAATAAGAGTATAAGTAGCTAATCCACCTAAAATGAATACAACCAATCACAATACTTGTTGATGATTACGTGATCTAAAATCCAGTATGGCTGCCAGAACGATATATGCAGAATTGTATCTTTAAAAAATGGTGATTAAAAGACATTTCGTTCATTTACTTTCAAAATATACGTTTTCACATAAGCCGTTTTGGAATTAGGCCTACATATTCTCCACAAGTACAACGAACATATTCTCCACAATTATAATTGAACATGTAAGTTAGAGAGAGGGATAATCTGGAATAATAATTCTAATTTGTTTACCTATTATTGAGAAAAGTGTAATAATACACTTTCAAGACGTGATTTTTACCTTGAAATAAAATTGCTGTTGCCTGCGTTCTTAATGTAACTTGTGGGGTTTCATCTTTTCGATGATAGCAGGGATAACGAAAATTCTAGACGTTACAATATATTTCATCCTGCAAACCAACCTGCAGATCTTAGGGCTGCCACCAGCACAATAATAATTTATTTACTTTACGGAAACCAAGATCGTCGTGGATGATATGACGAGCAGAACCATGACTGATGTTCAAAGAAGACCTAATCGATGGTAACTCGCCTATTCGCTAGAACCATCTCTCCAGCTTGCTGAATCTTATCGTCTGCGGTGGAGATTGACCAGCGTCCTGCTCCCTTTTTGTGCGTCACACTCGTCCGACCACTTTTTAACTTCTCGATCTACAAAAATATACTTTTACGTGATAAAGAACTGTCCCCGTATTGTGATAAAAGTCTACGATTCATTTCATCCCCTATCACACCACCCCGACTAGAGAAATTGGATCGCTGCTCGTTGTTCCTCCTCATTTACACTGTAATATCCGGAAGGCGAATGGCGGAATCAAATTTCTCACACCAACTCTAAGAACACATTCGCAAAAGGTGTAGATAATTTTTAATTCATCCTCATAGTTGAGAGTCTGTCCTTGAAGTCAACGGCGTGCGTAACATGTGTTAGCACCACATCTCAAGGGCATTATAAATAAATAACAGCTGACGCCAGCTCGAGGGCCCCAATATCCTAACGCAATAAAAAAAATTGTTTCGATCAATATTTTTCCACTGCAAAATTAACATAATAAAAAGTTTGCAGTAAAGTTCAGTCTCGAAGTATTTCCGCCGCACTGACTCCATTCCCTAGAGACGCGCCGAATTGCGTGTCCGACTCCTTGGGAAGGAGCGACAATGCGGTGGCGTGACTGACCACGCGGAAATATATAATAACAATGACGGTGCAGTTAAAAATTATGATTATTCTAATGGCTCCACGCGCGCCTGGGAGCGGTCTACCCCCCATTTTATTTTAGGTATCAAGAATAATAAATGTAAATGGCCGCCATTAATCATCGTCTTCAACACGAATGCTCCTTCCGTGTTCGCGTTTTACTTCATTTATTTCTGTTATTAGATTAGTTTTCCTTGTTTCATTCTTTGTTTTGTCACATTTCATAATTCATTAGATATACAAAAATGTGATTTTATTCAGCGAAATATTAGCTTTAACACTTATATACATTTAAAGGTTACTTAAAAAACGCGTTACACATCTCAGTCATATGTGACATACGACCCCTGCATTGAATGTATTTTATCTCCTTAGCCGTCTGAAATTGTTAAAATTATCAATGAGACGTTCAATGACCGGCCTTATATTTCTATACAGGATCATCAATGGTATGATTGACTGCCTCCAGATTGTTGGTCTGCTTGAATTTCATACACCATTGAAGTCATCGAGACACAATTCATTGTTCTATTACAGTGGTAATGTCAGAACTCAAAGAATATGCGGAGGTAGTGGACATTTTTGCTGTTAATATAATTCTTTATAGGACTAAACTATTACAATTTGTTGTGTCTCAACTCAATGGTGTCGTATAAATTGCTACTTCACATTTCATATTTATTATTTATTTTTAATTATGTAATAACATGATAACACCATGTAATTTTTTTTTGTGTATTCCACTTCTGTTTTAATTTTCTCTTATTTTACAAATTATGTTAATGCCTGAATAGAGGGTGTATGAAAATGAGGCATGAAAATTGACGTTCACAAATATCTTAAACTCGCTTATAAATGCACGCTTCTTACAAAGTTCACCAGGGTTGACAACTTTTCAAATCAATTTCGATATTATATTATATACAAAAAAATCAGCATTATACATTTACGACTATTTTACAACACAGTGTTATGGGGGGATAGCGAGGTGGTAGAGCTCTCGCTTAACATGTGAAACGTAGCGTAGTAACGATAGCATATAAAAATGTTACTAAATTTTCTAACACGCTTAATTTTACTAGGATATCCACTCAATAAATATATATTTTAAAATTGCATTGTTTTTTAATTTGTAATTTAAAATTTTACCGAGTTCGTTTTTAAAATTCAACTACAATCATTTAATTGCTTCTATTTTTTGATGGAAGTTCGAGGAACGTAAATATGAACCAAACAACAGTTTAAAACAAATGACACGCGATATTCCCCCTCCAATTTTCGTGAAGATTCACTTCCGCCATCAGAAACAGAGCACTAACTCCACATGAAATTATTTGAGGGGTCGCATCCATTGTCTGTAAGGGATGTGGCCCCCACCCCCGTGACATGAACAAAATGAAGAGCGATCACACGGGACACAACCCCTATGAATTCATTAAACAATAATTTATTAGCCAAGTATATATTATTTTGTTATATAAAATGATCGAATAATCATATCTAAGAATTATTCCCACCAATTTTTGACAAATATTAGACTGCTAACAGATATTTTCGTACAATCCCAATTAGGCCCAGCGCCGAAGATATCCGTCATCTAATCAGACCTTAATCAGTGACATCTATTGCACAATCCGGAAAGATTGTAAATTATTATTAATCTAGCGGATTTCTGAAGAAAGTGGAATAGTATGTTTGTAAAACTGCATAATCACACATGTGAAAATAAAACAGTTGTTTTTTTGATTCTACTCATTTAATGTACTTGAGACGCGTTTCGCCTTGCAAATGCATCATCAATCTAACAATTTAACTCAACAACTTGTATTTATATCTATAGTGGGGGACAGCTATACAATTTTATTTAGATGAAATCCTCAAAATTCCAATGAATAATGTTGTTTCTTTTCATCTTATACAAATAAAGTTGTATAGCTGTCCCTCACTATAGATATAAATACAAGTTGTTGATTTAAATTGTTAAATTGGTGATGCCCTTACAAGGCGAAACGCGTCTTATTTTCACGTTATGTGAAAATGAAGAACGTAATTTGCTAGTCACTACCTCGGTTCCGTATTGTTTTTCGGTCTTGTGTTGAAAATTGAACCCTCACTGAAGCAGTGTTGAAGAAGCTTGAAGCTTAAGTAATGTAGAACTACAAAAAATAATTTCGTTTTCCAAAAATTGTAAATGTTTTAGACCACATTTAATGTGGTCTATTTACTTCTTGTCAGTCTATTATATTTTTTGGCACTAAGAAAACTTTTTGTCTTTGTGTTGTAACTTAACCTAATTAAATATTTACAGACGTAATCGCTATGATACTTTGGGCAATCGCGTGCGCCATTCAGCCAAGCAGTCTAATATCTTGTTGTAATTCTACTTCCCACTCGCTAAAATGTTGTTCCTTGTATTCGTCGAACGTTTTCCGGGGATTGACACAAGTTTCATATTAAAATGCGATACCATCTGGAATTCTGTAATACCGCTTCAATTCAATGCTATTTTTGATATTCATTTTTTTTTTTGCGTACAGTGCTTCAGAATTTAATTTGGTTTAGTTTAACTTTGATCCTATATTATACGCTACACGTCGCATTAACAAGGTCCTAGATCGCGAAGGGTAGAGGCAAGCAGTTCGCGCTGTGGAAGCGGAATAGAGAACCGCGATGCTCAGCCATGAGCACATCGACCGAGACAGAGAGCATTAATAATTGCAAGACCAAAGAAATGATGCCATAGGTACATTGACGAAATGGAAAGATCTCGAAGGCGAAATCGTTTAATGCTTCTAAAAACACGTAAAGACTTCAAGATGTAGATGTCTCACAGAGACGAAGCTATTATTTTTACATGGGAAGTATGGAAGTCTTGTGCATTACAGGCCTTACGTCCTGTCATCGGCTGGATTAAGTGATCGCTTTACACAATGTAACGTTCACCTATTTACCTGTGCTACCACATCTATCAAATTTTTGGGAGTTTTATATATGTTATCATGTTGGAACATTTCAATTATTTATTACCGATTATGCTGTCGCCATCTATGGATATTTTTAAAAATTTGATATTCATTCTCATGTAACAGTATAGATGTCGCTAAAGCTGAGACTGTTTTTTTTTTAAATATGGGACTATATCCTTTATATATGAAATTCGTTTGAATTATACTAGAATACGTCTGAAAAGGCAGTATTTTTCAATTTTTAAGTTCATATATTTCACCAATATATTTCACAATATTTTTGAGTATGTCCAAATCTTTGTAGGAACTAATTAGTGGGATTTTATCCCTTCGTCTCTGTGAGACATCTATATCTTGACAATCCCTCAGGAGATAATATCCCAATAATGGTTTCTACAAAGATTTGGACATATAAAAAAAAAACGTAAGAACTTGTTGAACTTATCTAACGCATATTATTTTCAGCTCATTTTTATTAGTCTTCAAAAGAAGCCAACGCCCTCTGGAAAAGCCTATAAAGTTGTGTTTGCCAGGTTGATTTGTTCAGTGAGGGGGAGGGTCCCATAAACAACCCCGTAAGAGGACCGAGAGGTGCGGCTATTTGCCTGCCTCTGTTGGGGTTGTTTGACTGACACGCCCTTAATGGGCATCGTAACACGAATACATAAATAATTTGATGACCATTATGGGTACCTATATTTACCGTCGGAATCTATTTCAGGCTTGGTCCCTCGTATTTATATCTTTCTTTCAAAAACTGTTTTGAAAATAGATTAGTAACGTAGTATTTATATTGTAACGTAGTTTTTGTATGTTACACTAATAACCAGTGGCGTATCAGTAATTTTTTGTAGAAGAGATGCTGGATGACAAGTTCATACCTACATATTATCAAATGTACGAATTATATATATTATCGAATGGTATTCAATGTTTCAATAATTCGGCTATAGTATTCAAGCCAAACTGTCAAAAATGGGTCACTCGAAAAAATTCCTCCAAACAATATGTATGGTATTTTGTGCATTATACCCATAAGAATTAAAGTCGTTTTTTGTACATTGGATGCTGTTAACGAATGCGTATACAGTATTCGAAGACCTTGATAGGCAGAACTGAATATCGAATTCTTTGTGGATGCGGAACAAATTATAGAATCCACTGTTGCTGGTATCTATGTGTTAACACGATTCATAGATGTTCGAAAGTTGAGAATGTATGTATATGTATTACGACTCGCTCGAATTATGACTGGTTCTAAAGAACGAATTTATTAGCAGCAGTGCTGTTTTCGACTAGAAATAAAATGTCCATTTGTGTTCTAGAACACAAGGGATGAAGAGCATCCAACGTATGTGTGAAGCGACCGCGGTATTATTATTAATCTAAGTATTAAGTAACACGCATAGATACATACAGCTTCTTGAGTACATACATAGCAGATGATGAAGGCAATCTTAATTTCAGGCTTTTCTGTCACCAGCGCCATCATCGTCCACTGTTCTAAGTTCTGCCAGAACGAAGTTTGTCAATTGAATCAAAATCGCCAGAATGTAACTTCCAAAGCCATCTTCGACAAGTTCTCTATTTCACTGTATTTCTTCCAAACACATTACAAATATGCTTTTAAACAAGTTAATTTCAATTTCGTAAAGTATTTTTCTCCACAAAGGTATGTTAAATACAGTTGAAGTCTGTTATAAGCTACAGTATCGGCCCACGTCAGGCGACATTTGGCGATACGTAAAGGTCTTCCAGAATTGTTCAATACAGCTCCACGATGACATCATACTCTTCGCCTCGAATCCTGTAAGACGTTCTGGTCAAAAGTATAGCAATTAATAGATCAGGTTCGATCCAGAGGATATCTAGAGAAGGAATGGATGGACGACAGTATGAAATGTTAAGATGTGATAAACAGAAAAGCCTTGTGATATGAGTCGAAATGTGTGATCTGAATTGTCGAATGACTGACGTTTAAAGGTTATGCAAGTCGGATCAGAAGGTTTTGTACGTGTTAAAACTGAAGACCCTATCTCTCTTCAAGTTTCACGCATGTGGATGTATATCGCAGTGTATATGAACGTGGTCGGTGCTAGTGAATATATATATTGTGACTAGATCAAGGTATATAATTAGAACTTCCTTACGAAAGTTGGCATTCATTGCGGGTCGATTCACAATTACAAGTACTTAAGTATGAAGTTAATTTGCAAACGTTCGTAACGGGAGGTACTCGCTCGAGGTGTGAGAAAGACGGGCTGCTAGGAGGTGCCCGTCTCGAAGTATCGGCATGTGCATTTTTGTGAGTACCAGGCGGACTGATATGGCTATGAGGAGAGACCCAGGACCGTTTATAAGCAAAAGCTCACTCGCCGCCAGGTTGGCATTTATTTAATGCTACTATGACAACTGTACAACAACGTACCGTACATAGTGACAGGGCGATGCCGCACAGCCGTCAACACAAAATTGCCCTCATAGACCCCGACAACTTCCACTTTATTAGTATGAAAGCACACTTCTTATAGGGAAAAAACGACAAAATAAACACAATCTGACTTGCTGATTATAGCCCAAAGAAAAAACAAAAATATTATAGATTGATACACATGAAAATACATCATTAAAAATAAACAACACTTTGGGAGACCTCATCAAATATTGGGACTTTCAAGAGTCCCCATCTGGACACCCATACTCGCACAAAAGTCCGGTACTGTAAGGTGCGTGCATACAGCCACCTCAGAAAGCTGTGAAGCAATACAGCTGTCACAGCCAGTAAAGGAGTCACTCCTCAAACAACGGGCATCTTCACTCTGTGCTTACTGGGGAGATATCTCCAAGGGACACCACAGAGACCTTAATTATTCAATAACCAGATGTTCTCCCAAAAGTTTTTCGATTTAGAAACAACCCTAATGCATATTTTTTCATTGTTGCAGGCCCACGTGGTGTCAGCCTTCGAGCAGAGCCTGTCCAACATGACGCAGAGACTGCAGCAGCTCACGGCGACTGCAGAGAGAAAGGTCGGTACCACTTTTGTTTCAATCTTCATTTTATTTCCCCTCTTCTTCTAGAAGTACAGTGGAATTTCGGTTAACGAACTGTTCGAAAACCGAGTTGTTCGTAAACCGAAACAATTATTTTATCATCTTTATTTTCTTTTTCTTGCTTCAAATTCTTGATTTTGACTTATCTTATAATACATGTTGTAAAGTGTTATCGTTTGGAAGGGGGGACTCTCCTTTCATGAAAACATCGGCTGCTTGAAGGCTGGTTGATAAAGTTTTATCGGGGTGATATTTTTCCACAAAACTTTGCACCTTACTGCACTTCGCGCACATTTCGTGGACCTAGGACCTAGGAACATCTTCAATTTGTTCATCAATCTCTGAAAATAATATATTCTCTGTTCGTACCGTATTTTGCTGCTCGTGAAGAAGCTTGATCGTAAACCGAGGTTCCACTATATTTGAAAAAAATCAGTTCCTTAGATCACTATTAAAAAATGGGTCCAGATTATTGTGTATGGGGCAGAGATTCAAATTCACGTCATTCATCGTCGCCGTCCCCAGCCGACCTTCGACGCGAGCGACATCTACATCCAGATATGATATTTAAATTTTGGTTGTTTTGTGTATTTAAAATTTTTACAGCAACACTTTTTTCATGAACTATAAAAATATTTCAATGGTAGTAAATATTACCGGAAGAAATATTATCGTTCTCTGATTTTGCATATAAATATATACCAAACGAACACAAAATAACACAAGTCGTGCGTTATGTATAGCAAGCGTGGTTATATATATATAAATATATATTGGATAACCGATATGCGGTTAACCTGGAGTCAACCGCTAGTCGCGGTTTACCGAGAGCTGACCTGACCCGAGCTTCACACTCTCGAGATGAGCGGCCAACACCTGAGATGAACCCTAACCGCAATTATTCGGTTAAACATTCACAGCTGACGGCGCAGCGGTGGAAATGGACACTCAAAATGGCGATCAAAACATATTCTTAAAATAATTTAAACAATAATGTAATTTATCGTTGTATACCTGGAGGCGATTATTTAAAATTAGGAGAACACTTTCTTATTGTGAAGTTGTAATTATTCATAAATTATTATGTCTGTGATATTTTAAATATATTAATTAGAAAGATATACATATAAAATCAATTTTGTCGAAATATATATTGTTGTTGCGCTACCGGGATTCGAACCTAGATCTCTTTCTTAACCGGGGAAGGTGCTTTAAGGAACGATTAAATATATTAATATCAAAAAGGTAACATATTGGTTTGAAAATTTGTCGCTAAAAATATTGTCGCTGTAGCGTAGTTGGATAATGCACCTTCCCCGGTTAGGTAAGAGATCCAGATTCGAATCCTGGTGGCGCAACAACAATGTTTTTCGATAAAATTGATTTTATATGTATATCTTTCTAATTAATATATTTAATTCGTATTTAGATTATTTAAAAGGCTGCTTTGGAATTTGCTTTCAAATTCTTGCAGTTTAACCTTAATACTATTTGTAATAACGGGAACTCATTGGGCAATTAAGGTGTAGTAAGGAGGCGAAGAGGATCCTGTTTAAATCCTTCTTCACCAGCATGTATACCTGCGAGCTCTGATCGAAATACAAGCAAGTGACGTACAACCGTCTCCGAATTCAGTACAACAACTCATACATAATACTGTTCGGATTGGCGCGTTATTGTAGCGTATCTACAATGTTTGCCGAAGATACATGGATTCGTTCCGCTTCTGAGGCATCGAGTTGCGGGCGTAAAGCTGCGGCTGGAGCTCAGCACCAACTCTCTGGTGCAAGCGGCGCTCTCATTGAAAGCTGATTCCCTGACCAGAAAATGGCCACGACTGCAGAATAGCTACAGATACAATGATAGCTGTGACTGAAATGTAGTATATTTTTTTGCTTTTCTTTTTATAACATAAATAATAATTTGTAACTTGGGGAATCGGGTCTTTATAAAAAAAACTCAATCACGCTGGAATTATTATTATTATTAATAATAATTTGTAACTGGACCAGTTGTCCACTTCTAGCGCTGGCCGAAGAGCAGACAATCGTCCAGGTGGGCTGGTAGGCCCGGTGGTCCGTAACCCGATACGTCAGTTCTGGATGGCTTTCTTTCTGTTGAGTTACAGTTTCAGTTTACAGTATATTTGTCATTCCCGGGTCGCCAACCGTCGGTCTTATCCGGGTGAAAAAAATAAAGTATTAATTATATCAATTAAAATAAGACACATGTATATTTCTTTATTTATTTACACCCTATCCCGAATCGTTTCGAGAGTTGTTTACTCTCGTTTCTATTCGTCATAATTACGTATTTATTTTATTTTATTACATTATTATCATAATACCTTAACAGGTTGGCTCCGGTGTCATCGTACCAGAGCCATACCTGTACAATTTGACCTGATACTCGTCATCACATTCAATTCAGAAGGCAACCAGAGAGAAGTTATAGAAATCATGCACCCTCAATAGGGGAGGGTAGACGTCACATTCGTCACAGTCCGGCAGAAATTCACCCTGTCCAGGTCGCAAGAGGTGCGAGGGAGAGCCAGAGTTAGGTCTTTCTAGCCACTGCTCTTCCCGGCATCGTCCATCTCAGCAACCCCCAACGAGACACCCACACCCTAATAAACTCCCGGAAATGTCCGAGATTCCTTTAATTTCTTAATAGGTCATCGTTACGAGCGATCCAATGAGCTATTCCTTCTAATTCCGCAGTCATGATCTCACGTGCATCATTCATAATCCTACAGTCCCAGAGGAGGCTGCCTTCATGAGGATGCCTGCCTCACCCAAGTGCAAACACACCACGTTTCACGGACAAGTCCTAAGTCGAAGATTTTACTCATGAAATGCCCATGCCCCGAAATCATCTGCATCACGTAGTGGTCTAGCTTCGGAGGACCACCCCCACAAATTGAAAAATTTATTTATAATGTGGACACCAAAAGTCGAGAAACGAAAACTCCACATCATTCGTTAATATTTTTGTAGGAAACCTATCATTATGGTTTTCTAATTTTTTCCACACGGAGTCTTTTAACTGCATCGTTTTATTTTTCAGGACTCGGAACTGACTCAGCTGCGGCAGACTATCGAGCTCCTCCGGAAGCAGTCCATCCAGGCCGGCCTGACCAGCGCCCACATGGCCTCCATGGGCATCAAGCAAGATACCGTCAGTGGACCCAATCAGGTAACATGACACAAATTATTACATAAATGTCGAAACAATTTTTTTTTATGTTACTGTCCATATTCTCTCATTTTCGGAGATTTCTGCCAATCAAATGCATCTAATTATTTATTTAAAAAATAACATGTTAATTGTCCAAACCTAAGATTGTATTCATTTCAAGGGCCACTTCAACGTTCAACGAGGGCCACTGATGGTGCTAGTTGCGTCTGCTGTGTCGTCATATGCACTATCAGCGAGCTGTGACGTGATGGTGATATATGGCGCCATGTGTCTGTTTCTTTTTAGGTTCACCCAAATTATTAATGGGGTTCTGGATCTCGTGTTCAAAGCTTACAAGCTTAGTATGTATTTGACATAATCTGACACTATTCAATGATGATGCGACCTAGGGCCTAGGCTCTCATTTATAAAGCCTAGAATATAAAAACATAAACCAGTATGACAAAATTTGAAACACAAAGGCGAAGATTCATTATTGCAATCATCCGTGTATGTTAATTGTCTTCATACACTCTTCCAGGAGATGCCGAAGCAGCCGAGCACTACGGGCAGCATAGGCTCCGGCAGCGGCAGCAACATGACCCGCCACCTGTCCACGGACAGCGTCAACAGCCTCAACAGTCTCAGCAGCGGGTGCTCGTCGGCACAGGACAAGAAACACAAGAAAAAAGGATGGGTGCGTTACACGATTGTACTGTCATTTCATATCTGAAGTTGTCCTGTGTAAAGACAACATCATATTCATCTTTTTAAGAATTCAAGAAACGATCAAATACAAAATTTTCTACAAACCGTGTCGATACACGCTTGTTTGGTCTAGCGATGAAAGAGCCATCTACCTTATTTTTAATAATATATTAAATAGAATCTCAAATACCTTTGAGTAATCTGATAGCAGATGCCAGAATTATCAATTAACATTTATAAAATTTTGGACTCATTGATACAACTTTATTATTAGGAGAACACATTCTTATTGTAGATATATACATTTAATCGTTCCATTATTCAGAACAAATAATGGAACGATTAAATGTATTAATATCAAAAAGGTAACATATGCATTCGAAAATTTGCTGCTAAAAATATTGTCGCTGTAGCATAGTTGGATAATGCACCTTCCCCGGTTAGGAAAGAGATCCAGGTTCGAATCCCGGTGGCGCAACAACAATATTTTTCGATAGAATTGATTTTATATGTATATCTTTCTAATTAATATATTTAATTTATATTTAAGTTATATTTTCACCGGCATATCGGTGAAATGAAAATTTAATTTAATGGATAAGCGCTAGTGAAATTATATGCTCCTCTAAACTTTCATTAGCATGTTTTTATTTAGCTTAAAATACTTGTTATGTCGATTAAAATACAAAAAAGTATTAAATATTAGTTATTGTCGTCTAATTATCAAAATAGTGTTTATTTTCGATAAAATTTGTATTTTTGTTTTCGAACCAATACTGTTTTCCGATATGCTTTAAAATGAGAAAACTTTGTATAAAAACCTTAAACATGTTTTGTAGGTCTACACTAGTTTCAAAACACAGTTGTAGGGTGACACGTCACCAGCTAAGGCCAGAATGTTCCGATGTCAGGTGGCATCGATGACACAAACACATGCGCGATGTATACCCACGTACGTGTACCGGATCATCCGTTTGTGAAAAAAATACAGTTTCACTTATATTGAGTTGTGAAATTGTAAATCGATTGTTTGATATATGTTAACTGGCTGTGTTAGTGAAAATACATTTAACTAGCAGATAAGCAATCAGCTCCGCCAATGCAATGCTATTTGGAATCAGATGAAAAACATAACCAAAAATCATTATTTTGACATTTTGACACTGTATTTACCCTTCAATGTCCAGTCCTGGGTTTTCTATTGATATTGTTGAATATATTAATTCAATCCATGCAAATAAAAATATACCAACTTTTGTGAAACTGGGCTGTTAGACACCGATGGTCGTCTTTAACTCTGCTGATCAGCCTCTGAAACTTTATACAACTAATAATCGAAAAACACAAAATATTTTTATATCACCGCAGTAAAATATATCCGTCCGATTCTGAAACTGTTTCTCACAGAAGCAATTTCGCTTTTGTTTTCTGTTTTTAAATCCACACAAATAGAATGCTCATATTTATACTATATAACTATCGAAGTATAGAAATGCGTAAACAACACCTATAATGACACAGCATCCAAGACATCCAGAAAGTCATAGAAATAGAAGGGGAGACGTAATATTATTACGGATACTAGTGAAAATATAACTCCATTGGTAACACACACTCACTGTAATATATATATATGTCCTCCTTGTCCCCTACTAAAGCAATACACTTGGTCTAATGTTTTGTGCTTTGTGGGAAGCAATATTTAAAATCATTCATCGTGAAGCTGTTTAGAGCAAGCGTTGTAATCCGTTCCACCCCCGCTCCCAATGATGATCCTTTATGTCGTTCTTGATAATGGAGAATAAAAAAGTTAGAGGGGGCCAGATTGTCTTGATCCTTCCCCAGCATTCAGCAAACAATACAGGCCGGACAGTAACTGTTTTATTACCTACAGATAGCTGGGAATCCTTCGGAAATAAAATCTGGTATTATTCCGCTACCAGTTCGTTATCACACAATGCTCATGAAAAGTATTCTACTAATCTAGTCCTTGTACATATCATCTAGAATATATAATATAATATTTCCTTTTATATTGCAGCTAAGATCATCATTCACAAAGGCGTTCTCGAGGAACGCAAAGATCTCAAAGACATCCAAACACTCGTCCCTTAGCCACCTGTCACCCTCACAAGACCACAGCCTGTCCGGCGACCATCAGCACGGTGTGATCCGGGAAGGGTCCAACGAGAACAGCCTGGAGAATTCTCACGAGTTACTAGCGGACACCCTGATCGGAGACAAGAAAGACGGAACGGACAAGGATGGCTTGCTGAATGGCACTAACGAAGGTACTTTTTATTAATTTCACAAATCAAGTCAGACAACTGATATTTGAAATTTTATTAAATGATTTTATTTTACCTACAGACGGCACTCGGTGCGACCCTCAGCTGGTGGACGAGCTGAAAAAGCAGCTGAGAGAAAAGGACTTGGTGCTGACGGATATAAGATTGGAAGCTCTCAGCTCCGCCCATCAACTGGAGAGTCTAAAGGACACCGTGATTAAAATGAGGGTATGTCTCGATCGTTCACTTTTGTATCAAGCACTGAATTGACAAAGAAGTTCTTTCCTAGCGAGGACGGGGGAGGCGGAGGGCGAGCTAAGATGTTCTAAGCTCGATGTGAGCTAAGATGTTCTAAGCTCGATGTGAGCTAAGATGTTCTAAGCTTGATGTGAGCTAAGACAGATCAAAAATAATTTTCACCTCATCTCACACCATGCCAGTATTTATTGGTGTCATTCATTCAGGAACACTGTTATACATATTTATAAATTCATTTCAAAAACATTTCCAATATGGGTTTATATTTTAATTTCAGAACGAGATGCTGAACCTGAAGCAGAATAACGAACGACTCCAGCGGTTGGTCCGGCCAAAGTCTCTGGCCGGCAGTCACGCTTCATTAGCGGGCGGAGCCAATCCCCCATCTCCGCCAGCTCCCGCCAATCATGACGATTCGAGGAGGTTCAGTGCTGCAGATGCTCAACGACCGTCCAATGAAAACGTAAGACTTATGCTAGGCAACTGTAGATGAAGTAGGAAATAATAAAATTTGGTTCAACTAATAAGCTCTTTTGTTATCTTCAAAACCTTTCAGGACATGGATCACCGTCCGCAACTAGACCTGGACTTCATCACATCCACCCCGACTATGGACTACAAAGTTCCTTCTCCTTCCGACCACCCGTCTCTCTACCGCGCGTCCCGGGACCTCGGGCTGCAGGACGAGGGGATGGCCAGCGTGGTGGAGGGTGTAGAAATGGAAGTGGAACACGGTCTGCTCATGACCACCGGTAGACTTTCGGGGGTAGACTGCGAGGACTCTGTGCTGCCGGCACCTAAGTGCAGGGAGTTGGCCATGGGAGAAACGTATGCAGATCTCGGTGAGTGGCATCAAAGCTCATTTTGAAATAATTTTAATTTGAAATAAGGAACCTTGAGTAATTAAATTTTTTTATTTAAAATAGTAAATGGTGATTTTGACGTCCTCGATTTACTTACCGAGTGCATAATAGAGCTGTTTTATGTGAATTCTTGGAAAACAAATTATTATATCAGTTCATTAATCTAAAGATTTCACAGTTAAATATTAGGAGAGCCGAAAAGTAATCAAAAAAATCTTAAATACTAATAAACAAAATAATTTCCATCATTTTCTATCACTTTTTGCCAACGTAAAGGCAATTGTTCAATGCCTTTTTTGAAAAAGTCCTTTGATTTTTCAGCAAAAAACTTTTATAGGTGCGTTTTCACTTCTCTAACATTATTAAATTTTTTACGTCTCGTAGTATGCTCTAACGATCTAAAAAAGTTGTAATCTGACAGTGCGAAATCCGGTGAATAGGGTGAATGAGTTAAAATTTCTAATCCCAGCTCCCTTATTTTTTCCTGTGTTATTTTTACAGCATGAGGTCTTGCATTATCGTGTTGCAGAATCCTTTTTTGGTTATTTACCAAAATACATGGTTTTTTTTACAAGCTCTTGTTTCATTCGCTCGAATTGCTCACAATACACTATCGCTGTAATGGTCTGACCGGGTTCAAGCAATTCATAATGAATATTTCCAGAAATATTCCACCGCACACAAACAAGGACCTTCTTTATTGTTAATGATGGTCGAGGGGTCGGAACAGGTGTATGTTGTATAGCACCCACTTCTCGTCTTCAGTTACAATTCACTGCAAAATGGATACCGAGACAGAAGAGATCCACAGATGGTACGCCGTTGATCGAGCGCCGTTTGCGTTAATTCATGGGAACCCAAATTCCTTATGACCCAATTTTCCTATGCAACGAAGATGATCCTGAACTGTAAACCATGGACAACCAATCTTCAAGATGTAGTCTACAGCAGGATCAGCTAAAACAGAAATGTTTAAGATAACTATTTTTTTAATCAAATTAACACATTTTTTTCATTTACAGGTCTAAACGAAAACAGCGCTGATGTAAACGATGGTAAAAAAATAGCAATTGCCGTATACCTTGGCCAGCCGGACACCTTCCCGCGCTATTATGAAGAGGTCTGCGAGTCTCTCAACAGCTGCGACTCCAGATTCTATTCCAACCGTTCTTCGGCCGCGTTCAACAACTGCCAGCCGCAGCCAGACTTTGCCGCCCAAGAGTCTGCCCTTTCGAGGCTGTCTCTGCAAAACCCGCCGATCAGTCCCGAAAAAGAAAACGGTCACGATTTCCAGAACCGATCCAATACTAACAGTCTGAAGAGCAACAAGTCCTCGCACAGTAACTACAAAAACAGTTATGAAAATGGGGCTAATACTTCCATCAACTGCAATGAATTTGTGATCGCTTACACGTACATTTCTGGCAAAACTACCTGGCAGAACTTGGATTATACAGTTAGAAAGACGTTTAAGGATTACCTTTCCCGGATAGACCCGGGTACGAATCTCGGGTTGAACACAGATTCCATTACCTCATACCACCTAGGCGAGGCTACAAGGGGTCCGGAAGTCGGGTTTCCGGAATTGTTGCCTTGCGGGTATATCATCGGAATGGTGAAGACTTTGTATATATGCCTCCAAGGAGTGGGGAGTCTGGCCTTCGACAGTTTGATACCAAAGAATATTGTATATAGGTTAGTTTTTTTATTTATTTAAACAATCTTAAATCTAATCTAAATTCCTTCTACACTCTGTGGAAGCTATTTATGTCCAATCGATTTCAAATTGTTTAAAATTTCTGCCTGTTCCAAAATTATAAAGATTACAAAAATGGCATTATGTTCTCCTTGCCCGTCAGATATGTCTCCCTCCTGAGCGAGCACCGTCGAGTCATCTTGTGCGGGCCGAGCGGAACAGGGAAGTCTTACCTAGCTGCCAGGCTGGCCGAATTTCACGTAGCTAGAACAGCCGCACACCTCAACCCGGCCGAAGCCATCGCCACATTCAAGTATGTATTTTTAATTATTTGGTTTATTTACTTAATACACTATATCACAAGTTATTTTTATTTATTCCCTGTCCATCTCACTAGATTAGGATCTATATCGAGGTAGACAATATTTTAAATTTTGATTGTATATCAATATGTATTTGTAAAAGAACTTCACGAGTTAAATAAAGAATCTGAAAAACTAGTTGCAACTGTTAAAACAATTACTTTATAAACTGAGTAACATCTGTCCCCATATTCTAAAGTAAGTGCTTGTCAGCTAAAGATAAACACGAACTCCCGTGTCCATGACCACTAACAATAACTACTGTCTACAGCGTGGAGCACAAGTCCTCCAAGGAGCTACGCCAGTACCTGAGCAACATGGCCGAGCAGTGCGGAGGGGAGGCACTTCTTCCCTCGGTTCTGATCCTAGACAACCTGCACCATGCCAGCGCTCTCGCCGACGTCTTCAGCGGCCTGCTAGGTGCTCGGCGCACCAACCTGCCCTGTATAATAGGTAATTTAATTGTTTTAGTGATAGAAGCTAAGAGTCTAGTCTTGTCTTTAACTGTTCCTTTTCATCTGATAGATACATGTTACCCAACATAAGATTCGTAGACGATACAGTGACGAGCATGAAATGGCCGAGCTACTCCGTAGACTAGAAATAAATAGAAACAAAACAAAAATCCTCATTGTGGATTGATTTGAATGCTACGAAGAGGTTGGCGAGATTGTACACCTAGATCAAAAGGATGTAAAGCAGAAATCCAAAGACGAATTGGAATGGCAAAATCAGCGATGACCAGTCTATAGAAGATATGGAGAAATTGATCCATTAGACCACAGACTAATAATTCAGACTGACTTTGATATCTATCTAACTAAGCACTATCTATTACATTTAAACTTTATTATTACAATTTCTTATGTTATGGTCCCTAGGAACAATGTCCCAAGCCACCTGTAATACCACCAATCTACAACTCCACCACAACTTTCGCTGGCTGCTCACGGCCAATCACATGGAACCTGTAAAGGGATTTCTCGCTAGGTAATGAAATTTTACTTTTGCTTGTTCATATTTTGAAATGATGCATGGAACATAGCACAACATTTAACATAGAATACGTTTTTTCCCAAATAAAATATGTCACATATACATGACACACTTAATATTTTTATTCCAGATACCTGCGACGCAAGCAGCTGGTGGCGGAGCTGGGTGGCTGCTCACGCTGTCCGCGCCTGTCCTCGGTGCTCGAGTGGCTGCCGGCCGTGTGGCAACACGTCAACTCTTTCCTGGAGGCGCATTCCTCTTCCGATGTGACCGTAGGCCCCCGTCTGTTCCTGGGCTGCCCGCTGGACCTGGCCGCTAGTCAGGTGAGAACATTACAGAGTGTGGAAGTCGAATCATGAAGTGACTCGTAGCTCTTATAACCTAATAAATACATAATTTAAATATTTATTTTTATATGGACTTGCTAACTAGTATTTAATTCTCAGAAAACTAAAATTGTCATGTATCGACCACCCTATTCGTGACCGTGCGCGGATGATCTCTCGCCATCTTCCATAAGATGTTTAATTCTTCTACAATCTCTGCGAGCTGTCCCCGCAGTCTATGTGCAAATTCTCTTGCGTTCCCGCTCTTTCAGAGTCCATAAAGATTGGGAAAACAAAGGCTCTAACCAATCTCATCCACTTTAATAAATAATATATTTGTTTGAGACATACATTTATTTGATGTATAAATATTAATTATTGAACAAAAATAATGCATTGTGCCTTCCCTTCTCCACCCGGCTTTGCCGCCGATCAGTCAATTGGCGACCTTGAGCCGGTGCAGTTAAATGTGTACGGAAAGGATCACAATATTATACTAATTCGAGACTTTGCATCTATACCATGACGAAATAGTGATTAAAATATACAGTCCACATCTTTTGAGGTGCAGCAGAATCCAGATTGCGGTGAGTCTCAAACTCCTTCCGATCCAGAAATTCTTCCAGCATTTATGCTTTGTACGCAACAATATCTTTAAAATGTTAACAGCGTGCAACTCCTAATTAAATACATTTTATGACTTTCATTTTTCTATAATACTTGTATCATTCTATCTTATTTTATCACCAATTTAACATTTGCCACTTTACAGGCCTGGTTCACATCAGTGTGGAACTACTCCGTGGTGCCGTACCTGGTAGAGGCAGCCCGCGAGGGTGTGGCCCTGTACGGACGCCGCGGAGCCTGGGCCGATCCTGCCAAGTATGTACGGGACACATATCCTTGGCCTGACCCCGTCGCTGCACAGGTAACATTACTATAAAAAGCTAAAATATATTGTAACTTTTTACAAACAATCTTTGGATTGTGTGATACCTTCAAGAATAATGTGTGTAAATTTTCTGTTTGGTTTATTTCCAGAATTTACGAGGAATAACCCTGGAAGATATTGGTTTGGACGGTAACTCCACAGACAACACTTCTACCAACAATCAGGACCCATTGGTAATTATGTATATTTTATCATTTTCAGTGTTCAGTGTTTTAGATATGTTATTTATTGTGAAGTCTTTACCTTTCCTACCCAAGCCCAAGAGCAAAAAGATTTTTTTATTTGTACCAAGTTCACATTTTTTGTATTAAAATACTTATCAATATAACTAATACTCCTTTAGATACCTCTGTATGTTGATATTTTAAATATATTTTTGGGTTACTCTGATGATGAGCATTGAGTGTGGCCCAAAATGTTGACTGAAAAGTGACCCACGGCAAAATAACTCAAATTGAATTGCTTCGTACTATAAAACAAATGTTAGATGCATCTGATAGCATATCCAACTCAAAACTATATACTTCTGCTAACTTCTAATTAATATTTGATTATTTATTTTATTGATATTTCTCTTGATATTTTTATAGCATAATAATTATTACTCAGTTTCACAGAAAAATATATTTTACAAAAAATTTGTCAGTAAATAATATTAAATAATATAGTTAGTTGGTTCCGTTTCCCTGAAATGGTTGAACGTAAATTGTGCTGGTTGATGTACAAGATGACACACAACATGGCAGCTCTGTATCTTCAAGAGCTCTGCATCTCGGGCAACTTAAATGGTAGATTATTAGATAGAGACATCAAACTCTCTGGTCAGCCTCTACTTCAACTGCAGGAAGGGTTGTAGAACCGACCAGCCGTTGTCAGAAGTTAAGTTCAGTGAACGGGCATTTGTGGTGGCAGATTCAAAAATGTGGAACGCTTTGCCCTCCTTCATAAGAAATAAGAAAAACTTTGTATCCATAAGTTCAAATAACAATTGTTAATTTAAAATATAAAGATAGTATAGGACTAAACAATTTATGTGTAGAGCGCTTTTGGAGTGATATTTTTACAAAAATAGCACTATAAAAATTACCCACTGTTGTTATTATTATTATCAGTGTAATATTTGTGACTAACAGAAAGCAATTGGCTTTGCCGATTTCTCCTATTTTTAAATTGAATTGTTTTCCAGCTCAATATGTTGATGAGGCTGCAGGAGGCCGCCAACTACAGCGGCAACCACAGCCAAGACTCGGACAATGCCAGCCTGGACTCCAACCTGACCCACGACAGTTCCGCCGGAAATGAATTGTGACCGTAGACACCAAACTCGCAGAGCACTAACTCGCAATATTAAAATAAGACACCTTTCCACCGTTGAGCTCCATGAATCCTCGCGAGACATGCTTGATAATCAATGAGCACTAGATGTAGATCATCATTCCACGTTCTTACTTACATCTCTGTGTCAGATATTCATTTCTAATTAATTGGAAATGATATTACTTTAATTGCATCTCGCTATTATGAAATTGATTGAAAAAGTATGCAACATTTTAATTATATCGTCACCATCAGCAGCAACACCACATATCATCTAAGAATTGTGTACTTGACAGGAGAGGCAGAATTAGTTTTGAATGATTTTTGTACAATTACTCAAGTATTAATTACCTTTCTAGAGTTGAGAAACTGAACTAAAGTTAGGTACGATTCCCTTTACTTGTGCGCACTTGACAGGGAGGTTACAGATGATATGTGGTAATTACATCTTTATTTATTTGTACGTCCCTAGCGGACGCTATCGTGAAACTAGTGATATAGAACAATTTCCTGCGAAAATTCAAATCCAATGATATAAATATCTTAATTTTACAAAAAATTTGAGATATGCGGTATTGCTGCTGACGGTGACGATATGAGGACTGACAATTAAGTTTGTAGAAATAATTTGTTACAATTACAAAATATATTTATTACTGTCGTTATCTGACAAATAGTTCCCTTTAAAATCATACTCTATGATGGTGTTGAGAGCATGCGTTGTAATCTGTTCAACAACTGTTCTCCAATTATGTGCTTATCTCATTATACAAATTACAGACCTCATTGTAGCGTCAATGCCAAAATTCATTTTCTAAAACTGGTCCAAAAATATGCCTCAAAATTTTCCTTTCATATATACGCTCTTCTACAAACTTAATTATCAGTGTTCGTAGACCAATTTCTTAATGCGGAAACGCTTCATCGCAAGTCGTGAATTTTCTTGTTAATTTGGTTATATGAACTATCTTACATTTCACAATTTCTAAGAATTTGACGCATTTTTGCATAAATTGAACAATTTTCATGAATCCCTTTTAACACGACTAACAATCAACACTTAGAAGACTGCGTAACGTAATATTATATCTATATAGTAGATTTTACAAATTTCCACTTTTGGATATATAAAATTATCAATTGTTTGTCTGCAAATGAGATTGTTTGATTTTAAAATAGCTCGGGGGATCTTTGTAATTAATCCACTGCTAAACATGAAATGTTGTGTATTTAGCTTTCAATAATAAAAAAACAGAAGATTCCCCTTATTTTAACTGGAACAAACGCCCCATTTCACATGCAATGACATGTAAATAATATGTCGAGTTGAAAATTTCGCGAGTTTTTTTTAAACTTTTTTTTTTCATTTAAGATTTATTACAATCTTAAATGATTTTTGGTGTGTGTGAATTTTTTTAATACAAACCAAGCAATATGTAACTGGTTTGCTAATCGGAAATTTTCAACGGCTTTCCGCTTATGTAAAGGGGACAAAATGGATGTGATTACATGTATTAACTTAGGCGTGTTTTATACCTGAGAATGTATCGGCATTTGTACATGTGTCACTTAATAGTTCTCTATGAAAAAGTTTATTCACGAATATCACCAATGAGATTTTAACAAAATTAATTTTGGATTTTGCTAATATTTTACAAAAACGCACATGTACACCTTTGAAAAATGATTTTGCTTATTTACTAAGCAGTGCAAAACTGACTTGTGCAATATTCTAAAGACAATTTTATATATTGGATTGATTCATATGTGCTATTATATAAAAAAGGGGTTTATCATTTATTCTAAAAATTAATATTCTTTATTATTTAATTTGCTTACAGTAGAGAATTGGGTGTTTGTTACGGTTACATACTATAGTAAAAATAAACAAATACCATAAAAAGAAATCATTTTTTAGAAATAATTGTAAACCCTTTAGTCATAACAGAACCTGAACCATGAACAGAACAGAACAGAATTAACCTGCCAGTTGTTGAGATATCTGTCAGCACTGTTTCAAGAGGCGTAGAGTATAAAATCGTAGCTGTCTGAAGTAAAAATAATATATATCTATATCTCAAAGCTATATTGATTTTTTTTATATCAGGATGTTCCAGAGACAGTACAGTAGTCCAAATGGAGCGTATGGTTAGAATAAATTGGTCGAGCATCAAATAGGGTCTGTCAGAAATTCTACAATTAAAATTACCGCTGTGCCATAAAAATACTCAACATATCGTGATGAAATTTGTGACACGTGTACTGTAATAATGTGGCTACCACATGAGATACGAGATATTTGTTTAATTTAAATTTAATTTTAAAATATATATATTTTAACTTTTTTGGTGTAAATCACAAAGGTTCAAATAACTTCTAAACTGTTAAATTTTGAGTGACTAAGCTAGTGATATCACCTAACTGTAGGCTCAGTTTAGACCACTGTCTCCGGGACACCCGTATACTAAAATGAATACCTTAATTGATTACATCATTTGACTAGAAGCCATTTTTTAAATTTTCAATGTATCAAGTAATATTGTACAAACTCCAACCTCAGTTATCGATACCTATTTTGAAAACATGCATATTTAACATTTCTTTAAAATATCCCAATCATAAATGAGTGCAAAAAAATTTCTTGAACATTTAAGTTAAAAAATTGTTTTTCCCATCTATTCACAAATTTGAAATTCATTTATATTTGCAAACGGATCAAATATATCTAGAGTTTTATAGCTATAAAAACATTTGATGTGTAAACATCTTAACTTGACCAAAAGTGATCAAATAATGCACCATGCTCGTTACCACGGTTAACACACATTTTATTTAGTACCCATAAATCTCCATCTTACACTTTGATGCTTTTTAGAAATTCGCATGTCTGAAAAGCCGCAACACTCGCTCGTTTGAAGACAGGTGAAAAATATATTTGTGAATTCCATACCTATAAAAATTTTAATTAAAAAATAATACATACTTAGTATCTACCTACATTTATGCGATGTTTACACAACCATAAGAGTACTAATTATACTTACTCAATTTTTTTTTTCATAATTTTAAATATTATAAAAATTTATTTTCTCGAAAGATTATAATTCAAGCGTACATGAAAGAAACCAATATTATTAACTACATTTTTTGCTGTAATATATTATCTCTCACATAGTAAGTACACTTGCGTGTTGTCTACCAATATTTTACTCTAATATATTATCACAAGTATGCCCGGATGAGTAGAAATCAGTTGTGGCTTTCTATCCTCGAAGGTTATCATTTTTGAATAAATAAATTGCTTCTTGCAATGATTGTGTACTGTTAAACAATAAAAATGTGTGTCAAATAAAATTTTAATTAGGTGTAAAATAAGAAATTAATTAGCGTTAAGGATTGATATAACTTTTATAATTGCGACAAGTGTGAATGGGTGAGATTTTTGTTTGTTTGTTTGTTTCTGAACGCTGTGTACAATGTATTTATTATTAGTAAAGTATTTCTAACAAATTTTATATATTCCTATTTATTCTAAAGAAATTTATAATGTTTAATAATCCTATTTGTACAACATAACACAATATTACTGTCAAACTGTCATTTGAACTATGTATTTATATTTTTAGTACATAAGGAGTATTTATATGCAGGGGAAATTTGATATTTAAAAATATAAAATCTAGAACAATGCTCGTTTTATGCGCCGCCTACTTTGTATTGATGGAGAACGTTTACTTCTTTCGTATAATCTTATTACATCAAGTTTCAAAACCGTGTAGTCGAGACGAGGTATTGTTTTTGAATGTCAAATTTCCAAACTGCATTTATGGATAATGTGAAAATACATTTTTATACTGGTAAAAGTATAATTTAAACTCGATAAGGCATCAGCTGTAACAATACTACCGCCATATTTGTCTGTTTGGGTGAATGAAATAGTCACTTGAATATTAAAGAAAAGAATAAATGATTTATATGGAAACATATCTTTTATTGAATACCCTTTGTTTCATACATAAAAAACGCAAAAATATGAATTATTTTTGAAAGGGAAGCCTTAATCCTAAACACTTTAAAAGCAATTAGATGAAATAAATGAAAATTCAACAAACTTTAATTTTCTCTTTCCTTATTTGGACCTGGTTGAGGATCATCAGGTTCGACGTTTATGTATTAAAAATCTGCTCAAAGGACATTCCTTCTGTCTTCTCCTCGGGATGTTTGGAAAATGTGACATTGTCTGGTCATTCCAGACAATGCTATTAGAGCTTGCCGGGGTGGTACTCTCTGCAAAGATTTTGACATACATCCATTTATGTGACTCGAGTCGTATTCCAAACAGGAAAGTTGGACTTGTTTCAAAGCGGGTGTATACCGAAGTACCACTGTATATTTATTAGTGCACATATTATTAAAACGCAAAACAAATGCAACACCTTCTTTCAAAAACTAGCTAGTTTTCACACTGGTGGCCATTTAAATTTCAGAACTGTTATTGGTCAAATTTTAATATAATGGTGGCAGGCAAAACTAGCACTGATTTTGAATGATTAATTTATATCAAAATAACTAAGTTTGATTGTTGACAAATTAATACAATGTGTAAAAGGTATATATGAGAAGAAAACTACATTAAATGTTAGAAAAACATAAAAAAGGAGGTTGCTGACTTTGAAACCGTCGTCCATCTTTCTAACTTACTAACCAACTTACCATCACGCTGTTTATCCGCGGGGGTAGGCAGAGAGGATATAACACCACACAACTCTTACCTCATCCACATTCATACATCTTCTCATACAAGCTCGCCGACTATTGAGGCTTCTAACAGGACCATCTGGTTTACATCCTCTATTTCCGGTGCCATCAACACTTGTGTCATATATATTTCTTACCATTCTCTCCTCATTCATCCGTTCTATATGACCAAACCACCTAGTGAACTTTTCTCAATCTTACTATATTAACATCAGCTTTACATTTTTCCATTTCTTCATTCTTTACTCTCGTAAATGGATCTACATTGTGTACGCCTAAGCAATCTCATTTCCACTGCATTCCGTCTACTTTTGTTCCTCTTCTGCCAACTTTAAGCCACACTTTTCTATACATCAGTGTCGGTACCAGGACTCCATCGTGTACTGCTAGTCTTGCCTCGGTTGATAAGTTCTCGTTAGATATAATTCACCCTTTCAAAGAGGCATATCTGGAATTTGTTGATTTTACAGCCAAAAATATATTAACAAATTGTAAATATAGTAAAAATAAGGTAGATGGATCTTTCAAATAATAGAACGATTAAATGTTTTAATATCAGAAAGGTAACATATAGATTCAAAAATTTGTGACTAAAAATATTGTCGCTGTAGCATAGTTGGATAATGCACCTTCCCCGGTTAGGAAAGAGATCCAGGTTCGAATCCCAGTGGCGCAACAACAATATTTTTCGATAAAATTGATTTTATATGTATATCTTTCTAATTAATATATTTAACTGATATTTAAAATTGGGTGGAATTTTTCACGGTAGAAAAACGATCTTACCGATTTCTATGGATATTTTTTGATTTAAAGACAGTGTGAGGTGTATTTATTCCATAAATATTACTTATGTACTGTCATTTGTAAGAATGACGCATCAAAATAAGAGTGGTTATGTGTAAATGTTTTTATGAAATATTACTTCATTGGAGTAAAATTCAGATATGTCTATTTGAATAGATTGTGCCCATGTACCCTCAGTTGTAACTCAATTTTAACACAAAACAAGATAAGCTTTTTTGAAAGATGAACAACAATATGAGACCACCCCTGCAACACAGTTTTAGGCAGATCTGAGTTATGGATGCCACAAAGTTGTATTATCATCTTGGGCATCTAATGGTATATTAAATAAAATATTGTTATGGAGGGGGGGTCTCATATATTGAGCATTCTTCCGGAGCACTAAATCTCCAAGGCTTCTTAAACTACTACTGCCAACCTTACTAAAATATCACTGGCCAGTAGTGATCAAATCATTATTTTAACTGTGATTGTGTTCGATTGTAACGGTGATTGATAACTGATTAACGTAATTCTTTGAGCGATGACTGGTACACTAGACAGTAAGTCTCCGACAGTTAAACATTAGTTATCAATCATCGTTAAATCTTAGTTACCAATCATCGACACAATCACAGTCACGTAACGGTCTACCATCACTACTGGTCAGTGGTCATACAGCCAACATTCATCTTTATCAGAATTCTTTTATATATTATGTATATTTTGATAGTGAAATAGATACACATATCATTCTTGAAAATGTATTATATTGGCTGCAGAAGGTTTTGCATTTTCCCAAAACCGCACCGGAACCACAAAAGCCAGGCAACTCTAAACAGAACAAATATTGAAGAATGATAATGTGCGGCATGAGTCTTCTAATAGTGCCTCATCAATGCCACCTTTTAATACTTACAACTGGATCATTTCAACTTCTGCAACATAATTTTAGTGAGGAGTATTTTCTAGAAGAATACTCTGATTTGCAAACTTCTAATATTCCCTGTATACTTGGACGGTAACACAAAATGATACAGTGAAATGCTTCCAGGAAGAAATTTAAAAAAATACAATTTTTATGATTTTTAAACACACTTTAATCATGTATTACACAAATCAAATATCACAATCTGCGTCACAAATTTACACATAATATACAGTTATAAATAAAATATACAATCGGGAGCGAATTTAAAAAATCTAATATACTAATATGAACTCGAGATATTTGAAAGAGTGTATATCAACAGGCTCGAGGACTCACAAATTGAATCAAATTATACACAACATATTTTAAGTCTTTCACATCAGTGGCGCAGCATGATTAAGTACTTAGAATATAATAATACAATTATTGTCATTTTAAAGTAACTATATAACGCTATCTTTGTACGAAATTGGGCATTTATGTAAAAAAAAAAAAAAAAAAAGGAAAAATTGTAAAATATAAAAAAGAATAATATTTGCAAATAAAAAGTGCCAAATTATGATACCTTAAAATCATGTGTTCCAGAAACTATAAAAATGGCCCATGTGACCATCAAGAAGATGACACCAATTAGTCCAGTCTTCAATATTCCACATATTCAAAATTTTTTATTGTATTCGTCTATTCTGTATTTAATAGGACTTATTTTCTAAAATTTTCTGCATACCTACACATGTCACCACTGTACAGAAAGTTTATTTGAAATGTGCAGTTAATACGAATAATAATTCCAATTTAACATGATTCGGGTGCCACGGAGAAGCAATGTATAACGGAGCATCGATGTTGGTGCTAAATTACTTCATAGCTGTTGTCACAGTGGTCAAGTATCCCCTCAAATACTACCATTAACTATTGTTGATTATTGCTAGCGAGGAATTTATTTATCAGCACAATTGCGCAAATGAGTGTTAGACCATAATGTGAAATTTCAAAACAGTTTGCAAGTACAACAGCAGATGATCAAAGAAGGTGTAAGTCGCCATTGTATCCAACAGAAGTTACTGTCTAATATTTATATTTCTATGCAAAGTTGCACCTTAACTTACGCAAATTCGACGTTCGCGATTTTCATAGGTCCCACCTATCGCGTATCTTCGGGATATTACTATTGTATAGTTAATGAGAGGCATGCGGCACCTGCAAAATGATAATGAATTGCCGAAGCGATCTAAATCAGGACTTTGCAGAATCCAGACAGAAGACCGACTGAGACAGACGAGGGGAAGTGACTACCGGTGCGCACAGTCCTGTCATCCAATGGGCATGATCGAAGATGCCTAAGGGATTACGCCCTGGTGGGGGCGTATCTGTGGAAGGACAGGGATCAAGAGATGAGGCTATATGTTCTGCGAAGTTTAACAAGCCGAGTTATGGCTGCCTATCACGAGGATGGGGCAGCCGGCCACCCACGGTCCTGGGTTACACTCAGAGTCATACGGTGACACTATTTCTGGCCTGGCATGCAAGTAGATGTGGAAGGCCATGCGAGAGCCTGCATGATGTGCGCAATAACGCACGCGTCAGCCCAGCCGGGTAACACTCAGGCACGAATCCCATTCGAGACGGTAGCTGTGGACTTGATGGTGCCTTTTTAGTGGAAAGGATATATTCTTTTGTATTAGGGTATTATTTTGCCATACACGATACGAATCAGTCACAAAAGGGGAAGGTGTGTGATATAACTGCGCCCCGTGTGTGACCTCCCCCTTATCGTGTGACATGTTATATTAAAACTCATGCTGAACACGACCGCATTGTATTTCCTTGTGTATATAGTTAATTAAGGCTTAAATGTGATGCTATCCCAAAGCAAAATAGAAAAAAATATGTAAAATAAAAACATAATGAATAGGCTTGAGATCTAGATAAGTTTGTATAAGTAGAAATATATAATTGTCATGTGTTTGTAAATTGTTAATAGATATGCACTACCCATAGATGAGCACCACCATAGTTGTAACATGATGCTGTCAACACTGGCAACCCCACCCCACAGCCAACCTAGCGGAAACGCCCCTCTCCCCGCGCAGGTTTATAAATTCTGGAGCGCGCTTTGAAAAGCTCTGTTTTTCGTCCATTCCGACAGAGTTCGACGAGTCTCTCGAAGCGGTCAGGAGTCTTTCGACGAGAGCCTGTACATCGCCCGCTGCATCACCAACCGCGAGGAATCACCACACCTCGTGTCCAATAAGAGACAGAAGAGCAACCGTGCCGAAGTAACGGATGTCTCAGCCGGCCTGATGAGAGGCTGCTAGAGCCGCCAACACCATCGCGAGGACATGTGGCCATGAGCCATACAGCGAGACGCGCTCTTCACGAGTACTATGGAATTATGACCAGTGAACAAGACGAAAAGAAATATAATAAGGCTGATTTAGTGATTTAATTTAATGATTTAGTGTAACTTAATTTTAATTCCACGCTGCGTAATGTAGATGAATCTAGTATTAATTTACAATTCTAATTAAAAGCCTTAGAGTCTGTCGTCATGCCAGGAAGTGGTTTCCTGGCGAATCCAACCCTGAGATTGTGGCGGTCACACGAAACGAGGAAGGCGGGAGATATATATAGTAGATTTTGATATTTTTTTGAATAAAAATATCTGGCACCCATAATTTTATACTATTTATTACTTTGAATAACGTAACGGCTGTAGTCCTGTTCAGGTTATTTTAAATTGTGTTAATTAATTGGTAGATATTTGTCAGTATTCACAGTTCAGTGTTAATAATAACTAACTATATTAGTCACACTTTTTCTCAATCAATTGCGTTTGTGTTTTTTTTTACGGTATGTCGTTTTGTAGGTTTTGAATTCATCTTAAATTGTATAGATTTTATTTTCTCACGGAGCCATTTTTTGTGTTCGGCCTGTGCAACGTACAGGCGATAGATAATTCCAGTGTTGACAAGGGAGTCGACACGCCACTGACGAGATAATCGAGGTACACCATGACAGAGGAGCTGGAACCAATCAGCGAGGTAGTGAAGCATGCACACGAATGTGTGCGAGAGTGCTAGTGTGCGGCGCACACTATACGGAAGGTGAGAAGCAGCGAAAAATAGACAGAGACCGTATCGAAGAACATACACACACCGACGTGAGTAGAATCAGTAGAATCCGCAGATGCGAAATTAACCTTAGTACAAGAGGAGACCCGCGCGGGTAGCACCTATAATCATTAAGCGAGATGATGGCACGGATCAAATCTATAATGTAGATTCTGACTAATTAATTGTGTGGAATTTTAGTTAAGCTATAAGTGTCAAGTGATAAGCAGTGAAAAAGATTGGAAACAGTGTTTGTGACCACGATTTAATTAATATATGTGAGCCATAAACTGTATAAATATTAATATATAAACGGGCACTACTGTGAGCCATGAACAGTATTAATAAAAAAATAACCCTATACGATCACTAGATTTTATATGATACGCATAAGTATTTAAGATTAACAAATAATGTGTGCGCTCAAAACGCTATACGGAGGACCGAGTGCGCCAAATTTTTTTGCAGAAGGGGCTAAAAATCGCAAAAAGCATCGTACTGCCACCATCTGTGGCGCACGTGTCTGTAGACAGCCACGGGCCACGGGCTGAAATGAGGCAGACCCGGACCCTGTTTCCTGTACTAGAGCCGATAGAAGAAACAAGCTGGTGATTGAACCTACAGACGGATAATCATTTAGTGTTTTTTTAATAATATTAGTTAATGTAGACATACATAAGGACTAGTATTATAAGTCTTCTAATATAAATTAATTAGTTGAATTGAATGAAAGTGTAATGTGAAAGGGTATTTTTAAATTAGTTTAAGGTTGCGGGAAACATGCCGCAGTCTCCGCGGTGGCGCGAAGAGGAGGACGTAGTGGAGAGTGGGTGTGTGTGAATATTAGGTGAGGAATGGACAGAAAGAATGAACTATGTGATAGTATGAATGAAAAAAACCTAGATATACTGTGTATTAGAGAGAGTACTAAGAAAGGAAGAGAGAAATAGTACGCGTCATATTCGAGACATCTTCATACTAGTATACGTATATCGTTTCATTTCACGATAGTTCTCTAACGATAGTGGCCGCGTTTAAAAAAAATAATTTAATGTATTTTTTTAAACTAACATCCGTGAAGTGCGAACCTACATTACAATTTTTAAGGATCCAAAATATTGATTATCCTCGTCCTATTTCTTTATTTACTCACCGGCTATAAACCCGCCGGTCAAGCTCAACATGTCTGTAATGACGAAACTAAATCCAGACCAAAGCCATTTATTTCGGCAGAGTGAAATCTCGAGCTCTAATAAAATCCAAAACAATAAAACTTTAGGAATTCTCCAAAACACTTTTCAATTTACAATAAAAGTTTGTAATTGAATCATGACTAAAGCGGTCGCAGGCCAGTGTTGTCGTAAACACAGCTTCTAATAGCGCAATCCCTTTTCCATTTCAAAGTAACTCCTCTATCACATAATTAACGTCTTGTAGATAGATTAATTCAATCGGTCTTCTTTCATGTACTGTTAAACAAGATAGTAGCGCTCAACTATTATATTGCATATGTATGTATTTCCATGTTCTATCACTATTGTGACCAAATAACATCTCTGTCCACATTTTTCTCTAGTGATGCTATGGTAGCTTTTATGTTTGTGTTTTTGATTGGTATTCTGAACAGGTACGATTGACAGAGATGATGACCACTCGAAGCTTTGTTTGTATCCAATCAAGGTATCACCAAACATTGGTTGTGGTAGTTTCTTTTTTTTGTCCATGTTTTTGTATTATCACTCGAGTCATAACATACACTGACTCTGTTCCCAAATGTTCTCCATTTCATTATATAACATTGGCCGTGAGAACTCACTGCTAGAGAATTGCGAAGACTGGTTGTAGTTACTAAAACATTTACCCACTGTATTTTGAGTTGAAACGATACACCTCTGTCCCAACAATATTTTTCATAGAAATTCGAAAAGAAAACATGAGAAAGGTGTAATATCCCAGACAGGAGAATACCTCTCATCGTGCATTAGAAAAGGGTGTAATATCCCCAACAGGAGAATATCCCTCAGCTTGTAATTAAAAAAGGGGTAATATCACCAACAGGAGAATACCCCTCATCGTGCATTTAAAAAAGGTGTAACATCTCCAACAGGAGAATACCCCTCATTGTGCATTTAAAAAAGGTGTTATATCACCAACAGGAGAATACCCCTCAACGTGCATTAGAAAAAGGTGTAATATCCCCAACAGGGGAATACCCCTCAGCGCGCATTTAAAAACGGTGTAATATCCCCAACAGGAGAATCCCCTCATCGTGCATTTAAAAAAGGTGTAACATCTCCAACAGGAGAATACCTCTCATTGTGCATTTAAAAAAGGTGTAACATCTCCAACAGGAGAATACCTCTCATTGTGCATAAGAAAAGGGTGTAATATCCCCAACAGGAGAATACCCCTCAACGTGCATTAGAAAAAGGTGTAATATCCCCAACAGGAGAATACCCCTCAGCGCGCTTTTAAAAACGGTGTAATATCTCCAACAGGAGAATACCTCTCATCGTGCATTAGAAAAGGGTGTAATATCCCCAACAGGAGAATACCCCTCAGCTTGTAATTAAAATAGGGGTAATATCACCAACAGGAGAATACCCCTCAGCGCGCATTTAAAAAAGGTGTAACATCTCCAATAGGAGAATACCCCTCATCGTGCATTAGAAAAAGGTGTAATATCCCCAACAGGAGAATACCCCTCAGCGCGCATTTAAAAACGGTGTAACATCTCCAACAGGAGAATACCTCTCATCGTGCATTAGAAAAGGGTGTAATATCCCCAACAGGGGAATACCCCTCAGCGCGCATTTAAAAACGGTGTAATATCCCCAACAGGAGAATACCCCTCATTGTGCATTTAAAAAAGGTGTAACATCTCCAACAGGAGAATACCTCTCATTGTGCATTAGAAAAGGGTGTATTATCCCCAACAGGAGAATACCCCTCATCGTGCATTTAAAAAAGGTGTAACATCTCCAACAGGAGAATACCTCTCATCGTGCATTTAAAAAAGGTGTTATATCGCCAACAGGAGAATACCCCTCAACGCGCATTAGAAAAAGGTGTAATATCCCCAACAGGAGAATACCCCTCATCGTGCATTTAAAAAAGGTGTAACATCTCCAACAGGAGAATACCTCTCATTGTGCATTAGAAAAGGGTGTAATATCCCCAACAGGAGAATACCCCTCATCGTGCATTTAAAAAAGGTGTAACATCTCAAACAGGAGAATACCTCTCATCGTGCATTTAAAAAAGGTGTTATATCACCAACAGGAGAATACCCCTCAACGTGCATTAGAAAAAGGTGTAATATCCCCAACAGGGGAATACCCCTCAGCGCGCATTTAAAAATGGTGTAATATCCCCAACAGGAGAATACCCCTCATCGTGCATTTAAAAAAGGTGTAACATCTCCAACAGGAGAATACCTCTCATCGTGCATTAGAAAAGGGTGTAATATCCCCAACAGGAGAATACCCCTCAGCGCGCATTTAAAAAAGGTGTAATATCCCCAACACGAGAATACCTCTCATCGTGCATTTAAAAAAGGTGTTATATCACCAACAGGAGAATACCCCTCAACGTGCATTAGAAAAAGGTGTAATATCCCCAACAGGAGAATACCCCTCAGCGCGCATTTAAAAACGGTGTGATATCCCCAACAGGAGAATACCCCTCAGCGCGCATTTAAAAAAGGTGTAACATCTCCAACAGGAGAATACCCCTCATCGTGCATTTAAAAAAGGTGTAACATCTCCAACAGGAGAATACCTCTCATCGTGCATTAGAAAAGGGTGTAATATCCCCAACAGGAGAATACCCCTCAGCTTGTAATTAAAAAAGGGGTAATATCACCAACAGGAGAATACCCCTCATTGTGCATTTAAAAAAGGTGTTATATCACCAACAGGAGAATACCCCTCAACGTGCAATAGAAAAAGGTGTAATATCCCCAACAGGGGAATACCCCTCAGCGTGCATTTAAAAACGGTGTGATATCCCCAACAGGAGAATACCCCTCAGCGCGCATTTAAAAAAGGTGTAATATCCCCAACAGGAGAATACCTCTCATCGTGCATTTAAAAAAGGTGTTATAATGGGCTATCCAATTCGAGGTTGATAAAGTAGAAATCTGTATACCGACATCTGTCAAAGATAAACGTCAAGTACACTGTCATTTATTTAGTTGACATTCTGCCATTTAAGTATATGGAGCATTTAACAATCGACCAACGCGTTAAAATTATTAAATCTTATTATAAAAATAGTGATTCTGCCGTATCCACATTTCGCGCTTTACGAGCAGATTATGGTCGTCATAATCGTCCTACAAAGCAAACCATATTGAATACAGTGAATAAATTTGAACAAACTGGATCTGTTACTGATATTGTAAGGTCTGTGCATCATCGAAACATTCGCAATGCTGAAAATATCGCTTCTGTAGCTGAAAGTGTGGAAGAAGATCCAAATTTGTCAATTCCTCGTCGAGCTCAACATTTAGGCCTATCTTATGGCTCATTATGGCGCATTTTGCATCTGGATTTGCATCTTCATCCGTATAAAGTCCATTTGACACAAGAGCTAAAGCCTGCTGACCATGGACAACGAAGAACATACGCAAATTGGGTGTTGGAAAAACAGGGCGTCGATGCTGATTTTTCGAACAAAATTTTCTTCAGTGATGAAGCTCATTTTTCGCTTGGTGGATACGTTAATAAGCAAAACTGTAGAATTTGGGGCTCAGTAAATCCACAATTGATTGTAGAGAAGCCATTACACCCGGAAAAAGTCACTGTTTGGTGCGCATTGTGGTCTGGTGGTGTGATTGGGCCGTATTTTTTTGAGAACAACCATGGACGAACCGTTACCGTCAATTCTGAGCGCTATGGCCGCATGTTAACCGATTATTTTTTTACGAAAATCGAAGATTATGATCTTGACGATATGTGGTTCCAGCAGGATGGAGCAACCAGTCACGTAACACGAGCAAATCGAGATCTTTTGCAAGAGAAATTTCCTGGACGTTTTATTTCGCGATTGGCTGATGTCAATTGGCCTCCAAGATCCTGTGATTTAACGCCTTTGGATTTCTTTTTGTGGAGCTACGCGAAAGATCGTGTTTACGCAAACAATCCTAAAACTCTTGACGAATTGAAAACTAATATTCATAATGTAATGGCCGAGATACCGCCCGAAATGTGCCGAAAAGTCATTGAAAATTATCTCAAAAGAATCAAGGCCTGTAAGAAGACCCGTGGAGGACATTTGAATGATATCTTGTTTAACTAAAAATGGCAAGGATCAATCTGTAAAATGAAATAAAAATTACAATACATTCCGAATATTTTGTGTGTTTTTTTTAAGTTTACTTTGTCAAGCTTGAATTGGATAACCCTTTATCACCAACAGGAGAATACCCTTCAGTGTACAATTAAAAAAGGTGTTATATCCCCAACTGGAGAATACCCCTCAGCTTGTAATTAAAAAAGGGGTAATATCACCAACAGGAGAATACCCTTCAGCGTGTATTTAAAAAAAGATGTTATATCCCCAACGGGAGAATACCCTTCAGTGTGTTTTAAAAAAGGTGTAATATCCCCAACAGGAGAATACCTCTCATCGTGCATTAGAAAAGGGTGTAATATCCCCAACAGGAGAATACCCCTCAGCGCGCATTTAAAAACGGTGTAATATCCCCAACAGGAGAATACCCCTCATCGTGCATTTAAAAAAGGTGTAACATCTCCAACAGAAGAATACCTCTCATCGTGCATTAGAAAAGGGTGTAATATCCCCAACAGGAGAATACCCCTCAGCGCGCATTTAAAAAAGGTGTAATATCCCCAACACGAGAATACCTCTCATCGTGCATTTAAAAAAGGTGTTATATCACCAACAGGAGAATACCCCTCAACGTGCATTAGAAAAAGGTGTAATATCCCCAACAGGAGAATACCCCTCATCGTGCATTTAAAAAAGGTGTAACATCTCCAACAGAAGAATACCTCTCATCGTGCATTAGAAAAGGGTGTAATATCCCCAACAGGAGAATACCCCTCAGCGCAAATTTAAAAAAGGTGTAATATCCCCAACAGGAGAATACCTCTCATCGTGCATTTAAAAAAGGTGTTATATCACCAACAGGAGAATACCCTTCAGTGTACATTTAAAAAAGGTGTTATATCCCCAACTGGAGAATACCCCTCAGCTTGTAATTAAAAAGGGGGTAATATCACCAACAGGAGAATACCCTTCAGCGTGTATTTAAAAAAAGATGTTATATCCCCAACGGGAGAATACCCTTCAGAGTGTGTTTTAAAAAAGGTGTAATATCCCCAACAGGAGAATACCTCTCATCGTGCATTAGAAAAGGGTGTAATATCCCCAACAGGAGAATACCCCTCAGCGCGCATTTAAAAACGGTGTAATATCCCCAACAGGAGAATACCCCTCAGCGCGCATTTAAAAACGGTGTAATATCCCCAACAAGAGAATACCCCTCATCGTGCATTTAAAAAAGGTGTAACATCTCCAACAGGAGAATACCCTTCAGCGCGCATTTAAAAAAGGCGTAATATCCCCAACAGGAGAATACCCCTCAGCGCGCATTTAAAAAAGGTGTAATATCCCCACCACGAGAATACCTCTGATCACGCATTTAAAAAAGGTGTTATATCACCAACAGGAGAATACCCCTCAAAGTGCATTAGAAAAAGGTGTAATATCCCCAACAGGAGAATACCCCTCAGCGCGCATTTAAAAACGGTATAATATCCCCAATAGGAGAATACCCCTCATTGTGCATTTAAAAAAGGTGTAACATCTCCAACAGGAGAATACCTCTCATCGTGCATTTAAAAAAGGTGTTATATCACCAACAAGAGAATACCCCTCAACGTGCATTAGAAAAAGGTGTAATATCCCCAACAGGAGAATACCCCTCAGCGCGCATTTAAAAACGGTGTAATATCCCCAACAGGAGAATACCCCTCATCGTGCATTTAAAAAAGGTGTAACATTTCCAACAGGAGAATACCTCTCATCGTGCATTAGAAAAGGGTGTAATATCCCCAACAGGAGAATATCCCTCAGCTTGTAATTAAAAAAGGGGTAATATCACCAACAGGAGAATACCCCTCATCGTGCATTTAAAAAAGGTGTAACATCTCCAACAGGAGAATACCCCTCATTGTGCATTTAAAAAAGGTGTTATATCACCAACAGGAGAATACCCCTCAACGTGCATTAGAAAAAGGTGTAATATCCCCAACAGGGGAATACCCCTCAGCGCGCATTTAAAAACGGTGTAATATCCCCAACAGGAGAATACCCCTCATCGTGCATTTAAAAAAGGTGTAACATCTCCAACAGGAGAATACCTCTCATCGTGCATTTAAAAAAGGTGTTATATCACCAACAGGAGAATACCCCTCAACGTGCATTAGAAAAAGGTGTAATATCCCCAACAGGAGAATACCCCTCAGCGCGTATTTAAAAACGGTGTAATATCCCCAACAGGAGAATACCCCTCATCGTGCTTTTAAAAAAGGTGTAACATCTCCAACAGGAGAATACCTCTCATCGTGCATTAGAAAAGGGTGTAATATCCCCAACAGGAGAATACCCCTCAGCTTGTAATTAAAATAGGGGTAATATCACCAACAGGAGAATACCCCTCATCGTGCATTTAAAAAAGGTGTAACATCTCCAACAGGAGAATACCCCTCATTGTGCATTTAAAAAAGGTGTAACATCTCCAACAGGAGAATACCTCTCATTGTGCATAAGAAAAGGGTGTAATATCCCCAACAGGAGAATACCCCTCAGCTTGTAATTAAAATAGGGGTAATATCACCAACAGGAGAATACCCCTCATCGTGCATTTAAAAAAGGTGTAACATCTCCAACAGGAGAATACCCCTCATCGTGCATTTAAAAAAGGTGTAACATCTCCAACAGGAGAATACCTCTCATTGTGCATAAGAAAAGGGTGTAATATCCCCAACAGGAGAATACCCCTCAGCTTGTAATTAAAAAAAAGGGGTAATATCACCAACAGGAGAATACCCCTCAGCGCGCATTTAAAAAAGGTGTAATATCCCCAACACGAGAATACCTCTCATCGTGCATTTAAAAAAGGTGTTATATCACCAACAAGAGAATACCCCTCAACGTGCATTAGAAAAAGGTGTAATATCCCCAACAGGAGAATACCCTTCAGCGCGCATTTAAAAACGGTGTAATATCCCCAACAGGAGAATACCCCTCATCGTGCATTTAAAAAAGGTGTAACATCTCCAACAGGAGAATACCTCTCATCGTGCATTAGAAAAGGGTGTAATATCCCCAACAGGAGAATATCCCTCAGCGCGCATTTAAAAAAGGTATAATATCCCCAACACGAGAATACCTCTCATCGTGCATTTAAAAAAGGTGTTATATCACCAACAAGAGAATACCCCTCAACGTGCATTAGAAAAAGGTGTAATATCCCCAACAGGAGAATACCCCTCAGCGCGCATTTAAAAACGGTGTAATATCCCCAACAGGAGAATACCCCTCATTGTGCATTTAAAAAAGGTGTAACATCTCCAACAGGAGAATACCTCTCATCGTGCATTAGAAAAGGGTGTAATATCCCCAACAGGAGAATACCCCTCAGCTTGTAATTAAAAAAAGGGGTAATATCACCAACAGGAGAATACCCCTCAGCGCGCATTTAAAAAAGGTGTAATATCCCCAACACGAGAATACCTCTCATCGTGCATTTAAAAAAGGTGTTATATCACCAACAAGAGAATACCCCTCAACGTGCATTAGAAAAAGGTGTAATATCCCCAACAGGAGAATACCCCTCAGCGCGCATTTAAAAACGGTGTAATATCCCCAACAGGAGAATACCTCTCATCGTGCATTTAAAAAAGGTGTTATATCACCAACAAGAGAATACCCCTCAACGTGCATTAGAAAAAGGTGTAATATCCCCAACAGGAGAATACCCCTCAGCGCGCATTTAAAAACGGTGTAATATCCCCAACAGGAGAATACCCCTCATTGTGCATTTAAAAAAGGTGTAACATCTCCAACAGGAGAATACCTCTCATCGTGCATTAGAAAAGGGTGTAATATCCCCAACAGGAGAATACCCCTCAGCTTGTAATTAAAATAGGGGTAATATCACCAACAGGAGAATACCCCTCATCGTGCATTTAAAAAAGGTGTAACATCTCCAACAGGAGAATACCCCTCATTGTGCATTTAAAAAAGGTGTAACATCTCCAACAGGAGAATACCTCTCATTGTGCATAAGAAAAGGGTGTAATATCCCCAACAGGAGAATACCCCTCAGCTTGTAATTAAAAAAAAGGGGTAATATCACCAACAGGAGAATACCCCTCAGCGCGCATTTAAAAAAGGTGTAACATCTCCAACAGGAGAATACCCCTCATCGTGCATTAGAAAAAGGTGTAATATCCCCAACAGGAGAATACCCCTCAGCGCGCATTTAAAAACGGTGTAACATCTCCAACAGGAGAATACCTCTCATCGTGCATTAGAAAAGGGTGTAATATCCCCAACAGGAGAATACCCCTCAGCGCGCATTTAAAAAAGGTGTAATATCCCCAACACGAGAATACCTCTCATCGTGCATTTAAAAAAGGTGTTATATCACCAACAGGAGAATACCCCTCAACGTGCATTAGAAAAAGGTGTAATATCCCCAACAGGAGAATACCCCTCAGCGCGCATTTAAAAACGGTGTAATATCCCCAACAGGAGAATACCCCTCAGCGCAAATTTAAAAAAGGTGTAATATCCCCAACAGGAGAATACCTCTCATCGTGCATTTAAAAAAGGTGTTATATCACCAACATGAAAATACCTTTCAGTGTATTTAAAAAAGGGTGTTATATCCCCAACTGGAGAATACCCCTCAGCTTGTAATTAAAAAAGGCGTAATATCACCAACAGGAGAATACCCCTCAGCGCGCGATTAGAAAAGGTGTTATATCACCAACAGGAGAATACCCCTCAATGTACATTTAAAAAGGCGTTATATCCCCAACTGGAGAATACCACTCATCGTGCATTTAAAAAGGGTGTTATATCACCAACAGGAGATAACCCCTCAGCGCGCATTTATAAAAGGTGTAATATCCCTAACAGGAGAATACCCCTCATCGTGCATTTAAAAAAGGCGTTATATCCCCTACTAGAGAATACCTCTCATTGTGCATTTAAAAAGGGTGTTATATCACCAACAGGAGAATACAAAGGATAGGAGCCGCGACAAATCGCGGTCCAAGAAATAGGACGTCACGAGAGGCATCTTATGCAAATAGAGAAACTTCCCGCCCGTCACTCCGCACCACTGGGATCCCGACGCCTCTGCGTGCAGCGGGCCGCCGAGGAGAGGGGACAGCGGGTCCGCGGACGAGGCACCAGCCGAAATTTGACTATTCCATTGTTGTAGAATAACTTACGTTAAAAAATTAATATATATAATTTGAATGATAAAATAAAGAATTTGTGGAGGGCGATCGCCCGGAGATAATACGAGGCTTGTCCGTAAAATAAGTTCCACGGACTGCCGCTGGCGCTAGGATCGTTTCTATGCGCGACCAGACAGCAGAGGCAGGTTATTTAGTTCCCCCACTACAATTCCTCACCAAGCCAGCGTCGCTGCGACGTTTAGTCTAGGCCCAGCAGCCGTCAACGATGGAGCTTCCTCTTGCGTCTCCCGCCAGCTGCGAGTTGCGGTCTGTTATTCGTTTCCTGGCCGCTAAGAAGAAATCGGCGAAGGAAATTCACGAAGAACTTTGTGAAGTGTATGGAGAAGAGTGTATGAGCTCCGGGATGGTGCGCAGATGGGTCAGGGAATTTAAAAATGGCCGAACAGACGTCCACGACGAAGCCCGTGCAGAGCGGTCATCGGTTTCCGACGAAACAATTGCCAGAGTCGAAGCGGCAATGCTCGAAGATCGACGGATTACAGTTAGGGAGCTGTGCAAACAGATTCCGGAGGCCAGCAAAACCACAATCGACAAGATTTTGACTGAACATTTAGGCTATTCAAAGGTCTGTGCAAGATGGGTACCAAAAATGCTCACTGCAGATCACCAGCGGCAGCGGGTTGAAGCGGCCCAAGAATTTCTCGCTTTTCACGGAACAACCGAAGAGGAATTTCTGGACTCTATTGTTACTGGCGACGAGACCTGGGTACACTACACCACACCGGAAACAAAGGAGCAATCGAAGCAGTGGAAGCACCCTTCTTCGCCAAGAGCAAAGAAGTTCAAACAAATCCTGTCTGCCGGAAAAATCATGGCTAGCGTTTTTTGGGATCGAAAGGGCGTATTGTTGTGCGAGTTTATGCCTCGCGGGACAACAATCAATGCTGAACGGTACTGTGAGACCTTGAAAAATCTAAGACGTGCAATTCAGAACAAGAGAAGAGGAATGCTGACCAAAGGAGTGCGTTTTCACCATGACAACGCCCGACCGCACACCGCCTATCGAAAAATTTGGATGGAAAATGGTGTCTCACCCACCCTACAGTCCAGACTTAGCACCAAGTGACTTCCATCTCTTCCCCGAGTTGAAGAAAAACCTTGGCGGAACCCAATTCAAGACAGATGAAGAGGTACAAAATGCGGTTGTTAGTTTTCTACGCGGACAGGCGGCAGAGTTCTATGACTCTGGTTTAAAGAAGTGGGTGCCTCGAATGCAGAAGTGCATAGAACGCAACGGCGATTATGTAGAAAAATAAAAGAAGGACTGAACTTTCCAAAAATATACTTTTCTTTAAAATTAAACCAGTTTTTTTATGTGAAAAAAATTCGTGGAACTTATTTTACGGACACGCCTCGTATTATGCATCTTAAAAATCGTTTAGATGGTTAAAATGAATTTTTAAGGTTTAAGGTGCATTAATAAATTCCCCGGGCCATCGCCCACAGTAAAAACTACCAGGCATCGCGAGGCAGGTCAATGTTTGTAATAAAAATACTCGCGATGCCTGGGAAATGTCTGCCTGAGTTGTGATAAAAGAAATTGCGGACAAAAATGAGTTCTGCCGCCCCGTATGGGACGATTTTTACGACTCTACGACTACACTGGACACGATTTTGGACCCCCTGGATCACTGCACACAGCTGCAGAATATCGGCGTTCGAGCGACAGAGCGGACCGCACCGATCCACCCCCTTCGTGATTGATACAGTATTGTTCCTTTGTACTTAACACCCCTCATCGTGCATTTAAAAAAGGTGTTATGTCCCCAACAGGAGAATACCCCTCATCATACATTTAAAAAGGCGTAATATCCCCAACAGGAGAATACCTCTCAGCGTGCATTTAAAAAGGTGTTATATCCCCAACCGGAGAATACCCCTCAGCGTGCATTTAAAAGGTGTTATATCCCCAACAAGAGAATAGCCCTCAGCGTGCATTTAAAAAGGCGTTATATCCCCAACAGGAGAATACCCCTCAGCGTGCATTTAAAAAAGGTGTTATATCCCCAACAGGAGAATACCCCTCAGCGTGCATTAGAAAAAGGTGTTATATCGGTTGGTCGTGGATGAGGCGAGGGGGGAGCCTCGGCAAGAGTGGACAGCTGGCATAACAGGTATCTGCTGCTTAAGTACCGAGGCCCACATCGACGTTGAAATATGCAGTTCACAACAATATTTGATCCTTCACTGAAGCTAAATATATCGCCGGCCCCGGTATCTATTGTCAAAAAAATATGTGAAAAGTCGCACTCGGTGCTTCTGTTGGCGGACAGTCGCAACAACAGCACCCAGTATGACTAGATTCTCCATGGTTGGCCAAAGCTGCATTCAGAGTGCGGTGATCGTACGAGGCACCCATGCAACACAGGTACGTGTTCGAGACAACGGACCTAATGCAGATTAATTTGACCTTGGGTGAAAAACCAGTCCTACTGGGTGGCGACTTTCGACAGATCCTTCCGGTAATTTGAGGAGGCAGTCGTGAGACTTGTGCGGAAGCCATGATCACACGGTCAACTGTGGCAGTATTTCAACATCTTTAAGCAAACGCAGAACACGAGATTGGCAGATAGTGAATTCTCACGAGAGCTCCTCAGGATGGGTAGTGAACAGTAGTTGCAATCTTGCCAGGGACCTGTAATGTCACTACCTGAGAGTGCGATCTGCCCATCAGACAGTAAGTTTGTACAGGGGGTTTTCGGAGACTCGAGTAGTGTTACCGTCTTATGTCCACACGACGAACAGTCTCTCTACTCCTGAACGAAGATGTTCCATCAATACTGCCGGGAGAAGTAAAACGATTCCATCGCAATTTCCACAAACGAAATATAAAGAAATCGTTAAAAAATATTAACAATATGCCAAACCCGGAGAACCCCGGCCAGCTTTCTATTTCTTTGTAAAAAGGGAAACATTGTTCCCAGAGATTTCTCCTGTCAAAAGCATAAGAAATTACTCGCATTTAACAGTGTCGAGGAAGTTGTTTATTTTATCGCAAGAGAAGACAAAAGCTTCCGGGAAACAATCGTCTAGAAAGGAAGCAGCCTCGAGCGACTAGTCGGCAGCCAACCGCCCTGCCGGACAGGAGCAGTCTTCGGCAACGCCGCATCGCCCGGCCCAAGACCGAGGTCTTAATTCTCCGTCACGGGTGAGTTAGGTAGATTAATTTATTCTAGTTTAAAGTTAAGTGCTGAATTACGACAAATTCATGGGTGGTGCATATGTGCCCTTGGAAAAACACTGATTTATCATTTTAAAATGCATCATACTAATATTATATGCCTTCAGACATACAAAACATAAAAAATTGTCAGTAAACTCGTGGGCACTTTTAAGCAATCTGGAACAATAAAAATGGTCATAGATGATCGTTTGGCATTGTCTAAATATGAACAGGTGTTATAGATTTCTGTCAAAAATGTTTGTTCCAACCGAGTCATAAAATTTTAAGCAGATTGTTAAGATAAGTTTATTTTAGCGCGATTAAATATTTATATAAACATTAACAAAAAAAAAAAAATGCCATTACAGGATAAAGTTTGTATCTTACTTTCAGATGAAATATCTATAGCGCCCGGTTTATTGTATAAAATTAGTGGTAATCTAAGTCTTTCAGCAAAATTTTATATACTTAAGGATAAAAAAAACTTCAAAAGCCTCCCTAAACAAATTAAAGATATAAAAGAGCTTAGAAAGAAATTAAATGAACTCTTCAAAGAAGCACATAATTATAAAATAAATAATATTATAGAACACTTCAGAAGCACACAAATAGACAATAAATAATTATAGACTACAAATGTATGACTCTCTATATAACTCCCTCTCCAATTTTGGATAGGTAAGCGAATAAAAAAACATGTCAAAATTTTAAAAAATAAAAAATCTAATAGAAAGATTCGAAGATTTTGGAGACAGCTAAAGGAAACCAATTTATGCAGATCATGCTTCTGTTTTTAAACTGGAGGTCCTCAAACACGAAGTGAAAGCGAACTATAGCTTTTATCTTTTGTCAAAATACACTTGGGCCTCGTATAACACGGTTTTATATAACACTGATGTATAAATTGTGGCATATTTTTTGTACAACAAGCTTTTTATAACACGGTTTCAGAAAAATAAATGAATTAAATAATATGTTTGATTTGCAGATTGCGTCCATGACAGAACATGCCATGAGTCATGATGATCTCACTCAGCATGTTGAGACTTGTCAATTTCAATTGTTTCCAAAAGTTTCAGTTACGTTCTGGAATTCAATTGTGCAGTACGAATTTCTTCGTAATCCGTAGATTTTTCTGGCTTATTGTTTGTATGTATGCACTTTATATATTCCATATTATTAATTACGTATATATAACCCTCAGTAGTCCAGAGACATGATGTACATTTCCTAATAGATTCCATCAGCCTTATCAAATCCTGGGTTATTTGAAAAATATTTTAAGTTATGTACTCGAAATCATATTATAAATAAAATATGTAGTGCATTTTGTGAAAGTAACATTGCAAGTGACAAAAAAGATCTGCATTTGAGATTTAATATGTACGTGTGTGATTAGTGAAAATAATTTGATTGATTCAGAACATTTACTTATTCAGAAAAATAACGTCTTTATTTGAGAGATATCTCTAAAAAATGTATACCGTGCAATAAACAGTATAACATCTCGAAAAAGAGTAAAACATATATAATTATTCTTAGTGATAGCGATGATGAATGAATGCTACATTATATTTATTTATTTATATATGGCTTTTTAAATCAATAAACTTAATATGAACATACGAGGGCCAAGTAAAAAATAAGGTTCCCTACGCTGTACACTCGCTACGCGAGATGCTAGGCGAAATCCGGCAACACTGCCTTGATTGTTGGTCGTTTAACTACATCCCCACTACCGGGAGCAAACGCTGCGACGCTCAGTAAAGGCCTGACAGCCATCCGCTATGGAACCCGCCATCGCCGTTACCGCCAGGTGTGAAATCCGTTCGGTGATTCGATTTACCGAATACCGAAGAATTCTTGGACTCCATTGGACGAAACTGGCCGAAACTGCCCCCGCAGAAGCCATCGTGGACTACGCAGTGGCGGTGCGGAATGTCATCGCCGCGGTCGAGGCGTTTGACGCTAAGCATCTGGTCACCACCGCTCCTGACGGAAACGGTTAACAAGATGCCGGCACACTTCAAGAGCATATGGATGCTGTCAAGGGCGGACCAGCCGCAGAACATCACTGTCAAGGATTTTTCCACGTGGCTCACCAAGGTGACCGCGGTGGCGCCATACGCCGGGTGCCTCTTGAGTTACCCCGCCCGACAAAGCGGGCAGGTGCACCTCACCACGGAGGCCGCAGCTGCAGAAAGTGCGAACGCGAACCCGGGTTCGCCCGGAGTGTGCAGTGCGCGGCATGCCGCGTGTAGCGATTTTGCGCGCAAATCGGTCCTGGACTGATGGCATCAGTAAAGGATTCCGAAGTGTGCTTCCAGTGCCTCGTTCTGGGACACCGATCGCACCAGTGCCGGACGAAACGTTGCGGATCGAGTGGCCACCGTGGGCCCCACCACCACCTACTGCACGGGGGGCCACAAGCACAAGCGCAGACTGCGGCAAGCGCCGCGGTCGCCGGTGACAGGCTTCCGTCGGCACGAACCTAGTGAGCCTCACAAGAGGCCGGGAGGACCGAGTGCTGCTAAAGGTCCTCCCAGTGATAGTTACCGGCCCCTGGGGGCAAATGAAACTTTACGCCTTACTCGATGAGGGGTCTACCGTAATCCTCATTAAGGCGGCAGTGGCCAGTGCCGTCGGGGCCAAGGTACCGGTGCGTCAATTACGCATTCACAGAGCGAACGGAATGTGTTCCTCGGATGCCCGGTCCCAGTCAGTGATTTTGCCAATGAGTACCCGCTGTAAGCAAGCACGATTCGCTGGCTTGCTTCACCCTCCCAGTGGACAGCGAGGCATCGGGGAGTGCAACCGCGTGCAGGCCGCGCTGGGGTCATTGAAGTGTCACCGCAGTTATTGAGCGAGCGGAACCACGCCCACTCCATCGTGAGCCGCGAGTACAAGGTGCCACGAGGCAAAGGGGTCCCGGCCGAGACGACCCTCAGGTGGACATTTCAAGAGGCCGCCACCTACCGCCCAAACGCGACCGGCGCAACCGTGTTAGCACTTTACCACAGCTAGCGGAAGCCTGGAGGCGCTCGTGCGGGAGCATTACGCGGTGGATTCCTTGGGCATCACGACATCTTGGGTCGTGATGCATTTGACTGCCAGATGATCTCACCTCTTTCGAAGCTTCCAGATCTGGCTATGTCCATATATACTCGACAGCCTTTAGAAATAATGGTGAACAAAATTGTTGTATGCAGTTCTACAAAACGCTACTTCTTCCTGGACTGAATACCGCACGGTGGATTGTAGCAGCCAAAACAAAAATGCAACCGTGATTTGCAAGCTAAGCAGCAAGTGGCTATAGGGCCTGCTTTATACATATTAAAAACGAATTCAATACATCTCACAACTATTCAAACTCCGCTTTAGGCACTTCAAAGGATCTTTCTATATGGCGAGACTATTCTGTTTCTATTTTACTGTTAGTTAAATGTAATAAAAAATTCCATTTCATTAATTCCATGACATATTTTTCAACGATTGAAACGCTTCAAGATTTGCACGCAATGCATTACGTCCCCGTACGAGAACTGGATTATAAAAAGTATGCAATCAACACACTTCTGGAAATGACGCCGAGGATATGTGAACTGTATGATCATAGTGAAAATTGAGATGGAACAAATTTTTTAGTATAACATGGCAATTGAGGGAACAAATTTTTTAATATAACATGGCAACTGCATTGCCTTGTACGGGAGAAACATGCACCGACACAGCTACATGCTGAATTCTCGCACACCTTAATGCGGAAGCTGGCAAAGGAGAGCCGCACCCCGATGTAGTGACAATCTCAAGAAAGGTATGTAGTGAATATTCACCGATCGCTTCTCACGTTTGCAAGGCCGCAGTTTGACGACCACCAAACACGGTAACTGTATCGCTAGACACCATCGATAAGAATTTTTTTTTTATCTGTCAGTCATTTTGCGGACTCCATTTTAACGACAAGACGGTTCGAAATACCGTGTAACTGTAATTTTTTCAATAACAGGTTGCAAATATTTATTATCTATAAGAAATACATGTACACGACGTTAACTTGGTAGAGTTTCATCATAATGGATGAATATAAATAAAAACAATGTTATAACTCTACTTGAGTTTATTTGTACTATTTGAGTTTTGACAAGAGAAGTTACTTAATTATTTTAGTTAATACTTCACCTATCGATGAGAGTTACTGTTTCTCTCGAAACTCGATTAGTGGAAATAAACTAAAGTATAATTATAACATTGTTTTTATTTATATCCATCCATTAACTTACGTATGATTTATCACCTGAGATAAGAGATAAAAGGTTATCTGGTTTATATATGAAACCAAACCATGGTTGTAAAAACCCACAGGATGTTTATAAATGAATAAACTCCACACAAAAATATACATAACGGTACAGCAATGCGGCCGCTGCTCGAAATACGTGACAGATTGTCAATGTTTTAACGAAGTACATTTTTATTTTCCAGAAATATCTGAAGATGTCAGCACCGTTAAAGTATTAGGATTCTTCTAGTGTATGTTAAAATAGGCGGACTATGTGATCACGGACCAAATGATGTCAGCACCGTTAAAAGTATTAGGATTCTTCTAGTGTATGTTAAAATAGGCGGACTGTGTGATCACGGACCAAAGTCGCCGTATCAACTATTGATACGACCGCGTACAAAAACAATTTTATACCATATCAACTGTTGATATAGTGGCATTCAATAGGTTAAACAAGTCGCAACACTTCATAAACAAAAAAACGGATATAAATCAATTAATTTAAAAATTATGAGATTCAATGAAAATTGTTCAAATTATTTTAATAAGGGGTGATACTAGGGTGAGTAGAAATACATAATTCGCGATGCACTCACATTCACAATCACTATTGAAATTACAATAAATCTTATACAACACACTGAGGAATTTAATATATATATGGTATAACACTGCAGTTCTGCAAGCTCTAAGCACACCGTTATTACGATAAGGAACAGCGCTGTGATTAGCTAGGTGAATTATGTGAAAATACAAAACATGGATACAAAAATTAACAAAGTTTTACTGTTTTACCATAGTATTATTAGTTTAGTACAAAACAACAATTGAAGTGCACTGTGAGGTGTAGAAACGTGGATGAGGCAAAAGTGGTGGTGGTGGTGGTGTGCCAGAAGAGAAGAGTGTGGCATTCTATTCTCTATGCCAACCCGTCCCAGGCGATGGTTAGTAAGTTCTGATACTTTTTGGACAAATGTGACAACAGCCACGGATTCTATACAAAGATAGCGTTGCTCACAATTTTTTTTATTGACCGTAACAAAAGAAATTTATAAATAATAATAGATTACCTAGTGATTTAACTAACAGAGATATTGTATTTGTAAATGATATTAATTAATTTGTGTGATGATTCGACAAAATTGTAGAAAAACAATACTTTTTAATATAAAAATGAAGCCAGTTCAAAAAATGACTGACATTTTACAAACAACACTACAACGTGTTTCAAAAATTAACGCAAATATTGCCAAAATGTGCTTCCTCATTGGGAGCATTGCAAATATGAAACACGTAAGAATTCAATTATTTATTTATTCAATTGTATTTATTACCCATCCACACAACCTTGGATGTGTTAATATGCATACACACTAAATGTTTTAATTGTTCTAGATATGCGATGCACTTTCCTCTCCCTCTGCTTCCTTCCCTCTCAAAGGGAATGTAGCATACAATACAGAGTATCCCAAAACCATGTTGCATTCCGTTGCATTTTTAAACGAGCCCGAAAAAAGTTTTCCTTGTCGACGAAGAGGGGATTTATTTCTGGCACCTCCCCACTATCATTGTAATGTGAGAGCCTATTTTAATGAACATCTGTTTAACAGATAGACTGGACAAAGAAATAGCATTGAATATCCGCATTCTCCAAATCCATATCGCTGAATTTTTTTACAAGGGCATGGCAAGAATTAAAGGCAGCCGTAATATAATGCATCCATGTAACATGGAATTACCAACAATGCTTGAACCAGAATGAACATTTATCTACTTCTACATTTATCTTTTTCAACTTGTAATATAAAACTTAATATGCATTGAATTTACATAACCCATTAAAGCGTATAAACATTTTTGGGACACCCTGTATATACAAAAAATGTAATTGATTGGTCTTACATTACACAAAATAAGAGAATTAACCTTGAGAATACATAGAAAATATGAAATAATCCCGGAAAATAGTCCGTATTGCTAATAAAATACCCGTACTGCAGAACCAGCCTTCAGAGAATCATGTCCGAAGACTTGCCGGCGGAGTTGTGTATGAGAAGCAGCTCGGGAGCTGTGACGTTCCACTCGTACCAAACTTTTCGTGAATTGCAGCACCTCCAGAAGTTGGCTTCGATCACGTCATCCGGTTTAATGTTAATCGGAGTCTGGAAAAACATTCCACATTATTTCCCCCAACAAAATATAGAATAGAAGTAATGTTACATGATTGCGCATAATGCATTTGATTGTGTACATTCAGACTGATGGAACTAAACCTTGCCTAATTATTTAGAGCAGAGCAAGATAGTAAGTCGAGGGGATCCAACCTGTTCATTGTCATTAGCTGAAATTGCAACTTCACAATAAAGAAATAAAAGTGTTTTCATTAAAAATAAATAATAATATGTGATTGGTATTCAATTGTAATAATAATGTGGGAAATTTGACTGTTGGAGGTGTAGTTTCTAGTGTACTATTGTTACCAATCATAGTTATAATCTAATATCAGGAGAACACATTCATATTGTGAAGTTGTAATTATTCAGAACAGACGGTCTGTGATATTTTAAATATGAATTAAATATATTAATTGAAAAAGATATACAGTAAAACCGCGATATAACGAAACCCGATATAGCGAAAAATGACGTATATCGAAAAAAAAATCGAAATTTAATTCCCGTTAATATTTATAACAAAATCATTTTTGTCCCGTACGAAAAAATGCCAATACACTTACGTAAATTTATAACGAATTAAAAAAATGTTGAAAGATGAAAATATTATTTCGCACTTACAAAGCCGCACCGATGCATCTGCCGTATGTGAACGGTTTTATGGCCTTTTCGGCGGTGCGCGGCGGTCGGCTGACAAGGTAGTAAAACAATTCAAACTTCTTCTTGGGTTCATAGTAAGCCTATAAAACCATTTGACATAATTCTTGAGGCGTTCACTTGGACACGTTTTACGTACTCTATTATGTATTGCAATCCCAGACCCAAAACAGCTGGAAAATACAAAAATTAACAGGAACCCCCCGAAAGTTGCAGTATGTACTTATTGGAAATGTCAGTCTCAGTGTAACGTCTGTAGAGTTAAGTTTGTTAAGCTTTTAACGCGATTATTGCATGACCGAACTGAATATTTACATAAATTCATTTTCGTTTGACAATTGTTTTCGTGTGAACTCGTCAATAATATAAATAATTCGTTAAAATATTTTATGGACTATTTTTGTATGGCATTTTGTATTTCTATTAACTATTGTTTTCGTGTATTTTAAGTGAACAATGTTAACGATAATTTTTAAGTGAACAATTTTAACGATTATAAATATATTTTGAAGTGGTTGCCGCCGTTACCGGTAAGTACCTTCGTAATTTATATACGACTTATTTTATAAAAATGCCGCGATTCAACTGTAAAATTGTTATTTTTGAATTATTTTGAATGTTTCATGCCCAAAACTATGTTTGAAGCGGCTCTACATCTAAACACAATTAAAATATTGTTTTGTGTTTGCAATATTCTGGAATTTACAAAAATATCTTCCAATTGGTGTTGAATAGGTTCTGTTCTTAATTTAATTCCTTTGATTATCCATTTGCTTATCTGTTTTAATAACAAAACTACTAAAAATATGTAGATATTCAGTTCCCTATGGCCTTCTTCCTCTTTTGTTTGCAGAATTTGCCATCTTTTTTGAAGCCGCGCAACATTTTTTTGCGACGGCGCGTAACATATAGTAGGGATTTTTAAAATTTATTTCGTTATATGTGGGAATTTGTTATTAGGAATTTTTATTTTTTGGTCCCTTGGATTTCATTATATCGCGGTTTTACTGTACATATAAAATCAATTCTATCGAAAAATATTGTTGTTGCGCCACCGGGATTCGAACCAACAACAATATTTTTCGATAGAATTGATTTTATATGTATATCTTTTTTAATTAATATAATCACAATCACATCTAATATCAATCACACAATGACAGTAACATTAAATAAATAGCATTAATATTAAAGATTATTAAGATATGTTAAAATAAGTGTGTTTACCTTGATCGGAATGAAGACAGGGAACCAGGAGATCATGCCAGGCGAATGCTCACCGGGTACGATGCTGAGGGTGTGTTGCCCGTACAGCACGCAACTGAAGTAACCGCAGAAGCCGTGCAACGTGCAGGAGCGGGAGGCCTTGAAGCTGCGGGAGGCCCACCGTCTCCGGTCCACGGGGGCTCCCAATGGATGTGGATGTGTGAAGGTGAACAGTGCCTGGAAATGTGGAGTGTTAACAAAACTGCGTGTAATGTTGGCGGTATTAAAGAATAGCGACCATGAAGACCATTTTCTTGCACGTGGTGTGTCATTTTGTAAGCATTAGGAGTTAAACTTTATTTTTATAAAAATATTTATTAATGGCGACATCGTAAATCCAACTTACTAAAATTATAGTCAATATATAAATCAGATGATTCATTTGAAATTGATTCAAATAATACATAATAAATGAATATTCAAACATTACATCTTCAGAAAATAGTCATACCTGAGGTTGGGAGATGTCGTACTTGTTCTGTAGGTACACCACCCACAGTGTCTCCATTTGGTGGTGCAGGGGTTTGTACAACACGTTGGGGTCCTTCTCGCTCTCCTTCACGTGACCCCACAAGCGCGCCGACATCACTGGACAGATGTAGGAAGTGTAGGAACTCGGGATACTGATGCCGTCGGGACGCAGCAGGTGGCGGGCTCCGTCTAGGCACTCGGGCGACAGCTCGTTGTCTCCGAAGGAACCTGACATTATTCAAGACTCGGTCAAATTTGTAATATTATAAAAAGATTATATTATATGAGAGTAATTTTATATCATTTCTCACCGAGCAGTTCAGAGACCACAATGTCGGCCAGCTGCGGCGGTCTGAATTCTCTCATGTCACTCGCCACCACGGTGACCATGGGGCCCCAAATTTCTCTCTGCTGGGCATACAGCGCCAGCAGGGCTGTGGGATTTTTCTCCACAGCGTAGATCTGGAAATATATGTACCAAAGGATGGATCACCATTGTTAGAATCTTCCGAATTTACATATAGAAAGATCTCAATAATGAAGGTGGCAAAGCAACCATGATGTATCTTCTTGGCAATTTCGGAGGGAAGTGTGGGTCACCCCAGACTAAGCATATATAATACAATAAACAGCAACAATGACTGCAAGAAGGAAGAGAAGTGTACTGTCGAGACTTCAGTCACAATTGGAGACAATCCTAGGACAAGGGAATGAAAATGCTGACGACCCTCTAATTTTTAATGTGTAGTTTTCCACATTGTCTTTATCATTATCATTTACAATGATCTCTTCGTGAATCACCAGTTTCAAACAGTTTAAAAATTAGCTATACTAATTAATCATTTTACAATGCATCCATAACAAATCTGAAGAAAATGCAGATTCGCCTAATTCCTATTGGAATGAGTCTATTTTTACAACTAATTTAGCTGCGTGGAATATTGAAAGAACCCCTTAGCATAACAAACCTTCAGATCCACGTTGGTTATGTTGCCGGCATTTGCCACAGCCCTCACCAGCGGTCCTCTACCAGCCCCGAGAACCATCACGATGGCCAGGTGCTTACACCCGCACGACCCGTCATCTTTTTGTCTGGGACACTTCTTCACCCCGTCACCGATGGTGCCGTTGTAACGTTTAAAATCACGCTCGCGATTGGCATCTTCTCCCACTACATCTATTCGCATCTGTGAATTCTGACTGGACGCGATGGTTTCGCCAAAGTCGATCCCGACACTGCTGACTCCGCTGTTAGCCAGGCTCACACTGGTCGTGCCATTTTGTAATGATTCTGGCACTTTTACTAGCTGGCAGTCTTTTTTGAGGACATTTTGTTTAACTTTGCAGACCGGCAGGGCGGAGTAGCGGTCCCTGAGTGCGGCGATTATTGCTTTTTGGTAGTTGTCATACTTTACGGGGTCCTTTTCAAATACATTGTAGGTATGGGAGTCTAAATTATCCGAGAGAGGTTGGAGAGGCGTCTGAAGGTAATCTTCCCAGCTGAAAAAAGACAGGGTTGTAAGGATATAATAATTTTGGAAAATGGTAAATTTAAAAATAGTGTTGTTCTGAATATATAAGTTATTAATTCTTTAGATGCATAAATTTCTCACAACTCCCATACAACATGTGCTATTCGGGTATTGTATATCCAGAAAATATTAATGTCAATAATTGTCCAGGCGGTGTTACAAAACCTGATTAAACATTTAAACTAAGCAAAACGACGAAAGTTAACTTAAAAGTGAGAGATGTACCCTTTGGCGAAGCTCGTGAGCACATCTTGCATGGAGGTACTCCGACTGTTCCAGAGGTGCTCCAGGTACTGCAGGTAGTGACTGTAGTCGGCGTGCCGCAGGGCCCCCGTCACCACAAGGTGCACGTCCCTCTCCATGAGCCTCTTCACAAACTGCTGATGCGACTTGGGCAGCACGGGAAACCTGACCAACCAACACAAACCATTATACTTTTGTCAACATTTATCCCATAATACATGGAGTGTCTGTTCCATGTCCGGTGAACTAGGAACATATATTTATAATATTTAAGCGAACACATTGTGGTACATTTTTAATAAATAAAATAGTATATTAATTATGTTTTATAAACCAATATAAATTATTTATTGTATATTCAACCGGTTTCGGAAAAATGCCTATTCCTTCATCAGAATGAAAAAACTAAAATAATGTTTCAAAACGTTTTTGTTTTCAAATTGAAATTTTAAAAAAGAATTATAAAATAAATCTAGTATGTACCTAACTTAAATTGTTATGATAAAAATGTTAAAATTCAATTAAGGCAAAAATTTGATTTTCAATAATAATTCAAATTTTTACATTTTTTGCAAAAATGTAGGTTTTTATTATTCATTTATATCAGAAGTTATACACTAGACTAAACTTTTTTTAAACTAATACTTAGATTTAAGTGACATGACAAGGTGTTTCAAATTTTTGAAATTAGGTAGAGCAGATATTGAGAGTAAACTGTTGTAAATAATTCTTATAACTGCATTTTGTGTATTGTACTGACTGCATTATAACTTGGATCTTTTTATTAGATATTGTATTGCGCATTGGTATTTTATTCTCTCATTTTATATATTTTCATCTTACTTGCCTTGTATGTTTCACATTCAATTTGATTGTGTTTTGCCTTCAATGAGTAATTTGGTTATGTGAAATGTAATTTGTTTGCCAATTTGCCCTAAAACAGGCTTGCCTAGTTGGGCAATGCATTTTAAAATCTGTGTAAAATATATGTAACAAACTGTATTTTTTTTTGCTGTACAATGCTTATATATTATGTGTCTAAATAAATAAAATAAAAAAATAGGACCTTTACACTCATTTACAACTAATAAACTGAATGTTATTTTCGCAATAATTAAAACAATACAAGCATTATAAGAAAGACAGTGACCATTAAATACATTTTCCGCATGCCACAAAATTGCCTAAATATGGAAAATTCTTGGCTTCATGTGCATTATTTTTAAGTCATAATTAAATATTTTGTTTATATATAACATTGTTGTCTTAAACACTAACTGTTGTTTCATAAATACTAATAACTCGCAAGACGGCAACCTGGTGTCTTAAATTGATAATATTAAACAAAACCAGAAAATGCATCTGACATAATAATTTTAAATTTAGAACATTAATTTAAGTAGCCATCTAAATATATGTAAGTACTTTGTCTGATTTCAAAATATATTCATGTGTGAATTAGGTACTCCAATAAGTTATTTAATTTTCGATGGATTAATTCAAATGACACACATTTTTATTTTATTCCATATAACAATATGAAAAGACTCGAGAGTTATTTTTGACACTTGTATCGAATGCGAGAAAATCAACAACTTTATTCTCCTTTCCTTTCTATTCTAACCTTCCTCTCTCGCATGATTTACGTAACAAATAATGTTATTAATGATTTATCTGATACTTTAACTATTAGCCTCATCTTGAAAGCATATGTAATTCACATAGACTTCATAATTGTAAAAATGAAAGCACGCCCTTAAAAACAATAATACTTTCACCAATAGAAACATTTTTGTGTGGGACCATTTACTAGGACTATCTTGGGAATAGGTTCATATGGGTCACAAAAAATAATATTTTCAATAACAAATAGTACTGATTTCTTAGTATATTTCCCTGAAAATTTACGCACAAGGGGATCAGAACAATTGTAATGTTCTTCAATAGGCAAATACCTATTATCAAGGAGAACACATTCTTATTGGGAAGTTGTAATTCAGAACATAGTCTGTCATATTTTTAATACTAATTAAAGGTATTAATTAGAAAGATACACATATTAAATCACTTTTATCGAAAAATATTGTTGTTGGTACCGGGATTCGAACCTGGATCTCTTAATAGTATATAAGTTGTATCAATGTGTCCAAAATTTCATAAAAATGAATTGTTAATTCTGGCATCTATCAAATTACTCAAAAGTATTTGATATTCCGTAAAAAATAAAAGAATGATAGATGTATTAATTCGAAAAGTATACCATATAGGTTCGAAAATTTGTCATCAACGTACTGAGTGCTGTAGTTATTGGTTAAAACAGGTTCCCGGGATTGGAAGAGATCCAGGTTCGAATCCCAGTAACAACATTTTTCGATAAAATTGATTTTATATATATATATATTTTTTAATTAATACATTTAATTTGTATTTAAAATACCTATTTTTCGTCATAAGCAATGCTGTGGTGAAAAAAAAATCTTGAGATCTTTTATTAAATGCTTATTCAATCAAATGTCGGGACTCACCCTTTCTTGTTGGTGCTGAACACGTGCGTGGGCAACATGAGGCACTTCACAGGCTCGCCGAGCCAGCGTTCTAGCTCGGGTTGGTCCGGCAGCTCGGTGGCTAGGCGCAGGGCCACTCCGACCCGGCGGTCCCATTCCAACAGACGGTGAAAGTCCCGCCACCAACCCCAGGTGCCGAGCTCGCCGCGCCGGGCTTGGCGCTCCTCGGATGTCTCGACACGCACCTGGTGGAAAGCATCCACGCTCGGATCTTCCATGGGAACTTGGATCCACATCAAAGAATTGGACGGACTGAAAAGATACTTTACATAAGTTGGTGTTTAAGTTATACATTTATCTAATACCTAAAAATAATGAAACTAATTTATCGATAATTAAATTACAAACAAAATTACACAGATGAGACTCGTCTAAGACTAGTCTCGAAAACCACATAAATAATTAAACAAAATTAACCATGAAGCGATTCACGTGTACTTTGTACACAGAGAGAATGATGCGACTGATACAGAACGACAAATCTCTGAGACGAGAGATCCAAGTCTCATCCGTGCATACAAAGTATTGTTAAATATATTTTAAAACATCTGTAATTTGTCAAGTTACTTACGCTCTTCATGATTTCATATCAAAAAGATTTAATGTTGATATTTATAATTTTTACTACGATTGAACTAATTAATTAGCACCACCATCATAATTGTAAAGATGGATGGGTCGAGTCAATCAAAAGATTCCTCCGATGAATAATAAGCCCTTATGTATCAAATCAAACTGAGATATTGAACTTCAAATTTTTAAATCTAATAAAACAATTGCCTTACAGAAATGTGAATTGGTGAATATTAATAATGTCTTATAATCCATACGGTGACTGGATTATTGCGCAAACAAAAAATTGCGCACACGAAAATTACGCACATCAGATTTTTTAATTAAAAATTACATTACAGGTTGTAATATTGTGTAATATATTAGATAAAAATAATCTTTCTGGTTTCGGAGGCCCTATGCACCATACGGCCAGGCACGGGACTGATTATATGATATCTACTTGTTTATCATATAATATTAACTGCTTATAAATGTACACATATAAAATTGTATTAGTTTCATAAATTTAAAATTGATGTATTTGTATTACATTTTTCAATTATTATGTTTTATCATATATTATCTTATCTTACCTGTGTAATCGAAGGTTTTGAAAAAGACACTGATAGTATATCTATCCAACACATAAAATTACTCAAGGACAATGGACTAACCTGATTTTAATTTATATAAATATGAAATTTTTAACTAAGAATCAGATATGCGTAATTTTCATGAGCGCAATCTAAATTCTTAGTTTTTCTTTGCGCAATAATCTTCAAACCGTTCCATACATATTTTTAAACTGTTTTACACTAAATAAACCTAATATCTGTCTAAAATAGAAATAAAACATATTGTCCTAAAAATATCCTATTGAACGTTTAAGAGCATTCAATGGCTATATGTAATAATTGATTTGTGCCAATTGAGAATTAAAATGTTATTTTATTTGGTATCCAAGTATAAATGCCAATCTAAAAGTATGTTAACTTTGTTGGTTTTTTAAAAGCGTTTGACAAGGTTCAACAAGAAAAGTTGCTAGTCTAGAAATAAATGGAACTGACAATAAGGATATCAGAATAATTGTAAACTTGTATTAGCATCAAAAAGCACCAGAGAAGGAAGACACAATTAACCAAAGTAGAAGAATAAAAAAAGATTTAGGACAAAATTGTATTCTAGTCTTCATTATTTCAGCTCTTCAAAACCTTTATACAAAGAAGTTTTTTAAAAAGACCCGATAATAAACGGGTGTTCTATGCACATAATTTATTAATAAAACTAAACTTGCTAAACTAAACTAAGTGCTAATAAACTAAAGTAGAAATATTAATTAAATGTATTAATTATAAAGATATACATATAAATCAATTTTATTGAAAAATATTATTGGTGCGCTACCGGGATTCGAACCCGAATCTCTTTCTAAACTGGGAAAGGTGCATTACCCAACTATGCCACAGCGACATTATTTTTGATTCCATTATTTGAAAGCCATCTACTTTGTTTTCACGGAATCTCAAATACCTTCGAGTAAACCGATAGCAGACGCCAAAATTAACAATTCATCTTTAAAAATAATAAAACAAAGATGTATTCATTTGAAAAAAGTGTTACATATGGATTCGAAAATTTATCATCAAAAATAATATCTCTGTAGCATGGTCGGATTGGTTTGGAAAGAGCGCAACAACATTTTTCGATAAAATTGATTTTATATGTATATCTTTATAATTAATACATTTAATTAGTATTTAAAATATCACAGACCTATGTACTACTGAATAATTACAACTTCACAATAAGAATGTGTTCTCCTAATAATATTTTTTATGATTTTTTTTTCATTCCGGTTTTGATTTCATCTAAGATATTTATAAAAAAAATTAAATTACGTATTATTTACACTTCAAAGTATGTAATGAACATATTATTGGGCATCTGACCAGGTGTGCAATTGAAAGTGAAAATTTATTGATATCAATGTTATGTATCTACCTTACCTACCTACCTACCTTCGAGGCCACATCCTTATTTTATGATCAACCTCAACCTTTTTCGATTTGCAGAGAGACATGTGTTCCAACTATTATTTTAAGGGTTTAGTCTTATTTTATTATTTATACTTTCTGTAAATGGATGTGTACTGAAACGATTATAATTTATGACTTGGTTTACCCGGATTTAAACTATCTTCGAGAAATACCTTTTAAACCATAACACAGGCCTTCAGAGACCAGATCGTATCTGACATCCGAACGAGAAAGAACTCAAAGTCTATTCGTTTCAATACATCTCCGTAAACACGCTACCTTATAAATTTGTGCATTTATTATATTCCAATAAACGAATTATTTACAAGTACCGAGTCGTGATTTTAAGACCTCCCGAGGAAGGAACATAAAATCAATTATACAAAACATGTGAAAAAGGCGATATTCAAATCAATGTAAATTCTAATACAACTTATAGGTCGTTATTTTAATGTATTTAGACACTGAAAATTTGGACCAAAAACGGCAATGATACCGATAATTTAAAAATACACGTGTCTTTGTGAATACAATCTCAGTGGTGGAGTTTTGTAAAGGTTCGAATTGGTGTAAAACAACAAAAAAAATAAACGTGAAACAAAAGACAACTCACTTTGATGTATATAAATTGTGAATTAACCGCGCCAAGTTGTTATTGTTCGGTACTTTCAGAGTAATCATCACGGCCGACAGCCCCAGACATCTGCAGTGATTCAGTTCTTCCATCATGCAATCTTCATGTTGCTGTCTAATACTAGGGATAGCGCAATCCACGTCCAAGTACGGCGATAACTTCCCGACCACCTTAACATTCCAGTCCATGGGACCGAGGAGCATGTCGGTTCGAGAAAACATCGTCTGCACGGGTCTCCCGGCCTTGTATTCTCGCCGAAACCTTGGATGAACTATCGGCATACACGTGAAGTGATATTTCCAACTAACAGATGTATCCAAGGCTTCTTGCAGGTCCCGGACATGACTGTAGTCTAAGCCACACGAAAAATGTTGCGGCATCTTGCTAAAAAAACAGACAATCGAAGAAATAACAAAATTGCAAGGACTCAACGGTTTACCATGCGGAGAAACGAGGAAGGAGGAAGCGCAGAAAACAAGTGAGCGCCTTTTTCCTCAGCGGCCGACAATGCAAATAATCGTAGATTTGTTTGAATTTGTCTTTGGATTTTTGAATATTATTGCCAACTGTAGAAAAATCAGTCAAGAATTTTATGTGAATTTCGCTCTTACAAAATATAACGCTTATCTATGGGTACGACTGCAAAATAGCCGAGAAAACACTAGATTCTATTATGCTATACAGGAAAACCTGCCCACTAAACCCTGGTTTTGGGACTCTCGTCTTAGAAGAAAAGAGATTTCGATCATTAGTCGTATGAGGATTGGTCATATGTGAACCCCTGTATTCTTAAAGAAAATTAGAATAAACGACTCGTCTTTTTTGAGAATGCGGACTTGAGAAAGGCGATGTTGACCGATGACGATGTATTCTTTGATTGCCCTCTCTTAAATGCGGAACTATTTTATCCAAATCTAATTAAACTTCATATCTCTCTCCCCATTTCTTTCTTCCTCTTAATAGCTTCTCCTCAGGTTTATAGATATTTGAGTTCGTTTATTAAATCTAATAATATTACAATTTAAAGCCAACATGTTAACAAAAGCTAATTAACGATTTATTTATATTTACTGTTATCAATTAGAATAATGTATTGATATGCCTAAGCCCGAAGTGACGCGAAGTTATCACATTTATTAGCCGAATAAATTAAATAAAATAAAGGCTGGAAATCGCGTCTCGCAAATGCATGCAGGTCGCTGACGGCAGACCCATATAAACGGGACCGGACGTCTCTCAACAAAAAAGAACCTATCGGTTCGTTCAAAAGGCGAGATGCGACCGTAGTGACCTTCAGCCCACGTGTTGTGCAATGAACGAAAAACGACGAGGGCTGAAAATAACTGGATTATGAAGGCTACCTGAGAAGCAATAGCAGATCTCTAAGGGCACGTATTGTTTCGAGGAGACGCACCCTGCCGACAAATAGAACCGAGGGTCGTAGAGCCATTAAAGCTGGACCCGTTGTACTAGCGAGAATAGGAAATGCACCGTTACGTGCCCGTTAGCTAGCGCCCAGGGTCGAGACGTGACGAGAACAAAAGACGGCGTTTCTTTGTGCAATCTGCTCTTTTAATACAACGTTGGACGAACCACATGGCTCGAAATGTAAATGAAAATTGCAAGAAATAACATTCCCGCCAATTCAACCTTTAGTTTAATCACTAGAATATAATAAATAATATGTTTTCACGCGTGAATATGATTTTGAAGCGATGAGTATGAATCTAAATTGCTTAACGAATATGACAATCGATCACGGTGGGCTTAGTATTAAGTAGGATACTAATAATTAAATGATATATGTAACTAGGTATAAGATTCTGCAAAGTAGCATAAGAAATAAATAAATAACTAAATTGACTAGGAATAATTAAATGATATGTGTAACTAGGTATAAGATTCTGCAAAGTAGCGTAAGAAATAAATAAATAACTAAATTGACTAAAGTGTAAATAATTAGAATATAAGATTAATTATAGTCAGCGATAAGACGAAGGAGGAGTCAGTTCGGGTTTGGATCGGGCGTGGCCTCCAGAAGAAGCGAATGGACCAATGGGGTGATGGCCCGTCCCATGATGGGAAGAGGGCAGATCGGCAGATGGGAAACACCCCACTGTTGAAGTATAAAAATGGCCTACACACGGCCCGGAGATCAATCAGTCAGTCGTAAAGTCAGTTGGAAAAAGAGTGGTAAACAGGGAGAGTTGCCGAAACGAAGCCCGGAGGAGTGAGTTGGACACGAGGTCTGAGAGGATCGAAGTCGCAGAGGGAAGTGATAAACTCAATTGTGAAAAGCAAAAAACAGAGAGAGTTGTCGAAACCCAGAGGAGCGAGTTGGACGCGAAGTCCTGGAGTATCGAAGTTGTAACAGAGAGCTGTCGAAACGAGGTCCAGGAGGCGAAGTTACGCAGAGAGAAGTTGTCGAAACGCAGTCGAAAGCACACAGAAGCAGTTCACCGCATTTTATCCAGGAGCAGCCGCCCCGCCCGTTCAGAGCAACCAGTCTGATAGCCTGTCGCCGGAGCAGCTGTGGAGCCAGCAGGTAGCCGCCCACGCCGGGTGATCACGATATCACTTCGCCGGCCAGAAGATCCGAAGAAAATCGCAAGATGACCCGAGGTAGAGTTAGTCTTAGATTAAGTGTTCGATACAGGAACAAGAACTGTACAAATCTCTCAGGGGTGGTTCGCCGATTCATTCTGGTTGCTCGAACGATGATGTCTGCAGCGGTGTGCAGTGGTTCAAAGTCCAAAATCTCCGTCCAGTGTAGCAGCCAAGTCGTGGAATTGTTCAGGATCGATCCAAATGTGAAAGCCAGGTCAAAAATCCAAAGAAGCAAGTCCAGGGTACAGCAGGGTCGAAATAAAAGGGGTGTGTAGAGAGTAGTCCAGCGGTGCGAAGCAAACGAGGGAAGTGATTGCAACGATTGCAACCGCTGGACCGTTTATTTATATTTAGCATTTTCTACTCGGAGCGCACTACTCCAGCAAAACCCCGGGACCAATCGGGGGGCTTAGACAATCCCCGCGCCACCCCAATTCGGTCCCGTGCTGACACCACCTGGCGGCCAAATTCGGAAACTTTCGCCATTTTTTCCCCCGTCCAGTATGGGCCGGTAGAACTCTCATTTGTCTGAGTTTTCCTTTCATTAAAATTTTATTCTACATTTCCCAGGCATCGCGAGTACTTTTTATTATGAACATTGACCTGCCTCGCGATGCCTGGCATACTATAATGCGGGCGATGGCTTGGGGAATTTATTAACGCACCTCAAACCTTAAAATCCATTTTTTATTAGTACAATGATTTTTGAGGTGCGTCAAACTATCTCCGGGCGATCGCCCTCTAAAAACTCTATTTATTTCAGTATTCATTTACATTCTAGTAATTTTTTACATTGATTTATTTCTATAAAACTGGAAATCATAATTCCGCGCGGCGCCGGGGCGTGGCCTCGTCCGCTACTCTCCGCATCTCTCTCTACTCTCTCATGTGTGTGTGCCCTTCCGGGGGTATCAGTATACTCAATTTTTTTTTTCTCTCCCCGATTAGTATATACTCTCGCGCGTCTACATTCTGATATGCTCCAATGATAACTGTGATCGCGAGCGTATTTTGATTCAGACCGATCGATTATTAATTGACGGCCGTGGATACTGGATATCTGGTCCGCGCTCGGAGAAAGCTGTCAATTCTGACATGAAGCAGACGGCCAGGGCGGACGTGAAAGCCAGGAGACCCGGCAGTTGGCCTTGAGTAATAGCCATTAAATAAACACAATATGTTCTTGGAAGTGTATTTCTTAGGGACCCGCGTCTCACGGGAATCTTTTTTCCGTCATTAGGAAACCATTGATTTATCTCGGCTATTAATTTGGGAGATTTGTCTCTTCAACGGTTGGAGTGATTACGAAGCGCCACACACATTACTCGATACATTATGTTCGGTGTGACAAATATGTAGGGATCAGAATTCAAATCCACCGCCATCCCAGCCGACATCGACGCTAGCGACAGTGCTACCGGCTGCCGCTATAGGTCTGGCTCGATCCTTCACCGCCAAGCACTCTTTCCTATATCATCGCTTCACAAGGGTGGTCTTGCAGGCCCACGCGCGCCGAGCGAGACCGCCGACTCGCTTCATTCCATAATACACGCGCACCTTCTACATCTTCATTATTTGTATTCTTTCTATCTGTCTTCCTTGTTTTTATCATACGTCACAATAAACATCAACACACCAATCACTACTCTTTCATTTAACCACCGACCTAACCCCCAAAAATATAATAGCCGGAAGAGAAACTAACTTTTTTCCCAAGATCGAGTCAATCGGTTGCCTTTTGTTTAGGAATAAATTGTTTTTAGAAATATCTCACTCGAAAGCATAATGACATAAGAATATATCTTCGCCAGTCGATACATCAAGTTGGTTGACAATAACCGCACCAAAAAGGGCCATTAGGTTGCGGGTCTATTGTTACCTGGGGGTAATTAACTTTTGGGTACGGAAGAATAAAGAAAGTAGCTCTGTTGTAGAATTCTCACCGGAACACATTTCTCTGTAGGGGTAAACAGAGAGAATAGAGCACATACTTATAAGTCTATGTACTCAGATTCACATCTTCCACATTCATGCACCTTATGTAGTGCGTTAATCGGACTATTCCGTCGTCAGTTATTTATTCCATACTGCCAAACATACGATCTCTAATCGATCGTAATTAAAGTTATTTAAAGTGTGCCGATGTAGTAGCACTTCTGCAGTATCCAGTCTGCATTCGTTCCTTATCTACTAGCGATAACCAAAACAATTGGAATGTATAAGAATGAAGGTGGGCAAGGATAAGGCAATGCAAATAAATATGAATAAAATACAATTATAACTGGGCAAGCAGGAAGGAAAAAATATGTAATAGTTTTAAGTGTATGCGATGCGAATTTCGCTCATGAAACAATGTAATTTTAAGCTGAGATAATGAAAACCTAATACGTACCAAATTATTAAAGTTTTTTTCTCAGAGGTAATAAAAAATAAAATGATTAGCTCTTAAGAATGATTTTTTTATGTGAAATGATTTTGTGCTGATTGAAGATTTAATAAATGGAAAATCGATATGTAATTAGATGTAAGAATTTTGGTAAGGAGTAGCCTTGATATGCCAATTAATGAAAGTGTATAGAATATAAGTTATTTATAATTTTAATATAGGGAACGGTGTCGTGCATCGTGGATGAATTATTGTAGGGGATTTAAATAAACAATTCCAAGGTGCTCAGTGATATCGTTAAATTTTTATACATTAAAGTGAACTGTAATTAATTATAAAGAAAATAGGCGTGACCGAAAATTAGGCCTACAAGCGAAGACTTAACGTCGTTGCCACAAATGAACTAATGAGGCATCATCAATCCTGTGAGGATGGACCGACCTTCGAACGAGAAGTACGCCCTCGCCACGGGAACTTTAAAAGGATCAAAACGCCATTTTTGAGACTACATACATGGAAAATAAATCTTCGCGGTAGTAAATTTTCGTCAATTTTTACACTGTGGATAATTTTTGTCACTACCATCTTCGAATATCATTTTATGTTTTCCTCTTATATGGGATCATTTTCCGCCTCTGAAATCTGCACTTTTTCACCACAGATCTGTATCCACAATCTTGTGGATATTTAACATGTTTAAACAAATGTTGTGATTGGTGTAGTGTCCACCATAGATATGGTGTCCATCCGTCATATTTTGTGCAAGCACGTGTGCTGGTATAAACATTTTTTCTCCAAATTTCTATGGTTATTGAACTGTCATTTGTTTATTCGCGAACTGTCTTGGTTGTCTTCTGTTTCTACGGTCTGAAACAAAAGTTATCAACATTTGCTAAAAATGGTTCGTAAATTGAAATACCACGAGCAAAAGCTCTTAAAAAAAGTTGATTTCATATCTTGGAAAGTTGATAACAATTTGCACGAAGTAAACGTTATGCGAAAGTTTTGCATTCAAAAGAGGGAAGACTACACTAAGTATAATTTGTTTTCAATTCATGTGTGATTATTAATATTATGTTGGCGTTATTTATAGCTTTGCTTATTTTTTACAGATATAATAAATTATCTCGTGAGGTTCGAGAGTTGGCTAGAAAAATTAAAGACGTAGATGCCAAGCATCCTTTTAGGACACAATGCAGTGCGCAATTACTAGAAAAACTATATATTATGGGGTTGATTTCGACCAGGTGGGATCTGAGTCTTGCTGATGGAATCACAGCCACCTCATTCTGCAGAAGAAGACTCCCTGTTGTTATGTACAAAAGTAAGTTTGCAAATATATGTATATATATATAAAATATATATATATATATATATATATATATATATATATATATATATATATATATATATATAAAATATATATATATATATATAAAATATATATATATATATATATATTTATTTTTTTCTTCTTTTTTTATTAATATTAAAAATATAATACAATTTCAGTAATCAGTGGATATAGATATATATATATATATATTTTACATATATATTTTATAACATTTTCTTCTCTATGAGAGTAAGGCTCATGTACAGAGAAGGAGTATATTCGAGTTAATTTATGTTTTAGTTAGTCTGTGTACATATTTATTTTACTTCAGTTACAAATTTATGATTGTCCGTAATTTTTCTAATTGTGATGGGGAGATTGTTAAAAAATTTGATACCTTGATAAATATGTTTATTTTGAGTTGCGGTATATTTTAGCTTTGGGATATCAATTTGATCTCTATATCGTGTAGATCGGAATTCGCTTCTAAAATTTAATTGATTTTTAATTTTGATAATTTGAATTATTGAATTTTTTTTGTATGTCTACTATTTTTGGTACTTTAACATTTCTTGGCTTGCATAGATGTGTGGTTGATTCAGTGAAAACAATTTCACGTCCGTGTGTGGTGTACGCTTTTATTGTGCACAGTAATATCAACTCATGTTGCTCAAGTTAAACACCATAGCTCAATCAGCATGTAGCTGATTGGACTATGGCGTTTAACTTTCCCTCTGGGAATGTAGGTTCGAATCGTCGGCTAGCCAGTTTTTTCTATTATTCTTCTATGACATAAACCACCCCAAACTTGCTAACTTAACCTAGTATTTTTTTTGTATTATTATTTCCAGACATGGCTATTAGACAGCAAAGCAATCGGCGGCAACTAATTGCTTTCTTTTCTTTTCAGATAATGTTTTCTAATGTTTAACACGTTTGCCTACCTCAAGCTCCATCTGGGCACCTGAGTTTTTATTGCGATGTTCCATTAAAAAGTCAAAATAAAGTAGAAAAACAAAAATGGTATTTGTGTTTGTGCTGATTTAAACCTAACATTAAAGGCTGGTTAGTGTGATCAGTAGCAAATTTTGACAGTAGTAATTTTTTACTAAATGACATGATCATAGTAATAATTGTTTGCGGAGTCCTATGTCAAATTTACTGCTGTCAAAGTCAATCCCACTTAATAGTGCGGCAAGGCGAATAATCTTCAAATACCTACAATTTTTACCAAAATTGATTTATTTTAAATATTCACCATTGTACATATATACAATTTTATGCTTTATTTACCCTTGCGTTTGAAATCTGTCACTTCGCTGTCGAAAAATCTTCAATAATATAAAATATACAGCGAGATCATCATCAGAAGAATTCTCATCGCTAAAATAACAGGATATTGAATGATTCATTGTCGTATATTGCAATTTTCAAAGTATCAATGTGTCGGATGACTTGAAACAACCATGAAGGGTCCTCTATTTTTAACTAACGATTGACAGTTTTACCATCAGAGTAAAATTAATTTACTATCGAATGTACTTTTGATGAGTACATATTTTTTACTAACAATTGAATAACCCATTTTAAACTGTAAAGTCATTTTTTAATCATAGTAAAAACTGGCCCTATGGGTGTTTCTGGGAATTTTCAGTAACATAAAACTCTAGGAAAGTGGTATCAATTTTCAATGACTTGAGAGTTTAAAATAATTACTTATTCTAAAATTAAACAGTAGGTGGCTAGATTCAAATGGTAGGTTATTTCATTGAGATATTGATAAAAAATGCATATGTAATTTTTTTTTTAAATGTAATAACTAGCAGAGAGCGCATCGATAGCTCCTGCTTGTGGTTTTTATAGGGCAGTGGGCTATCTTGTTACCATTACCCTTGTGCAAAATCTGGTAAAAAATTAATAATAAAGTAAACAAATGTAAGCTTGGAATGTAGAAAACATATTAAACGATAAGATCTACAACCTAACATACTATTAACCGATTAGCGCAAACAGCATCATTTAGACATATTTTCAAAATAAAATATAAGTGTATTTTAAATGAAAAACTGAATTGGCTCTAATTCACTTTGGCAGCAATATTTTGAGGAACTACGTGTTACTAGGGATCATTGTCGTACAGCAGTGAATTAATATTATAGATTTATTATTGAGCTTGGTTGAATTCCATTTACAAAAAGCCATTGATTTTACTATTGGGAGTGAAGTCAAATATAAAGAAAAAAAAATTGTAATATTAAAAACATTTCTAGACAAAATGGCAGAATCTGTAAAGAGTGCAACCAAACTGATCCAGCAGGGCCACGTACGGGTGGGGCCGGAGCTGGTCAAGGACCCGGCTTTCCTGGTCACCCGCTCCATGGAGGACTTTGTCACATGGGTTGACAACTCAGCAGTCAAGAGGCATATCATGGATTACAATGATGCTGTGAGTACTCTTATAGAATTATCAATTTGTCTTTCATTTCATTTGAAAACAAAATTCAAAATTTGTATTTTGAACTTCCTATTCTTATTTTTGTACATTGTTCTATCTGTAATATATTTAGCATAGTTTTGTAATTATTTTCATTCCAGAATTACAACATATGAAATGTATTTTTTTTAAAGCTGGTGCCACATTCCTATATGTTAAATTGTCTATTCAATACTGACCATTTAATTTTATCGTACATGCTTTGGGAGTCTGGCATGTCCATCATTTAAATCAAGTAAAACAATATATATTCGTACATTGCGCAATATTTATTTTTTGCATTAATACAAAATAGATACATAAAAAGATATTAGCTTTTAATAGGAAATAGTAAATGTGTCATCAAAAAAATATGGAATTTATGCTGTCCAAATTTTACTCAAAGTTTCCGCAGCATAACCGGCAATATAAAGTTCCGGGTTCGAGTCCTGGTGGTAAAATTGTGCATTTTTTATAGACTTTTTTTTTGCGATACATATAATTTGTTTTAAGAAACATAAATATATTTCATCATTTTTACAGTTTTTGATTACACAATAATTTGGTCAATATCATCGAAACACCAAAATAACAATTTTATTGCATACTTGTGTTAGATTCTATTGTATATGAAGGAATCTCGGAACAATCTCACAGCCCGCCCGCCCCAGTACTCTGAATCTCAATTTTCATTGACACTTTTATAAATGTTTGAAATTTGTATGATTTTTACGTAATTTAACATAACTGAATGATCAATGTTTTTTTTTTTCAGAGGGATGATTTTGACATGATGTGAGGATTTCAAGTATTTATCAATTAATTAAAGTTGTACATAATTAATATTTTTTAATAAATTTTTTGTTAACAAAACATTATTGTCTTTTTCTATATTATTATAATTTTACAATCTCACAAGGCATATAGTACTTTACTTGATTTGTGTCCGTAGTTTTATATTTTTTAAATGCGACGGAATTCCCAATTTACAAATTTAAATGAAAGATGACGTGCATTATAATAATAATGTTTTATACACTTCGTACTAATGGGAACATAATTAATTTTCTATCATTATTATTAAAAGAATTAATAATAATTGATATTGCGGAAGTTACAACACTAACTCGAGGATTGCACAATTCACAAGTATACTGTGGCTTGTGAAAGTGAATCGTCGTTCATCTTTCAAAAAGGCGTATCTCATTTTTTTGTTGAAATTGAGTTACGACTAGGGTTACATTGTCCAAACACATGCCCATAATCTATTCAAACATGCCTATCAGAATTTTACTCCATTGAAGTAATATTACATAAAAATATTTTGACCTTACCACACTTATTTCAATGTATCATTTGTACAAATAACAGTAGTAAGTAATATTTTTGGAATAAATACACCTTACTGTTCTTAAATCAAAAAATATCTGTAGAAATTGGTAAGATTTTTTATCATCATTTTTCAACAGTGGAAAATTTTACACAATTTGCTAATATATCGTCTGCTGTAAAATCAACAAATTCGAGATATGTTTCTTCGAAATATGGACGACGAAGTGTGCACAAGTATGTGCCTTCACAGCTCACTTAAGATCTAGAGCATTTTGAAATTGCTGGGGCTTGGAGACATCCTAACTGTTGTTAATAGTATTTGTACAAGAACAGAAATTATTTATTTTATTAATTTTAATATGTATTGCGTAATGGGATAAGTAATAAAACTCAACATTTAAAAATAGTGTATTTAATATTTCGTTGAAAAAATATGTTACGATTCTTTTACTCAAGTTGAGAAATAATCGTGTTGAATTACATATATTATCTAGTCATTACATATATTATTGAATTACATATATTATCAGAATGACGTCAATAAGAAAAAGATTTAAATTATGTAATTTTTAGCAAAAAAATACTTTGTAGTAATATTATAAGTTTGTTTTGTCTTTGGTGTTAAATGTGCTTTTTGAAATTTATAGTAGAAAAGCAGATTGATTAGTTACAATCAAGTCTGATTGCAGTATCATGAAAATGTAAATACAGTGAAACATCCACATTGTTATGTAGTAATTGCTGTAAGAAAAATGGCATTATAGGCACAGAGAAATGTCTTACATTATATACATTTATTAAAAATAACATTTTAGCATTATATTAGGGGCCTGAAAAGTAATCAAAATTAGACGATGATATCCTAAAGTCGATGGTGGAATCAGATCCTCGTCAAACAATCGAGGAATTATAGTTGAAGATTGGTTGTCATTGGTTTACAGTTCAGGATCATCTTCGTCGCATAGGAAAACTGTGTTGCAAGGAATTTGGGTTCCTCATGAATTAACGCAGACGGTGCTCGATCAACGGCGTACCATCTTTGTATCTCTTCTGTCGGTATGAAGCCGATCCTTTTTTGCATCGAATTGTAACTGAAGACGAGAAGTGGGTGCTATACAATAATCCTGTACGAAATAAACGATGGCTTTCTTTCGGACAAGCACCTGTTCCAACCTCTTGACCATCACTAACAATAAAGAAGGTCCTTCTTTGTGTGCGGTGAGATATTTCTGAAATTATTCATTATGAATTGCTTGAACCCGGTCAGACCATTACAGCGATAGCGTATTGTGAGCAACTTGAGTGAATGAAACAAGAGCTTGTAAAAAACGATCTGTTTTGGTAAATAACCAAAAAGATTCTGCAACACAATAACGCGAGGCCTCATGCTGCAAAAATAACTCGGGAAAAAATAAGGGAGCTTGAATTAGAGCTTTTAACTCATCCACCCTATTCACCGGATTTCGCACTGTCGGATTACCACCTTTTTAGATTGTTAGAGCATACTATGAGACATAAAAAAAAGTATTTTTAAAATTAGCAATATTAACTTGGTGGTTAAGATTCATATTTTTTATTTATTATCTGAATATAGATAATAAATAAAAAAAAGTAATAATATTGGAGAAGTAAAAATGCACTCAGAAAAGTTTTTCGCTGAAAAATCAAAGGACTTTTTCAAAAAGGACATTGAACAATTGCCTTTACGTTGGCAAAAAGTGATAGAAAATGATGGAAATTATTTTGTTGATTAGTATTTAAGATTTTTTTGATAAATAAATATTTTTCACCAGCAAAAAAATTTTTGATTACTTTTCAACCCCTTTAATATATCTGATCTGAAAGATTTACTTGGTTTTTTAAATATATTTTATGACAAATGATCTAACATATCTTACACACACTTCAGAATCACAAATTTATATCAACAGCAACTTAGAAACTTTGCCTTTTCACAGTTATAACGTTCAGAACTGCCCGAAAAATTTGACACCTTGCCCAAAATTTTGAAACGTATATATTTTGAAACAACCATTAACCATTTGAGTTGGCTGCTTTCTGCATAACTACATTTAATAATTAACGAAGCTACCATACCATCAAGACCATGAAGTAGAGATAAAAGTAGAAGCCATCTATCTTTCAAGGTATATTATTAAAAACTTGTAAATTTGACTCTCGATTTCCTAAATAATGAAAAAAATCATGCATCCCTTTATATTTATTATTAATCTGTGTCTACTGCACGGTCTGAATAACTTAGACAAGCGTATTTTTTATTTTAATATTGAAGTCCTTTCAATATATTTCTCGCTGATTCAAACTCGCAAGATATGAAGTTCTTTGAAAAAAAGAAACAAACTTGTTAATAACACATCACCAATTTTGCTTCCAAGTTTAATGTTTACAAAAAACTAAACATTTAGAGAAATTTGCTAAATGGATGATCATTGAATTGAAGGCCTAGCAAATTTGTTTTTATCTAGAACACTCATATTTTTTACATTTTTCTGACTAGAATGCCACCTGCCGCTCTTACCCATGTTACGACAGAAAAGAATTCTTGGAATCATCTTGACAAATGCAGAATTCTTGAATCAATGCATTTTTCATTTTTTTCGATCGCTTGTGTGCATCTAAAAAAATGCGGATAAGTATTTTAATTTTAAAAATTGAGTTCAGCATTTTGTTATATAAAAGAAACACCGAAAATGATATTGAAATTTTAACCAGTAATTATCAAAAATAAATATTAATAATAATACTCAATATGATGTACTATATTGTTTGGTCTATAAGATCAATAAGGACATTTTGTAATCAAAAGTTTAAGGGTACAATAGATGTTCGCTTACTGTGATCAATGGGGACAAAAAAAAATCATTAAAATCATTAAGCAAATTTAACCAGGATTATTATTTTAATATACCCACACACATTTTTTGTCATATGATATTTTATACAATTTTTTAGAATAAGTAAGCAAAAACAAATTCAACAGAAGTAATTAAACAGACAACAATTCTTTTGCAGAACGGCATTCCATCATATCTTTTTTCGGCATTTATTCTTTCAGAAGAGAGAATTGTACACATTTATATTGTTTTAATGATGATAATTTGTCAGATGAGAACTGGATAAAATTACCTTTCTATTATATTTTGAGTTTTTATTTTTTCTTCTAACCTACCTTAAATGGTGACCATTTTAAATTTCAGTTTTTTAAACTCTCATGTTTTCTCATTATTAAGTATATACATATCTTCATCACTTCACAAGGAGATTTGTATATAATATACATATGTACATTTTTATTTAATATGTTCCAAAAAGTAAATCACGGTGATGCATACATCATGGTAAACAAGATCACGGTAAGCGGATAACTACTATACGATCCTTTCCTATTAGATCTATTTTTCTCTAAGAAAACACTAGTTTAATTTCAAAGACATGATATGCATTCCAGGGATGCATCTTTATTTATAAAAATAAATAACAAAAAGCAAATATAAATTCATATAAAATTATCTACTAGCCATCCTCTTGAGCCTTACAATATTAACAATGGATTAAATCATTATTTGATTACGTTTATGGCAAGCATTAAATTGTACATTACATCAATTACATATTTAGTTTAGTTTATGGCATATTTAATTTAATTTTTGCTTGTGGAACGATTTAACTATAATACAATAATATGCCATGGTGAACCAATTACAATATTGGTAATGTAGTGGAAATCGCTTAATAGTGTAATGGTAAGTAAGAAAATGATGGGGATCAGAAATTCATGTTCAAATCAAGTATATAATAGAAGTATTATTACACATTCAACAGATATAGACCGAAGATAGTGCTTGAAACAAATCCCATCAGCCAGAGCATAACGGAATACTCAAGTTACCCGTGGTTGAATTAAAAATTATTTACACTCGCAGCATACACATTGCCACTGAATTCTGCCTTGAAATCAATCAATGACAACCAAATATTTTTCAAGTAAAATTGGCTATATCCAGTGTGGTTTTAAATTTTATACAATGCCCTAAATATTATGTATGGAACAAACAAACCAGCTAGCCAAAATTGATGAATTAAAGGGTACTTTGGGTATCAAGAAGATGTAGGTTTTCTTTCGCTCTGAAATCTCTGGCATCACATGTGCACCAAAGAATGTCTTACATAACCTAATAGTTTGTTTTGAAAATCAAAAGATAACTTAAAATTTAGGTTGACCCATTTTGTATCATTTAAAGAGTTTTATTCTTAGAATTGAAAAATCTTATTATGTTAGGCAAAATTCTTGATATATTCATTTTGCTGCTAATGTAAAGGGTTTTTCAATAGGGACGCTCAAACTTTCTTTCAACAGGGACAAGAAACTACGCCATATTTCTTCAATTTTTTTTGAGGTTAACACTCGTACTTAGTTGGCAAATCATCATGGAGCAGTATACACCGGAGCAACGCTTGCAAATTATTCAAATCTACTACCAAAATTCGCATTCGCTCACTGCAACTTTAAGAACATTACGACCATTTTATCGTCGTCATCACTTGCCTGCCACATCAACAATTCAACGTTTGGTGCAAAAATTTGAAAGCACATTGTCGCTACACAATGTTCCAGTGCCAGTGAGACAAAGAAATGCACGAAGTGAGGAAAATATTGCCGCCGCTAGAGCATCTGTTCTTGATGACCCAAATGAGTCACTAACACGACGTTCTCAACAATTGGGCATTTCTGTGACGTCATTGTGGCGAATTTTGCGAAAAGATCTTGGCCTACATCCATACAAGATCCAGTTAATACAAGAACTAAAGCCGCTTGACCATTTGAAGCGTCGCCAATTCCTCAATTGGGCTGCACAACAATTTGAAAATGATGCTGAATTCCATTGAAAAATCATCTTTAGCGACGAAGCTCATTTTTGGCTCAATGGATATGTAAACAAGCAAAATATGCATTATTGGGCAGGCACCAATCCACACGTGCTTCACGAAACACAATTGCATCCCGGAAAAATCACTGTTTGGTGTGGATTACATGCCGGAGGTGTCATTGGACCATATTTTTTTGTTGATGATGCTAATGTCATGTTACTGTGAATGGTAATCGTTATCGCTCCATGATAACTGATTATTTTTGGCCCCAATTGCAAGGTATGGACTTGGCCAATATGTGGTTTCTACAAGACGGCGCTACCAGTCACACGGCACACGCAACAATTGACTTATTGAAAACCAAATTTGGTGAGCGTGTTATTTCGCGAAATGGACCAGTTCAATGGCCGCCTAGATCATGCGATTTAACACCATTGGACTATTTTCTTTGGGGCTATGTTAAATCTTTGGTCTATACCAACAAGCCGGCGATGTTACAAGAGCTAAGAGAAAATATTGAACGCGAAATTGGTGCGATTTGGGCCGATTTATGTGAAAAAGTGGTGGAAAATTGGATTCAACGATTGGACTTCTGCAAACGTGCCCGCGGTGGTCATGCGAGGGAAATGAATTTCATACATAATTGCCACTAAATGTACTTCAAAACATAATAAATTTTTTTTAGATATATTCATTCGTTTTTGTTTTATTTTAAAAAAAAGTTTGAGCGCCCTTAATGAAAAACCCGTTATAACATAGAGTTTTGGACACACAGAATGTGTATTTTGTGTAAGCTCATTTATTGTATTAAACTTTTAATTATATTTGATGATAATGATTTCCACTGCATATGGCAATAATAAGACTATTTTATTTTCTGCTTTGGCAATAATTTAAGTATATTAAACTATGGTGCATTAACTGCATACTTAGTTTCATATGGCAATACGAATATGTAACATGTTGATGTCCTATATGGCAATGATATCTTATTCTTTTCACTAATTATTAAATAATTTAACTACATTAGACTGGTAAATTAATTATTTGGCTTCATTTGATGCAAAAAGTTATTTTATATGACAATAAAAAGACTAATTTATTTTTTTGTTTTGGCAATGATGTATCAATGTACAATACACTAAGACCTGTATTTAAAAAAAATCCAGAATCTGGAATTTCAATATTCTTGAAAAAAATATCAAAATTATTCTTAACATCCAACTTTAAGTAGCTATTGCTTACCTTTAAAATCTGACAGCAAAAAGTATTTACTCCTTTAAGAATTTATATATAAACTCCTTTCAATAACAGAAAGATAGGTTACTCCCTTCAATTTGCAATAATGCAAGTGTGAGGCTATTAGAGCAGACTCTGAATTGCAAATCCATCATAAATTTCCAATCGAACAAGACTCAACCTTAAGGTGATGCCACACCTAAGGTAAGTGTATCTTAGTGTAACTCCGAATCAAAATCTTGACCACTTTTTAAAAGCTGGATTTTAAATACAGGTCTAGAATAATTGATTATTTGGTTTTTTATGGCTTAACAACATTATCCCAATTAGTACCATTGTGATTGGAACGGGATTCGCTACAATGCAGTTTATAATTTGAATTTGCTGGTTTCATCAGTGCAGGTCTAAATTGACACACTATGATTTTCTCTAGCTATTCTCTCTATGTACAGAACATATGCACTAAAGGAGAACTTTGAAAGTGATAGTAGCCAATAATGTACAGTTTCATTTCAGTACAGGTGCATTTCAGGAATTAAATTGTCATATCTCGTAGCAGATTCTCCGCATGCATTCACGGTACTAATCGGAATATTGCTGTACATATATGGCAATAATATGATTATTTTCTTTGGTAATGGTAATACAAACTAAAAATATATGTACAAACATACATGGAAATCTTAAAATATGTCAATGCTCTTTCGGTACTAATAGTAATTCTAATAAAATAATATCTAAATATGATGATTTCAAAATAAATATCACACAACTTTTGTCTACTTAATCTAAAACTCCCGTTACTTATAACAATTATAACTACTGACTAGTTCATCATTGTACCGAGTAATGTTGTAACTTACCTCTTAAATCTATATAAGTCAAAATAATATAAAATTTAAATAACGTCCAAGCTTTGGCCACAGTGACGGCCATTTTTTGAAAGATAGATGTAGAATTTTTGAAATTTTCTTTGTAAACAGAAAGATGGCAGCATTTGGTCATCACGACGAATCCACACATCATGTCACTAGTTTTCAATGAATACTCTATTCCACGGAGTAGATCGTTTGTTTTTAGAATTAATAAGGCTTGTCGGTCTATTTGCTGTAAGCATATTGCTATCTTGTCAAGAACATCTGGAAGCCGGATTCGGATTGTATCCCTCTAAAACATAGATGAGTTTAATTCATTATTTTTAAAACATTATACCTGAGGTGTCTTTTTAGGTCAAGATACAACAAATTTTACCTCCTTGGATTGGGAGAAAAAAAGTTGGAAACATTTAAGAAATGTAAAAATATGTGTTGTAAACACAGTCGATTCCGCTAAATTGGGCCGCTGGTTAATTGGGTTAAATTTCAAAATTTACATTACTTAATTGAGACAACAATCTGCTCAATGGGGACAGTACATTTAAGATTACAATACATATTATGCACATAACTTCAATGTAATTTATGTTAATGCCGGTCGCCTAATGGCTTACCTACCGTACTGTAATGTATTCAATTACTACTACTAGATGAAGAAGATGATGATGATGAAGATCCACCTATGACTAACTAAGAGGCAAAAAAATTATAGCCGGGTTACGACGTTATTTTATGCAGGAAAACTATGAATGGAGCCTTTGAAGGAGCACTGAGTGCCTGTACTGATTTCGTAGAAGTGAAAACTTACATAAACAAAATTCAAGACTTGATGCAGAGTTTATATTATTTTCTACAATTTATATGTTTGTTCAAGAATTTATTATGTAATACATAATGTATATTTAAAGAAAAATAATAATTGTTTAATTTTATGTTCGTTTCGGTTAATTGGGGAAGCCGCTTAATTGGAATAAATGTCCTGGTCTCAATGTGTCCCAATTAAGCGGAATCGACTGTATATCAGACCTAGTCAATAAAGATACCATTTTGTACCATATATATTCCTTTCATGTTCAAATTCATTACATAATGTATAACATATAAAATTAATGCAATAAATAATTGTAAGCATTATAATGATAGATTACCTCCACTTCACCTGGTTTAACCTTTGTAATGCCCTCAGCGACAGCATTCCAGGGTCTTCCTGTCACCATGCAAGCCAACGGTCTAAACATATTTTCTTCAACGCCCAACTTCTGTGCATAGTATTTCATAGATGTGAAGTTGGTGTTTATAATAGACAACCAGAACTGGGAGTAATGGTAGCGGAAATCGTCGGACAATACCTGTTAGAGGAAATGCTGGATATTAAAGACTCTTCAGTTAAATCCTAAAAATATGTGAAATAAACTGAACAGTACTCTATTCAATCATGGTGTATTTAGTGAAATAAAAAAATGAAAATTCACAGAAAACATAAATCATAACTGACCGCGTACAAACCGTGATCGAGCAAATAGACTGAGACATCTTTATCACCAGGATTCTTCTTGATTAGAATGTTACCGGGATGAGGATCGCTATGCACAAATCCATTTACAAATATCATATGTGAATACAGGTCCCCCAGTTTACGAGAGAGATCATATGGGTCGATTTTGTGCTCCTAAAAGATCATTAAATTGATTTAAGGCAAATATGTATGTAGGCCTTCAAAGTAATTAAAGATTCTATGGGTTAATTATATTCTGCCCTAATGATGGAGTACTCAGAAACAGGTCAGCATCAAATAATAAAACTGAAGTGGTTCAACGTACACTTAGTTTATTTTAACATTCTCAATACTCGGACTAAAATACGAATATTCTTAAATTCTTACAGTAAAATAAGTATGTACACATATCGCACACCTAAATCAAAACTAAAACAACTCTAAAAAACAAGAATTTTGAGTTATTATTGTATTCGGATACTCTGTCATATACGCAATTAACTTAGCCCCAGTAGTCATAGTGTCATTTTAGGTTACATTTATGACCTAAAATGTCACACAAATAGTGTCATTTTAGGATACATTTATGACCTAAAATGTTGTTTAATTTCATAACTTTAGTAATAAAAAATTAAGAAAAATGTTTTTATTTTTTTGTTTACTAAAAAATGACTTTTCGAGATGTTTTAGTTTTGATCTCGGTATGCGATATGTTTATTAGTGAAGAGGTAAACCGTTGTTTTAACTACGATTGCAAGATTTGTGTTTGATTGTAACAATGACTTATAACTACTTAATTGTTTCTCAGTTGCCAATCATCATCAGACAACTGAATATCAATCATACAATCAGTCTTAGTTCGTCATTAATGTTTAACAACTTCAGTTTTACTATTTTTGTTGATCATTTTCAGAGTAATTACTCCTTCATTAGGACAGAATAAAATGAATCCTTGATGTCTCTAATTAATTTGAATACTTTGGATTTAATTATTTTATTACAAAGTATGTATTCATTTATATATTTAATATCCTTGTATTTGGTGGAATCCAACCTTCATAACTATAAGAGAAGTACTTTTACTTTTGATGTAATAACATTATTAGACATACCTTAACGTAGTTTAAATCATTAACGCAACCCCCATCAACGAACTCCATCATAAGAACTCTTTGAGTGCTGTATTCCCAAAATACCTTTGGTATCTTCAACCATTGGTATTCTTTAAACATAGTTGCGACTTTTTCAGAATTTTGTCCTTCCTTTAAAAAATCGAGTTCATTGAAAATGTTATGTTTGGTCTCTTCGACCAACCACTGCATACTGAAATCGGGAAAAACCCAAGACATAATATTGATTAGAATTTCCATAGATTGGACATCTCGTACGGTGTTGCCCTTCACATAGTAATGCTGGACTTTCACAGCCACTGTTGTTCCATCTTTAAGTTTTGCCTTGTGAACTTGTGCCAGCGACGCTGTACCGAGAGGAATCGGATTGAATTCTGAGAAAAGTTCTTCCGGCTGTAAAAAAAAATGTTCTCAACAACATATTTATATATTTCAGAACAGTATATTTGAAATATAATAACAAATGCATCTGATTAATCAAACATTACCAGGGGCGGATTAGTGACCTACGATTGGAAAATTTTTGAGGCAACTGGCGTAATCAGTTTTGAAAATTGTTTATAAATAATATTCAATTCTATAGGAAAATATATTTTTGTAAAAATCTGAGAAAACTCCATATTCTTAATTATGCCTATGGAGACAACTCAAACCAAATTTAATAGTTGGCTTGTCTTGGTTTGGTATTTAACGATGTCACATATCGGTACTTCGTCCGGAATAAAATTATTAAAGCGGGACATTTTTTTAGTTTTGCTTAGTGATCTGGTTATGTGATTCCATGCCCTCCTGGGGCCCGGGATCCTGGATGGGTTACTGGGTTACAGGTAGCTATGCCACTGGATGAGAGGCCCAGGAAGGATATTGAATATGGGATTTTTATTTTTTTTAACATAAAAGAATGCATTCGAAATAAAGGTAATTACTTAAATAGATGTGGTCTGTTCTAAAGCAATTATCTATGCAGTTTTTATAAGCTGTATATTATTAAAAGTTTTTTGTCTATAATATAGTTGGAGATAAAATGTGTAAAAGTTGGATTAGCACAAATGACAAATTAGTTTCATTTTGTATTCTACCCACATCATGCTACTACTTTGTTATTTTTGGTTTAAAATTGTTAATCACTTTAGACCCTTAAAGATCTAGTGGCAATATATTAAATATACGCGGCGCAGAAAATAAGAAAGATCGTTGACCAAATTTGGTATCCTTTTTTGGTACTAAAAAGTATCCTTAGGTTTTATTCCTAGTTTCCTTTGATTCGGATAGTGGGTGTGAAGTTAAGTCTTTTAAAAAATAGTCTTGGATTGATCTGGTGAACAGTTGACTTATATCCAAAACTTGAATGAATTTTAAAAGTTCTTCAGAGTTATATCTAAATGGACTCTTATCTATCACTCTGATGACCCATATCTGAGCCTTGATTAGAGAATCCATTAAAGAGCTGCACCGCCCCATGCACATATTGCGGAACTGATGAGACTCTGACAAAATTAATACATTTTGAAAATATAAAATAAATTTCTCACTTTGAAGCTTACTTGATCGATATGAGGAGCTCATCGTAAAATTTTATCAATTGTAAATCTGAGATGTATCTCACTTGTTTTTTTAAATTATGTCAAAGTTACATATTTGATTTGAATCGGAAAGATGACTCAGGAAGAAGGGTGATATGGGAAGGAGACCCTAAATAAGGCCGTTAGTTGTTGATTGCAAAAAATGGTGAAACAACTACCTCCTGCTTTAAGTCCTCTCTAATAACTCTATACAGCTGCTCTACTGTATTTGACGGGGCATCTTTATGAAGAATTTTCAGTGTCTCCACATATTCCCGGGGCAAAAGATAGTCCAAGGATCCTATGTGCTGTCCAACTTTGATGTAAACTCCCTTATTAATTTTGCAGAGTTCTAGAAGTTTTTGCGCAGCGATCTTGTGGACCGTATTTCTCAGTTCAAAATATTCGTCACTCGTGGTATCTAAAGCCTTGCTGTAGAGTAGAGTTTTATAACAGTATCCGATATCAAATACCGTCCCTGCTGCTCTTAACACTCTCACCAACGGCATCGAATTGACATCGTACTCGTATCGGTGAAGGTTAGCCGTCGTTCCCGCGACAATTGAGCCCGCAACACCGTAACCTAGAACTTTTCGTAACATGTCGATCGGTCCTACCTCCTTCTTATCAAAACGTTAAAATTTAAATACCATTCTTGACAAACTGACGAAATAGGCCCACAGATTTGTGAAACCTTATCACAGAAGGATCGCTGCGTTACATCATATATTTTTAAATTTGACAGTAGAACTGTCAAACGTGACGTTCAAAAAAAAAAAAAAAATTAATGTTGCCGTAAGGTAAAATATGACATATCATATTTGTTAATTAATTCTTAAATAAATTGCTATGTAGATACCTTAAAACGGAGTGTAAATTTTATATAGAAGGGTATTCTTGAACGATTTAGTTAGTTTTGTTAGAATTTTTATCCCCTAAATTTATCTATTAAAATAAAATTATTTCAGATATCAAGTACACAGTCGGTAAAAGACGACAGTAATTAATCAAATGTCACCAGATGCTAGTAGAGTACCTATTGTAAGGAATTTGAAAACTAATATTAACTAAATTAATCTATAAACAGCCTGTTAAAAAATAATTGAATAATAAAAAGACAATTATTTATACTCTCATTATTATGAATAAACATCGCGTGCATGCGTGTGTAGAAAGAAAGGAAGTTTTATTACATTTATTTTTGACACATTAAAATGTAATTTGTTAGAAAACGGTTCTTAGAATTGTATTTTCTGTAGATAAGTATAGTAGACCCTCAATATTAACTAATTAATTAATCCGTTCCCGAGGGAAAGACGAATATCAAAGGAATTTTTCCCATAGGAATTAACTAAAAGTGGTTTAATCCGTATCCAGTCTCGAATTTCGCCTATCTATTCTAAATTTCACTCGAAAATCATCGAAAATCACTACTTATTAATGTTTTATTGTTACGACAAAGATTTACTGGTCGTGATGCCGTAAATATAAGCCCTATATAAATAAAATTTTAAACAAAAATGCACACACTTTAAATCACCGCCCGAGATTAACTAACTCACGTAGCAGGTGGAACGAATATCAATTTCGACGAAAAAAGAAAACAAATATTAAAAAAAAACGTATGTTAACATAGACAAATATTGAGGGTCTACTGTGTTAGAAATGAATTATTATTTTATTTTAAATATTTAGGTAGGTACTGAATTCATAAAAAAATTCTTTACCTACATATTGGGAAGCGAAAGATTTAAATTTTTGAACATGTTAATTTCTAAAATGTGAAGTGTGACTTTTAAGGGTACTGAATAAAATGTGTTGTCACTACAGTAATAAGTATGATCTATATGTTTGGTCATTTTTCGTCACATATTTTTAGATTGCTCGCACGAATTTTATTTTTTTGAGGGGGAGAAACATAAACCAAGATTTTTATAGATCAAAAATAAAAATTTTCTGTGCTTAATTCAAATACAAATATTCGCCAGGCTACAATAGCCGACTATTAATTCAGTCCAAGCAACACTTTATGTAGGTACCTATATGTATACACGATTTCAGTACAGGAATCATAGATAAAGTGGAATTCGCAATTTTTTAGAATAGATGCTCTGTTTCTTTCATTCCAAATTGTTTGTCCATGAAATTAGCCAAGTCAGATTAAGCTTTTTAATTCCAAATTATTTGTAAAATGTACAAAGTAATAGCGAAGATTTCTGAAAACAATGGAGGGGAGAAACGCGCCCAGACATGCCCAATTTCACTTGATTTCGGCTGAATTGTACTGGCGCAGACTGTGTTTGCATATACAGACAAAATTTTCCGAATTTTTGACCCTTTCGACATGTCAAATTGGTCTAAAATATTTAAATAACTTCAAAACCGCATAAAAAGAGACCAGAGTGTACATCATAGTATATATTAGGTCGTCTAATAAGTCTTTGCGGTTTTTTTGAAACACTATTTTGTTTTTTGTGATAAAAAAATATGAAATGCTCGAGCGAAACCAGACAGTCGACAGCAACCTCCATGCAGCTCATTGCGTCGCTTAAATGAGGCCATTCAACAAAAGCGACCCGACCGTCCGGGGCATGTGATTCTGCAATATGACAACGCGCGACCTCACACGGTCCAACTCGTCAAAATGGTCATCCAGGAGCTCAATTGGAACATTTTGACGCATCCAACTACAGTCCCGACCTCGCTCCGTCAGATGATCACCATTTTCGGTCGCTCGCCAATCAAATGCGCGGCGTTACGTTCGACAACAACGATGACTTCAAAAATTGGCTCGATAACTATTAAGATTCTTAAAGATTTTTAAAGAAAATGCATCAATAAATTGGTTGAAAGATGGGATGAAGTTCTGCACAATAATTTGATTTTATAATAAATAATTAAACGAAACCGCAAATAATTATTAGACAATCCAATACACATAATAAAATATCGACGCAATCCGAATTAGTTTCCGAGTCTGTAAACTATTTAGTGTAATGATGCCTTCACATGAAACAGCTCTAACAATCTAATACTTCAAGCAGGCACTCGGTACTATACGAGACCAGTCAAATCGCTATAAACACTAGTACATATGATTCTCTTAGTAACAAATAAGACTTTTCCAAATAATACAAATAACAATACTTAAAAAACATTCTTCATTCAAACATTTTTTTGGTAGGGATAAAATTTTATTTTATTCGGTATTATTACAGCATTTTATGTTTAAAATCTATTTAAAATATTTGATATTGTAGTGACCCTATATACGCCCGTAGACATGGCCGGCTAAGCGCTCACCTATTAACCATTAGGGCTCGAACCAAAACGAATAGCGAAAGCACCAGCAAATAAAAATTATGCACCAAAGACGGTTACTGCCAAGCAACTAGCGATCACTTCTTCGCAGGCCATCCTAACACTACTCAACAGCATCTCCAGCTAGCCACTCCAGAGTTCAACCGCGCATTTAAATTGTATTTTAAATAAATTCATAACCTCAATAAACGAAACCTTGTAAGTGCTCTTTCATTTATAAAAAATATATACCCTGCTCTAGTTACAACAGACACCCTACATTGCGACACACAACCAACGCGCGTGAGACAAGAAGAAGTTAGGAGCTTCTGTCTCACAGCATCTTAACCTCCTGACACAATCTCGAGTCTATCATAGTTTAAATAACTTCAACACACATACCTCAACTCTTACGATATGTTACAATAATTCGTTAAATTACCCATGTAATAGTAAAATAAATTTTAACAATATGTATTACAAATTTTTTATAATATTAGATAAATTGTAAATGCGTGTAATGTTGATAGTTCCTGTTCCCTTGTTTTTCCTTTCCGTAATCACTAAAATATCTGTAAAAAGAGGTACTACTACAGTAAAAGAATGAGAAATTAAAAATGGAAATAGGTTAGTTCAAAAACACAATACTGGTTTGGCGACATTTAAAAAAATTCTCATACAAAACTCGCTTGCTACGTGACAATGAAATTGTCGAAATAAATAATAATTATGTCGCAGTAATTTTATCTTTGATCTCTGCCAACCCAAGTTTGATCGTGTGCAATATCACATTTCAAAATAGTCACAAGATTGGACACAATTCTAAATGTTTATATCCGTGGTTCATTTGAGGTGGCAGCTATTCCTGTTGAAATAAAAGAATGCCAAATCAGGAGGTACGGACTTGTGATGCGAAAAGAGATAGATCAATAACGGGAAGACCACGAGCAACTTGGATAGCTTCATTCAATCGTGATTTTAGATTTGAACGGACAGAGTAAAGTGGAGCAGGATGATTAGAGCAGCTGACCTCAGATGAACGGGATAAGACGAGGACAAGGAAGGAGGGCAATATTCTAAATTACACGTATGGCTATGTACAGGGTGAATGTTGAGTGGTGTTCCAGACCGATGTTGTTTTTGAATAACTAGAAAATGAAACACATTATTTTAATTTAGTTTGTAATTATCGATTATTTTGTTTATTACAAATATAGAATATAATATCGACCAAGTGGTCGCTTCTGTATATTTTTCATAACATTCTCGCACACTTCGCGTGTTATTTCAGCAATTTCATTTCGAATATTGTCCTGTAGCATTGGAATTATTGTTGGGTTATTGGCGCAGACCTTTCCTTTCTAATATCCCCACAGAAAATAATCGGGAGACGTCAAATCAGGTTCGAGGGAGCCAGTCGATATCACCACTTTTTGACATTATGCGGCAGGGAAAAATTAAAATGGTGAGGTGGCACCATCCTGTTGAAACCACATGCGTTGCTGGTCCAATAGACCCAATTCGGCCGCCAACTGCGATCAGTTAATGGTTACGACTCCTCCGTAATAAATTGTAATCAACTACTCTCTAAGATCATCTAATACGAAGTAAAAAAATGTTTGCCAAACCAAAATGGTGGCTAAACAAAATCGGCCTGAAGCATAATATTCACCCTGTACATGTTTATACATGCAAAGTCTGGTGAAATTAAAAATTCTGAGAGTAACTTTTCACGAATAACATTGACTTATCAGAACAGTTAAATCTTTTCTAGGGTTTGAGAAATTGGCGGATTGCATACAGATTAACGAAGATAATACATGACAACAAGATTTTCCGAGTTCAAAAAATGGGCACTAAGGGATGACGCTTTAGTGGGTATGGGATATATGGAGGTGTTATTGAAAATTTACGGTTTTAGTTTTTTCAGTTTTTACCTGTGCAAAGCTAGATATATCAGTTAAGATTATTGTATCGCACAGGATTAGTCGCCGAGGTGACGCCAATTAAATTGATGTAATAAGTACACGGGATAGTTATTAAAAATATTTTTACTGTAAATCATTAGCAAGACGTGAGACAGATTTCATTTGTCAAAACTGTCATTTTTTGATGGCCATTTTTTTTTCTTTGTTGGTCATTTCATTTGATTCATGAGTTGTCGCTGACTACTCGCTGAAATGGTGGGAAATGTAATACATAAGTTGGATTATTGTTTGTATGCAAAATAAAAGGAGGTATTCTGCAGATGGGATCGCATTCTCGTTTTATCGCAGTAGTATCCGTAGATTGAACTTCTTTTGTGATTTTTTCCGACCTCATAATCATCATCATCGCCAGTTGAGAGAAGCGGAGATCGGGGAACCACCCTTGTCTACATTTCATGTACGGAACAATTATTTTATACGTATTATGCAGTTTTTTATAGATTGCGTCCAGGGGTGTGCAGTACAAGCAAAAAAGCTGTGCATAACTAAAAATTCTGGGATACAGATATAAATTAAAAATTTGGATTAACTTATTTTTAAATTAGCGCCATATGGGTATCAGTAGAGATTTCAAGTGCTTAGTTCTAAAAACTCACGAACTCTCACTGCTGTACTCGTGGCGCTCTTTTTTATTCACCGCATTGTGCTATTTACATTACTCAGTTCTATCTTTAAGCAAGTGAATTACTCAAGTCATATAAATGGCTATTTACTAAATTGAAAATTCCTTTCGGTTGATCCGTTTTGTATGGAGTATGCTGATTTAAAAGAATAAAATTAGAAAGGGTTACAAATGCGTGGAAATCATTAAAGTACTTACTTCCTCTTTTACTAATTTGCGAATTTTACTATCTTACTGTTTTTAACCTGTTGATTTCATGATCGTTCTTTAAATTTGGTGCATGGATTAGTTTTTGATTTGAGAAAAACAAAAAGCAATTGGCAGAATTATTTCCTACGTTAACCTTTAATGAAAATAATTATTTCTTATAGTTATTATGTGAAGAATTTTTAAACAATAAATTAATCATGTTCAGTTATAAGTGTTCTTAAAAATGTCCATACAATTTTTATATGAATAAGAAAGTATTATTTCACGATAAAACTTAAATTTTAAAAACACTATTAATAGTACTCTAAAATTATAAATAAATACATGGTAGGATCGTATAAACGACGGATTTATTTTGTCCAAAGACGTTGGTTAAACGAAAGTACATATATTGTATAATATCATTGGTAACAGCATAACCTAAATCTATACCTACTGCACGCCACTGATTGTGTCATCGGTTATTGTATTAACCATATTGAAGTCTCGTTCGATTGCCGATGGCGGGGAAGGAGAGTAAGTGATGCTACAAAGATGTTCTGCAATTATGATAGATGGTCATATGTCCTATGCTATGTGTTTTGAGTACCTACCATTTTAAGAAATGGAAGAAAGGACAAACATTTGATTTTCTCAAAATTACGATCCAAAAGGTAACACAGGCAATCATATTTAGGTTCTGTTTGTGAAGCCAATTAAGGTAGTTATGTATATGTGGTGAGCCTCAACATAATAGACTTATTTATTCTTAATATAATACATACAAAAGTGTATTCATATATGCTCTAATACAGACATGATAAAAATGTTCCTTTTTACCACAACTTATCTTGCACATATATGCTTAGTTTCATTTTGAATCTATGTAGTTTCTCCTCCTTTCTTATGTCTTCTGGCATTTCATTAAAAATCTTCATCGCACTGTACATCATCGATTTTTGAGATTTAGCCTTCTTCCTGAATGTCAGTCTCAGTCTATCTTTACCCCTTGTATGATGTTCGCGCTCATGTTGATTTTGAATGTTTGAACAGTATTAAGTTAGAACAGAAGAGTAAATTAATTAGATAGTTAGTTGGTAGGTTAATCTTATCCGTTTATATTTTCTTACTTACTTACTTACCATCACGCCGTTTCCCTGTGGGGGTAGGCAGAGAGGATAGAGCGCCACACTCTTCTGTCCTGACACATAATTCTCGCCTCATCCACATTCATACATCTTGTCATACAAGCTCGCCGATTGTTGAGGCTTCTAACAGAACCATCCTCCATTATCTGGTTTACCTGGTCGTGCCAAGTCTTCCGCGGACGTCCTTTATTTCTGGTTCCATCAACACTTGCGTCATATATCTTTCTTACTATTCTCTCCTCATTCATCCTTTCCATATGACCAAACCACCTAAGTGATCTTTTCTTAATCTTACTCACTATACTAACATTTATATTTTCTGATCCGAGTATATCTATTTTTTCTGAGTATTATTCGCAAAGATTTATTATTCAACACTGACAATTGTTGCATTTCTTCTTCATCAGCCAAAGACAATGAATATAATATGAATGGAAACAAATTTGTATAGATGAAACATTCAACAATGACGCCATTAAAAGTAGTAGGTAGATTAAACAGTACAAATTGTAATGATGATAATATACTAGATATAATAATATTGGGCAGTTGGTAAATATTACAAGAGAAAAGTTTCATGATAGCTTTTGTATTAATCATGTTGGTTTTTACGTCAACCATCTTGGTTTACATTTAACTGTGTTGTCCACGGTAGCAGGTGTCAAACTAATGTTTATATTCTTTTTGCAAGCGTTTAGGATGATAATAGAGCCACAGTAAATTGTTCAAATTGTTCACTGGAATGAGTGTGATTGGTGTTGGATGAACTGTGACCATTTTACGATAATATCACAATATACTAAATTAACATAAAATTAGCTTTTAGGGGCCGGTCGTGTGATCAGTGGTAAGTTTTTACTATATGGTAAACTATATATATAATGTTACTATATGGTAAACAAGTCATTAAAGTAAAAAAAATTTACGAAAACGAGTTGTCTGTTCGTTGGCACAAAATGATTACTTCTCGAAAGTACATCCGGTAGTAAACTAATTTTACCGATATCCAATAGTAAATACAATCGTTAATCGTTAGTTAAAAATGGCGGATTATGAATCATTCGATATCCTCCTATTTTAGTCATGATAGTTTGTCCGATGACGATCTTGCTGTTTAATTTACATAACCGAAGATTTTTAACCAGCAATGTGGCAGATTTCGAACGCAGGGGTGAATAAAGCGTAAAATTGTATGTATTTGATGATAACTCGCATAACCACACTATTAGGCGGGATTGATTTTGATAATTGACAATTTTAATTGCATTTACGAAAATCTACAAACGGTTTTTACCACGGGCGATGGTAAAAAGTTACTACAGTAAAAATATGCCACGGTCAAAATTTACTATTGATCACACAATCGACCTTTAATAACTTCCAATTCCACTAATTTAAATTATAATTAAAACATATAATTGACAGCTTCCTTCCAGCGTGATTAAGTTAATAAATAAAATCAATTTAAAATATAGCGAAACGCTATAAAATTAAATTGTTTATAAATTAAATATGCAGTTTAGTCGACACCATTATCAGACGATAGAGTCACGAATTATTACGATATCTCAGATCACTGTTATGTTAGTGACAGTCCGTGATTTTGAGATCATTAATGTCAGTAATCGTAACTTAATAACATAATACAAAAGGTAAAAGAAAGGAATGTCGATATGAGTTGGGATCCGGCTGATAACTATTACTTAACTTTAAAACAAACGAAATTGTACAGGACGAAAGAATGTGTAAAAATTAAAAACGAAGGCCAAAGATTGTGCGCGCTTTTCGATAGACGAACTACTTTCCATAGATAATTTAGTTAGGTACTCTGGGTACTCAATATAAAAGAATGTTGCACGTTTATAAATTTGTATTAACAATCAGCTTGCGAAGTGAACCGATTTTTTTTATAAAGCTTCACAGATATTTTAGATGAATTTCAAAAAGTTTGACATAATTTTTTCAAAATTCCTTTCCTAACTTATCCGAACGATAGATTTTTCAAAAGAATACATAATATCAGCAAGAATTGTTAGTTAGAACAATCCATAAAACTTCCACAGCGAAAATTTTGAATAGTGAAACAAGAAACTTAAAAATAAAACTACGTAAAATAATATATAATGCAATCGGTTCACATTTGATGATTATTTAATGCGTACGTTTTTTGCATATTCCCAAGCTCCACTTTTTGATGCACGCCTCACGCGTCGCCTTTTGCTCACGGCATTCTTGAGAAAGGTAAAAATCTTGAAAAGTAAACAAATGGAGAAATTAATTTACATAACTGCGTAAAAAAGATACATACTTGAAAGCAAGTTGTTCTACGTTTGCGCCAAGAATGCGCGATTTTCAGTATGTGCCCACTGCTGTTGTATAACGTTCACTTTTGGATACCAGATCTAACAGCAATAATGCCGCGAGAATTTTTCCTGACTCGATTATTAGTATTCCATGAGCAGCGTCGGTGCGAGGTGCCATCGCTGCGCGCAATCTTTGTCACGATAGCACGACCATCGCATTGATAAAACGGTCGTTCTTTCGGTAATCAATCCGTCTAAATTGACACGTACACGTCGACCATTGTTTCTCAGTGTCGCCAGCGATTAAAAGTTTACCGAGCTGTTCGTAATTCAAATCTGACAGTTGAACAAATTCCTTGTGCGCGCGACTACATGTTGATGGCGGTTACCGCGCGTGTATTTTGTTTACATCGTGTTATTCGAGTCTGGTTTTAAATAATATTTGCGCCATTGTTATCTACGTTTGTTTTGTGAGCAAATTCTAAAATGATTCAGGCCTGAACGCCCCCGGCCGCGAATAATTCCCGACGAAACGAGTGTTGGTTGGTTCTTTACCTGTGATTTTTTGTGTCTTTTTGTTCAAATATTTTGTGAAGCATTTTTCTTGTGGAAACTTAACCCGAAGGATTATTTTGATGGGTTTGAAATGACAGGGAATCTTTTGATGGTGAGTGTTTAATATATTATTATTTGCATACATATTTTTAAAATTTATCATACATAGCTACGAAAAATGTGAAATTTACTACAAAAGTTTATAATAAATACGACCAAGATTACTTCTTTACTTCGCGAGGAACATGTCCGCAATGTAATTGTTCATTTTGTTTTGTTTATTTATTATTATTGATAATAGTTGCGCGATATGTATTTAACTTAAATCGTTCATATTCAACGTTCATATTCACGAACATATTCAACGTCTCATACACATATCAAAAGTGGTCAGCGTTTTATTTAAATACTAACCAGAAGTTATAATAATGGTATAAAAATAAGAAAATATTGCATTTAAAATATATTTTGTATCAACCCTGATTTTAGAGGTTGGTCATCGTTCAGTAGTGGCAAGAAATCGATTATTTTTTAAGAGTGTTGTGCACTGTGATAGGTTTACTATAATTTTAGGATAATATAATGGGTTCTCAAGCAAACTCGTAAACCGGGCTCTTCCCCTTTCTCCAAGAACACATTATGTTTTACTTTTTTAATATGTTTATTTGTATTCTCATATTTATGTAGTTCACATAATTCGATGTTACCACGAAATTATTTAATATTAAAATTTAAGATGTTTAAGACTTGTGCTAAAATTGTCGCAATTGTTGAATATGTTTAGTGATTCCGAGCCCCCGGGCGGCTACCCAGGTGGTAGTTGCGCTACTGTACCTACATAATATTATTATTTTTTAATTTATGGCATTAGTTAGAAGTTACGACTTTAATTTTTCAAAACCGAACACATACATCCACGATATTAGAATGACTTCAAAATGAAACGCATACGAACTGTCAATATGTTATATTATTGTCATAGAGTCTATGGTCAAATTCAGTCATGGCCATTTAATCAATATTGAAATACGAACCGGATATATGTACTGTCCGCAGAAGTAACGGACGTATGGAAGGCATAATTGAGGGTAAATTTTTAATTTATTGATCGAGACGCGGGAAATAGTAAATAAGGCTCGTCTGACGTGAAGGGTTGATATTTCAAAACGAGTGAACGTTCTTGTTATATTATTGACAATTAGCAAAAAGTTCACAGACAATTGGATTAGTTAGGTCTTAAGGTGGATTATGTTGTGGCCACGCGACCACTGTCGTTGGAATTGATAAAACAATCAAAATTAATTGAACGCAAATTTTACGTTGTAGTTATTCATTTTAATATTGAATTGTTTATTAACTTTGTTTTTAAACCACTTTTACGAGTTACACCGACCGGTTTCGGAAAATGCCTCGTCAAAAAACATTTTAATTATCTAACATACCATTACGCCGTTTTTACGGGAAGATAGTGCGCCACACTCTTTTGTCCTGACACACAATTTTCGTCTCATCCACATTCGTATTCATCTTGTGATGCAAGCTCGTCAATTATTCTTCGACCATCTTCCGGTATCTGGTTTACCCGATCATGCCAAGCGTTCCGCGGGCGTCCTGTATTTCTGGTGCCGTCAGCACTCGCGTCACATATCTTTCTTCCTTTTGTTCTCTCCACACTGATTCGATCAATATTTTAAATAAAACGATTATAAATGTGTTTGATATTGTATTTGTTTTATGTAAGTATGTACAGCAAATTAATAGTATAAGTACATATTAATTTTAAATACTAAATTAATGTATTAATTATAAATATATACATATAAAATCAATTTTGTCGAAAAATATTGTTTTTGCGTCACCGGGATTCGAACCTGGATCTCTATTTCCAATCCGGGGAAGTATGTATGGGATATTAATTGTATGTAAGTCGCAACTTTCGGATAATAGAATCGAGCGATATTAAAATCAAGTGTGATTACAATAACCAGCACCTATTGAAGTATACCTTTTTCAGAGATTACAATTTTTAGTGTTCAACTAGGTATAATTAAATAATACATTTAATGTTAAATTTAAAAGATTACCTTATTAAATATGTTTACACAAGGGGGAAATGGGATGTAGGAAGGATGATAGGAATTAGGTGTAGGGACAGGACAAAGCTAAACAAGGACCAACCAGGAACACGACTCGCCTGGATATTTACCCCCTATCCGCGCCGCCAATCACCGCATTGTGCTGAAAATAAATTATTCATTGCGTAAACGTCAATCAGTTTATTTTGTCTAAATCGGGCCACAAACAGCGAAGTTAGTTGTCACTCCGTCGAACGATCGCGCGATGAGCGCACACTGCCGTGTACCGTTTCATCTGTCAGTTTTCGATGATTTGCTCTGCCTGGTGCTGATCACTGCCGACCATGGTGAAATTTACCAAATATTGTATATATATTTTTTTGCCTACTGTGTATGACTCATATTTACTAAAAAATATACTGCAGAAGATGTTACGAGGTCAAACTCAACACGTCGTGCTGCCGCAAACTGGTTTACCTCGAACGAGGTATTTTCAGCCACAAATATTCCGAATAACTGGGTACCTAGTAAAGAGTAATAAAAATACTTCAAACTATGTACATACAGTGTCCCAAGAAATATAGCTCAGTATAGATGATTAATGATTATTCAAAAACTAAAGGCCGGTTGTGTAGTAACTTTTTACCATGGTAACTGTGCCGTATTCGTGAATATCAGCCGCGACTAATGTTATTGCCACATATTCTACGTCCAAATTCCTATCCTTTGCCCATCCTACTGTGACCTTAACGCCATCAGATGTCAACTTGATCAATATTGGTTTATTGTTCGATGTCGACAATGTGATATCATTCGCGTTGTGGACCGTTCAACTCCAGTGCAGTGGAGTATTGTTTTTTTGTGATCATTGTATTGTTAATTGTTTGTGTGTGCCGTGGATGAACATTGACATCACCGTCTTCAGTCGGGAGCGGAGATCGGTCATCCGCGTGTAACCATCGTGTAATTTTGCGGAGGTGTCATACTCAAAGTAAGGCGAACAGTCCCTTCTAAATTCAGAACATTTGAGTATTCTGATAGCAGACGCCAGAATTATCAATCCATTTTTGTGTTCTCCTAATAATAAAGTTGTATCAATGTGTCCAAAATTTAATAAAAATGAAATGTCCGCTATCAGATTACTCAAAGGTATTTGAGATTCTGTAAAAGTAAGGTAGTATTCTGTAAAAGTAAGGTAAGATGGCTCTTTCAAATAATGGAATGATGAAATGTATTAATATCAAAAAGGTAACATATAGGTTCGAAAATTTGTCCCTAAAAATATCGTCGCCGTAGCATAGTTGGATAATGCACCTTCCCCGGCTTGGAAAGATATCCAGGTCCGAATCCGAATTGATTTTATATGTATATCTTTCTAATTAATATATTTAATTCATATTTAAAAGCTGTTATCTTTTTGTACTATAGTAAAAAGTTACTACTGATCACACAACCGGCCCTAAACCTTGTCAATCTTTTAGGATCTCTCGCTCGTCGTACATTCCTAGTAGTGAATTCAATCCTGGGCCAAAATTATAATCCCGAGATTAGAAAATGTTTATCTGTTCATTAAATTTATATTTATAAAAAAGCCAGAATTAACAAATACATTTTATGTAAGATATTTGTATTTATGTAAGTATCTTTAAACAAAAAAAAAACCAAACATTTAGTAATGGTAATAATGTAAGATTTACAAATAACAATATGAATGTGAATTATATCCAATCATCGAGTCTTTCATCATTTAATCTTGATCTAGTTTTGGTAATTTGAATATAATTTCAACAGAAGGTATATGTTTCTTCTAGCGAAAATATACTTAAACCGAAATTATATATAGCCGATTGCTTATCTGCTATCTACATACAAATGTATAAACTCCCGATCCTGTCTTCGGGTGCGCAGGCATCCGAGTCTGACATTTTGAGCGTGTTCCACAGGTGGTTGCTGTCCTATCGCATTTGACGGTGCAGCAAAAATTAGCAAACATTCCGTCGTGGAGAGAGTCTCCGCTCAAAGCACCGCCTGTCGCAACAACTGTAAAACCGGCGGTTTCGTCATGTCCCAACAATTGTCATGCAGCGCGGATTCGGTCCAGTCCGTGAGGAGGGAACTTTAGTGGCTGCGGACAACACTCGTATTGTGGTGGCGGTCATTTATATAGTACTGTTAGTTCTCCCGTCCACGTGACGGGTCACCACGGCTGAGGCCCGGTTGAGTGTTCGGCGGGGCGGGCGTACGGCGTTCGCGCAAGTGTCCCGAGCGGCGGCCACCTAGAGCGGCGGGGAGAGCGTGTTTGTTTGCGTTCGGCGTGGCGTGAGCGTGCAAGTTCAAACCCGTTTGTGGTAGGCTTACGTGATGTCGTTCGAAGAAATAATAACAACAAAATAAATTTTAAAAATGTGTTTTATTTTCAATACGTATCAATAATATCACACGGAGCCATAATTAATGAAAGTTTAAAATACGAGTGCCACACTCGAACTCCGTCAGTTCACTGAGGCCACTCAGTGAACGCTCATTTGTCCTACGGCTCGCACGTAAAACCGTTTCTTAAAGCGTTATTGTGACTGATTGTGTTCGATTGTAGCGATGATCGGTAACGGATTCTTCGAGCAGTGACTGGTACGATAGAAAGTAAATCTCCAACAGTTGGATAAATAAAATAATATGTAAAGAAAATGTTTCCGAGGTTGCTTACTTTGGATTTTGGCCTTGGGGCGAATTAAAAATATTTAATCCGAGAGTAAAACTCGATTACCAACATCGTCACAATCACATAACGGTTTGCTATCATTAGTTACTAATACTCGACGTGGTGCACCTCTCGTCTTTACACTTTAATAGAATTACTTGGTTCTTCTGCTAAATTTGTCACATATGTTGAAAATTTCTCGTTTTTATTTCGGGTTTTATTTCAAAAAGATGCGTGACGTATCGATCCAGGCACCTCTTATACGTTAAGCGAGCTCTACCATTTTAACTACACCTCTCCCGTGTCAAATTGTCGTATAAGAATCATCTTCATCGTTATTATCAACAGTTTTTTTTATCCACCGCTGGATGAAGGCCTCCCCGAGTGTCTCCCACTTTTCAAAGTCCATTATTATTTTGAAGAATTTTATAATTTCTGGTTTTGTTGGGTGACCACAGTTAACATCCATAATATCTATAAATAAATAATTATTAATATTAATAAAATTTTGTTTTTACACCTGTGAATTGTTAAATTAATTATTTTATAAATATATAATAAATACCTGTGTTTTTTCATTAAACATAGAATATATTTTTTGGAAGACTCCCCAAAAAGTTAAAAATATTGCGAGACGATAAAAATAGAGATGTTTTAATGGTTTTTTTTTTGTTAGAATAATGCGCGGAGAAGTATGAACAGTGCGTGGCAACGTTAGAGGGAAAACTAAAGTAAATTCAGGTCAGTCTGAAATTGATTCATTACATCGCAGTAAAGTGCCAATATCCTATGAAATATGAATTTAGTGGATGTGTAATATTTTTGTTTTCAAGGAACGCTTTTCTAATAGATAAATGGACGATTTCATTACTACTGTCAGAAAATTTAAATTTAGAACTGCTAAATACTTTTTAATTTATCAGTTTTTAAATTCAAATTTTAATTGATTCCCGACTGTTCGATGTTTATCTCCTATCTGTGTTTATCTACTTATCATATTAAATTTTAATACAAATATGAATTACTGTAATATGGTGATATATATTTTGAGATTACAGAACTGTTGCAATAACTAACTGAGGTGTGTATAGTGCATACCTCGCCCTGCGCGACGCTTTGTTGCAAATTTTAATTCATAATTATTATTTTCGTAGCTGCTTCGCTCTTACGGCGCACTGTTGCCGTTGCGGTGCACACGTGCGCGTCAATCCTGCGCAGTCGTTCGGCAACTTTATGATATCCCCCGCGCCCAGTTTATTTGCATACAGAATGTGTGCACCTTTGTGTAGAAAAATTTCACCTCGAGACCGCTTTACACATTACTGTTTAATCCTACAATAGTATTAAAAATTGTTATTCAAACTTGTGGATATGATTTTGTGAGAAGTTGCGTCGTTTTCAGTACTAATGGTAAACTGTTTCGTGACTGTGATTGTGTCGATGATTGGTAACTGTGATTTAACGATGATTGGTAACTAAGATTTAACTGTCGGAGACTTACTTTCTAGTGTAAGAGTTATTGGTCGAAGAATTACGTTAATCAGTTATCAATCATCGTTACAATCGAATACACAGTCACAATAACAGTTAAAATAACGATTTTACCATCACTAGTTTTCAGTTTAAATTAGGTCTCTGATGCACTGTTCCTTACAACGGAAGGCAAAGAGTTCCACACTGTTGGGTCTGCCATTGCAAATGCCTGTTCATTAAACACGATCTTCCGGCAACGGCTGATCTGTTCTACAACCCTTCCTGCGGCTGAAGTAGATGCTGACCTGAGAGTTTGACGTCTACCATACATTTTTAAGGAGAATACATTTTTGTTGTGATGTTGCTTAGTCCTGTGGTATTTTTAACATAAATTAAATTAATCAACTAGAAAGTTGTCTGGGATGCAGAGCTCTTGAAGAAACAGAGGCGCCATGTTATGTGTGTCGTCGTGTGTTTTCACCAGCACAATTTTAATTAATTTATTGACACGGCAGTTACTTTGTCGTGTACCACGATTATTTTAATTTTAACTATAATATAAACTTAAATTTCTCTACTCGGTACCTTATAAAAAATAATAACCGTTGAAATACAAAAGAATTTAAATTCAGAGAATATACTAATTAGAAACATAACATTCCCTAACACTTCGCCTTTACTGTCCATATTCCTGTTAACGATCGAAACCTCCCCCCTTTTTTGCCCGAATAGTTACTAATACTGTATTTAGTTTAGTGATCACATGATGATGAGATGGACTGTAGCTCTCGAAAATAGTAATGGTAAATACCCAAATTAAAACAATTAAAATTTTACTCTTTCAGGGAAACGGAGCCAATATAGTTCATGCAAGAGGGATGTCATGTGGGAGAATTTTCACGTTTCATATTCCCGTGCTTCCGCATTTAGATCGAAATAGATCCAGCTCGTCGTCCTCATTACAGCGGACGTCCTTCGTACAATTTTTCACTGCTGAACTGTAGACATTAACTTTTTTTTCGTGAGTGTGACTCAAAGATACTCATAGTTTGTGACTTTATGCTCATCACTAGCATCCACATTTCAAATGCTTTTAGACAATTCACGGTGTTAACCTTTAGAGTCTATATTTTAACGCTATATATCAATATTAACCGTAGTTATATATATCAATGTTTACCTTACTTTTATATTTAGATTGTCATTGCGGATAAATAATCTCATGTTATCAAACGTGAGGTCATTTTTTTCCATTCTTACTTCTTTATCTGAATTCAAATCGTCTGTAATTATGATGTCAAGATATTTAGAACTGTCAGTCTACTGGATACTTTATCTGTGAGATGAAGAAGTCCCTCACTGTGTGCATAATGACGGTATTGTTTTTCTACATCATCATTTGATTATCTCCGCCTTTTAATACAGAATATGTTTAATGGGTGAAATCTGTTGACAATAATTAACCATTTTCATGGTGTAGTGAAGTGTTGTATGTCGTGGATCTTTTCTTTATTGATAGATAGCATCTTGATACACTTTTAAACAGAATCGTCACGTGTTACTGCATAGAATCGCTGATGCTGCTATTTAGTGAGGGGAATGATGAACAGGCGGTCCCATCTAAAAGAGACGATAACGGCTCAGATTAAGGTTCAGAAATAACTATGAATAACTTGTTAAATCCTTTCAAGTTTTGGATATAAGACAACTTGTTTACCAGATCAATCATAAAATAAAACTATTTAAAAAAAAAAAACTTAATTTCGCATTTACGATCCGATTCAAAGGAAACTAGGAGCAAAACCTTAGAATATTTTTTGGTGCCAAAAATGGATACCAAATTTGGTCAACGAACTTTCTTGTTTTGTACACCGCGTATATTTGATAAATTGCCACTATACCTTAAAGTGTCTGAAGTGATTAACGATTTTAAACTAAAAATAACAAAGTGGTTGCTCGATGTGTGGGTAGAAAGCAAAATGAAACTAATTTTATCATTTGTGCTTACCTAACTACCAACACATTTTTTCTCCAACTATATTATAGACAAACATCTCATTTATAACTTCTGATTGTACCTTGACAATATACAACTTATAAAAACTGCTAATTGCTTTAGAACAGACCACGTTTAGTAAATATTTACTTAAAATTTTATTATATGCTGAAAAATAAAATAACAATTATTGAGAATCATGCTATTTCACTATTCCGAATGAAATAAAACGTAAATCGGAAAAAAATTACTACTGCACTTTTCCATTTGATGTGCGATGTACGAAATATGAAATAAAGTACGAATTAATAAAATGTATAGTTTTTTTAACTGAAAAACAAACCAGCCAGCCATTAAACATGTTCTATGCAGGAATTTTTTGATTTATTTTCTAGCTTTGTTTATAATTTATTGTATTGTTATCCACATTCATACGTTGGCGTCATTATGACGTAACGCAAACTCACGAAACTGATTAGATATTCTGATATTTTGGACGAAACTGCAGTCCAATGTTGTATTTACAAAGATATTTTAACGGGCAATGGTTATTTACAAAGACTGGTAATATAATTGTGATGTGAAATGACATTAGAAGCTAGAATGGCAACTCAAACCCAAGCTCTCAGAATGATTTCTGATTTTTGAATATGGCGTCTTGGCACTCGGCCACGTCCGGTAACATGAAGTGCGTCGATATTAACGTATTTATAATAAATACACAACATCGTGATGACGCGTATCCCGTAGACCGCAAAGCGCACAAATTTCTACCCTCCTAGAAGTGAGGACTTTCGACTACACGCTGGAAAAAATTGTCAACATGTTGTTAGAAGAATCGATAAGCTCGTGAGGACAGGGACAGTTGGGGGAAGAGGGCGGTCTCCTGCATGATGGATAGACCAAATAAGGGAGTCAACAGGGTGCTCTATGATCAACAACGCTGATCAACATGGTTCAAGACTGGGAGGGATGGAGACGTGTTGTGCATCGGGTTCAGATGGTTGTCTCACACCTCCACCGACAGCTTCAGCCGAGAACATAAGATTTGTGGGTCACTTTTTTTTTAATCACTTACTCACCTTTTGTCAACAAAGTTTTACCTCCATCATTTGTGGAAAAGAAGAAGATTAATTAATTACATAATATTGGTAACTGTGTAAGTAGATTGTAATTGGTAACATTGAAAGAAACTCAGTTTCAGCAAAATTGATGTATGGTCTGTATTTATTATAAACTGTATTTTTAACCTCACACATTTTTCCCGACAATACAAATTTTTAGTTCTTTCTGGTCCGTGATGCTGAGTTAAAACGTAATAGCACCGAGCGTCGATTTCTTCTCGATATTTCAAACTAAACTAATTAGCAATGAAAAATAATACTAACCTGACGGTTTCTTATCATATTCTTTATAAATAATGGGTATGAAGGTTGGTGAGCACACATTAACAATCAAACATAATGTATATCCTTGTTAGACCACCAGGGACGTAAGGTTGATAATGGTAGTGAACCGTGGTGTAGCATCTTCATCGCAAGTACCACGTTTTGGGTTGCGCATCAACTGTCTGCGGTTAACTAAATTAATTTTGTGGGATGTGGCGATGGTGACTGCACAAATTGATGAAATTGAATTGCGATGTTATTAAACACCCACCATATTCTCCTGACCTTTGTGCCTTTCGTCTTTCATTCATTTAGGTCGTTTGAATTTTTTTTTTTTTAATATTTTAACTCAATATTAATTTTTAAATAATAAATCATTTATCAATCTGTTTCGGAAAATACCTTTTCGTTCGACAAAGTGATAAAATTAACATATACTTACATGTCAAATTGTTCTTATGTTTTTAACATATATATTTTTTTAAATATTAGGTAATTAATTTAAAAATAAATCTAAATATTATAAATAATTCGTTTTTCTAAACAGTTTTTGTAAGAGACTGTGTCACACATGCGTACGTAAAATATGTAAATTTAGATGTAGGATTTACATTCAAAGAATAACATTTAAAAAATGATCACAATTGAAAGTGAATGTAGGTGTGGGAAAACTTCAAAATGTTAGACACGTGCAGCGGAACGAAGATAGAGAAAAAAATCTTTCATAAAGCTTAAGTGGAAAATAAGTGGCCCATTTAGCAACTTTTTGCCTGTTGTGAGAGACAATTTTTTTTTAATATACTCTTTTTACATCTTGCTGAGTACGATAATTCTTCAAGAGACAATCGCAATCGCACTGTTAAGTCGGTGGGAATTACGAGTAATGCCGCACGCTTCTGCTGCGTTTGTGTTTTGTTTTGTTTTCTCGTATCGGCACAATGGCAGAATTTCAAATTCCATCTGATAGTCAATTAAAAAATTATCCGGTAAATGTTTCTCAACCAATCTAGGATTAATGTTTTATTCCGGTGGCAACCACATATTTTTTTAATGAAAACACAATTTTATTGTGAAACTGCAATTTCAGTACATAATTCTGCGGTATTTTGAATTCAATTTAAATTAACCGATTAGAAAGATATCGACCTCTCTTATGTCAATTCTTGTATTTTGCACGTATTTGATACATTTTTAAATGGCTGTAATTTTAAAAATATTATGTTTATTACTATCTCTACGTCATAGAATAAGATATTTTTTTAATCTGTCACGTAAATAAGTATGAAATACATGCGAAATATTTGGTCGCTGCCGGGATTAGAACCTGGACCTCTTCCTATCCGGTTAAACGTGTTACCATTCCAATACGGCAATCTATCACGTTTACGATAAGTTTATAATTTATATGAGTTTCCGACCTAACAAAGAAATTTCTTCTTCAAATTAATTTTTATTTTTCTGCATAGTCTCTTTGTAAGTATATACATTTCTTCCAGCGATGCTTCCATCCCTTTAACTCGTCCAAATAATAGTACTTGGAGTCTTTCTCTGCAAAATAGTTATTCACGAAGGTGATGACCTCCCCATTTGACCAAAATTTCTTTCCTCCGAGCGCAATTTTTAACTTGGGGAACAAAAAATATCGCTTGGGACTAGATCTTGCGAGTAAGAAGGGTGGTCAAGCAGTTTAAACCGTAATTCGTAGATTTTCAACTGAACAACCGCTGAGGTGTGAGACGGTGCATTGTCTTGGTGAAACAATTTTTTAATTTTTTTATAGAAATGTGGCCGTTTTTCCGCAATTTCTGCCTTCAGCCTGTCAAGTAATGATGCATAGTATGCTCCTGTAATGGTTTTTCCTTTTTCAAGATAATCGATTGAGACAACTCCATGACTATTCCAGAAAACAGTCGCCATCACTTTCCCAGTCGAAGAAACGGCCTTTGTCTTTTTTGAGCCAATTCTCCATTGTTTTGATTGCGTTTTAGTTTCTGGAGTGTAATGGTGTATCCAAGTTTTATCTACATCTAATCGTCGCCAAAACTCGCGTAATAACGCGTAAACTCCGCCAACAGAACTTTGGAAATATTCATTCGAACACGTTTTTGGTCCGGAGTGAGCAAACGCGGCACCCGACGTGCGGCCAGCTTTCTCATGCCTAAATCTTGATTCAATATCTGACAGACTCGTTCTTTGGATGTTCATAGCCTCAAAAGAGACAGATGATGTGGTGAAAGGGAACATATTTAAGATAGCATAGTTTTTTGGGCTAATCCGCAGTATATATCTGACCCAGTACTGGCTTGCAGTACCGTGCCGAAAGCAGGGTGTGTCGTTTATTAGGTACTAGTTTGCGATACAGGTGTTATATTGTATGAAATGAATAGTATTGTGTTATGTTAAGTTCCATCTACTGACGGATCACTATCTGTGAGGGCTCTTCGACTCTTATGGTTTTGAAGTTTTGAAGAGCTGGATACCACGAGGTTTTTAATTTTACGCCATCATACCTATTAATGTTCACATGACTTCTTAATGTTTAGGGGCTGTAAGTTATCTAAGCGTTTTCCTTTATTATCAACGTGGAGAATATTAACTCCTGTATTTTTATCAAAACTATGGTTATTTTCGATAATATGATTGGAAAATTCGGAAAAACTATTATTATTTAAACATCCCATATGTTCCTTAATCCTAGTATCAAAATAACGACTAGTTTTTCCTATATAAAATGAGGGGCAAACCGGAATCAATTTTTTACATAAAACAAGATTAGTCCCATTACTAATTAGGTCCGCATAAAAATAACAATAACAATAGTATTTATTCCCTATGCTTCTATACAGGTCAATATTCGGTATCACGGTCCGGAGCTAAGAGAGAGCGCCAACCGCGGCACAAAGTCAATTAAAGTAATTAATAAACGTACATACAAAAAAACATAATGTATGTATGTAATTAACTAACACAGTGAAGTAAACTAAAATTTTATCAGCAACAATTTTTTTTTTAAATGAACTACTATAGAAGAATCAAATAATTAAGATAAGTATGTGTTTGCCTTTATATTTGATGTTTCTTTAGTACTGAATTTATTTTAAAAAATTGGCATAACACGCTCTCTCACCGTACACACTGTTCGCGATCGGTACTCTCACGGTTCTACCTGACGATCTGGTAGAATGAACATAGAAGCTATGTCGAGGGTCAATATTCGTATTTACATCTCTTTTAAAATTATATTATATGTTACTTTATTTGTTCTCTACTATAAGTTTTGAAAATCTTAATTATAACTGTTTAATTTTATTAGTATATATTACGTTTTATAATGTAAGTCCATAGCTACTCACTCCATAACTAATATAATGATAACCAAGTCGACCATCGCAAAGTACAGTGAGTACAGTGTAGCCCGAGAGACGCTAACCTTAACATATAAAATGCATTTAGATACATCACAGTTATAATTGAAATTAAAAGTGTATATAAGAAAAGCTGGAAATGTATTTGTGACAATCCCACGAACCGGAACTGCTTTTGCGTGAATCCCACGTTCCGGTTGGCTCCGAGTCCCGGCGCAATTCAAATCGTTCATCGCACTCCGTCGTCACCACCGAGCGCGGCCTCACAGCAGCGAGACGGAATAAAAATAAGGTAACTGTTGATCCGCGATCGATTCCGAGGAGCCCCGTTCGTAACGGATGTTTCGTTTTGACTACCAGCGCAGCGGTGAAGATAGACCACGGTGCCAGCTGATTGTGGCCCCGGTGGCGATGCGACCACCGATCGCGCGCCCAATCAGCACGTGAAACGTGCCGAGTGGAGAAATGCGATTTGTGTATGGATTTTTTATTAAAAACTGCAATAAAATCCGTTACTAGACCTCAACGGAGCGATACTTTCTATTTTTATCTGTTCGGTCGAATTGTGAGCTATCGAGCTGGTTGGAGTCTTTAATTCTGCGAGATTATCAGAACCATCTAATTATCAGAACCATCACGCTAACAGTCTATTGTAAGTGATCAGTGATCAAGTTTCATTATTGATTTCGAACTGTAAATCCGGATCGATAGAATCTAAATGAACGAATTGCGCTATCTCTGAGTCGCGCGTCCCGTGGAATCGAATACAATTACGGCCGTAAATCGGAATCACCGCAAGGTATGGGAGGGAAGTAGGGAAACGTGGTACAGGATGAGGTCGGTGAGGGGATAAGGGTTCCAGTCGAACGACCAGTGATCTCGGGCTCAGAGATTCGGAAGGACTGCTCGCCATACTTTGTATATAACGCTTCCGTAATCTCTGCAGTCACCGCCGAGATAACACAAAATGGCACGCGGATGAGCCGATCTTCGATCTCAAATAAATATGGCGATGTCACAAGTTCACCCACGGCACACACACAATAAACTTGTAACTATCAACACGTGTCCTATTGCGTCAATCAATACGGCGCCTGCTCGGCGGAGAAATTCCTGTGCGATACACTACATATTTTACACTTAATCTAGTGTGCTGTTTCCTGGATAATATCTGCCGGCAGTGGTGCTCGGGTAGAGAATCAGCTTGTCTTGTTTCCCGTGAGGGAGTATTTTTGCATACTTCCCTAGTACTCCCCTGTCCCCCGGTGCCTGTGTGTTATTACTGTATCTGTATTATTATTCCGTGCATTGTATATCTGTATAGTTTACACAATATTTTTTTTAAAATGGGATCATAGGTGTAATGAGCGATGGTTTGGTTGGCGGTTGGCTTGAACGCTTATGCGCTGAGCTGCGTTACACGGTCGCCTATTTAGCATAAAATAATACCGGTAGTTATTAGCGGTGGGTTCCTTAATTAGTCATGATGTTCTCCTTCAGCAATCACTCCCTGCATCATAAGGTGCAAGATCTCGCACTTCTCCGGATGTCTCATTACATATCCGAGATACAAGCCTTAGGATAATTTTCAGTGCTAAAATTTAATACCAAATTCGCTCAACGAACTTTTTTATTTTGTGCTCCGCGAATATTTAACAAATTCCCACTAGACCTTAAATGGTCTAAAGTGATTAATGACTTTAAACCAAAAATAACAAAGTGGTTGCTCGATGTGTGTAGAAAGAAAAATGAATCTAATTTATGACTTGTGCTTACCCAACTACCTACACATTTTGTCTCCAACTATATTATAGACAAACATCTCATTTATAACTTCTAATTGTATCTTAACGATATACAACTTTTAAAAACTGTACAAGTAATTGCTTTAGAACAGACCGCGTCTAGTAAAGTAATTATCTTTATTATTTCATATGTATTATTTATGCTACAATATTAAAAAAATATTCATGTTTTCGGATTTTTGTTGTTGTAAATACTAATTTTTCTGTATTCATCTGATCTTGAGTTTACAGTTTAAGTTTAAAATAGCTGATCGTATAATGAGCAGTTAAGCTTGTCGCGGCACATCGAGTTTGCTGATTGCTTTTAAACTGACTACATATCAGCTGATCGTAGTCGGTCGTTAGTTGGCAGGCATTCGGCCAATCGTCGTCAGGGACGGAGACTTCACCAGGTAGTCAAGTACGAGGGCACCGGCCCGTGGAGCATCCATGCACCAGTGACCATAATTTGTATTGGAATAAGGCTGCTCGTAGATTTTGGTCGATTTGCATGCTGTGTTGGTAAGGCTTTGGTGAAATCATCAGGCCTCACTGCCTACATACATATTGGTTGTTATTTTACAAACATAATAAACGATAGTAAAGATTGAGAGCGTGCAAGACTAGTGGTGAAATTTTAATTATAATGATAAAAATTTATCGAGAAAATAAAAATTTAATTGAGCAAAGAAACAATCGTAATATTTTGTAGGTCCCGAAGACTGCGATGGGCTGGCCGTATTGAAAGAATGCCAGATGCAGGGGCACCAGCGATCATGAATATCTCAATGGAAGTGACTTTGAGGCAGACGGAAGCTAGATAGAGCTTGTTGAAGAACAATTTTATGGACGAGGCGAAATCCCACTCTGAGATGTACGAGGGGGAGTCAAAAATTATCTACAATTTCGCCTTAACAAACCTTAATGTCAGTATGACTGCGGTCACGTCTTATTAATTTGATCCCGATCGGGTCATTTACCTTCTGGCTATTACAGTGTCATTATAACATGTCCGCTCCGCTGGCAGTTTGCGCCAAGGATCCGATTTCGGAGGGTGTGAAAAGGGCTGAAATTCATCGTAGACTTTTCGCTCACAGATTGAGAACCATCATTAGTTTCATAATGATTTTTAGCAAACCTTTAAATTTTACGGTGGATACTAAATCCATCTTATGAAAAAATAGTCCAACTGTTGGAAGTTCAATGAATTTTTGGTGTTCAATATATCTCATGAAATCAATAAAATATTACTTTCAATTAATCAAAACACTCCAGTGATTATGGCTTATTTTATAATGGTTATATCTCTGAAATTGTTGAGAATAGGTAACGGTCCCTTGAACATTTTCGACATTTTATAAGGTACAACCTCCTAAAGTATTGTGGATTAGGTCTGATACAATCTGTATATATATAAGTTAACTTGCAATAACTGTCCCTCATTCCGAAAAACTGTTCGTAATGTCAATGTTCGTATCAAAAAACATCTTAAATGTTTAAACAGAAATGGTTTCTCAGAATTTTCCAACCATATTATTGAAAAATACTATTCTTTTAATAATCCTCCATAAAAACGGGTTTGGCCTCCGGTTGGACAATTTAGTAGCCCTCGAAATAAAAAAGGCAATAAATAACGGAAAGCCAATTCTTAATAATCAAATTAATTTATCCATTAGCCCCATATTAGGTATGTTTCCTTCAAAATAAATTTAATATCCATCAACACTGTATTTTACCATCCTTTAATGTACTGTTTATCTGTATATGTATTCTGTCTCTCTCTTTCGCATATAATTTTATATTCTGTCTCCCTTGATGTTCTATTCAACCCTCTTTTTCACATGTAATTACATATTCTTTTTCCCCCTTTATGTGTGTATAAGTGAACTCTTTTTGTATTTATGATTAGTTTTAAATACTTCCTGATGAAGCTTGAGATAAGCGAAATCGGTTGACGTATAATAAATTTTGTGGTTTCATAGAAAGTGATTGTTATTTAATTTTATATTATATTATATGTTAAACCACAAAGCGATCGCTTTCTACGAAAATATTATCTTGTTTTTTTTAACAGTTAAACTTTCTTATTTTTTATATCAATAAATAACTCTGCACCGCCGGAAACTACTCCACCGTGCGATAATAGTCATAGTAAATTTATTTTCATAGTGAAATATGAATATCCGTGTGTTATGTTCATATACATGTTATGTTCATATAGCTGTTGTTTATTTTCGGTGCTTAGCCGTAAAAAAGACGTAGGTGTGAAAAAAACGCAGTCAAATAAGTTGCGCCTCTCCCAAAAAATTAATTCTCGAGTTATCTTAGAAAAATACGTGATTATAATACATAATCGTCACCATGGTGAATACATATTTTATTCAGAAATTTACACGACGAAAAAGCTACAACTCGTAAGCATGTTGTAGGCAGATAATTCAGTAACTATTTAAAAATTTGAATTTAAAAAATAATTCACTCTGAAAGATCTGAACATGATGACCTCTGAGCAGAAAATATACCTCACTAAGATAATATCGGCAGAATTTATAAGAAAAATGGATGCAAATCAACACGAGTAAGAACATCATACAAGAAGAAGAGATAGACGATTATGTACAACTCAGTACCAACTGGAAATCGTACAATTACTATAAGATTACACAAATATGGACCCAATATATGATTCAATCAGGTAGAGATGAATCAGAAGCATGGATATCCAACAATTTACTATAATGTATACAATTCTTTTACTAATAACTCACTAGACCTACAAGACTCCCACTCCACATATTTTTATTATATTTTTATTTTATTCTTACTTTTTTATTCATATTTGATTTATTTTTTTATTCCAAATAACACCACAACAGCACGAAAAAAAAAAAAAAAAAACTGGCTACTTTAACACAGACTTTAGTCTAGCAAAGTAGCCAGGACAACGCTGTATATATCAGAGGTGAAGTCTACTCCATCCCACACATTAAACTATGTATTATGTATGTTATGTATCCACCTCTGTAACTACAAAAATATGGATGTCAAAATATATATAAATAAATAAATAAATAAAAAATAAATTGCGATGAAGATTTTTAACGAAATGACAGAATATATTAAAAAAGAGGCGAAACTTCACACATTCTAAATGAAAGTAAGCAAATATGTGCAAGGTATTCGTGTTTACATTAGATCATATATAAATATACTTATGTATGCACTATATTAAGAATAAATATCCTAACTGCTTTTTTAACAAATTATATTTTAAAATGTCCCAAATCAATATAATAAAAATTCATTCTTTCCCAACTTACTTTCCAGTGAAGTGTACAAACATTTTAGAAAATTAAAATATAATGTATCCTTTCACGTTCCTGTAGATTTGTAGGTAAAAATCGTACCAACGCGGTACGTACCTAAAAATTAATACGTGTCTAGTACCCACCTACTTACTACACAAAGTACAATAACAAGCTAAGCAACCGTTTTCTAACAATTTAAAACGTCTAAAAAAAATCAATCATTCCTTCCTTCCTTCTCAGTGAATTGTGTATATTAACACACACACTATACGTACTCATAGACTCGCTCGTTTTTTTTAACACATGTGTCATTGTTATTCATGTACCGAGGTACAATGCCGTGTGCAAATTTAATTACTGAACAAATTGTCATTGTTTAGTGTGATTTGTTAACGTCGCTGTATTATCTTGTCACCTGATGCAATATATCAGTTGTGGTGTCGAGACAAGCCTAGAGCTGGCTGAGGAAGAATGATACTACGATTAGATTGAACAAGGATGTGAATAAAGTTATCTATTCGAATGTACACGATGCATTGAGCTAGCGGATCTCTGAACGTGGATTCTCAACGAAAGAGAAGCATCACACGAAGATACAGAAAAAGAAACGTATTGCCGAGAACGTATCGGACGACTGACGATCGTCGAACGAATGCAGCCATCTAGTACCCGAGGTGAGTGGCGACAGGCCCCCCCTTCCCTATAACTCGCTGCACTGGCGAAATCGTCAAATTCTGGGTAGGCACTCATACAGCTCACCGGTTATTGAAGCTTCTAACAGGACCATCCTCCAGTGTCTGGTTTACCTGGCCGTGCCAAGTCTTCCGCGCACGTTCTTTAATTCTGGTGCCATCAACACTTGTGTGAGCACCGTTTAAAATTAATTAAATTCTATTAAGTTTTTTGGCGTTTGACTTGTTGCCTCATGCATACATTCAATTCGCGGTTTACCAAATTTTAACCTGCGTATCTATTTCAATTTTTTTTTCTTAGCCTATCCTTAAGCACAAGGAAAAACGACTATGTCGCAATGATTAAAGTCTTCAACGTCTTGCTTGGAACTTTTTTACGGATACCGTCGCTTCACTCCGCTTTACTCCGCTAACGCTTATTAATTCCGCTCTTACATGATAAGAGTGTTAGTATACACCCCGCGACGCTTGTATTTGTGGTGGAGAGGAATCAACAAATGAACCAGCATCCGATAGACGAAAAGTAAGTACCTTCCTTTCTTCCTCATATTTCCACGAACTTGCGTCATATGTATTTCTTACCATTCTCTCGTCATACATCCGTTCCTTATGATTAAACCACCTACGAGATCCTTTCTTAATCTTAATCACTATAATTAAGATCAGCTTTACATTTTTTCCTTATTTCTTCTTATACGTCTGAGTGATCTTATTTCCACTGCATTGAGATCACTTTATCTTTTGATGGTGACAAGACCTAGCTGTAGCTTTTAAATAATCCGACGGGTGCTAGGAACGCACACCGGCTAAAAAAAAATTTCTAAGCCTGGCCTCTCAACTCACTGCGTCACGACTAATTTTCGCAGACGCGTCGATATTGTAAAACAAATGTACAATTTCGGTCACATGCGTTTATTAAATAATCTATTGAGACTTCAAATCTGACAGTTTGGTCTATAAAGGGCCGCCGGGATGCCTGCGTGATGGATTTTCCAGGCTAGTAGAAGTGTGATGAAATACACCAGACAGTTGCGTTAGAGGCCTTAAAAACCGACCAGCGTGTAATGTAATATTCATCCGCCATCAGTACTAATCATTGTTCGAAACGTTTTGGCTGCTTCTAAACATGATACACGATGGAAGATCAATTTCAGACGAGAATGATAGTCTTGTGTGTATTTTGGTAGGCATTTTGCTTTGGCAGACATTTGTCAGTCGTAGAGAGTAGTTGTTTACAATTTATTATAGAGCGTCTAACGCCTCAACAATGAGTCCAATTTATTAAAACATTTTATCTAAATAATAATGGCAATGCTGTAACCATTCATGGTGATCGCTATCGTCACATGTTAGAAAACTTATTGGTGACCGAATTGGGTCGATTGGCTCTTGACGCCGGCAGACGTCAACTTGACCGATATTCGTTCGATCTCGACATCGCGATAGCATTCGCGGTGTGGACCTTTCAGCTCCAGTGCACCGGCACTGTATTTTGTGATATTATGTTTCGATCATGTATTGTTTGTTGTGTGCGTGTGCTGTGGGTGAACTTGTGACATCGCCGTATTCAATCGGAAGCGGACATCGGCTCATCCGCGTGCCATTTTGTGTGATCTCGGCGGCGACTGCAGGGATTACGGAGACGTCATTTACAAGTAAGGCGAGCAGTACTTCCGAATCCCGGTTCCGGAGATCACTGGTCCTTCGACTAGAACCGAAATTTTTCCCGGCCGCATAATGTCAAAAAGTGGTGATATCGATTGGCCTCCTCGATCACCTGATTTGACGGCTCCCGACTATTTTCTGTGGGAGTACTTGAAAAGAAAGGTCTGCGCCAATAAGCCAACAATAATTCTGATGCTGCAGGACAATATTCTAAAGGAAATTGCTGAAATTACACGCGAAACATTGTAAAAAATATGGTTAAAAGAGCACACGTTTGTGCCGCTTGGCCGATGTCATATTGGATTATGAATTAAAAGAATCATATAGTGTTCTACCTATTGAACGCCACTGGTTGTTAGAATATTTGATCTTGTTAGTGAAAATAAAATCGAGATAGTCTTCGTAGATGAAATTTAAGAAAATTGTACCATGTCTTATTTCTAATAAAATCCTTATTGTGGTTTTTAACCGTTACTTAATGAATTCTAATCAGTCGACAGCTTCTCCCACTAGCTGCGGTCCAAAACCACAAAAAAAAATCAAGCAAAACTCTTCAAACTTGAATGTATTCTGTTGTCAATCAAATCAAGGTTAGATTGTTCAATCTAAGTATAGAGAAACCGAACATATAAAAAGCATAGAGTTCTAGTTTCGTCATTTCTTTACTATACATTTGTTACTTGTCCTATCTTTAAAAAATATCTAACTTATCAGCTTTCTGGTATTCTGACATTAATAATTTACTGAAGATTGTTAAAGTGGGGAGGGGCAAGGGGTGAGGCCTCTTGTCTCCGACATATGAGGTAATAGCAGTGGCGTAAGATTTTTTGGGGGACCCTATTCGGGAAACCTGGCGAAATTGTTTTTTTTTTTATCAGGTAACTTCAACTTTGTATATAATTGTATGAAGTTTTTTTATATAATACATTTTTTTTTCACACCGATTTTATTCCTTCTCTCATTTTTCTGTTCCTTTTCTCTCGACCTGTCGTTCCTCTGAAATATTTTCTTCTTTATAACTTTTATTATATATTTTTTCTGTATTTTCAGAGAAAACAAGTAACTGGTTAAATAATTTATTATCTTAAAAAACTATTTAAAAAAAATCACCCCTACTGTACTTGTATATTTTAAGTTAGTTTAAATAAAGCTTGTAAATAATAGGGACGCGTGGAAACCGGTAGCGTATTTTATACAAAATGATTAACATATGTACATTAAATAAACTCTTCAAAACAAAATGTCTAGAAATTGTTACATAGTTAATACCCAAGAAATACAAAAAAAATCTTTTCTTGCACCTGCAGGTGATTCACCTCGGATGGTTCCGACTGTTCCAACCAATGCTGTTCACTCTTGTATTTGCATAAACCACAGTCGCTTCACGGTTGAGAGCCCGTCATTACGGTTCGAGGTGTGGTGAGCCGGCTCCACCATACCCGCGGTACGCAGAACTATCAGTCCAGAGCTGGTCGCTATTGGAAGGTTCTCGTTCTCGCCGTTGTTCCGAGGCCGATCGTAATGGCTGTAAAATTGCGCTAATTTTTTTCTTTTCTCTTTTCAATTTTACGCGTCGCTGATGTCTGTCGTCGCCGTGCCCAGGAACGATTCTCGGAGCCGAACCTCGGCTTCATGTCGGACGGCGATCATCGCAGCCGAAACTGATCGGATTGGTAATACCGACACGGCAGTGTCGGGTCGGTGGTACATGTTTTCTATAAAAGAAAAGAGCAGTGTACTATTACTGTTTCAGTCTAGTTTAAATTCAGTGTACCGCGCCACATTAGCCGCAGAATTACAAAACATGCTGCATTGTTCGTTTCACGTTTCATCCGAGGAAGATGGGATTGTTCGTTGTTTATAATTCATAATCTTCCATCCAATTCATCACAAACACCTTTCAAATTACCTTGACTCGTGAAGTCTCAGAATTATTTTTTATTTGTCTGCAACGTGCTCAGATTATTAAGTGTGTATAATTGTACTTCTACTTACCTAGGGCATATCTTTGAACGGGAAAAGAATCTCAAACTCAACTATCCCGAACGACATTGAAGAATTATTCACATTGTTGGAAAGAAGCAGCAGTGGAATAAATCACGTCATTAATGGGGAATAATAATGGTTGTTGAAGGGCAACACAGTTGCAGACCGAACATAACCCTAATAGGCAACTGTGAAGTCGTCTCGGTACGGGGCAGAGTCGAGGAAGATCGCCGATTAGATGGACAGATGTGGTGAAACTGAAATTGAAAAAAAAAACATTTTTTTAATACATTCGATTCCGCTTAATTGGGACACATTTGTCCCAAATAAGCGGCTGGCTCTAATAAGCGAAGTTTTCGGTGAAATTAAAAAATAATATATACATATTTTTGAACTTTATTATAAAATATTGAATTACAAGAAAATTGTGTATAATTTTAGGTGTATACATGAATATGAAAAAAATAAAATAATCAATAGTGATGTGAGTAGATAGGTGGGGGACGAACCTTATAAGAGGTCGTCTCTGGAGGATCAGCTCTCTTCCATCGCAGCTCCACCTGAATAACTAGTCTATCTCTGATTGTATAATTTATATTACTGTATAACGTGACGTAATAAAGGTATAATATTGTTACCTGGAAAGACTGAGTTTCACTTACAAGGAATTGGAGCCCAAGTGATTAGGCAGTAAAGAGAGGAGGGAATCTGGTGGTAATCCAAGAATTATCACAGTTAGGATTCAAGGTGTAATACTTATGTAAATTCATAAAAAAAGATTTGAAAATTTGAAAATCAAAGATCATAACAAGCCATGCAAGAAACAAGAAATTTTTAAATGGATATAAATTACTATTAATTACTTTCTTTGGTTTATGTTCCTTGGGATTTGGCTTTCGCTAATCGCTCCTTCGCCGACTCAACAGTAAATCGTTCCTCCAATGACTCGGCAGCTTTCCACCCTTTCTCCGAGTGGTGACGATTTTCGAAGCGCATTTTATTTTTCTAACCCTATTTAAGAATTATATATATTATGACAAATGTCAATTGAACATCAAATTCAAAAAACGTCAGATAATTATGCATCAACCTAATAGTTGAAAAATATAAAGAAACTAGCAGCAGCTGTGCATCGGCCATTACGTAGTAAATACTTTTTAATAGTAAATTATGAATACAATTTTACTGTCAGATTCAATATTCGACTCCGCTAAATTGATGAGTTGACTTCTACGATTGTTGAGAAATCTTTTGAATAGTTAACGATCTCTTCAAACGAGGATATCACGACTGACATGTTTCATCGTCTTCACACCTCCCGACTCGCTCCGTTCGTTGAAAAGTTTGATCGGAAGCGATATGTCTATCATCTGATTTTTTGTTTCCGGGTGTTCAATTTGTTATGTCGTCATTTTGTTGTGGCTATTTTAATTATGATTTAATTGTTTTTGAAACGATGTAATTATTCATCGATAAAATTTAGCGGTGATCTGTTTTGCCGTCCGTCGGCGTTCTGATGAGTCATCCTACCGACTTCTGAACGATTATCTCTATTTATGATATCACTGGCAGTGATTTATTGGGCATTTTCTATATTGATTCGATGTTGTCAGATTTTTTAAACTATTTTTATTTACGTGTATTTTTGACGCGACTAATGAATTAGTATTGATTAGGATTCTTCATTTGAAGTTAGTCATATGCTAATTTATCCTATGAAAGATATACAGCGACATATAAAAGCAACGAGCGGTAGAGGGGCGGGGGGTATGACAATTCAGTCTCTATGGAGCGTGTTCTTACCACTTGTTCGTAAAAATTTCCCTGGAAAATTGATATCCCAACGAGGTTGACATAAACTGGCCTCCACGTAGCCCCGACTTGACACCAATGGACTTTTTCCGGTGTGGCTACCTTAAATCAAAGGTATACAGTTATAATCCTCCCCCTCTGGACCGATTAAAAGCAAATATCCGAGAAGAAATGGCAGCGATCTCGGAGAATACGTGCCGAGTAGTTCTCGGAAATTTTGCCTCCCGTTTAGAAGAGTGCCAGCCAATTAATGGATGACATTTAGGAAACTTAATTTTAAGAAATAAATTCCCAGGAGCTGTACTTGATAATGCAAAATAAACGTTTTTTTTTTATTAAACTCCATTATTTAATTACATAATTTTTATTATGAAAAAAACTTTTGGGACACTTTGTATAAGTTTCACAGGCATAAACAATTGAGGACTTATCTTGCAGCTACTCCAGATGGAAAAATCTCAGTCAAGTTGGCTTGGACGTACCCTCCGCATGAGAAATAAAAAACTGCCTAAATAGTGTTCAGTTCATGAGTGTTAGAGAGAAAATGTCCTGTAGAATGACCCAGAAATACGTGGAAAAGGCAAATGGAGGGACTGCAAAGAAAAATGGAAAGAAAAATCATCAATCAATGGTCCTAAGTAATCAACACAGTGCAGGACAGAAAGCGGTGGAAGAGTGCTGTCCAAGCGTTAGGCCTCCGACCCGAGTAAGATAAAGGAGATAAGAAAGAAAAAAAAGAAGAAATGAAAAACCCCATAACTCTAAATTTATTGTAATTAATATCCAATCTTCTCCCGACACTCTCATCACGATTAAGACCACGCCGCTACCCGAGAATTGATTTCTTCACATATTATGTTTTATGGATGTGCGCCGACTAAACCGGGCTATGTTAATTAATAATTAATTAAATGAATAAATACGTCAAAACATAAAAAATGGAAAATATCATTTTGAGATCGCGCAGCTGGGTTGACCCGGTCCAGTTTTACAACACGACATTACAAGCGAAACAGTTCAAGCAAAGCGAAACAAAACGCTAAACGGTACCCACCCGATTGTTAGAAAAGTGTGTAAACAGCTAACGGCTATTTACCTAACAGTGCGGCGGTGCCACTATTTCCAAGAATCACCGGCGTTGTTCCAGAATAACAAAATAAAAAATATCGTCGACGTCCCCGTTTCTGAGCTGACGAAATTGAAACGCAAAACGTGGTATGAAGGCTTACGAAATCGAATAATAAACATTTGTTATCGATTCGTTTGCATTTTGAAAACAATCGCTGATGCGTTCCAATTTCGTTATTTTTTATGTACTTATTATAATTATGGATAAGAAGTACTCTGGCGAATAGTGCGCCGTGCCCACAGACCACCAAATATATAGGCATGAATTCACGCAAATTTCTTGTCCTAATATTTTAATTTTGGTGTCAAACTTCGGTCATCACTTCGGTACCACTTACGCAATCAAATAGCACCGCAATTTTTTTTTAAAATATGACTCGATTAGAACGAAAATTTAAACACTGATAATATAATATGCATTAATGTAAAAAATTCGTCTTGTTTACACATAGATTTAATTTTCGAAAAGAAAATACTTTTACTGTTGGATAAATGTGTCATAAAATCAGATTTTTGTTTCCACCAAGAATGTGTCTAGAATGTCTCTCGTGTTTTTTCGTGAATCTTGTTTAATATAAAGAATTTATTTGGGTATGAATGACACGATGGAGCTCCTTAGGTAGGTAGTTAGGCCGGCCTTCGTGGGTGGGAAGTGTCTCCACCTACGCGCCTACCTCTCTCACTCCATACCTCATGTTTTGCAACTCCGTTAGTCTGTCTGTGTAAGTGTGATTCAATCCATTTTGTGTCTCGTTCACGGAAGTGTTTTTTGATGAATGGATCTCTGAGTGTCTGCCTTGAACTACTGCACCTTAATTTCCCATCTATATGCAATCTAACTAACTAATCTTACTGGAAGGTGTACATGTTATACTGCATAATGAATTAAAGTCGCATATTTTTATTAGCTTTGATAGTGGAATCGATAAGGGAGCTCTTCTAAACCGGTCCTCCTCTCCAGCTGTCCTTTAATTAATTCTCCGGATATCTCATCACGTGTTCGAGATATTTCCTTTATTCATTCGAACTATTCGAATATAATATCTACATTCGTAACTCTCTCATTTCTTCGGTAATTGTCTATGATTCTATTCCATAAAATAATATCGAGAACACAATAACGTTGCAATAACGAATGGTGCTAAATATTTCAGATTTGTCATCAGCGAATCATAATTATGTATACATTATTAAGATCTTTTGCAAAGTTTGTTTACAAAATTGTTAACTCGTTGAACTGGGGTAATGTATTTAGAAACTTTAGATAAGGAATGTTTTAAGTCGGCAGAATAATGACGCCGTGCGTTACCGCCCCGGGTGACATAACACCATATTGTTTCAGTCTTTTTTGCCTTCCAAGAAACCGAATCCCACGCCGCCGAGTCAACAACTCATTGTTTTATCGTAAGTCATATCGTATTTCATCGTCGCCATCTTTAATGTCGTATTTAATATTTATTGTCGTTCATTTGCTTCACACACACCTTCCACTTCCACATTCCTCTCGAACGTTCCACCCGGCGTGTGGTTGACCATCGATTTGCTGGAACGCCAGTTACAGTTCCATATGAATATCGGATCTATATTACTGATAGAATCAGTGTTAACTTTGTAGAGTTTCATCATAATGGATGCATATAAATAAAACAATGTTATAACTCTACTTTAGTTTATTAGGAGAACACATTCTTGTTGTGAAATTGTAATTATTCGGAACAGGTACGAATCCCGGTGACGCAACAACAATATTTTTCGTTAAAATTGATTTTATATGTATATCTTTCTAATTAATAAATTTAATTTATATTTAAAATATCACAGACCTGTGTTCTGAAAAATTACAATTCACAATAAGAATGTGATCTCCTAATAATAAAGTTGTATCAATGTGTCCAAAATTTAATAAAAATTAATCGATAATTCTGGCGTCTGCTATCAGATTACTCAAAGGTATTTAAGATTCAGTAAAAATAAGGTAGATGGCTCTTTTAAATAATGGAACGATTAAATGTATTAATATCAAAAAAGGTAACATAGAGGTTCGAAAATTTGTCGCTAAAAATATCGTCGATAATGCATGCATCTTCCCCGGTTTGGAAAGAGATACAGGTTCGATTCTTGGTGGCGCAACAACAATATTTTTCGATAAAATTGATTTTATATGTATATCTTTCTAATTAATATATTTAATTAATATTTCTACTTTAGTTTATTAGCACTACTTGAATTTGGAGAGAATCAGTAACTTTCATCGGCAGGTGAAGCATTAAACTAAATACACACAAATTATAGGAGACAAGGTTTAGTTGGTAGACATACAAGTAATTTACGACGTGAATTCGTCGCTAGAACTAGTTATTTTTAATTTTGACTGTTGACACCAATATTTCTTGCATCCCACGATACACGATCGATCTGTGGAACCGGTTATTACAATATCGTGTAACAATATGTTCCTGTGACTTGATTTCACAGGAATTAATCGAGCAAGGAACCGCTATTTCTGTGGGATTATCGCAATCGAGACGATGATGCCTGAACGTCGTCGAATGAACTTGGTACCAGATATAGATTTTTGTTGCTTTGCGACGCAAAATTGATCCGAGAGGCGGCTCGTGTCGTAGTTCGAGGAATCGACATGCAGGTGGGCGCGTTATTGGTGTCAATATATTATTGAATTCGTCGGTTCGCAAGCGAGCAGACTTAAAATATAAATACGTATTGACTTAAAAATAGACTTAAATATAAAAATACGTATTGACTTAAAAATAGACTTAAATATAAATACGTATTGACATGGCAGTTACGTACTCTGTGGTGCAACGTGATTATCTTAATTTTTCACTATACTTTGTACTATATACACGTAAACTGTCATAACTATAGCATTATAAAAGAACGTCTCCGCCGACTAAAAATAACAACTTCTCGGAATTTCTAATCGCATTATTGAAACAAATTTATTCTTTCGATTGTCATAAATTGAAACTTCTGCACTCGGTACCTTATAAATGATTAATAATGAACAATTAAAAAAACTATTGAAATACAAATTAAATTTAAATTCGGAGAAAACTACATTCCTTAACACTTCTGTCTAGATTCTCATTAATGATAGAAGTCTTCCTCCCGCTTCCTAATCCCCGCCCCTCTACCACCAAGGAAGATTTTGAATATGAAGACTTGGCGGTTTGAAGTAATTACGTTTATTGAGTTTTAAGAGTACAAATAACCAATTCACGGAGGTGTATTGAAACGAATAGACTTTCAGTTCTTTCTAGTTTTAATGTTAGATGCGATCTGATCTCTGAAGGGTTGTGTTATTGTTTATAAAGATAATTGTGGAGATATTTCTCCCATTAAATAATATTGAAGTTAATTTAAATCCGGATTCTGTACCGGGTGAACAAAGCAATAAATTAATTACTTAGTTAATTTATAATATTAGACAAAACTATTATAATAATGGTTCCAACTCATAACTCTCTTCAAATCAATAAAGGTTTAGGTTGACTAACTAAAAGATAGGCTTCGGACTATAGGTACATACATAACATTACCTGAATGGGTTACTGTAAGAACTATCACTTATGTGAATGTGTGTGTGTGTGTGAGTGGGTGGGAGGTCAGCTTTATAAGTCGCCGCATTAGCGGAGAGCGCTCTCTCATCTCAGTTCCTTCCAATTATAATTACTATTTAGGAAGTGTATATATTATATTAAACCTCTGTGCTTAACTGTTGAATAAACTGATAATTGTTACCTGGAAGACCGAGTTTATTTTACAAAGAATCCGTATACGAGATAACCAGACAAGTAGCGGAGGATTGAACACCAGAGTGGTAAATGCACAGCTTGTCACACTGGCGCAGGTTATCATAATTACCAAATTTCATTTAGTTTAGTTATCACCTGATGATAAGAAGGACCGCGTCTCTCGAGTGATAGTATGTGTAGTATAATGTTTAGTTTAGTGAAAAATGAAAATAGCTGCCTACATAATACTGAATGTTCGATCTAATCCAAATTTTGCGTAGTTACTCTTTAGGACTAATGAGAAATTGGTAACCCATCCTCCGACCCCCGGACATCACATTCTTCTTCTGCTTGGATACATTTTTGCATATATCGTTATTATTTAAAGGTTGTGCTAAACGTCATGATTGGGCCACTAGTCGTCGGGTATACATTAAGGTTTTTATGGTATGCTCTTGTATCTTACTGATCCCTAATTTAGCTTCACGGTAAAGTAGATGCATGGTTGATCTACCCTCAAAAAAGAGATCTGTGGTTTGTTGCTAGGTTTAGCTACTTTTCAAGACGTTTATGGTGTGGAATGTAGTGTGTTGTGTTTTTATGGTATGCTCTTGTATCTTACTGATCCCTAATTTAGCTTCACGGTAAAGTAGATGCATGGTTGATCTACCCTCAAAAAAAGAGATCTGTGGTTTGTTGCTAGGTTTAGCTACTTTTCAAGACGTTTATGGTGTGGAATGTAGTGTGTTGTGTTTTTATGGTATGCTCTTGTATCTTACTGATCCCTAATTTAGCTTCACGGTAAAGTAGATGCATGGTTGATCTACCCTCAAAAAAAGAGATCTGTGGTTTGTTGCTAGGTTTAGCTACTTTTCAAGACGTTTATGGTGTGGAATGTAGTGTGTTGTGTTTTTATGGTATGCTCTTGTATCTTACTGATCCCTAATTTAGCTTCACGGTAAAGTAGATGCATGGTTGATCTACCCTCAAAAAAAGAGATCTGTGGTTTGTTGCTAGGTTTAGCTACTTTTCAAGACGTTTATGGTGTGGAATGTAGTGTGTTGTGTTTTTATGGTATGCTCTTGTATCTTACTGATCCCTAATTTAGCTTCACGGTAAAGTAGATGCATGGTTGATCTACCCTCAAAAAAAGAGATCTGTGGTTTGTTGCTAGGTTTAGCTACTTTTCAAGACGTTTATGGTGTGGAATGTAGTGTGTTGTGTTTTTATGGTATGCTCTTGTATCTTACTGATCCCTAATTTAGCTTCACGGTAAAGTAGATGCATGGTTGATCTACCCTCAAAAAAAGAGATCTGTGGTTTGTTGCTAGGTTTAGCTACTTTTCAAGACGTTTATGGTGTGGAATGTAGTGTGTTGTGTTTTTATGGTATGCTCTTGTATCTTACTGATCCCTAATTTAGCTTCACGGTAAAGTAGATGCATGGTTGATCTACCCTCAAAAAAAGAGATCTGTGGTTTGTTGCTAGGTTTAGCTACTTTTCAAGACGTTTATGGTGTGGAATGTAGTGTGTTGTGTTTTTATGGTATGCTCTTGTATCTTACTGATCCCTAATTTAGCTTCACGGTAAAGTAGATGCATGGTTGATCTACCCTCAAAAAAAGAGATCTGTGGTTTGTTGCTAAGTTTAGCTACTTTTCAAGACGTTTATGGTGTGGAATGTAGTGTGTTGTGTTTTTATGGTATGCTCTTGTATCTTACTGATCCCTAATTTAGCTTCACGGTAAAGTAGATGCATGGTTGATCTACCCTCAAAAAAAGAGATCTGTGGTTTGTTGCTAGGTTTAGCTACTTTTCAAGACGTTTATGGTGTGGAATGTAGTGTGTTGTGTTTTTATGGTATGCTCTTGTATCTTACTGATCCCTAATTTAGCTTCACGGTAAAGTAGATGCATGGTTGATCTACCCTCAAAAAAAGAGATCTGTGGTTTGTTGCTAGGTTTAGCTACTTTTCAAGACGTTTATGGTGTGGAATGTAGTGTGTTGTGCTTTCTAATCTCTACACCATAGGCCAACGTGGGAGCTGTGCTCGTGATTTTTGGTTTAAGTCGACTCAGTTAATCAGAATGGTACAATATATTGGCCAAGTTAATACGACTTGGCTTCAAGCTGGCAAGAGAGTCGTCCGTCCAGGCTGCGAGTCGACGAGACAACGTTTGGAATCCACTTGACGATGTTACCGTGTGGCTTATAATAGGTACATGAACATGCATCTATTAATACGTGATGCTGCAAAATCTTTTATAAATAATTTAATTGTATCGCGTGTGGATCGTTGCAGTCGTGCATGTTTGGATTTGCCATAATTAACACGATTCTGCAGTTCTTCAAAGTTTTGCGGTGTCGTCTCAGAGAGGTTCTTTCCTCTGGCTCCTTTTCCCAAGACATCGTCTTCTTTCATGTTGAAGAACTGAATTCTTATTGTATCGTATTCATTGTCTCTTTCGTTGGTATCTAATGCGAACCTGATTTCTTGCACTCTCCTCAGCACATTTTTATTTATGTGGAAATAAAACATTTGTTTTTTTATTCTACGCGTTTAATTTACTCGAGACGCGTTTCGCCTTGCAAGGGCATTATCAATCTAACAATTTTACTCAACAACTTGTATTTATAACTATAATGGGGGACAGCTATATAATTTTATTTATATGAGGTGAAAAGGGACAACATTAATCATTGGAATTCTAAGGGTTTCCATGCATTTTGTATGCTTCTAATTATACTTAATTAACCATTCAGTTTCAACACTAATGGTATATTAATGTCATGGGTAATTTGTTCAAAATGACAGCTATATAATTTTACAATCTAAGAAGACGATTCGGTAGTGTTGAAACTGAATGGTTACTTAGAATAATGCCCTTGCAAGGCGAAACGCGTCTCAAACAACAAGAGTTTTATTTCCATAAATGTGATTATGGAGTTCTACAAACTTACCTCGGTAACAGTAAACACATTTTTATTTGTAAATCCAATATATCATAGACTTAAAATTGTCTGTCTTTATGGCATCAGCTGTCAGTCTGACAATCTCAGTACCTAGCTCTGTTTAATCAGCTGTTGCACGCACTATACTACTATAGCTCTTACTGTCCTTAAACGTTTAATGTAACCTTACAGTGTTCTATATTGTTGTGGTTACGCCTATGACGAATGTATGACGAAGGTTAGGGGTAAGAGAATAATAGTTTAAAACAGATCAGTACAGGCTGAAGTATTTGTTTTAACCTTTGCATTGCGGTGCTAAAATAAAACCACGGTAAACTCAGTGTAAATGTAGACCTTTATGTCGGATAAAAATGAATATTTTACATTTATTACTGATATTAATCATTAAAATAATAGTTGATATATACGTATATATTAATTATTGTGTTAAAGTGCTAAAAATGAGAAAAAAACATTTGTCATCACGAACGACAGCATAAAGACGTATAAAATACGTCTGACTCGGCCGGCGCGCGCTTTGCCACTAAAGTGACGATCGGCATCTGGCTCCCGGCGCCCCCCGCACTGCGCTATACGTACAAATACACGTATCGACAAATTCACGTCACGTTCTACGAGAAAAAAATGAAATTTATTTAATACATAAATATATTTATTACTGAGGAATACCTAAAATATGAACTCTGTATTTAGTGTATTTACAGAGATATTCACATAATTAGTGGCAATGTCAACTCAGTTTACATCATCGGAGAGGAAAAGTTTCAAGAGCATCGCTCGGAATTAAGAACATCATAGGCCAACAGCAGCCATGTTGATTTAGAACGAGACAAACGAGCGAGACTGGTGGACGAATCATTGGATTATTTTTATTATGAGGAAGTTAATCTCCAAGGTCCAAATTACGGAACATATCTTAGTCGGTCAACAGCTTGGAAAATATGTAAGATAAAAAATGACAATGACTTATTTATCAGCTTAGATGACGTCATGTAATCGATATCATATATCGTGGCGGTTCTTCACCTTATACTGTGTAAGTACTTAAAGGTGAAATAGTAATAGTCACCAAAAACCTAAACTTCATCTGCCAATCCTAACCCTCCACTCCTGAACCCTTTCCCCCCACAGTTCATCATCTCTTCGGCATCTGCGTTCAACCCATAACAAATATAAATATTTATTAATGAGAACACATTCTTATTAATTTCTCAGAACATCCAGCGGAAAATTTTTAAGATTTTTTTTTTTTTTTTTTTAAAACTAACTTGCTGGTGTCCTGGAACGAGGCGCGAACCCCCGACCACTAGATCACTAGGCCAACGTCTTGACCACTTCACCAACAAGCTACTCAATTAATTTTGCGATTAAATTGTAATTTTTCGTAAGCGATCAGGGTGAGGTAAGTGGGAGGGGTATTGTTCGACCCGCGTGATTTGCGGATTTGCCAGTCGCAATGAGTCACTGGTCGGGAGCGCACCGCGTGTTCGCGGTTGAGCAATATGTGAAATGCGGTGATTCATTGGTTCATGCGCGTCGCGCTTTTTGTACTCACTTTAATATTCGATGAGTAAGTGGTGGTCCGAGCAAGCAACTTATTTGGTGTTGGGTTCAAAAGTTCAGACAAGAAGGGGCAATGGTTAACCAAACTCCTCCAGGACCATCAACGTCATCAGCGACGCCAGAACATGTGGCTCAAGTTCGACGTGAAATTATGCGTAATCCGCATTAATCGTTAAGGAAGATTGCAGCCTGTACTGGAATAAAAAATCAACAGTGCACGATATTTTGAAAAAGAAACTAGTTTCACCCGTATAAACCGTAAATCGTGCAGTTTCTCAACGGAAATAACTATTCTTTACGCGAAACCTTAGCGAGAACGATGCTGGAACGTTTTAGAACAGCACGAACGCTTGGAAACATTGTTTTCTGACGAAGCACATTTCCATGTCGATGGCTATGTTAATAAACAGAACATGAGATACTAATGCTCTGACAACCCAAAAAAACGCTATCAAAAACGTATTGTCCAAAAACGACAGTATAGTGTGCAATTTCTGCCTGAGGAGTAATTAGCCCTTATTTTTTTAATCAGCGAGAGACAGTCACTGCTGACGTGTATTGCCGAACGGTCGACGGGTTTTTGGTACTGTAACTGCAGCTGTTTCCCGGGTTCAATAACAGAACATAATTTCACCAACACGGGGCCACTCCACACAGCTAGAGTTTCAATGGAGAAGACGAGGGGAATTTTTCCCAATAAATACCTTACACCGTGCGACTTTTTTTTGTGGGGATACCTTAAATCGAGATATATAAATATAGCAACATTTCTTAAACAATTCAGGCCCTACAAGAAAATATCCGCCGTGAAGTTGCTACCATTGCACCAAGGCTTTGCTCTCGTGTGTTTTCAAATTTAAGAGTCCGATTGCAAGAGCGTCTTAAAAGAAATGGACAGCATTTAAACGATATTGTTTATAAAACCTAAAACCCGCATCGTCAAACTCCATTTTGTATAAATAAGATATGAGAATGACATTTTAGTTTTTTTAAAATTTAATATTAAACTTGAAAATTTTCTACTGGACACCCTTAACATATAATATCAATCAAAGCTCGAGATAAGCGAAACCAGTTGACGTATAATAAATTTTGTGGTTTTATACCAAGTGATTGTTATTTTATTTAATATAAAAAAAAATGGTCACGTTATGTATACTAGAAGCTACGGCGCTGTGTTGAGGGCCAGTAGAAAAGTTTATTATAAAATCTAAGTCTACCATCAGTTGAAGTTCAAGTACCTAACACAAATAGTGTCAATGCGGTCAAGCTAATAAGTTTCGTTTTGCTTTTCGTTTTTTTGTTTTGTTAATCCCAACTAGGTTAGCTGATTCTTCTCAATTCCTTTAGAAAAAAACTGTAAAACGTTAAAGAATTTTAAAAGTAAACTTATTCGGTTAATCGAAATGGTGCTTAATACTTTACTGACCTTGCCGCTTGCTATTTGGGCGGTCCGGTGAAAAGTACGATTATGAACTGCCGATATAAATATAGCAGCGGCGCGTTCTTATCTCCGACCGGCTTTAAATTATTCTCGAGTCGTGCAACGTTGATAAGAAACACAATCTGTACGCCACCCGGCGAAATGACAGAGGCGGTTCGCAGTGAACGGATAAGATTAACATACCAACTGACTAATTAATGTAGCGTTACGCAAATGTTGGCACGGCGGATAGAACGCCACAACTTAATATAACTAACATAATATTAATGAAAATACACAAATATGTTTAGGTACATAAGTATGTTTAGGTGCAGAAGGGTGGGGAGGTTGCAACTATTGTTGTGGTAAAGGGAGAGCAAGATGTGTTTATAGGTAGAATGATTGGTCAAAATTGAGACTGTGGTGGTTCATAAAAATAACCCTTTAAGCGTAGTAAGGCTAATGTTGAAAAAGTCAATTTCTCATTATGTTCATACTTCATACTTCTTGTCATACACGTTCGTCGATTGTTGATATTTCTATAAGGGCCGTCCTTCAATATCTAGTCTCCCCGTCAGTGTCATATCTTTCACGAACATCTTTTGTTCCTGATGCCTTGAAGACTCGTGTCGTGTAATATCGTTTTATCACTAATGTAATCGGCGAGCTTGTATGACAAGATGTACGAATGTGGATGAGGCGAGAATTGTGTGTCAGGACAGTAGACTGTGGCGCTCTATGCCTACCCCCACGGGGAAACGGCGTGATGGTAAGTAAGTAAGTAAGTAGTAACATACTTTGTTAATTCTTCACTATATCGCAGATACGCTGAACGCACTCAGTCTGCTTTTGTCCTTTTTTTTGCCAAGTCTCTAGGCTTCACTTCCATATATTAGTGTTGCCATCAGATTTCAATTGTGCACATCTAATCTTGATAAATTTATATCGGTAATATCCTCACTAAGATAATAATGGCTGAATTATAAAAAAAATTGATGAAAATCAACATGACCACGAACATTATACAAGAGGAAAAGATAGACTGAGACTGCCCATTCATGAAGAAGGCTAAATCTCAGAACATCGATGATGTACAGTGCGATGAAGATCTTTAATGAAATGTTAGAATATGTAAGAAAGGAGGAGATTCAAAATGAAATCAAAATCAAATATGTGAAAGATAAGTTGTAGTAAAAATTTTCAATTTAATCTTGTTTATATTCGAGCTTATATAAATATACTAATGTATGTAATATATTAAGAATAAATAATAAAATAAAATAAATAAAGGTTTTCATTATTAGGAGAACACATTCTTATCGTGAAGTTGTAATTATTCAGAACAGACGGTCTGTGATATTTTAAATATGAATTAAATATTTTAATTAGAAAGATATACATATAAAATCAATTTTATCAAAAAATATTGATGCGCGACCGGGATTCGAACTTGGATCTCTTTCCAAACCGTAAGATAAGATAGATGGCTCTTTCAAATAATGGAACGATTAAATGTATCAATATCAAAAAGGTAACATATAGGTTCAAAAATTTGTCGCTGCAGCATAGTTGGATAGTGCACCTTTCCCTGATTGGAAAGAAATCCAGGTTCGAATCCCGGTGGTGCAACAACAACATTTTTCGATAAATTTGATTTAATATGTATACCTTTCTAATTAATATATTTAATTCATATTTAAAAGATTTTAATGATATCAGATGGTTAATAATGGCGGACTCCCAGCTGTCATCATTCACGTGGATGCGCTGAAAGTCATAGTATACGACAGTGAATCATTAAATATCCCGCTATATTAGTCATGAGAGTTCATCCGATGATGAATGATCTCGCTGTTGAATTTATATTAGCACATAAGCCGAAGATTTTGCGCCAGTAAAGTGACATTTTATTCCGAACATAGGGGTGAATAAAGCGTACAGTTATATGTATTACTAATCATCACTAAATAATAAATTTAATTTTATAATATTGGATAGTTTGTAAAGCCCCATTTTCGTAAAAACTTTCACCTTAAGGGTGTTTTACACACACATAGTTTATAGTCCTACATTATCTTTATTTTTAAAATTAAAGATTGTAAATATAATTTATGGAAATGATTGTTTGAAAAAGTGCAATTTTGGTCTCTTCTTAAATAAAGTCTCCGATGCAAGATTCAAGAGTTCCACAGTTTTTAGGCCTGCCACCGCAAATGGCCGTTCACTAAATTTAGACTTCTGATAACGGTCGATCGGTTCTTCAACCACTCCTGCGGCTGACCTGAGAGTTTGACGTCTACCATTCAAATAGTCTGGGATACAAAGCTCTTGAAAGTATAAGAGGCACCATGCTATGTGTCGCCTTGTACATTAACCGGTACAATTTAAATTCAACTCTTTCAGGGATCCGGAGCCAATGTAGCTGATGTAAAAGGGATGTTATATGAGAGAATTTGGAAACTCCATATGTTATCCGTGCAGCTGCATTTAGAACGGATTGTAATCTATAAGAGGGATCAACTTGATGTTTGAACAATTCGAAAATATTTTTTATTACACGCGATTGTAAAAATTTACCATAGTAAATATTTTCTATTCTAGTTTTTGACGGTCGCCGTCTACATTAGATCAATCGATAATTGTTTTAAAACGTGAAATAATAAATAAACATGGTCTCTATTTATAGTCTTCTTAAGGTATTCCCTTCAGAGATTGGGCGTGATTTAATGCAATTACATCTCGTATGGATCCGAGCGATATTCCACCATCATGCTGTTTTACGACAGACAGCAGAGATCGTCGAGTCTAACGGTGGTCATGATATTTGAACACGTTTCTGTATCCAGCTATTTAACGCGGTATTCACTCACCGTCACGTCGTGTTCCGCAACGGCGGGTAGCATGTAACATGTAACATGTCACTCCAACGTAATGCCCGAGTTATTTCAATTTTGAAAAGTTCAGTTTTTGTTTGTCCCCTTATAAAGTTGCCGGTCTTGTACACAACGTTTGTGTATGTGCAAGACGAGCCTACAAAAGGGTTCAGTTGGCGAAACTTACCGTCGATATAATCGTCTATTCGAGCGAGTAATTCGAATAGCCATTGATAATTTTCGCACCAAACATACTCTAATTGATAATACGCATCCGCAGAGGAATGGAGTGCTGCAGTGGAGCGTAGTTTGAATGAGTCGATTCGCCATTGTGCACAGCAATTGGAACTGTGTCCATCCACTTTATGGAAGATTTTGCGGAAAGATCTTGGTCTACGAGCTTACAAGATCCAGCTCGTGCAAGAATTGAACCAGTTTGACTATCATACGCGTATAGCAGTCGACTTATATTTCTATAAATGTCTCACAGAGACGAAGCTATTGTTTTTACATGGAAAGTATGGATGTTTTGGGCATTACAGGGCTTACGACCTGTCATCGGCTGGTTTAAGTGATCACTTTACACAAATGCAACGTTCTCCTATTTACCCACGCTACCACATCTATCAATTTTTTTTGTAAATTGTATATATATGTTATCATGTTGGAGCTGGAGCACGTAATGTAGTTACAAAGAGGTTATATCGTAAGAGACGATAGTTTCATTTCAGTATCAATTTTAACAAACAATTTACCATATTCTTTTACTTCTACAATATTCTAATGTCACTCAAAGTTTTGGTATTATTTACAATTAGATTATATATTCTGGTTGCTTGAAATGTGAACAATCTTTGATCACAAGTAGTTTTAATTCTTGCAACGATTTTATGATTATTTACTCTTTATCTTTTAAACAACGTATTTTTCTTGTTATTTATGTTAGTATGTTGCGACAAAGTAATTTTATAAATATTTAAGAAGTGATTGTATACAGTGGGTTCAAGTATTAAACATCGAGTCTATAATAAGGGGATTAAATGACGAATACGAGAAATGAAGTCATCAAATTTTCTCACAGATATACTCGCATCTCTTTACTGTGTTTATTATCAGTAAAGTCTACAAAATCATTGACCAGCACCTGAAAAACATTACGAAAATCGGAAAAACCGTCTGTTCTGTATGTAACTAGATGGTACCTACACAGCACCGGCGTGCACCAGTGGCGGTCGGCGACTTTTTGTAGAAAAGATGCTGAATAACAAGTTTATAGCTATATACTATCAAATGTACAAATTAACATATAATCGAAGGATATTCAATGTTTTAATAATTCGATTTCAAGTATTCAAACTTTAAAAAATGCGTTACGCAAACAATCCGCTCGCTTTGTAATGCGTATGCTATTCTGTGCATTATACCCATAAGTATTAAAGTCGTTTTTGCACGTTGGATGCGTTAACGAATCTGTATACAGTATTCGAAGACCTTGACAGGCAGAAGTGAATGTCGAATACTTTCAAATTTTGTCGATACGGAACGAATGATAGAATCCACTGTTGCCGGTATCTGTGTGTTTACGTGTTTTATAGATGATCGATAGTTGAGAATGTATATGTATTTCGACTCGTTCTGTGCGCGCGCATTGTGTCGCAGTGTGTGTTATGGCTGGTCTTTAAAGGACGAATTTATTTGCAGCAGTGCTGTTTTCGACTAGAAACTCGAAACTCGAGAACACAAGGAATGTAGAGCATCTAAAGCGTGTATGAAGTGACCGCGCCTGGCGTGCACTAGGCATGGAGTTATGGAGGCATGGAGATCGATGGTGTAAAAGCTATGGGTATTATCATTAAGGTTGTATTCATAATTCACTCTTCTCATTCTCAGGAGCATGTTTTGTGTTAGTATACCTGTGAGTTTATTATCCACTCTTGAAAAATATTAATATTATTACTATTATTTTTGGTTTTAAAGTTATTAACTAAAGAAGATAAAATATAAAATAATACAACGTTTAAAGTGTGTTGGAATGCATACAGCCAAGTTCACTTCAAATACACGCTTGCGCCATTTTGCAACACGTCTGCTCGAGCGAAGACGTGTATTCACAATACCGCGCGATGCGAGAGTTGCGTTTAGTTCGTGTACGTCTGGGACAGATTTTGCGAAAAAACACATTCGCAGGTTTATTTGTTAATTCTTCCGCTAGTTATACCGTTTTAGATAACATGATAACTGAATTATTTTCGCGTGGATTTACATACTTAATATATCAAAAATTATAGTTATGCACAGCTTTTTTGTTTGTATAGAGTGTCTATCGCACAGAATTACTCGCCGAGGATTGATTAATATGATAAGACACGTCAGTAATTTAAGGGAGTAATCTGTGGGATAGACTTCGGGTAACAATTAATATCATTATTTTAATAAAACGTCACAGCGGCGGCCTGTCGCTATGTTGTACTTGCAAATATGGTGGGAAAATATTATAAGGGGTCATTCTCGATTGTGTCCTCGTAGTATGCTTATATTGAACATCTTTTGTGTTTCATTTCTTTCGACCTCATATAATCATCATCATCATCTCCAGTTGAGAGAAGTGGAGATCGGCGAACCACCCTTGTCTTCATTCTTGTTTCCTGTGCGGAACAGAGTGCACGCCCCTGCGAGGCGCTGCAAGATCGTCTAAATGGTTATCAGCACAGTTTGCATAACTTTCTCACGTTTCGCTCCGAGTATTCCAGTATTGCAGATTTTCCGTTAAATGCTCCGCAGTCGCAACTGCAGAACAGTTACGATTCTCGCCATAGAGAGTTGCACTTCTCGAGATCAGAGCGACGCGGCCGATCGTAATTAACATACTTACATTAACAGATCTCCACGCCAAAGTGTGGGAAGCATGCGCATGCGCCAAAACCGTTAGCGTTCAATGTTTGAATTTAAAGTGGAACACTTCGACTGATGACATGTCGATCAGGTTGATCGGGCAATCGGGTGATTCATCGTGGCGTACTGCTGTACACGCTTTGGTTGCTCCGCGTCCCTTGTGTTCTAGAGTCAAAAAGCTATGGACTTTTTATTTCTAGCCGAAAACAGCACCGGTGCAAATAAATTCATCTTACATACATTCTCAACATTATTTATATGAATCGCGTAAACACACAGATACCGGCAACAGTGGATTCTATCATTCGTTCCGTATCCACAAAGCTTGAAAGTATTCAACTTTCGCGCGTGCGCTTTCAGTACCGCCTGTCAATCTCTTCGTTAACAACATTCAGTGTACAAAAAACGACTTTAACGCTTGTGGATATTGTGATGTCCTTGAATTTGTATATATGTAAAAAAGGCAACGCGCGCCAGGTGCGCTCTCTTTCTGCGTTAACATTTGACTTGTTACTAGTGATATAATGCACAGAATAGCATACATATTACGAAGCGAACGACTTGTTTTGAGGAATTTGTTTGCGGGACGCACTTTTGAATACTTGAAGCTGAATTATTAAAATATTGAATATCCTATTTAATTCATGATATATATTTAAAAATTGTATGTGTAATTGATGTTGCGGAGCGTAAAGAATTTAAAGAGCTAATTTGACAGACTATTTTTGTCAGTAGTTGCATCTTATTCGTGGGCTAGTGTACAGATTTGTATATTTGATAGTATGTATAAAACTTATTATCCAACATCCCTTCTACAAAAAGTCATCGACCGCCACTGGTGTGCTGCTATCTCACCAGGTACTGCTATCTCATCTAGATACGCTGAAAATGATAATGTCTATTGCATTATTTTAACAACTGTAAATGTAATATGCAGCGGCGAACGAATGTCTCAATCCTGCAACAACTCTAATCACAGCGAGCCATCTATATACAGCAGTGAACAAAATTCCAATTATGCGTTAAGATTAGACTTTCCGGGGCCCAATTTTGGTCAATACGAGCCCAAAATAAATATTCAATAAATTTGAAATTCCCACATTCTCACAAATTTACTAATATATGAATATTCAATAAATTTGAAATTCCCACATTCTCACAAATTTATTAATATGTGAATATTCAATAAATTTTAAATTCCCACATTCTCACAAATTTACTAATATATGAATATTCAATAAATTTGAAATTCCCACATTCTCACAAATTTATTAATATATAAATATTCAATAAATTTGAAATTCCCACATTCTCACAAATTTACTAATATATAAATATTCAATAAATTTGAAATTCCCATATTCTCACGAAGTCAACAAATTTTCTTCAGATATAAATAAATACTCAAATAACTTTTAAATAATATTTTTCACAATTAAAAATATGCCGGTTTAAATATGAAGTTAAAAAAATTGAAAAATACTGCCTTTTCAGACGTATTCTAGTATGTATGTTAATGATTCGATTGAATTTCATATATACACATAAATGATATAGCCCCATACTTCAAAAAAATAACCCCTGATTCAGCGACATCTATACCGCTACATGAGAATGAATATATGAATGAATGAATAAATGTTCCAACATGATGGCATATACACAACTCGCGAAAAATTAGTAGATGTGGTTACATGGGTAAATATAAATGGGTTGTAAGCCATGTAATGGCCAAGACTTCCATATTTCCCATGTAAAAATAATAGCTTCGTCTCTGTGAGACATCTATATCTTTTAAATAATATTCCATCTCGACACAGGATCATCCTAGTGAGGGGACATTACCATTAATTGTTAAAATATTATAAAAAGAGGAAAAACATAGCATAACTGGAAGAGTGCCACACGGCCGTGTCTCAAGTGTAAAATATATTATGATATTGATTTCAATCACCCAGGATGTTTATAAGTATCATTTTTTTTTAACTGGATCTTCTTTAATAAATAGTTAGACGTTTTAACTTTGAAAAACGATCGTTATTATAAGCTTATTATCATATAGATGTTAAATAATATTTACCTACCTGTACAATTTTTATTTACGAATTAATATTATTTTTTCAATTCAATTTCACAAAATAAATTGGCTATATTTTTATTTGTTAACTTTGTTTTATTAACCACTTATTGAGTTTAAATATAGGGTTTTTCATTAAGGGCGCTCAAACTTTTTTTTAAAATAAAACAAAAACGAATGAATATATCTAAAAAATTTTTATTATGTTTTGAAGTACATTTAGTGGCAATTATGTATGAAATTCAATTTCCCTCGCATAACCACCGCGGGCACGTTTGCAGAAGTCCAGTCGTTGAATCCAATTTTCCACCACTTTTTCACATAATTCGGCCCGAATCGCACCAATTTCGCGTTCAATATTTTCTCTTAGCTCTTGTAACGTCGCCGGCTTGTTGGTATAGACCAAAGATTTAACATAGCCCCAAAGAAAATAGTCCAATGGTGTTAAATCGCATGATCTAGGCGGCCATTGAACTGGTCCATTTCGCGAAATAACACGCTCCTAGTAAAATCCTAGACTTGCAATTACGACTGTGGATAATTCGCTACTACATATTTCAAACTTTGCATGGTTATTAATGGAAGCCACTGGGAAAAAATTTAAAGTATTTGAAATGTGTTGCTATCGAAGAATTTGTCCATGTGAAAAAATAAAAACTAAAATCCTACATTATAGCGCTCATAGACATAGCCGTATAATGACTCACCTACCAGCGACATAGGGCCCAAAGTAAAGTGACCAATCAGCAAACGCAATAAGACGCACTAATATGCACTAAAGACGGATACTGCCCAAACAGCTAGCGATCACTCTTCCGCAGACCGTCCTCTTATAGAAATCTCCATTCAACAACATCTCGAACGAGCAACTCCAGAGCTCAACGCGAAATTAACTGTATAATTCATCACACCAATAAACGAAATTTTATAAGTGCTCTTTCATTTCTACACCCTGCTCTAGTTACAACAACAGACACCCCCTACACTGCGACATACAAACAACACGCGCGAGACTAGAAGATGTTAGGAGCTTCTGTCTCACAGCGACAAAATCTTCCGACACGTATTTAAATAACCTCAATATTCACACAATTCAACTCCTACAATAGTAAGACAGAAGTTTTGGCTTCTGATGCTCATCATGCAGATAAGAAGAACGTTAGAAGATGTTGAATGTGGTGGTTGAAAAACCTTCGACAGTACCTCAGTATAATGTCGATCTTCAGAGATTCTGACAATAAGATTATTATAGTCAGAATGATAGCCGTCCTTCGATATGATATGCGTATCAGAAAAAAGATGTGTGGAAAAAATATTTTTTTCCAGAAATTTTCACAATATTGTAATATTTATGTCATGACTAAACTCTTTTTTCTTATACGTGTCATTGCGAAACCAAAAATTTATGATGACCAATGAAATTTCCTGGGCTAGCCACCAAATTCATCTGACCTGCAATAAAATATTGGATTCACTTTGTCATCATATTTGTGTTGGAATATTATAGATGTATTAACTTAACCCTGTTACATTTGTACACCAACCAAAGATTTGAGCAATATAATACGCATATTCAATACTTCTGGTATTTAAAACTCGGCCTAGGACGGGCGCAAAAGACATACACTTAATATTATATAATATAAATAATTATCTATACCGAGATTAACTGTATTACAGTATTCCTAATTTTTAACAATAAAGATGTCCTTTCAGGACAAAAATGTTGCATATCCACTTATTTTATACATTTTATAGGATGTTGACACTTTACTCCAACGTAATGTAGCAGTTTTCTTTAAATTTTTCCTACACTTTGCATATAGAAGTGCATTGAGATATGACAGATGGTTGGTAAATATGAAGATTGCAAAATGTGAAATTTTGAAATGTATTCGTATCCTCAAATTTTTAGATATCTTGCGAGAAGGGAAGATAGCCTGGAGAAGCTTGTTGTGGTGAAGAGGAAAATCCACCACTGGCATGAAACTAAATCATCGACCATTCATGTCTTCTATCTTCTATAATACCATACATTTATTCCTTTTTCAAGTGAGTTTCACTGTTGAAACAATTAATTTATTTTCAGAAGGTCCAAGTTACGAATCGAATCGTTTAATCTAGATTCTGGCTCTTTAGTTGAACCCGAACGTGAACGCGCCAGGCGCGCTGGCGACAGTGAAGAAGTGATTATATTATCTTTTACATATTTGTGCACTGGTGTTACCAAATAAACTTTTGTTTCGTGCACATAAATTCTAGAAAGATTGCATAAATAGTGAAGTTCCTGATTCAGGGAAAAATTTGTACACTTACAAGATCGCGTGACCATATTCCTGGCAAGACCAGAAAGATGTTACGCGTAGATTAATGATATAACTAGATTCGCGGTGCACCAAGAGAGACGTATCTTGAAAAGCAGTTAATCCAGACCTCGTAAGAAATTTTATAAATACAAGCGGTAACTGTATATCGGACTGTGTATATTTTTGGTTTTTATAATATAAGTGAATATTATGTTCCAGGCCGATTTTGTTGGGCCGCTATTTTCGTTTGGCAGACATTTGTCAGTTCGCATTTGGTGGTCGTGGAGAGTCGTTAATTACAATTTATTATGGAGAATCTAACGCCTCAACAACATGTTAAAGTTATTAAAACAAACAGAAAAACGAATTTTGGAAATAAATCATCATGAGCAGTGAAGTTTATTTCGACTTGGCGGGTTTCGTTTTTCGGGCACTGGAAATCCTCAATTGATTCACCAACTACCTTTATATGCAAGCGGCAAAGCTGTAAAAAATTATTGGTGGCTGAATTTGGTCAATTGTGCCTGCAACACATGTGGTTTCAACAGGACAGTGTCCCCTCACACACAACCCGAGCTTGGCTTGAAATTTTGATGAATGAAACGAAATATGTTACGTGGGTTAACGCATTGTCAATAAAATAATGTCACCTAGAATTATTGTTCCAAACCCGCCGTATACACTCGATATATGTCAGGTGTAATTTGGTGGGCCTGACGATCGCTCACATAGTTCGAGTATGCTTGAACGCCAAATAAACTGGACATCATTACGGTTCACGTCGGCCCCTCACGACTCTTCTCCATAATTATGCTCCTCCACTGTTATCGGCATCCTGGAGTTACGAGAAATTTTTTCATTTGGCCGGTTAATTGACGGGGGATATTCCCGTTCCTCTCCGTCTTTCGCCGTGGTATCCAGCTTCTCCAAGCTCTTGCAAGATCGTCAAAAAATGAAAGGATCAATTTTAGGCAAATGTACAATCGTTCTGTATGCAGTTTTCTTGTCATTGAAAACTAGTACTCTATTAATTATTGGCTATCGAAGTATTTAAACATATCGCGTCAGAGTTTGTGGCTGTCTTCCGTTTTGGTCAAAACCGTGAAGAATTCTGCTCCCTAATTGATTTCTTCACTTCGACCAGCATTGAGACTTCGTTTTTTTTTTGTGCTCGTAACGGGACCATTTTTAAAGTTTCATTTCCGATTTGTTTCAGTATTTTTTCCGCATTTCGCACAAAGTGGATCGTGCCAGTGGGCCAGGTATTTGGGAGCGGATCAGAGCCAAGAGGGCACAGAAAGCACGATTGTGTTTCGATTAGGTATCTCATTGTTCTGTCAAACGGTAACGGAAGCGAGAGAGGTACATCGGCTCCGCGAGCATATTATTTTCTGATAGATAAAAGCGTTTAAGTGAGAACTTCGATTGTGCAGTGAAATCGCCAAGGTAGGTGTGTGAATCTCTCTCGTTCCATGTTTTTTTTTCAACGATCAAAATCAACTTCTCGCTTTCGTCGTAACCCCTCCCCTCCTCCATGCGCACTTATTCTTAATGAAGACTTTCTACCTTCCAAATTTAGTCAGGTCAAGTTTTTTGCGGCTGCAAACGAACGACACGATGGTCTAATGCAATAATCATACTTTGGACCTTAATTCTTCTGTTGCTTTGCAGAATGTTAATGTTACCGATAGAACTATTGAACGATCCTGTCTATTTTCGATCTTGGTAGGAAATCGATCACTGATATCCATAGTCTTTATCCTGTGCCGTAGACCTTATCCTATTTGTGTCCTCGAGGAATAGTTTTATTGACCTATCCCCGCTGGCTAGTCAGGGTAGAACAAAACGATGGATTCCTCACTAGTGATGAGAAAAAATGCTACTCTTAACTCACTGGTGTGATTGTGATTGATATTCGATAATATCAGTGGTTGAAAACAGTGACTGTGATCACAGTTCCATTACTAATACGCATGTGTTACAACTATATAACAATACACGAAATAAATGAACAAATAAAAAAACATAATTATTTAAACTTTGTTTGCGTTCAAAAACATATGCTAGCATATGTAATATCTAATTTAATATCAACACAAAGATAATGAAAACCCTTAACTCATTTTTCGGATCAAATTCTCAGCATTTCGGGTCAAATGCGTAAAACGTTTTGGCAGAATCTACTAGATGGCGCTTATCACGAATTATTACGTCATTCCTCCATGAATATTTTCGTTTCATATGCATGGGCCGAATCACGGTTCACAACCGAATATAAATAAAATAAAAAAATGAATCACGAATCACGATATTCCCAGATATTCAATCACTGATAGTGAGTGTGACTCAAAGATATCAGTGATTGACTCACGATTCGTGATTTTGAGCTCATTCTTGGTTATCCCGCGTCTGTTGATCCTTAGAAGAACCATTGTTCCAACGTTTCTAATCAATTAATCGATAAGTGCCCCTCTAAAATGATCGTGAAACATGTCTTTTCAGCCCGACAGTTCAGCGTTAATGTTGTCAGTGGATGGGTTAATTTGACTGTCTTCTAACATATTGAGCCAGGTATTCAGAAAATGTGAAAGAAGGAACTAGTCTTGCTACTTTTCGTAGTTTAAGTGCAGAATATGTAGTATCTAACATTCGTTTTTTTTTGTATTTATAATCTCTTTACCTAATGCTAATTGATATAGGATGTAATTTAATATATTTTTTAAATTGTTGCATATTTATTTATTTATTTTCATCAACGCCCTTGTGGGTCTATACATAATAATAAAATGTTTATTTAATTTAAATATAACAGTACATTTTTAATTAACATTTCAATATAACAGTTCGAATATAACAACCAAGTATAAATGACATACAAATATTTCTTCAGTTCCAGTATGCTCCTGCAAAAAAAAACGTCAACGAAATTTAACTTGTTACCAAGCCGATGCATCCGCGATATTGGCGAGTTAACAGCATAATTATTTCTATGTGTACCCACAGAGAACACTTCATGTTGTCTCATTTGAGTTGGTACTTTATACGAAACCATTTGTATCAACTCAGGGCAGTCCAACATACTATTGATCATTTTATATAGATAAACTATATTGCTCACATCTCTTCACCAGATTAATTTTGTCAAATGAAGTACTCATTAAATAATCGTAATTTACATTTTCTATCGGAATACGCAATTTAAAATTGATAAATCTTAGAAATTGATGTTGCACTCTTTCGATTTTTATGATATGTGAGCCATGGTAGGGAGACCACAGAGTTTAGTTAAATTCCAGCGTACTTACATTAGATGTATGTATATAAAGTTCTTAGAGAGCGGAACGAATTAAAGTTTTTGGCTGTCCTTAAACACGAATCAAATTGAAGGATCAATATTGTATATTGTATAAATATACATATACACAAAATTAGAGGGATCGTCGCTGGCGGGTGTGTGTCGTTATAATTGCAAAGCTCGAAGACCTCTTTTACCGACGCGTACCGCATATATCCACCAGCTTTAGAATTATGGATGAATTGCCGGTTTAAAGTTCACAGATCGACAGAAGTACCGAATAAACTGTAACACGATACAACTGCATTCATCAGAGTATACTTGAACATGAAGTACTGCATGGAACATGATCCGAATGAAGCGACAAAAGTGGCGATTTACCGGTGTCGATGGAGGGAAACGGAGCTTACCGAAGCACATAATGCATTTGAAATATAAAACTTTACAAAAGGCGGTGCAACTGGGTGTCCACGTTTTATGACTAACTACTTAACTAACTTACTCGTAGGCAGAGAGGGTATTTGTTATTATAGGATTATTGTCTATGTAATTCTAAGAGAAAACCGTGATCAGTCATGCTGGATGCGTTGTTACTATTTGATATATCGGTGATTCTCTCCGTGATCGAAGTCGGTTTTGTAAATCGTGATCACACTCACGACTCACGCTTTGCGTCCGCACTGATATTTCGATATTAGATGTATCAGTGATTCTTAACCGTGATTCTGCGCATGCGTAAATAAACAGTGATCAGTCATAATATTACTTGTTCATATTTGAATGTGAATCGTGATTTGGAGCATGCGCATTTGAGACGAAAATATTTATGAAGGAATGAGATTATAACTAGTGATCAGCGCCATCTAACACATTGTGCCAAAACGTTTTACGCATATTAGGTTGAAAATTTTAACGAAAAATAAATGTATATTTTTTAAAGCGTTTTCATTGTCTTTGTGATAATATTAAATTAGATTTATATTAATTTTTTATGCTAGAATATTTTTTAAACGTAAATGAAGTTTTAATAATATTAAAAAATACGCTTTTTTTTTTATATCGTGTGTAGCGATAATATTAATAATGAAACTGTGATCGCAGTCACAGTTTTCAATCACTGATGTTATCGAATACCAATCACAATCAACCAGTGAGTCAAAAGTAGCATTTTTTCTCATCACTACTATTTATTTCAGATGCTTCGATACAATATTTTACAGATATATGTATATTAGATATTTACGGTATCACGGTTCGAAGCTAAGAGAGCGCGCCGACTGCGGCGCAACACATTTATCTCTTTCACACACTATCATTCGTACACAATGGCCGTGATTGAAGTAGTTATATATGTATATTTATATTTTGTGTATATATATGTGTGAACTTTTTATTTTTTTATTTATTAATATTTTCTTTGGTTTTATTTTTTATAGCATTATATTTATTTCACAACCTTAATGTATAACATAATATGTATTATCTGTATGGCGAATCGGGTTAAAAAAAAACCTGATCACGCTGGAATAAACACATTATTATTATTTATTATTATTATATTAGAACAATAATGTAATAAGATGTAACAATAATGAAGTATTCTCTATAGGTACACATATAACTCGCCAATAATACGGATGGTAACGGAGTGTACCTGAACTGAAGAAATATTTGTACGAAAATTATACATAGTTTTTTTTATGTCATATTTAAATTGTTATATTTAAACTGTCATATTGAAATGTTAATTAAAAATGTACTGTTATGTTTAAATATAATATATTTTTATTATTATGTAAAAGCCCACAAGGGCGCTGATGGAAATAAATAATAAAAGCAATATTTGAATATGTCCAAGAAAGAACACATAAATTTTATTTATGGATGGTGATGGTGTAGTGGTACTCGAAGCGAGTCCACATACTAACATATATACAACTTTAAAACATTTGATAAAATGTGGAGAATATATAAATAAATGAATATATAAAGTGATCATTTAAGCCAGCCGAAGACAGGTCGTAAGCCCTGTATTTACCCCATATTTCCATTAAATATAATTAAAATTGCTTTGTCTCTATGAGATATCTAATATTTTTTTAAATAAATGAAAATCTGAAAACTTGAATATCTTGGACATGCGGGGAAATATTGCTGTAAGTCGGGACCCTGAAAGAAGGAGAACACCGTGGCTGAAGAACCAATGAGACAATGGTTTGACCAATCTAACAGTAAGCAGTAAACACAGTGATGATAATCAACGTCTTTTGAACGGATAGGGCACGAAAAGAAGATTACTAAAGCTACGCATTAAAATGCTCCTACTATTTAGATATTCATCAGAATGGCCACGAAGCGATTAAATCAATTATCTGATATTCAGTTTAGCAGATTCGCTTGGGTAACAATTCCATTTTCTCTTCAAATGAAAAGCCGGCTACTCGTGAAAGGGTACAATCATTATAATCAAGCATTTTTGTGTTCATGCACGTGTACACCAAGATCGCAGGTCACGTGGCACGGCCGGATGACTTCAGATACTCCAGAGTAGAGGAGCAAAGACCTCCTGCTCACCCACGCATGAGATGAGCCGACGGAATAAGAAAGGATATAGGGTAGACCGACGCGAATCGGATCGCAGGGCGAAACAGCCCATATTCGAAACATCGTGACAGAAACAAACTTGTCGCTTCTTCACATTAATTTGTCCCTGTCCCCCTTGCCCTAAGCTATAAACATTAGATTGTTTCAAAGGCGATACTCGTGAATTAGACATCGATTAATTTTGAATCTAAGGTACGTAACCTATAATCTCGCATTAAAAATGAAATGGTTTGTTATAGAATTTCGAATGTTTCTATCAATAGCGATGTGTACAACTTCATAATGTATGTGTTGCGTAGAGAGTCTGTTTAGAAATCATTAGATATGAGACGGTTCGAATCACGTACTTTGGGGTGAATTGATCAATTATTTTCTTGATTTAATTGTCATTTTAACACGAAATAAATAATTATTTATTCAAACGCGATTCGTACGTACAAGTACGTACGTCGAGTAGCTTGTTGGTGTAGTGGTCAAGACGTTGGCCTAGTGATCTAGTGGTCGGGGGTTCGCGCCTCGTTCCAGGACACCAGCAAGTTAGTCCTATTTTCATAGCACAAGCATTTAGCTTAGTTTGAAAATAGTAAGAATATTGATGTGACATGTATTCCGTGTACGCATCTCTATTTTTTAAAAAAAATTAAAGATAATGAAAAGAACAATCGAGGAGAGGATCGTGGTGTCAACAAAAGATGAGAAAGGTTCAGTGTATAGAAACGACTCCACGGCGAGCTGCTGAAGCTTATAATTTGCCTTACGCAAGCCTTCAAAGGAGAGTTGCTTGTCTTCAAACCACTTGATGTGTCATTTTTTGAGCCATTTAAAACCTACTGTAACCAGCAAGCAATGTTCATACTCAGGTAAAGATATTTGAAAGTACATTCAGCTACAGTCGGAAACGCTACAAAAAGCTTTGAAAATATAAGTATAACGTGTTTGTCGGAGATGATAGACGAATGCCAACAAAAACTCGTGAAAATTTTTGTTTTCAACAAAAACTCATAATACTAGCGCATAACTATCTTCTACAACATACTAACATTATAAAGTAACTTCTTCCATCGACTGCAAAGACAACGACTACAAAGAGGACTCGGAACTGTCATTTATTTACCAAATAATATCGATCGATCAGTATTTCAAAAATGTAAATTAAACTCCAAAGATTTGTTATAAATTAAAATGTTATCAAAGGTTTTTGCATGATTGTGTCACCTGGCGGACTCGGGTGTGGCGTACGTGACGTCACACACTTGATCAGTTTATAAAAGCACGTGAACATTTTGGATTTGCCTGCATTAAGAATGAAAAGTGCTATAAAATTATTTGGGAAAGGCAGAAACTGATTTGACTTACGATCCCAGCCTGCATTATCCCATCTTACTGAAATTGACGAAAGTCAATTGTTCACCTCGGAATGCCTTAATGGATTTTTGAAACCAAATCAGTCATTTTTTGGTACTTAAATGAATTGAAAATACCTTTCTATTAATTTTCTAAAGAAGTAATTTAGAACATTCCCAATTCATGATTAGATAAAGCACAAATATATTCAATTATAAACACCATTTTGAACGTACTATTTTTAGATATGAATTAGGCTCCCTTTCTCTGGAAAATAATTGCTTCAATAACCTTTCGTGTAGTTTGTATATAGCAGTAAGGTTTTACTCTTTTGTAAAAATCACATAACATATTGAATTATGATATCAATTATAAGTGGTAATCTGTTGAATATTATAGCAGGTCTAAACGATATTCAATTTAATTGGACCACTAGAAATAATATTTAATTTTTTATATTTTCGTAGAAAGCAATCACTTTGTGGTTTGACATATTATATTTAATAAAATAACGATAACTTTGTATGAAACCACGAAATTTATTGTACGTCGACCGGTTTCGCTTATCTCAATACAAGAAGAGTAATGGTTTCTTAGAATCTTCCAACTATATTATTGAAAAAGATCATTATTTTGATAATACCACAGGGGTTAATAAAAACGGGTTTGGCCTCCGGTTGGACAAAAGGCAAAAAATATTGGTACGCCAATTCTTAATAATCGAATCAATTTATCCATTGGCCACATATTAGGTATGTTCTCTTTAAAATCAACTTAATATCCACCAACACAGTGTTTTCCCATTCCTTAATGTCCCATTTATCCGTATATGTATTCTGTCTCTTTCTTTCGCGTGTAATTTTATATTATTAATTTTATATAAAGTGCACTCTTCATAAATTTCGTGGTTTCATACAAAGTTATTGTTATTTTATTTAATATAAATAATATTATATTTATTACGGATAAATGTGTGCTGCTTACGCATTTATAATAAAAATGAAGCTTATAACCAAATTGCTATAAGTGATCCGATTCGCCTCGGTCGACCCCAACAAGATTGCACGCTATCAGCTGGAGTGAAGCAGCTCAGGACCGGGATGCACGGGGAGCAGTCGAGAAGTCGGCCATGGACCGTTATGCTCTGTGGCGCCAGCAGAGTGAGTGAGCGAGAGTTAATGACTAAACATCACTCGGATAAGTGCGTGTTTATTTAATATCATCGGTAATAACATCTATACACTTGAATACGCAAGTATGCAAGAATTCATCATCATCATGATGTACAGTTACTTTTATCCAAGACACAAACCTTTCAGATTTATTGATAATAATAATATCGCCGCTAGGGCCGCGACATTTTCCGAAATTATAGTCTGTCTACATGTATCACGGGATTTTAAAATTATGCACGCGAATACGAATATATTTAAATATCGGTTATGTTAAGTTTTACTAATTATTCAGAACATAGGTGTGTGATATTTTAAATACAAAATAAATGTATTAACCCTTCCCAAACCGTGCAGTAACACAGGTCTACCGTTCTAATTAAATCTGTTATATTTAGATAAATATACGCAACATATACTTCATATTTCAGTTAACATGAGGGAAAATATTTATGCTTAGAAATGGCTAGTGAAAAATCAATTATGTAATGCTAATCTTATAAAAATGCTTATTTTTATTTCATTCCGATGTAAAATCAATACGTTGATAAAAATACCATTTGTGGCGAGACAGAAAGAAATCACACAATAATTTCACAAGTAAAAACAATAAACGAAGACATAAAAAGGAAGGTTATATTTTTTCACATTTCAAAGGCTAATACAAGTCTAATTTCTTACGGTAACACGAGTTGACAGCATGGCTGTGTACGAGTATTTTATATCACGGTATGCCAAAGGTTAATTAGAAATATGTAAATATAAAATCAATTTTATCGAAAAATATTGTTGTTGCTACCGGAATTCGAACCTGGATCTCTTCCAATTCGGGAAACGTGCATTAATCTATTATGCTATACCAACACAAGCTTTAACGACAGATTTTCGAACCTATATGTTACACTTTTAAAATTGATACGTCTATCGTTCCATTATTTGAAAGCCATCTTCTTTATTTTTTATAACTTCGCAATAAGAATGTGTTCACCTTAATAAAATTAATTATTAATTCTGGCGTCTCCTATCGGATTACTCAAAGATATTTGAGATTCCGTAAAAATAAAGAAGACGGCTTTCAAATAATGGGACGATAGATGTATCAATTTAAAAAGTGTAACATGTAGGTTCGAAAATTTGTCGAAAATTGCACTCTGTGTTGCTGTAGCATAATCGGTTAACGTAATTTCCCCGGATAAGAAGAGATTCAGGCTCGAATCCGGGTAGCAACAACAAATTGATTTTATTTGTATGTACTTCTAATTAATACATTTAATTAGTACTTAAAATATCACAGACCGTCTGTTCTGAATAATTACAACTTCACAATAAGAATGTGTTCTCTTTAATAATACATAATAATGAATAGATTGTCTAATCATAGTTGTTTCTTCAAATATTGATATCGGTATTGATTGGAGTCAGAGACGTAACGTGATTGTGAAAAGTTAATTACTTAATTAATAAGTGTACTTTTATTAAGTAATTAAGATGTTCTGAAGAACTAACATTCCCTCGGACTGTCAAAGTTTAGACGATAATTGTCATGCACCAGAAACTGTGAGAAATAATTGCTCTCGCTACGATTTTAACCAGTTCGAAGTGCTGTAGAATATAACACGGGCGTGCATCGCGACCGGCAATCTGGGGGACAAAAAATGCTAAAATCGATTAGAATTTTTAGGAAGTTACATTGAACCGGACCTCAATTATTAATCCGCGGTCACTTTGAACAAATCGATTTTCACGGCCTTGAACACTACTCTAGCCGCGTTCATCTATATTTCTTTACTGTACGTTATACATCTTTATTGGTACGACTGCCAGCGTTCTCTCTTAACTGATGTTGCTGAATATTACTATTACGTAATTCTCCGCGAACCATTCTGACAAAATAAATAAACAACTGTCTCAATTTACCCACGTTTTAAAATATTTAGGGGTTCGGTACCTGATAAAGTCCAATTATTTTTAAACCGAAAACAACTCGTAGAATATTTTATGGGTTCGATATCCAATAAAGTATTTTGTTTATTTTATTGGTAAGCTGAAAACCATCCCAAAATTATTTGGCACAGAAACATGAACGATAATAAGTACAGTACAATAGACAAGAAGGATGTATCTGGTCTGCAATAGTCTGAAGCAGTGATCATGTCTACTCTGCGGAATGTCAACAATTTATTGAAAAATCCCTTCTGGCATTTTTCGCAAAAATCGGGTAGATTTGGTCTCTGTGTGAAAATGTGTTTTTTTTTTTTGCTCCCTACTATGGCTCACATATTATAAAAATCTAAAAAGTGCCATATAAATTTTTAAAATTTATCAATTTTAAATTGCATATTACGATAGAAAATATAAATTACGATTATTTAATGAGTCTACTCCATTTGAAAAAATTAGCCTGGAGAAGAGATGTGAGCGATATAGTATATCTATATAAAATGATCAATAGCATGTACAAATGGTTTCGTATAAAGTAGCAACTCAAACGAGACAACACGAAGTGTTCTCTGTAGGTACGCATAGAAATAGTTATGCTGTTAACTCGCCAATATCGCGGATGCATCGGCTGGGTAACAAGTTGAATTTCGTTGCAGGTGCATATCTGAACTGTACGTAAATTATACTTAGTTTTTTTTCTTTTATGTTATATTTAAACTGAATGAAATGTTAATTAAAAATGTACTGTTATATCAAATTTTTTATTCTTATGTAAAAGGCCACCAGGGCGTTGACGGAAATAAAATAAAATCTGTTATATCCCTTTTTAACGGAGGGAAAGGTCTTGGTCATGATTAAATAAAGTATATTGAAATTTTCTGAAGGTTGTGCCTGCGCAATAAGTAGTATTTTGGAATCTGCCTTAAAATAATCTTTGTAGAAGAGCTCCGTATCATGGATCTAATTTTAAAGGTTCTTCGCACCGTGACTAGTAAAAAAGTGGCCAATTTCAATGTTAATTAATCCGTTTTGTTGAATTCGAGGGCATCGTGTGCATTGGCCAAGTCGTTGACTCTCCAACATGTTTCTCAAATTTTTTCCAATGCCGGCGTGAGTGGAAAGTGCGGACTACTTCTTTCATCTTCACCAAACCCGTTGTCAGACTCTGCAGACATTTCTCATAGTCAATTTAATATAATAAATTTCACATGCTTTGAGGTGTTCTGCCGGTTTGTGACGAGTCGCTTCGCTGCCACGACTGTAGTCTTGGCAATCGATGTTGTGTAGTAAAAATGGCAGCCTATATTAAGTCATAATATCTTTACAAAAAAAATATTGTCGATAATATGTTTTTAAAATTAAGTTTCTAAGTAAGTAGCAACATAGAAAAATGACGACTTTTGTCTAACACATTAATTCAATAATATATTTTCAATATATCTGTACAAAACGAGACATCTACTCCGTAGGCTACGCTAAATTCTGATTTTCACATCTGACGTCTTATGGAGTACTTATTTGCTTTATAAAAGGAAATGAAGAAGAAATTTAAAAATCCCATAATACTAAATTTAATTTGATTAATATTCAATCTTCTCCCGACACTCTCACCACGAATAAGGCCACGCCCCCACCCGACAATTGATTTTTTCACATATTTTGTTTTATGGATCAGTTTGTGTGCGCCCATTCTGATACAGATACAGTATAATTAACGTGACAATTTTTTTCTCCTCAAAACGGATATCTACTAATTTTTAGAGTCCCCAAAACGGGGCATCTATTCCATGGGCTACGTCAAATTGTGTACTTCACTTTTCACATCTGACGTCGGATGGAGTTCTTCTTTGCTTTATAAACGGGTACTTAGTTTGGAAGTCGCCATTAAAATTGTAAAACATTGTTAACATTTAATTTGATTTGATTTGATTTGATTTGACTACAATAACACACGTCGATAGAAAAAACCAATAACCAATCGTCAGGATAGAGTGTGAGCTGTCTGCGCGTTCTCGCAACCGAGGAGCGAGCGATCTAACAAGCTTCTGACCTACTTACATATGTGAGACGTATTGCGCATGCCGTCGTCGCCGCGCTACCGTCGGATTTTTTGATTTTTCGTGCCTATTTTTAAAATTGTTACCGTGGGTTGCTCTCTTTTTGAAAACGGGACATTTCGGCGTTCCGAAGCTGCGCTCGGGGATAACGGGATGGGCTACCAAAAAACGGGATGGTCCGGGATAGGCTACCTAAAAACGGGATATTTTGTTTTTCCCTATGTAACGTGTCGTGATTGGCTGATGCCGCACTTGTCGATAGTAACATCTCTGACGTGTTTCAATCTAAAATTAAAATCTAAAGTGTTAGTGAATGACTGTGCGTCGCGCGTGTGCGATGGCACGAATAAAAATATTTTTTCCATCAAAATAATAATATTCGTGCACGCCTTCAAAATAAAAACTGCTTGATAAGTTACTTTTACTACTGGTGGGATTAATCAGTTTTATTGTTATATGTGTTATTTTAAATCTTTTGTGGAGGTCTAACGCCTCCACAAACTGCAATCTGCATGCACCTGAGTGCAAAACGGGAATCTCATTAACCTCAAAAAAATGCCTGGTACCGACCCGTAAGTAGTATTTTATTATTTTATTTAATTCAAACGAACATGTGAGCGAATGGGTGAAGTATAACAGGCGCGGTCGCTTCATACATGCTTTGAATGATCCGCTATCTGATAGATCAAAAAGCTTTGAATTTTTTTTTTCTAGCCTAAAACAGTACTGCTGAAAATAAATTCGTTCTGTCCTTTAGAGAGACTACGCTACTGCGACACGGCGCGCGCACTGAGCGAGTCGAAATACATATTTCAAATATCCATAAATCGCGTAAACACACTGATATCAGCAAGAGTGGATTCTATAATTCCTTCTGTATTCACAAAATTTTCGACTTTTGTGCATGCGCATTTAGTTCCGCCTGTTAAGGTCTTCGAACACTGTATACGCATTCGTTAACAGCATCCAATGAACAAAAAACGACATTAACGCTTATGGGTTATAATGCACAGAATAGCATACATATTACGAAGCGAGCGGATTGTTTGTGTGACGCATTTTGACAGTTGGGCTCGAATACTTGAAGCCAAATTATTGAAATATTGAATATCCTTCGATTATCTATTTAATTCATCGTTTAAGTAAAAAAATAATTTAGAAAATAACATGGATACTTCGCCAACGTGTTCTGACGAAAATAGCGCATTATGTGAGTGTATAATTGAATCATTAATGTATAAAAGTTTTGTGTCTCGACCATTAGCGGAAAAAAAAAACATATAAAACCGACAGCATCCTTTCTGCAAAAAGTCACCGCCCGCCACTGGCATTCATATATTCACGCCAAAGAACATCCATTTTATCTATCAACATACTGTATTACGCATTCGTTCGCGGTCACCCAGAGTACGCATCTCAAATCTGGAACAGATCAGATAACATATATTGCGAGATTAGAACGAATACAAAATAGATTTCTTAATGTTAGATCTAATCTATCGTTCAACTCCTATTTAGATGCAGCAAACTTCCACAATATGAAAATCCTAGAATATCGAAGAACACGTGCTGACCAAATAATTCTCTTCAAACTACTGTAAGGTCATATTGACTGTCCCAGCTAGGGCTTGCTTTACCGGTTTCAACAACAAAACGCACCATAGGTAATTATCGGAAATTATTTTAATGCGAATCAAGGATAGATACAGGTATATTAATTTTATTTTAATTACGAGTTTATATTAGGTGTATATAAAGTATGTACAATAAGAATATGGATAAACTAATAAGTTAGTAATATTAACTCCCCACAGACAGGTAAACCAACAGTCGTAATTTTAATTAACCAAGCTCTATGTGGCATAAACATAAGTGATTATGTGATTTTTCATTACCGTATCTTAGTAAAAACAAAAAGGACATCATTTACATATGCATGTATTAATATGACATTATTCACCTAGATCGTATTTGAAATTATTTAAGTTTTAATCTAGGATACCGTTTTTATTAAAGGCAGCCGCATACACTTATACCTTAATCATCTAATCTACGTCTACTTTTATTTTTATTTACCGGTAAATAACCGGTAATGGAAGAATTATTTACCGTTTACCGGTAATTGAAATTTGACGGTAAATTGCAAACCCTAGTCCCAGCCAATTAGAACTTATATATTTTCACATACTATCTAGATCGACCTGGCACTCCGCACTCTTCCACATTCCTAGAAGTAGAACATCTTATATACTAAATTCATTCATTCACCGGTAATGCAAATGCATAATGAAAAATTAACAGAAATGGAATTTTTCAACATTAGCCTTACTACGCTTAAAGAGTTCTTTTTATGAACCATCACAATCTCAATTTTGACCGATCATTCTACTTACAAACACATCTTGCTCTTCCTTTACCATATCAATAGTTGCAACCATCTCACCCTTTCTCCCGTTTTTTTCTTTATCTTCTGCTACATTGTTAGCATTAAATATTTCTGTGAATTTTCATAATAAGTATCATATTTTAAATATTTATTATGTTAGTTCTATTATATTTATATTGTCAAAATCCCTTAATAAAATAAAACATTTTGACAAACACATTAAACAAAACATTATTTCATTTTTCTCTAAACTTCCCTTCTTACTCAATGCCCATGTTCGTGTTCTATGGATGAGAATATCAAAGATTCAAAATATGAATTAAATATATTAATTAGAAAGGTATACATATAACATGAAAGAGTTGTTGCGCCACCGGGATTCGAACCTGGATCTCTTTCCTAACCGGGGAAGGTGCATTATCCAACGATGATATTTTTAGTGACAAATTTTCGAATCTATATGTTACCTTTGTGATATTAATACATTTAATCGTTTCATTATTTGAAAGAGCCATCTATCTACCTTATTTTATCTCGATAAAATTGATTTTATATGTATATATTTCTAATTAATGTATTTAATTCATATTTAAAATATCACAGACCGTCTGTTTTGAATAATTACAACTTCTCGTTTTTGGGATAAACCGATTTCTACATATTCTACAATAGTAGACAATGGATTATAATAAATTCTAATAATTAAAAATAACAGTGACACTGGCCTCAAATGAGCCCATTTCACAGAAACTTTACCTGCAATAACTTCATTAATAATATTTTTAAGTAACCGTTTAGTTTTAATACCTTGAACGCAGCGAGTGTTATTATTTACCAATATAAAACCGTGGTGAAAATAAAGTTGTTAAAATGGTTTTTTATTGTTATTAGCATTTTTCAGTTCACGCTCCGGCGCACTGTTAACACCGTGTGAAGCAGTTTTCTACGGGACACACGTCATAAGATGGCGGCACGGCACGGTATTCTGCAATAAAGCGGTCGTCACATTTAATTGATTTTTCGCTGTGAGATTTGCGCACCAGTTTACAGATTTTTCTCAAAGGTCTCGTTATCTCCGCAATGGACCGATGCAATTATTAACAACAGATTGCGGTAAAGCCTTTGATAAGGTCGACTATCAAATATTAATTGACAAGCTGATAAAAATAGACTTAACTAAGATGGCTTATCTTCTACAGCAGAAGCAGAAACCGAGATTCATTCTAATCATCAGATTGATTAAATTTACTAGGTCCACTACTATTTATAATCTATATTAACGATATGCTTTCAATTTGTCAACTTTCTTCTTTACGTGAATGATATGAAGATTTTTGCCAAAGTGAGCTCCCTAGAAGACTGCCATAAAATCCATGATGATATCAACCGCATTGCAGCCTACTTAAGGTTAACAAACTTCTCCTGAATGCTAATAAATGTTTTCAAATAACATTTTCAAAAAATTCAACAACCTTCATTTTACTTACACAATAAATAACACTTTAGAAAATAAAAACGATGTTAAAGACCTAGGAATAATCCTCTATAGTAAACTTCTTTTTAAGAATCACATTTATCTTATTACCTTCAAGTCCTATAAAATGAGAGGATTCTTACTTTCAACCTGAAAACACTTTCAGAATCCATATTGCTTCAAAATACTGTTACAAAATAAAATTACAAGTCACTTATCAGTCACTTAGAGTACCTACGCATCTCAAATCTGGAACCCATGGCAGATTACATATATTCCGAGATTAGACCGAATACAAAATAGATTTCTTAATGTTTGATCTAATCTATCATTCAACTCCTATTTAGATGCAGCAAACCTCCACAATGTGAAAACCCTATAATATCGAAGAACACGTGCTGACCAAATATTTCTCTTCAAACTACTGCAAGGCCATATTGACTGTCCCAGACAATTGAAACTGTTATCCTTCCACGTATCATCTAGATCGACCCGGCAATCCGTACTCTTCCATATTCCTAGAAGTAAAACATCTTACACACAAAACTCAACCGTTTACCGTTCATGCAAATACTTTAATAAGAAGTTAAAAAATATTGACTTTTTTAAAATTAGCTTTACTACTCTTAAAGAGTTCTTTTTATGAACCACCACAATCTTAATTTTAACCAATCATTCTACCTACAAACACATCTTGGTCTCCCTTTATCACAACGATAGTTTCAACCTCCCCACCCTTTCTCCGACCTTTTATCTTCTGCTATATATGTGCCAGAATATTTCTGTGGATTTTTATAATTAGTATCACATGTTAAATATTTATTATGTTAGTTCTATTATGTTTATTTAAACTGTCAAAATTCCTTAATTATTTAAATTAAATTAAATTATTTACCCTTCTTTGTCCTTATCCCGTAATGTAATCACGTAGCGTAATGAGATTTTAGACTCGAGACAATCTCTAAAGCCACGTATCTACGGAAGGAAACATGACGAGATAATCTCAGATTTAGTTGAGATACATTTCAATACCATGTACTCGTGTACATTTTGATCTGGAAGAAAGAGATCAAAACTCAAATCAATGTACACGACGTTCGATCTGATCACAGGGTGAATATCCATTCCGATTTTGTTTGGCCGCCATTTTGGTTAGGCAGATATTTGTCAGTTCGGATTTGATAGTCGTAAAGAGTAGTTGATCAACGTCTCTAAAACGTGTTAAAGTCATTAAAATATTCGTTAACTTCCAATAAGATTACACAAATATGGACCCATTATATGATCTAGTTGGGTAGAGATCGATCAGAAGCATCGCTATCCAATATGCTAACGTAATCATGTCTACACTAATAATTTACTAGTTCTACAACAATCTCACTACATTTTTTTTTTTTTTTCTCTCTATTTTTATTTTTATTCCTGTCGAATCTTTATTTTTCTTGAATTAAATAACACCACAACAGCACGAAAAAAACTGGCTAACACAGAGGGCAGTCTAGCAAAATAGCCAGGACAATGCTGCGTATATCAGAGGTGGAGTCTACTCCATCCCACACAATAAACTACGAGTGTATACTTAATTGCATCTTATGTTTATCATGTTATATTATAATATATTCACCTCTGTTACAACGAAAACATGTATGTCAATAAAGTTTAATAAATAAATAAATATAATCTAAATGATAATGGCAATACTGTAACCATTAATGGTGATCGCTATCGTCACATGTTGGAAAACTACTTGCTAACCGAGTTGAGTCGATCGGACTTGCAACACGTGTGGTTAAATAGGATGGTGCCACCTCGCACATAGCCCGAGCTACGGTTGAAATTTTGTGAGAAATTTTTCCCGGCCGTATAATGTCAAAAATTAGTGATGAATTAGTGATAGTGGCCACCTTGATCCACCTAATTTGACGGCTTCCGACTGTTAGAAATGTGTACGCCAATAAGCCAACAACAATTCCGATGCTACAAGATAATATTACAAATTAATTTGAATGTATCATTATTGTTATTTATTGTTTCAATTGTTATTTTTCTTTGTAACTCTATTCATCTCTCTTATTTTGAGCATTCTTCTGTAGATCCACATCTCAAATTCTTTATGTCGGTAAATGTCCATGCTTCGGTTTCACGTAGCATCTGATCATTAGCATTCGCATTCGTGAGGTTTAGATCGTGACTGCAGATCATATTTTTTAATGCGGGTAAAGGTTGCAAGAGTTTTGTTTTGTTTCCCTTCATTCCAGAACTTTTCAAACTCAACGGTTGTCGCTTCTTCTGTTCAGGTGCCTTGTTGTTCGCCGAAGGTTTTCACATATCCATAAAAAAAAACTGCTGGATGTAGACACCAACTGTTGTCTGCTACTCTTCTGATGTTGTCGCTCCACGAGCTTACGGATGAACTTCTACTGATGCAAAATCTCCATTCCAGAACTGTTCTTCCCCATTTTTCTGTATAAATTTATGTCATGCATGTCATGTCTGATTGTGTACAGTAAATGGTTCTTGATTAGCATTACAGTAAGACTGCACTGCAAAATAGCATGGCTACCATTTAGCATTAAAAAAAAATGCCAACCTGGTGTTGAATGAATAGGACCAAAATGAGAACTTTTGTTCGTAGAACTGGGTAAGAAGAGGGTCACCATTTACACTGCCTATCACATCTTCGACAAACATGTATTTATGCAGACCTTTTGGGCAACTTGATTCGGATTTGTACTTTGAGTAGTCGATCTCCCAGAGATAGTCCAACCGCGATCCTGCCCGAACAATACAAATTATCGACACTCGTTTCCATAATATCCCGAACAGCTGATGTTGCAACGTAGAAAATTGCATTCAATTTAAATTCACTTTTACCAGTAGCAGGTGGAGGGGTCCGTTCGGCGGTTATGTAAATAACGGAAGGTTCTACAGCTGGAGCCCGTCGGCCGTGACTGCCTTTTCGGCTTTTTGTGCAGCGGTAGTGCAAAAATGTTGCTGCAACGGCTACCTCTGGTGGATTGTGCCGCAAGATAAGCAACTTCCGGCGAATCGAGCCGGGAACATTTCCGCCAACCGGAGCGCGGTATGCGATCGCAAGAAAGTTGTTTCGCGCACCTTGTGGATAACGCCATTATTAACCTCACGCTCGTTGACTCTTGCTCGGCAATCGCTGTTACCGTTAGGCCATTTTGTTATCTGCAAGCGGGCGTGTGATACGTCACAACTCGGCTCACATTATGGCTCTAATCTCACATCGTCATCATCATCCAGCTGCCTACATGTATTGAAAATCAACCGTTTATCTACTGGAGGTATATGTAACACAAACAGTTCTGGACCTGATAAAATCTCGTGAAGCACTTTCGACAGCAGCTTGATTGGTAAAGATAACATTGTAAGAAGTAGTCGAAATGCTTGAATAAGTGATATGATATGCGGGCAAGATGTCTGATAAACGTGGCAAAGCTTCAAACGTCCACGGTGTATAACGGCGATTTTATTTTATTTTCATTAATTTCGTGCGGCACCCATTTGTCAAACTTTTTTGGTTTTTAAATTTAATTCTTAACATAGTGCGCACATAAGCTATCCTATATATGCTCTAATATAAACAAGAATAAAGTCGTTTCTTTTACTAAAACTTATCTTTTACATATCTGATCAGTTTCACTTTAAATCTATTCAATTTTTCCTCCTTTCTTATGTTTTCTGGTATTTCATTAAAAATTTTCATCGCACTATACATCATCCATTTTTGACATTTGACCTTCTTCCTGAATGGCAGTCTCAGTCTATCCCTTCCTCTTGTACGATGCTCGTGCTCATGTTGATTTGCATCAATTTTTCGTGTAAATTCCGCCGATATTTTCTGCTTAAAGGTCATCATGTTCAGATCTTTCAGCATTGCACTGATCCGAGTATATCAATACTTTATTTTGCAACACTGACAATTGTTGCATTTCTTCTTCATTAGTCAAAAACAAAATGCAGCTGCAGTAGTTGATGTGAGGAATAATAACAGAGCTGTATACTATTTTACAAGACTCGGTACTAATGAATCTTCCAATACAGAAGTGAAATTTTTTTAGCGATATTTTTAGTCACGTGTCTTGTATTTTGCGATATATTCAATTTTGAATCTATTGTGTCTTCCAAATATTTTATTTCAGTAACTTTCTTCAGACTTTCATTGTCTATTATAATTGCTGGTGTGATTGGTATTCTTTTATTTACAATGTTCATGAATTTAGTTTATTTTTCTTCATAGCCGTATTGCTTTATTATTTAAGTCATAGTTTAATTCATTTAGTATAGTTGCATAATTGTAATATATATGAGTGCATCTTCAGAAAATAATTTTATTCTGCAATGTTTTTGATGTTCCTAGCTTGTCATCTAGCATCAATAACTATCGTCTAACTTTTGTACAAGCTGTGTAATTGCCTTCAGCGTTAATCAACTGAAGAAGAAGGTCCATGAACTTCTTCATTTTCAAGGATTTCGTTTGCAGCATGCAATTTTTTGAACCACTCCGGAATCGCACTTCTTTAACAGTACTCACACCAAAAGCATCGTTTAGTGTGAGAGCAGTTTATGAAGCTCTACCACCAGTTTTAAATTCATAAAAAATCTCTCTTATTTGTTTATTTTCCATCTTCAATTCAATTGTCAAATTTGAAGCAAAATTAATAATAAAGTAATAACAGTTGTTGCCAACGTGAGCACGACAAAATGACACTATCATTGAATAAAATTATGGTTAGAATTCAGAAAACAAAATTTAAAATTATTTTCCAACCAATTTAATTAAAACTATTAAATAGCAATCGGAAATCGTACGATAACGCGACACACGTTCGTCACCTTCAAGGACCATCGAACGTCGTAGATTATATTACGTATTACTATACGAGTTATTGAAAATGTATTTCTTTTGATATTTTTATAAGTATTAATAATGTCTATTCGAATTATAAATTTATTAACTTCGTACCAAGTGCTATCAATACATCTAGTTTTGACGAGTGATCTAACACTAATTTTCCGACGTGTAAATCGCAGACAATATTATATCAGAGTTTTCCTCGTTAGTCAGTTACTAAAAGCAGTCCGAGCATTTTAAAATTAATAGGCCAAAGTCTACGACGTACGATGCTCATTTGATTTGATAGTTTTAATTAATTATTCCGATTTCTGATAGTAGGTAAAGTAACCCTTCTGGTTCGTTCCACATGTGTGAGTCTTCAGTACTCAATTGTATGGTACCAGAATATTTTCTCTCAATTAGTAGATCTGCCGGATGTAAAATGAAAGCCTTTCCGGTTGGTACATATCTGGGGAACAACTTAAAATAAAGAAAGCTAAAAAAAATGCAACTACATCAGTAATTTCCTACCCGCCTCCATTAAATTGTAAAATCAAATTATTAGATCGGGATCTTTTGATGAGTTACCACGTTACAACTTCGTCCGCAAGTGTGTAGAAAAGTATTTTATGATAAAACAAGGAAAATAACACCACTTCAATGGCAGGTACGATCGTATTTTTCTTGCTCTTGTAAGATACAACAATCTTTTGAAGATAAACCTCATTTTTTTCAATCATTAATAATATAAAGTAGAGAAACACCTGATTGAACAGTACTTAGTATACTCTTTTTGATTTTTCAACAATAACTGATCAGATCGTCACCTTTTGGTTATATGTCTTGATACTACTCCCTCGGTATTTACAATATGGAGCCGGGTGGCTGCATTCCATTCACCGTTGGAATGTTGTGGCGAACTGTTTTTTTCCCCGCACTAAGAGCATCATTGTTTGAGAAAGTTCGCAGATCAGCGATGATGCAATAGATTGCGGTACTTTATTTGTGTTTTTTACTGGTTTTTGATCTAACGTAACCTAACCTAACCTAACCCAACCTAACACTATAGATTCATCTAGTATTTGACAAAAATAATGTGAAACAGAGATGTCGCAACTGGTTCAGTTTGTGAATACTTTAAAGATTTAATAATTATACAAAATTCTTTGTTTACATGACTATTTATTAATTATTCTACTCCTATGGTATCTTCGTCAGTAAACAATGTATACTGAAATTAAAAAATACAAGCGTAGATAAAAAAAAAAACTATAAAATGGTGAATAAGTAAAAACTAATATGAAAACAAATTTAATAGGTGACTATTTCTAAAGAGGATTTGGTTATTTATAATATATACTTTTTCTTATTTCTAAAATTTTTAATTTATCCAACTGTATATGTATTTTTACACAAATAACAAATTAAAGAATTATATATCAAATAACAAGGATAAGGACGATATTTAAAAAAAATCGGCGGTCTACAAATTAATTTGCAATGATTGCAATTATTTTTATACAGGTAAAACTTGAAGAAATTTTCATATTAGAATTGAGGAGCATTTGAGATGCCTAAATAACAATAACTATTCAGAATTTTCAAATCACGTTTTGAAAACAAACCATTCCTTTGATATTAATAAGGGTTTAGAAATTATACTTACAGATACTAGGGATTTACAGTTAGATAATTTTGAAATTTTAGAAATAAGAAAAAGTGTTAATAGCAAGCTTAATATTATAAATAACCAAATTCTCTTTACAAATAGTCACCTTTTAAATTTTTTTTCATATTAGTTCTTTCACCATTTTACAGTTTTATTTTTATATTTGATTGTATTTTTAATTTTGCTGTACATTGTTAAGATACCATAGGTATTGAAACATGTAGAATAATTAATAAATAGTGATTTAAACAATTTATTTTGTACAATTATTAATATAAAATGAGGCCACAAAGTAATTTTGCAAATATTGAAGAACTTCAAAGATTTATTTAAATTGAAAAAATATGATATATAATTATGATATTAATGAAATATTTTACAACTCCTTTCAAATATATATTAAATACTAATTAAATGTATTAATTAGAAAGACATACATATAAAATCATTTTTATTGAAAAATATTGTTGTCGCTACCGGGATTCGAAACTGGATCTCTTTCCAATCCAAGGAAGGTGGGTTAACCAACTATAAAGTAGATGGCTTTCAAATAATGGAACGATAGATGTATTAATTTGAAAAGTTTAACATATAGGTTCGAAAATTTGTCAACAAAAGTACTGTGTGCTGTAGCATAGTTGGTTAATGCACCTTCCCTGGATTGGAAAGAGATCCAGGTTCGAATCCAAATAGTAACAACAATATTTTTCGATAAAATTGATTTTATACGTATATCTTTCTAATCAATACATTTAATTAGTATTTAAAGTATCACAGACCGTCTGTTCTGAATAATTACTTCACAATAATAATGTGTTCCCCTTAATAAAATATATATTATTACCTAAATAGTCATTAGACAAAATAGATATCACAAATATCAAAATAGATTTCTTCCGTTTCAGGACGACATGGGCGACGATATGGAGGAACTGTCGTTCTCCGAATGGCCAGACCCTCCGGGCAGCCACCCTTGGCTCCCGGCCTATGGATTTCAGACGGCGCAGGACCATCAGCTGGAAAAGGACGACTTCCTAGATCCTGCAGGTAAATTACTAAAAAATTTTTTCATATGTGCTGTGTATTTGTTGTTCGTTCAGGTATTTTTTATTATTCGAGAGGATTCAAGGCTCGTACGATTCTTCTTCTTCATGTGCGCTACATTTAAGTCAAGCCTCGATTTAGCGAAAGTCTATAGTCTCCACTCTTTCCCCGGCGATGCTAAACTTATCCAGCAGGTATCAGTGCGCGAAACAAAACTTTCATCAGCCGTAAATATTCTCAGTACCGACATCTTGCAACAATACCAACAGGCCAGCAGAAATTGGAAATCCGTCTCACAATCTTCACTCTTTTTATCAAGTGTTTCCTTTCCTTTCCACTTATACATAATAAACCTGCGATATCAAGTGTACACGAGAGTAGTAGATGAAATATTGGGGCATTTACTACACTTACACTAATCACATCGTTTACAGAATAACCTTTAAACCTCTTCTGATTCGATTCATCCGTTAACCCGCACATGTTCATTCAACTATCCATAACTGCACACCCAATATTCCTCCCCATACCGGTGATCTAATCAATTACCCAAAGTTACATCTCGTGGATCTATGATGGTCGATTACTTACTTACCATTCTACTTCACATTGTCTCCCTGGCGAAGCCTTGGTCATCGAGTCTCCTTTTTGGGATTCATGTGGTATGCATCCGTTGCAGGTGTGCTGCCCATGTCAGTCGGAGTCATTTGATGCTTATTGAAGGTCTGGGCTCCTCGTGCTGGAAGTACAATTATTTATTTATTTTGATTTTATTTATTTACACCCTATCTCGAAATCGTTTTGAGAGTTGTTTATTCTCGTTTCGAATGTTCAATATTACATTTTTTTAATTACATTAAGTTGTTAACATTTTAATACCATCATTTGTTGGCTCCGGTATCATCGTACGTCGTATCAATTGACGGGAGACTCGTTATCACATTAAATTTAGAGGGCAGTCAGAGAAAAACTATAGAAATCATGTACCCCTAAACGAGGAGGGTGACGTCACATTTATGTGCTGCAGTCACAGTCAAGTAGAAAATCACCCTGTCCATGTCGCAAGAGGTGCGAGAGAGAGCCAGTAGAATGCTTAGGTCCATCCCAGCAACCCCCAGCGGAAGACTCGCACCCTAAAAAATTCCTGGAAGTACGATTACTTTAGTTTATCTGAGTATCTTTTTGTTGCTATTTATGTTTTTATTTAATCAATATACAACGCCATCGTACCTTTGTTTCTTTTGATATGAAAGCCCCCTTGGCATTGAAAATGCGACACGGAAATGCTTACGGGATGCCTATGATTTTATTAAGAAGAAAACGCTCTTATTGTAAAATTGTAATTAATTAGAAAGATATAGATATAAAATCAATTTTATCGAAAAATATTGTTGTTGCTACCGGCATTCGAACCTTGATCTCTTCCAATCCGGGGAACGTCAGCCGAAGACAATTCGTAAGCCCTGTAATTATCCCATACTTCCATATATTTCCCATTAAATATAATAAAAAATAGCTTAGTCTCTATGAGATATCTGATATTTGATTATTATTATTATTTATTTTGTAACATATGTTGCGTGTACATTTAGTATTGTAATATCTGCCTCACTATGGCATTATTCGTGCGTCGTGCTGTCCACGGGATGCGTCTATTTTCCGCTCGTCTTCTTTTCATTTATTTTACTTTTGATTTATTTCTTAATGCTAGATAAAAGCATTACCTATTTCTCAAATTCTTCTCTCTCGCATTCATCATCCACCTTGGCTTTGTGTGGAAACACACCTCCAAGGTTATCTATTCAAAGGTCATCATCAGCCGCAGTTGAACTGCGGTATATTCTGTGGGTCCGCGATGAAGTAAATCACTTTGGAAACCGACCGGCAATAATATATTTCGACGGCCTTGCCCGGCCAAGTCGCAAGGGACAAGTGTCACGACTTTTGTGTTTCATTGCTGTATCGCCTTTTGTAACGCGACTCTCTATACTTGTGAATATTAATTTTCACCTTCGGAACTTGTGAGTTTAGATTAAATAATATTTGATCCACTTCCCTGTTTTATTAATTGAGATGGCGAACCTATGGCGAACGAACCGTTTTTGGTCAAACGTTTTTTGGGTGATGTGTGAAACATTTTTAGTGACACGCGAACATTAATAATTTTATGCTATTAGTGTTTAAATATGATTTCGCACGTATGCATGGCTCGAATAAAGCGCAATCTGGAAGTCCAATTTTCGACCACTTTTTGGACCAGCTGGGGACGTATATCGGCAATAACGCGATGAAAGTTGGCTTCCAAGTCTTCTATCTTCTCTTGTTCATTCAATTCAAAGATGTTAAATCACACGATCTTGGAGGCCGATACACAGGTCCATTACGCGAAATTATGCACTCTACAAATTTTTCTTCAATAAACGTGCTGTCTGCAAGCCCGTAAACCAAGATCTTTCCGAAAATATTCCATAAAGTGGATGAACACAGCTCCATTTGCTGTGCACGATGGCGAATCGATTCATTCTGGTCCTCCTCAATACTACGCACCACCGCAGCAACAGCTTCTTCGGTGCGCACTGTACGACCTCACTGCGGATGCGACATACTAGAGTATGCGTGGTGCGAAAACAATCCGTGGTTATTCGAATTACTTGCTCGGATGGACGATTATGTCGACCGTAAAATGCACGTAGAGCACGGTAAGTTCGAAATAAATTTACATAATTTGCCAGGGTTGGTGAAATGGCAAACCAAACTGAGCACAAATCATCTATCAGCTGTCAAATTAGCTGTCGCTGAAAAACATACATATCTGCCTGTGTTAGAGCGAGAAACCTATTCACATAAATGTGTTAATTATTTATGAATCACTCTCTTTCCTTTTTCTCAGAACCCACTGCTAAGTTATTATAGCAAACACGCCATACATTATCGATTTATTAAAACGGAAAATAATTTTTAAAATGCCCAATTTTTGACTCCGACTCCGCCTAAAATACCATCACTCCACGATTCAGACTCAACTCTGACAAAAACCTTCCTTGTGACATCTCTTGTAATGCCTCGAATATAAACCAGCAATTTAGAAACTCGCGTCTCTGGCCAGAGTGCAGGCACAATTCTCGACTGTACTGTACAGGGACGGGGACCCGGATATCGGGGTGTGTAGCCGTGCAGGCAAGAATGCCACATTAACATTGTGTTATATATAATCGATACAGCCTGAATACTCCGATGATTGCCAGTTATAAATTAGCCGTACGATCGTTGATTATATAAAGCGCTGTCCGGTAACTGACTACAATGAATCGGAATGTGAGCGATACAGCTGATCGAGTGACAGAGATGGAAGTGTGATCGGTGATCATTAAACTTCTGAACTGAATTGGATTTAGTTTCGATTAATTTGTTTCAACATTCCAAGGTTTATCGGTTTTGAAGACTGCGGTCTGGCGTGATTGAGTGACTATGCCTAGATCGAAATGAAATACAATGTTATTTTAACCTTTGTCGTACCGTGATATAAAATATCTGTTCGCAGCCATGCTGTCGACTCGTGTTACGTGTAAGATACGTAGAGTTGCCTCTAAAATGTGAAAAAATGTTTTTATTAACTTCAGTGGTTTTATAAGTATTATATTATTAAGCATTAATTGTGAAAAAGGGATTCATATATCTCTGTGTAATTATTCATCAACATTTAAAATGGCTCAGTCACAAGAAAGTGTATTTATATATTCGTAAGATTAAGAAACATTTTAATTATAAATAATTTTAAAAAGGTGTATTTTGCTATTGTTCACTCACTACTCCAGTATGGAATAATTGGGAACAAAAACACTTTTTGGAAAATATCCAGTTCCCAAAATAGAAAACACTTACAAAAAAATCTTAATTAATCAATTATTTCAAGAAAATAACAGTCAAATTTAATGATGTGATGTTTAACAATAACTTTACAATCTCTAAATGTAACACCTAACACTATCAGCAAAATTTTATATACTTAAGGATAAAAAAACTTCAATAGCCTCCCTACACAAATTAAAGAAATAAAAGACATAAAAGAACTTAGAAAGAAATTAAATGAACACTTCAGAAGCACATAATTATAAAATAAATAATATTACATAACACTTCAGAAGCACACAAATAGACAATAAATAATTATAGACTACAAATGTATGACTCTCTATATAACTCCCTCTCCAAGCACAAGTGGTAAGCGAATAAAAAACGTGTAATTTTAATAATGTACAATACTTAATTAATAACTCGTATTAAAATTCAAATAAATAAAATAAAATATATATTATAATTCGGAGGATTCGTCAAGTCCTATACAACCTTCCTTCTTATCTCTCTTCATTTAATCAGTGAAAAGGTACACAATTAATTTTGCATACTTGTTATTCTTTTCACTATGCAATTAATATATGATCTCTTTCTGTCTTACCACAAGTGATATTTTTGCCGACGTATTAATTTTACTATAGATAAAATAATTATTTTTGTTATATTCGCTTTACATAATTGTTTTTTTTTTGTTCATTTCTAAGCGTAAATGCTTTCCTTAGGATTAACTAAAATGTGAATATTGTGTAGTGTGTATATATTTATATCGATATATTTAGGGCGGTAGACCTGTGTTACTGCATGGTTTGGGAAGGGTTAACATTCGACAATCTACTCTCGTCGATTTCATTTCACTTGGAGTGCAAGGTGATGTAACTGCATTCTTCCAACGTCAGGGGTCTTATTGCGGTGCCATTCCAAGCGCGCTGTTACGAACGTTAGCGGTGGGAATGTGCATACTATAATGTGGAATAAAAAATGATTAATCGCGGTTTTAAATAATGTTGGGTTGATCCAATAAATACGTGCCGTTATAAGTCATCAAAAACCGTTTTTTTTTTTATAGCATCTGTTAGAAATGAATGATTTAAAATTGCTCTTAACCCACGATCATAGTAACTAAATTTTTTTAGACTTTCGTGGCCGACTTTACTGCACCCTTCTTATTCTCCGGATCTTATATACTTTCAGTATTGTTTTTTTAAAAACGTTCTTGTTTCCATCATATTAATATTGATATATTGTGGCTTCAATCAGATGAGACACGGTTCGTAATGCACTTCCATAAGTCTCGATTCTGGGTATACCTCGTAGCTGACTCCAACCACCATTGTGATGCTTTTCTGGGCCTTCTTCATCCTAAAATGTTCAGAATAATTTCCTTTTTTAGGCTGTCATATGACAGAATGGAATGATCTTATAAACAAATATCAGATATCTCATGGAGACGAAGCTATTTTTTATTATATTTAATGGAAAATATATGGAAGTATGGGGTAATTAAAGGGTTTTCTTATTAAAATCAGATTCTCATAGTTATGGACATGTATGCTGTTCTAAAAAAAAGGGAAAAACGAATAATAAAATTTGGTCCATAGATGGCGATGGTGTAGTGGTACTAGAAGCGAGTCCACATACTAACATATATACAAATTTAAAATTTTTGATAATGTGGAGATTGAGGAGTGAGAATTGGTGGACGTTATATATAAATATATAAAGTGATCACTTAAGCCAATCGAAGACAGGTCAGACAGGTAATTACCCCATACTTATATTTTCCATTAAATATAATTAAAAAAAGCTTTGTCTCTATAAGATATCTGATATTTGTTTAATAATAGTGCCTTTGTAGGTAAAAATCCAGTCATTGTGTGTTCTTGGACATATTCAAATATTTCTAACAGAATAATCTTTTGTTCACAATCACGGACAGAGTTTTGGGTGGTTGGATTTATTGCAGAATTGAGGAATTGCTTTGTCGTTTTGGCCACGGGATACGTAACAATCTTCTCCAGCAGTCCAAGTCTCCGTTGCCTGCACGTAGATTGGAAAGACAAGAGTACGAATCAACACAATTGGCTACTTTCTTATTACCAATGGCAAAGAATTCCACGCTATTGTGCCCCCCACAGTAAATGGCCGCTCACTGAACTGACAATGGGTGGTCTGATCCATAATGCGGATAGGACGCCAAATAAGAACGTGACGTCACCCATCTTACATGAAAAAAAATAATCTTCTCATGTGATAATCGCACGATTTCAAATTAATTAAATTTATTGTACAATGTATTGAATATTACGTGTAAAAGTGTAAGGCATACACAATTCAGCTAAAAAAAGATATAAAATAAATAAGGTATTATAATAATTATTTAACTTTGTTTTTAACCACCTTGTAGGTTATCTTTAGTTAATTAATGTATTTTATTTATTTATTAGACCTTATATTATAATAAAACATGATAAACATAAGTTACAAGTATATTGCAATTATGTAATACTCGTAGTTTATTGTGTGGGATGGAGTAGACTCCACCTCTGATATATACAGCATTGTTCTGGCTACTTTGCTAGATTGCTGTCTGTGTTAAAGTAGCCAGTTTTTTGTCGTGCTGTTGTGGTGTTATTTAATTCAAGAAAGATAAAGATTCGACAGGAATAAAAATAATATTAGAGAAAAAAAAATGTAGTGAGATAGATGAGAAATACATCAATCGGTTTCGGAAAATATCATTTCCTTCGTCAGAATGTCAACCTACGTGTTAAGTTATTCTGATGTTTTTAAAAATCTATATTAAAAATAATGTGTACATCTCCAGCTCCATTGATCCGTCTTCTTTTCATTCCATGATTCCACACAATAAAATAATATAGAATGCACCAGAGACTGTACAAGCCCGACCTTCAATGTCTTGGAAATACCGCGGTGTTTTCGTATTTTGTCAAGTCTGGATATAGAATATTTAGTCGTCAACAATTACTAACCCGAGATATACATATTATAGGTTTTGTATTAGGACTATCAGCTGTGAAGTAACCCCCATTTCATATAAGACTTTCAGGCACTCTATATTTGATAGCCAACTATAGCAATGGTACTTGAAATTCTCGGCCTTTGTTTACTACCTGATGGAATTTGAGAATTTTTTTAAAATTAATATTGAAAATATAATATAATTTTGAATAATCAGTGGATATATATATTAATATTTGTTTCTTCTCTATGAGAGTAAGACTCGCGTATAGAGAAGGAGTATATACGAGTTAATTTATGTTTCAGTTAGTCTGTGTACATATTTTTTTTTACTTCAGATACAAATTTATGAGAGTCCGTAATTTTTCTAATTGTGATGGGGAGATTGTTAAAAAATTTGATGCTTTGAGAAATATATTGATTTTGATCTGCGATATATTTTAGTTTTGGGACATCAATTTGATCTCTCTATCTTATAGATCGGAATTCGCTTCTTTTTCCTTATCGTATTGGTATTGTGTACATATCGTCAAATCTTTATCTTTATAACCTTTATCTTATAACTCTATCATACGCCTTCTGTAGATCTATGAAGGCACAAAAAAATTTATGGTTTTTCGCCAAAAATTTTTCCGTCATCACTCGCAGAGAAAAGATCTGATCCATACATCCTCTTCCACTCACAAATGCCCCTTGCACGTTCCATACTTTTTCTTTCGTCACCATTCTTGCTCTTTCTATTAAAATTCTTCCATACAGTTTACCGACAGAGTTCAGTAGACTAATGCCTAACCTATAGTTACCACATTCCATTTTCGACCACAACAGCACGAAAAAAAAACCGGCTACTTTAACACAGACGGCAATCTAGCAAAGTAGACAGGACAATGCTGCATATATCAGAGGTGGAGTCTACTCCATCCCACACAATAAACTACGAGTATATACTTAATATTATAATATATTCATCTCTGTTGCAACAAAAACATGTATGTCAATAAAGTCTAATAAATATAGATTCATCTGTGTATTAGGTTGTGTGTTAGTTGGATGCTGGAAGAATTACTGTCTCGTTCGTGGTCGTGTATCTCTGCACAATTTTAGAATTTTTTACATCTCAGCTGCAAGTGCAACGCTCTGACATTGCCTCACGCTTCTTTTCTCGAATCGATTGCCGCATTTCGTTTTGAACAATCGGTTTTCCCAACCTGTTACGTCATCATGTTATTATTAACCTTTCTAAATCTAAATTTCCAACACGCGTCTATCTATTATTTCGGATTCTTACTAAACGTTCATTAACGATTCAACGGCTGTAGTCTGCGAATACGCTGACGATTGATATTAAATCATTTGTGCGGTGTTATGAAGATACAATGAACAGACTAGAAGAAAAAACACGAACCGGAGACGAGGTCGACATGTACAGAGATGGACAAAAGAATTAACGGTCGAACGCAGTCGGACGGAGCGGACGTGGATGGTGCAAGACGTGATCTACCACTTAAAGCTTCAAACACGAAAGAGTGCATTATTGGATTAGAATGTAAAGATAGTGTAAGGGTAATGTAAATTTTTTTTTTTAAAAGAGAACACATTCTTATTGTGACGTAATTTTTCAGAACATAGGTCTGTGTCAAATCAATTTATCGATAGAGTATTTGAATCTTTTCCTACCCTTAAAAATATATGAGTTTGTATTAATGTTTACAAAATTTAATAAAAATGAATTAACGCATTATCACGAATGTAACGCGACACGGAGAATTTTAATAAAAATATGTAGAAAAAAAAAAATCTGAATTAAACACGATATGTATTTACAGGGTGGCCCAAAAACGTGAGAGCATATCGCAACACACGAGTTATTTCAAAACACAATATAGTTCTTAAAGTATTTTTTTTTGCATAAAATTAAGCAAATCAGAAATCATCAAAACACCCCATATTGCATAATCTCCTGGGTTTAAATCTGGGCTGTTCGGTGGCCACATAGCTGGCAAGATGAAGTTAACATTCTCACGACGAAGAAAGTTGATTGTGTTTCTGGTTGTGTGTGATGGAGCTCCGTCCTGCTGTAATGTTAAGCTATACTCCAGGCTTTGTTTTGAAACTGATCATTTTCCTAGCACCCCGACGTTTTTCAATTCGCTAATTTTTGATCAGAATCCGGTCTTCTGCAGTGATTTTTGCCATTCTGGGCAACAATTAAAAAAAAACAAATATAAACAATGGGAAAATTTATAATCAATGATGGCGACCGAAAATTGTCGAAATAAAACGTGAAATAGGTAAGTAAGTAAATTAGTAAATTATTTATGCTATTGTTGATATATTTAAACTAATTTTGATGTAATTATATCACATTTTACGAAATGTCCAGCACTTGTTTAGTTGGGCCACCTGTATATAAATAAGTTCAATCACATAAGATATTATTATTTAATTGGTAAATAATACATTTTATATTCATGTTAACAAAATAAAGTAATGTAAGACAACATTATGTGAATACCAAGATACCTAATAGGAAGAAAAATGAACAGGAATTTCCATTTTATATTTTTTTTAATCTTTTCTCCATAAACGAACGTTTACTTCTCTTTGATGAGCCTTTTTTCTCAGCATTACTATTATTACTCCAACTCATTTTTTTATGGACAATAATTAATGAAACGAGTAACTGTTGCATTGGAAAACACACAAATGACAAAAGTTGATAAAAAGTCGACAACACACACCAAATTATAGACGAGTGTCTATGGTTAAAAGTGGGTGACTGGATACAAAGGTGTAAAACAAGAAGGTTTGTTTATAAAACATTCCATTGCCTAAGTCTCGAATTTAGCGCGAGTCAATTTTTTTACAGCTAATAAATTGTCAAAAAATATCTTGTTATATTTGAGCTAATTCTGTATTAATTGATTCAGGCATCTCCTATTGAATTTATCATTTGAGATTCCGTAAATGTAAAGAAGATTGTTTTCAAAATAATGTAGCGACAGATGTATCAACTTGAAAATGCAACATTTATATGTTATTATTTACTTTTGCATTTTCTCACGTTCGAAAATTTGTCGTCAACTTACTACATATGTTGGTGTTGTGTAATCGATTAATGTATATGTATATCTTTGTAACTGATATATTTAATTTGTATTAAATACATTAAGCCCCACATACAACATTTCCTGTGTGCCGTATTTAACGGAAATAGCAGAACACCTGCATGGCGAACTTCTGATCAATTCCCACGTTATTTCATATGTAATATCACAACCGCCGTAGCTTAGTAAATGGCACGTAGGCAGGAATTTTACTTAGATAAAAATACTTATTTTTAAACTACTGCAAGGCTATATCGACTGTCCCAGCCAATTGGAACTAATATCCTTCCACATACCATCCAGATCGACTCGGCAATCCGTACTCTTTTATATTCCTAGAAGTGTTGTGATGTCGCACTTATTTCATACTCTTTGGATGAAGGTGTTGAGTATTTGTTACTATGTTATCTATTATGTACAGAATAAAGACTGTATTACTACTTATTCTTTCTCAAGTGCTGATTTTTCAATATTTTAACTCTTTAAACGGCATGAGCGCGTTAACACGCCAATTTTTACACGCCAAGCTATAAGCGTGTTAACACGCACTTTTGGACCTTGCAATATTTTAAAATCATTTTGTCACGTGTGAACGACAGGTTAGTCTTATCCTATGTAGTGTCTTGCATTTCAAATAGAGTTTGGCAGTTAAAAGGTTAATAAACTGATACTGCGTGAAGGTTATATATTAAGATTTCGGAATGTACTACGACAATAAAAACTCGGCATTATTATATTTCACGTTACCAGAGAACTGCTTAGAAAATATTTATTTTAATTTCTTCTTCAATATTTGCAAAATTACTTTGTGGCCTCATTTTATATAAATAATTATACAAAATACTTTGTTTAAATCACTATTAATTAATTTTTCTACATGTTTCGACACCTATGGTACCTTCTTCGGGAAACAACGTGTACTGAAATTAAGTATTAAGTACAATGTATACTAAATTATTAGCATTAAGGAACATCTGAGATGCCTAAATAACAATAACTATTCAGAATTTTCCAATCGTCTTTTGGAAACTAACCATTATTTTGATATTAACAAGGGTTTAGAAATTATACACACAAATACTGGGGGTTTACAGTTATATAAATTTGAAATTTTAGAAATAAGAAAAAGTGTTAACAACAAGTTTAATATTATAAATAACCAAATCCTCTATACAAATAGTCACCTTATAAATTTGTTTTCATATTAGTTCTTACTTATTCACCATATTATAGTTTTGTTTTTATCTATGCTTGTATTTTTTAATTTCAGTTCCTGAATAAGATACCATAGGAGTAGAATAATTAATAAATAGTGGTTTAAACAAAGGATTTTGTCTAATTATTAATTTAATTTAATTAATTAAGGTATTTTGGCAGAGTAAATAAACATAATAGAACTAAAAAGAAAAGAAAAAAAGCTGAACAAAGGGTGGGGAAATTGAAACTATTGTTGTGGTAAAGGAATAGTTAGATATGTTTGTAGGTAGAATGATCGGTCAACATTGAGATTGTGATAGTTCATAAAAAGAACTCTTTAAGCGTAGTAAGGGTAATGTTGAAAAAGTCAATTTCTGTCAACTTCTCATTATGGTATTTGCATGACCGGTGAATGAATGAATTTTGTATATATTTTGGTGGCTGCGAGAAGAGTGAAGCTCGATTCGGTATTTCAGGCTTGCTGTTCAGGATTGTTGTCTGGCGTCGGTACCAGATGTGTTTATGGTTGTTAGGCGTTCTATTTCACGCACCGGTATATACAGTGATGATGACAGTGTAGGCGACAGACCTCCACAAGATCAACGATCCAGGCTTTTGAAATTAGACATCTTATTGGCTTATTAGCCTCTACTTCTACAAATAGAATATTCTCAAAGGAAATGGCGTGCATGTGGGATGACTACGATAATTATGATGAGTTTTGAACATTGTAGTTTTACGTCAATCACCTGCCAGCCCGACGATTGAAATCCACTTCGTGATGCGTCTCGTGTCATGCCTACAGACATCCTGACGTTATGCAACGAACGGCTGCCGACCATTGTTCAAAATCGACCACTCGTAAGGTCACTTAACTATAATTGCCCGGTATCCCCTTTTTTAAATTTAGTTTCTTAAGTGCTGGCATTCAACTCTTGCGGGGTCAACCCGCGCGCTGGTCTCCTCCGTACGGAATACATTTTAAATTGATTATCCAATTTCAATTTTAATATTGATCTTGCTGTATAGCAATATAGTATTGGTTGATTTCGCTCTATTCCGTGTGTACTTATTGTAATTACGTATATTATAGTATGTTAGATTTGAAGAAACGTCTGGTTATAAATTGAGTTATTGCGAGGGTTCGATTCGGGAATTGTGAAATCGGATATTTAACCCTTCCCAAACCATGGGGTAGCATAGCTCCACCGCCTCGATTAAACATGTAATATTTCGGTAAATACGTGTGTGACCGACGCAAGTCGCCGGTCACCAAAATGGTGGTGGATAATGACGGAATCGGAAGGATGGGTTAAATAGGAAATATGGATTGAGGAATAAGGAATGAGGAGATTTATGATGGGAGGAGGGGGACCATCGATTGCGGACCCGGCACAAAAAACTTTTCATGACCGTCACGTTCACAATAAAAGAAAAATTCACAGCGTTGTGTGCGAGTAGTGACACAAAACGAATAATCACGCAATACACTTAATCTCCTCGACCTCCAAAAGGACAACCAGTCCAGCCAGAGGTACAATATGTACTAGGGAGAATAGGCTAAGGGGGTACGAATAAACTAAAAACTGGTGATAATACACTACAATTAACAATATTATGACTGAATGAATCAGTATGAAAGTATATGTGTTCACCTAAAAAAAAAAATTTATTTTAATTCACTACGAATACGGAACATGCAACATTAAATTGTAATTTTTAGTTAATCCTAAGGAAAACATTTACTCTTACAAACGACTATTGAAAAATTATGTTAAGTAAATCCTACAAAAAGAATTATGTTTCAATTCAGTACGTTGAAAAAAAAATACCATTTATGATGAGACTGGAAGAAATCACACATTTTTTGTAATATGTGAATTTGTGATATCTGATATATGCTTGCGGCCCTTATTATGTGTGAGATTGAGATAATCCGATACTATACGCATTATGCTTAGCTTACAGTTATAAGTACAATGCAAGAGATGCGTTTCGAGCCACGGCCCAGATGCGAGAGTGTGCGTACAAGAGCCCGGCGATCTTACATCCCTTTCGCTCATATCGGTCATGCCAACATGCGCACGTCACTCATTCACTGTGAAAAGAATAACAAACATACGTCTGTGATGAAAGATAAGAAGAAAAGTCGTGTTGCGTAGAACATTATGATCCTGTTTTCACATTTAATGCTTTATATTTAGAGTAAATTTATGGCATTAACAATCTTACAGTCATTTCAGCTAATAAAAGTATTTTTTCTCATTTAAAATGCTAAAAAACTCAAATTTCTTGCGGTAACACGAGTCTACAGCATGGATGCGTACGTGTCACGGTGTGGTAAAGGTTAAGACCGATTAATTATGGAATTTAAAAAATCTGTTTACAAAAAAATTTAAGTGAAAGTTTTTAAATTATTTTTACTTCGAGAAAGCATAGTGCGATGACAAAAAATGGAAAAACAACAATATTTCTTTATTCAGCTGCTTACATTTCAACACATCCTAAAAATGAAATTTTAAACTCGTGGTAACTAAAATATGATGATTCTTAAAAACATAAACACAGACACCGTGCTTTTGTTACGGTATTGCAAGCCACTAAGTAAGCATAACAGTAACAACGACGCACCCTGTTTTCGATACGGTATTGCAAACCAATACTTAATCGTAACATTATTTAAAATATATTAATTAGAAAGATATACATATAAAATCGATTTTATCGAAAAATATTGTTGTAGCGCTACCGGTGAAATTGATTTTATATGTATATATTTCTAATTAATATATTTAAAATATCACAGTTCTGAATAATTACAACTTCACAATAAGAATGTGTTCTCCTAATAATAAAGTTGTATCAATGTGTCCAAAATTTAATAAAATGAATTGGTAATTCTGGCGTCTGATATCAGATTACTCAAAGGTATTAGAGATTCCGTAAAAATAAGGTAGATGGCTCTTTCAAATAATGGAACGATTATTGTATGTATATCTTTCTAATTAATATATTTAATTCATATTTAAAATATCACAGAGCCATGCTCTGAATAATTACAACTTCACAATAAGAATGTGTTCTCCTAATAACATAACAGTATTAACTCACATATCCCATTAGTAATATCAGCCCTGATAATCCTGCAATATCGCAGAAAGCTCTTCACGGGAAATTCTTGACTATAATTTATCAAAATATCTTCCCGATTTTGTATTTGTATTAGTAAAGATTTCAACGAATACAGTGGATAAATGTTAAGTAATGCTTCGATCTGGCAAGTCCCAAGCATTATTATACTTACTTAGCTGAAAGCAATAGGATAGATTCTCTGAAAATGCGCTGTGCTGGGGAGACACACTCCGCGTACCGTTGTGAGCCTCCGAAACGAACAGTTTATTATTATTTTTGTCTTTTGCACAATTAGCAAACAAATTTTTATTACATTTCGTCATTAATTGATATAGGTTGGCTCCGGTATCATCCTACCAGATATTTCAATTACATTCGACTCGTTTTCATACTGATTCCAAAATGCAGCCAGAGAGACGCTACGGAAGCCGTGCACCCCCAAAAGGGGAGAGCAAACGTCATATTTTTATGTTGAAGTCGCAGAACTCGGCCACTTTGGAAATTCACTTTGTCAGTCAGTGGAATGCTCCGCTAGATCATCCTTGCGACCGCTCTTCTCGGCATCATCCATTCTAGTTACCCCCAACGGAAGACCCACACCCTAATAAATTCTCGGAATAATCCGAGATTCCTTTTATTTCACGCTGACATTAAGACGTAGACGAAGAAAATGTTTCGTGAACTATCTCAATCTTATGCGAGCACAATCCTCACCTGAATTACCAGGTCGCAGAGCGCGGCCGGCGATTGTGACATTCCTGATACCTTGGCGAGTTAATTAAGCGACTCACCAGACAGGTGGAGCGGGGATGACTCAGAGATGACGTCCCCCGGCGCGCCCACCGTCCGGTCAGAGTAAACAATCATTCTGTTTACACGCTATTGGGTGATTACCGCGCCAGTGTTTGTGCACACCCACCCCGTGACCTGGATTCGACAATGTCACGTGTAACAGGTTCTTTTGTATCGGAACTGCCTAATGTCGTTCCTTTCTCGAGAGGTGCTTCTGGAATCGAAGTACACGCTCATCATCGTGTTTATGACGTTTACTCGTGTATTATATTAATTGCTGATTGATGATGTACATCGTCGGCCAAGCGGGCTCTGTAATCTAAAGGGAGACTTGAAAAAACCTTCAAGGGTGCAAATAGAAAAAGCATTTTTGACGCGAAAGTCGATGTCTATCGTCTTACAAGTTACTCGTGTGTTAGAAAAAGGATCGTAAGTAATACACATTGCTACCAAAAAATTCAACAATTAGTTGCGCTTTGACTGCCACCCTTTCAGTTACTAGTTTTGTGTTATTCTAGTGACTATACATACCAATAATGAATTAACAACCTTATTTACAATGGACCAACTTGTAACAAACGAGGAATATATTAAAAATTTGATGTTATATCATTTCTTGAAAAAGGAGACAGCAAAAATTTCCACTAAAAATATTTGTGATGTACTGAGAGATGTTTCTGATGTTTGCAAGTGTCAAAGATGGTTCACGAAATATTGATTTGAAAAATAGCCAGGGGAGTGGAGGACCGATTAAAGTGGATGACGTCATACTGACTGCCGAAATCGAAAACAATCCAACTTTATCTATTTATAAAAAAACGCGGACAAACTCGGATACTCATGGTCAAGCGTTCGGCTGCATCTTAAAAAAATCGGCAAGATGCAGAGACAAGGAAAATGGATACCGTACAAACTAAGTTAAGATTTTGGAAATGGAATCAGAAACGCAATTTTTACAACATCTGATAACTGGAGACGAGAAATGGGTGCTATATTCGAACCAAGGACGTAAAAGCAATGGATTTCCTAAGGTCAGGTAGCGAAACCCACCGCTAAGCCAGGCCTCATTTTGTCTGTTTGGTGGGACCGCAAGGGCATTACTCGCTTTGAAGCTCTCTAACCTGGACAAACGATAAATGCACAATTGTATTGCGAACAACTGGACCGTTTAAATATTTTATTCAAAGCATCTTTTATTTTAAAAAACGACACCTCTAATAAGTTGCTTTAGGAATCAGAATGTTTGTCAATTGTTGTTGAGGCTTCTGATAAATACTTTTACAATTTCAATAATATTTGATTTACTTGTTGCACATTTGTAGATTACGGTAGTATCGACGCATCTACGAGAATCGGTCGCGGCCAAAATCAGATTAGATCTGGGAGCCGGCCTCTTTCGGTTCAATGACAAGTGCACACAGTCAGCTTATTACTGTGCCGTCTTGACTATGTAATAACTAACTTAACTTAATGCAACTTAAGGTGACAAATAAAGGAATGTAAGGCTTGTGTGAGGCTGTGTGTGTGGCTGTGTGTGCAGTTGTATTATATTACGCTACTATTTAAATCATTTAAAAATATTCTTGTTAATTGATTAAGTTAACCTTAATATTTAAGGCACGTTATTATTAACTGTCGTACGGTAACTAGCAGTGGCCGCGAGGCAGCCACTATCTAGTAAGACTATATTTTCAATTCCGCACTCTTTATTATATTAGATTCGCATGTTTATCTATCCAATTTTTTAATTTTCTCTTAACGTTGTAATGTATGGAGGTCGTTTAAATTATATTATTATTACGTTAATATACTTATATTGCGTTTCCCCATCCTATTATCCATGACTTATTGAACATCTTGGATATAGTGTCATTTGCCAGTAAAAAATATATATTAAATATGTATAATGCCCAACGCGTTTTTAATATCTCTAGGTTAAGATTTTTTAAATGTTTTCTCTTTTATATATTCAATAACAACACATAAATATATAATATATATTAAATTTGAAATGAACTGTACATTGTCTTTATTACGATTAAAATAAAATACATATTTTAGCGAAATATATTGACAACTGCCATATTTTCTTATCTATGCTATCTATTGTAAGCGAAAAATCATACTCACCATAGAGTGAAGCACTTTCTCAGTCGCAATGTCAAAACGACGATTTTTGGTTATGTTTGTGACGTAACATTTGTCAAAATTTGATAAAAAAAACCATTCATCTGATTCCGTATTATATTATACTGTTAAAATAGCATTTTTGTGTTTATTATTATCTATCCGCGATTCTTGTGTCATTTTTGTTCCTTTTGCCAGCTAACTTACAAAGGTGGAATAATTTTAATTACATCGAGATTTTATTTATGCGCGGTTTGTTTTGGGGAAAGCTCTGTCATCGAAATATTGATTCTATCGAGACCCTGATTGTTATTGGCCAAAATCGATTGCCTAGTAAACAATGTTTGATATGGTCTTAGACTTTTTTCTCGTATGAATCTGGGAGAAAATATATTATTATTTCATTTTATACTCATGAGTAATCTCTAATCCCGAGCAAAATTTTGATCCCTGGATTTCGGGATCAGAAAATGCCAATCTCGGGACTGGCATTTTAGTCTAATTTATTTTATCTATTTAAGACATTTAACGTTCAATCTTGGAAAGATATCGGTTTAATGGAGTAAATAATAATGTAATATAATTAATAGTGTAAAAATAAAACAGGTTTATTTCTTTATTTTAGAAAAGATAACAAATACAAGTTCAATTAAAATAAAAAATATCATATTGTGTCGAAAATAAATACAATAAATATAGTAAAAAAATAAACATTCAAAACCTCAAGTGTTTCGTCATTTAATCTGGATATAATTTTTGTATCCAAGCAGCCTGCTGCTGAAAAAGCACGTTCAGCTTCCACACTCGTTGGAGGTATTGTTCAGATATATCAGATGTGTCAAGAAAAATACTGGCGTTACAGCACAATGGTAGTGCACTTCCCCAGATTGGAACTAGAGATCCAGGTTCGAATCCCGGTGACGCAAAAACAATATTTTTCGACAAAATTGATTATTATATGTATATATTTATAATTAATACATTAATTTAGTATTTAAAATATCACAGACCTATGTTCTGAATAATTACAACTTCACAATAAGAATGTGTTTTCCTTAGTAGGTATTTATATACTAATTTACGGTGATGACCACGTGAACCCCCATTTTCAAATAATATCATTTATTTTTTTATTACAAACATTGTTTTTAGAAAATTATACTGAAGTGTACTAGAGTACGAGCTTCGTTCGCAATAAATTATATATCGCGGTGGATATAAATTTTCTCGGAACAAATCCAATAATCGGCGGCATCACGCACGCGCTGGCCGATGATGATGATTTTACACCACGCTCGGTGTTACTTAGAAAGTGAAATAAAAATGCCCTGAGAATATCGATCGCAGTACAGTCCGTCGTCGAGTTTCTACAATTTCTAGAGCAGAGTTTGCCAAACTGCATTTTAAAAATTATAAATAATTTTTAATAATCAAGTTGAGATCCCCCCTAGTGTAACAACACTGTATATCGGTTTTTATAAATGTTGACAGATGAACGGAGTGATGGTAACTGATAACTGAGATTTAACGGTGATTGGTAACTATGATTTAACTGTCGGATACTTACTTTCTAGTGTATGTTAATCAATAATCGTTACAATCGAACATTATTACAGTCACAATAATGGTTTAAATAACGATTTCACCATCACCAGTTGGCCATCTTGGATGATAAACAGCGTTGTTGCAGTGAAATACAATTAATAGTATTTTTTATTTATTTAGTATGTATTATTTAATATACCATCGGATGCCCGAGAAGCTACGAGTTGCCGTCTTTCAATACTCGCTGTTTATGTAAATGCCTTCGATAGCTGTTTCCCAATTAACAATAAGTACTCATATGATATATGAACTGCACTAACCTCTTTAATTTTACTGTCTTTTTGGTCCGATGTTGATTGTTCTTTTAGCTGGGTTGTCTTTAGATCTCGAAGTGAGCACTGGTGGTTTATCTGGACCGTCGAAGCACGGGATGTAATAAGAATGCCGCCTGTCGGTTACCGTCTTCTTAGGTTTCGAAAAAGGGCGGCAATACGCACTCGCACGCATGTACTTTATTATAAACCAGGCAACCCAGTGATGCTGATCGAAGTAACAAGGCACTTGAACACTCGTTATAGCACGTTTGAATAATATCGAAAATATCAAGCAAAACCTTTACTTTTATTATTAGGCATTATTACTATTTTAGAAAATTTCTTTCATCTAAAATAAAAATATAATGTATTTACGGTAATTATTGTAATAAAATTAATTTCAGTAAGATAAAAAAAAAAATGGCAGGTTTTAAAAGTTATTTCGCGTTATGCCCTGTTGTGCTCAACCTAATGTTATCTTACTAATCACTAATCTAATTCATCGATCAACATGACTAAACCATCTAAGTGATCCTTTTTTTATCTTATTCACTACGCTAAGACCAGATTTCTGCATTCTTCACTCTGTCATGAACTCCCTTTATTTACTTCGGCTCGGATATCATAAATCAATATAAATCGTTGTCTCGGGTTCTTCAGCCGTGATGCTCTCCTTCTGCCAGGGCCCCGATTTCCAGCAATTTCCCATATTATGAGATGTAAGATCTAATATTTCTCTGAATGGATTTTACCATAACATCTTTATTCCTTTGTTAAGTTAAGGCCGCGTCTCCTTTTTTGATGTACATAATAAGTATTAAATAAAACATAATACTTTGTGTGAAACTACGAATTTTATTACACGCCAACCGATTTCGCTTAGCTCAAGCTTCGTCAGGGCATATTTAAAACTAACAATACATACAAAAAGAGTGCGCTTATATATAAAATATGAATTAAATATATTAATTATAAAGATATACATATAAAATCAATTTTATAGAAAAATATTGTTGTTGCGAAACCGGGATTCGAACCTGGATCTCTATTTCCAATCCGCGGAAGTACACTACCAATTGTGTTATAACGCCGGATTGGAAATAGAGATCCAGGTTCGAATCCCGGTGACGCAAAAACAATATTTTTTGGCAAAATTGATTTTATATGTATATATTTATAATTAATACATTAATTTAGTATTTAAAATATCACACACCTATGTTCTGAATAATTACAACTTCACAATAAGAATATGTTCTCCTACTTATATATACGTAAAGAGGAAGATAGAATATGAAATTACCTGTTAAAGAGAGAGACCTAATACTTGTACAGATAAACGGAACATTTAGGGAGGGGAAAATACAGTATTGATGGATATTAAATTGATTTTAAAAGAGAGATACCTAATATAGGACTGTTGGATAAATTAATTTGATTATTGAGAATTGGCGTACCACTTTTTATTGCCTTTTTTTATTTAAAGGGCTTCTAAATTAGTGAAACTAAATTAGTATAATAAATTTCGTGGTTTCATACAAAGTGATTGTCATTATTTTATTTAATATAATATGTCAAACCACAAAGTGATTTCTTTCTACGAAAACATAACAAGTAATCAGAGACAGAGATCAATTGTGTAACACCTAATTGGCAAAGTCATCCCGATTATGGACAGATATGCGTGAAGCGCCCTTGCGATGAATTATTAATAAACATATTATTGAAAATATGTCTTATTAATACATAATTCATTACGTGATTTGTTTTTCTACTTTCCGTAATAGGTAACCCTTCCAAGTGTATTGTATTATAGGCAGAATTGTTGCCGTGCGTCGTGAAACCAACATTTCATTCCGTTTATTGAACAAAGCGCATTAACAGAATATTCCCCGACCGACAAGTGGTGAAATTGATATCTGTATCTGGCAGATCTACCTGTGACGTTTCCAAAAGACATCCCTTAACAGCCGTCCCATATGTAATATTAGGGTGTGTGTCTCTCGCTGGGAGTTGCTGGGATGGACGATGCCGGGACGAGGCATTATGACGTCTACTCTCCTCTTTTGGGGGTGCATGATTTCTATAGCTTCTTTCTGGCTGTCTTCTGAATTTAATGTGGTAACGCGTCTCATATCAAATTGTGCAGGTACGATGGTACCGGAGCCAACCTACGATGGTATTGTGATGATAATGTTAATAATGACTGAATGTAATGAAATAAAAAACTATCTAATTATGACGAATCGAAACGATTGTAAACAAATCTCAAAACGTTTCTGGATAGACTGTAAGTAAATGTTTAAAAAATAATCTTTAAATCGTTCCAAGAGTGAAATTTTGGTCAAAGATTATTCACCTTTCAAGCTCCCAAAACATACAATCAAATTGGAAATATATTGATTAGAACTTTAACTGACAGGAAGACTTTTAAAAGAAGAACAGATACTGAGAGTAAACTGTTTAATGTGTTTTGATCTTGTGATCTTTTAATTTTTTTTTTTTAAATATATTTTCATGTTTACTTTCCTTCAATGAGTTATTTAGTTTTGTGAAATGTAACTTTTTTTTATCAATTTGATCTAAAACAGGGTTGCCTTATTGGGCAATGCATTTTAAAATCTGTGTAAAATATATGTAATAATCTGTCTTTTTTTTTTGTAGCTGTACAGTGCTTATATGTGTCCAAATAAATATATACAATCGAACTCGGTTATATCGAGCACGGTTATAATGAGAAAATATTTATTATTGTTTTGATTTAGGCCTGTTTTAGTTGTTATAGTGAGCTCGTTTCGCTGATATAAAGTATAAAAATATTGTTAACATGTGAACAAAATACACTACACGGTCTAAAAACCCTAATTCTTGAGAAGTCATCGAATCGAAAGCGGCGTCTGTCAACGAGGTTCCATATTATTTACGATTCCTTTCAGGTTTGTGAATTCTTAAAAAAAAAAAACGATGGGTGTTTATTTTGTGTGCTTAGTAAGTAGTATTAAGTTTTAAACTTTAAAACAGAGTAATGTAGTAATTTACGTTATAATGTTTTTGTTTATACAATTATAGATTTTTAATTTTTCATATGTATTCGGCTTGCTTTTAATTTTATCGGATATTAAGTATTTTTTGTAATAACGAGCGAATTTAGTTGGTCCCTTCGTACTCGTTATAACCTCGAGTTCGACTCTACACAGTTGTCGTTTTACGATACGACTTTGTGTTCAGGGTCGAGTTAGGTTATGTTTCGCCTCTCGGTGTTTAATATACATAACGGTGTCCGCTATACAATAATATGTAGATGTATCGCGTCGCTTCTGTGTGCGTGTGCTTCCATATGGACACACGCACATCAAATCTCTCTCGCAAACGGGTTTCGGTTCGATTCCCGGGGTCAACGGTTTCGTCCATTACCTAAGCTTACATGTGTGTATTTAAAAAAAATCATATATTATTATTATTATTGTGTAGGAATTTTAAGTCATCTTGAATAAAACGCCCGGCGGCCGGAGATTTTTCACGCATTTTTTTCAAAGAATTGATTAGATCTAAACGCCGTCATATTTCAATGTACTATCGGTGTGTTTTGATGCTGTAACTGTATGTGTAAAAATGAGATCAATGGTGATCTGGGAACAACAGCACAGAAGAGCTCTTATAATAGTATTATATATTTAAACACTTGCTGAAATGCAACGTTCATACCGTTTTTTTTTTTTTTTCGTGGCCTGCAATGTAACTTTTGTAGATAGTTATATCACCTTGTCAATAAAATAAACAATAGACTTTATTAGGTACCGAACCTCTGATTTTTTTTTTTTTTAAACAAAGTCACAAAAACATGGTGATGGTGGTATTAATTGCTATTGGTCCAAGGTAATAGGTAAGCGAAGTTTTTTTTGCGTTTTTAGACTTGCAATATTCAGTTATTTTTAGAAAACTGAATATTTTGGGGGTGATTTTTAGCTTACCAATATGATAAACAATAGACTTTATCAGGTACCGAACCCCTAAAACATGTTCGAAAATAAGTCCCGTATACCACCACAGTGGTGATATCAATTGTTATGATCCTGAGTGAAAATAATAATATTTGAAATTCTTCGAAACATTTGGAAGTATTTAATAATGGTTGGATGTCCTCGCTGTGTAGAGTGTGAAACGAATTCTATTGGATGAAGGCGTCTCTTAATGTAGACCACTCCCCTCCGTTTCACACCTGTCGAAGAAATCATCTGTTTCCTGTAATCCTTTTAATATCGAGGCCTGCTTCAGTCACAGCCGGCACCCTAGCCTCCGTCGGTTATACTTCTCAAGCCAATGAGATTTCATCTCGGCTAATTCGACGTTTTTCGATTACGCGAGGATATCAAATTATCGGATCAATCTCAATGAGAGTAGTCGTGATCATGAACTTGCGGCTGGCATGTTCCGGTCCGTGACACGGCTCGTCATCTGGTGCCTTCCATCCTCCCCTGGATTACCAATTTATCTATGGTGTCTTCGTGACAAGCAACCAAATAACTAAGCCGACACGAAAATAGGTTATCAAACAAACAATATATGTCTCATAGAGATGAAACTATTTTTATTATATTTTAATGGAAAGATATGAAAGTATGGGTATTTACAGGACTTACAACCTGTCTTGGGCTGGCATAAGTGATCGATTTATATAAATATAACGTTCACCATTCTCGTCACTTCGAATACCACTACACTATCGCCATCTATGGACTAAATTTGATATTCATTTCCCTGAAATAGCATATATGTCACAATGAGAATCTAATTATTTTTTTGAAATTATTTAAAGCAATATACGCCTGTAAAATCAATGATTTTAAATTTTGATATATTTTATATTTTAATAAATTTGATAGATGTGGAGGTTGATTGGGTAGAATGGTGAACGTTACATTGTGTAAAGTGATCACTTAAGTCAGCCGACGACAGGTCTTTAGCCCTGTAATTATCCATACTTCCATATATTTCCATTAAATATAATAAAAAATAGCTTTGTCTCTATGAGATATTTATTATTTGTTGATAACAGTGCATTTGTAGGTGAAAATCCAGTATTTGTGTGTTCTTGAACATACTGAAATATTACTGAAAATAGGTTAGGTTTAAAAAATTGATGCATGAGTCTGACTGTCTCAAAATTGTAGTTGGAAGCTGTTGGATTTCTAGAACCGGAAATCTTTGTGTATGATAGTAGTATTGGGTGAATTTTTAAGAATTTATTTTGCAAACCTATCTTAGTAGAGATTTTTGTCTGCCTTCCCTCCGTGAAGGAAGTGAAAGTCTTCGGTATCACGAACAGCATCCGCGCGGAGGAATCGTGCAGATTATAATTCGAAGGTTGTTTTTTTTTTAACAATAGGTATTACAAGTCTCGATTGAAAGTTGTTATCGTGTAGTAGAGTATGTGTGTTTGCAAGATCTGTGCATGGGGAGAGAGTAAAAATAATCTAAATAATTTTTATTTAATTTTTATTCTTATTGTACATAACTTTACATATCTGAATATCACAATCAAGATGTGATTATTAAACCTTGCTGAGTTAAAATTTGGTTAGTCTACATATACTCCAAATACTAAGTGGGCACGGATTGTTATATAATACAATAATATATAATACATGAAGATCAGAACATACTGAAATGCAAAATGAAATGATTTTTTTTTTAATCCTTAAAGTAATCAATACACCAGAAAGTACAAGTATTAATACTACATTCCATATACATGCAAGCCTCGCTAGGTACATACAATGTAGCTGTTCTGAAGTAGGTAACCATTAAGTTCCATTAGCAAGATTATAAGTTGGAAGTAAGGTAACAAATTGAATTAAATGGTAAAAAATATGGTTAGTATAATATAATTGAATGTCAGGGAAGGTCTTACAATTGATGAAAAGGAGATCACTCTCTGGACAAGATGGTTGGGAAAATATGGGATGTCAGAATGGTGGAAGGAATTTGAGAGAGGGACAGGAATAGGAAACAGGGGGGCTGAAGCACCAACCAGAACCAGGAAGAAACACGACCCACCTGAGAAATACTCGTTGGTATCTGAATTTTTCTTCACAAGTACTCTTGTTCATACACTTCGGTGATGGCGCGAAATGTGACACAACAAGCACAATAGCAAGATGTACATATTTTAGCACGCACAGCTACCGACCGAATACACAAACAGTATGCAATCAACCCCATACAGCAGGACGATATTTAACTCAGGCCAACTCATCCAATGGTAAAACGATTACTGTCAAACTTCAACTTCAACATTCGGCTGGTGTGATCTCGCGTGTGCCCAGTGCCCGCAGGGTGCTCGCGGGTTACCTGATCGTTGTGATTCAGCGAATCGTTGCCGAATGCGTTTAGCGATAGCTAACATTATAGCATATTTTTAAAATCATCAAACTCGTTACAACATATATTTATGTACCTACAGAATTTATTTATTTATTTAATTCTTAACATAGTGCACACATAAGCTATCCTATATATGCTCTAATATAAACGAGATTAAAGTCGTTTCTTTTACTAAAACTTATCTTTCACATTTCTGGCCAGTTTCACTTTAAATCTATTCAATTTTTCCTCCTTTCTTATGTTTTCTGGTATTTCATTAAAAATTTTCATCGCACTATACATCATCCATTTCTGAGATTTGACCTTCTTCCTGAATGGCAGTCTCAGTCTATCCCTTCCTCTTGTACGATGCTCGTGCTCATGTTGATTTACATCAATTTTTCGTGTAAATTCCGCCTATATTTTCTGCTTAAAGATCATCATATTCAGATCTTTCAGCATTGCACTGATCCGGGTATATCTATTCTTTCAAAGCTTTATTCTGCAACACTGATAATTGTTGCATTTCTCCTTCGTTAGCCAAAAACAAAATGCAGCTGCAGTAGTCGATGTGAGGAATAATAACAGAGTTGTAAACTATTTTACAAGACTTCCCTGAAGTGAGACTTTTTTAGCAATCTTTTTAGCCACGCGTCTTGTATTTTGCGATAGATTCATCCCAAATATTTAATTTCAGTCACTTCCTTCAGATTTTCACCATCTATGATAATTGCTGGTGTGATTGGTATTCTTTAAATTGTAATGTTCTTGAATTTAGTATTGTTTACATTTAGTTTTAGTTTATTTAATTCATTCAGTATAGTTGAATACTTTTCTCCTGCGATATATATGAGTGCGTCGTCTGCAAATAATCTAATTTTGCAATGTTTTAGGATGTTTACAATGTCGTTTACATAGATAATGAAAATGATAGGTCCAGGAACTGACCCTTGTGGTACTCCTAATGATATAATTTATGATACCAATACTGTTTAGATACTGTAGGAAATATTTCCCTGCAAACGACATCTACTAAAACAAAAATGAAAAGAAATGCGCACACGTGTGGTAGGAAGGAGTAAATAAGGAAAGTACTCTTGGCACAATGGTAATGAAGTATTCTTCGGGTAATTTACACAGCGGTTGTATTTTCCGGGCCTGAGAACCGTTGGTGGGGAAGTGTGTGTGATGTACGATCTACGATGTGCGAAGAAGCGAATAATGAATGCGCATGTAAATCAGGCGGCACAATGCACCGCTGTCGGAAGTCGACTTTTCCGTGGAAAGTCTAACCGACTATACATGGGTTACGTTTGATATTTGTTTATTGTTTTATACTACGTTCCATGCTATAATGCATAGATTTTTTTTATGACTTCCATTATATTGTATGTAATAGTTTTTGTATTAATAACTAGTGAATCCAAAACGTAATTCTTACACCGATTGGATCCAAATGAACGAATTCGAATTGCGCGATCTCCGGGTCACACGTCCCACGGAATGGATTACGACGATTCCGGTCGTAAATCTGAATCACAGCAGAGTAGGGAAGGGAAAATAGGGAACCTTGATACAGGATGAAGTCGGCGAGGGGATACGGATTCCAATCGAAGGACCAGTAGTCTTGGGAACCGGGATTCGGAAGGACTGCTCGCCTTACCTTGTATACGATGTCTCCTTTATCATTTCAGTCGCCGCCGAGATCACACAATGACTCGCGGATGAGCAGATCTCCGTTCCCAATTGAAGATGGCGATATCACAAACTCACCTATGCCACACAAACAATACGTGATAAAATAAAATATCGGCCACGTTGACGTCTGCTGACGTCAAGGTCACAATTTATACTGACAAGACGAGCATGAGGAAAGGTATAGTTGGGAATATAGATGCGGAAATGTATCAATAACATGGTTCGAGGCCGATTCGAAAGACGCGCTAAAAATGTGTTTTACGAATTTGGAACAACTAGAAAGGTAAAATTTGAAGATTGTGCTGGCTGTGGCACCTGTGTCGTCTAGAAGACGCGGGTGCTTCATACATGCTTTAGATGTACCGCATTCTTTGTGTTCTAGAGTCAAAAAGCTTTGAACTTTTTGTTTCTAGCCGAAAACAACATAGCTACAAATAAATTCGTCCAGTCCTTCAGAGACCAGTCATAACATGCACTACGACATGGTGCGCGCAAGAGTCGAAATACATATACATTGTCAACTTTCAAACATCTATGAATCGCGTAAACATACCAGCAATAGTGGATTCTATCATTCGTTCCGTATCCACAATGTTTGAAAGTATTTGACATTCGCGCATGCGCATTCAGTTCCGCCTGTCAAGGTCTTCGAATACTGTATACACATTCGTTAACAGTATCCAACGTGCAATAATACGACTTGTATAATGCATAGAATATACGTTATACATGTTACGAAGCGAGCGGATTGTTTGTGTGACGCATTTTTGATAGTTTGGCTTGAACATTTAATTATAATAATTATTGAAACATAAAATGCGCTTCGATTATGTGTTATATTCGATAGTAGGTATTAACTTATAGTTCAGCATTCCTTCTACAAAAAGTCATCGTTCATTTCTGGTATGAGACTGTCGTGTTCTAGGTAATAAACTGATTAGTGAAGGCAGTGGGGCCAGTTCGCGCTGAAGAAGCGGAATAGAAGACCGCGATGCTCAGTCGTGAGCACATTGACTGAAAGATAGCTACGCATTATGACGATTTCTGGCATATTTCAAAGTCATACAAGAGCCGAGACAAAAAAAAAATTACAAAAAGGTCGCGATATTACGAATCCTCATTCACCGGGGGGATGAACGGTGATTTGTATATATGTATTGTATTGTGTTTTTAATATTTTGAATATTTTCTCCCCCAACGCACAAATTGGTCGTTAAAATTACACAAAAACTAATTTAAATCTAAAATTATGGGGAATGTTACCTCTACAGAACTGAAAATGATTTAAATCTTTACTATTCACATTAAAACTTAAATTTTTAACAGTTTTCGTATTCTCGATGATAACGGTAAATGTCGCGGAAATATGAGGAAGAAATGAAGCTGCTGGTTAATTTGTTGATTCCTCTCCACTACAAATACAAGCATCGCGAGGTGTATAATAATACTCGCGTAAAGGATGATTATGTATTAGCGGAATTAAGGTAAAATTAAGAGATAAGTGAAGCGACGTTAGTTATCAATGCAAAAGTTCCAAGCGCGCTGAACTTGCTGTAGTTGGTAGACTTTAATCACTGCGACATCTTAATTCTTCTTTGCACTTAAGGATAAGTGCGGAAAGAAAGGGAAGGACATACGCAGATTAAAATTTGGTAAACCGCGAATTGAATGTATGCATGAGGCAACAAGTCAAACGCCAAAAAACTCAATAAAATTTAATTAATTTTAAACGTCGCTAACACATCGTCTGTAATTAGATGATTCATCTCATCATGATGCTGGACGATTTATGAATGAGATGATTGAAAGAATTACGAGAACACTCTGCGATCATCGCTGATTAACTATTCGCGGAAGACAGTGTGACGAAGGAACTTGATTCACGGGATACCATTACGTTGATCAGAATTATATCATATCAAGTGAAAAGAAGACGTAAATCCTGCGCCGATAAGGGATCTAGGGAACGAATTACGCGATCTTCGAGTCGCGCGTCCCACGGATTGGATTACGACGATTACGGTCGTAAATCGGAATCGCCGAAGGGGAGGGGGGGGGGGGTCAAAAAAGGAAGGAAGGAAGGGACCTGAAATAACGGATACGGGTCGATGATGGGAGGGAATCCAGTCGAAGGACCAGAAAATTGAAGGGAGTTTAGCACATTAATGTTTATTAGCGAAGTTCCTGATCGATCTTACCATACCTTGTATAGCTTAGTCATATCAATTCTTCTTTGGATTTTACCTTTGCTTATGTGCGTACTTGTACCTCGATTACTGCAGTGATTATTTAGGAATATTAATCAGTACATTTTTTCATCCCTTTTGCGGGAACTAAATTGGCTCCGGTTTCCTGGGGTAGCCCGTCTACTCATTGTGGTGTCACGTGTGGACTATTGTAACAGCATCTATGCTGGCCTGCCAATGTTTCAGCTGGGTAGATTACAATCCGTTCTAAATGCGGCAGCACAGATAATATAACTGGCTCAGATTCCCTGAAAGAGTTGAATTTAAATTGTGCTGGTTGATGTACAAGGCTACACATAACATGGCGCTTCTGTGCCTTCGAGAGCTTTGCATTCCTTACATCTCGAATGGTAGACGTCAAACTCTCAAAAACTTTCAAAATGTTGTAGAATCGACCAGCCACGAACGGATATTTGCGGTGGCCTCCCACCGGAGGGCAAAGAGTCATAAGAAACAGTGCATCAGAGATTTTATTTTAAACGCACCTTTTCAAAAAATTGTTTCCACATGTTCAAATAACAATTTCAAATTTCAAATAAAAATTGGCTTAGGACTAAACAGCTGTAACGCATTTTTGAGGTAAATTTTTTAAAATGTTATATATATCTGATGTATTTCCACCGGTTTCCATCTGTTCCATTTATCTTCTAGGCTTATCTTATCTTATTGGGTAGGTTATTCGCTTCTTGTTGGGTAAGCGGTGATGATGTAGCGCCATTTATAAGTCCGGTTACGTTCCTTCGTGTGTGTAGTGACGTTACTCGTACAATAAAATGTTACATACGAGTTGTACATAGTTATACATTAGGTACACACATGGGTGGGTACCTGCTTATTATGTGGCCACATCCTCTGCATCAGTCTAGGAGAGATTTGTCCAGACTCAGAGACACCGGGTGACCAGAAGCGCGGGTGTGAATGTGACACAACATGTTTATTATTTAATACAAATTAAATGCATCAATTAGAAAGATGTACATACAGATGAACTTAATTTACCGAAAAAATATTTTAGCTGCCACCGGGTTTTGAACCAGGATCTCTTTCTATCCGGGGAAGTGCGACTTTCTATCCAATTACACTACGTCAGCTTACTACTAAATAGTCGACAAATTTTCGAACTTATATGTTTCAGTTATTTCAAATTGATACATCAAACGTTCCGTTTATTTGAAAGCTATCATTGTTTATTATTTAAATACTAATTAAATGTATTAAAATCAATTTTATCGAAAAATATTGCCGTCAAAAATAGTATCACTGTAGCATAGTTGGTAATGCATCTTCCTCGGATTGGAAAAAGTGATCTAGTTTCGAATACCGGTAGAGCAACAACAATATTTTTCGAATTTCGGTTAAAAATCGTTAATCACTTCAGACCTTTTAAGGTCTAGTGGCAATTTATTAAATATACGCGGTGCACAAATCAAGCAATTTCGTTGACCAATTATTAGATAGAAAAGATGTAGAGAATGACATGTTTAAAGTATCAAGTGCTTTTCATCGGTTTTTTAAATTTATACATATTTTTTTGATATACTTAATATAATTAATGAAATCACCAATAAAGCTATGAAACGCCTTGGTTTTGTATTAAGAACGGTGAAAGATATCAATTCATTTAAATCGCTTTAAGTTTTATACACGGCTGTAGTTCGTAGCAAATTTAGAATTCAACTCAACTATTTGGTCTCCATTCTATAAAGAGCTCGAATTAAAATTAGAAAGGGTTCAACATACATTTTTAAGGTTTATCAACTTCAAACTGTGTATACCCGCTGAACAATTGAATTATGATTTTCTAACTAGCGCTCTTCATTTAACTAGTCGTATAGTGTAATTTATTATTTTTATTTAAAATAGTAAATGGCATACTGGACGCCCCTAATTTAACTGAACTGATTGTATACCACGTTCCTGCGTGGAGTACCAGGTCGTCGGTGCTGTTCCATGTAAATTCATCATTTACTATTTTTTATAGGAAAGCACCCACACAAAGACTTCACAGGAAAGGACTTGGGAACGATTTTGGTCTTGTAGATACATTCCGATATTCTGTGTTTAAATATAATAGTGATGTTTTTGATGGTCAAAGATACAACTGATTTTGATACTCAGCCATTTCGTGTCAAACCTAAAATTTCTTAATTTTTCCGTCTTCAATCTTTACTTTTAATAGTTTTTTTTTTTTGCTTATTTTTTAATTTATATTTTATTTTTCTATATATATTCCATGCTACTTATGTAGCTGGTCATGTGTTTTTTATTATGTTTTATACCAAACCTATTTTGTAAAAGTCTATAAGTAATAAATAAATAATACACTTTTATATCTCGGCGAGGGTGACTATGTGAAGGGGGGGGAGGATGCTTATATTTTGAACAGGGTCCTAAAAAGTCTAAATATTTTCATCATCATCATCAGATCACATTTCAGTCAACCACATTTCTCAACCAATTGTTATTCTTAAAAGTTATCAGGTATACAAAATTTGATTAAGACCGCTGATTAAGAAAATTTAGATTTTTTTTTTAAATACATTATTACTATTATTCTCCCTGTACCTGATGGTTTCACATCGTCAGGCTCCAGTCACACCGCATCCGATCCCGAGGAAACTGGTTCGTATCATAACTCGTTTCCACCCATAGCTCCAACCGTAGGCAATTGGTAGGCAATCATCTTTTTTCTACAGCACTACTGCAATAGAAATCTTTTAACATGATAACATTGCCACAAATGTATGAAGCATCCACCATTTAAAACAATTTTATTTATTTATCAAATGTCAACTAATACCAAAATTTCAAAATGTTTGTACAAGAGTTGAGTGTATATGTGATCTGTGAAAGAGATAAAAAAAAGACATGTTCAATTTGATTCGTATGTATTTATAAATTTTGCACAGCTATTGTATCTACGAGCATCTATATTGACCATGGACCGTAATATTGCATCCATGTGTTTGAAACTCCGTTTCGAAATATTGTTATGGTACCTTGGGCCCTATAGGATAGGAAGGATGCACGTGAACGTATGATTGGATTTAGATACAGCCCATCCAGGAATGCAGATCTAATCTTGTTTTATATAAGGAATTTATTCGGGTGTGGGTGACTCGTTGGAGCTCCTTGGGTTGGCAGTTAGGCCGGCCTGCACGTCTACCTCTCACTCTCCATACCTCGCGTTTTGCAACTCCGTTAGTCTGTCCGATCCATTTTGTGTCTTGTTCACTGTGTCCCTATTTTGGGAGTGTTTTTTGATGAATGGATCCCTGAGTGTCTGCCTTGAACTGCTGCACCTTAATTTTCTATCTGTATGTAAAACTATGTTATATGGTTTTATTTTATATTATTTTTATGAATAAAGACAGCACCTAAGGAACTCCGGCGGGTCTAAATTTTAAATTTTTTGCGATAATTGCTAATAACCACATTGAATATCTTCTCTTTTTTCATATACTTAAATATGTTATTGAATTAAAGTTGCGTATTTTTATTAGCTTTTATGAGTGAAACCGACAAGAAAGCTCTAGCTTCTAAACCGGTCCCGAGAAAGGGTGGGTCCTCCCCCCTCCAGATCTCTTTATAAAAAAATAATCAACACCAAAGCACACACACTTGAGGACCCAGTCTGGTGGGTTACATCATAATATTTTAGGGATTCGGTACCAAATAATGAATAATATTAATTTATTCGTTTAAAGGCATAAAACCACGCCCTGAATATTTAAATCATTTTAGACTGGTGTCACGCGTAAAAAAAACGGTTAAAATGTTGCCACACCCTAGAGCGAGCCCTAAAATGGATCAGAGCCTCGAATATCATCCCCCATATAATTAATTAACACTTTACAAGAATCTTGTTTTGATTTGATTAATCTAATAATTTTGAAATTATTTTTCAAGATGTGATACAGATAGATTTCGTTATTGACCACGCGTTGATGTCTCCCGCCTTGTTCGCTAATAATAATTCAATTCTGCAGAAATATTTGTTTAATTCATGCGACCAAGATGACAGCTACGGGTTGTATTTTTCGGTCATTAAAATAATGTAATATAATATATGCAAGTTAGCTGTCAAAACGAACAAAAATGATATCTAGATGATGTACTTATCATAGACAGTATAGATAAAAAAATATGACCGATGTCAATATTATACATGGTAGCAGTCTCGTATGATTTTGAAAAAAAAATTTCCTTCTCGTAATAAATACAATGCACACTTCATTTCAAATTGAATATATGTTAACGTACTGTTATTAAATATGTAAAATAGAAAATATTTAAGTAATCTTATCCTAGAGATATTAAAAACAAGTTTGACATTTTCGCTACTTTGGCGAATATTTTTTTAACACACATGCTTATTGTGAAGTTGTAATTATTCAGAACATAGGTCTGCGATATTTTAAATATGAATTAAATATATTAATTAGAAATATATATATAGAAAATCAATTTTATCGAAAAATATTGTTGTTGCGCCACCGGGATTCAGATTGTTCAAAGGTATTTGAGATTCTGTAAAAATAAGGTAGATGGCTCTTTCAAATAGTGGAACGATTAAATGTAGGTTCGAAAATTTGTCGCTAAAAATATTGTCGCTGTAGCATAACTGAATAATGCACCTTCCCCAGTTAGGAAAGAGATCCAGGTCCGAATAACCGGTGGCGCAACAACAATATTTTTCGATAAAATTGTTTTTATATGCATATCTTTCTAATTAATATATTTAATTCATATTTACAATATTTTTTTTTTAATGGCTAACGACACTACATACAAAACGTCCAATAAGTCATAGATAACACCAAGCAACATACATTTTGGTGGCAGCTATTTTTTTATCCGTTTCTAGGTAATTTTGGAGTCCAAAATATATTATAATAGATGGGAAACGCAATATATAATAAGAATTTTTAATTGTACACGTTGAGATGAAATGTCCTCTACTTAATATGTTTGACATAAAAGGTACTATTTATATCACAATAAAAGCCTATGTTTATTTTTTTGCACCTTGACAATTTAGATACGGTGCTATTGAGTTATAAAAATAAATAATTAAAAACTGGTTTAACCTGCGCAGACCATCTGCGCTAGAATTTAATTGCTCAGTCAAGTCATAAATGTGATTATATATATATATATATATATATATATATATAAATATAATTTACGATCTTTTGATTTGTTTTTATAATTAGGCGTGATAGACTGCGCAATGTTGACCGTGACTAAAAACTGTTTTTTTTTAATAATGACAGATCACGCCATTTTGCAACGGGTTAGAATGACATTTAATTTACAGTACCTAAAATAATCGTGATTAAAATAAATAACGCGTTGCGTTATTTTGTCACTGTTATAGTTTCTGGGGATGCAGTTCCTCTCATCATCTAGTGTAATTGATAACTAATCTAAATATAGTTTGGTGTCGACGTATTCAGGTAGAGTATGGAAGGGGGGAGGGGTTTTTTCGGTCGTCGGGAATATAGATATTTAGGGATTGTATTGATTGTGTTTTGTAGGAGTCACTCGGATAGAGCGACTGATGTTTATAGGTTATTAATATCAGGGATTTGTTTAATGTGAGTCTGAGCGCCCTAACACTTCTCAGATTCTCACGCGTGTATATGAATGTCGCAATGTATATCAACGGTTTTCAGTCTGTTGGTGTTTGTTGTTGAGTAATGCACAAATAAATTTACACTGTTCGAAGCTTAAATTGCAAGTTAAAGTTCGTGACTAGCGAAACTTACTAGAGGTGGTGCCAAGAGATGTGCCGGAGACGGTAGCCAAGGGAATAGTGATCGCTTCAACTGGCTTCCAGGACCGGTTGCGTCGCGATGTATTGTTGTCTAGATTTACGGGCGGTACTAGGCGCGAGGAATGGCTGTTAAGTGTCTGCAAGGCGTGAGCAGGCCTTCCACAGACAGTAGGGGTGAAGTGTTACGGAATATGTTATCAATTAGTGTTATATATATATTTTTTTGTATTTCGATGGTTTATAAGTTGTTCACTATTAATACTTGATAATGGCGTTAAATACGGAAATGATATTATTTAATTCAATTAATCATTGTTAATAATAATGGAAGTAGAAATGGGGTCGTTTAAACGCATGCGCACAAAATCTGTGTAGAATTAAGTGAAAAATGAACAAATTAAGAGCAAATAAAGATTTATTTGTAACATAGTGGAATTATGAAAGTGTTGTATATAATGGTTTGGTCATGTATAACGGATGAACGATGAGAGGGTAATAAATATTACATATATATAAGACGCGCGTTGAATACAATCGGAGGGCATCTGCGAAAGACGCGGCACGATAAGATAAATCATATTCTTCAATATTTGCAAAATTACTTTGTGGCGTCATTTTATGTAAATAATTAGAGAAAATACTTTGTTTAAACCACTATTTATTGATTATTCTACATGTTTCGATACCTATGATATCATCTTCAGGAAACAATGAATACTGAAATTAAAAAATAGAAGCATAGAAACAAAACAATAAAGTATGTATTTTTATTTGTTATCTTTGTTTTATTAACCACTGAATTGAGTTTAAATACATCAACCGGTTTCGAAAAATACAATTTTCTTCTTCAGGATGTCATAACTAACTGAAAACATATATTCTTACTTTTAAAATTAGCAATATTAACTTTGTGGTTAAAATTCATATTTTTGTTTTATTAACCACTTGAATTGAAAATGGTATTTTTCGAAACCGGTAGATGTATTTAAACTCAGTTCAAGTGGTTAATAAAATAAAGATAATAAATAAAAATACATATATTATTGTTTCTTTACCAGAATCTATTTAAAAAGAATGAAACAAAACTAAAGAAAAAAAAAAAATTATCTCCAACGATTCCAAATTATTTAATTTGTGACCAACACCATTTATATCCCAATTTTTTATCAAAACTTTTAAATTTTTTTTTAAATAGATTCTGGTAAAGAAACAATAACATATATTTTTAGTTAGTTATGACATCCTGAAGAAGAAAATGGTATTTTTCGAAACCGGTAGATGTATTTAAACTCAATTAACTCAGTTAATTAAAAAAAGATAATAAATAAAAATGTGAACTTTAACCACAAAGTTAATATTGCTAATTTTAAAAGTAATAAAGTATGTATGTAAAATATGAAAACAAATTTAAAAGGTGACTATTTGCAAAGAGGATTTGGTTATTAATAATATTTAGCTTGCTATTAACACTGTTTCTTATTTCTAAAATATCAAAATTTTCTAACTCTAAACCCCTAGTATTTATATGTATAATTTCTAAACCCTTGTTAATATCAAAAGAATGATTTGTTTAAAAAAGGTGATCGGAAAATTCTGAATAGTTTTTATATTGTATTGTTTCCTGAAGAATGGTATCGAAACCATGTACCATGGTACCATAGGTATCGAAACATGTAGAATAATCAATAAATAGTGGCTTAAACAAAATATTTTGTTTAATTATTTTGATAAATTATATTTAGGAAAAGGGTTCTGTTAAGGGTCCCAAGAGCTTCATAAAAATATGTATAAAAGTGGTCGAGGCAAGAGTGATGCGCCATGATAAAGACAAAGGTGTTACTGGTTGTTAAGTACATACGTACCCCATGGCGAATTCTCAGCCGCCACGAAGCATCGCCCGTCGTGACAATAATTTTTAGGAAGACTCTGCACGACAAATTCCGATCGTTTTATTACCAGTCGTCGTCTGCTCGGTGTACTATTTATATATATTCGTCAGGTAGACCCACGCATATCACAAATACTTTGTCCGAGGAGTAGTACCGTACCGGCCACGGTGACAGGCTTCAAATATTCGCTTTTTGCGCGCCTCTCGAAACTCGTTTTAATATTTTTTATAGTGCCTGAAAATCTGGAATTCACGATAATTTGATAATTTCTTTAACGTCAAAGGCATTTTACACAAACTGTTTAGTAGTACACTAGTATTTAACCTTTTAACCGCCAACTGTATATTTTTAATTGAAATTTATTTCACACTTATTTTATTATATATATATTGTATATAAATAACTTAATTAATTATAATTTTTTTTACACAAAATTACTTAACTCAATACAGAAATTAATTCTCGTGTTTGAATTGGAGAGTGTTTATGTTTTAAAATAATGTAAAGATAACATAATCAATTAGGACTTGTGATTGCTGTCGGTGTTTTGTAATATTTGTTTGATTTGCGGTTTGAAGGTTTTACAATTTTTTATGTTTTGATTTTATATGGGAGAGCATTTTCAATTTTTATACCTCGATTGGCGTAATAGTGTTGTGAAGCACTTGTTTTAAATTTGGAGATTTCTAAGTTGTCACGCGATCTTAGTCGCTTACTTACTTATTTATTTACATGGAATGGATGACTTCGCGATTGGTAAAGGCAGGCTTTAAGAGTCTTGATTTGCAAGGTACTTAAGTGACTGCGAGGTCAAAATGTGAGTGTTATCACGCTTATGGATGGCTTGGCGTATCATACAAAGTTTGGCATGTTAACGCTGCGCTTATGGCTTTTAAAAGGTTAAATAAAAATTATTACGTACCTCACCTCACCTCTGCCTTCTCAGAATGGTGGTACAAAGGACATGTTTCTCTTCTTATATAATCAGCTCTAAAATATATTCAATAAGCTATACGTCTCAAAGCGTTTAACACTCTAGCTCCGGAACGGGGTACAACATAACCCCAAAAATGTTATTTTTTAAACTATTTATTAAATTTTTACGATATTGAACTGGTATTCATTCTAATCCTCATAAATATCCTAAAGAATGGAACGCGCAATAAAAAAAAAAAAAAAACAATGTATAGTAAAACAGTAAAAAGTAGAGATAAGTTATGTTTTTCATAGACAATCGGGACTATTTTATAAGTTAAATTCCCCTTATTAGGTAACAGCAGACATGATGTACGTATTTTGAGTCGCGTCTCAGATCACTTCGTTGACTTGAGACATGCACGTGTGCGGTGTGTTCGCGAACGCGATTCGTCCGGCTGCGTCATTTGCACTTCAAATAACAAACACTTCAAAATACTACGTTTAAGGCCACGTGAAGAGGACGACCGAACAACAAGCATCGAAGTCACTGCTCAACACCAGACCATTACGATGCAGGAGTTTAGAGCAAAGATGAAAGGGATGAAAGGGCAGATGAAAGACAGCATATGCCTTGGAGATCCAAAACAAAAGAAAATCGGCGTAAAGTAGAAAACAATGAAGGAAAACACTTGCTCCCCTGTATTATAAAAGTACACAGATATTCATGATAAATTGTCTTTGAGACGTGTCTTCCGATTTTTTCGAGACATCATTCACAGAGCAAATGATAACCTCACTTGTAAGAATGGCACAGGAAGAGAGCCATATCCAGCTACTTCAGATTTAGCTGTGCTATTGCAATTCTGAATTTTTGGTAATATCACATTACTGTGGATTATATTTTTACTTATTTTGCTTGTTATTCAAAGAATTATTATTTCGTATATTACTCGGATTGCGCATATACTATTTAAATTTCATCTTCTTCTTCTTGTGTCGTATTAATTCAATGGACGTTGACTATCATGACTTTATTTACTGCGGCCCGGAAATCTATTGCAGTAGATTGGCCAAACCATTGCTTCAGGTTCTTTAAGCATGATGTTCTCCTCCTTCCAACAACCTTTCCCTGCATTCCCTGAGGTGCAAGATCTCGTACTTCTCCGGATGTCTCATTACATGTCCGAAATATTAAAGTTTTCCGATTTTTATTGTTTTAATTACTTATTTTTCTTTATTCATCCGAACCATAGCATCTTCATTCGTAACTTTATCCATCCAGCTTGTTAGCGCCGTTTAAAATTAATAAAAATTTTTGGCGTTTGACTTGTTGCCTCATGCATACATTCGATTCGCGGTTTACCAAATTTTAACTTGCGTATATCCATCCCCTTTTTCCTCATCCATCATTAAGCACAAGGAAGAAATAAGATGCCGCTGTGATTAAAGATCTACCAACTGCATCAAGTTCAGTGCTCTTGCAACTTTTGTACGGATAACTACCGTCGCTTCACTTCGGTAACGCTTATAATTAATCTTACTTTAATCACGCTATACATAATAGAGCTTTTCGCGAGTGTTAGAATACACGCCGCAACGCTTGTATTTATGGTGGAGAGGAATCTGGCAGACGAAAAGTAAGTGCCTTCCTTTCTTCCTCATATTTCCACCACAGCTTATTTTAAGCATTCTACTGTAGATTCACATCTCAAATGTTTCATCAGATTTCAATAAATTTCTAACTTCCTTTCTAACTTCACTTCTTTCTTTGCTTGTCCTATCATTGAAAGTGAAATAGCATGTTGACAATAATTATTTTATTCTTTTGTTCTTCTGCCGGGATGTCATTTAACTTTCAGAGTATTTTTAGCCATTGAATGTTGAGATGTGACCAAAATATTTTATTGCAATATCAGAGTTTTTTTTCATTTTCATTTGACTCACTAATCAAGCTTATTTTTAGGAATCTTTAATAGTTTCACATCTCAAATGCTTCAAATCGCTTTAGAATTGTTCGCACGCATCCCTTATCGTCAATCGTTACTTCTATACATTTTTATAATTTATGAAATTATTTCAGATTATACGATGCAAATTACGTATCGCCGCAATCATCCCCCGCGCGATTCCTTTCAATATATATATGTCCAAGCTGAACGCCCACTTCGCAAAACGGTACGCAAAAAAATCATTGGAGCTTTGGAAGTGATGTTGTGTACGGTATTTTTTCGGTTTGACCATGCGAGCTGTGTGCCTGGCTGTTTAATACCACTGAATTATTATTCGCCATTTTGTAATATACTCAATATTACGCGTTTGTACGGTCACATTTGCAATACGGTATTATTGGATGGGGAGGTGCATATAAAACTTAAATGTCACGATTAGAAATCACTCAAAAAATGATAATAAATATTTTCTACAAATTTCAAAATACCTCAAAGTATTTCAAATATACAAAAAAAATCAATTATCCAAACTTTCGAAGCGAATTCCGATCTACAAAATTTAAAGACCAAATTGATATTCCAAAATCACTATATCTATCAAGGCGTCAAATTTTTAAAATCTTCCCATCACAATGAGAACAATTGCAGACTACAATCAATTTGTATCTGAAGTAAAAAATATATACACAGACTAACTGAAACATAAATTATTTCGTATATACTTCTTCTCCATACACGAGTCCTACTTTCATAGAGAAGAAATAAATGTTAAATGAAATATATGTATATCTTACTGATAATTCGGTACATGTGCATATGAAACGAAAATATTCATGAAGGAATGAGGTTGTAATTCGTGATAAGCGTCATCTAGTAGATTCTGCCAAAACGTTTTACGCATTTGACCGGAAATGCTAAGAATTTGAAACGAAAAATAAACTCACACTTTTTAAAGGGTTTTCATTCTCTTTTTGATGATATTAAATTAGATATATATTAATTATATATGCTAGAATATGTTTATTTTACTCAAACGCAGTTTGAATAATACAATTATGTTTTTTAAATTTATTTATATAGTGCGGTGCGCACGTATTAGTAATGGAACTGTGATCACAATCACAGTTTTCAATCACCGATATTATCGAATATCAATAACAATCACTGAATCACCAATGAGTTAAGACTAACATTTATTTTCATCACTAATTTAAAAAAGTAGACCTTAATTCTTCTGTTCCCACCACTATATTAGTTAGTTTAAGTGCAATATTAATATTGAAAAATTATATCAATAGCAAATTTGTTACGCATTTAAATAAAAGTTGCCCTTAATTCTTCTTCTTCTTCTGTTCCCCCATCACATTTGTTTTTTAACCTTTTCTCAGTCATTTTATGTTCGATATTTAAATTTAAAGTTGTAGTGATAGACAAACGTGAAACGCATTGAGATTTTTATCTTTATCACTTCTTCTTCTTCTTCTTATTTTCTTATCAAAATACTTTTTATGGCTTAATTAAAGTGTATTAACGATTTTTTTTTTTTTTAATCTGAAGATTGACAACAGAGGTCTCTGCAGAGTATGTTTGCTCCCGTGCGGACACCGCGGGTAATCTAGTCACTAATTATAATCATAAAATATTGTATTCTCGTAAGTAGCAACTGTAGATAGTTGTATGCATCTTAGAATTTCCCGTGTTCGTGATCATCGCGCCCAAATAAATAGTCTCTTGAACTGTCTCGCATCCTGCTCTTTAGATAGACGGTGTTAACACATTAGCACGATCTACAATTGATAATTTTGTTTTAGATCGATTTTTTTAAGGCTGGGGCAAATTGTTTTCTCGCGAACTCTATTTTTTGTTCATGGCTCTAGTTCAATCTCTCTACTAGATGTTATTTGTTAATTTATTTATAATTTATTCACACATGTTATGTTAATTTATACACAATTATTTGTCGGTGACGTTTTAGAGCCTTGAATATCAATAATAGTCTAGTTGTTTGGGCACACTTCAGATTCCTGCAGCTCGCCGTATGCGAAATGTTCGGAAAATAAATTGTTACGTTCGATAAATATCATGTCGAGTATTTCAGGGCTCCGGTCCCGGCAGTGATAACACTTCAACGTTGATGACCCGAGAAGAAATGGCTACCAGGACTGCCCGCGGAGTCTAGTCGTCCGTATCTGGCCGTGACGTCACAGTGACAAACCAGTTATTGACTAGCGGCATTAACATCGCCTCAGGTCTTCCACACGGTCGGCCAGGGCAACACCAGAGACCTCTGTCGGGAGGAATAGGCACAGATTCAGAATTGAGAGCAATTAGAACGCTTATCTTTGCGGTCTAGATCTAAAAAATATTAATTAATATTTTAATAATAAGCACGTTTGTGGTTAATTCAATAATTATTCAAACTACAGTAATCTCTCGCGGATATTATCTCTTTTTCTCTTTCTTGTATTTAATAACGATAGCTACGAACCAGAAATCAAACGACGTATATAGCGAAGAGTTCTGTGTCCAGACTCGACGAGGTATGGAAAGGCCGATAGATATACCGACCTAAAACAGTAAGGTCAAACTTATGTAGTCCGTGGTACATTCAGTGTTTTTGTACGGTATGTATTCTTGTAGATTCTAAGTGAAGCAAAGCGGATCGATGTGTTTGAGTTGTGGTATTGAGGGTCGTATTATGTACAGAACGACGGAATTATATACCAACTATTTTTAATTTTCACATCTAAACTTTGTACTACGCACGCGTTCGGACGTTATGGACAGTAAAGGTGAAGTGTTAGGAAATGTTATGTTATTAATTACAACATAACATTCGACTGCATCTCTCGAAACTATAGATGTGATAATAACCCAACGTGTGTGTAGTACAAAGTTAAGTTGTGAAAATTAAAATAATCATGTTACACCGCAATGTAACCGCCATGTCAATTAATGATATCAACAATTGACTCTCAACCATTTGCTCGAGACGAATCCTCCGATTTTTTGGACGTACTTATTTTAAAAGGACAGCTGGAGTAGGGGGGGACCCACCCGGGACCGGTTTAGAAGTTAGGACTTCCTTGTCGGTCCCACTCATCAAAATTAATAAAAATACGTGACTTTAATTCAATTACATATTTAAGTACAAGCAAAACGAAAAAGGCGAAGAAATTCGATGTGGTTATTAGCAATTAAGATTTAAAATTTAGACCCTCCAGCGTCCCTTAAGTGCGTTCTTTATACATAAAAAATCATATAACATAAATCCATAGAACATAGTTTTACATATAGATGGAAAATTAAGGTGCAGTAGTTTAAGGCAGACACTCAGAGATCCATTCATCAAAAACACTCCCAAAAGAGTGACAGTGGACAAGACACAAAATGGATTTAGTCACATTTAATTACTTAATTCAATTAATTGTTTTTTTGAACCCAAAAGAGATACATGTGTAATATGTACGTAGTGATCAATTCTGGTGGTGGGACACGTGTTCTCTGATAACTCTGATGTTAGTGTACGCTGGCGTGTCGTCCAAAACGCTGTGGCGTGTCATAGATTCACCATCACTGCGCTAGGACATAATGGAAGGCGAAAATGAACCACATAATTCGGCTGGTAGATTAGTGTAGTAACAAAAATTGTCGATTAGGATTGAATAATTTTGCCCCGTGAACGTAAAACCGTAATTTTCAATGTTGTTAATTTAATTTACCGTGTATAATTCTCACATATTACTTTCATTTTTTGCTTAGCTCGACTCCTAATCTTGAATGCAAATTACACGGCACGGTTGAACTCCGAGGCATTTTCTTAGCAGATCGTCAAAAGACCGGTACCGACAAATTCTGTTATTCCAACATTAAATATATTACAATGTGTTTTTATCGGTCCATTATAATGACAGATCAATTCTTCATATTTTAATATTAGTAATCTACCGGCAGATTTTAGTTTTTGTTACGTGCTTTGTTGTGTATTCTGGCCGCCAGGCTATTATCGGCAGCACTTGCATCAAAAAGTTTCAACAAAATATACATACCTAAATATATACATATGTAAAATACTAATTAAATGTATTAATTATAAAGATATTCATTTACAATCAATTTTATCGAAAAATATTCAACTTCACAATGATAATGTAGATGGGTTTCAAATAATGGAATGGTAGATGTATTAATTTGAAAAAGTGTAACATATAGGTTCGAAAATTTGACGTCAAAAATACTGTCGCTGTAGCATAGTTGGTAGTCCACTTTCCCCGGATTAGAAATAGGATGCAGGTTCAAATCCTGGTGGCGCAACAGCACTATTTTTCGATAAAATAGATTTTATATGTGTATCTTTACAATTAATACATTTAATTAGTATTTAAAATATCACAGACTGTCTGTTCTGAATAATTACAACTTCACAATAAGAATGTGTTCTCCTTATGTATATACACATATATTTATATACATTTTACAGGTTTATAAAATAGGTTATTCTTATTAGATATAACCAATGTTCTCTCTAAGGCGTGCGTGTGTGCACGTGTACACAATTCGGTATCATAGTGCACACCAAAAAATATAGCGCGCACACAATTTTTAATTAGAGTTTTTCTTCATATGCTACGTTCTAGCGAAGGTTGGCGAACATGTATGTGTCCTGTTTTATATTTTTTTACATTATTTCTATCAACGCCCTTGTGAGCTTTTACATAAGAATAAAAATTTATATATAAAATAACAGTACATTTTTAATTAACATTTTAATATAGCAGTTATTTAGCAAATATATCTCCAGTTCATGTATGCTCCTGCAACGAAATTCAACTTGTTACCAAGCCGATGCATCCGCGATATTGGCGAGTTAACAGCATAATTATTTCTATGTGTATCTAGAAACCATAGAGAACATTTCATGTTGTCTCGTTAGAGTTGGTACTTTATACGAAATCATTTGTATCAACTCAGGGCAGTCCAACACGCTATTGATCATTTTATATAGATATATTACATCGCTCATATCTCTTCTCCAGGCTAATTTTTTTAAATTTGTACATTAAACCACTTTCTGAGTTAACACAGCCAAGATAATATCTTTCTATTTGCGCCTCTGTTGCCTTCTATCTTCCCCTGTAAAAGATGACAATATGACCTCATACCATTCTCTGATAGTATTTATTATCTTGACTTATTCATGCATTTTAATATAATCGTAATATGGTTGAGCTACTTTACAGTAGCTTTATACTGGTGTTGTAATTTTTTTCTTATAATAGCATTGCTCCTAAAAATTGCACATATATTTTTTGGTATATACACTGTATAAGTGTATACCAGTTTAATATTAGATAGAACATTGGATATAATGACGGGAAATTTGTGTTTTTTAAAACTCAATTATTAAAAAAATAATATTATTAAACATATAATAGATATCTCATAGAGACGAAACTATTTTTTATTAGTGGAAAAATCTGCAAGTATTGGTAGTTACAGTAAAATCTGGAATTATTGGTATTTTACGACCTGCCATCGGTTGGCTTAAGTGATCACTTTACACAATGTAACGTTCACCATTCCACCCAATCAACCTCCATAATCTATCAAATTTTTAAAAGTCATGTATACATGTTAATATGTGGAATCACTTCGAATATATCGCCATCTATGGACTAAAGTTGACATTCGTTTTCCCTGAAACAGTATATATGTCAGTACATATTTTTAGAAATTATTTAAGTTTTAAATTATTTTATTTATATTCTTTAACTCTAAAATGTTTTTAACGCATTATACATACGCCTGAAAAATCAATTTTTAAAAATATTCTTATTTTAACCAGTATATTATGGATTATTAATGGAAAAATATGGAAGTATGGGTAAAAATAGCTTCGCCTCTATGAGATATCTATTATTTGTTTAATAACGGTGCCTTTGTAGGTGAAAATCCAGTAATTGTGTGTACTTGGACATATTCAAATATTGGTAATAATATTATTGTTTATTATTAATATGAAATTTTTTATTCTGTCTGTTTTTAGATTGTTTTAAAATATGCAAGTACTTAACTATTTTTTATAGTGTCTATCAACATAGGAATACATCTTTCTTAGATTTTCATATATTTATTATTCACTTCATTACTACTTAGTGTTCTTAATCGTACCTAATAATTCAATAATAAGCAGTACGTATTATTATAGAATCTACAATGAACGAACTCACATCAATTATAGTAATAAATACCAGCCTATGTCAATATGTATGGAAAAATTATAATAATATCGCGATAATGGCCACCATTTCTCACGCGTTTGAAAATTTTCCCGCGAACCTTTAAGCAAGGTCGAATGTTCCTGTAAAAAACTGTGCGCGCGCAAGCCGTCTGCCACGCGTGCGCATGCGCGTTGGGGGCCACTCTTCAAGGTCGCAGCTGTCAATGCGACTGGTCGCGTTCATATTTTAGCATTGCCGTATATTTTGTAGAAAGGCGCTCGCTTGTCATTCTCCTCGGTATATCAGTTCATAAAATTGCCGAGGATCTTTCTACGCGTTCCGCAGTTATTCGGAAACATGTGAACGCCTATACCAATTAGGTACATTCCGTATATGAAATAAATTGTTCGCCTTGTGAGGATATTGTTGAATTAATATGACTACATGTTTGACATGTTACGTGAATGAATTTAAAATTATATAAATAATAATTATCTCGCCTAATTCCATTCGATACGCACACGGCGTCGTTGGAACAATGGTCTTTGTTTTTTTTTTAATCAGTGATCATTAGAATATTTAGAGACAAAAATGATTAGTAATAATGTATTATTCATAAATAACATACAATTTACTTTAAAAAATTCTTGAACTTTATCATTTTATGCATTCCTAAATATCTTAACCTCGAATACTACGCTGGGCAACCGGGACATAAGTACTACAGTGGGGTCCTGGAGACCCCATGTCCTTTTCCTCAATTTGAACTATGCAAGAATCGCTTTTAAACAAATATTTTTTTTATTAAACATTATTTAACAAATGATTAAAAATAGTTAAAACCTTTTTAATTCAGTCTTCACATGATTGAATTAGTAATTTAGATTAGAAACTCTTAAAACGATTGACAGAGAGAGAGGGAGGGAGAGAGAGGGAGAGGGAGGGAGGTAGAGAGAGGGAGGAT